>WOAB01000648.1:3849375-5132500 GCA_027886185.1 Rheum nobile
CGGCCCATTTAGGGCCGATTAACCTCCTATTATTTTTAATGAGTTTAAGACATTTTATTAATCCTTTTGTTTTCCCTAAATTCCCTACTAAGCACGATGTTAGTGGGATGAGTTGTTTAGGTTAGTGGGTGCATTTCGTTAATTTTCTTTAATTCCCTAAAACCTCCGTTGTAGCCTATATCTGGCAAACACCTTAGAGGACAGTTGGCACGTTGAATTTGAATCAAAATTGCAGAACTTGAAGTTTCTCTACTCTCTTTTTCTCTTGTCATTCGTGTGTCAAATCGAATGAGCCCTTGATCGGTTTGTGAGTGTGTTATATCTCGGAAACCTATCTTCGTTTCTCTAGGTTGAGTGTGTCATATCTTAACCTTGTGAGGCACCTATCCAGCACCATCATCCCATCAAAACTCATCATCCATCGTCGCCTTCAACATCCCTCTTACAATGTCCATTGTCGCAATTTGTCTGGTTGAAGATCTCAAGGGTTCTACACCAAAGACGAGCAAATCCTTGCACTAAACCTCCATAGATCTGAGGGCTTAACATGTGGGATCCGACGCCTATGATCAACCACGGCCTCATGGTATAAAATTGGAGGTACAATCCTTTGGCTCTAATTGTGATCCGGAAATCTATCTTGATTGGGAGCAAAAGACCGAACAAATTTTTCGGCATTATAACTACTCAGAAGCTCAACGAGTAGCTATTGCTACCATCAAGTTTGAGGGTTTTGCCTATCAATGGTGGCTTGGGGACAAAGAGGAACGAGAGTACCTTGGGCATCCTCAAATCACCACTTGGCAAGAGCTCAAACAAGCTCTTAGAGATAGATTTGTCCCGGAAGATTATTCGGAAAGAGTTCACAAAAGGTTAGAGCAATTAGAACAAGGAAGTAAGACCCCAGATGAATTCTATATGGAACTAAAGACCTTGGTCTTTAGGTCTGGCCTTAGAGTTCCCGATGGCTATCTTATTTCTAAGTTTATTAACAACCTTAGTCCTGAACTCCGAGCAACCGTGAGCAAGCAACATTTCTCTAGAGGAACACCTATGGAAGAAGTACTTCATTATACTAACCGTATATATAAAGCACTTCCTTCAAGGCATTTCCAAACCAATAGCTCACGGTCATGGCAAATTACTTCAAGTGGCTCCAAAGGGGGACAACCTATGCCAAGGCGCTTAGAACCTACTAGGAATGACAAATCAAGTCATCCTAGAAGAGAGGTACCTACTCAAGTTCAAACCCAAAGAAAAGAGGGAGAGAACCGAGCTAGGGACCTTAAATGTTTTAAGTGCCTAGGTCGAGGTCATTTTGCCAAGGATTGCCCCTCAAAAAGGCAAGTTCTTCTTAACACTCTAGGGAACTATGAGTCTGAGGATGAGTGTGAAGCGGAAGTTGTTGAGAATGAGGAGGGCTTAGAGGAGCTGCATGTCATGGCCGTCCAAGGATATTGTTTTGTGGCTAAGAAGGCTTTAATAGCCACGGAAGGTCCAAGTGTGCCTAGTCAACGAGAGACTATCTTTCACACTAGGTGCACTATTAAGAGGAAAGTGTGTAGTGTAATAATTGATGGAGGGTCATGTTGTAACATTCTTGACCAAGAAGTAGTAGAAAGGTTCAACCTATCCACTACTCCTCATCCACAACCTTACACACTTTGTTGGCTGATTCCAACACTCCTCTTAAGGTCAAGGATCAAGTCACAATTCAGTTTTCTATCGGGGGATATGAAGATGAGGTCGTGTGTGATGTACTTCCCATGACCGCATGTCATCTCCTCCTAGGTAGACCATGGCAATTTGATCGGGGCGTGGTTCATCATGGAGTGACAAATGAGTATTCTTTTATCATGAATGGTAAGAGGATCACTCTCCACCCTTTGTCACCCCATGAAATCATGACCGATCATGTGGCCCGAGAACAAAGGAAAGCCCAACAAAAGGCCGAGCCAAAGCAAGGTAAGAAAATGGCAATTGGGGGTCAAGGAGGCGCCTCCAATCATATGCTTTTGGCCAAGCCTAGGGAAGTTGTTCAAGCCGTCAAACGAGGTGAGCAATGTCTTTTATTCATACCAAAAGACACCTTACTCACCTTGGCTGACCTTGGAGGACTTCCTACGCCCATCACTCACCTCTTGATGGAGTTTGATGATCTCTTTCAAGAGGAAGTGCCTTGTGGATTGCCACCGGTAAGAGGTATTGAACATCAAATTGATTTCATACCGGGGGCAACTCTACCAAACCGGGCAGCTTATAGGGCTAATCCTGAGGAGACCAAAGAGCTACAACGTCAAGTAGATGAATTGCTTACCAAGGGCTATGTTCGAGAGAGCCTTAGCCCTTGTGTAGTTCCGGTCATCCTAGTTCCTAAGAAAGATGGCACTTGGAGGATGTGTGTTGATTGTCGAGCAATTAACAACATTACTATCAAGTATCGCCATCCTATTCCTAGGCTAGATGACATGCTTGATGAGTTGCATGGGGCAAGTGTGTTCTCCAAGATTGACCTCAAAAGTGGTTACCACCAGATTCGCATGAAAGAAGGCGATGAATGAAAAACAGCCTTTAAAACTAAATATGGGCTGTATGAATGGTTGGTAATGCCTTTTGGGTTAACAAATGCCCCTATCACATTCATGAGACTCATGAATCATGTCCTAAGGTCGTTTCTTAGCAAGTTTATGGTTGTCTACTTTGATGACATCCTCGTGTATAGCCACAATCTTGATGAACATGTTGAACACCTTAGGCAAGTTCTTGAGGTTCTTCGTGAGGAGAAGTTGTATGCCAACTTCAAGAAGTGCCATTTCCATTCGGATCATGTGGTATTTCTTGGGTTTGTGGTGTGCAAAGACGGATTGAGAGTGGATGAAGAGAAGGTGAAAGCTATTCATGAATGGCCAACACCTACCACTATGACTCAAGTCCGTAGTTTTCTTGGCTTGGCTGGCTTTTACCGCCGCTTTGTGAGGGACTTTAGCACCTTGACTGCCCCTCTCACTAAGCTCACTAAGAAAGGCGTGGCCTTCCTATGGGGTGCGACACAAGAGGCGGCCTTTGCTAGTCTTAAAGCCAAGCTCACCCAAGCACCACTTCTATCTTTGCCAAACTTTGACAAAACCTTTGAGATAGAGTGTGATGCTTCGGGAATAGGCCTTGGGGGTGTCCTTATGCAAAAGGGCAAACCCATAGCTTATTTTAGTGAGAAACTAGGAGGGGCCGAGCTAAACTACCCCACATATGACAAAGAACTTTTGGCACTTGTACGTGTGCTACGAGTGTGGCAACACTACTTGTTTCCTAACGAATTTGTCATACACTCCGACCATGAGGCCTTGAAATACTTAAAGGGGCAAAGCAAGCTCAATAAGAGGCATGCCAAATGGGTGGAGTTCATTGAGTCTTTCCCTTATGTGATCAAACACAAGAAGGGAAAGGACAATGTGGTGGCGGATGCACTATCTAGGAGATACACACTATTGACCATCTTAGATGCTAAGTTACTTGGTTTCTCTTTCATGAAGGACTTATATGCACATGATTCTGATTTTTGTGACATATTGGCCGCATGTAAGTCTCATGGAAGCAAAGACCAATACTACTTGCATGAAGGATTCTTGTTTAAGGGTCAAAAGCTATGTATTCCTAAGGATTCTATTCGGACCATTCTAGTGCATGAAGCTCATGGAGGTGGGTTGATGGGGCACTTTGGCGTCCTTAAAACCCTACACGTGCTAAGGGAGCATTTTTATTGGCCACGTATGCTCAAAGCCGTAGAGAAGTATTGTGCTTCTTGTACTACTTGTTTACGTGCCAAAGCTAAGATGCAACCTAATGGTATCTACACTCCCTTACCTATTCCCAAACAACCTTGGGAAGACATTTCCATGGACTTTGTTTTGGGGCTACCAAGGTCTAAGAGAGGGAGAGACTCCATCTTTGTAGTGGTAGACAGGTTCTCCAAAATGACACACTTCATAGCATGCCATAAAACTGATGATGCATCTCATATTGCTAACCTCTTTTTTGATCATATTGTGAGATTACATGGAGTTCCTAGGTCCATTGTGTCTGATAGGGATGTGAAGTTTTTGAGCTACTTTTGGAAGACTTTGTGGGCCAAGATGGGAACCAAGCTCCTCTTCTCCACCACTTGTCATCCTCAAACGGATGGACAAACAGAGGTAATCAATCGTACTCTTGGTGCTTTACTTATAACTATTTTGAGGACTAACTTGCGCATGTGGGAAGATAGCTTGTCCTTCATTGAATTCGCCTACAATAGGTCAGTCCATACGGCTACCACGAGGACACCCTTTGAGGTTGTGTATGGGCGCAATCCCACAACACCCCTTGAGTTGTTGCCCTATGCCATCAAGGAGAGGGAAAGCCCGGAGGGTGCAGATGCGGCTACTCGGATCAAAAAGTTACATGAAGACACTAGGCTCCAACTTGTGCGGAGGACCGGCCAATACAAGAAGCAAGCAAACAAGGGACGTAGGGAGATGCTCTTTGAACCCGGTGACCTTGTTTGGGTACACCTAAGGAAAGAGCGCTTCCCCACACTCCACAACTCCAAGCTGAAGCCAAGAGGAGATGGCCCTTTCCAAGTGCTTGAAAGGATCAATGACAACACTTACAAATTGGAGCTCCCTTCGTCCTATGGCACTCATGACGTCTTCAATGTGTCCGATTTGATGCCCTACCTTGTGAATGATGATCAAGACCTTGACGAGCTGGATTCGGGGTCGAATCCCTTTCAAGAGAGGGAGGATGATGTGTTCATGCCTAGTGAAGAAGCCGCGCCACAAGAAGAACCAATGCCAAGCGCCGCGCCTAGCCCTAGCTCACCTAGCGCCGCGCCGGACACTGCACTGACTTCGCCCGGCAAAGGTGTTAGGAAACAGAACTCTGGAACCTCGGTTCCCCTGAGAGTTCCTTTCCTCAGTTTCTCTACTTTTGAAGATGATAAATATTATGATACTGATGTTTTATTTCAAAGATGTGTTTTAAGGAACCACATGAATATACCAAAGGCAAGAAAACCAAATAGGACAAAGAGAACCAAAGGAACAAGACAGAAGAAGGAACCCAGAGGAACCCAGGTGTACCCAGAAAGGTAGCATGCAAGGCTGCGATTTCCGAGAAATCTGGGAACACACAACCTAGGACAAAAGTTGTTGAAAACGACTTGTCCGAAGTTTCCAAAGGTCTGCCAATGTCCAGAACAAAACAACAAGATACCCAGAAACGTTGAACCTCGGACATAAAAGATGAAAGCGACAGGACATAGAGATGTCACTATCCAGAAGACAGTTCTCAAGCGCCCAGCTTGCTCAACCTCAGACGAAAGCACTTGAACAACGACATAGCAAGACTCGTCTGAGGTAGTTGACCAACCAAGAGAGATTCTGAGCTGCCTAGGTTGTTTGCACATGCCAAGAACAACGTGGACCAAGGAGAACCACTGATCCTAGGGCAAGCTCAATCTGTGGGAACCCAGAGAGGATTAAGCTGCGAAGAATCCTCTATAAAAGGAAGACTAACTCAAGAGAGTTATTCTCATGCACTGAAATACGAGTCACACTCATTAGCAAATATCAAGTGTGAACCTTCAAACAAGATCATCAAAGCAAACCGAGATCAAGAGGAACCAGTCAAGGAAGAGAAAAACTGAGTGCTAAGTTCCTGTGACTGTAAGTGATAGTTCCTAGGTGCGAAAGTCTGTTTCTTGGATTAATTATTGATTGTGTTAAGTTATCTAGGATTGCCTAACTGTGTGTAAGGCAAAGAAACCGTGTGTTTGTTCCTAGGATAAGCTGTAACCAAAAGAGATAAGAAATCAAAAAGTAGACCTTGAAATCCTTTCGAAAGAAAGGTAGTGGTTTTATCCTGAATTGCTAGTTGGCAATCAAAGGTTTCCACTATAAGGAACTTGTTATTTGTTTGATTGTTTATTTCCGCTGCGAAGGGAACTTAGAATTCATATTTTGAGTTCCTTAAGTTATTTTCTGACAATCATGATCCTACAATTGGTATCAGAGCAGGAAAAGCTCTAGATCTTTGTTAAGTTTGCAGATCATGTCTCAACCAAGCAAGTTTGAGCTCGGAATCTCCACCAACAAGCCACATCTCCGAAAGAAAGGAGAAGAAACATGGTGGAAAAAGTGCATGGAAAGCCACATCAAAACCAACGACTACCAATGCTGGAGGATAGTCAAAAATGGAGATGGCTATGTCGACCTCACCATGAAGGAAGAAGATTGGAAACCAGAACACTATGTTATCATGGAGAAGAATGCCAAGGCCAGGCAGTTCATCCTCAATGGATTGGACAGAGATGACATGGGCAAGGTCATAGGAATCAAGACGGCCAAGGAAATGTGGAAAGCTCTCAAGGAGATGCATGAAGGAAGTGAGGAACTAAAGCAAAGTAGAAAATTTGCTTTGGAAGGAGAATACCACACCTTCAAAATGATGGAAACTGAGACCATCTCAGAATACTACTCCCGCTTCAACAGATTGATTGGAAAGTTAACAGCGGCGGGAGTCGACCTTGATGAAGTTTCCAAGTCCCTAGTGGTCATCAACGGACTCAACTCCAAGTTCACCCTTCTCAAGGGAATCATGAAGAACACTACAGGCATCCAATCCCTTCCCTTGACCCAAGTCATAGGGAAACTGGAAGTTGAAGAAGGAGAGCACACCAAAGCCAATGCCGACAAGAAACTGGAGAAAGGAATCGCCCTTAAAATCTCCAAAGCCTTCTCCAGGCTCGAGATGGAACAAGAGAACTCAGACCTGGAAGAAGAAGAAGAGGACGAACTAACCGCCCTCTTCTCAAAGAACATCAAAAAATTCTTTGTGAAGGGAAGGTTCCAAAAGGGCAGTTCCTCCAACAATGGACCCAGAAGGGATCTCAAGGAAGTCTCCTGTTACGAGTGCAAGGGAAAGGGACACTACGCTAAGAATTGTCCCAACAAGGAAGACTCAAAGGAAGAAGAAAGACCTCAGAGAAAGAAGGCTCTCGTACCCTCATGGGGAGAAGACTCAGATGAGGAACTGGATCTCAGTGGCTTCTCTGGAGGAAGATGTCTCATGGTAAAAGGAGACTCAAGCGACTCAGAAGACCTTGAGGTAACTTCTGACGATCTCTTAAAATCCCTAGTTGATTGTGATAAGAAACAACTTCTTAAGATCATAAAGAAACTAGGAAAGGAAACCAGTTTCCTTCAACAGAAACTAGATGATTGTGAAGATGAAATTGCTTGCTTGACTATTGAGAATTCTGTTTGGAGTAAGAAACTTGATGAAACTGAGAAAGACCTAGCTGAAACTCACTCCAAACTCATTGATATTAGGAATGTGCATGCTAGTCACCTTAAAACTTGCAAATCTTGTGATGAAACTAGCATAGATTCTGTCAAAATTCCCTTGTATGCTAACCCACCTGGAAATGACATACTTCAATCCATAATTGATAGGTTAGACATTCTCACTAATTCCATTAATGAAAAAACGATAAATCAAACTGTTTTTGTGAGACAACGGCATGGAATAGGATATGTCAGTAATAAAGGGAACAATGATACTGAAGAAGAAAAGGCTAGGCGAGAACTTGTTGAGATGAATGAGAATCTCAGTATTGCTCTTGCCACTTCTCGTGATAGGAATCAATTCCTATCAGAGAAGATCATGGTCCTTGAGAACAAGGCTGAGGTTGCCAAACGTCTCAATGAAGGCTCTCAAAGTCCTAAGAAGGAACCAAAGGGAAAAGAAAAGATGGTTCTTGAAAACCAATGGTTCACCAATTCCTTTGCTCACAAAAGATATATTGACATGGCCCATAGCAAGGTTAGAAACAATGTTGATTTTAACAAAAGGAAAACTGAAAAACCTTTTAGGCCAGGAAAAGGAAAATATGGACATGTTGTTTACAATCGTTTGTGTACCTACTGTGGTAATAATGGTCATTACAACACTGACTGTGCTAAGAAAATGAACTTTGAAAAGGAGAAAAGTACTCATTACCACGAAAGGAACCAGTTCCCTGGCTACTCACAGACTCGGAATGCTAATCCCCCCAGTAAAGCCAAGCTTCGCTGGGTTCAGAAATCTTAGTTCCCTTGCGTGCAGAAAGAAGAGAGGCAACCCCAACTATGGTACATTGACAGTGGTTGCTCATGCCATATGACTGGAAGAAGAAATCAAATGACCTCTCTTCAACCTCTCCAAGGTGGAAACATATCCTTTGGAGACAAAAGCAAAGGGAAAATCTGTGGAATAGGAACTGTGAAACTCAACGACCACATTCAGGTAAACAAAGTTCACCTTGTTGATAATCTTGGTTTTGATCTAATAAGTGTGTCACAGCTGTGTGATCAAGGAGACAATGAAGTTAGATTCAGATCAAACGAATGTTCAGTCCTTGACTCCTCGGGACAAATCATCCTAAAAGGGAAAAGATTCAACAATGTCTACATAATTGATCCATCCTTTGTTCCCAAGGAGAAACTTTGTCTCTCAACTGTGAATGACCAAGCTGACTTGTGGCATCAACGCCTCGGTCATGCTAGCACCAAGCTGATTCAAAAGCTACACTCAAAGGAGCTAGTCAGAGGGCTGACAAAGCTAAGTGGCACATATAAGGAACTGTGCTCTGACTGTGTAAAAGGGAAACAGGCTCGTAGTTCCTTCAAGTCCAAAAACATGGTAAGCACCTCAAGGCCTCTTGAACTCATCCACATGGATCTGTGTGGACCCATGAGAGTTCAGAGCCTAGGAGGGAACAGGTATATCTTTGTTCTTGTCGATGACTTCTCTCGCTTTACTTGGACCATCTTTATTAAATCTAAGAGTGAAGTTATTGACCGCTTTAAAGATCTGGTTCCCTTGTTAGAAAAATCTCTTGATTGCTCACTCAATGCTATTCGGTCTGACCATGGTACCGAATTCAAAAATAGAGAATTTCTAACCTTTTGCAGTGAACATGGAATTGATCACAACTTCTCTGCACCATACACTCCTCAACAGAATGGAGTAGTGGAAAGGAAGAACAGAACTTTGGAAGACATGGCCCGGACTATGCTGATCTCAAGTGGACTCTCTCAATCATTTTGGGCTGAGGCGATCAACACAGCTTGCTACATCATCAATCGAGCCATGCTTCGCCCAATCACAGAAAAGACACCCTATGAGCTCCTAAGAGGAAGAGTTCCCAACATCTCACATCTGAGGGTGTTCGGATGCAAGTGCTTTGTGCACAACAATGGGAAGGACAATCTTGGCAAATTCGACCCAAGAACTGATGAAGGAATCTTCATTGGATACGCCTCGGGTAGCAAGGCATACAAAGTCTTCAACAAAAGGACTAAAAAGGTAGAAGAAAGTGTTCATGTTATTTTTAATGAAAAATCACTTGGAAATATTGTGCAGAACACCACCAATTCCTTTGAAGACTCGTTTCCCAAGTCATATCAAGAAGATCCAGATGAAGATGTCACTACACCCAGTTCCTGTCCTGCTGCTTGGAACCCTCCAATGGCTCCTCCACTAGTTCCCATGGATAATGAACAACAATCCATCTCTGGGAACCAGGAGCATGACGACAACATCTGTGGAGACTTCAATGATTCATCTTCCCACATGATCTTCAATGGAGAAGGTGATCCCAACCAGGAAGCTGAATGCTCAACTCAGAATGTCTCCACATCAAATGCTCTAGCTCCTAACAAAGAAAGAAGAGTCA
Source organism: Rheum nobile (assembly GCA_027886185.1). Taxonomy (NCBI): domain Eukaryota; kingdom Viridiplantae; phylum Streptophyta; class Magnoliopsida; order Caryophyllales; family Polygonaceae; genus Rheum; species Rheum nobile. The sequence goes on from WOAB01000648.1 coordinate 3,859,130, forward strand.
TCAAGCCTCCAGTCAGGTTCGAACATCTAACCTTCTTTGCCTTCAATGCCTTTCTATCTATTGTGGAACCAAAGAACATAGGTGAGGCACTGAAGGATGCGGACTGGATCCAAGCTATGCAAGAAGAGCTTCATCAGTTTGAAAGAAACAAAGTATGGCATCTAGTTCCCCGCCCTAAGGATAAACACATCATAGGAACTAGATGGGTTTTCAGAAACAAGCTAGATGATACAGGAGTTGTGATAAGGAACAAAGCTAGACTCGTTGCTCAAGGATACAATCAACAAGAAGGCATCGACTATGATGAAACTTATGCTCTAGTGGCAAGGATCGAAACAATAAGATTGTTGATTGCCTTCGCATCTCACAAAGGGTTCAAGTTGTTCCAAATGGATGTAAAGACGGCCTTCCTCAATGGAATTCTTCAAGAAGAAGTCTATGTCAAGCAACCACCTGGTTTTGAAGACGACGATCATCCAGATCATGTCTACTTTCTAGACAAGGCACTATATGGCCTCAAGCAAGCTCCCAGAGCTTGGTATGATCGTCTTGCCCAGTTTCTACTCTCAAATGGCTATAGGCGTGGAGTCATTGATAAGACTCTCTTCATCCTAGAAGAAGAAGGTAACATCTTAGTGGTTCAAATTTATGTTGATGATATCATTTTTGGTTCCACTAACCTGTCCCTTGTACATAAGTTCAAAGACTTGATGAGCAGTGAATTTGAAATGAGCCTAATAGGGGAACTCACTTTCTTCCTCGGATTACAAATCACTCAAAAGAAAGATGGCATACAAATTCACCAATAGAAGTATGTCAGGGAACTACTGAAGAAGTTCAAAATGGATTCATGCAAGCCTCTCTCCACTCCCATATCCACCATTGCCCACTTAGATAAGGACCATTCGAGTCCTCTAGTGGAGGAGAAGCTCTATAGAGGTATGATAGGCTCACTCATGTACCTAACTGCTAGTCGACCAGACATTGTTTTTGTTGTTGGCTTGTGTGCTAGGTTCCAATCATGTCCAAGAGAAACCCACTTGGCTGCTGTGAAGAGAATACTTAGATATCTCAAGGGAACTGACTCTCTCTGCATTTGGTACCCCAAAGAATGTCCCTTTGAGCTAATGGGTTTCATTGATGCTGATTATGTTGGATACTTGGTGGATAGGAGGAGCACTTCTGGAATGGCACAGTTCCTAGGCCCTTGCCTTGTGTCATGGGGATCAAAGAAACAAGTCTCAGTCTCCCTCTCCACCACAGAATCCGAGTACATTGCGGCTGCCTCCTGCTGTTCCCAACTTCTCTGGCTAAAGCAACAACTCGCGGATTTTGGTATGTCTTATAGCCCTCTTACAATTCTTTGTGATAACATTAGTGCTATAAACATTTCAAAGAATCTTGTGCATCATACTAGGACCAAACATATCGACATAAGACATCATTTTCTTAGAGATCATGTTGAGAAGGGAAACATCATTATGAAGTTTTGTAGAACTGAAGATCAAGTTGCAGATATATTCACTAAAGCATTGAATAGAGTTCCTTTCGAGAACCTTAGATTGGAACTAGGAATGATTCCTATAACCTAGTAGTGACTTTAGTATAAAGGTTCCTTTCCAGTTCCCCTGATTGTCTAGTTTAAGATTGTCAACTTGTTGAGTCTTGATATCTTTGTGTTATATCTGTTGCTTCAAACCCTACTTTTCATAATGGTCTCTTTAAAAAGGGTTTAGATAAATTTTTCTGGCTCGTGTCCTTCTGGTCCTCATTATTCTTTCCACTTCTTCATTGTTCAAGTTTCTTTGAATGGCCCAAAAGTCACAATCTGATCATATTTCTAACCCCACACTACAAGCCAAAATGATGATTGTGTACTAAGACCTTCCCCTGCCTCATTGCTCACTTTAATTCTCTATGATCCATCCCTAAACCCTCTCTGAGAATTATTGTGCAATGCGATAAATGGCCTACCCTGATTTCTTGTATGGGAACGTATTTTTCTGGTTCCATTGTTTAAACCCACATCAAAGGTTCCCACTTGTCCTTCTAGCACGTTGAATATATCGCCAGAAAGGAACCAGGATGAAGCATACTTCCAACGGCTACTTTGGCTCTCCCCCAAAGCTATTTATGGCAAAATCGCAGAGGTCAGTCACGTCCTATCAGTTGGCAGACCTCCCTCCTCTCTGAAAGGGTAAGCTTTGAATTTGTATTGACCGTTCGGAAAAGCTGCAAAGAGCCTTCAATGCTCCAGATTCTCCCCAATCTTCTCAACGGCTAGATCTGTCTTAACGTCCCTTCCTCCCTCACCACCTTTAAGAGTTGCCCTGTTGCTCCAAGCTAATCCCATAACTCGCCATCTCTCTGATCTTCCACTTCTCTCTCTCTTAAACACAGAAATCCTTAACCTCTCAAAATGGCCAATCCAAACCCCAATGTTATCCTGGATGAAGAGGAGGCAGCCCTTCTCAAAGCCTTTTGCGAAAAGAAGGCAGCATCTTCCTCCAAGCCTATTTCTGCCACCACTTCTCCAAAAACCCAACCTGAAGATAAAACTATAGAGACAACAGCGGAGAAACCTGAAGAGAAACTTGAGAAGTCGTCAAAATCACAGGCCGAGGAGAAAGCTTTAGCCATCACCCCGGCCTCGGAATCGGCTACAAAATCCATCCCCGAAGGTGACTCTCATGACTCCTCCCCTGACAAGTCTATCCAAACGCTCTCCAGCCCTGAGCCCTCACCAGCAAGCCTCAAATCAAAACCCCCTTCTAATCCCGGTCCCTCTGTTGCCATCAGGCTACAACAACGGAAAAGGAGTTCCCAAGCCTTGGTTCCCTATGATCCTCAATCCAACGAGCAAAAACCCTCCAAAAGAACCAAAGCCCTAACCGTCTCTGCCTCTTCCTCCCTGGGTCTCGTCTCCTCTCTCTTCTCTAAGAGGAAGATCCTCAAGCCCCTCATAATCGGCAAAGAGTTCTGGTCACAAAAACTGGAAGAAGAAGATGAGGATATGTTTGGAGAAGCCCTTACTGAGTTCCACTCCCTCCTGCAGTACCAAGGATGGGACGAGATGTTGATTGAGCCCTTCTCTGCTTCTGATGAGGTCGTCCGCCTGTTTTACCAGTCTATCGAGTTTGTACCCGCTAAAGACAATTGTCCCTGTAACGATGCTATTCTCATATGGAAGGGAACCAGCTATCCCATATCCTCCAACCTCATCGCATCCGCTCTAGGGATTGAGTCCAGGTCTGGGTTTGGCATTCTTCCTCAGAAAAAGGGGTGGCCTAAGGGAAAGGGCTACAAATCCAAGGGAGCAGTGGTCAAGAAAATCTATGACGGCGCCTCCCCCCAATCCTTGGAGACAAAGGACCTCTCTATCACAAACAAGATGTTACACTTCTGGATCACCCGTAATCTAGTTCCCAGACAGGAGCACAGGAACGACGTTCTCATCACAGACGCCATTTTTATGGACAAGGTGCTCTCTGGTGTCCAAATTGATCTCCCTCGCATTGTGTTGGCTCATATGCAGTTCTGTTCATCCCATGCCTCCCATGCCCTACCCTTCCCTCATATCATCAAGTCTATTATCTCTAACCTTCACCAATACCCAGATGATTTGCCTGAGACAGTCTATAGCAAGTGCCTTACCATGGCCACTGTCCGGAAGTTGAAGACAAAGGAACAACAGCCCAACCCTTCTGACGCTCAAGCCAATCCGCCTAAGGAAAAGGCGAGTTCCCATGCCCCTTCTAGCTCCCGACCACAGCTCAACCCCTCTTTAGACTCCTCTGCGATCCTCTTTGCTTTGGATCGTATTGAAAAAGCAATCATGGAAGGCTCGACTGCCATCCCGGTCGCCCTCCGTGATCAAGTACAAGAGTTGGGAAAAATGAGCTCAGCTGTGATAAGTCTAGTGAAAGTCCTTCAGGTGAATTGGGAAGATGCAATCGGTACTCATCAGGCCACAGGCCAAAATGTAGGAACTGACGACACAGTTGATGAAGAGGAGGCCGCTGCTCTGCCATAGGAACGCTTGTTCCGGTTCCCAGTGCTGTAACATCACAGCGTGCTAGTAGTTTCCCCTAGGATCCTACTTCCCTTTTCCTTCCCCATGTCGCCTTTCCTAACGATTTCTTTTGTTGTTGTCCTCGTCGTTTGTTATTTTGTTGTTGGTTCTTGTCGGTGGTTGTTAAGTTATTAGTTTGTGTTGTTTTGTGGCTTATCTTATCCTTTCTATGACCAATGATCAGTGTTAAGTTTTAATGACTATCTTTTGGTTTCGTTCCAATGATCAATTTGTCTTTGCCCTAAGTTTCCATTATGCTTCTGTTATGAGATTGATGCATTTGCATATTCACTTGGATATCCTGTTCTTCACTAGCATTTAATCTTTTCGATGATGTCAAAAGGGGGAAGAAAAGGATAGGAACCTTGAACTTTGGAAACCACTTGACTAATAGGAACTCTGAACTAGTTCTACTTCTAAGGGGGAATTTGAAATAAACTCGTTCACTTGCTTAGGGGGAATTTGCAACCATTGAATGTTCCTCATTACTCTGTAATATTGAAAATCCCTTAAAACTCAATATGGTCTCATGAAATTCAAGTCCTATTATGTTGCCAGGTTCCTTGTATTTGTCATCATCAAAAAGGGGGAAATTGTTAGGAAACGGAACTCTGGAACCTCGGTTCCCCTGAGAGTTCCTTTCCTCAGTTTCTCTACTTTTGAAGATGAAAAATATTATGATACTAATGTTTTATCTCAAAGATGTGTTTTAAGGAATCACAGGAATATACCAAAGACAAGAAAACCAAACAGGACAAAGAGAACCAAAGGAACAAGACAGAAGAAGGAACCCATAGGAACCCAGGTGTACCCAGAAAGGTAGCATGCAAGGCTATGATTTCCGAGAAATCTGGGAACACACAACCTAGGACAAAAGTTGTTGAAAACGACTTGTCCGAAGTTTCCAAAGGTCTGTCAATGTCCAGAACAAAACAACAAGATACCCAGAAACGCTGAACCTCAGACAGAAAAGATGAAAGCGACAGGACATAGAGATGTCACTATCCAGAAGACAGTTCCCAAGCGCCCAGCTTGCTCAACCTCAGACGAAAGCACTTGAACAACGACATAGCAAGACTCGTCTGAGGTAGTTGACCAACCAAGAGAGATTCTGAGCTGCCTAGGTTGTTTGCACATGCCAAGAACAACGTGGACCAAGGAGAACCACTGATCCTAGGGCAAGCTCAATCTGTGGGAACCCAGAGAGGATTAAGCTGCGAAGAATCCTCTATAAAAGGAAGACTAACTCAAGAGAGTTATTCTCATGCACTGAAATACGAGTCACACTCATTAGCAAATATCAAGTGTGAACCTTCAAACAAGATCATCAAAGCAAACCGAGATCAAGAGGAACCAGTCAAGGAAGAGAAGAGCTGAGTGCTAAGTTCCTGTGACTGTAAGTGATAGTTCCTAGGTGCGAAGGTCTGTTTCTTGGATTAATTATTGATTGTGTTAAGTTATCTAGGATTGCCTAACTGTGTGTAAGGCAAAGAAACTGTGTGTTTGTTCCTAGGATAAGCTGTAACCAAAAGAGATAAGAAATCAAGAAGTAGACCTTGAAATCCTTTCGAAAGAAAGGTAGTGGTTTTTATCCTGGATTGCTAGTTGGCAATCAAAGGTTTCCACTATAAGGAACTTGTTATTTGTTTGATTGTTTATTTCCGCTGCGAAGGGAACTTAGAATTCATATTCTGAGTTCCTTAAGTTATTTTCTAACAATCACGATCCTACAAAAGGGTCACTTCACTCGGACACCCCGACTCCTACAGGACCTATGGCACCACCTAAGAACATTAGGGTCCCAAGCGCCGAGCCAATTGATCAAGTGTCGAGCCCAAAGTCCATCCCTAGTTTTACGGCTGTAAATGAAGAGGAGAGCAAGGCTGAGCCACTACCTGGTGCCATCACTCGAGCCCGAGCTCGCCAACTGCATCACCAGCTCCAGGGAGGACTACTGAGCCTAGGAGCGTCGAGCCAACATGACCGGGGCCCGCATGCATTGTGGCCTTGTCCGGGTTTCTCGGCGCAACGTAACACAAGGCTTGACTACGCCAAGGGCCGGCCCATTTAGGGCCGATTAACCTCCTATTATTTTTAATGAGTTTAAGACATTTTATTAATCCTTTTGTTTTCCCTAAATTCCCTACTAAGCACGATGTTAGTGGGATGAGTTGTTTAGGTTAGTGGGTGCATTTCGTTAATTTTCTTTAATTCCCTAAAACCTCCGTTGTATCCTATATCTGGCAAACACCTTAGGGGACAGTTGGCACATTGAATTTGAATCAAAATTGCAGAACTTGAAGTTTCTCAACTCTCTCTTTCTCTTGTCATTCGTGTGTCAAATCGAATGAGCCCTTGATCGGTTTGTGAGTGTGTTACATCTCGGAAACCTATCTTTGTTTCTCTAGGTTGAGTGTGTCATATCTTAACCTTGTGAGGCACCTATCCAGCACCATCATCCCATCAAAACTCATCATCCATCGTCGCCTTCAATATCCCTCTTACAACGTCCATTGTCGCAATTTGTCCGGTTGAAGATCTCAAGGGTTCTACACCAAAGACGAGCAAATCCTTGCACTGAACCTCCATAGATCTGAGGGCTTAACATCAACCCTCTTACAAAACAACACAGTTATTGTTCTTTGTGGTGATCCCAAACAACTTGGGCATGATATTCATTCAAAGTAAGCTGAGGCTTATGGTTTGTGAAGATTTTTTCTGGAGAGGTTGCTGGACTTTGAAGTTTACAGATCAAGGGATCGCAATTATGTCACAATGTTGGTGAACAATTATCGGAGCCACTCTGCAATTCTTTTTGTTCCTTCAAGACTATTTTATAGTGGACCATTGATTCCATATCGAAAAGACAATGACACATCTTTCTTACCTTGGGCTGATATGCTTCCCAATGGGAACTTCCCTTTCATGTTATGTGGCATCCAAGGCTTTGATGAGAGGGAAAAGGGCAGCCCTTCATGGTTTAATAGGATTGAAGCTAGCAAGGTGGTTGAGCTCGTACAGAAGCTGCTAAGAAGGAATGTGTCTAAGCAAGACATCGGGATTATTACCCCTTTCCCACAACAAGTACTAAAGATAGGGAAGGCTCTCATGTCTCTACATATGAGGGATATTGAGATTGGCGGGGTTGAGCAGTTTCTAGGTAAAGAAAAGGAAGTGATCATCATGTCAACCGTCAGATCGACCGCTAAACACGACGAATATGACAGGACTTTCCTCATGGGATATCTGAGCAACCCGAAGAGGTTCAATTTTGCCCTGACTCATGCCCGATCATTGCTTATTATTGTTGTAAACCCTTATATTATTGATGTTGAATTCCTTAGGTTTTGATGGTAACAAACATTCAACTAATCTGGTAACTAAGTGTTTCAGGAACAAGACAGTTGTCACAGGGAACCATTGCAGCAAAGGATTGCAGAGGGAACAAAGTGATCTCCACATGCTTTGTTACCTCTCAAAGAACATCAAAGACAAACAATGCTCAAGCTGCGAATGGAAGGAAGATATCCAGCGTGAAGATTACGGAAACAATCATGGAAGATCACGCGGTCAAGGATAAGAGATTTCGGCTGGAAGGATCTCGCCGAAGAGAAGATGTGGAGAGAGAAATCCGAATGTTTTATCTTAGGAAATCTTTCCTAAGATAAGATATTTGGAGAGAGAAGATTATTATCTTCAGTCGATTATATTATCTTTGGAATGCTTCCCTTAGATAATGTAAGCGGTTAAGATATTATTCTTCAAAACAATTTTAGACCTTCTTGTTACCAAGTTTAGAAATATTTTATCTTGTTACGATTAGGGTTTAGTCGTGTTGTATTTAATATGAGTGTGGATTCATTTCTATGTACGACTGCGAACGAGAACGAACTCGAGGCATTAAACTGAGAAGAGAAAAAGAGAGTGAAGAGTTTGTGAGTCTTAGAGGGTTGAGTTCGCATTCACCATTGTAGGAGTGATCTTTGAATCTAGGTGGGAAGTCTAGGGTTTGGAGTCTAAGCTATAAGTGTAATCGAACAAGAAATCAATAAGACAAGTAGACGCTTCAAAATCCTCTCAAGCGAGAAGCTTAAAGGTAGTGGTTTTTCTTTGATTATCTAGTTGGCTAATTAGGGTTTCCACTATATATCGTGAGTTCGTTACTTTATCTTTCTTGCTATATTATTCCGCTACACCTTCTGTGGGAACAAAGCATTTGTTCCCTCAGACAAAACTCTAACGATCCAACAATTGGTATCAGAGCCTGGTGCCTCTAGATTGTGTTCGTTATAGACTTTGTAGGAAAGATGTCGTCAAGCAATGCCATTGGAGATTCATTCTGGAAGCCTCCGATTCTGAAGGTTGGAGAATATGATTGGTGGGTAGAACAAATCGAGTCCCATATTTGTTCCCTCGATGGACAGATATGGAGAATCATTGAAGTTGGCCCTATAGCTATTCTGAATGATAAAGATGATACGAAGCCGAAGCCAAGGGTTGACTACATTGATGATGACTGGAAGAAGCTGGAGAAGAACAGCAGAGCTAAGAAGATCCTTCACATGGCTCTGCTCCCCTCTGATCTCAAGAAAATAATTGGCTACAAGACTGCCAAGGAGATCTGGGATGCTCTAAAACGCCTCCATCATGGAAATGAAGATGCCAAGAAAAATAGGATTCTTTCCTTGATGAAGGAGTACGATCAAATCTCTTAGGGAAAGGATGAACACATCCAGGAATTCTAGTCCAGGTTCTAGGGGACCATAGGTCAACTTGAGTTCCTTGATGAAGAAATGCTAGACTGGAAGCTCACTCATCACTTCATGCAAGGCCTCAACTCTCAGTGGGATGCGATTGCTCTCGCTCTCTACTCCTAGACTGATGTCAAGACTCTCACTATGGAAGAGGTTGTCGCGAAGCTTGAAAGCAACGCCTCCGTCTACAACCACAAGATGAACAAGAAAGGAGAGGAGAAGGCTAAAAGCATTGCCTTAAAGGTGGAACGTGCCTTTGACTTATCTCAAGTCAAAGATGAAGATGAGGATGGTGATGAAGATGTTTCTCTCATCACTAGAGCCATGAAGAAGATATGGTCTCGAAACAAGGACACGTTGAGTTCCTCTGAAGGGAACAGAGACATGAAGGATGTCATTGTTACCACTGTCAAAACAAGGGACATCTTGCCAGAAACTGCTTCAAGAAAAAGGCAGGTCTTCCTCCGGCTCATGAAGGAAAGCAAGCAATGGTCGCTACCTGGGGTGATTCAGACTCGAATGACGAAGAATCATCACACTCTAGGGATGTCTGCTTAATGGTCGTAGAAGACATCGATGAATGAAAAGGCGGTCTACACAAGGATGAGGTAACTGAATCTGATCTCATCTCAAGCTTGAAAAGTAAGTCAAAAGAAAGCTTAATTTCCTTCATTAAGAAACTTGTTCATGAGAATAGTCTTTTTAGTGAGCAAATTCAGGAAAAGGATGAATCGATCTCATGTTTGATCGAAGAAAATAAAGGTTGGGCAAACAAAATGCTCAAACTTGAGAAAGTTTTATCCTCTTCTTCAAGTCCTTGCAATGAGTGCCCCAAACTCACTGAGAAGATATTGTCTCTAGAATCCTCTGTCTCCTCACTTGAGTCTGAGTCATTAATGTTGAAATTAGGAAATGCAAAACTTTCTAGTGATCTATCTAAACTCAATGAGGAACAGAAGGACAAGCCAAAAGGTATTGTTTTTGTTGCAGCCAAGAATGAAAAGAAAACTGAAAAGAAGGAAGTACCTCGCTTTGGAATTGGCTATTAACCTAAGCTTCATGTTGATGGCACCAAGTCCAAAAGCTCTAAAGTCGAAGGAAAACAACCAGTGCAAGAAAAAGGGAAAGTTCCTCGAGAGGGATCAATAGCAAAGATTGTTCAAATTCGACTGATGGGAACAAGGCTTGGTACCATGGACAGAAGGCTCATGCCATTTGGTTGAAGCAATCTCAAAGTGGTAAGTCCAATAATATTGATTTTCATTCTAGGATTGCTAACAAAACAATCTGGCCCGGACAGAGCAAGTATGTTGATCTAAAGTATCAAAGGGTCTGTTGGTATTATGGGCACTCCGGTCACTACAAACAGGAGTGTCTCCTGAAGCAACACAATGAGGAAGTTGCTCGCACTGCTAGGGAGAAATTGAATGCTGAACCTCCAAAAATCAAATATGTTGCTCCCACACCCAGAAAGTCTAAGTTTGTCTGGGTTCGCAAAAACTAACTCTTTCTATGCAGGCTGAAATGAGGAAAAGTTTCCGATATTTCGATTTTACTTGTTAGTTACCTGACAGGGAACATAGGTAGTCTCATCTCACTTCTACAGGCTTCTTGAGACTCAACAACCTGGTGAATCAAGGTAAAAGAAAAATTTGTGATTATGAGCATTAATTGTCTTTTTGTTTCCTGATCAAACACTCAGGTACCATACATATCGAGTTAAGACATCACCTCTTGCGTGATTGTGAGGAGAAAGGGTTAGTATCCATGGATCTCTGCGGAACCAAGGCTTAAATCGCTAACTTTCTCATCAAGGCACTAAATGGGGAATCCTTTGTTCGGTTCCATACGAAGCCTGGTTTGTTCCCTCTACTACATGTCTATCTATTATGATCCCTCGATGATTGGCTAAATTACATGGTAAAATGTGAAAGGTTAATCATCATGTCTTGATCTGTATTCATCCTCTTGGTTATCAAATGAACAACTGGCTTAAATCTGTGCTTTTGCTTCACTCATATGTTGAATTTCTTGCATGATCATCTATTCTATCACAATAACACATGAATCAGCTTTCTTTCGGCCCAAAAGAGTCAACTTGATGCATTGTTCCCTCATTATAATCCCAAATGATTGTTGACTCTACAGCTTACCCTAGCCATCATGCTTGATGCTTCCTATGAGCCCCTCTAATCATCCACATCTGGGAGCCTCTCATGCATGATTAAAAATTATCAAAAATGTCATATGTTTCTCGTGTGCTGTTCTTTGTACCCTCTTTGGTAACTATCCCCCAGCATCACACATTACTACCTTTTTGGTTTGGCGGGAAAACGAATCGTCTCTCTGGGGCTTGTAGCTGTGAGTTGATTGATGTAACAAGGAGTTATGGCCTATGCCTGCCATTGGGATGTGTTGAACAATTAGGGCTGATTTGATGGCCGAGAAACTGAATGGGCCTCGTGTTTATGTTTGGCTGAATTTGGACGAGATTCTGGAGGATTATTTTGGGAAGGTGAAGATATTGATAATCATCCCTTGGAAGCTGATAAGATTTGAAGTTATCTTTGGCAACCGAAAAGATCTCGTGGTGGCTATATATCTCGGCTCTCAAGGTAATCCCCTCTCACTATTCACTTACATGTTTCCTCTCCTTGCTATTGCCCTCCTCTATGTCCTTAACTCTCAAAAATGGCCTCCGACTCAAACCTCCCTGCCGGCGCCGCTAAGGACCTTCAAACCCTCCTCAACAAGCTTACGGCAATGGGAACTGACCCTGCCCTCCTCGCCGCCATCTCACAATCCCTTCCATCCTCCTCAAACACTCCATCCTCTTCCCTAACAACCACAAAAGTTACCCCTCCTCCATCACCAATACCGGATAAGCTCATCATGGTCCCATACCTCGCCCCTCAACCTGCTCCTCAAAACCCTAACCCTAAATCATCCCCAGCCGCACCCACTGCTGTCTCCTCAAATGAAAAAGAGGAGGTCCAATCCTCTCCCACCCATCCAACCCAGATTGAAGAAGAAACTGAGGAATTTCTGGGAGAAGCCGCCACGGCCACACCATCAGATGAGCATGTTGCCCTTAAGCAGAAAATTCAAGGGATTGTCCGCAGTTTAGCCAGGGAACTGTCTGAGGATGCTGAGAAGGAGGTGCCTCCTAAGGTGTCAAAGCCCTCTGGAAGGGTGAAGATGAGCTGCACCGCCAAACGCAGAACTCATGCTCAGAAGCAGGCAGCCGAGGCAATCCCTCTCAGTTCTGATGATGAGTCAGAACCTATTTCTGGGCATAAATCCAAAAAGGACAAAGTCTCTACAGTTCCAGTATGCAAAAGCCAAAGGCGTCAGTTTACCAAGACCAAGGCAAAGGAGGAGACTGATGATGTCAAGGACGTGAGTCACAAGTCTGTGGTTAAGGAGTTGTTGGTTGACCCTGAGTTCCTAAAGGAGAACGCTTTGGAGGATGTCTCTCTGTTGCTAGATGCCCAGAAATGGGGTCATCTGTTTGTCCAGGAAGAGGAGGTTGATGAAGCCTTGTTGAGGGAGTTCTATTCCACTTTCGTCATTGAGATCAGACCCCATGCCGTTCTGGGGAGTTACAAAATAGGGGGAACTGTCCATATGTTCTCAAGTATTGAGTTGGGTGTTGCTCTGGAGGTTCCTCATGAGGGCTACGAGGGGTACCCTAAAGGTCGTTGGCCTAAGGACTTTCCCTACTCTGAGGCAGTATGTGCAGTGGCAGGTGTTCTGGATCCTTCTGAGTCTGGTGGGTTTGATACTTCATAGATGTATGCGATCAACAAGGTGCTATTCCATTACCTCATCTGCAATGTTACCCCAAGGGGACAGAAGCGCAATAAGTTGCTTATTCTGGATGTGGTCCTTTTTTCCCTGCTACTGAAGAAGGAGCCAATTTGTCTTCCAAGGGTAATGATGCAGCATATGGCACACGCCAGGAACACAAACCAGCACGCTCTTCCGTTCCCTAGAGTTGTCAAGAAAATTATGGAGTACCACAAGGTGTACAACTCTTCGGCGGAATCGAGCGTCTTTTCCCGTCCCTTGGATATCAGCAATCTGCACAAGATGTAGTTCGTTCTTCAAGAAGGCGAAGGGTGGGTAAAAGTGGGAAGTGTGCCTGTCGTCTCTGAAGTGCATGAGGAGTTTGAGGATGTTGGTTCTGAGGGGGAACTAAAGGAAAAATCTTATCTGTGGAAGGAAATAAGGAGCTTGTGCCGTGCAGTGACTGATCTGGCTAAACAGCAAAGGCTTCTTATGGCGGATGTGCGCGCCCTGATTGCTCTCCACTCATCGGCTCCATCAGTCGGTCCCAGTGGTGTCTGATTCGCTTTCCCGCCTTCCAACCCCTATTTTATTCCCTAGCACATCTACTCCTACTTAGTTTGGATTTTTCTTGTCTCTAACTTATGTGTTTGCCCTAATGGGCATGTTGATCATGTTTGTTTATTTTGCATATTTTGATGTTTGTCTCTCCACTATGTTTAAGTTGGCTGGTTTTTTTTTAATGAACAAGGGATGCTTGTCTATCTTGGTGTGCTCCTTTTCTCTTGCTCTTTACTGATGTTTTTAATGATGCCAAAAGGGGGAAAATGACTGGTAACTTTAGTTGAGGGGGAACAACACATGGTTTCATAAGTTGCTAGACAAAGGGGGGACTATTATGCCTAAGTGTGGAACTTTCTCTTTACAACTGTCTTTATCTCATATGTGTATGTTTTATTGTCAAGGATGTTTGTCACCATCAAAAAAGGGGAATTTGTTGAATTCCTTAGGTTTTGATGGTAACAAACATTCAACTAATCTGGTAACTAAGTGTTTCAGGAACAAGACAATTGTCACAGGGAACCATTGCAGCAAAGGATTGCAGAGGGAACAAAGCGATCTCCACATGCTTTGTTACCTCCACATGTTCGCCTACCTATATGGTTGTCTTGTGTGCCGAAGGAGATTGGCGTTTTGACATCTATAATGCATGTCGAAACTGATGTTGCGAGTATTGAACGACTTGTCTTCCTCTTGGCTGAAGATGAAGTATCCAATGCTTTGGCACCTCAGAGACCATATAACATACCACCAGAGATGAGGAAAGTGATAGAGTTTGAGGAAATCCCTGAAGTTGTCTTACAAGGCTTAAAAGAGGAAAATTATGCGTCGTATTTCAATGCGTTGTTAGGGATGGAGGAACTTCTGATTATGGTAAGTGTTATATTTTCTCTGTATGGGGGTTGGGGGCCTGAGGGGATAGCTAAATGGCATGGTTCTCTCGTAGTACCAACTTGTTGAATGATTCTCTTTTTATATTTGTTTACAGGAGTACTTGAAAGCTTATAATATGAAGTCTGTTAGTTTGAGACAAAAGGATTATTGGCTTGTAGCACTTAAAGTGCCATGACTCGGTGAAAGAAGGCCCTCTGTTGTCCGTGGAGATGTGGTGAATGTTTATGGAGAATATTCTTTCGATCAGGTAGGTAGATAATGTCAGTTGTATTAAAATTTTTGTCAAAGTGTTATTAATTATTGTCGGAATGAACAATGAAATAGAAGTTCATATTTGTTGTCACAATTGCACGAATTATCATTGCCAATGTTGTGTTCTCATGTTGAACTTGCCAATGTTATTTGAACAGGGCTGGTCCACCGTGTTGAGGCTGATGAATTACTATTGCAATTTGATGATGGATTTTACCAAAGGCACATAGATAGCAATGTGTATGAAATCTGTTTTGTGTACAACGGGACAAATTTCAATAGGCTCCGTCAAGCCATTCTATTTGCAGAGGCATTACAAGAAAACTTCCTCTTTCCCCATGAGTATCATGGAAAGCGGAGGATACAAACAATATTGTGCCTATCTCATTTCTTCTTGGCAAGGAGCAGAAAAATGTTGTTCGCTTAATTTTAGGGTGCAAAGGAGAAGCTCCTTATGTGATTTGTGGACCCTCGGGAACAGGAAAGACAAAAACATTGGTGGAGGTGATCCTACAACTCTATACAACGAGACGGAATTCTCATATACTGGTATGTGCTTCTTCAAATTGCGCGGCAGATCACATATTAGAAAAAATTCTTTGCGAGGGGATGAAACTTAGGGAGGAAGATATTTATAGGTTGAATGCCACACATCGTCCCTTAGAAAAAATGAACGCTGCATTGTTGAGGTTATGTACCTACAGTGAAGGTTTCTTCACTTGCCCTTCTCGAGATGCACTCTGCAGGTACAAGATAATAATAATAACGACATACACGAGTGCATCTTACCTCTATGCTGAAGGGGTTAACTGTGGCCACTTCTCCCACATCATCTTAGATGATACAAGCCAAGTTTCAGAGCCAGAGACAATGATCCCCATATCAACCCTCTTACAAAACAACACAGTTATTGTTCTTTGTGGTGATCCGAAACAACTTGGGCCTGATATTCATTCAAAGCAAGCTGAGGCTTATGGTTTGTGAAGATCTTTTCTGGAGAGGTTGTTGGACTATGAAGTTTACAGATCAGGGGATCGCAATTATGTCACAATGTTGGTGAACAATTACCGGAGCCACTCTGCAATTCTTTTTGTTCCTTCAAGACTATTTTATAGTGGAGCATTGATTCCATATCGAAAAGACAATGACACATCTTCCTTACCTTGGGCTGATATGCATCCCAATGGGAACTTTCCTTTCATGTTATTGGGCATCCAAGGCTTTGATGAGAGGGAAAAGGGAAGCCCTTCATGGTTTAATAGGATTGAAGCTAGCAAGGTGGTTGAGCTCATACAGAAGCTGCTAAGAAGGAATGTGTCTGAGCAAGACATTGGGATTATTACCCCTTTCCCAAAACAAGTACTAAAGATAGGGAAGGCTCTCATGTCTCTACATATGAGGGATATTGAGATTGGCGGGGTTGAGCAGTTTCTAGGTAAAGAAAAGGAAGTGATCATCATGTCAACCGTCAGATCGACCGCTAAACACGACGAATATGACAGGACTTTCCGCATGGGATATCTGAGCAACCCGAAGAGGTTCAATTTTGCCATGACTCGTGCCCGATCATTGCTTATTATTGTTGTAAACCCTTATATTATTGATGTTGAATTCCTTAGGTTTTGATGGTAACAAACATTCAACTAATCTGATAACTAAGTGTTTCAGGAACAAGACAGTTGTCACAGGGAACCATTGCAGCAAAGGATTGCAGAGGGAACAAAGTGATCTCCACATGCTTTGTTACCTCTCAAAGAACATCAAAGACGAACAATGCTCAAGCTGCGAATGGAAGGAAGATATCCAGCGTGAAGATTACGGAAACAATCATGGAAGATCACGCGGTCAAGGATAAGAGATTTCGGCTGGAAGGATCTCGCCGAAGAGAAGATGTGGAGAGAGAAATCCGAATGTTTTATCTTAGTAAATCTTTCCTAAGATAAGATATTTGGAGAGAGAAGATTATTATCTTCAGCCGATTATATTATCTTTGGAATGCTTCCCTTAGATAATGTAAGCGGTTAAGATATTATTCTTCCAAACAATTTTAGATCTTCTTGTTACCAAGTTTAGAAAGATTTTATCTTGTTACGATTAGGGTTTAGTCGTGTTGTATTTAATAGGAGTGTGGATTCATTTCTATGTACGACTGCGAACGAGAACGAACTCGAGGCATTAAACTGAGAAGAGAAAAAAAGAGTGAAGAGTTTGTGAGTCTTATAGGGTTGAGTTCGCATTCACCATTGTAGGAGTGATCTTCGAATCTAGGTGGGAAGTCTAGGGTTTGGAGTCCAAGCTACAAGTGTAATCGAACAAGAAATCAATAAGACAAGTAGACGCTTCAAAATCCTCTCAAGCGAGAAGCTTGAAGGTAGTGGTTTTTCTTTGATTAGCTAGTTGGCTAATTAGGGTTTCCACTATACATCGTGAGTTCGTTACTTTATCTTTCTTGCTATATTATTCCGTTGTACCTTTTGTGGGAACAAAGCATTTGTTCCCTCAGACAAAACTCTAACGATCCAACAATTGATAAGGTAATTCCTGGTAAAAAACTTACGTGTTTATCAAATGCATAAAGAAGTTGATTAACCAACCGTGTTGTTGGTCATTGACATGATTGGCACTAGCACGAAATGTTATGCTATTGTGTTGCAAATAGAGCCTATAAAGGTTGTGCATTCTGCGTGAAGGAAGAGGTGCATTATTTAGGGGATTTTTCCCCCTATCTTCATAAATTGTTGCCAAGGGCTCATACTGTGCTATCATGACAGGAAGAATATATGCCAACCCTGCAAGGAACCTATGGACTTCCGACAAATTGACGCCGGGATCGTATACAGTGATAGACCATTTACTTAGTTGTATCTCCAGAGCTACCCAATGTTTCTCCTTGAAATTGAAGGGGAGGTATATACGATCCATGTCCTTCCAATCCTTCACATAAAGTGCATGCAGTTCCCTACGCAGGTATCTCATCTTAGATCGATCAGCAACATAACTTTGCTTATCTAAAAACCATCTATTCATTTCCTTGTCCAACTTATGCTGAAAAAAGGTGTCCAATATTGCCATTGGTTTGTCATGCACACGACAGCCAAGATAATACATACATTTGTCCAAGTGCTACAAACCAAATATATAATATGTCATACCAAAAATTTAAGACTTGCTGTACGCCACGATAATTTATATAAATAATGAAAGAAGCTTACCAGAGAACTCAACTACCCCATTGGTTGCAACAATTTCTCAAAAACTTCTTCTGTAGATGTTCTCCAGTTGGAGAAACAATTTCCTCACTACATCATAAGATGGTTTAATTAACATCTCAAACACGCGTTCATATCATCAATATAGGAGGGACAACTTCCTAACCTTTCTTTCAAGTCTAACCAACGGCACAATCTATTCGTGTCTGAAATACCTTTGGACGTTGAAACCTTGCATCGTTTGGGATTATCGGTTTCTCTGGACAAACCTCTCTTCCTGACAGGATGGTCCCTCAGTTCACCAGTTGTATTAATTTTTTTTAAGCTGGTTTTTCTTGTTGAGACCCCAATTGATTCTTTGGTAGAGTCTCATTCCACCTCAGCTTCTTTTGTTGCTACCGCTAGCGTCTGCAAATAAGTTTTTTCATAAATAAGATGTTGGAAGATTTATTAAAGTATGTCATCATCAACTATTATTGATGCATACATCAACTCTTTTTGTCCTCCCTTTTTTAGTTTCCCCCTCATTCTGAACTGCACCATTTTCATCACCCTTCTTCTTTTTTAAACGAGTCTTCCTTGCAAATACTTTTCCTTCTTTCTTATCTTTTTCTTCTTTTGTCATCGTTTCTCCATATTTCCCCTCATCTTGTACTGCATCCTCAACATCATCACTCTGAACTGCACCATCTTCATCATCCTTCTTCTTTTTTAAACGAGTCTTCCTTGCAAATACGTTTCCTTCTTTCTTATCTTTTTCTTCTTTTGTCATCGTTTCTCCATATTTCCCCTCATCATGTACTGCACCCTCAACATCATCACTCTGAACTGCACCATCTTCATCATCCTTTTGCTTTCGATAAACAACCATATATCCTAAATTGTCATTGTCGACTTTAATGGCACCTTCATCATCGTCATCCTGTAGGGGATTTGAATCAGACCCCCCCTCCCCCCCCCCCCCCCATTCTATCCATTTCGACATCCTCATCACGACCATGTACAACATTATGCTTTAATAAATAACAAATTACATTTAACTCACAAGAATAATAAGTAAGTGCATCATTCTATGTTGTAAATATAACATTCCTAAAATACACCTACACAAAAACAGAGCTTTATGCATCCATCCAACTTATAAATATTGACTTTCTATTTGTTACTATGACATTCATATTATAATGTTTGTCAAAAAATAGGCTTTAACTTACAATAAATATAAGTAACTGTCAATCTCAACTTGAAAAATAGTGACATATTAACTTTTTAATATGACATTCATATTCTATATTTCGACAAGAAAAAATGCTTCAGCTTCCAAGAAATTAAAATCTAAGTTTCCAAACAAAACTTAATAACAATTGTTGACAGTTATCTTACCTTCCCTTCCTCATGTTCAATATCCTCTTCTTCATCATTTGTTGAACCCGAGTTGTTGAATGTCCTCTTCTTGATCATCTGTTCCATTATGCCCAAGGTTTTATTCATAGCCCTAAATCTTGTGTCCACTTGGTTTTCCAAATTAATCATACGCTCATGAAGCTCTTTCATAGCGCACATTACCTGTCTTGCATCCAAGCCTGAGGACTTCGCAGCAGGGGCAGGGTCCGAATCACTCTTTCCTTTTCTTCTACCATTGATAGACCTCTTATTACTTAGCTCGAATTTCTCAACTGCCTTGTCAAAGTAAGTGTCTTTCACTTCCCTATCAAATTTCCATTCTTTTAAGACCTCCATCTCAGCTTCTTCCTCTATTAACACCACATTTGGAATAAAACGGGATGTGGCCTTCCCCAAGAAAGACTCCACAGCCGTCGCATCAGGTTGTGAATATGATGACCATCGTAGACCGCGTGGGTAGGCCTCCTTATCCACCAAATGTGCAAACGCTGAAGCAATTGGTTTAACAGCTTCAACTAGCCAAACCTGAACCGTAGTTTTTCTTGTCAGTATGATACTTATTTCTTGTAAGAAACCATCAATATATTGTAACTACAATACCAACTTCAAAATAATATACATTACATTCTGTCATGTTACCTGAAAGGCCATTGGCAACCCCTTGAGTTTGTAACCCAACCTTAAACTTGAGTCTCTGCTTGTTTCAACCGTTTCTAATCTATTCTTCATCGTTGAACTCAATCCTTAGTGAGTTTCAATGTAGCTAACCCTGCCCCATGGGAATTTCGTGAATCGATCGATATCAGTCAATAATTTGACATGACCCGTGCTAATGCGAACCTTTTTCTCAACCCCAAGAATGACGCCCTCTAATATAATCAATAATGTCATCTTATATTTCAAAGGGTTATCAGGCTGTGTACGCATAAATAATGACTCTAGCTTACCCAACGTCAAATTATGTACATCAAATAACTCTTTCACGGCATTTTTATCCGGGTTTAGCTCATTATCATTCATTCTGCGACAGCATAACCCCATCACAAGTACAAATTCCTTCATTGAAAAACGCAGCAGTTGTCCTTGCAGGTCATACCACATCTCCCACAACTTCCTCGTTTCTACTTGACGGAAGAAAACGTAATATACAAGCTGACATGAAAAGGTTTGTCGACAAACCATCTTCACAGTAGGTCCAAATGGACCATCTATTATCCTCTGCCAGTCCACAAGGGAGAGGCATTTCTCAATAATTTTCAGCAATTCACGTCGATAGTTTTGATTGACTCTGTCGATGATTTTTTTCCCTTCAAATCTCAATAAATGACCGTAAAAAATAAAAATTATACGAGGTCAATAAATACAAAAGGAACATATACTTCAAAACTACATGACAGGATGTGAATTGTGAAATATGGAAAACTACACACAATGAGCTAACCAAAATTTACCTTTTTACCCATTTCAATTTCCTCCTTTACAATATGTAAAACTACAACACTTCAGCTGCACTGGTGAAGATAGACAAACAACAAAGAATATCAACATTTAAGTTTTTTTCTAAGCACCAAACTGAACATACTCAGATGTAGAGATCACACGAGAAGACAAGGAAGTTACGAGAGTAAGAGAGCTATAAAGTCAGGCAAATAAAAACATTAACTTTCAAAACACAACAATGTTTCACAAAACTGACATTCTAATTGATCATTTCAACAATAAAACTATACGATGTGACAAATATTTCATCAACGTTGACATGAAATTTTCAAACAATGGTAATTCCTGCAATTGTGACAAAAAAAACTAATCTAACATTCTCATTTCACAAACACGGATTTCACAGGTTTATATAATTCGATGTATTCAACTTCAGTTCATTTCAGCTCAAACGAACAATAGTGACAAAACCCTTCAACGAACAACAGTGAATCAACCCTAAAAACCAAATGAACAGCAACGGAGCAACCCTAAAACGGCGTTGAATGGCTGGAACCCTAAAAAATTGGACATACCTCCAAGGCTCGAACGAGATAGATAGAAGAGGAAGATGAATCGAAATCGCGACCGAATCGGGACGTCGGTCGAAGACCTGCACTTTGTCCCACGTCTTCGGTGGTAGACCTGCAATTTTGGGCCTTAATCAGAGGATGATTACGAAGCTAGCTCAAGCGGTGATGAAGGGCTCCGTATGTGGAAAACCTGCAATTTTGCGCCATAGTCGGTGTAAGCTAGCTCGAACGGCAAAGAAAGGTTTCAAGCAAAAAACAATGCTGGAGATTATGGAGTTTGAAGCGATATCATACCTGGAAGAGAAACCTTTCCGCCGGCAATGGTGAAATCCGTTGGACAAAGTTGGATTCTGTCGGAGAAGATGGAGACACCTCGAGCTGGGAGAAAGACCTCGGCCGACAATGTAGTTGGATTTCTATAGCAAGTTTCACATTTCAATTTGAAATTGAAACTGGATTAAATTTTATTTTTTCTTCATAAAATCAGTGCCATGTCATATTTTATTTTCCAAAACAAAAAGAAAATTCAATTTTCAATTTACCTTTTTATTTGGGGGGTATTTTTGCAAAAACAGAAGGAATTTTTTTTTAATGGGGTTGATAAGCACTACTTTCTAGGGCTTAAGTAAGAGTTATTAGAGAGTTTATTGGTGCCATTCGGGTAGATTTAGACACATTCATGTGTATGGCATTTGGGGGCGAAGTTTGGTGTTTTTGGAGGTGTTTGAGCTGTTTTGGAGATCATAGGAAGCCACAAGGAGAAGACGCCAAGGAAGTGAAGAGAAGAGTAGAAGAACAGTGGGCTGAATTTAAATGGTTCGTTCTCTCTACTCAGATGTCCAAATGGAGTGATTCCAATTCGAGGAGTTAGATCTTGAAGTCTACTACAAGTCCTCAAAATATGAGCGCAATCCGAGTTGAGAATCAAAAGTTATGGCGTTTTTACTGAAGTGTCGCAGAAGCTGAAGTACTGGAATCCCACCGCACCCAGCGGTGGGCACTGCCGCACCCGCGGCGAGGTCGTCAGAGAACTGGAGTTTCTGTTAAATGGCCGCACCCGGCGGTGGAGCCACCGCACCCGCGGTGGAGACGCGCTGAAAGTCTTTTACGAGTTTTCTTATTCCCGTTTTATTTTATTTCCGAAACTTTATTTCCAAGTTTGTTATTTTTCTTTTCTTTATTTCTGAATTATTACTTTAGTATTTAAGTTAGGTTTAAGACTTTTTAGAGAGGATCCAATTCTCAAAACCTAGTTGCCACAGAGAAAATAGTTAGACCTAGTTTCATTCATCGTTGTTTTTCCCTTTTGCTCAGGCAGACAATTGAAGCCTTTGGATTGATTGGATTGTGAGGTTATTCCTTTACTCTTTCTATGATTGTATTAATTTTCTCTCGTGCTTAATCTCATTGATCATATATCGATTCCCCTTGATTTTTTGATTAGGAAATCAATTAGATTGTTAATAGTAGTTCCCTCTAGTCTGACAACCTAGAGAAATTAGTATTATGCTATTGGTTCCCCTTTTCCATACAACCTGTTGAGATTGTTATTGATCATACTACTAAGGATTAGAGGATACTGGTTGAGAATCTAAATCCCTTAGTTTGTGTAGAGAATTAATTGCATGTAATTGTATGACTGGTTGCTACACTTGCATGTACCTATCTATTCCTGAACTTCCTGCTGCTATTGAATTAAATCGTGAAGGTTAGTAGGGATTTGTTTAATAGTTAGGGTTATCAAGACTGGTTGGACTGGTAACTAATTCAGAACAAGGATTAGGAGTTTCATGAGTATTGAGGACTAGGAATAACCAATGATCGATCTATCAATCTGAAGTGTGGATATTTGTTTGGCTGAGTTATTTTTCCAATTTGATTTCAAGTCTTTGTTTTTATTTATTTTGGTTTTAATCAGCAAACCCCCTTGGTTACTTGTTGGTATACAATTACATCATTGGAATAGTATTTGATTCTCTGTGGGATTCGACCCTTACTTACCAGACTACATTAGTTAGGTTTGTTTAGGATTATTTTGTATAGGTGTCACGACAACGCCTATCAAATTGGCGCCGTTGCCGGGGATTATTTAGGTTTGTTTAGGATTATTTTGTATAGGTGTCACGACAACGCCTATCAAATTGGCGCCGTTGCCAGGGAGTCAATTTTACTATTCTAATTGTGTGTTTGTTTACCAACTGTTGTGTGGACCTATCTTACGATCCACACCTGTGTTACTAATTGGTTTCATTGAGATCTCAATCCAGACAGATGGCAGCATTTGATTTTTACTATCAGCAGCAAGACTGGCCCCATTACTATCCTGAACCTCAAGAGACGAGCCAAAGTTCATATACGTCAATGGAGGAGGGCTTCAAGTCACTTGTGCAGAGCATGATGACTATTCATCAGGCGACAAACTCCAACATCCAACTTCTAACAACTCAAGTTGGAAGTTTGGCAACTCAGCTTGGAAGGTTGGCTCAAGTTGTGGCAAATATGAATGAGGATTTTGAAAAGCCACCACCCCAACCGACCCCAGTGGCTAATGTGAGTGGCATATCACAATTGAAAGGAGAAAAGACAGAGGAGAAAGTCGAGAACCAGCGTCCGCAAGTTTGGACAAAATTTTGCGGATCAGTTCTTGGAGTATACCCTTTGGAAGCGATTCCTGTTGATTACACTCCTCCACCTCGTGATCCTAGGAAGCCACCTCCTCACCTTCCTAAGATGCTAAAAGTGAAGAAGAAGCCGGTGCTTAATATGGAGTCGCGCAGCTCCATAGGTGAGCATGAGGTAAATCTCCCTTTACTTGATCTGATGCATGTTGTGCCTAAATTTGCTAAATACATGAAATGCTTATGCTGGCCTAGGAAGAGGAAGAAATTGACAAGAGTAATTAATTTGAATGAACATGTGTCTGCTGCATTCGGAAGACATTTGTCTGAAAAGTGTAGTGATCCTGACATGTTTAGTATTCCTTGTGATATAGGTTACTCCAGGTTTGATCATTGCATGTTAGACTTGGGCTCATCTATTAATGTGTTACCCTACTCTGTGTATAAATTGCTAGATCTTGGACCTTTGCTTGAAACTGATTTAGTTATTCAATTTGTGAATGGATCCAAAGTTTTTCCGAAAGGAATAGTTGAGGATGTTCTTGTAAAGGTTAATAAGATGATTTTTCCTGTGGATTTTGTGGTGTTAGACATTGGTTATGATATGCATGTGCCCCCTATACTGTTAGGTAGGCCTTTTCTTAAGACTGCTAACATCCGAATCATTATGAGTAGAGGTATTGTGTCTGTGAAGTATGGGGGTGATAGGGTGACATTTAAGATATTTGATCATAAGAAACACCCTCCTGATAGTAAGTCTGTGCTGTGTTCTGGATTGAGTGATATCACATGATCATAGTAGCACAATGTCAAGCCATGACAATAACTAAGGCGCTATCCGGGAGGCAACCCGAGGTATGCTTTTCTTTTCTTGTTTTTCTTTCCTTATTTTTGCATTTGTTTTGGTGTGTTTTTGTTTCCGACTAACCTGCAGGGAGGAGACCCCATGCCTATTGAAGAAAGTGTTTACCACCATTGTAAGTCTTTCCTTCCCTGTACTAAGTCACCCCCCGAAAAAACCATAAACGGGGAGCAAAAAAAAAAATAAAAAAAAAAAAAAACAATTCCGAAAAAACCTTAAACGGAATAAAAAAAAAATATCGAAAAAAAAAAAAAAGTTTTACCGAAGGCCAGCTGTCCAGAATTTCCCATGGAGAAGGTGCGCATCATGTTGTCAAGGAGGATACATTGCCTTACACTTGATTTGGCAACGATGATGACCCTACAATTGACAGCTGAGGAGAAGGAACACTAGAACCCACACCATGATTACATATGGGCTCCACCATGTGTTCCTAGAAGGCCGTGCAACCCCGCCATACATGTTATACCACTATTCACCAAAGTGGTTCCCTTTTGGTTGCACGGTAGGAGAAGATTATAGAGTTGATGAAGACACCCGCCCAACACCAGAGACCTAGGCATTTATTGAGAAGACCGCCAGCGACACCTATAGTGTCCAAGCAGCTTGGCGACGTTTGTGAGTTATTTTTTTGCTTTTCCCTGTGCTTCTATTCTTTTGTCTTTCATTACATTGAGGACAATGTAATGTTTAAGCATGGGGGAGAGTTCTATACTTGCTACGTTGTTGAGGAGAAAAAAAAAATTGAAAAAGCCAAAAATTGAAAAAAGGCATACATAAAAATCCTGGGATAGGTCGAAAACCCGAAAGGGCGGCCTAGGCAATAAGCACGGTGGCTTGGACCAGCATTAGGCTGGGGTAATATGAGGTCAAGAGTGACGTGAGCATAATGTGAGCACATCTTTGAAAAAAAAATATGAGTGGCTTGGTGAAAACCCGAAAGGGCGCCTTGGCAAAATGAGCGAAAAAGAAGAAGAGTGATTTTTAGGAATCCTCATTTTACTTGGCGAGGCGTCATAAGAAGAGGAGTCAAAGAAGGATTGTCGGGTAGGTCACTTTGGGAGGCATAAGGAGCAATAGATGGAGGCTAGGATTAGAGGTTACTCACACTATTGGATGTCCGGGTTAAGCTTGGGGGAAGTACTCTGCTTGCCCCTTAAGCTTGTTGAGTATGGATGTGTTGTAGATGAGATTGGTGCCAGGAGCTTTGGCATGGGTTAGGTGACTCTTAGTTGGAGGATATGCTTCCTGAGACCTTGGGTGCTGCATTGGAGGAGTGGACTTTCTTTTAGTTTACTCGAGGACGAGCAAAGGTCTAAGCATGGGGGAGTTTGATAAGCACTACTTTCTAGGGCTTAAGTAAGAGTTATTAGAGAGTTTATTGGTGCCATTCGGGTAGATTTAGACACATTCATGTGTATGGCATTTGGGGGCGAAGTTTGGTGTTTTTGGAGGTGTTTGAGCTGTTTTGGAGATCATAGGAAGCCACAAGGAGAAGACGCCAAGGAAGTGAAGAGAAGAGTAGAAGAACAGTGGGCTGAATTTAAATGGTTCGTTCTCTCTACTCAGATGTCCAAATGGAGTGATTCCAATTCGAGGAGTTAGATCTTGAAGTCTACTACAAGTCCTCAAAATATGAGCGCAATCCGAGTTGAGAATCAAAAGTTATGGCGTTTTTACTGAAGTGTCGCAGAAGCTGAAGTACTGGAATCCCACCGCACCCAGCGGTGGGCACTGCCGCACCCGCGGCGAGGTCGTCAGAGAACTGGAGTTTCTGTTAAATGGCCGCACCCGGCGGTGGAGCCACCGCACCCGCGGTGGAGACGCGCTGAAAGTCTTTTACGAGTTTTCTTATTCCCGTTTTATTTTATTTCCGAAACTTTATTTCCAAGTTTGTTATTTTTCTTTTCTTTATTTCTGAATTATTACTTTAGTATTTAAGTTAGGTTTAAGACTTTTTAGAGAGGATCCAATTCTCAAAACCTAGTTTCCACAGAGAAAATAGTTAGACCTAGTTTCATTCATCGTTGTTTTTCCCTTTTGCTCAGGCAGACAATTGAAGCCTTTGGATTGATTGGATTGTGAGGTTATTCCTTTACTCTTTCTATGATTGTATTAATTTTCTCTCGTGCTTAATCTCATTGATCATATATCGATTCCCCTTGATTTTTTGATTAGGAAATCAATTAGATTGTTAATAGTAGTTCCCTCTAGTCTGACAACCTAGAGAAATTAGTATTATGTTATTGGTTCCCCTTTTCCATACAACCTGTTGAGATTGTTATTGATCATACTACTAAGGATTAGAGGATACTGGTTGAGAATCTAAATCCCTTAGTTTGTGTAGAGAATTAATTGCATGTAATTGTATGACTGGTTGCTACACTTGCATGTACCTATCTATTCCTGAACTTCCTACTGCTATTGAATTAAATCGTGAAGGTTAGTAGGGATTTGTTTAATAGTTAGGGTTATCAAGACTGGTTGGACTGGTAACTAATTCAGAACAAGGATTAGGAGTTTCATGAGTATTGAGGACTAGGAATAACCAATGATCGATCTATCAATCTGAAGTGTGGATATTTGTTTGGCTGAGTTATTTTTCCAATTTGATTTCAAGTCTTTGTTTTTATTTATTTTGGTTTTAATCAGCAAACCCCCTTGGTTACTTGTTGGTATACAATTACATCATTGGAATAGTATTTGATTCTCTGTGGGATTCGACCCTTACTTACCAGACTACATTAGTTAGGTTTGTTTAGGATTATTTTGTATAGGTGTCACGACAACGCCTATCAGGGGTATATTTGCAAAAAACAAAGAAGGTAAGGTAAAATTGCAAATGCATTAGTAAGGTAGGGTATTGGTTGCTATTTCTCTTGAAGAAACCACTTTTCAGTAATTACAATCGGGGCCTCCTATTTACACATGTTTGCCCAACTTTTTAAGTTGTGGCAAGTATTGCCCTTAATTTAACTTTTAAAAATTACAAAATTAACCCAAACTCATTTACTTAATATACTAAGTTTATATAATTATTTTAACCCAAAATTTAAGATGTAGATAAATTAACTTACGTTAAAATTAAGCTTAAGTTATTATTCTTATGAATTTGACTATACTTAAATCCTTAACAAAAATTTGTTAAACTTGTTTAATTATTCTAAGTCAAGTTTGATAAGTTTTATCTAAATTATACTTAACATAAGGTTAATCATAATTTAGACAATTCATAACTTAAAGAAATAACATACGTAGGATAATTATTATTTTATCCATTTATGGACAACATAATAATTCGGTACCCTTTATTATTATATTTCGAATTCTAAGACTACATTCATTGTTATACTTATTTATTTATTTCTACGTTATACATTTATAATCATTTTGATAATTTGATCAAAAATTATCTTAAACTAACTTTTGAACTTAAGTTAATGAAAAATTAAATTACTCATCTAAAAGAAATAAAATAAATTTCATAACTTTTATTTTTATCATATTACCCTTATGATAAAATGAGGGTTATTACAGATGATGTCTCTGAAGTAAGTCGGGATCCAGTAGTGTTGAATAGCAAACATGTCGTCAAACCACCTCTGATTCAACAATGGGCATTCGTTCAACAACGACATCCAGCGTGCCTCGAACTCTACCGGATCCAAATCATGGCTCCAAACGATGTTGTTGAGCTTGCTCCGAAACACCTCACCCATGTCAATATCGTATTTCATCTTCCCCTGAACTTTTCTCATGATATGCCACATACAAAGTCCATGGTGAGAGCGTGGTAAAACCTGCTCAATCGCACCCTTCATGGATGCGTCTTGGTCCATCACAATAATCTTTGGCTCGTGAACCATAGCTTCTTTGAACTTTTCCAACAGTCACACATATGACCTCGCGTCCTCTTTGAATATTAATCCTTCACCAAACGTAACACTCGTCTTGTGGTGATCGAGGTCGGTGAAAGGAATGAAGATCATATTATAGTTGTAGCATGTAGATAAATTCGAAATCAATAGCAGACAAACAGGTTCACATGTATGAAAGATAGGTGCATAAACACTAGGGAGAAGGATCATATGTTTATGTCTCAGGTTCATGGACAAGTAAAATGAAAGCAACAACTAACAGATAAATGACATCATAAGGTTCATGAAATACTGCTTGTAGGTTCATAACATTTTACTACAGGTTCATGAGCAAAGAAAGTAATTACACTCTGGAAATCAAGATACAAGTAGACAAAACAAAAAGGGATAAAGTGTTTAAAAATGACCTATTCGTGCGGTAGGTCGCGTCAAATGATACAACATCACCAAAGAGCAAAAAGTTCTTCTGCGAGACGGGATCACACCAGAACAGTTGGGTCAAGCGGTCGATGGAGTCGACGTCGTACTCGAAATAAAACGCAGAGGATATTTCCTTTTTTTGAAGAATTTGTTAGTCGTCATCTGCACATCGGAACCACCTATGTAAGTCAACATATCTCGTCGGAAGTTCTTGAAGTCAATTGAAGAAGCACCAACATGTGAGTAGCCGTCGACAATCTTCTTGAATATGCGATAGGACCTCACAGGACTGATGCTTGTTTTTTTTGCAGTTCATAACAAACTTCTTGTGCCCCACATCCATCTTCCTACTCATCTTCATAAACTTCCTATGGTTGTCAGCGACGAGTTTGTGATTGTGACGTTCTTTAAAAGCAACTACTTTGAACCCTAGGATGCCAGCCAAACGAAGGGTGAACTTGGCCTTACAACCGACCATATTCGACACCCTTTGTAACACCCCTAAATTAACTTAGGAATATTACCGCCAGTTTCCTCAGAACGCACATCCGAAATCACCTAAGGCTTACAGTATTGATCGCAAATACAACATAATACACAACAATTATAAACTAATCCAAAAAGGTCTTACAAACGACGTTGCGGAAAACCATAACTAGATAAATATAAAAGATAGTAGAGGAAGACTTCATGAAAATTACTAAAATTACATAATAGGTTATAAACCTAAAATCTAACTTCAAGATCTTCAACCTTATTGTAAACAAAAGCACAAAACAACAGTTGCCTTCAATGTCGGTATCCTACTTCTCCACTCTGGGAAGAAAGACCTGATGTGCCGTATAGGACGGATGACATCAGCCCACCATGCAAGGAAAAGAAACGGTTGGTCAGTCTAATGAAAGACTACACAATGGTGAAAAAGGAATGGCTTTGTAGTCGTATATAGTCACTACCCTTGTTTCTTGAATAACACTCGATAAACGGTTTATGACTACTATACTCTTACTTAAACAAAAGAAAAGGCATGATTCAAGAGAAGACTCCAACGAAATTGAGTCTTATGGGAATTATATGTATTTGTTTGGAAACGTTAATAATCATCACACAAGATCTTAAAATGACTCATTTGACTATTTGGGTCCTCGACCAACCTCACCGTATAATGTGAATCCAGATTGGAAAGGGGAATTACTTTAGACAGGAGCCCGAGCGGTTTCCACGTTGTACTTCTTGCCCGAAGGTATATTAATTATGTTCACAAAGGCACTTATCTTATTTAATTCCAAAACGTGCATTTATTATAAAGCTTTTAACCCACACCAATCTCAAAACGAGATATATCATGGGACGTATCCCGAATGACGTCACTAGCTAAGTGCACCACCATTTATATTCGAATAAGGGTAGGTCATGACCAAAAATACTAGGGCAATAATCCTCTTAATATCAAGTTATAAAGAAACAACTAAACCTCATGAGGTATATAGCGTTCCTACGAATACTCGTGCTTACTAAGCATATAAGTCCACACCAAAGTTCAACTAGCACCCTTGATAACAATAATAATATATATAAGGGTCGTCACTAGCAATATATACAACCTAGTATATAATTCATATTTATCCACACCATATATCACACAAGTTCCCAAACACAAATTAAGAATATTTATCCCAACTTAATTAAAATAATTGATTAATTGTCAATTAAGAAAAATATGGAATAAATTACAAGAGCGAACTGCCACTTGTCTTGGGTTATGGTATAGGTCGAACTACATAACGGAATTAGTTGCCTTTAACCACCGAATTAGACTCCTGGTTTATTTTCGTTCCCATAGATAATTTATTCAATAGCGGAAATTGAACAACACTTGTCTCGGATTCTAATTGAATTTATTTAAGTCTAAATAAATCAATTATTGAGGCTACATGATATACGATTATCAATACGATACTAAAAATCCTTTAGTCGTATATTCTAAATAATCATAACATAAATAAATAAATAATTTAATTTACTTACCATATTATATAACCCAACATATTATCCAATTGTAATGTTACATATTAACAATTTACAATCTAAGATAATATCCTAAAATATGTTTAATTTAATTTAACACTCCTAAAATTAAATTAACCCAATATATATCTAATTAACCCCAATTAGTATACATAAAAGTGATTAATTAAACAAAATAAAACAAAAATTCAGATTCGGCCATTATCGAATTCACGCCCGACACCCCATCGAAGAATGGCTCGATTCGACCTCGTATGACCACCAACTGGCTCGTGGTTGGTGTCATTGGATTCTTTACTTCAAGACGAAGATTTTGATACTTGAATCGTAACTACAGATACCCTAACGAAGGAGAATTTTACCCTGGAAGTTCCCAAAATTTTCTGGAAAATACCAAAACCTAATTCTCAAAATTGGATGAAATTCTACCATGGGTAGGGGAATAAAAGCTCTTAGAGATAGCTTTCAGAACCCGCATATTTTGGCTTAATTGGATCTCAAACGAGATCGGATTTTGGATTTTTATCCGAAAATTCGCTTACCGGCTGTTTATCTTTAAGGGCGAAATTCCATTTATTAGGGCGGTTAAAAATCCCGATTTTGGTGGGATAGGATTTAGGATTAACATATCTTGAAGGCCCATGGATTAATTGAAAGAAACATGCCAAAATTTGGAGCCATAACTCCATGAAAGGGATCTTGAAGCTCATCTGGAGCAAGGAGAAAGACGAAGGCAGTCGGCCCCCCTATTTTGGCCAAACTGCACATTTTTGCCCAACTTTCCAAGTTGTGGCAAAAATGCCCTTGTTTCACTTTTTAGAAATTACGAAATTTGCCCAAACTTATATGTAATCTTATCCAAAGTTTATATATACATTCTAACCCAAATTTATGAAGAGTGAAAATTCAATTTGGTTAATTCTAAGCTTAAGTTGTATGTCCTTATAAACTTAACCTTATTTAAATCTTAATTAACATTTTGTTAATCTTAATTTAAATACATTAGGTTAAAATTGATAAGTCTAACTAGATTATCATTAACATAATGTTAAGATAATTTTAAGTGCACCATGACTTAAAATGTAACATACTTATATGAAATAAAAATTATGTCTAACTTATTCCCTTGGAATAATGTAACAAAAATTCACACCCTTTATTAAAAGTAAAATTACATTCATGCTATCATCTAAAAATGAGGGTAATTACATCCTTGTATGGAGACGTTTGTTGTTTTGTCCGTGCTTGAAACCTTCCCTTCTGCATAATGGATACTTCAACAAAACAAGTCCGCCTTTGATGTGCGAACATCCATGGCGAACATCAAATCCGCACTCGAAAGCATATTTCTTGTAAAACGCAACGCCTTCGTCTATCGTGCTAAACTTCATTCCTAACACTGGTTTGATAGAGGCGGAGCAAACTAGAACATAGTATATCGAACCACCTTGAGATAAATTATCCTCATAGTATGCTTGTGAATCACCCTCATCTAATGGCATTTCTTCAAGACCAGGGTAGCTAGATCCATAAGATATGTCACAGCCAGATGCAACAGAGGCAGATGTAGACACTGAAAACATAGAGACAAGATGTTAGTATTGGGTTCATAAAGTATTGAATGTAGGTTTGTCACTAATGAACACTAGGTTCATGAGTTGGCAACATTGATAATGAATTGATTTTGTGAATCTAACAACAATGAAATCTAGTAGCACAACCAAACAAGAGACAAAATGTTTGTATTAGGTTCATAAGAAATTGAATACAGGTTCATTACTAATGAACACTAGGTTCGTGAGATGACAACACTGATCTTGAATTAATTAAGTGAATCTAAAAACAATGAAATCTAGTAGCACAACCAAACAAGAGACAAAATAATGTAGCAGAAACACATTAAACAACACAAAAAGAGTAGGAAAACAATAACTATGCAAAGAACAAACACAACATAACCAACACAGTCGAAGGAAGAACATAACCAAGATTTTTCAAAAGATTCAACATCGGCGGTTTTTTCTGTGCGAAATCGAAGTGAGAAATCATTCACAAACACATGAGAATAATATTAAGAAGAATGAGGAAGAATTAAATGGATGATGAATCAGAAATTCGAGCACAAACAAATTTAGGTCAAAACGTTGATCCACTTACTCGGATCCAAGCCGTTTGACATAATTGATGAGCGGAACGCAAAAACAAACACTAATTAACACTTTTTTAGAGGAATTGAGCATTGAATGAAGAGGAAAACCAAGAGAATTCAAGTAGAAATCGAGAGCTCAACAATGGTGATTTTTGGAATAGAGTGGGGCGAGAGAGAGAGAGCAGCGGAAGGAAGAGAGTGAAGGGCAAAAAGACAATTTTGCCCCTACATGTAGGTCGAAAGTTGGTTCGCACATCCGCATCCTTAGTCTCGTCCGCATATGATCCGGAACCTTTTTAATATATGGTTTGACACTTGCATCTTATATCATACACTTACATTTTTACCAAAAAAATATCATACACTTACGCCAACCATATTTTTCTCACAGTTGTGTTGTGTTTCAACACAATTTCACATAATTGGCAATTAACTTCATTGCATTACACAATCTATCTATCTATCTATAAATATATAAAGTAGACTAATGGTATAATTAATGCCCAATAAATATGAAAAATTATCTCTTATTTTTTGTTAATCTTTCATTATAAACTAAATCATCTAATATAGCTCAATGGTTAAAGACACTTTCATAATACAAGAGGTCTAGGGTTCAATCCCCATTCTTAACAACTTTGCTTTTACTAATTTATCTTTCATTATTTTTTTGTTTATATTAATTAGTTACTCAAATCTTTATATCTATCAATCTATAAATATATAAAGTAGACCTTTTGTCCATTTAATATGCCTCATAAATTTCATCTCATTTTATTTTTACATTCCACTATTAGTCAAATATTCTATTTTATCTCAATGGTTTAGTGAATGGACTTCATAAAATAAAAAGTTGAAAGTCCAATTCTTCTTAGAAACAATTTGATTTTTGATATTGTTTTCCTAAACCTAAGGAGTACTTATTTAATTTTTTTAAATCAGCCACTAAAATCTATAGTACTTGACAATTATCTCAATAAGTAAACCTAAAAGTAACATTAAAAACCCAAAAAAATAAAAAATAAACCTAAAAAGGAAATACGAATACATGTATTTTCTTCTTCATGCCTAAGGAAACAATATGAGATTTATACCAGATGATACACAATTTGAGGTGGTTTGGTAAATGCAATTGAAAAATTCAAATCACAATTAGAATTTATGTTTTTATTTGTTTTATGGTCTTCTTCATGCCTAGCTAAACAATTTCTCTTTCTACTACTCATAGTTACACTCCACTTGAGTACCAAAACAAATATTGTATCCACCTTATCAGGATTAATTTACAAATTATTTTAATGTAACAATTCAACTAATCACTTGAAAATTAAAATACTGCTTACCTCATTCAAGTTAAAACATGTCAATATAATCTTCATAAAACTCTCAAATCCACTACCGACATTCAAACTTAAACACCTAATTTTAATGCATATATTGAATTTTTCATACTTCTTGTAATGTTTTTTTCATAACTCTAAACGACTAGTTTTCACATTTGACGTTACAAACCCAATTTTGTTCTAAAAACCTTCAATTGTTTTTGTGTAAATTGGAATAATTTATAAAATTAAAATCAACGAATAGTCATCAACTATCAAATTTAATATAGGGAGAAAACCAAGTTAATGGAAGATTATTTGGCAGGATAAGTTTATCGTAAACGTTATCTTAGAAATGTAACTGATTTGAAAAATGTGTAACATATTCCCCTATTAAATTGTCTGAAATAAATAATAATTAATGTGTCACTTAAGAAAAAATATTATCAATAAAAGTATACATTTTGGAAGAAGTAATTAAGAAGATGATTAGAACATGAAAAAGTTACCATCGAATTGCAACATCAAGAAATTGAAAAGTTCATTATACTATTTGGTGATATACTTATATCAATAATAATTATGTCAACCTTAGTAACGTTCAGGTCATTCAAACTCACTTGGACATCAACTTTGACGGGAAACAATATATTAAAAAACGCTTGCATGGTCGTTCAAACTCACTTACACATAGCTTCTATACGGAAATTTATTTCATTTTATAAGGAAATGAACTCATTTAAGATATTAGATTAAAACATTATTTCAATTTATAGTAATATATTTTTTGTGACCGTTGCATCTTCATTACATGTTTCTAATGTCAATTAATCACATTTAAATTATAGATCGTAACTTCTGCTTTTCATATTTCAAACTCTTAATTGATTAGAAGTTGGTTTAATGTAGATGACAAATGAATGTGACCATAAAGAGAAATTTTACATCTATATAAAGGCCATACATATACAAGACATCCATCCCAAAAAATAAAAG
Organism: Rheum nobile; assembly: GCA_027886185.1. Classification (NCBI taxonomy): domain Eukaryota; kingdom Viridiplantae; phylum Streptophyta; class Magnoliopsida; order Caryophyllales; family Polygonaceae; genus Rheum; species Rheum nobile. Next base: position 3,894,350 of record WOAB01000648.1, read on the forward strand.
ATATCAATCCACATCTCCATTTTCTTATGATTTTCTTACACCTTATTCCTATAATTGCTTGCATTAGATTTTTATATGGTTAGTTTTTGATATATATTTTATGAGTTGTAATTGACATTTTGTATGTTTTATTGTTCACCATTTTCTGAATTGGAATTTGAATTGATATTTATGTACTTTTTTGTTGATAATTTGTTCAGTGGCAAGTATAATCTCGATCTCTTGAGCACATTATCACAATCCTCCTGGACTATTAATGCTCATTCACATGAGCCAAATTGAAAGCTTAAGCTATTTTATTAGCTCTATTCCTTTTTCATTACATTTTTTCCCATAAATTCTTTAGCTTCAAGCCATAGTGATGATATTTAATTAATTTTTTTTTTTAATTTTTTTGTATAATAATAACTAAGCCAATTATTACTATTCTTTAACGGCTTTAAAACTAAAAATATACATTTGTCAAATATAGATTTTTGGTTGGTTTTGCTTTCCTTGAGGTCATTTCCTATCAGTATCACAAAGTTGTATATTTGATCAATTAGTAAACTTCTATTAGTAAAGAAAAGAGCAATATGTTTTTATTCTTAAATGAGAAAGTTTTAACTCATCGTTGAATTATTTACATGGCTACATGCAATAACTATAATTAATTTACTAAATTGACAGAAATAATTGAGATCATGAGTATATATATATATGATTATCGTGGTCGATGGTATTGTCCACTACAAATGAAGGGTTTTTTACAATATATGTACTAAGAAAAAGTTAAATTTAACTTATATTATAATATTATTTAATTATCTAAACTTATTATGCAAAATAAGAGATTCATTGGATAATAACTTAAGCAATAAGAACTTTTTCTTGCTATATGTTTACTACATACTCCATAGGAGTACAAGTTTGTATTCATATATATACATAATTGATCATCAATGATTGTTATAATATCATCTATCGTTGTGACTCCTTTGTTACTTCTGAAACATGTAGCCCCGTTTAATAAATAGATATAAGTAACAAAAATTATGATCATAACTTCTTAACAACATTCTATATGTCAATTAATTGTCGTATAACTTAACCGTTCGATAACCCTTTCAAATGCATGTTCATATCTAAAAATAATAATTTGTAAATGGTGTGAATAATATGAAGACATACAAAATCAAATATAATAGATCATGACCTACTAAAGCTTATTACTATGTACAATCAAAGTGAGACAATGCTATCACGAGTAAATAAATTTCTTAGTTTCATACGATATTTGAGATCCATCTAAGAGTTGCAAATAAGATGTTTGATCTACTTAAAACCGTTTTAAACATGGTAATTGACAAAATAAAAAGGCAACATATTCTAAATTGTTATTTATTCTCTACAATAGCATCTAAGTGTGTTTTTATCCATAAAATGACAAATTCTCCAGTTTAGCTTGGTGAACAAAAAAGAGTTGTTATTTGTGTACCTGCATACTAAAATATTCAAATTTATGTGAATGTTTGTGTTGTTAAAGCTGAAAATGTTTAAAATAAATTTTTTTAATTTCTTTTATCATTTAAAAATAAAAATCCAATAAAATTAATATATATATATCTATAATAAATATATAAAGTAGATAAAATGTCCAATTAATGCCCCTAAATTTAATGTATGCATCACAATTCAATGACTTTTTGTAATCTATAGAGTAAACAAATTATCCAATAAACAATGAATAACCTAAAATAGTTACATCTTCAATTTGTAAACGTATGTAATATTTCTATAGCAATGAATGCATCATGCATTAAACTTACAAATTAGTGATATGAAATTACCATTCAAAATATAAATGAAAAACCAATTATATAACCTACCAATTATATAACCTAACATAGTTACATATTCAATTTATAAACGTATGTAGTATTTCTATCTACATCTATAAAGATATAAAGTAAGCTTTAAGTCAATGGTTATTTATGGTCATGTTTCACAATTATTGGTGTTGAGTTCAGTTTTTATGTAATGCATATTTAGCAAGGTTAAATGAATGTGTGATGAAATATCATACCAATTGCTTAGAAAGTGATGTGTAAATACAATAAAATGATGTTAGTGTTGTAATTGAGAAAAAAACAAATTATTATTCATAAAAATTACAAATATAGTTATTCTCTTCTTATCCTTAATCGCGTGATCCAATCAGCCGGTGAACCGTTTTCAAATTTTGTTGAATGAGGGGAGATTTGTAAAAGTGAAACGGCTTGAAATTGGCTTAATACATTAAGTAGGAGCAATTAATCGCTTAAATTGCATTAGCCAACCTTTTACATTCACCGCACTTTTTGCCTTCAAATATAAATGAGGATTACTGGGAAATGAAGTTTGATGCTTTGAATTGCAAAAGCTCAAGAAATTAAGCAAAAGAGGAGTCATCACATGTAGAAAGCCAATAACAAAATGGAGAGCTCGAGTAAGCACTATATAATGTATAAGTTTTAGTTTCACAAGCAATATATAATGTATTTGTTTCATTTAGTATTTCAGAAAATTAGTTTATGCGTAAAAAGGTTTTATATTATATTGATATTTGTTGAATTTGTCAATATACTTTATTTAGGAAAAAGAAGTTGATCGAAATGTGGCCAAATGTGAAGCAGATCTAACACGAAGAAGATATGAGTTCAAAAGACAGAAGATTTGAGTTCAAGGGCACATCTAAAGGACTTTATATATTTTTAAAGTAAGAAGAATCAGTTTAAATTCTAATTTTATATAAAAAATGGTGTATATGTGTCTTTTGATTAGTGTTCATGGAAACTAATTTACTTATAATAACTCTATATTGTCTTGACATATTCATGTTGAATTTGTTAATGTATTAGAGTTAGAGAACATGTATGTTTGATTGAATTGTAATATACAGCTTATACATGCTAAACTGTATTTAGCAAATTTGATGTTTTGGGATTGATTGAATTGTAGTATGTAGTTTCTATATAGAAAGTTATCAAACATACATATTCCTTTTTTCCTATTTTTTTTATTTGTCTATAAAAATATTTTACTATATCGTGATGTTTTCCATGTTAAATTATATATATTATTAGAATATTTTGATAATTTGGCAATTTTAATAATTTTTTATTTACTTTATTAAAAGATCACACATATGAAACATTAAATAAAATTACAGTAATTGAAAAATGTAGAATTGATGACGATATAACAAGATAATTAATGTCAATTAATTTTATAACGCATATTCCTTATAAAAAAATAATAAATTTGTCATAATTTCAAATATTATTTTATTACATTAGTACTTTTTCCATATCTATATTTTTTATTGTATTATAAAATGATTTACTTAAAAAATATATATTTTGAAAAGTTACAATATGATCATATTAAATTAATAAGAATTTAAATTTGAAAATCACACTATTTATTTGGAATGCAAAAAGAGAAAAACACCCATTATATAAAGAATATGAAAAACTATCAATTAAACTCATTTGGGAAATAAAACACTACTATATGCATAAAACAAATATTAACACAAGCTAGGACAACCATTATATAAAAATACGTATGTTAGATCGTTGCTATTATTGAAGCAAAATCTTCAATGGACATGCATGGTAGGTCGCACATGATGAAATTCATCATTCGTACGCATTCAAATTTCAAATGTATATTTTTTTATTTTTCACATCTAATGATTTTCTACTATATATTGTAATATTTTTTTGAAACATCTATTACTTGAAGGATGATACTGAAGCAAACACGTACATTAAACATCCATGCATATCAATAGATTATTTTTTAACAATATCTTTCAGCTTATAATTAAACTTTGGTTTATGGAAAAAAAATGATTAGTTTCATAACACAAGGTACTATGTTTGTGTCAAATTTTACACAATTTACAAGTCTCACATAGATGTGATGGATGAAACATATGTAAAGAAAAATAAAACAAGTGTCAAATGAATGTTGATTCCAATTTCTTAAGAGTAAAATCTATAAATGCAACAATATCTTACTATGCAATTCTTTTTATTAATCCTGTAACACCCCCAAATCTTAACCCATTTGGAAATGTATTACCGCCAGTGACCTCAGTGTTCTTTACCGAGATCACCCAAGGCTTTACCGTTTAAATACAATTATGAGATACAAAGGATACAAAAGCATAATTTTATTCATATTAAAACAGGGGTTTCGGGATTACATCCCAATCCCGAATAGGATAAACACAGAGTTTAAACAAAGTACAGCGGAAGTCTTTTAAATATATTACAAACAAGGATCTTGACCACAATGGTCATCTCCCAAGGATCTCAACCTGATTAAAAGAAATTATTAAAAACATCGAAAAACCACCGTCGACTCCATAGTCATTCTAGTCTTCTCATCTACACTCTATCTGATGTGCCGAATCAAACGGATGACACCAGCCCACATGCAGAGAACAATTTCCGTGGGTTAGTCTAATGAAAGACTATGCAAGGGTACAAAGCAGAAGGTTCGAAGTAGTTGTATTAGGTTAGACTCATCGTTTCTCGAATAATAACCGATAACGATAATCAACCTTCATACTTCTACTGAAAACAACAAGAGGTATGCACAAGAGAAGATTCTGGAAGACTGAATCTTCACAGAAATTGACTCGAAAGAAGACTCCAAAGGAATTGAGTCTTAAGGAAATATGACAAATCTGGAACGTTTAAAGGATCACACACAAGATTTAAAAACTGACTAGATGTTTCGGTTCACGACCAACCTCACCGCGTACAGCGAATCCAGATTGGAAAGAGAACGTACTCTGATCAAAGTCAAGACGAGTTTTCCTAGCTGCACTATTTACTTAGCTGCACTACTCGCCAAAGGTATATTAATCTTGTGCACTCGGGCACTTTATCTTATTTAATTATAAAACACACGCCACTGAAATACATTAATATTATTAAGAGCGGCTACAACGCTTTAAATCTCAGGGTGACTATTATGTCGACCCAAACTAAAACAACACACAAACACAGACACACGAGGCTTAATATTATTCTGAGAACAACGGAAGTTATTATTATACAGGGTGACCTTACGTTCACCCAGATTACACTGCCACAGTGCTTACACTTTAATTTACAGGGTGACAGTTACGTCCACCCCAATTGCACTAGCTAGGTGCTTAATACACAGGGTGACAATTATGTTCACCCAATTGCGCTAGCAAGGCGCTTAAATACTTCAGATCCTTAAAGGTGGATAGGAAGCATAGTTCATGACCCTTAAATTATTATTCGGAATTATTCCGAGGAATATTACGTTATTCCGAGTAAATGGTTTTCAAATACCCAACCCATTTTAAAAAATTTGGCTCTGATACCACAACTGTAACACCCCCAAATCTTAACCCATTTGGAAAGGTATTCCCGCCAGTGACCTCAGTGTTCCTTACCGAGATCACCCAAGGCTTTACCGTTTAAATACAATTATGAGATACAAAGGATACAAAAGCATAATTTTATTCATATTAAAATAGGGGTTCCGGGATTACATTCAAATCCCGAATAGAATAAACACAGAGTTTAAACAAAGTACAACGGAAGTCTTTTAAATATATTACAAACAAGAATCTTGACCACAATGGTCATCTTCCAAGGATCTCAACCTGATTAAAAGAAATTATTAAAAACATCGAAAAACCACCGTTGACTCCATAGTCCTTCTAGTCTTCTCATCTACACTCTATCTGATGTGCCGAATCGAACGGATGACACCAGCCCACATGCAGAGAACAATTTCCGTGGGTTAGTCTAATGAAAGACTATGCAAGGGTACAAAGCAGAAGGTTCGAAGTAGTTGTATTAGGTTAGACTCATCATTTCTCGAATAATAACCGATAACGATAATCAACCTTCATACTTCTACTGAAAACAACAAGAGGTATGCACAAGAGAAGATTCTGGAAGACTGAATCTTCACATAAATTGACTCGAAAGAAGACTCCAAAGGAATTGAGTCTTAAGGAAATATGACAAATCTGGAACGTTTAAAGGATCACACACAAGATTTAAAAACTGACTAGATGTTTCGGTTCACGACCAACCTCACCGCGTACAGCGAATCCAGATTGGAAAGAGAACATACTCTGATCAAAGTCAAGACGAGCTTTCCTAGCTGCACTATTTACTTAGCTGCACTACTCGCCAAAGGTATATTAATCTTGTGCACTCGGGCACTTTATCTTATTTAATTATAAAACACACGCCACTGAAATACATTAATATTATTAAGAGCGGCTACAACGCTTTAAATCTCAGGGTGACCATTATGTCGACCCAAACTAAAACAACACACAAACACACACACACGAGGCATAGGTCATGACCCTTAAATTATTATTCGGAATTATTCCGAGGAATATTACGTTATAAAGAAACGACTAATCCTTACTTGGATTAGCGTTCCTACGAACACTCGTGCTAACTAAACAGTCTAACACATCAATTATTCACATTAAAGCCATCCAGGCAAACGACTTAAACATAGAGATAATAGAAACGGCTAATCCTTACTTGGATTAGCTTTCCTATTAATCCACATGCTATTCTAGCATTAAGATTAAATTCACAACAATACCATCACGGTAATTATCACATATAATTGCGTTGTTCTAACAGATATACAACCTATTATAATATCATTATTACAATTCTCCAAAACAGTTTATAAAACCATTTCCAGACAAACACAATAATCATTCCAAATTAATTACTCAGATAACTAACTGATAAGTAATGTAAATATGGAACAATGAGCAAGAGCGAACCGCCACTTGCCTTAATACGCAGATCTGGAACAAAGCTAGAGACAACGGGTTTCCGGGCTCGACACAGGGACAGCTCCGATAGCACAGATTCCTTCGGGTCGACCCATAAAGAAACCCTGAGTTAGATCCGACATAAACTAGTACGAATTTAAGGACAAACGAAAGAAATCGAGAGGAACGACGCTCGAAAGACGACCACCCAAGGCCGAGGCCAAAAGAGGCCACAACCCTCTGGCAGCGGTCGCCGCTGCTCTTGGCAGCGGGCGCCGCAGTTCATCACGGCGGTCGCCGCCATCAACACGGCGGGCGCCGCGATGAACCCAGAAAACAGCACGGCGAGAACAAAACTCACCAACGACGATCGGATTGGCCTCCTTTAGCCTTGCTTTGGATTCTAGGCGTTTGAGGGCCTCCAAGGCTTCACAATGGCACTGGAAACAACACCAAACAACACCCCGGCGATCGCTTCGACAATTCCGGCGAGGCACCCAAACTCCGGCGAGAAGAATTTTGAGGATTGAGCTTCTGATTTGTGCTCCAATCCGATCCCCAAGTGCTCCAATTTATAGCCAAAGATCAGGGAACACAATGATGGCTATAGGGGAGACGTGGAGAGGCTAATTCGGCGTCGTCAGACGCTCACCGGCGACCACAGGCCTACGCCCCCAGCTAGCTCACGGCGGGCACCGCGCCTCCACGGGTCGCCGCTTTGCAAATACAACGGCGGCGGGCTAATGGCGGCGGTCCCCGTACTGTACGGCGGTCGCCGTTTCCTAGCCCTGGTGCCCAGCTAGAAGACGAGGGGATGGCTGCCTCGAGCCACGAACAGCGGTCACAGCCGTACTTACGGCGGGCGCCGCCAGGTCACCCTCTTCCGATTGGCTTTTGGATGACGTTGGCTTAACCCGGGATACAAATAATCGTACACGAACGAGTATTAACTCCCAAAATACGTCGACTGTATATTATTTCACTTAGAAAAATATTACAGATATTGAGCACATTACAGAATGTCTCAAACTTTCTGAATTAAATCCGACGTACAAAACGGGTGTTCGGGAAAATTCCCAAAATTCCCAAAATAACATTACGGAAATATGGTGTATCACATCACCTCCCCCTTAAAAGAAGTTTCGACCCCGAAACTTGCATTAAGCCAGTGAGGATCCTGCCTCAATACTAATCTGGATCCAATATCCTTAACCACTTCATCCTTGAAATGGATCACAAGAGATTTTACTCTTACTTCCTTAGGATATCATTCTGAAAATGATTCGCTCGTCTCAATGCTTATAACACAACTCACTTATGAGAGATAGCTCTTAATCTCTCCAATCATAACTCCACGAGTTCATCCTTTATATCTTAAGAAATCTCGGAAGAACTCAGCGTATGGGATACCGCTTACCACTTTATTCCTTAGATGTAAATAGACAATTCTCTTTACTGAATCCTTAATGCATATGGATCATTAACATATCCCGGTCTTCAACTGAAACCTTTCTTCTTAACACAACAACTCTTATAACTTATTCTTCCTCAAAGAGTTGCACCCAGCCTTATAGATGACATACTCTATGTATGAAGAATAATCTTAGGAATGGATTTAGATTTAAATAGCAGTAGAGTCGACCCTGTGATTAATCATATAGGGGACGAATATCTAAGTTGCCCATACTACTCTACCACCATAAGTCCGACAGTCTTAATCCTTACTTGGCCTAAGCTGTTCTCGACACTTACGAGGTTTCGTATGAACAACTAATTCGTAACGATAACGCATTCTAAAATTTCCAAAACAAGGAAACACTTCATTATCATTCAAACCTTACATTACTGACAAAAGTTGAACAACCAGATTACGATACCACGGAGATTATCGACACACGTCGCTACTCCTTAATCTTAAAGAAAGACTTAACACAAATACATCTTAATGGATCAGGGTTCTTCTTCGCTGGCTTGGCTCATTACAAAGAGTCTTTGCCCTTGGCCTGAAGACCCCATAGGCGCTTTGCCTTTATTACGAGCCATAGACTGCTCAGGAGCAGATACCTCTGGCCTTGGGTTCTGTCCACCGCCAACATTTGACGCCTGATAAGACTGCATTGGTCCCTGACCCTTCAGTCTGCAGTATGCTTTTATGTGACCTTCTCTCCCACAATTATGACATACTCTCTTGTCCTTTTGGCAATTAAAATTTTTATGCCCAACTTCACCACAGTTGTGGCACTGAATTACTCCGCTGCTCCAACCTGAGCCTCTGGCAGAGTCAGACTGAGTTGTCTCGATCTTAGCACGACCAGACTTCTCAAACTTGGTAGGTGATGCCGGTCGTTTGAACGAACCAATCTGGCGATCTTGTTGCCCATCCTTTCCCTTAACTTGCTTCTCCCGTTTATGGGCGGATTCTTCCAGTGTGACTTCTGTCTTGTAGGTTGCGTCCACATATTGTTCTAACGTAGAACAACCGTGACTCAACATTAGAGGCTTGATTTCTAGATTCATCCATCCATGGAAGTACCAGATCTTTTGTTCTTCGCTTGACACCTCAGGCCCAGCGTATTGTAATAAGTGATTGAACTTAGCTGCGAGCTCAGTCACCTTTAACCCATCAGTCTTTGGGTATAGAAATGCCTTATGCTTCTTATCCCTCATAGCACGGGAAAAGAAACAATCAGTCATCTTTGTTTTAAACATGCTCCAATTCAGCTCGGGAAAATCTGCCAGACCGGTGCTCTCCCACCATTCGCTAGCCACATCCTTGAGTTGAAGGGAGGCGATGTGCACTTTCTCAGCCTCAGTGCAAGTAATGTTCCGGAGCAACCGTTCCATATGCGAGAACCAATATGTCACCCTGACTGGTTCTCCAGTACCATCGTAGTTGTTAGGCCTCATTGAACTCACGGCTTTTAATGCTTGACCGTAAGCTCCTATGTTCCTGACAACATTGATCTGAGGTATTTGCTCCACTGACTCCTCAGCTTCAGGAATAGCCTGAGGAACTGGACCACCTTGTGCTTGTGGTACGACTGGTCGCATAACATCTGTGATTGCTTGCATGACAATTCCTCGAATTGCCTCAACTGCTGCAGCATCAAACATTATCGGTGCGTTGGGCTGATCTTGGTCATTGCCTCTTGGATTGTTGTTGAAGACAAACTCACGCTCTCCTGTTAGGTCTGCAACATTCCTCGCATTTGGTCTGGGGTCATTACTTGGCCCAGCACCAGTACGGATAACGTTCCTTGTGTTCACCATCTGTTTACCGATCAAATCCCAAGGATTTTATCACATTAATATCATTCTGATATTGTAATAAAATCAACTTAGAATAGATCAACTTGGTAATTTCTATTGATGAACTCAAACCGAGTTACTAGATTCTACAATTTTAACTCAAAACGAGGGAACTGGGAATTCAAGCCTTATTGTGTATGGCAAAACCATCTTGGCTTCTCCCGCGTTCCTCTGAAGAGAACGGAATGCACTCATATCTTACGGGGCAACGGGGAAGGAATTAGTCTTTCTAGATATAGAAGCAAGCTTACTATATCAGACTGTATAGAAGACAGGACTATGAACGATGTTTTCAAATTCTTTTTCACTTTGAAAATTCAGTTTCCTTTGAAAACACTTTTCAATTAAAACGAGTAAATGGTTTTCAAATACCCAACCCATTTTAAAAACTTTGGCTCTGATACCACAACTGTAACACCCCCAAATCTTAACCCATTTGGAAAGGTATTACCGCCAGTGACCTCAGTGTTCCTTACCGAGATCACCCAAGGCTTTACCGTTTAAATACAATTATGAGATACAAAGGATACAAAAGCATAATTTTATTCATATTAAAACAGGGGTTCCGGGATTACATCCCAATCCCGAATAGGATAAACACAGAGTTTAAACAAAGTACATCGAAAGTCTTTTAAATATATTACAAACAAGGATCTTGACCACAATAGTCATCTCCCAAGGATCTCAACCTGATTAAAAGAAATTATTAAAAATATCGAAAAACCACCGTTGACTCCATAGTCCTTCTAGTCTTCTCATCTACATTCTATCTGATGTGCCGAATCGAATGGATGACACCAGCCCACATGCAGAGAACAACTTCCGTGGGTTAGTCTAATGAAAGACTATGCAAGGGTACAAAGCAGAAGGTTCGAAGTAGTTGTATTAGGTTAGACTCATCCTTTCTCGAATAATAACCGATAACGATAATCAACCTTCATACTTCTACTGAAAACAACAAGAGGTATGCACAAGAGAAGATTCTGGAAGACTGAATCTTCACAGAAATCGACTCGAAAGAAGACTCCAAAGGATTTGAGTCTTAAGGAAATATGACAAATCTGGAACGTTTAAAGGATCACACACAAGATTTAAAAACTGACTAGATGTTTCGGTTCACGACCAACCTCATCGCGTACAGCGAATCCAGATTGGAAAGAGAACATACTCTGATCAAAGTCAAGACGAGCTTTCCTAGCTGCACTATTTACTTAGCTACACTACTCGCCAAAGGTATATTAATCTTGTGCACTCGGGCACTTTATCTTATTTAATTATAAAACACACGCCACTGAAATACATTAATATTAGAAGTATTAGCAAAAACTACCAGATTCTGAAACGCCGTTTGCAGAAATATCATATTTTAGAAAGTATTGCAAATATGCCATAAAGCTGCAACACTTTTGAAAACCAAAAAGGTAAAATCAAAATAAGTAAAACGGCCTAAGATGCAGTTAAGTGTTAAACGGGTATATGAGTAAGCCTAATTATATACCTGTTCAACCGGTAGCACATCTCATCTTCCCCAATTAATGTTCTCCGCTGAACAACTTTTTTCCTTTCATCCCTGAACTCTTGAAGCGTATTCCTCACAGCAAATCTGAAATCCCCAAAGGCGAGAAGCCCTTTCTCCCTTTGTTCAGCCGTTTGTTAAGCCCTTTTTGAAGCCCTTTCTGAAGCCCTAGATCGACAATGGTGAGGACCAGAGGTTTGCAGTCTGCGAACGGCAGAGTGAAGAAGCAGAAGCCGAATGGTTCTACAGAGTCGAAGAGAAGGGTTGAGGAGAGCGCGAATGCGAAGGCGGCTCTAGTGGCGAGGGGCCGAAAGAAGAGAGCCTACAGTTCGTCAGAGGAAGAAGAATCACCAAGTCCAGTCGTTTCGATGCAGAAGAAGAAACCGAGAATGGCTGAAGAACCAAAAGCCAAGAGGTCGAGGAAGGATCCATCGAAGTCAGTTGGCGGGGTTAGTGATCTTCTCTAACTCTTAATTTTCTTGAAAAAAAAAACAAATTTTGTTTGAATGTGATGCATGCTAAAATTAGGCTTATGTGAAAATGAGAACATGATTTGCTCTATGATAAACAGAGCACGGAGAGATGTGCAAAATTTATAGTAGCCTAAACTGTTACATCCTGTTACATCCATATGGCCTGACAAGCAAAATTATTGACTGACGAAACAAATTATCTTACCTGACAAAGTAAGTTTTAGGGTTTATGTGAATATGAATGTCATGTATTTGTTCTGTGGTTAGAATGTTAGAATGTCATAGTATCCTGATTCATGTTGATACAAAGGTGTAAGTTATACTATAGGGTAAAGACTTATCCTCAACAACTTCCATTTGTCCTGGCAAACCGCAATGTAGTCTGACAAGTTATTTTGTATCCTGAAAACATATATCTTTACCTGACAAAGTAAGATGGTGCCTCTCTTTTATGTGAATATGAAAGTCATTCTTACCTGTCATGTATATGTGAATGTAATTCATTACAGATAAGTTACAAGTGGCATTCTGAGGAGTTGTTTTTCGGTCGGATAAATCAAAACTCACGGCTTCAGTATCTTTCTCTTATCGAGAACACACTAACTCGAACAGACTGGCAGACAGTTATGCAGGGGCCCTTTGGCCCAATAATCAAAATAATGAAAAACATGAAAATGTCTGCACAACTGATTCACCATGTCTTGTTTAGGCAACTGGACACAAAAAAGCAGTTTGAGACATGGTATGATCTTGGTGGACAACCATGTAGGTTTTCAATAGAGGAGTTTAGGCTAATAACAGGACTGAATTGTGGGATGCCCGATGAGGAGGACAGTATGCAGGATAAGAATGCAGTGTTTGAATTTTTTTGGGTGAGGAGTATTACTATTGCTAACCTTTTAAACAAGTTCTTATCCTATCGGGAGGACAATGTATATAAGATGAAGATGGCCTTGTTGTTAATTCTTGAGGGTGTTGTACTTGTGGGTGATAAGAAGAGGAAGGTTAGACCCTTTCATGTCAAACTGACGGAAGACTTAGATCGTTTCAATAATTTCCCATGGGGTAGGAGTGCATATCTTGACCTCCATCAAAGTCTGGCTTCTGCTTTGGACACAAGAATGGAGACAGTTCAGGCTGCACTTGCAGTTTCAGACAATGCCAGAGCAGGATACACCATACGGGGTTTCCCGATGGTGTTTCAGGTAATGTGTTAGTAGTTGAGTATGTAAAACTGAGAAAGGTTAATGCCTCTGTTCATAATTGTGGATTAATTCCAATTCTGTTTGTTTCAGATATGGTTGTATGAGGCAGTGCCCCATATTGGCAGAACATTTGCCCAAAAGCTTACTAAAGTTGTGCAGCCCCGAGGTGTGAGGTGGCTTAAATCGAGTAGGCCAAGCTTGGATGCGATTTCTGATGCCCTAGAGGGGAATTTCCCTGCTAAACAGATCCTTGTTGAGGAGGATGGAGAGGACTTGGGAGAAAGCTGTTATTTCCCGGAGGAGGAAGGACACAAATCTTTGGATGAGATTGTTAAGCACTTGAAGCCCAGAAGGAAAAATGCTGGTAAAAAGGCCAAGGGAGTTAGTAAGGGAGGGCAAGCTGGAAACATTGAGGGTTTCGACCCAAGGCAAACTATGTGTTGTTTGAATGAATTGCATGAAATGATGTATGCTCTAAGGGAGGAATTTATTGAGTTAAACAAGTTCATAAGAGCCAAAGCTCCTAGAACAGGGGCATCTTCATCCAGTGATCAAGACATCAGTACACACCAGGAGCTCTCTGGGGAGGTTAACAGTGATAATGAACCCAACATCCCCCAACACCAGCAGAGCATGAGGGAGGAAAAGACGGAGTCTGAGGCAAATGATGAAGAGGAAAAGATGGAGTCTGAAGATGACGAAGACAATGACTCCAAAGAGGGAGAGTCCGAAGAGACTGAGACTGATGAGGTATGTATGCCCAAAACTTTCAGTTATTATATGTACAGTTCAGTCCAGATGTACATATTTCAGTCCATTTGTGCACATTTCAGACCATATATCATCGTTTCAGTAAAAAGTTCAGTCCATATATGTATTCAGTCCATATATGCACATTTCAGTCAATTTGAGCACAATTCGAAAAATATTTGCTTATTTCAGACCTTATATCATCGTTTCAGGAGACAATGGATGGAGAGCCAAATGCTGGTGAAATAGTTGTATATGATGTAGGTAATGTAGGTGGTCAGAAAGAGGCGGGTGAAGATGTCGCAATAGTAGATGAGGAAGAAGAGCAAGGGGATGCAACAGATCCACTGTCAGTTCTTGTCCAAACTTGTACAATACTACATGCAGATGAGAAGCTGATTAATGAGGCAACACCGCAAGATGTGAAGGGACTCATCAATGAGTTGGTTAATGACGAGTTGGTTAATGATGGGACTGTGGTGGCAACACAAGTTGAGGTGGCAACAAAAGCAGTGTCTGATGAGGGTGTGCATGACGGAGTTGTGGAGGAAGTAAAGGAAGCTGTTGTGAAGGGAGGAAGCAAGATTGATGACGGAGGTGTTGATGTTGAGGAGGTAGCAAAGGGAGCTGATGTGGAGGGAAGGACCAAGGTTGATGACCAAGTTGTGGAGGAACCGAAGGGAGATGTCGAGGGACAAAACACTGTTAATGAAGGAGTTATGGAGGAATCAACGAGAGATGTTGTGGAGGGAGGGACGAAGCTTGATGAGCTAGGTGTTGAGGCGCGGACTGAAATACAAGGTGAGAAGGTATCACAGGCTGATTTTGATGACGTGGGGGGTGATGAAGGGGAGACCAAGGAGTCCAAAGTGCCGAGGAAGGGCAGACCAAGGAAGGGTAGCCAAGTTCCGAACAAGACATATCCAACTCGCACTCGCTAAGTTTCCGCCAAGGCAAAATCACCCTACCGCAATGTGGATGAGCAGAAATTGGCAAAAAAGATTACCAAAAATAGCAGGGTGGAAGGGATGACAGAGCTGGTAAAGTGGATGCAGAGTGAGAGGTTAGTGACTTATCCACTCTACTCAATAAGGAATTGATGAAATGAATGTCAAAAACTTTTCTGGCCTGACTTCTAGAATTCTGACCGGAAATTGATTCTTTGTGGACTGACTAACTTATATATAGCATGTATATGTACTAATATATATATATATCCTTGTTTAATATTCAAATGAATATGTACCATCATGCAGTATTGAACCCCGAACTGGACCGGCCGGGCAATCATTGGACAAGGAGTTCTTTGAGATATTGTTTGCCCCAAAGAACTGGTTGGGCGGTTTGGTAATATTCCAATGCATTATTTGAAAATAGTATGCATGTGTAAAATAGTTTCGAGTTGATAGATTAACATTGTTGCACCATTACAGCATATGGAGCAAATGAGGTTCCTTTATCGTCAAAGGATTTCAGAGGATCCACAGCGGTTTTCGAAGGTGGTTGTGCTTGACCCATATTGGCAGAACTATGTGCAACGGGAATTCGAGTGCTTCCAAATAAATTCTCCACCTAAGGGTAAGGATGAAATGTTGTCATACATGATGGGTTCATGTCCGGGAGAGTATGGGAAGAGATGGGATGATGCGGAACGCATATACGCGTGCTTCAATATCGAAAGGAAGCACTGGTTTGCCTTAGAAATTGATCTATGCGACTGGTGTGTGACGGTTTATGACTGCAATGTGGATATGTACAAAGACAAGGAAATTTTCGATATGATCCGCCCCATCATTGAGACTGTTCCAAGATATGTCAAGATGTACGAGCCACTGGCAAAGAGATGTGAACCGTTATTGGACAATCCAATGTCGGGGTCCCGTCGTCATAACCTTAAGCAGAACAAGCGCGGGTAAGTATAAATGTATTTATGCCCAAATAAATCCTTATCAAACTGCAATTGATATACATTCTAACGTGTTTTGTACATCGTGCAGAGGATATTGTGGGGTCTACACCTTGAAGTACATTGAGTTATTGATTCTCGGCATGTCAAACTTGGATCTGTCGTCGGACAAATTCATAGATGCACATAGAAGTCAAATGGCTCATAGTATTTTTAGATGTTGTTGGGATGGTCTTTAAGGACTTTTGATGTAATGTGGTGATTGCATTGTGTTTTTGGGAAACATTTGGCTAGGAACACGACTTATAATTGTATTTGAATTTCAGAGATACTATTTTCAGCATGTTTACATGCTTGTGATGGTGTTTATGTTAGCCAAGATATTGGTTTTACATCAAAAGACACCCAGGTGGGGTTAGATTTCGAATGTTTTCAGCATGTTTTCAGCATGTTTTCATTTAAAATGGTGGGGTTAGATTTCGAATAAAACCAAAGAGGGGGGAAAATTGTGACTTAAGTCAGGCTAGATTACGGATTTACAGTACATATTCACATTTGTCAGGTTGTTTTGATATATCTATTTCAAATTCATCCTTTCCAGTTATTGCAAATCATCGTACAAAAACTCCCACATTGAAACCTAATATTTCCTACATTTAAAGGGTTTGGAAATCGAAAAATAGCCTGTAAAAAAAAGGGGGGGGGTAAAGTACACATTATAAGTTTACAGTACATATTTAGCTTTGTCAGGTCATTTTTTAGAAATCTTATTCTAGGTCATCCAATGACTTATGGCGGAACTGGAAGAAACATCACAATGGTAAATAATCGTAGGAAAAGACAACGTTTTTAAGTGGTTTTGAAACCAAAGCTTTGTTCTACATATAATGGTTATGAAACCGAAGCTTTGTTCTACATATAAATGGTTATGAAACCGAATAAAAACATGGTACAAAAACGGTTAAAAAAGGTTACATGGTTTATTATTTGAAAATAGCCTTGAAAAAGAGGGGGGTTAAAGTACACACTAACCTAAATTTGTGCTACATGTCAACGGTTATGAAACCGGGAAAAAAAGGTACGAAACCGGATAAAAACGGTAAAAAACAGTTGAAACCAGTTTTCATCGCGGGGTTAGTTCTTGCGACCATATTAATTTTGGTTTTTTTTTACTTACGTCAGTCAACAATATTGACTTACAGTACGTATTTACCTTTGTCAGGTCATTTTGTAGACATCTTATTCGAAGTCATT
The DNA here is from genome assembly GCA_027886185.1 of Rheum nobile. Classification (NCBI taxonomy): domain Eukaryota; kingdom Viridiplantae; phylum Streptophyta; class Magnoliopsida; order Caryophyllales; family Polygonaceae; genus Rheum; species Rheum nobile. The sequence goes on from WOAB01000648.1 coordinate 3,911,592, forward strand.
TAATGGTAATTAACCATAGGAAATCTTATTCAAAGTCACCCTTTCCAATGCATATTCTTATTTGTCAGGCGAGACTACGGATTTACGTCAGTCCACAAAAGCGAATTACAGTGCTTATTGATGTTAGTCAGGTCATCTGTAGAAATCTTATTCAAAGTCATCCAATGGTAATTAACCGTAGGAAAATCTTATTCAAAGTCATCCAATGACATTATCGTCTTCCCACTTGACATGAAATATTAATTCCTGCGACATTAACATACCATACAGAATATACTATCTCATAACCTACTGACTATATATAGTCACTATATGCCATTATCATCTTCCTACTTGACATACGTATCATAAAACAACAGAACCTCCTAAATAATACATTGTATTACATTGTCACTAAACTAGATTCCTTCATCAGATACTAATTATGTGCGGAGGAAACAGATGATTCCGGGCCGTCATGCTGCGGAAGTTCATCAACAACATCTTGGGTGATAAATATGTTGATGAGAGCAACGGTTCTACCTTGGGCGGCAAGGGCGACAGCGTCTCCGCGGCACTGTAAGGCCCTCAAGGTACGAGGCCCGCCATGGGGGGGAACTACTTCGAAGAAGTAAGAGGCGCCTAGATCGGAATCGTTAAAATAAAATAGTTGGTTCAGTAACCCATGGATTTCCCGTACCCTTTCAGCATGGGCCCTCCAGTTTTGCCTCCGTCCGCCTTGGTAGACATGGGTGGAAATCATGGCATCTTGTCCCCTTGAAGGGATGAGTCTCCCTCCGGTGTGGACAGTTGTGTAAATGAAGTGATCGTGATCATTAAGGTCTCATTCATGGTTGTCAGGCTCATAAGCCATGGAAACAAAAGAAGCACGAGAACGGAAATTAGAGTTGTTAGGGTGATTCGAAGATGTTTTTGGATGAGGAAATTCGAAAAGTTTTTGTAGCGGATTGTGGATGAGGAAGAATGTGGATGAGGGGGTATATAAATAGTTGTTTGGGTTGGTGGCGGTTATGGTTACATTCATGAGGGTGATTAAAAAATTCGAAAAATAAAACAACATAACCTGTACAAAAACAGTTAAAAACGGTTAAAAACAGTTAAAACAGTTTATAACTGCGGGGTTAGTTCTTCAGACCAAAGCTTTATTCTAATTGTTAAATAAGTCAGTCCACAATAGATATTTACAGTACATATTGATATTTGTCAGGTCAATTTGTATAAATCTTATTCCAAGTCATCCCACGACTTATGGCGGAACTCGAAGAAACATCACAATGGTAAATAACCGTAGGAAAAGACAACGTTTTTAAATGGTTATCAAACCGAAGCTTTGGCAATAAGCTATTTTAAAGATGGGGTTAACTAGTTTTCGAATAAAACCAAAGCTTCGGCAATAAGCTTTGTCAGGTCCTTCTACTCTCTTACAGTATGTAATATCTTTTGTCAGGTCATGATGAAGAAATTTTATTCAAAGTCATCATTTCCAATGCATACCTGATTTGACCCCTCTTAATTTTTAATTAAATATCGTGTGATCCCTCAACTACCCGTCATTAACTCCGTTATCCACTCATCCTTGTGTATAAATAGCATTCTTGCCTTGTCCCAACCCCTCACATTTCCTGTCTCAAACTCCTCGCACTCCTCTCTCATTTCGAAAAAAATCTCTTGCAACATGGCCGACTCGAACGTTTTCCTACAAGTGTACTCGGATGGGAAACTATCGCCATCGACCGGGGTGATGGCCCTATTGACTACGCACGAGTACAGGGGAAGGAGAACCCAACTCCTCAAAGTTCCAGCCAACAAGATGGACATCTGGTACGTCCATGGTCAGATAAGCATGCTCTCTCCCGGTCCAAAATCCTTAGTTTTTGAACAGGTCCCATCAGCCGGCCAGCGGTTTCTTCAACCGCTGCAGACACAGTCCGACTATGACGACCTTGCCCGCCTCGACGAGAGGGTCGTCGGCATCAAGGTGTATGTGGTGCTGGACACTCCAGATCTTTCTCTGGCCCAGTGATGATGGCCGTGGTGTTGGCCGTGGGGATGTTTTGTAATTTTTTTTGCTGTTTTTTATGGTGTTTGGTATGGGTGTTTAGGGATGTAATGCTAGCATTTCAGGACAAAATGTTTATGTTTGTTATGGTTGTTTTGTAATGAAGATCCTAAACGTTTATGTTTGTTATGGTTGCCCGTAATCTCGCATTTACTACTTTTGACTATTTTCATTTCAGGACAAAACGTATCATGGTCATACTAAACGTACTATTGTTCAGGGCAAAAAGAGTAAAATTTCAGAGCAATAACATCGAATATGTGTACATGAATATTCATGACAAATGAAATATATTCAGGAGAACCCGCGTCTAATGGCAGAGTACTAACAACATATGGTAATTGTATTTGAAATTGTGATGACAATTCAAGGATGTTTTCAAGGAAATTGGTGATTAATTCAAGAAATATTCATGTTTTACCTACATAAAACCCTCGTTTTATAAACAAGGAACCAGAATACATTGTCTTGGTAAACATACGGTTATGAGTAGTTATCATAATTTAACCAACAAGGTTACAAATTGGACAACGAAGACAACAAGTAACACCACAAGTACCACCACACCAAGTACAACTTTCAAAACGAAATTTTCTGTTTTGATATTCATAATCGTGCACTGCCTAAGGTTTAATACAAAATTCAACCAATCAACTAATTTAATTCAAAATGAAATCCCAATTTAAAAGCATATGTCGTACGAAATTTGACATTCAACAATACCTTCCATAATGGACACCCATAGAACTGTTTTCCCGAATTTTGAGTGTGTTTGCATGTTTGTATTGTTGCAGGGAAGCCATGGAAGCATTTTTGAGTTGATGATTCACCAGCTGCGTGCCCTCTCCTCCACGAATTTGAATTGGCAGATGATCTTCCTTGTGTCCAGCCGTTTGTCATCCTACAATGTCGGGCAACTTTTCGAAGACGGTGTTTCTCTTTCGACTCTGCGCTGTTCTTTGTTTTTCCTTCTGTGCCAATTTTCGATGATGACGGTGTTCCTCTTTCGTGCCCTCTCCAGAAGAGGATATTCTTTGTGCCCATACTTTGTTTTCTTGTTTTTATTAAAGAAAGAGAAATGAAATGAAAGTTCAATGTCTGATGTGATGTGTGTCAGGTCAACATCTTTTTCTTATATGCAGAGTGCAGTCCAAAAAATTCAAGCGTTGTTGACACCGTTTACAAATACTTAAAAAACTGTGTACAAGCTTCCACCTTAAACCAAAAGAGTATGAAATGGGTTTTTAAACTGTACAAAAACTTCCACATTTACAGTTTTTCAAAATTAAAGGGATCCTAAAATGAAAATTTAATTGGGTTTTTAAACTATTTCAAGAGGGATAAGATACTCTCTATTATTTGCAACTATGGCGGCAATGATTTGACGCAGTCAGGCAGTATTAAAGTCGTACAAGACGTTTGCTGCTTTGTCAGGCCATAATAAGTACACAACATAGGCTTTTGAATAAATCTTCAGCTGACGTCATCCTTATCCTTTCCACTTAACTCTTTTAGGGTAAGTTTTCAGGTTGTCACTTAATGTTGTATTTGCAATGAGTTATTTTGAATAGGTAAAATAATATAACGGGGCCAATTTTATTTAATAGATTTTATTATCAGTAAAAATAATCAAGTTTTTTCAATGAAAATAATTAATATTATTGAATATAAATAATTAATATTAGTCAATTATTTAGTAATTATGAGGCGCATTAGCAATTTTCGATTAAGAGGAGCGATTATGAAAAAAATAAGTAGATCAATTTTGTTGGAATGGATGAAACGTTGGGTTTTAAGATGGAATGAAAATGTTCCTTCAGCTTGGAATGGCCCATTACACAAGGAGTGATTCTAGGGTTCTTATGAAGGTTCAAGATGACAAGTAAATCTTAAGCAAAATATTTAATTTATGTACTTTGTATATCATCCAAAAGGAAGCCCCCACAAAAAAGAGGTGTGGTTTACGCCTATATAGACTTAAACCATACATATTTTCCATGAAACACCCAACAACAAAATTTACTAGCATAAACACCCAAAAACAACAACATGGTGACAATTGTAAACCCAAAAAAAACTAACCCATTCTCTTCCTATGATTGTCCATCATCATTCCTTCTCCTCCTACAGTACTGCTTGTTGTGGCCTTGGTTGCCGCAATACGAACACCGCCTCCTCCTAGTATAGTTCCCCTCCCACGTCGCCCTATATCGGTTAATTCGTGGCCTTCCAGGAGGACGTTTTACATTTGGTGGACAGCATGGAATGGATGACACGGCTTCAGGAATTGACCATCGGCCTGTGAGAGGAACAAGATGCACAGTTTCCTTGTACACTTCTCTCACGCACTCGTTCTTGAACATGGGATGGACGAGATCAGTGAGTCGCACTCCCCTATCACTTGCAACCGCTATGGCATGAGCACAAGGAACTTTATCAATCTGGAACATGTTACAATCACATGTACGAGCATTAAGGTTCACCGAGTATCTATAAATTCCTACCATGACCTCCGCTTCAAACTGGCTTAGTCTTCGAACACTCATCTTTGCAGCCCTTCTGTAGTTCACCTCTACCAGCGTGTACACAGAGGGTGACAAGTATTGGTCCCAGTTTGAGGTCGCTTCCCTTCTTTGACAAAACCATTTAGAAATGGTCTCAACAATCGCATCAAACAGAGCAAGAATAGGCCACTGACGCTATGTTTTCCACAAGCCATTGAGACACTCGGCGTTGTTGCTTGTCATGATGTTAAACATGTTCCCATGAAAATGCGCTCTCGCCCAGTTTTCAACTCCGGCTTCTTTTAGATATTGATCAATCTTTAGAGATGCAGCTGTTATTTGAGCAAACTGATGATTGAACTCAGCTACTGTGTAAGCATGAGCAGCTTTTTTGAATATGCCAAAGAGGTCTTGCCTACCAAACTTCCTCTTGAAGTTTTGGTATATGTGATATATGCAATATCCATGCTTGGCGAAACGATAGCTATTTCTCAGACCCTTCCCAATGCTAAGATGACGATCAGACACGAAATACAACTCGGGATGATCAGGAACAACAAGCCTCAATTCACTGAAGAAAAATGACCATGCATCATCGTTCTCACTATTAACAACGGCAACAGCAAGGGGATATATTTGGCCGTTTCCATCTTGTGCCGTTGCCAACAGAAGTATCCCCTTGAACTTGGCTGAGAGGTGAGTGTCATCAACTGATATTACCTATACACGCAGAACTATTTTCTCAGATGTTGCCCTGACAACAGAGTTATAAGCTTTGAAACTACGGTATATAGCCTGACAAAATGACAAATTGACTATTTCTCAGATGTTGCCCTGACACACGCAGAACTATTTTCTGTTTGTCACATATTCAGTCATATAGTAGATTTACCTGACAAAGTAACTATATCTCCTGACGTAAAAACATCACGACTGAATACTGACATTTTTCAGATGTGGCGCTGCCCTTATCCATGGACCTAAAGTCCAGAAGACGTACTTGAAGCGTTGCTCAGCATCTCTGACTATTCTCGTGTATGTTCCCGGATTAGATTTCTGTAACATGTGCATGTAAGAGTACATTGCCTTGTAGCTATCCGCAGCTGTACCATGTGCCATGACCTGGGCGAAGAGCCGCGCTCGATTGGCTTTGTAGTAGCTTGTCCTTATCCCTTGGTGTAACATGAAATCCTGAATTTCTGAAGCAAGTAGGCCTTTACGGCCGTTTAAAAACCTGAGATGTAACGAAGTGAATCAAAACATGCATTCATATTGGCCTTTGATCACAAAAATATATTCAAATGCAAGAAAACCATACTTGTGAAGTACTTTATCGGCAATCAGCCGAGAAGTTGCTCCTTTGTGGTGATTGTGGTTTACTCTCATGCCACAGGTATGATCCGCAACATATTGTCGCACCATAAACAACGACGTTTTTCGATACAATGAGCCACGACAAAAAAACTTGCATTTGTCGTCAACGCACGCAACTTCATAATTGGACTTATCGGACCTCTTCACACGCATCTCATAGAAGTTTTCCATTGCCAGGGAGAAGAGTGCAGCTTTGAACTCTTCCTTACAATTGAAGAGTTGACCAACCTTCATTGTTGGATATGAGGACTTGTTTGCACTTGTTTCCTCATCTTCAACTAACATTTCCATCTCCATTGGATAGTACCTCTTTTGAAGCACTCTAAGCATGTCTTCATCAACATCAACCTCTTCTTCTTTATCATCCTCTATTTGCTCCTCATTCTGTGTTCCCTCAATGCCATTAATTTCTTTCCACACATCATCTAGACCAACTGTATTCACATCATCCCCTGAAGCATACCCTAACCCTTCCACACCATCAACACAATCATCATCACCTGATTCATAATAGCCCTCATAGTCAAAGCCATCTTCTATTTCATCCTCCAAAGAAACTCCACTGTTGGCATAATCAGTCATAGCCTGCTTCCCTTTGTTTCTGGATGTAGCACCTTCAATGTCCTCATCATCGCTGCTCAATGATATAATGTCTTCCACTATCAGGGGACAATTTCTCTTGTATTTCCCCCTCACTTCATCCCTTTTTAATCTCCTTAACTCTGCATCATTGTCAGCTTCAATAATTTCATCAATCGACCTGACATCTGTGTGAGGTGCTCTGTCTTGTTTAAAAAATGACCTGAAAAAGTCTTTATTATCTTGGCTCTGGCTCTGAGTTCGTGGTGGAGCTGTTGAAGGAAGAGTACGATGTTCAACCCTTTCACTTCGAATCTCTTCCTTCTTTAAAAGGTTGGTGTACAACGCAATATTCCACTTTGCTGAATTTTCTCCACATATGTTCAAGAACTTGAACGCAGCAAGATCGTCGTCATCATTTATAAAGATGGGTGTAAGTTCTGGTTTATTTTCATAAGCGTATTGCACAATCAATTTTTCTTCATCAAATGGGTTATTCTCAGTCCATTTGTTGCGCAGTATAGCCAAGTCCATGTCAGGGGAAAGCAACATGGCTTTCACTATTCTATCACCCTCATACAACCACCTTTTCCCTTGTTCTTTCCATTCTCCACCACTGATGAATGTCACAAACACTAGTTTCGAACCTATAAATAAATAAGGTTTTTGAACTTCACGTATACAGAACAGAGGGAGAAAATTGATTGTTTTTCAGGAGAATTTACTTACCCATTCAAGCTGTATTTGCAAGCGTCAGGTGCGAAATATCTCACGTGTAATAACTGGTCAGGCTGCTTTTAAGTTCTCCAGGAATATTCAGGGATTTTTTTCAGGGGAGGTTAGCTGGAGGGATTAAAGGTTGAGGGAGGCTAGATTTTTTGGAGGGAAACTTGCCCGCCAATTCGAAGTCCACTTTGCTGAAATTTTTTCACACTGATGTGATGCCTCTGTCCACCGGCGGCTTCAACCTCATTAAGAGAGATTAACCCTTTCTTTTATATTTTTTAGACATAATATTAGCCAGCTTTTACCCATTTTCTATTTAAAACAAAAGCTAAATTCCACACTCCACAATAGCAAGAATGCCAGAATCCATACAGAATTCTGATACTTTTGCAATTTCGTTGAAAATCTTGGATTTCTGCAACTGGCAAAAGCAAATCTGGTATTTTTGCTAATACGCCTTAATATTATTAAGAGCGGCTACAACGCTTTAAATCTCAGGGTGACCATTATGTCGACCCAAACTAAAACAACACACACACACACGAGGCTTAATATTATTCCGAGAACAACGGAAGTTATTATTACACAGGGTGACCTTACGTTCACCCAGATTACACTGCCATAGTGCTTACACTTTAATTTACAGGATGACAGTAACGTCCACCCCAATTGCACTAGCTAGCTGCTTAATACACAGGGTGACAATTATGTTCACCCAATTGCGCTAGCAAGGCGCTTAAACACTTCAGATCCTTAAAGGTGGATAGGAAGCATAGGTCATGACCCTTAAATTATTATTCGGAATTATTCCGAGGAATATTACGTTATAAAGAAATGACTAATCCTTACTTGGATTAGCGTTCCTACGAACACTCGTGTTAACTAAACAGTCTAATACAACAATTATTCACATTAAAGCCATCCAGGCAAACGAATTAAACATAGAGATAATAGAAACGGCTAATCCTTACTTGGATTAGCTTTCCTATTAATCCACATGCTATTCTAGCATTAAGATTAAATTCACAACAATACCATCACGGTAATTATCACATATAATTGCGTTGTTCTAACAGATATACAACCTATTATAATATCATTATTACAGTTCTCCAAAACAGTTTATAAAACCATTTCCAGACAAACACAATAATCATTCCAAATTAATTACTCAGATAACTAACTGATAAGTAATGTAAATATGGAACGATGAGCAAGAGCGAACCGCCACTTGCCTTAATCCGCAGATCTGGAACAAAGCTAGAGACAACGAGTTTCCGGGCTCGACACAGGGACAGCTCCGACAGCACAGATTCCTTCGGGTCGACCCATAAAGAAACCCTGAGTTAGATCTGACATAAACTAGTACGAATTTAAGGACAAACGAAAGAAATCGAGAGGAACGACGCTCGAAAGACGACCACCCAAGGCCGAGGCCAAAAGAGGCCACAACCCTCTGGCGGCGGTCGTCGCTGCTCTTGGCAGCGGGCGCCACTGTTCATCACGGCGGTCGCCGCCATCAACACGGCGGGCGCCGCGATGAACCCAGAAAACATCACGACGAGAACAAAACTCACCAACGACGATCGGATTGGCCTCCTTTAACCTTGCTTTGGATTCTAGGCGTCTGAGGGCCTCCAAGGCTTCACAATGGCACTGGAAACAACACCAAACAACACCCCGGCGATCGCTTCGACAATTCCGGCGAGGCACCCAAACTCCGGCGAGAAGAATTTTGAGGATTGAGCTTCTGATTTGTGCTCCAATCCGATCCCCAAGTGCTCCAATTTATAGCCAAAGATCAGGGAACACAATGATGTCTATAGGGGAGATGTGGAGAGGCTAATTCGGCGTCGTCAGACGCTCGCCGGCGACCACAGGCCTACGCCCCCAGCTAGCTCACGGCGGGCGCCGCGCCTCCACAGGTCGCCGCTTTGCAAATACAACGGCGGCGGGCTAATGGCGGCGGTCGCCGCACTGTACGGCGGTCGCCATTTCCTAGCCCTGGTGCCCAGCTAGAAGACGAGGGGACGGCTGCCTCGAGCCACGAACGGCGGTCACCGCCGTACTTACGGCGGGCGCCGCCAGGTCACCCTCCTCCGATTGGCTTTTGGATGACGTTGGCTTAACCCGGGATAAAAATAATCATACACGAACGAGTATTAACTCCCAAAATACGTCGATTGTATATTATTTCACTCAGAAAAATATTACAGATATTGAGCACATTACAGAATGTCTCAAACTCTCTTAATTAAATCCGACGTACAAAATGGGTGTTCGGGAAAATTCCCAAAATTCCCAAAATAACCTTACAGAAATACGGGGTATCACATCACCTCCTCCTTAAAAGATGTTTCGACCCCGAAACTTGCATTAAGCCAATGAGGATCCTGCCTCAATACTAATCTGGATCCAATATCCTTAACCACTTCATCCTTGAAATGGATCACAAGAGATTTTACTCTTACTTCCTTAGGATATCATTCTGAAAATGATTCGCTCGTCTCAATGCTATCCTTAACGACTTCATCCTTGAAATGGATCACAAGAGATTTTACTCTTACTTCCTTAGGATATCATTCTGAAAATGATTCGCTCGTCTCAATGCTTATAACACAACTCACTTATGAGAGATAGCTCTTAATCTCTCCAATCATAACTCCACAAGTTCATCCTTTATATCTTAAGAAATCTCGGAAGAACTCAGCGTATGGGATACCGCTTACCAGTTTAATCCTTAGATGTAAATAGACAATTCTCTTTACTGAATCCTTAATGCATCTGGATCATTAACATATCCCGGTCTTTAACTGAAACCTTTCTTCTTAACACAACAACTCTTATAACTTATTCTTCCTCAAAGAGTTGCACCCAGCCTTATAGATGACATACTCTATGTATGAAGAAGAATCTTAGGAATGGATTTAGATTTAAACAGCAGTAGAGTCGACCATGTGATTAATCATATATGGGACGAATATCTAAGTTGCCCACACTACTCTACCACCATATGTCCGACAGTCTTTATCCTTACTTGGCCTAAGCTGTTCTCGACACTTACGAGGTTTCGTATGAACAACTAATTCGTAACGATAACGCATTCTGAAATTTCCAAAACAAGGAAACACTTCATTATCATTCAAACCTTACATTACTGACAAAAGTTGAACAACCAGATCACGATACCACGGAGATTATCGACACACGTCGCTACTCCTTAATCTTAAAGAAAGACTTAACACAAATACAACTTAATGGATCAGGGTTCTTCTTCGCTGGCTTGGCTCATTACAAAGAGTCTTGCCCTTGGCCTGAAGACCCCATAGGCGCTTTGCCTTTATTACGAGCCATAAACTGCTCAGGAGCAGATACCTCTGGCCTTGGGTTCTGTCCACCGCCAACATTTGACGCCTGATAAGACTGCATTGGTCCCTGACCCTTCAGTCTGCAGTATGCTTTTATGTGGCCTTCTCTCCCACAATTATGACATACTATCTTGTCCTTTTGGCAATTAAAATTTTTATGCCCAACTTCACTACAGTTGTGGCACTGAATTACTCCGTTGCTCCAACCTGAGCCTCTGGCAGAGTCAGACTGAGTTGTCTCGGTCTTAGCACGACCAGATTTCTCAAACTTGGTAGGTGATGTCGGTCGTTTGAACGAACCAATCTGGCGATCTTGTTGCCCATCCTTTCCCTTAACTTGCTTCTCCCGTTTATGGGCGGATTCTTCCAGTGTGACTTCTGTCTTATAGGCTGCGTCCACATATTGTTCTAACGTAGAACAATCGTGACGCACCATTAGAGGCTTGATTTCTGGATTCATCCATCCATGGAAGTACCAGATCTTTTGTTCTTCGCTTGACACCTCAGGCCCAGCGTATTGTAATAAGTGATTGAACTTAGCTGCGAGCTCAGTCACCTTTAACCTATCAGTCTTTGGGTACAGAAATTCCTTATGCTTCTCATCCCTCATAGCACGGGAAAAGAAACGATCAGTCATCTTTGTTTTAAACATGCTCCAATTCAGCTCGGGATGATCTGCCAGACCGGTGCTCTCCCACCATTCGCTAGCCATATCCTTGAGTTGAAGGGAGGCGATGTGCACTTTCTCAGCCTCAGTGCAAGTAATGTTCCGGAGCAACCATTCCATATGCGAGAACCAATATGTCACCCTGACTGGTTCTCCAGTACCGTCGTAGTTGTCAGGCCTCATTGAACTCACGGCTTTTAATGCTTGACCGTAAGCTCCTCTGTTCCTGACAACATTGATCTGAGGTATTTGCTCCACTGACTCCTCAACTTCAGGAATAGCCTGAGGAACTGGACCACCTTGTGCTTGTGGTACAACTGGTCGCATAACATCTGTGATTGCTTGCATGACAATTCCTCGAATTGCCTCAACTGCTGCAGCATCAAACATTATCGGTGCGTTGGGCTGATCTTGGTCATTGCCTCTTGGATTATTGTTGAAGACAGACTCACGCTCTCCTGTTGGGTCTGCAGCATTCCTCGCATTTGGTCTGGGGTCATTACTTGGCCCAGCACCAGCACGGATAACGTTCCTTGTGTTCACCATCTGTTTACCGATCAAATCCCAAGGATTTTATCACATTAATATCATTCTGATATACTTATTGTAATAAAATCAACTTAGAATAGATCAACTTGGTAATTTCTATTGATGAACTCAAACCGAGTTACTAGATTCTATAATCTTAACTCAAAACGAGGGAACTGGGAATTCAAGCCTTATTGGGTATGGCGAAACCACATTGGCTTCTCCCGGGTTCCTCTGAAGAGAACGGAATGCACTCATATCTTACGGGGCAACGGGAAAGGAATTAGTCTTTCTAGATATAGAAGCAAGCTTACTATATCAGACTGTATAGAAGACAGGACTATGAACGGTGTTTTCAAATTCTTTTTCACTTTGAAAATTCAGTGTCCTTTGAAAACACTTTTCAATTAAAACGAGTAAATGGTTTTCAAATACCCAACCCGTTTTAAAAACTTTGGCTCTGATACCACAACTGTAACACCCCCAAATCTTAACCCATTTGGAAAGGTATTACCGCCAGTGACCTCAGTGTTCCTTACCGAGATCACCCAAGGCTTTACCGTTTAAATACAATTATGAGATACAAAGGATACAAAAGCATAATTTTATTCATATTAAAACAGGGGTTCCGGGATTACATCCCAATCCCGAATAGGATAAACACAGAGTTTAAACAAAGTGCAGCGGAAGTCTTTTAAATATATTACAAACAAGGATCTTGACCACAATGGTCATCTCCCAAGGATCTCAACCTGATTAAAAAATTTTATTAAAAACATCGAAAAACCACCGTTGACTCCATAGTCCTTCTAGTCTTCTCATCTACACTCTATCTGATGTGCCGAATCGAACGGATGACACCAGTCCACATGCAGAGAACAATTTCCGTGGGTTAGTCTAATGAAAGACTATGCAAGGGTACAAAGCAGAAGGTTCAAAGTAGTTGTATTAGGTTAGACTCATCGTTTCTCGAATAATAACCGATAACGATAATCAACCTTCATACTTCTACTGAAAACAACAAGAGGTATGCACAAGAGAAGATTCTAGAAGACTGAATCTTCACAGAAATCGACTCGAAAGAAGACTCCAAAGGAATTGAGTCTTAAGGAAATATGACAAATCTGGAACGTTTAAAGGATCACACACAAGATTTAAAAACTGACTAGATGTTTCGGTTCACGACCAACCTCACCGCGTACAGCGAATCCAGATTGGAAAGAGAACGTACTCTGATCAAAGTCAAGACGAGCTTTCCTAGCTGCACTATTTACTTAGCTGCATTACTCGCCAAAGGTATATTAATCTTGTGCACTCGGGCACTTTATCTTATTTAATTATAAAACACACGCCACTAAAATACATTAATATTATTAAGAGCGGCTACAACGCTTTAAATCTTAGGGTGACCATTATGTCGACCCAAACTAAAACAACACACAAACACACACACACGAGGCTTAATATTATTCCGAGAACAACGGAAGTTATTATTACACAGGGTGACCTTACGTTCACCCAGATTACACTGCCACAGTACTTACACTTTAATTTACAGGGTGACAGTTACGTCCACCCCAATTGCACTAGCTAGGTGCTTAATACACAGGGTGACAATTATGTTCACCCAATTGCGCTAGCAAGGCGCTTAAACACTTCAGATCCTTAAAGGTGGATAGGAAGCATAGGTCATGACCCTTAAATTATTATTCGGAATTATTCCGAGGAATATTACGTTATAAAGAAACGACTAATCCTTACTTGGATTAGCGTTCCTACGAACACTCGTGCTAACTAAACAGTCTAACACAACAATTATTCACATTAAAGCCATCCAGGCAAACGACTTAAACATAGAGATAATAGAAACGGCTAATCCTTACTTGGATTAGCTTTCCTATTAATCCACATGCTATTCTAGCATTAAGATTAAATTCACAACAATACCATCACGGTAATTATCACATATAATTGCGTTGTTCTAACAGATATACAACCTATTATAATATCATTATTACAATTCTCCAAAACAGTTTATAAAACCATTTCCAGACAAACACAATAATCATTCCAAATTAATTACTCAGATAACTAACTGATAAGTAATGTAAATATGGAACGATGAGTAAGAGCGAACCGCCACTTGCCTTAATCCGCAGATCTGTAACAAAGCTAGAGACAACGGGTTTCCGGGCTCGACACAGGGACAGCTCCGACAGCACAGATTCCTTCGGGTCGATCCATAAAGAAACCCTGAGTTAGATCCGACATAAACTAGTACGAATTTAAGGACAAACAAAAGAAATCGAGAGGAACGACGCTCGAAAGACGACCACCCAGGGCCGAGGCCAAAAGAGGCCACAACCCTCTGGCGGCGGTCGCCGCTGCTCTTGGCAGCGGGCGTCGCTGTTCATCACGGCGGTCGCCGCCATCAACACGGCGGGCGCCGTGATGAACCCAGAAAACAGCACGGCGAGAACAAAACTCACCAACGACGATCGGATTGGCCTCCTTTAGCCTTGCTTTGGATTCTAGGCGTCTGAGGGCCTCCAAGGCTTCACAATGGCATTGGAAACAACACCAAACAACACCCCAGCGATCGCTTCGACAATTCCGGCGAGGCACCCAAACTCTGGCGAGAAGAATTTTGAGGATTGAGCTTCTGATTTGTGCTTCAATCTGATCCCCAAGTGCTCCAATTTATAGCCAAAGATCAGGGAACATAATGATGGCTATAGGGGAGACGTGGAGAGGCTAATTCGGCATCGTCAGACGCTCGCCAGCGACCACAGGCCTACGCCCCCAGCTAGCTCACGGCGGGCGTTGCACCTCCACAGGTCGCCGCTTTGCAAATACAACGGCGGCGGGCTAATGGCGGCGGTCCCCGCACTGTACGGCGGTCGCCGTTTCCTAGCCCTGGTGCCCAGCTAGAAGACGAGGGGACGGCTGCCTCGAGCCACGAACGGCGGTCGCCGCCGTACTTACGGCGGGCGCCGCCAGGTCACCCTCTTCCGATTGGCTTTTGGATGACGTTGGCTTAACCCGGGATAAAAATAATCGTACAGGAACGAGTATTAACTCCCAAAATACGTCGACTATATATTATTTCACTTAGAAAAATATTACAGATATTGAGCACATTACAGAATGTCTCAAACTCTCTGAATTAAATCCGACGTACAAAACGGGTATTCGGGAAAATTCCCAAAATAACCTTACAGAAATACGGGGTATCACAAATCCAATGTAATTATTCTATTTCTATATAACTCTTGATATTTGATATTAAAAAAATACAGTCACCTCTCAAATACTATTTTTTGTAAGAATGTTAAGATTTGTATTAAAAAGGACGATGATATATATTGTGAAGTGTTTTGCTCAAAATAGATCACTACTGGCTACATACGACTTCAAAATAGATTAGAATAAAGCGAGAGGGGAAAAACGTTCACAAAGGAGGTTCTAGAGATTTCTCAAACAAAAAAATAATAATTTGTGTTAGGAATTTTTTGAAAATAGTTTCTTATTGTCAAATGAAAGTCTCTTGCAGAGTTGCACTAGAGACTTCGAGTGTCAAATAAAAAATTCATTCAGATAATTAAATGTTTTAATTTATTTTCTTTTTTTCTAATGTAACAAGTGAGAAACCCTATAACTTCTTTTGTGGATGCTCTTAGATATCAAATGATTCTCAATTACTTTTCATTAACTCTATTTGATAATTTGGTGATCCTAAGAAAAACTATGTGAAGGAATATATAACCTATCTTTTTTTGGATCAAAGATATACAACCCATCTTTTAATCATTGTTTGTAGAGATCTATTACCCCCGTACCAAAAAATAGAGATTGATTACCTCATGTCATTAAAAATGTAATTAAATTTAGATATAAAGATATATATATATATATATATATATATATATAAAATTAGAGTTAATAGGAAAATTAGAAATATTGACATAAAAATATTACCTTTGATAATTATTACCGAAAAACCTTGAGTTATTTTTCTACCATACGAAAGAAGTCTATTTTGTAAAGTAACGAGTCGAAATCATTTGATATTACTTGACATATATCATATAGTAGTTTGCAATGTTAATAATTTAATAAATGTTGAGTGATCATTTTCTTAGAAGATTTTAAGTGGTAATAATATAAGGTTTGTTATTTAGTATATTCATGAAGTCATGGCATTTTTGCAATCTGTTCATATTCAGATATTCCTATAACCTCCAACAATCCCTTTTAAAAAATAGGCAATGCTAATCTTGTATAATTTATATAATGTTTTCGTTATATAGGTAGACATTTATTGATGATTTTTTATGTAGTAGAGTCAAATCCCCTACAAAGTTAAACAATTTTAGATATTTTAGGCATTAATTTGTTTAAAATTAAGTACAATGTGCATAATTATTATTTAATTTACATGGACAATTTCATCGTCAAAAATTGTTTTCAATTCTCTTTTCAATTTATTTTATAATATTTATAACAATTAATATTAAACAATTCTATATATGATCTTAATTAAGTTTACGTCTCTACCAACATAACTTTATTTTTTGGTGATGAAATCTCTACTCGATCAAGTTTAGATCAAGTTTCTAGTATATTCTAAGCAATACCGAGATTTTCTTAAAATAAATAAACTTGAAGAATTTTCTTATGAACAAAAAAACAAAACTCAGTTACTCTGGCGTGCAAAACTCCACTAATCACTGCGCTAGTCATAATTCCGGCATGGATTTTGCTTCAATTCACCAATATAATTCCTTGTTCCACTTGTCAAGCTCCAGGTCATCACCAATGGCGTCTCTCCCTCTTACCCTCGCCGTCCCCGCCACGTCTCTCTCCCGCCACCGCGCTTCCCCTCATTTTCGGACGCACCTTTCTCCTCGATTTCCTTCTCCCTCTTCCACTCCCAAACTTTTCCGTCTCAGCCTCAAGCCCAGACACATATCCCGTCTCCCTCCTCCATCAGCGAACGTTTCCGGACCCGGACCGGGACCCGACCCGGTCGAATCTGACCCGGTCTCGAAGCTAGGGGGGTTTGACGAGGATGAGGCCGATGGATTTGGTGCTGGGTGGAAGCAGAAGAATGCTATCAGTTGGGGGCTTTTCTCGAGTTTGCTGTCAGCGCACAAGCTTCGACTTTTCCTTTCAGTTTGCAGCCTTTTGGTTTGCACTACTTGCACTCTATCCATGCCCATCTTCTCCGGTATGTTTGTTGCTCTATCTCCAATTCCGAACTTTTCGGTCTTGATTGGGAATTTGAATTGGGTGATCTGTTAGATGATTAATTTGTTAATTTCATTTTCCCTTTCGAATTGATCATCTTGCATTATTATTACATGATTGTCTTTGATATATATGGTGTTTTCTTTCCTGTGTTGATGTCAAGCGGAAATGAGGGCTTGATTAAATTTAAATTGAGTGTTAAAGAAGTTGTTGACGTTGTTGTTTATCAAGTAATTCGGGGAATTGCGGTGATAAATGACTATCTGGTATGGGTGATGAGGCGGGAACTGCAATGTATCAGACTATACTAGTTCAATTCCCAAATTAGCTTTTGCTGTGGCATTTCCCCCCACAAGTCTGTATCAGAGCTGTAAACTTTAACTATTACTAATACGGAGTAATAGCTTATGATAATCAGTTAGCTTGTAGCTTATACGCTACTGCAACTAGCTATAAGCTATGAGGCAAAACAATGCATCAGAGTTTGCCCACATGACTGCAAAGCTATCCAAAAATATGCAGTATGATTATTCTTTCTATTCAAAACATATAATTCTTTCTCCAGTTTTTTCTTAATTGGACCTGTGTTAATTATTTTATGCAGGGAGATTTTTTGAAGTACTGATAGGGAAGAGACCCGAGCCTCTATGGCAGTTGCTTACTAAGATTGGGTTGTTATATGCACTCGAACCTATTTTTACCGTCATCTTTGTTGTGAACATGAATACGATTTGGGAGAAGGTTATGTCTGTTTTGAGAGCTCAGATATTCAGAAGAGTACTGATTCAAAAGGTATCTGATGTGTCCTTTCCTTGGCAGCCTATGATATAAACGCCTTTTACTGGATTATGTCATATAATCATTTGGATATTTTGTTTAATTGTTCTAATTGCGCACAACTGTAATTGGGGATTATTTGTCTGTTTTCATTGCTGATATAAAAATCAGATTCAAATCAATTTCAAGCAAATTATTTTGCTTGATTTGTATATAATAATTTGATTTTAATGTCCTTTATGGCTATATGGTTGTCTGGTGGAATATTTATATCACCTAATATATTTGACTATTTGAGGTATTGAAAGATGATTGTGTTGCAAATTCTGACTACCTTATAATGGTGTTGATACTAACATTGTGCACTCTTTCTCTCTTTCCTCCTCACTCTTGTCTCTGCAGGTGGAATTTTTCGACCGGTACAAGGTATTAATGTTAAAATTTGCACTACAACTGTTGTTTCTTCTATATCACTTCACTTAGCAGATGATTCATCTACTTCTCTCCTCCCGTGAATAATCGAGACATTGAGGGGAAAAGGAGAAGAGAATGGTCAATGGTGTGAAGATATTTAGATAAATTTTGATTCTCCAATGCAAGATTGTCAATAATATTTCATATTTGGATCATTTATATCAGTTCTGTTTTTATCTGCCACAATTCACTCTTTTACAGGTTAAATACTCATGTTCTAGCCGAGCTTATTTATTTGATTGTTAAATTTTCTTTTTATTTTCTACGATGCTAGATGCTCATGATTCTTTCCTTATAGGTTGGTGAACTTAATGGTTTATTGACCTCTGATTTAAGCTCGGTCAAGGATATAGTGAGTGAAAACATTTCACGAGACCGTGGATTCAGAGCACTTTCTGAGGCAAGCTACTCTTCATTAAATACAAGTGAGCTTTATGCTTATGGTTAAATGTTATGAAGCAGAACAAACATTACGAAAGTAACATATGTTCTGGTATTCGATAAAGCTTGAAAGAGTTTTCTGCTGTTGCTCTTTGCCTATGTTTTCAGGTTGTTGGGACTTTATGCATTCTGTTCACACTATCTCCCCAACTTGCACCTATTTTGGGCCTGCTGATGCTTTCCATTTCTGCTTTTGTTGGTGAGGAATCAGCCCTTTCCATTATGATTATTTTCATCCTTAAGTATTAAGTCAAAAATTCAAGGTCTTACTTTCTCTTCTTCTAGACAGACAAGGATTAGCAAATCCATGTTTATGTATCTAAACTGATAATATTTATTCCATATATCAAAAACCCGCCATGGCGCCATATACAATCATCAAATCTTCTAGATTTTTATCTGTGGCTTGTTTGATTCATTCTTTATGGACAATATCAGATAATTTTTCCCTTTTGAGGCCAAAAAAGAACATGAAGGTGATAGACTCCTAAGGTTACTGTGTGTAGTCTATGTTCAATCTTATCCTGAGTTACAAGAGGAATTTGTTTTTGATAATCTTGAATTGAGTTCTAAATGCTTGTCATCGCATAGTATCTTATAACTAGTTGTTCATTGAAATAGAGTAAATGAGTAATACACTTCCTTGGTCCTGAATGTTATTTTGGTTCTCCACCAGCTGTATACAGACGGTCAACATTGACTGTCTTTAGAGCTCATGGAATGTTACAGGCTTCAATGGCTGACTGTTTGACAGAAACATTTTCAGCTATTCGCACTGTAAGTTCTCCCATGGTATTTTTGCCTTGATGCTTCAATCTGTCTTTGGGTCTGTTTGGATTCCCTCGTAGAATGCATTAAATTGCATTATCTTGCATTAAATTTGCTATCCAAACGCACCCTTTTTCTTGAACTTTTGAGTCCTTTTCTTCTTCATTTTTCTTTCTTTCAGCTTCTTTTTTCGGGAGTTGGGGGTATATTATACTTTATCGCTTTCAACTAAATAATCCCTTATTATGCTCCAGGTAAGATCATTTGGTGGAGAAAAGCGTCAAATGTCAATGTTTGGTAGTCAGGTAGGATGCCAAGTCTTCCTTGTCTTCTTTCAGGAATACTCTTCACCTGTCCGTCATTTGCTGATATCTAAATCTGTTCAATGTAGCCAGGTTCTTGCATATCAAGCTAGTGGTACTAAGCTTGGAATTTTCAAATCTTTTAATGAATCCCTCACGAGGATTGCAGTTTATGTTTCTTTGTTATCCTTGTACTGCCTTGGAGGACAAAAAGTTAAAGCGGTATGAAATCTTAATATTGAGCACACCTCAGTTTCTTTTATCTTGCGATTATATAGGATATGTCATTATGTCCGCAAATATTACGGCCTTTCTTTGTTGGCTTTGGAGAAGCAATTGGACAAATATGGTCAAATAATGTGTTAGTGGAAGCTCTCAAAGTCTTAAATAAATATTGTACAGCAAGATACCCGCAGTTCATCCAAATACTAGTCAAGTATGCTAGGATGTTGACAGCATAAATCCTATCTTGTAAATTCCATTATAAATTGTCATTTATATTGAAGTAGTTCCTGACAACCCTTTGGCCATCAGAGACAGTACTGCACATCGTTCTCAGGAAATGTTTCAACAATCTAAATTTTACCGCATTAGTATCCCAAAAGATGTGAAATTGCACTTTTATTCAAAGTTCAATATTTGTTAAGAAAAGGGAGTTTTTTAAAAAAGAAGTACCGTCCTTCATTTGTAGAGTATCAAATTTGACTTGACAAGGTACGCTGATAAGGTAGCCAAAAGGTCTTTTTGGCCTGTGCCAAGACCCTCAGTAATCTCTCAAAGAAGACATTCTTAAAAGTTACTTAAATTAATGTTTCTGTAGTTACTGGTGACCTTGCGTCTATAAGAAGCTGATTGTAGCACTAATTTTTAGACAAAACTTAATTATCTCAAGCGTATTTCAAAATATTGTATATTTAGACTTCTATCTGCCACAAAAGCTGAATATTTGTTAGAGAAAGGGGACTTTTGATGTCTATGACAAGCACCACATTGTCTTATTTTTGGACATTAGAATAATTTCAACTTTATGATCTTTAAAATTCCATATTTCTGCTAATGGAATTTATATTTTCGATACCTCACTGAAAACTAACCTTCAATATAAATGATTACGTAGTACAAAAGCCATAAGCCAAACAATTGCCATAGCTTTTGTAAACAGACCCATATATGGCGTATGTCGCATTGATAATATAAATTGGTTTGTTTCGAAGTAGACATTCTTTTGAGCCTGTGGTTTATTTCACAAAACTGGAATCATGACAATAACATTATCTTGTCAACTTGTATTTGCTTATACAGGTTAGACTTAGAATTTGTATTTAACTCTACCTTATTGACTTACTTTTTATGCCTGTTTTCACACTAAAGTTCTCCACATTGTTGTTGCAGGGTGCACTCTCTGTGGGAACTGTGGTCTCTTTCATTGGCTACACCTTTACACTCACATTTGCTGTAAGTAATATCTTAAAACAAGGAATAGGCTTTATATATTAATGTTAATTTACTCTGTAATATTAAGTGATACTACCATACAGGTGCAAGGTCTGGTAAATTCATTTGGGGATCTTCGTGGAGCGTTTGCTGCTGTTGAGAGGATAAATTCTATTTTTTCTGGGGTGGAAGCTGATGAAGCTCTTGCATATGGTCTAGAAAGAGAGATTCAGGGGAAGAAAGTTAATGATGAAAAGCTTGAATTGTTTTATGTGAATGGATTTGATGAGAAACATCAATCTCAATCCGTTCGCTACATGTCAGCTCTTACTTCGATGACTAATGTCCGTGATCTTGCTTGGTCTTGTGACATCCGTCTTGAAAGTACTATTTCTACTCTCTTCTATCTTTCTTGAGCATTCTGCACATGTGTGGATTAACATATATGTTGTAATCAATTAAAACATGGTAGCTGTTTTTTGGTAGATCAGTATTGAGCTTTTTCATCTTGTCTCATCATCTACCATAACAATTTTTAGAAAATGATCAAGCTTTACCCTAGGTGATCAGCTGGTTCATTGAAGCATTTAAAATGTATGTTAATATAATTATATACAATACAATATGAAATCAGCACCTGTGAATTTAAACATACAAAATAATTTGCGTTTTGTTTTTGTGAACTTATGTCTACATATATTACTGTAGACGTGGTTGTGTTTTCTCCAATAGAGTTTGTGTTTCCTTATCTTAGATGAACAAGTTTTCACTTTGTTAAAGATTTGCTTTTTGCTATTTAAAGTTACCTCTACATATGTGAATATAGTGCTGAATTCTACTATATTTTGTTGCATTTTTCCCCAATAATTTGAAAAGCATTAACATTCCCCACATAGTCAGTAATGAAAAGGCATTCTGATATGATTCTGTAATTATTTCATATTTTTATTCTTTCATGTCTGTGCTTGTGATCCTCCAGATGTGCACTTCTCTTATCCCTTGAGACCTGACGTGGAGGTGCTTAGTGGTCTTAACTTGACATTGAAATGTGGGATGATCACTGCACTCGTGGGTTCAAGTGGCGCAGGAAAGAGTACAATTGTACAGTTATTGGCACGCTTCTATGAGGTTTTTGCTTTGTTCGTAGCTGTGAAATATCTATTCATTTTATTGTTTTTTTATTGCATATAAAACTGACCTCTACAAATGATTTTTACATTTTATAGCCAACCAGCGGACATATAACTGTTGGTGGCGAAGACGTCAGGATTTTTGACAAAAGTGAATGGGCCCGAGTTGTTTCAATTGTGAATCAGGTATGATTATATTCTTCTAGACTTCCTGTATTCTTAGGAACCGAGAATTTTGCCTGAGAAGAAACGTATAATCTTCCGTTTAACATAGACTCTATGTAACCTCAATTTTTCTTTCCGCAAAAAAGAGTTGGGACTTTCAAACTCAGAAGATTTGTCTATGCAGGATCCAGTTCTTTTCTCATTATCTGTTGCAGAAAATATAGCATATGGTTTACCAGATGCTGATGTGTCAAAGGATGATATAATAAAGGCAGCCAAAGCGGCAAATGCTCATGAATTTATTATTGCACTTCCTCAGGTATTCCTTATACTTAGAAGATTTAGGCCTCAATACAAGTATTTTGGTTCCCCTGAGATTACAGATTCTGTGAACATGAATGTCATATTCCGTTTGACTAATAGAAATCCTAACTGATAAAAATGACAATTAATGGAAAATGCCAAACGATTTTCCAGTATAAAGTATCTTTCTCCAGCCAAAGGGAGCACCATTTCTGATAACTCAATTGCACTAGATACTTTTATTTCTCGATTGGCAGGGTTATGACACGCTTGTTGGTGAGCGTGGAGGTCTACTAAGTGGGGGCCAGAGGCAGGTATATCAGCAAGTGACATTCTGGCATTATGCCTGAGCTTTCTGAGATATAAAGTGTGATCCATTTTATTTGTCCATGTTTGCAGAGAGTCGCTATTGCAAGAGCTCTTCTGAAAAATGCCCCAATTTTGATACTTGATGAGGTATTGCTTCTCTTTGATTCTTGAACTATTTATTTGGATTGTCGAACTGATTATCATACTTTGCCTTTTCCCAGTTTAATGAAAGCTATTATTTTTTATTCAAAACACACGCCTAAGTACAAGCAATCTGGTTTCTTTTATATTTTTAGATAACTGCCATATTGATTAGGTGTGTTCTTTGTAATACGGAAGATTTCTTACATAGTCACATTGCTTCGCGGGAAGTAGCTAATTATGCTACTTCAATATATTAGTAGGCTCAATTGTTTCTTCTTGAGAGAGACGTGTGCAATATGTTTCCCACTTCATGAGCGGGCGTTTTTGGGCTAATTTGAGTTTGTTCATCATCTAATGATAGATTAAGCTGAAATGTACCTCTATTCTGTACTTGCTCATGAAGAAACCATTTGCAAAATAGCATCTACCCATTCCTCTTGCTCAAATTTGGTAAGATGATCCTCCACAGGGCCCCATCCCAGGGCGTTGTGCTGGCACCTGTGATGCAGTGTCATCTAGAAAATTGTTGAGATTTTAGTGTCTACCGGATTCCTATTCAGATGGCTTCAAATAGTACCATCTTGTTCTATAATTGTTTGCTATGAATTGCCTTGTAGGCAACAAGTGCCTTGGATACAGTGAGCGAAAGCTTGGTCCAAGAGGCTCTGAACCTCCTGATGAGGGGAAGAACAACATTGGTCATAGCTCATCGGTTAAGCACGGTTCAGAATGCCCATCAAATCGCGCTTTGTTCCGATGGGAAGGTTGCAGAACTCGGAACCCACTCCGAGTTACTAGCTAAGAACGGCCAGTATGCTTCACTAGTCGGGACTCAGAGGCTCGCCTTTGAATGACCCTGATACTGTCATTCCTTGGGGATATTACCATTGGCAATGTACATGTAAGTTAGAAAAGAAAAAAATGTCCATTATTGTGTCCAAAATTCCACTTTCTGCAGATATTTTGGCATTTGAAGTCAAGCTGTTACCAGAATAGAAGAAACCCAGAACCAAAATGCTAACACAACTAACAGGAAAATGCATTTTGATTTCAGGCAAATTATCTGTATTGTTGTACTTGACTGTGAAATATTTAATGCAAAAGTGCTAAGGTTTGACGAAAGGGACGAGATAAAGTCTAATCTGTGTGTAAATGAAGTCTAGTCATATGAACGAGTAAATCCCTAATAGCCAAAAAATGAAGAAAAAATCCAAGTGGCCACACAACACCTCGTTTGTTTAATGAGGTTCGAAGTTCGAATCGTTGTGGCCCCTGCAAATCTGCAATAGAAACATACCATTTGCTCTTAAAAGGGTTGCTTACAAGGTTTCAATCGAATGTTAATTAGTCTAATTTTATGATGCCCGCCTTGGTCATCCTGGTGCACCGTCCAATATATAATTTTTTTAATACAATTACACTATTGGGGTAAGGGCTAGAATAACCAAATTCAAACACCTCTTTGATTTGAATGTCCACACAAACTCCTCCACCACTATTTCATCTCTACCTCTCATAAATCAGCCATCTTTGATCCGCATTGGTCTGCTGCCATGAATGATGAATAACAAGCTCTTATGAGTAATGACACTTGGGTATTGGTGCACTGCCCTTCTCCGACAAATGTGGTTCGTAGTATGTGGTCTAACACAAATTTGGTTTTGATGGTTATTTACAGCGGTACAAGGCTTGCCTTGTTGCTAATGGCAGGTCACAGGAGATTGGCATTGACTGTGATGAGACTTTCCCTGTGGTGAAGTCTGCTAGAATCCACACTATTTTTCACCTTGCTCTTTCTCACTCTTGATCCATCACCAACTTGATGTGAAAGTTGCCTTCCTCCATGGCCATCTTCATGAAATTGTGTACACATTTCAGCCGCCCGACTTTGTTGACCCTGTGTGTCTCTTGCAAAGATCACTATATGGTCAAAAACAGGCTCCTTGGGCGTGGTACCAACGCTTTACCTCCTTCTTATACAGCCTTGGCTTCACCAACAGCAGATCTGACTCTTCTTTCTTCATCTTCCGCAATGGTCAATCCATGGTTTATCTTCTCTTGATCATTGATGATATATCTTGACGGCCTCCACAGACTTCTTGCACAACAAACTCATCAAGATGTTCATTAGTGAGTTCACCATGACTGATCTGGGCCAACTCTCTTATTTCTTAGACGCCTTTGATCAACACACTCCATCAGGGCTCTCCCTCAGTCAAGAAAATATGCTCGAGAGATTTTTGCTCGCGCATCTATGACCAACTGTAAGCCTACATCGACACCAGTTGACCTCGACACCAAACTTAGTTTTATTGTTGGCTCTCGAGTCTCGAACCCCACTCTCTATAGGTGTCTCGTCGGAACTCTGCAATGCTTGACTTTCACCAGACATGGCGTATCATACGCCGTTTAGCAGGTTTGTCTCTTCATGCATGACCCTCGTGAGACTCACCTTGTTGCTTTGAAGCGGATCATCCGGTATGCTCAAGCTACTGTCAGTCTAGGCACCACGATCACACCTGCCCTTGCCCCTTCTCTGATTGCCTACATTGATGCTAATTAGGCTGGATGTTAGGATACTAGATGGTTTACGTCAGGATAATGTGTCTTTCTCAATAACACTTTAGTCTCTTGGTCGCCAAGCGTCAACCTGTTGTCTTCTGTTCTAATGCTGAGGTAGAATATCGTGGTGTCATAAACGTGGTGGCTCAATGCACATGGATTCATATTCTTTTCATTGAGTTTCATTGCACTTCATCTCGTTCTACGTTAGTGTACACCGACAACGTCTCCTCCATGTATATGGCCAACAATCATGTCCGACATTAACGCACCAAGCACATCGAGTTGGACATTCACTTTGTCACGAAAAAGGTGGCTTTGGGTCAGGTCCAGGTTCTGTATGTTCCATTTTCCTATCAATATGCTGATATCTTCACAAAGGGTTTGCCTTGTCAGTTATTTTTTTTTATTTTAGGGACATTCTCACGGTTCGGCCTCCTCATGATTCGACTACGGGAAAATGTTAGAATATATATTTATGTATTTATATAATTGTGTTAGTAAAGCTTGGTGCCCAAGGCATACTTAGGAACCCAAGTACTTGAATCCTTTATATTCATCTAACGAGAAAGGCAAACTCCAAGGGGAATTCACCGAAGTCTAACAACAAGGTTACATTTGTTTTTGAAAAGCAGCGCAAAAGCACTGTGCCATTCATTGATCAGTTCCTTTAACCCAAACCCGCACATAGCAAGGGAGAGACATATCGCAAACCCG
Organism: Rheum nobile; assembly: GCA_027886185.1. Lineage (NCBI taxonomy): Eukaryota > Viridiplantae > Streptophyta > Magnoliopsida > Caryophyllales > Polygonaceae > Rheum > Rheum nobile. The sequence continues at coordinate 3,938,173 of WOAB01000648.1, forward strand.
CGACTCTACTCTAGCCAGCTCATGGGCAATATCAATAGTTATTCTACTAACGCAACAAAGCTCTTGACTGTCACTTTCAACCTTCAATCTATATATATTATGTACAACAACTAGTTGAAGGTCGCGAATGATAGCTTCTACCTCGGCAAAATTAGGGCTATATGCAACTGGGCATTGGTAGGTGGGGCATGCTATCCATCTTCCCAAATGATTTCTCAAAACAACTCCTAACCCCATACCTTGATCAGTCTTAACGGATGCATCACTATTAAGCTTGAAACTTTCTGTAAGGGTTGGCTTCCATTTGAGATAATTGCAGAGTGTATCACTATAGACTATAGTGGAGCTAAGACAAGTAAAGTTCACTTATGCTCAATGCGACTCTCTCGTTGTTTTCTCTCTAGCTGCTAAGCCGTTGCCGCCCAGAAAGCTCCGACCGCCGCCTCGCCCCTCACGGGCCTTGGCTCATGGCCTCACGTCGGGACCGGAGAAATGGGGCACCGGAAAGAGCCATCACCACCCCCCTTTGTCTCAAACCCCACTTCCGATGATATATCCAAACCCAACACCAAACCCTCCCCTAAACCCTGTTTTCTTCGTCCCCATCCATCTCTCGTCGAGTTTCGCCGGAACTGGACTGCCCCTCATCGGTCTGTGATGAAGTAGTTCCGACTGTGATGAGTCTGGATACCCATCCTGACGCGGAGCTGGTGGATGTGGTTGTGATGCTTGGCCTAACCCCTATTGGTAGCCAGAAACTTACTGAGGGTACTTTGGATGTTAGCACCCTTGAGAGTGATGCACTAGCACTTATAAAGCTCCCAACGAACCCGAGAATTGAACACCCTCACATCTCACCCGCCCTACCTGCCCCCCTACTACCCAGGATGGGCCTCCAAATCACCCTCCGACACCTGGCGTGGACAATATGGACCAGTCGTCGGGCGAACCACCAGACAAGCGCCCTTCTTGGGCATGGCTCTTCCAAAAGAATACCAGTTGGCAACATGCTCTGGCTATAGCTGTTGACCTGATCACTACCGGTAAAGTGCATGTGGCGTTTCTCGACGGAGAGGATGGTTCACCTTGGATTTCAGTAGCTGATGAAGTTATGAAAGCATTAGTTGCTCCTTGGAAGTGCTTGGTTGTCATCAAACTTTTGGGCATAATGATATCGTTTCCTGTCTTTGAGCAAAGGCTGAAGTAGCTGTGGTGTCCAAGTGGAGGAATGGTGGTCTCTGATCTTCCTAATAACCACTTTCTGGCTCGTTTTGAGTTGGAGTTTGATCTGGAAGGGGCATTTTCTGGGGGGCCATGGACTATTTTTGGCCACTACATGATGGTAAATAGGTGGGATCCAACATTTAATCCTAAATCTTCAGTCATAAATACTACATGAGTATGGGTGAGGATCTCTAGATTGCCAATGATGATGTATGACAAGAATCTCCTTTTTTCAATTAATTCTACTAATGAGAATCCATTGAAAATTGATTCTAATACATTGAATGCTACCAAAGATAGATTTGCCCGTGTATGTGTTGAGGTAGACTTAAGCAAACCGTTGAAGGAGGAGATGTTCCTCAATGGGGAACGTCTGCAAATTGAATATGAAAGCTTACATCTCATTTGTTTCTCCTGTGGGCGGTATGGCCATGACCGCGATCATTGCCAGATCATCTCTGACCCACCCCGACCTGAGACTGCCGCTTCGCCGGGCCAACAGGAGATGTTAATCTCCAGTGAGAAACCCTCCGTCGAGAATGTCTGCGTCCGTCCTTGGGGTTCCTAGATGAACGCGAACAGGAAAGGGACAACTCGACACCAGCGACAGTCGAACATTGAGCAAACAACTAAGGTACATGTTGGAAGTAGGTTTGCAGGCCTGCAGGAAGAAGTTGCAGAAGCCAACCTAGGACATAATAGTGTTAAAGGGAAGGCGGTGGCAGAGGAGAATCCGGGAGGGTCAACCGGTTTGCAGGGATCTTCTGGCAGAACAAAGTTGAAAAGAAGTACAAGTCAAATTAAGAGATTTGGCTCCAAGTGGGCCTGCTTTGGCCCAAAAGGAATATCAAGTTTCAGCCCATCAGCAGAAATCTGCTACGACCCAAGCCCAGACTACCCAAAAGAAAACTAACCACACCAACACTCAGACACCTTTAGCTAAACCCTAGGCCCACAATAGACCTCAACCCACAGCTCTTTCAAATCAACCCTCTTCAGATTCCCACTCTATTGTCAATCAAAACTTGGCCTCCACTAGTAAATTAACCCCCTCTCCCATGGTTGAAAAGGCTATGAGAACTTCTCCTAGAACCATGATTTTCATCTCGGAAAATACGAAGGTTGTCCCTCCCGATCCAGATTTAGCTATGGTCTCTGCAACTGATGATCGATCATTCGATGGTGTTGGGATGAAAGAAGATGAGCATGCAAGGACGGGTTCTCCCATTAAGCTTGATCAGTAGCCTACCCTATAAAAGGGACCCAAACACCCATCATTGTTTCTAATGATTAGCATGCTTTGGAATTGTAGGGGTACCGTCAAAGACAGTTTTGTGAGATCCATGAGATACTTGCTTCGAAAATTCAATCCCGATTTTGTTTCCCTGTTCGAAACTCATGTTGCAGGGGATAAAGCGGATGATATCTGCCGCAGTATAAAGTTTGATAGTTTTGATCGTGTGGAAGCCAGAGGTCAAAGTGGGGGCATCTGGCTGTTATGGAATTCGTCCTCCTGCAAGTTGAGGATATTGTCCAAGTCAAACCAGTTTATTCACGCGACCGTAGGCGAAGGGGTCGATACCTTCCATCTTTTTGTTGTCTATGCTTGCCCTACAGCCTAGATAAGAGTGGATCTTTGGCAAGAACTCTCTAATGAGATGGCTAAAATTACTACTACTCTCGTTATTAGAGGTGACTTCAATGTAATATACAAACTTGAAGACAAACAGGGGGCTCTGGCAGACTTTCTCCGGACTCCATTAATTTTGGCAATTGGATACACCAACATCACCTTATTGATATGGGCTTTGAAGGAACGCCCTTCACTTGGTCCCGTGGATCCGAGGTGGGGACTTTGATTCAAAAACGCCTTGATAGTGTTTTCTTGAATCTTGCAGGCAAGCTAAAGTGGGCAGTGGCGTATGTTCAACATCTTCCCGCTATGCTCAAATCATAACCCGCTTCTCATTCCTTTTAATGGCCGTGATTCGGGTAACCCACAGAGGAGGCCGTTCAGATTTCAGGTTGTGTGGCTATCTCACCCAAACTTCAATGATTTTTTGTCTAAATCCTGGCGTGAAACTGATGAACTCCTTATAGCTCTGGCGAGTCTCAAGGGTGATTTGTGCAAATGGAACAAACAAGTCTTTGGGAATGTCTAGGTTTGTAAGGATATGCTTACCCGGAAGTTAGACAATGTCCAACAACGGATTGCTAGGGATCTGAGGAATTCTCTGCTTCTCCTTAATGATAAATTACAATCTAAACTGAACCTTACTCTTGAGCAAGAGGAGATGGTTTGGTTTCAAAAGTCTCGTCAATAGTGGATAGCTTATGGTGATCGAAATACCTCCTTCTTCCACATGTCCACGGTTATTAGAAGACGCAAGAATCGCATTGTTGCCCTTAAAATCGATGCGGATACTTGGTGCCTTGATCCTCCAACCTTAAAAACACATGCCTTTAGTTATTTCCGGTCCTTTTATGCCCTGTCTAAGTTGGATGATATAACCCATATGGCTCGTGGGGGTTTCCCTAGATTGTCCTGTATGAATTTGCTCCAGCTTGCGCGCCCCGTTTTTACAAATGAAGTGGAAAGAGCAGTTAGAGATATGGGTGCGTTCAAAGCCCCAAGTCTTGATGGTTTCCAGCCACTATTCTATCAAAAGCTCTTGCCAAAGGTAGGCCCTTCCCTTGTATCTACTGTCTGTAGTTTCTTTGGCACAACACATCTCCCGTCTACTGCAAATGAGGCTCTTGTTGTGTTGCTTGCAAAAACTACTAAGCCTGAAAGGACTGAACAGTTTCGCCCGATAAGTTTATGCAATGTCTACTATAAAACCATCACCAAAGTGCTTGTTAATCGACTCAAACCAATGGTTGATGATCTTGTGAGTCCGATTCAGAGTAGCTTCATTCCGGGCAGACTCATTTCGGATAATGTTGTCCTTGTGCAAGAAGTTGTACACTCCATGAAGAAGAAAAAAAGTAGAAAAGGGTGGATGATCCTCAAACTTGATTTAGAGAAAGCTCCCTCCAGATTGGGTGAACTGGATTGGCCATTGTGTTTCTTCTAGCTCTATGCGCCTTTTCTGGAATGGGGAAGTGACGGAATGATTTGATATGCGTAGAGGTGTCCGTCAAGGCGACCCTATCTCACCTTATCTCTTTTTTCTCAGCTTGGAAAGGCTTGGTCATTGTATTCAAAGGGCAGTTGATGCGAGAAGATGAAAGCCTTTTCAACTCAGCCGAGGAGGTCCCAAGTTATCACACTTGTTCTTTGCGGATGACATCTTACTTCTTGCGAAGGCTAACATCAGTCAAATGCAAGTGATTTCTGATTGTCTGAATCAGTTCTGTAATGCTTCGAGACAGAAGATTAGTCTTGCCAAATCCAGCCTGTTTGTTTCGGATAATGTGAGAGGCGACCTTGAGATTAGTTTGAGTAGCCTTAGTGGGATTCCGGCTACCAGAAACTTGGGGAAATACTTGGGGATTCATGTCCTTCATAATAGACCCCCTGAGGATACTTTTAATCCTATCATTGAAAAAATGCAGTCAAGACTCGCAGGCTGGAAAGCTCGCACTTTGAGCATGGTGGGGCGTGTCACTTTGGTACGTTATGTTCTCTCTGCGCTGCCTACGTACACAATGCAGACTGTTGTGCTTCCAGCAGCTATGTGCAAGAAAATTGACAGGATGTGCATATATTTTGTGTGGGGTAGTAGTGAGACGGCACGGCGCATGCACCTCGTCTCTTGGGATGATATCTGCCAACCAAGAAGATGTGGAGGTTTGGGCATTAGGAAAGCTCAAGTGGCGAACCTTGCTATGATAAGTAAACTCGACTGGAGGCTATTCTCTAACCCCTCTCAGCTGTGGGCTCAAGTGCTTCTTGCGAAATATAGTATCTCTTGGCCTCTCGTGATTAATACCACCCCAGGTTGTTCGTATACTTGGAGGGGCCTTTCCCTGGGGTACAATTATGTGATTGTGAAGGGAAAGAAAATCAAATGTGGTTGATGGGTGTGCTACCACGTTCTGGGGTGACAGGTGGATTCATGATGAAAATCTTAATGCCATTTGTGGTTCCGCTGTGCTTGAACCCTATTACAGGTTGGGCTTGGGATTGAATTTCTACCCTTATTCCGGCATCACTCCTCATGCATCTTGCTAGTGTGAATCTTGGGAAGGAACTAACACTGTTTCATGGAGCAAAACTGCGTCGGAGAAGTTTACGACGGCGTCAGCATATAGGCTCATAAGAAGGACCCCAAATATGCAAAACTTTCCCACGCATATCTTCCAGTCCATCTGGGGGGTGAAGGTGCATGAAAGGATCAGATTATTTGTGTGGATTGCCATCCGTAAAAGAATCATGACGAACACTGCAAGAGTGCGCAGACACTTGGCTGAGGACCCTTTGTGCACTACCTGCCACCAAGGGAATGAGACTATCAGCCATATGCTTAGAGACTGCCCTTCCACAAAAACACTTTGGTTCACTCTCATTACCAGACTGAATTCTTCTCTCTTCCCTTTGATGATTGGTTTGTATGGAATATGAATTGCCCTAGAAGCAAGCAAGATCATGAGTCTTGGCGAACTGTGTTTCTTACTATGATATGGTGGCATTGGAAATGGTGGAATATTAGAATATTCAAAGAAACCGAGGTCACATTCGACAAACATGCCTTTATTCTTGCAAAGGTTGCTGAATGCAATGATGCATTTAGCCTCAGTTTGGCATCCCAGAGATGCCCGGAGAGGATTGAAAGAATGATTGGTTGGTCGGTGCCGAGGTCGGGCTGGTTCAAGCTCAATTTTGATGGTGCATCAAAAGGGAATCCGGGTAAGGCTGCCGCAGGAGGTTTGATTCGCGACGATCAAGGTGCGTGGGTTTGTGGGTTCAGTGCCAATCTAGGTGTTGCTACGGCCCCCGAAGCTGAGTGATGGGGTGTTTTCTATGGCTTGAGACTAGCTTGGGAGAGAAGCATTACTCGCCTTCAAGTGGAGATCGACTCGAAACTTGTGGTTGGGTTACTCAAGAAGGGTGTTGAACCTACACATCCTCTTTTCAACCCGGTCCTTCGATGCCAAGGCTACCTTAGACGAGATTGACTCGTTAATATTTGACATATCTATCGGAAAGGCAATAGAGTTGTGGATGTTCTTGCCAATATTGCCTTTCCACTTCCTTTTGGTTTTCATTTTCTATGTTCCCAACCACATGAAGTTAGGTCCTTATTGTTGGATGATCTCGGTGGCACTACTTTTGCTCGAATGATTGTAAGCTAGTTTTTTCAATGTTATTTGGAGAGCGCCGCCTCTCCTTTCACCAAAAAAGAAGAAGTAAAGTTCACTTATAAGAGTGTTTGCTTTTACAATAGCAAGTGTCGATGATTTGAACTCATCACCGTATGCCCATAATTCCTTCTACAAGATTGCACTTTAACGGGTAACTTCAGCAAGGTATGTCTGGATAGAATGGATTACTTGGAATAATATGTTATATTATATTTAGGGCTCGTTTGGTTTGAATTTAAAAAAACGGTAACAGAAATAAAACGAATCTAATCCATTTTAACATCATGATACATTAATCAAAATTTTCATCTTGGCTTGGGGCTCTAAAATTTTTATGCCAAGAGAAGGGATAAAGTAAATTATTTCATCATGTTAAAACCCACCATAATAGTGGGGAAACAAATATATTCACAATAGAGCCAACAGAAGGGAGAAAAAATTGATTTTATCATTTTGATCAATGAATAATGACATTAATATTAAATTAATCATGTCACAGACGTAACTAGTTAGTAGTAGGGGTGGAAATGGGTCGGGTGATGGATGGGTGGAGCCATTTTATTACCCGACCCGTGAAGTTAAATCCTCCACTCGACCCACCCGTCACCCGCGGAACTTTTCACCCACATCCGTCCATCCATCACCCAACGGGTGATTCGTGTGGGTCGGTCATTCGCATAACATTTTTATTAATATTTTATAATTATATAAATGTAATAAAATACATGATTAAGTGTAAAAAATAAATAATTTTCTTCAATATATGAAAATAGTTGTTCTAATTATAGGATTTGATGGATGTTAATAGAAAATATTCTTAAAATATTCAACTTTTAAACATAAAAAAATTAAAATTGAAGCAATACATTTTAATAAATTAGAATTAGAACTACAATTGTCGACGGGTGAACGGATGTGTGGGTGAAGTGCGGATGATGGATTGGGTGATGGATGAGATTTACATCACCCGTCATCCGTTTTATCCGATCCACCAACCATCCGTCACCCGACTTATTTCGGGTAATCATCCATATATTTGGATCGAATTTTTTGGATGGGTCCGTGGGTGGGTGATTTCCAGCCCTAGTCTCTTTTCCCCGTAGTGAATTGATAGCCAAAATTGAAGAAGTGAAAGAGAAAGAGAGCTAGGCTTGATCAGGCCCAAACACAGCCCAACACCTACACAGTCACAGAAAATGGATCGACAAAGATGTCCGGCCCAACCTTTAAACCCTAAACCCCGTAAGACAAATAAAAAAAGAAATCTTTGCAGTCTCTTTCTCAGTCGCACCTGCACCTTTGTATCCCTGGAAGCCTTCGGCGACTCAGGCCTGCACAGTAAGCTCTCGTTTCTCAGTCTTTCATTGCTGAAGGAGTTTCGCTTGTTTCTGCTCGTATGAGTGTGACGATGATGGTGTACGATTGAAAATATTCGGTGTGGTTTGGTTGAGGATCTTTCGTAGTGACTAGTTATATTCGATTATAGGTTTTAGTCCCTAAATTTGCTTACCTTTTAGGTCTAGTGGCCTCCTTGTATCTATATGGACCAAATGTTTGATCCATCTGCGTCTCAATTAATAGTTGCCTTTTTGCGATACCTAGGGTTTTACTAGAGGTTTGTGTGTGGTTGTGATTGTAAGGCATTGTCTATTGAACCCTGCTCAGCTTAATCTAGAGTATCATGTTTTGAATTTGACGTGAGACGTGTTTTGCTTTTGATTTGGATGGTATGAGAACGATAATTGTACTCAATTAGATTGTTTGAAGGCTATGTTGGTAGTGGATTCAGTGGTGTAAATGTTCCTCTCATCTGATTTGTAGATAAGCCATGGTGAAGCACAACAACGTTATCCCCAATGGCCACTTTAAGAAGCATTGGCAAAACTATGTGAAGACTTGGTTTAATCAACCAGCCCGCAAGACAAGAAGACGCCTTGGTGAGCACTTCCTATGTATCAAATACAATATGAAAGCCGTTTTTGGTTTCATTTATCAAAATTATTGATATATTCCTGTTGGAATAAACTTTCAGCTAGGCAAAAGAAAGCTGTGAAGATTTTCCCTCGCCCCACAGCTGGTCCTCTCCGCCCTATTGTTCATGCTCAGACATTGAAATACAATATGAAAGTCAGAGCCGGGAAGGGATTCTCTCTGGAGGAGCTGAAGGTGTGCTCTTTCATTGCTTTGATGAGTATAGCCTCCTAATTACCTATCAAAATTCTATAGTGTGTTTCATATGGTGTTTCATGGTAATCATTGTCGTTTTTGGGTTTTGCAGATCTATATCAATTCTGTTGTTTGCAATATGTTATGCAAAACGTGTAGCAGTACAGCTTGGAATTTAGCTAATTCATAATTCTGAACTAGACTATGTTGAAAACCCTCTTAGATCTTTATGTTGCTTTTTCAGGTGTTTTAATGCCCTTGTTAATTGGTTACTTTATTTGTTTCCCAATAGTAAATCATGCATAAATTGATTTCAGTACTTGATAATTGACATGCACGTTCTTATCAACGAATGGAAAACCTTCTTTGTAGCCTGAAGCAATTGTGCTTGAGCTGCTTTAACATTCTCCAAATGTTTTATTCCGATCTAAAGTGAACTTCTATTGTTTCTTTTAGGCTGCTGGAATCAACAAGAAAGTTGCGACAACCATTGGCATATCTGTTGACCACAGGCGCAAGAACCGCTCCCTCGAGTCTCTTCAAGCCAATGTTCAGAGGCTGAAGACCTACAAGGCAAAGTTGGTTATTTTCCCAAGGCGTACCAAGAAGTTCAAGGTATTTTACTATTTCCAATTTACACAAAATAGGTAGAAATATTATCTACTATGATACTATGAAAACGCTGATGCAGAAACTTCCATTAAATAATGACTATTAAAAGGCTTAAAGCACGAAACACTAAATTTTTACTTCTTTCACTTATGAGATGATCAAAACGAACAAAGAAAACGTCTACGGTCTTTGATCTTTGTTGGGTCTGTTGTAGGGTGGTGACTCTACTCCTGAGGAGTTGGCTACTGCAACCCAAGTCCAAGGTGATTACATGCCAATTCACTCTGAGAAGCCAGCTGTTGAGCTGGTAAGGGTTACTGAAGAAATGAAGTCATTCAAGGCCTACGACAAGCTCAGACTGGAGAGGATGAACAAGCGGCACTTGGGTGCCAGGCAGAAGAAGGCTGCTGAGGCCGAGAAGGAGGACAAGAAGTGATCAGTTTAACTGCAGGTCAAGAAACGTAAGATCTGTGTTCTTTCCATTTTCACTTAGTATTGTTGTTCAATGTGTTCGCTTGGTTGCTAGCTTTAGCATTTCTAATACGTTTTGAATCTGGAACACTTACCTTTGGGACACAATTTGAATGATCCAATTTTGAGTTTGTTATGGTTGTCGTTTGTTTACTATTGCTCAAGCAAAATAGTTTACAGCTGCGTTTTTACTGATGTTCCGTTCTGGTTATTGCTGTTAGCATTTTGTAGTTTAATATCATATGGCCCTATTCTGAATTTGACTTGAATTGTGAAATCACGGTGCCTTGGAGAAGTTCCGTGCTGGTTAATGCTGTAGTTGTAGCTTGTGATACATGAATTTGATCAATCATAAACCGACCAGACATTTCTTGGTATGAATCAGTTGCAATTGGGAATAAAACTAAGAAGCCACAACACGGGGGGTTGTAGGAGTGGGTTCTATTAGCATGAGTCAACAGCGGCATCGTCATGTAACAAGATTCAGTATATTGGATTTTGTGACTCGTGTAAACAAAAAAGGGAAACTTTGGTGGAAGAGAAACAAGAGGTTTGTAGGATATGGAGTTCTTTCACCCCTGTTTGATTGGTAGATTTTAAACTGTATTCTTGTCTTACTCACGTGATGATATTCTCCAATTTCTGGTTTGTTGATACCATTTCCTTGGACAATCTGTTGATTAAAACGATAAACACATGATCTTTTTTAAATGATCCTAACAAGTTTTTCATTTTCTTCAACTCTCCCCGGAGCACAGAAATCAACAAAAACAGAGGAAGAAGACACAAATTTTTAGATTTTACATGACAAGATCATAGGCGGAAGCATTCTCATTACAAAAACCACTTGACTCAAGACATGAAGAACTAAAGAGAGGAGAACAATACACCCGAAATCTACCACAGCTGTTCGCACCCCTACTAGCACAAACTACTACCATCAAACATTTCTTAACCGTTTCATAATTCGAAACTCCTTATTACGAAAACATAGACAAAATATCACACCGGGAGCTCCCATCCGCTCGCCAAAAGTACTTGCAAAATATGCTGTATATAACAAGTACATAAGATCAACAGGGTGGCAGCTTGAACCTTTTTCAAGAGTGCTGGGGCTTCTCCAGGTCCTCGAGAGGGCGAAAGAACGCTTTCTCCTCCAGCACCGATTCGTATCCCCCATCCGGTCTTGCACGTGAGCTGTGGAAACCTCGCTCCCCACTGCCAACAGCGCCGGCCTCAGCAACAGGCCCGAAAACGCCAGTGTGAGGGTGTGGACCCCAGTACTTGTCGGATTCATGATGAATTACGTTGTCTGGCACCACCGCTGGACGGACGTGCTCGTCTATGTTCTTGTCATAGGTAGAAGTGTGCACAGTCCTCCTGCAACAGGGTGATCAGAATCAGTTTCCAACAAGGACATGCAAGATTCTAGTAACAGAGTTTGTTTCGATTACATTTGTACAAACAATTGCAGGTAGATGTAACTAGGTAACTACAATTAGCAGATAGAACATACACTGATTACAAGTATGTCAGTTGTTCTTGTTTATAACTTTGACTTATATATGATTCAAGTGGCATGGTACCTTTCTGGGAACATTGAGCTTACGCATTGGTAATTGCAGTCATATGAGGTAATGGGTGATTACTTGAACCCAGATAGTACTAATGTGCATATTAAAAATTTACTGACCACTTCCAATGCTTTGTCTGTGAGGTGTTTGGAATCTAATCAAAAGCAAAGTTTGAAAGGTACTTCTTGTTTTTAAGAGAAAAAGGAAGACATTTACACAAACCTAACAACACTAATCACAGCATTGCAAGGCCTAATAAATATACTACTCCGTATATTATAAACAATTAACTCCAAGGCCAAAGCATCTGCAACCGCACATAAAAAAAGTGTGTAAAAATGATACATGATCCTTGAGGATAAGTACCTCATCTCTAGCTTTGTCTTGTACTATGAGTTCATCCATGCGGATTATTGTCTAGGATAATTTTTCTTTGGCACGTAGCCATAAATTAAGCAGGTGATTTTATGATCTAAACTGGACAAGTAGTATAATTCTTGTGCTTTTGTATAAAGTATTATCATGGCATGGCTAAATTAGGGATAATTGCACAAAAATCATTTTTGATAGGTAGGATGTATGCTCACATAAGAAGGTTAGGTGTATCATTAAAATAATGATCAGTTACCATCCATGCTCACACTTAGTGGGCACGTGAAAACAACTTTTAGGACCACATATATCCCTACCATGATCTTCAACTTAATAAATAAATCCCTACTTACACTTCAGGAAGGGAAAAAAACAATAAGCAAATAGATAAATCATCAAGAAAAATTATGTTAAGATGGACCCTCAATGATTCCTCATAAAATGGATACATAGTTAATAGTTTATAGTTACATGTTGATATATCACTATAATCCATGAGCACACTGTGTGGCCATGTGAAACAACTTTTAGGAGCACAACGTCCCCACCATGATCTTCAACTTAATAAGTAAATCCCTCCTCGTTATTCACAAGGGGGAAAAACAATGAACATATAAATAATACCAAGACTATATGGTAAGATTGACCCTGAATTCTTACTCGTAACATGGCTATATAGTTACAGGATATATCACTACAACTATTGTCTTCACATTCAATTATTTCGTCCCCATCCCCTAAAAGAAGAGATTTAGCACTGTAACTCTAAGGTCCAAACAAGAATTTCCCGAAATCGCATAAGTCCTTCAATAAAGCAAAAATTATAATTATCAACCCTAGTAACAAATGTTCAAAACTACTTAATCATGTATCCACTCAAATCCAGCTGGATTATCAAACTGGAGGGAAAATGCACCACCAAAATCAGAAAGGTAGATTTGACCACAAATTATAAAATAAAACAGAAAGTAGGTGATCTACCTACCACCGAAAGTCGAATTAAACAAGAAGATAGAATGATAAGCAGTAGAGCCTCTAATTTCTCTACACAACCAACAGCGTCATCAAAATCATTCAGAAAAGCAAAGAAAATTCCAGATCACGGTGATCAACGCACATAATCTAAATCAAACCACGCAGATCCTCGATCAACTTACACCAGGTGGTAGCATTTGATAGAAGGTCTATATGATCACTCACAGTTTCACTGACTAAATTATTCCCAATTTCAGCTCTCGAACACTCCAAACCCCGCAGAAAGCAATTAGAAAAGCCATTTAGCTACTTCTACAACTACAATTACAGTTGAAGCAGCCAATAATGATGACAAAACAGTAAATCCCCCAAAAAAACAAAGAAGCAGCAGATGGAAATTGACGACGACGATCGCTACCTGAAACCAGTAAGAGCAGGAGCGATAGAAGCGGCGGGATCGCTAGTCAAAACCTGGTTTACGAATCGCTTCCCGAAGCTGGCGACTCCCCTGGTAGCACTGGAATTGGCGGCCATAAAAGGCGGGAAAGTGAGGTCTGGCGAAGGAGTAGAGAGTAGAGAGAGAATAAGAACTAAGAAGAGAGGTTGTTAAGCGGTGGATGAGTCTACAATCTTCCTTCCCACGCCCTTCTTATAGCAGGCTAGCTCGAGGGAGAAAATAAAGTATGGCGATAAACGGAGTTCCTTATCCTAATTGGGCCTACCTGACAGATAATCAATTACTACTATTTTTAATTAAAATCTGGATCCGGATTCAGATCGGGTACTCGCCAAGTCATTTGCAATATCATATAATTATAAAATCAATATTATTTTGTTAAAAAAGACTACTGTTAATATTATTTTGTTAAAAAGGAATAATACAATGTGTCAATTCCACCCAAAATGTTTTTAATTTAGGGACAGAAACAGTAAGATTATTTTCATGGATAGTCAAAAAATCCAGCCGACATTGATAATACAGGCTTAAGCCATTTTGATGTGGATCGGAGTGGTTCATACGTGTCGACTTGGTATAACGAAACTAACGATTGAAGGAGACAACCTGACAATTATAAAAGCTCTACAAGAAGGAGATGATAATTAAAGACACCCATTGATTCCTAACACATATTGAGGATGTCAGAATCTAGCACTGCTACATAGAAGCTAATCATGCGGCATATTTTCTCTTGTCTAAGCAATGTAATATAGAATGTTCCCGAACCACTGTATAAATGACAGTGTTAGTCTTATGGGAACCTTCGCCCTATGTTAAAGGATTTTCTTATGATCATCTAGAAGGATGATTAAGGTTGGGCCTTTCATCGAAAGACAACCTAATTCTTAACTATGTACAAAAAAACATTCCACCCAAAATGTGTTTGACAATAAGTACTTTATTAGTTATGTGAAAGTCCGTGGACTAATAGACTGAAGGCGGGAACATACGAGCGCATATGCGGGATAGCCCCATTACATAAGCTCAATGGAGTTTCATGCTAAAAACAATTGATAATAGGAGGAACAAATCACTAAACTTATATACTAGTCATTGATATCTATCCACTTTCGATTTGGAATGAATTTTATGTTCCAATAAGTTATAAAATGATTTTTTTGTCAAATAAGTATTTTTATAAATTTTGATAAACGTTTTATGTAACGATTTTGTGTTTTTTATTCACTATCCACATATATAACAAAAAACTTATCTATAAAAATATTTTTTCTTACTAAACACACTTTGTTAGCGCTGTGCATCCGGTCCACTTTCGACCGGACCAGAATTTTTACAATCCTTGGACCGAAGACCGGACCGATATGATTCGGTCCGGTCCGGTCTTGGACCGTAATGAACCGGTAAACATTTTTTTTTTATATAAATTAAAATTTAATTATTTTTCCTATTTCTATAACTATTGTGTATAATATTAGACAATATATTTTGTTATTAATTGATATTTATAGTAGAGACTAATTTTAATAGTGTTATGAGATATTAATATATAAAATAAAATTAACAACAATAAACAAACGATCCATCCGGTCCGGACCGAAAACCGGCCGGGTTTGGACCAGACCGGACCGGAACCAGAATTTTAGAAATATGTGGACCGGGGATCGGACCGTAATTCGCCCGATCCGGGCATTTTCGGTCCGGTCCGGTCTGAATCTGCACACCGCTACACTTTGTTATTCAATTCTATTTTTCAATAAACATGTTTATATAATGACTTTCATCAAACAAATTCATATATTGTAAAAATTTGATGTAAATTAAAAGAGAAAAAAACTCTAGCAATTAGAAAGCGGGTTCAAACACACAAAATCGATTTTAGATGCCCTAAAACCAACAAACAACAGGGACTCTAGAGAGAGGGGCTATCCCTTCTCTCTAGAAAACCCCCAAAAACCAAAATGGATAAACCCCATCCAACAAAAGGGATAATCCCCTCTAACCACACCCAATAACATACCAACAAACAACCATTATCTACATTAACGAAAAACCTCTAGGAAAAATCCCCCAAAAAATCATAGGAAAAAACATCCCATTCAACAACAATCATTCAATCAAAGGGATAAACTCCCTACAACAACAACAATCAACAACAATAATATCAAACCATGGGAACCTCAACTTCAATTTGGGAAACCCCCAATTAAACCTCCTTTATCTAAACCTTTCCTCCTGTACATAAGTCTTATTTTCCATCCAAGATCCCAACTTTCAAGATATATCCATTTTATACGAGTATTTTCTCCTCCTCTCTGCCTTTACTGACCCCCAATTTCATTTGCAGTTTGCATTCACCTGAAAATTGGGCAGAAACGAACACAACAAATAGATAAACATCTAACACTAAAGGGTTTGTCAACCCTTAAACTATCCAACATCAAATCATGGGAACCCCAATTTTCAATTCTGGAAACCCCAACTAACAACACCTATAAAAAATGTTCAAAGCAAAATCTATGGTGTGGTAAAGCACAAAAAAATGCCCATCAATATCAAAATGGAAATTCTTTAAAATAAATCTCGACCAAATGCTCTAACCTGAGGTTGGAAAAACTGGAAAATCAATGAGCAATTTGAGAAAATGGCTTTGCTCCAATATCATCTACCTAAGTTGAACCTCTATCTCTTTCCACAAACTAGATCTGAGTCCCTTTCTCTTCAACACCAGATTTGACTTGCAAGTTGGTGCATCCTTTGATCGGACCCAAATTTTAAGCCTCTCCAACATAGGTTTGCCTCACTTTTGGCCGAGTGCCATTGGACCTTCACCAAACCGGGTGTGCTCGACCCCTCACGAACAGCCTTGTGCCCAGATCTGAACTGTCTCTCTCTCTTACATCTACCTCAGTTACCACTATAATCTCTAGCACAATCGATGAATCCGCACTTGCTGGCTCGATCCTCGCTTGATCCCGTCGCTCGTCGGTTCAAACCATGCTCGAACCACCGCTAACGATGATTAAATAGCTTTGAGCCCAAATCCTCGATCCAAAAATCAGATCTATTACCATCGGTTCATCCGCCGCTTGTCGGCAATGGCTGGTCTGTCGATTATCGGATCAATCCTTGCCCGAACCACTCTCATTGTACTTGTCGACGTCTTCGGCGCTGAGCTCCAATCCCCATCCAAGTTTTATCGGCGTCGGCAGTCTTTGTCGATGCACATGCTGAACAAGCCTCGATTGAAGCTTACTCTATAAGCTTTAGTCTCACAAACTTAAAATTCTAAAAAGTCAATTGATAATGTGTGCACAGATCAAATTGTGTGTTTGCATTTGGGCTATAAGATTTGGACCATATACAGCCCACCATCAATTTTGGTTTGATTATAAAAAATAATTAACAAAATGCTAATCTTTGCATGTTTCATCTTATGGGCCTTAATGCAAACAAGAATTACCAAAATACAAGACTAATTGATGTTCTCTTTTTACATCAATTTTCACCCTTGTTTATCTATTGGGGTTCCGTTTGTTTTAAGTATGGATGGGAAATTCCTCGCTGCATTTGTTGAGTTGATCTAGGGTGTTGCATGAGTGTTCGGTCGGGGTCGTGTATGTGGCTCAATGAAGACCCCTCTTGTACGAGGGCAACGTCATGGTTGAGACTCCTGAAGACCCCTCTTTGAAGAGAGGGCAACGTCATGGTAGTCCGTTCAACACTTCCGCAGGTGTTCTCCTGTCCGACTCATCTGCCGGTGGCGCTTTCGTCTGATAGTGCTTGCTCACCACTCGTTTTAGCTCTATTTTTGCTTTGTTGTAATTTCCATACTTGTTGTATTGTCTTTCTGTCCGGTTTTGACCGGCGCCGATTTATCGGCCTCTCGATCTACCCGATATTATTATGTCGGGTACTTCAAATTCTTTCCTCATAAAAAAAAAACGGGTTCAGATTGGCCTAAATTTAGCACCCATGTAAACAACATTGAGGGAAAATATGTAATTTATGCTTGGCTGGTCGGAGGCTCGGAGCGAATAAAAATGGAATATTACTTCTTTTGTTGTTTAGCCATCATTTGGATATACCTTGACAGCTTGACTCGTTATATATATATATATATATTTTAATAAAGAAAAAAGTTAGGCTGGCATTAACACCTGTTAGAAAATCATCCTAGAGCAACCTTGCGGATGAGAGCTAGAAGCTCTAGATCAGACATCAAATCCACCGCACAAGGAGAATGACAGAGAAGTGCAATACGATCCGCAACTCGATTCACTTCTCGGAAATCACTAATCAATTGACGCCCTGGAAAAAACACCATGAAATGGAACAGTTTTTACGATAGTACAGATTTCTCAAGGAATCCCAAGCCCATATCCTTAATCCACCGTAGCCATTCACCAGAAGCTTGACTCGTTATATATGTTGCAGAGGTTCAACTAAAAACGGTATATATTCCCTTTAAAAACGACAAAAATAATACTTTATTTAGACTGTATCGTTCAATTTTTATAAGATGTCTCCAAAGATTTATTACCGAAGCAACTAAAGATGTCAACGGGCGGGAATTTCCCATTATTCATGCGGAAACCCCGCTATGGGGCCGAGGATGAGGATTTTAAATGGGGACGGGAGTAGGGATGGTGGAAACACGCATCTCCACGTGGGGATGGGGACGGGGATAGAGCCCCCACCTCACTCTCTGCCGGGGATCCCACGAGTATCTCCATTGATAATCCCCATGGTATCGCATATTGAGTTTCCCCACGGGATTATCCATTGAATATCTCCATTTGGAAACTCGATGGGATTTCATAGGGGAAATTTTCATGGGTGAAGTCGGGAGCTCATGCGTTATTTTTTTCATTTATAATTTATAGTTGGTAATTGATTTTTTATTTGAAAAAATGGTGTAATAGACCTTTATAAGTATTAGTACGCATTGTACTATGCAATGTACAATTATATCCTCAACCTATAAAAAATAACCGTTTCTTAATTAATGGAAAAATCCTACTATAAATACAACTTATAATTTAGTAATTATTAATCTTAGAATTTTTTCTAATTGTAGTTTCACTTTCTTTTTCAAAATTAACCAACCATTGAAAAATGAGCTTTTGGAGTCACCACCACAAGGGCACAAATTAACTTTGTTAAGCATATTATAATGGTAGTCAACTTTGGCTAAGAAATTTTAGTGAATTGTTTTTTATTAAATTCAACTCGCGTATCATATTGTTGTCTTTGTTTGACAATGTAAATTAATTGGAGAATCATTACATGAAAACAAGTGAGAAATATTTTGTGGGGATTAAATGAGGATATTTATGGAAAACTTGCTTGGCTATAAGTGGGGAATCCACATGAATTTCCATGAAAAGACCCGAAATGAATATTATTTGAAAAAAGTTAATGGGAATGGGGAATTCCCGACGAGGACGGGAATTCGATGAGGATGGGGACGGGAACAACTTTAGCTCCCTGCGTGGGGATGAGGATGGGGACGAGGAGTGATTTTCTAAATGGGGATGGGGATGAGGATACTACTCCCCACCCCGAACCCGCCCCATTGACATGCCTAGAAGCAACTCCTCTCACTTTCCATTCTGAATTTTTATCTTGGATTTGGAAATCTAAAATCCACCAAAAATCCAGCATTTTCTTTGGAAAGCCTTGTCCGACTCTCTTCTAACTACAGAAAGATTAAATCGACATTTCTCAAAAGTCGCCTCTTAATGTAATCTTTGTCATTCTGATAATGAAGATCTTAACCATATATTTTTTTACTTGTTCCTTCACCCTGAAGATGATTACAAATCTTGAAAAAAAAAATGAAAATTTCATTCTCCCTCCAATTTACACCAGACTTCTTAACTAATTTCGACTATTTTAGACCCTCAAACACCTCACATGAACCAATGTTATTCTTACGGTGGACTATTTGAAATCACCGTAACACAATAATTTTTAAAGAAATCATAATAACCAAACTACCTCCCTCTCAGATCAAGCATACTTTCGATTTCAATATTGGATCACTTCAACCTCTTCCCTTCCCACACCTTTTAAGCACTCCATTCAACGTAGCAAAACTCGTACTACTAATAGGATTTGGAAAAATCCCCCTCATGATTGGGCTAAGTTAAATTTTAATGGATTAAAAAATAGACAATTCATCATCAAACATTGGATACTTAATTCGTAACAATAATGGCAGTATTATTTTCACTCACCGTAAACGAATTCCGGATACCACTGTTCTATAAACTGAAACATATGCAACTCTCTATGGCATTCGTCAAGCGATAAGCATAAACATAAAACAATTATTTGTAAAAGGACAATTTAGTCATCATTAACTTTATCAAGGGTACTTGGAGAATTCCCTGTGAACTACATACCATTATTGTTAACATTACTATGTTACTTTCTTCCTTTGATGCTAAACATGTACAACAATGTTTCAGAGAAGCTAATCACGCAGTAGATTTCCTTGTTACCAAATACATTAATCCATCAGGTTTCAAAAGGATTCAGTGGATCCTTTCATCCACTACTTTCACTGGACAAGATCTATCTAATCCTATATATGAGTTCTTCAGTCTGAACTCTTGTTATGATAATTTCTATAATAATTTTGTAAAAAGCATCCATTGCGATGATTTAGGACTATCTTTCTGATTTAGAAGGGGTCCTAGTGTTTACTTTGTATCAAAAAATAAAATACTTTATTCAGACTGTCTACAAGAATAGCTACATCTCCATCTTGCTCCGTCATTTCTCTTTCACTGAATGGAAATCCATCTATTTGGATAAAACCAAAGAATAAGAAACCACGAAGACATTCCAAATCATTTACATGGAAAAAACCTCTCACTTATTACTTCAATCTATATTTTGATGGATAAAAAAGAAACAACCTCAGTTCTCACATTGGTTTCATCAACAGAGATAATCATTCACAAGTTATACATATTGATAAAATGCAGATTCTGAATACATCTATATTACAAATTGAGGCTTACGCCTTCCTTGAAGGCCTCTGTTAGGCTTTGCGCCTTAATATCAAAAATATCATTGTTGAATGTGACAATTTAACTGCAATTAATTATGTTAATATATGGTGGAAAGTCTCATGAAAAATAAGAACAACTATTATTGCCTTATTTTTCCTGTTAGATTGCTTTGATTCTTTCAGGGTTTTTCACTGTTACATGACATGTAACAAAGCCACCGACTTTCTCGCATCAAATTATATTAATATTGTTCAACTCCAAGATTGGATCACCAAGACCTGCCTTCCACAACTAAGTATGAGATCTTCAATAATAGAAGAGAACTCCATACCATGAGTTCTACAACTGATTCTCATATTCGAGATTTTATGAACATCATCCGCTATGATTATTTAGACTCGTCTTCTACTTAAAAAATAGTCTATATTATTATAAAAAAAAATAAAAATGAAAAGGGTATATATATCAAATATGTTTTGCAGTTTGGTGTGCCCATATATAGAAGTATGTATTCGCATATGTTGACCCATACGGGAGAAAAAAGAGTATTCGCAGTGTTTAGTTGACGACCTCGATGCGATTTAATAACATTTACGCATTAAAAACACGTAAAGGGAATATATTACACAAAGTCATCTAGTAAGTGCTCCACTTTGTAAATAATTGAATATCTGTTAGCGATCTATCCAAATGGAATATTCTGTTATTAAATTGAAAAAGGCAAAAATGCCCCTATCTGGTAAAAGAAAATCGTTATTTAGTCCAATAAAGCAAACTACTGTGTACTTTATACGATTTTAACATAAAATAAATAATATCACGTTAGACTAATGTGATTGAAGGAGTATTATATATTCAATTTTTAAATAGAATATAAAAAACATATTCGGTGGTGAATAATAACATATAAAATTTTAAATTATACGAAAATAAATTTTCAGAATTGGTCAAGTGGCTCATTCTTTTCTATAGACTTGAATTCTTTAATGTAATAGGAAAGGAAGATAAAAACAATTTTTTGGAGCTCATGTCCGACTACCAAATCCTCAAACAACAATTTTCAACATAAAGCCTTATGTCTTTGGTATGTCTCCTGTAATCAGATTGGAATAAAAAATCAAAATGGAATCTGAAATCCGAATGAGTCATTCATGTAATTGGAGGAGTATATATATGAAATTTACATATAGAATATAAAAAAAAAACATATTCGGTGGTGAATAATAACATATAAAATTTTAAATTATACTAAAGATAGATTTTATAAATAGTAAATGAATAAAATTTTAAATTTTACTGAAAATAAATTTTACAAATAATAGTTGAATTTGGAGTTCAAAAGGTAGTTTTTTACTAGGTGGAAAGAGTGGGAAGAGTGAAAACATTAAAATTAAATTATAAAAATTAAATTACACGTGTCAATTATAGAAGAAGCCAAATGTTAGATTCAGAATTGACCAAGTGGCTCATTCTTTTTTATAGACTTGGCTTCTTCTTTAATGTATTAGGAATATAAAACAATTTTGTGGAGCTCTTGCCCGACTGCAAAATCCTCAAACAACAATTTTGAATATAAATCCTTATGTCTTTGGTATGTCTATTGTAATCGGATTGGAATAAAAATCAAAATGGAATATGAAATCCGAATGAGTCATTCATGTAATTGGAGTTTCATATGCTATCAAAATAAATCATTCATGAAAACTGTTGTTTGATTATAACTGTCAAATGAAATGAGGAATTAACTCATATTTTATGCTATAAATGTAATTTTTCATCCGAGCGATAAGACAATTAGTTCAAACCTTTTATTTAATTTTTTTTTCCTATAAATCTATTCATTAACTAGTTGAATTAATCAATAATATATTAACTAGCTTTAGATATATATTAAGTTGAAATTTTAAGTTAAAGTATTTTTTATCAAATAAAAAGTTTAAGTTAAATTGAGTTAAAAAAATTACAAAAAAAATTAGTCTTTTGTCGAACCGAATCAAATTCATCGGTTTCCTGAACCGGCCCGGGTCAAACCCGACGGTTCCTTCAATCAACACGGACCGGGTCAAATCCGATGGTTCCCTGAACCGGTGGTTCAAGGAGTTGGCCAGTCCTAGTCCAAGTCTGGGTGAACCTTCAACCGCCGGTTCACGAACCAAGGCCACCTCTACTCGCATTTAGAGATGCAAATGGGCGAATGGTTCACGTAGGTAGAGAAGAAGACCGATTGAGAATAGGCATTTATTTTGAAATTAGTGATACCTTATGTTTTTTTTTGAAATAAAGCTTTTCTTTGAGCTTGAAATGAGTCATTCCAAGAAATAAAAAAATTATCATATCTTTTCTAGTCAAACACAATTTCTTAATCACCCATTCATGTTTTTGATTCCTCATTCAAAGGGAATCAAATAAGGCCTTAGTAAATATTTCTGATTACCTATTTCCAACGGTGTCACATTTTCGACATTCTCGTGTATGTGAGTTCCACACTTATACGTCTTATGAAATTGAGTCAAGAAGATTGAATCACCCTTAATATGGATCATATATATAGGCGGTTGATAATTCCACGTGTGGGTAAAATGATGTCAAGTCACCTCTTTAGTGCTTGTTGGTATTTCCAAGACATTCCATAATGGAAAATAAGAGGTAAAACTACATTCTTATATATACCTTCAGTTGAAGGCCAAGTAGTGAGTTGGGAGAAGAGAGTCCCCCATGTGCGCACCGCCGCCACCGTCCATCTGTTTTGGTCCGTGTTCGTGGCACATGCGTGGTGAGGCTAAGTCTCTTTTTACGGGTTTGCTTATATTTTGTGAATAAAGGGCCAAAGGAATTACGGGCTAGCATTGATGATTGCTTTTTAATAATCTCGATTTTACTACAACGTCTTTAGAACAAAGATTCAATTTTGACTGATTTAATACCAAATTGATGTTGTTTTTAATAGTGGTCTGAACTTGTGATAAAGAAGATTTTGGGATTTATTGTGTTTGATTTCATAGTTTATGGCAAAGGAGGATATTAAGGGATTTTGTCTGTCTCATTTTCCCTATAAAAGGGTTGCCTTTCTTCTTCAGAAAAACACAGAAACAAAATTGTTCACTCTTCTTTGTTTTCTAAAAACATCACCAAACCTGCCCTTCTCCAACTGTTCCGAGTTCTAACGATCCCTTCTCTTCTTACCTGAAGTGCACATGTTCAAGGAGAGCTGTGCTAACCTTGGGGGGCTTACGCCATCTTTGACTTGCACCGGTTTCAAGGTAATTTGCTTCTAAGGCAGTGGCTTGTACCACGACACAACAACGAGGCTAAGTCTACATCATTTATCGGCCTAAATTTCAACCTATGTTCGAAGCTCTTGTCCCTGCGGTGATTCTCTATACACACCATACCGAATGCTAATAAGACAAATTAGCATTTCGCATGTGGAATTTTGCAGCGAAGATTGGGCGGAAATCAATTCCGCACGGACTTTATTTGTGCGTGGATCCAATGCTTCAACACCAAAACACAAAATTAAATTGGTGCGTTCCTATGAAATATTTTGGAAAATTATATCGAATATTTCAGCACAATTTTGGCGTGTTCGTATGGAATATTTTGTGAAATTAAATTGGTGCGTTCCTATGAAATATGTTATATTGTTGCTTTCGTATTAAATATAAATAAAAAAATAGAAAGAAGAATGAAAAAGTAAATTAGCGCGTTCGTTTGGACTATTTTGTGAAATTAAATTAGCATGTTCGTATAAATATATTATATTGACGCGTTCATATCAAATATTTTGAAACCTAGTAAATGTAAATCGTAGAAACTAGAAAGAAAAACGAAGATAATAGTTAAGCGTAAACATTTGAAATTTGGATTCCGAGATATACAAAAAGAGATTTAATTGTTTCTCTCATACCCTCCCTCGTACTTCCTCCCGTACTGCCCCTCGTACCCTTCCCTATGGTATAAATGCTCGTCCGTTGACCCAAGTAATCTCGTGAATCCAACCATGGGGTTCTGAGCATAGAACTCAAAGCCAAGAAATTGTAATCCATACGTAGGAGTGATAAGCACTACTTTGTAGGGCTTAACTAAGAGTTATTAGAGGGTTTTATTGGTGTCATTCGGGTAGATTTAGACACATTCATGTACATGGTGTTTGGGGGACGAAGATTGGTGTTTTGGTGGTGTTTTGAGCTTATTGGAGTACATTTGAAGATTCGGGATATGGAGCCACCAAGGAGTATGGAGTTAGAGAGGAGAAGTGTGGATTTGATGGTCTGGAGAAGCAAATTGAAGATATCCAGAGGAAGAGAAGTTGACCACTGAGGAAACGAAGAAGAACCAAGGAGAGAGTCCACATGAGAGTAGAAGAACAATGTGCTGAATTCAATTGATTCGTTCTCTTTACTCAGATGTCCAAATGCAGTGATTCAAATTCGAGGAGTTAGATCTTGAACTCTACTACAAGTCCCCAAAATATGAGTGCAATCCGAGTTGGGAATCAAAAGTTATTAAGTTTTTACGAAAGTGGTGCAGAAGCTGAAAATCGAGCATTAACCGCGATCGCGGGTCTTGGGCCGCGATCGCGGGTCATCAGCGCCGAAAGCTGCGTCTTTTCCTGAGCTTATCTTTTCAGATTTCTTTTTCCCTTTTTCTTATTTTTAATTTAGTTAGTTTCTTAATGGGCTAGGTCATTTTGTTAGAGCCCTATAAATACTTTCTTTTAGCATTAGGGTTGAAAGCTTCCACACTTTAGTTGCAATTTTCATTCATCGTTGTTTTCTTTTCCTTTGAAGTTTTCACCATGTCTATGAAGAGCTAAGCCTCTTTGGCTTAGTCCGGTAATGGAAGCATGAGTTTATTCATCTGGTTGTGAGGTTTTGTTCCTATCTATTTATTCCTATTGAGTTATATTATCTCTTCTAAGCTTATTCCATTGGATTTCATTAATTGCACTAGCCCGCACAACTAGTTGTTATTGGTGATTTTCATATTGCTAGGATTAGGAAACTGTTGGGCTAACGTCCTATTCTGCTGTAGCAACTACAATTTACATGCTCTGGTTGAAATTGTTCTATTGTAGGGAGAGATAATTACATGGTAAATGCATCTGAGTGAGCGTTCTGTGTATCCTGGTTAATTCTTATATGCATTGCTGCCTTTGGGTTGAACCTTTAGTGGTACTAGGGTTATTCATTGGTAAGGATTCCTTGTGGAAGGTTTCCCTTTGAATTTACATAAGATCGGGACAGGAATAACCGAATAGGAAGATATGACTTAATCTATGAACAACCTTTGAATGACTTATGTGGACATTACTTGGCTAAGTGTTTTCTCTATTGATATTTCATCCATTCTACTTTGTTTTGTTTGTTTTGCTTGTGACCAATCAACCTACAAAACCCCCCTCTTGTTACTATTGCATGCGAACAACACATAGATTAATCCCTTTCTCCCCGTGGATTCGACCCTTGCTTGCCCTAACTACTTGTTTAGGTTTGCTAGGATTTATTTGATTAGGTGATACGACGACTATCCCCCCTATCAAATTGGCGCCGTTGCCGGGGAGGCAAGGCTTGATTTTCCTGTGTGTTTGTTTGTGTGCGTGTTACTCTGGTGTGGACCTATCTTACGATCCACACCAGTGCTACTAATTTTTGTTTTTCCTTTTTGCTTTTGATACAGATATGAGTTTTTGGGGAGATCCACGAGATGACCTATACTCCTACTCATTCTTCCCAGAGAGGGGATATCACCCCTATTCGAGTACAGCAGGACCAATCAGATCCTGCAGAATCTGTCACGCAACGCTGCACATCACCGATGATTGTCCAGGACTTCCCGCATTCGCAGCTACAATAAATGCACGAAGAGGTGTTGACTCGCATGGGCCGAGACATGAGCCATACTCACACCAACAACAGTTTAGTCTGTATGGAAATCAACCACGGTACAGGCAACCATATTCATATGGAGTCCAAGGACAGAACGCAAGTTTGTATGTGCCCGGTGCAGACGCACTCAACACTTTGACACAAAGCATTGCAACCCTGGCTCAGAACATGTCCTCAATGAATACAACGATGGTTCAGAATGTTCCTCTGTTGGGAAAAAGAGTAGAAACGATAGCCCAACAACAGCAAGAGGCGACCCCCAATATCCAGAGCCGGCTGAACCAACTAAATCAAGTGTTGATGAAGTTGAAGTCTGAAATATCTCAAGTCCCTGCAGCAGAAAATACACAAGAGACTGTCTGTGCTGTGCCACTGAGGTGCGGGGCTGAGAACGAGGCTAAAAGGGTCGCTGAGGAGGAAGTCCAGGAGAGTATGGAGGTACCTCATGAAGAAAAAGAGGTTGAGAGCGAGAAAGAAGCCGACGAACAGGAACCGCGACCACGACCTACCAACCGCGATCGCGGCTCCTTCGCTGAATTAAATTGGCCAGAAGTCGAGAGTAAACCGCGATCGCGGCCTGATCACTGTGGGAAATCTCAAGGATTTGACGTCACCGCGACCGCGACCTACCAACCGCGATTGCGGTTCTTCCCCAGAAGCGGCTGTTCCTCTCGAAATCGTCCCCGACCCTCTCAAAGATGCCTATGATGAGTATGTGCATCTAAACTCTCTCCCACTTGTCTTGCTGGACCCCGTTACACCCTTCCCTGTGGCTCTGAAGGACACCAGAATGGTGAAGAACAATAAAGGTTTATTTGACACCTTCAGTAGCCGCAAGGCGAACGTTCCTCTGGTCGCTCTGGCATACAACACCCCTCGTTGCCCATAATTTTTAAGGGTGTTGGGCAACATCAAGAAGAAGCCAAAAGGGAGGCACAAAAAGGAAGCATTGATCCAAGTGGCTGATTTTTATACGCTGGGCACGGGGCAGGACATACATGCAGCCCCTGAGATGCTGGGCAGACCATTTCTGAAGATGGCAAGCGCATTCATAGATATGAACAACACTCCATCCATCACGAAGTGCAGGAGACTGGGGGCAATGCTCAACATGGAGCATATAAAGAGGCATCCGCCTGATCCAGGCCCGAGGAGTTCAGTTGTTGTGAGCAACCCTAGTTGAGGAGGATGAGTAGTATGTCAAGCCATGACAATAACTAAGGCGCTGTTCGGGAGGCAACCCGAGGTATGTATTTTTTTCCTTTGTCTTTCTTTCTTTGTTCTCGCATTATTTTGGTGTGTTTTCGCTTTGTTTTTGTTTTCGACTACACCACGCAGGAAAGCCGAGAAGAAACCGCGACTGTGGCATAACACCCGCGATCGCGGCCGGAGAAAGTCGAGCAAAAACCGCGATCGCGGCACAAAACCCGCGATCGCGGGCCCACGGCGCGCCGCGAATTAGGGTTATTCAAAAAAAAAATTAAAAAAAAAAAAATAATAAAATAAAAAACCGCGATTGCGGGTACTGTTCACCCGCGATCGCAGGGTTACTGCGCATCGGTAAAAAAAAAAATTCTAAAAAAAAAAAGTCGTACGTTACCCGCGATCGCAGCCTTCACTGCCGCGATCGCGGTTCCTCCACGGTGTTCCTTCCATGGCGATTTTTCCGCGGCGGTTCATTCATGGCAGTTCTGAGGCGGTCTTTCTTCATCATGTTCGCGAGCAACAACCGGTCTACCCTTGATCCATCCATTGTTGTTGTTCCCTGCGGTACGTCTTCACCTGTTCCTCACCGCCTGTGCATACTGAGTTTGGAGTTCCAGCATTCCATGATTTATCTCTTGGGAAGTTCGACTGTTGAAGTGGTGATGAAGTTTATGGGGATCCCTACATCCCTGAGTATCTTCCTATTGACGAAGACTACCACCCCGGCGTACGCTCAGTGAGTTCTTTCTTTCTTCTCCTCAATTTTTTCTTTGTCTTCCATACATTGAGGACAATGCATGATTCAACCACGGGGAGTAGAAAGTACTTGCTATCTATCTTGTAGCTTAGTTTCGATTTCAGCATTGTTATTTCCATTCAGCATTATCCATTGTTCGCATTCCCTTTTGGAAAAAAAAAATTTAGAAAAAGTCAAAAAGCAAAAAAAAAAAGACATACATGAAAATCCTGAGACAAGTTGAAAACCCGAAAGGGCGGCTTGGGTAATAAGCAGGTGGCCCGGACCAACGCTAGGCTGGGGTAAAAAGGTGTCTGAGTGACGTGAGCATATGTGAGCACATCTATGAAAAAAATATGAGCGGCTAGGATGAAAACCCGAAAGGGCTCCTAGGCAAAATGAGTGAAAAGAAGAGGAGTGATTTTAGGATCTCATTTTACCTGGAGGGGTGACATAAGAAGAGGAGACAAAGAAGGATTGTCGGGTAGGTCACTCTGGGAGGCATAAGGAGTCATAGATGGAGGCTAGGATTAGAGGTCACTTTACACCATTGGATGTCCGGGTTGAGCTTGGGGGAAGTACTCTGCTTGCCCTCAAGCTTGTTGAGTTGTGGATGTGTTGTAGATGAGATTGGTGTCAGGAGCTTGGCATGGGTTAGGTAACTCTTAGTTGGAGGATATGCTTCCTGAGACCTTGGGTGCTGCATTGGAGGAGTAGACTTTCTTTTAGTTTACTCGAGGACGAGCAAAGGTCTAAGCATGGGGGAGTTTGATAAGCACTACTTTGTAGGGCTTAACTAAGAGTTATTAGATGGTTTTATTGGTGCCATTCAGGTAGATTTAGACACATTCATGTGCATGGTGTTTGGGGGCGAAGATTGGTGTTTTGGTGGTGTTTTGAGCTTATTGGAGTACATTTGAAGATTCGGGATATGGAGCCACCAAGGAGTATGGAGTTAGAGAGGATAAGTGTGGATTTGGTGGTCTGGAGAAGCAAATTGAAGATATCCAGAGGAAGAGAAGTTGACCACTGAGGAGACGAAGAAGAACCAAGGAGAGAGTCCACACGAGAGTAGAAGAACAATGTGCTGAATTCAATTGATTCGTTCTCTCTACTCAGATGTCCAAATGCAGTGATTCCAATTCGAGGAGTTATATCTCGAAGTCTACTACAAGTCCCCAAAATATGAGCGCAATCCTAGTTGGGAATCAAAAGTTATTAAGTTTTTACGAAAGTGGTGCAGAAGCTGAAAATCGAGCATTAACCGCAATCGCGGGTCTTGGGCCGCGATCGCGGGTCATCAGCGCCGAAAGCTGCGTCTTTTCCTGAGCTTATCTTTTCAGATTTCTTTTTCCCTTTTTCTTATTTTTAATTTAATTAGTTTCTTAATGGGCTAGGTCATTTTGTTAGAGCCTAATAAATACTTTCTTTTAGCATTAGGGTTGAAAGCTTCCACACTTTAGTTGCAATTTTCATTCATCGTTGTTTTCTTTTCCTTTGAAGTTTTCACCATGTCTATGAGGAGCTAAGCCTCTTTGGCTTAGTCCGGTAATGGAAGCATGAGTTTATTCATCTGGTTGTGAGGTTTTGTTCCTATCTATTTATTCCTATTGAGTTATATTATCTCTTCTAAGCTTATTCCATTGGATTTCATTAATTGCACTAGCCCGCGCAACTAGTTGTTATTGGTGATTTTCATATTGCTAGGATTAGGAAACTGTTGGGCTAACGTCCTATTCTGCTGTAGCAACTACAATTTACATGCTCTGGTTGAAATTGTTCTATTGTAGGGAGAGATAATTACATGGTAAATGCATCTGAGCGAGCGTTCTGTGTATCCTGGTTAATTCTTATATGCATTGCTGCCTTTGGGTTGAACCTTTAGTGGTACTAGGGTTATTCATTGGTAAGGGTTCTTTGTGGAATGTTTCCCTCTGAATTTACATAAGATCGGGACAGGAATAACCGAATAGGAAGATAGGACTTAATCTATGAACAACCTCTGAATGACTTATGTGGACATTACTTGGCTAAGTGTTTTTCTCTATTGATATTTCATCCATTCTACTTTGTTTTGTTTGCTTTGCTTATGACCAACCAACCTACAAAACCCCCCTCTTGTTACTATTGCATGCGAACAACACATAGATTAATCCCTTCCTCCCTGTGGATTCGACCCTTGCTTGCCCTAACTACTTGTTTAGGTTTGCTAGGATTTATTTGATTAGGTGATACGACGACTATCCCCCCTATCAAATTGGCGCCGTTGCCGGGGAGGCAAGGCTTGATTTTCCTGTGTGTTTGTTTGTGTGTGTGTTACTTTGGTGTGGACCTATCTTACGGTCCACACCAGTGCTACTAATTTTTGTTTTTCCTTTTTGCTTTTGATACAGATATGAGTTTTTGGGGAGATCCACGAGATGACCTATACTCCTACTCATTCTCCCCAGAGAGGGGATATCACCCCTATTCGAGTGCAGCAGGACCAATCAGATCCTGCAGAATCTGTCACGCAATGCTACACATCACCGATGATTGTCCAGGACTTCCCGCATTCGCAGCTACAATAAATGCACGAAGAGGTGTTGACTCGCATGGGCCGAGACATGAGCCATACTCACACCAACAACAGTTTAGTCCGTATGGAAATCAACCACGGTACAGGCAACCATATTCATATGGAGTCCAAGGACAGAACGCAAGTTTGTATGTGCCCGGTGCAGACGCACTCAACACTTTGACACAAAGCATTGCAACCCTGGCTCAGAACATGTCCTCAATGAATACAACGATGGTTCAGAATGTTCCTTTGTTGGGAAAAAGAGTAGAAATGGTAGCCCAACAACAGCAAGAGGTGACCCCCAGTATCCAGAGCCGGCTGAACCAACTAAATCAAGTGTTGATGAAGTTGAAGTCCGAAATATCTCAAGTCCCTGTAGCAGAAAATACACAAGAGACTGTCTGTGCTGTGCCACTGAGGTGCGGGGCTGAGAACGAGGCTAAAAGGGTCGCTGAGGAGGAAGTCCAGGAGAGTATGGAGGTACCTCATGAAGAATAAGAGGTCGAGAGCGAGAAAGAAGCCGACGAACAGGAACCGCGACCGCGACCTACCAACCGCGATCGCGGCTCCTTCGCTGAATTAAATTGGCCAGAAGTCGAGAGTAAACCGCGATCGTGGCCTGATCACTGTGGGAAATCTCGAGGATTTGACGTCACCGCGACCGCGACCTACCAACCGCGATCGCGGTTCTTCCCCAGAAGCGGCTGTTCCTCTCGAAATCGTCCCCGACCCTCTCAAAGATGCCTATGATGAGTATGTGCATCTAAACTCTCTCCCACTTGTCTTGCTGGACCCCGTTACACCCTTCCCTGTGGCTCTGAAGGACACCAGAATGGTGTAGAACAATAAAGGTTTATTTGACACCTTCAGTAGCCGCAAGGCAAACGTTCCTGTGGTCGCTCTGGCATACAGCACCCCTCGTTGCCCATAATTTTTTAGGGTGTTGGGCAACATCAAGAAAAAGCCAAAAGGGAGGCACAAAAAGGAAGCATTGATCCAAGTGGCTGATTTTTATACGCTGGGCACGGGGCATGACATACATGCAGCCCCTGAGATGCTGGGCAGACCATTTCTGAAGATGGCAAGCGCATTCATAGATATGAACAACACTCCATCCATCACGAAGTGCAGGAGTCTAGGGATAATGCTCAACATGGAGCATATAAAGAGGCATCCGCCTGATCCAGGCCCCAGGAGTTCAGTTGTTGTGAGCAACCCTAGTTGAGGAGGATGAGTAGTAAGCCTCTTTGGCTTAGTCCGGTAATGGAAGCATGAGTTTATTCATCTGGTTGTGAGGTTTTGTTCCTATCTATTTATTCCTATTTAGTTATATTATCTCTTCTAAGCTTATTCCATTGGATTTCATTAATTGCACTAGCCCGTGCAACTAGTTGTTATTGGTGATTTTCATATTGCTAGGATTAGGACACTGTTGGGCTAACGTCCTATTCTGCTGTAGCAACTAAATTTACATGCTCTGGTTGAAATTGTTCTATTGTAGGGAGAGATAATTATATGGTAAATGCATCTGAGCGAGCGTTCTGTGTATCCTGGTTAATTCTTAGATGCATTGCTGCCTTTGGGTTGAACCTTTAGTGGTATTAGGGTTATTCATTGGTAAGGGTTCTTTGTGGAAGGTTTCTCTCTGAATTTACATAAGATCGGGACAAGAGTAATCGAATAGGAAGATAGGACTTAATCTATGAACAACCTTTGAATGACTTATGTGGACATTACTTGGCTAAGTGTTTTTCTCTATTGATATTTCATCCATTCTACTTTGTTTTGTTTGTTTTGCTTGTGACCAACCAATCTACAAAACCCCCCTCTTGTTACTATTGCATGCGAACAACACATAGATTAATCCCTTCCTCCATGTGGATTCGACCCTTGCTTGCCCTAACTACTTGTTTAGGTTTCCTAGGATTTATTTGATTAGGTGATACGACGACTATCCCCCCTATCAAATTGGCGCCGTTGCCGGGGAGGCAAGGCTTGATTTTCCTGTGTGTTTGTTTGTGTGTGTGTTACTTTGGTGTGGACCTATCTTACGGTCCACACCAGTGCTACTAATTTTTGTTTTTCCTTTTTGCTTTTGATACAGATATGAGTTTTTGGGGAGATCCACGAGATGACCTATACTCCTACTCATTCTCCCCAGAGAGGGGATATCACCCCTATTCGAGTGCAGCATGACCAATCAGATCCTGCAGAATCTGTCACGCAACGCTGCACATCACCGATGATTGTCCAGGACTTCCCGCATTCGCAGCTACAATAAATGCACGAAGAGGTGTTGACTCGCATGGGCCGAGCCATGAGCCATA
This sequence comes from Rheum nobile, assembly GCA_027886185.1. Taxonomy (NCBI): domain Eukaryota; kingdom Viridiplantae; phylum Streptophyta; class Magnoliopsida; order Caryophyllales; family Polygonaceae; genus Rheum; species Rheum nobile. Next base: position 3,971,073 of record WOAB01000648.1, read on the forward strand.
CTCACACCAACAACAGTTTAGTCCGTATGGAAATCAACCACCGTACAAGCAACCATATTTATATGGAGTCCAAGGACAGAACGCAAGTTTGTATGTGCCCGGTGCAGACACACTCAACACTTTGACACAAAGCATTGCAACCCTGGCTCAGAACATGTCCTCAATGAATACAATGATGGTTCAGAATGTTCCTTTGTTGGGAAAAAGAGTAGAAACGGTAGCCCAATAGCAGCAAGAGGCGACCCCCAGTATCCAGAGCCGGCTGAACCAACTAAATCAAGTGTTGATGAAGTGGAAGTCTGAAATATCTCAAGTCCCTGCAGTAGAAAATACACAAGAGACTGTCTGTGCTGTGCCACTGAGGTGCAGGGCTGAGAACAAGGCTAAAAGGGTCGCTGAGGAGGAAGTCCAGGAGAGTATGGAGGTACCTCATGAAGAAAAAGAGGTCGAGAGCGAGAAAGAAGCCGACAAACAGGAACCGCGACCGTGACCTACCCACCGCGATCGCGGCTCCTTCGCTGAATTAAATTGGCCAGAAGTCGAGAGTAAACCGCGATCGCGGCCTGATCACTGTGGGAAATCTCGAGGATTTGACGTCACCGCGACCGCGACCGCGACCTACCAACCGCGATCGCGGTTCTTCCCCAGAAGCGGCTGTTCCTCTTGAAATCGTCCCCGACCCTCTCAAAGATGCCTATGATGAGTATGTGCATCTAAACTCTCTCCCACTTGTCTTGCTGGACCCCGTTACACCCTTCCCTGTGGCTCTGAAGGACACCAGAATTGTGAAGAACAACAAAGGTTTATTTGACACCTTCAGTAGCCGCAAGGCGAACGTTCCTGTGGTCGCTCTGGCATACAGCACCCCTCGTTGCCCAGAATTTTTAAGGGTGTTGGGCAACATCAAGAAGAAGCCAAAAGGGAGGCACAAAAAGGAAGCATTGATCCAAGTGGCTGATTTTTATACGCTGGGCACGGGGCAGGACATACATGCAGCCCCTGAGATGCTGGGCAGACCATTTCTGAAGATGGCAAGCGCATTCATAGATATGAACAGCACTCCATCCATCACGAAGTGTAGGAGACTGGGGGCAATGCTCAACATGGAGCATATAAAGAGGCATCCGCCTGATCCAGGCCCGAGGAGTTCAGTTGTTGTGAGCAACCCTAGTTGAGGAGGATGAGTAGTATGTCAAGCCATGATAATAACTAAGGCGTTGTCCGGGAGGCAACCCGAGGTATGTATTTTTTTCCTTTGTCTTTCTTTCTTTGTTCTCGCATTATTTTGGTGTGTTTTTGCTTTGTTTTTGTTTTTGTTTTTGTTTTGGACTACACCACGCAGGAAAGCCGAGAAGAAACCGCGACCGTGGCATAACACTCGCGATCGCGGCCGGAGAAAGTCGAGCAAAAACCGCGATCGCGGCACAAAACCCGCGATCGCGGGCCCACGGCGCGCCGCGAATTAGGGTTATTCAAAAAAAAAAATTAAAAAAAAACCGCGATCGCGGGTACTGTTCACCCGTGATCGCGGGGTTACTGCGCATCGGTAAAAAAAAAATTCTAAAAAAAAAAAGTCGTACGTTACCCGCGATCGCGGCCTTCACTGCCGCGATCGCGGTTCCTCCACGATGTTCCTTCCATGGCGATTTTTCCACAGCGGTTCAATCATGGCGGTTCTGAGGCGGTCTTTCTTCATCATGTTCACGAGCAACAACCGGTGTACCCTTGATCCATCCATTGTTGTTGTTCCCTGCGGTACGTCTTCACCTGTGCGTCACCACCTGTGCATATTGAGTTCGGAGTTCCAACATTCCATGATTTATCTCTTGGGAAGTTCGACTGTTGAAGTGGTGATGAAGTTTATGGGGATCCCTACATCCCTGAGTACCTTCCTATTGACGAAGACTACCACCCCGGCGTACGCTCAGTGAGTTCTTTCTTTCTTCTCCTCAATTTTTTCTTTGTCTTCCATACATTGAGGACAATGCATGATTCAAGCATGTGGGAGTATAAAGTACTTTCTATCTATCTTGTAGCTTAGTTTCGATTTCAGCATTGTTATTTCCATTCAGCATTATCCATTGTTCGCATTCCCTTTTGGGAAAAAAAAAATAGAAAAAGTCAAAAAGCAAAAAAAAAAAAAGACATACATGAAAATCCTGAGACAAGTCGAAAACCCGAAAGGGCGGCTTGGGTAATAAGCAGGTGGCCCGGACCAGCGCTAGGCTGGGGTAAAAAGGTGTCTGAGTGACGTGAGCATATGTGAGCACATCTATGAAAAAAATATGAGCGGCTAGGATGAAAACCCGAAAGGGCTCCTAGGCAAAATGAGTGAAAAGAAGAGAAGTGATTTTAGGATCTCATTTTACCTGGAGGGGCGACATAAGAAGAGGAGACAAAGAAGGATTGTCGGGTAGGTCACTCTGGGAGGCATAAGGAGTCATAGATGGAGGCTAGGATTAGAGGTCACTTTACACCATTGGATGTCCGGGTTGAGCTTGGGGGAAGTACTCTGCTTGCCCTCAAGCTTGTTGAGTTGTGGATGTGTTGTAGATGAGATTGGTGTCAGGAGCTTGGCATGGGTTAGGTAACTCTTAGTTGGAGGATACGCTTCCTGAGACCTTGGGTGCTGCATTGGAGGAGTAGACTTTCTTTTAGTTTACTCGAGGACGAGCAAAGGTCTAAGCATGGGGGAGTTTGATAAGCACTACTTTGTAGGGCTTAACTAAGAGTTATTAGAGGGTTTTATTGGTGCCATTCGGGTAGATTTAGACACATTCATGTGCATGGTGTTTGGGGGCAAAGATTGGTGTTTTGGTGGTGTTTTGAGCTTATTGGAGTACATTTGAAGATTCGGGATATGGAGCCACCAAGGAGTATGGAGTTAGAGAGGAGAAGTGTGGATTTGGTGGTCTGGAGAAGCAAATTGAAGATATCCAGAGGAAGAGAAGTTGACCACTGAGGAGACGAAGAAGAACCAAGGAGAGAGTCCACACGAGAGTAGAAGAAAAATGTGTTGAATTCAATTGATTCGTTCTCTCTACTCAGATGTCCAAATGTAGTGATTCCAATTCGAGGAGTTAGATCTTTAAGTCTACTACAAGTCCCCAAAATATGAGCACAATCCGAGTTGGGAATCAAAAGTTATTAAGTTTTTACGAAAGTGGTGCAGAAGCTGAAAATCGAGCATTAACCGCGATCGCGGGTCTTGGGCCGCGATCGCGGGTCATCAGCGCCGAAAGCTGCGTCTTTTCCTGAGCTTATCTTTTCAGATTTCTTTTTCCCTTTTTCTTATTTTTAATTTAGTTAGTTTCTTAATGGGCTAGGTCATTTTGTTAGAGCCCTATAAATACTTTCTTTTAGCATTATGGTTGAAAGCTTCCACACTTTAGTTGCAATTTTTATTCATCGTTGTTTTCTTTTCCTTTGAAGTTTTCACCATGTCTATGAGGAGCTAAGCCTCTTTGGCTTAGTCCGGTAATGGAAGCATGAGTTTATTCATCTGGTTGTGAGGTTTTGTTCCTATCTATTTATTCCTATTGAGTTATATTATCTCTTCTAAGCTTATTCCATTGGATTTCATTAATTGCACTAGCCCGCGCAACTAGTTGTTATTGGTGATTTTTATATTGCTAGGATTAGGAAACTGTTGGGCTAACGTCCTATTCTGCTGTAGCAACTACAATTTACATGCTCTGGTTGAAATTGTTCTATTGTAGGGAGAGATAATTACATGGTAAATGCATCTGAGCGAGCATTCTGTGTATGCTGGTTAATTCTTATATGCATTGCTGCCTTTGGGTTGAACCTTTAGTGGTACTAGGGTTATTCATTGGTAAGAGTTCTTTGTGGAAGGTTTCCCTCTGAATTTACATAAGATCGGGACAGGAATAACCGAATAGGAAGATAGGACTTAATCTATGAACAACCTTTGAATGACTTATGTGGACATTACTTGGCTAAGTGTTTTTCTCTATTGATATTTCATCCATTCTACTTTGTTTTGTTTGTTTTGCTTGTGACCAACCAACCTACAAAACCCCCCTCTTGTTACTATTGCATGCGAACAACACATAGATTAATCCCTTCCTCCCTGTGGATTCGACCCTTGCTTGCCCTAACTACTTGTTTAGGTTTGCTAGGATTTATTTGATTAGGTGATACGACGACTATCCCCCCTATCAAATTGGCGCCGTTGCCGGGGAGGCAAGGCTTGATTTTCCTGTGTGTTTGTTTGTGTGCGTGTTACTTTGGTGTGGACCTATCTTACGGTCCACACCAGTGCTACTAATTTTTGTTTTTCCTTTTTGCTTTTGATACAGATATGAGTTTTTGGGGAGATCCACGAGATGACCTATACTCCTACTCATTCTCCCCAGAGAGGGGATATCACCCCTATTCGAGTGCAGCAGGACCAATCAGATCCTGTAGAATCTGTCACGCAATGCTGCACATCACCAATGATTGTCCAGGACTTCCCGCATTCGCAGCTACAATAAATGCACGAAGAGGTGTTGACTGGCATGGGCCGAGACATGAGCCATACTCACACCAACAACAGTTTAGTCCGTATGGAAATCAACCACGGTACATGCAACCATATTCATATGGAGTCCAAGGACAGAACGCAAGTTTGTATGTGCCCGGTGCAGACGCACTCAACACTTTGACACAAAGCATTGCAACCCTGGCTCAGAACATGTCCTCAATGAATACAACGATGGTTCAGAATGTTCCTTTGTTGGGAAAAAGAGTAGAAACGGTAGCCCAACAGCAGCAAGAGGCGACCCCCAGTATCCAGAGCCGGCTGAACGAACTAAATCAAGTGTTGATGAAGTTGAAGTCCGAAATATCTCAAGTCCCTGTAGCAGAAAATACACAAGAGACTGTCTGTGCTGTGCCACTGAGGTGCGGGGCTGAGAACGAGGCTAAAAGGGTCGCTGAGGAGGAAGTCCAGGAGAGTATGGAGGTACCTCATGAAGAAAAAGAGGTCGAGAGCGAGAAAGAAGCCGAGGAACAGGAACCGCGACCGCGACCTACCAACCGCGATCGCGGCTCCTTCGCTGAATTAAATTGGCCAGAAGTCGAGCGTAAATCGCGATCGCGGCCTGATCACTGTGGGAAATCTCGAGGATTTGATGTCACCGCGACCGCGACCTACCAACCGCGATCGCGGTTCTTCCCCAGAAGCGGTTGTTCCTCTCGAAATCGTCCCCGACCCTCTCAAAGATGCCTATGATGAGTATGTGCATCTAAACTCTCTCCCACTTGTCTTGCTGGACCCCGTTACACCCTTCCCTGTGGCTCTGAAGGACACCAGAATGGTGAAGAACAACAAAGGTTTATTTGACACCTTCAGTAGCCGCAAGGCGAACGTTCCTGTGGTCGCTCTGGCATACAACACCCCTCGTTGCCCAGAATTTTTAAGGGTGTTGGGCAACATCAAGAAGAAGCCAAAAGGGAGGCACAAAAAGGAAGCATTGATCCAAGTGGCTGATTTTTATACGCTGGGTACGGGGCAAGACATACATGCAGCCCCTGAGATGTTGGGCAGACCATTTCTAAAGATGGCAAGCGCATTCATAGATATGAACAGCACTCCATCCATCACGAAGTGCAGGAGACTCGGGGCAATACTCAACATGGAGCATATAAAGAGGCATCCGCCTGATCCAGGCCCCAGGAGTTCAGTTGTTGTGAGCAAACCTAGTTGAGGAGGATGAGTAGTATGTCAAGCCATGACAATAACTAAGGCGCTGTCCGGGAGGCAACCCGAGGTATGTATTTTTTTCCTTTGTCTTTCTTTCTTTCTTTGTTCTCGCATTATTTTGGTGTGTTTTTGTTTTGTTTTTGTTTTCGACTACACCACGCAGGAAAGCCGAGAAGAAACCGCGACCGCGGCATAACACCCGTGATCGCGGCCGGAGAAAGTCGAGCAAAAACCGCGATCGCGGCACAAAACCCGCGATCGCGGGCCCACGGCGCGCTGCGAATTAGGGTTATTCAAAAACAAATTTTTTTAAAAAAAAACACGATCGCGGGTACTGTTCACCCGCGATCGCGGGATTACTGCACATCGGTAAAAAAAAAAATTCTAAAAAAAAAGTCGTACATTACCCGCGATCGCGGCCTTCACTGCCGCGAGCACGGTTCCTCCACGGTGTTCCTTCCATGGCGATTTTTCCGCGGCGGTTCATTCATGGCGGTTCTGAGGCGGTCTTTCTTCATCATGTTCGCGAGCAACAATCGGTATCCTTGATCCATCCATTGTTGTTGTTCCCTACGGTACGTCTTCACCTGTTCGTCACCGCCTGTGCATACTGAGTTCGGAGTTCCAGCATTCCATGATTTATCTCTTGGGAAGTTCGACTGTTGAAGTGGTGATGAAGTTTATGGGGATCCCTACATCCCTGAGTATCTTCCTATTGACGAAGACTACCACCCCGGCGTACGCTCAGTGAGTTCTTTCTTTCTTCTCCTCAATTTTTTCTTTGTCTTCCATACATTGAGGACAATGCATGATTCAAGCATGGGGGAGTAGAAAGTACTTGCTATCTATCTTGTAGCTTATTTTCGATTTCAGCATTGTTATTTCCATTCAACATTATCCATTGTTCGCATTCCCTTTTGAAAAAAAAAAATTTAGAAAAAGTCAAAAAGCAAAAAAAAAAAAGACATACATGAAAATCCTGAGACAAGTCGAAAACCCGAAAGGGCGGCTTGGGTAATAAGCAGGTGGCCCGGACCAGCGCTAGGCTGGGGTAAAAAGGTGTCTGAGTGACGTGAGCATATGTGAGCACATCTATGAAAAAAGTATGAGCGGCTAGGATGAAAACCCGAAAGGGCTCCTAGGCAAAATGAGTGAAAAGAAGAGGAGTGATTTTAGGATCTCATTTTACCTGGAGGGGCGACATAAGAAGAGGAGACAAAGAAGGATTGTCGGGTAGGTCACTCTGGGAGGCATAAGGAGTCATAGATGGAGGCTAGGATTAGAGGTCACTTTACACCATTGGATGTCCGGGTTGAGCTTGGGGGAAGTACTCTGCTTGCCCTCAAGCTTGTTGAGTTGTGGATGTGTTGTAGATGAGATTGGTGTCAGGAGCTTGGCATGGGTTAGGTAACTCTTAGTTGGAGGATATGCTTCCTGAGACCTTGGGTGCTGCATTAGAGGAGTAGACTTTCTTTTAGTTTACTCGAGGACGAGCAAAGGTCTAAGTATGTGGGAGTTTGATAAGCACTATTTTGTAGGGCTTAACTAAGAGTTATTAGAGGGTTTTATTGGTGCCATTCGGGTAGATTTAGACACATTCATGTGCATGGTGTTTGGGGGCGAAGATTGGTGTTTTGGTGGTGTTTTGAGCTTATTGGAGTACATTTGAAGATCCGGGATATGGAGCCACCAAGGAGTATGGAGTTAGAGAGGAGAAGTGTGGATTTGGTGGTCCGGAGAAGCAAATTGAAGATATCCAGAGGAAGAGAAGTTGACCATTGAGGAGACGAAGAAGAACCAATGAGAGAGTCCACACGAGAGTAGAAGAAAAATGTGTTGAATTCAATTGATTCGTTCTCTCTACTCAGATGTCCAAATGCGGTGATTCCAATTCGAGGAGTTATATCTTTAAGTCTACTACAAGTCCCCAAAATATGAGCGTAATCCGAATTGGGAATCAAAAGTTATTAAGTTTTTACGAAAGTGGTGCAGAAGTTGAAAATCGAGCATTAACCGCGATCGCGGGTCTTGGGCCACGATCGCGGGTCATCAGCGCCGAAAGCTGCGTCTTTTCCTGAGCTTATCTTTTCAGATTTCTTTTTCCCTTTTTCTTATTTTTAATTTAGTTAGTTTCTTAATGGGTTAGGTCATTTTGTTAGAGCCCTATAAATACTTTCTTTTAGCCTTAGGGTTGAAAGCTTCCACACTTTAGTTGCAATTTTCATTCATCGTTGTTTTCTTTTCCTTTGAAGTTTTCACCATGTCTATGAGGAGCTAAGCCTCTTTGGCTTAGTCCGGTAATGGAAGCATGAATTTATTCATCTGGTTGTGAGGTTTTGTTCCTATCTATTTATTCCTATTGAGTTATATTATCTCTCATAAGCTTATTCCATTGGATTTCATTAATTGCACTAGCCCGCGCAACTAGTTGTTATTGGTGATTTTCATATTGCTAGGATTAGGAAACTGTTGGGCTAACGTCCTATTCTGCTGTAGCAACTACAATTTACATGCTCTGGTTGAAATTGTTCTATTGTAGGGAGAGATAATTACATGGTAAATGCATCTGAGCGAGCGTTCTGTGTATCCTGGTTAATTCTTATATGTATTGCTGCCTTTGGGTTGAACCTTTAGTGGTACTAGGGTTATTCATTGGTAAGGGTTCTTTGTGGAAGGTTTCCCTCTGAATTTACATAAGATCGGGACAGGAATAACCGAATAGGAAGATAGGACTTAATCTATGAACAACCTTTGAATGACTTATGTGGACATTACTTGGCTAAGTGTTTTTCTCTATTGATATTTCATCCATTCTACTTTGTTTTGTTTGCTTTGCTTGTGACCAACCAACCTACAAAACCCCCCTCTTGTTACTATTGCATGCGAATAACACATAGATTAAGCCCTTCCTCCCTGTGGATTCGACCCTTGCTTGCCCTAACTACTTGTTTAGGTTTGCTAGGATTTATTTGATTAGGTGATACGACGACTATTCCCCCATATCAAGGAGCTTGGGATCCTTCCCCAATGTCGATAGCCTGGTTCCTACCCCATAGGCGGGAGCTTGGAATCATGTTCCAAAGGCGGGACCTTGGAACCCTTCCCTTGTATTTGGACCTAAGGCTAACCCATAACGTGTCCCATACGCCTCGTCTTTAGTTTTGGGAACTGGGACATAGCCTTCAGGTTCACCAACCTTTGTTTTCGGAACATGAATTTTGGTGGTACTTCATCTGTCAACAATTCATTTTTCTTCATCAGCACTACTTCTAGGGGATGATCGTCTTCGTAATTATTTAAGTGATGCTTGCCCTAGGTTAGTATTTCTTGTATATGGTTCCGTACTATCACGACCTCGAGGAAAGCGAGAATGGGATGTGGCCCCGATTTGGATATCACATCGGGGGATTATGGGTCCATGTATGTAAACCCCATACTTGAATTGGTTTATAAGGATTGAAGTATTACCCATGTCAACAAGAGCTCTTGCTTTTCCGGTTTCAAGTGAGGACAAAGAACTATGAAGTTAAGCATGCTAGGGAGAAAGTATTACCAAGATGGGCGACCTCCCAGGAAGTCCTCGTGTTGGCATGGGTTGGCGCTTCTAAAGAATCGGCCCTTACAAAGGGTATTAGATTGACTCTAGGTTACGAGTGTGCTTGGTCCGATGGATGGTCACTTGACCCAGAGGATGGTCTTTGGGCCTTAAAGAGGTCGTCAAGGAGTTTAAGAGGGGGAGTTTGTAACACCTCGGACTTGAATTGGTTTATAAGGGTTGAAGTACTATCCATGTCAAGAAGAGCGTTTTCTTTTCATGGTTCAAGTGAGGACAAAACACTCTGTAGCTAAGCGTGCTAGGGAGAGAGTATTAGTAGGTTGGGTGACCTCCTAGAAAGTCCTCGTGTTAGCATAGGCTAGCGGTTCTAAGGCCTCGTGCTAAGGACGAGAATGAACCTGAAACCGTCGTAGCCTAGGGTAGTTCGGAGTCGGGTAGATTCATCATCGTGGCAATGTGGTCATCCCAATCATTCTAGCTGTTGTCATCAACACTAAATTCCACCTTTTATGATGGTAGATCGTGTTACATGCACCCCATGTGTAATTCTCGTTATCATTTGGTCTCCTAGGATCTGAAACAATCGAAGCATTATCTTGTTCCCCGACTTGTCAAGGAACAAGGTACTGCCAAGCAGAAGAGCTAAGAATCCATTGGCGATTACATTTGGATGTACACCTTATTGTATAAACGACAACATTAGGCCATTGAACTCGCTAATGGTAAAACCTCCATTAGTTCTTAGTTTGGACACTACAGAGTGTTGTATCCCAAACTTCTAACTGATGGCGGCGAACAACTCTGGCTTATCCATGAGTTCATGCAAGATGTATCAAATTCCGAAGACAGGACCAAATTTCGAGAGTTCTTCTTGTTCAAGGAGAAACTTTCATATCAAGTGGTATCAGATTTCCAACTTAGGCAAGTCTAAATTCTTGTTTTTCATGTTTCAATTCTTAATTTTCAGCAAAAATTTTGATCTTGTTGCTTTCTATACCACCCAAAACAAAAAAAGAGCCATTAAAACCCAAGCAAAGGTCGAGTTCTATCCAGATTTCGCCCAAGTAAAAAAATTATCTTTTATGCAATTTTATTTTATAATCTTGTAGAGCATCTCGAAAGAGTCCGTTCATATAAAATTCATCCAAATCGGACATCGTTTGAACCCCCAAAAGCCCCAAAAATGCAATTTTTGTGTGATTTCCAACCACCGTCCAGCCACCACATCCGCCATATGCGACCATCGCCCCGTACCTCTCATACCCATGTACAACATGTCTAAAATTGAGCCAAAACGGCAACCTCTAACCCTTGGAGTCCCCCCTGCCCTAGTTTGACAAAACTTTAACTTCTTACAACTCTTTGTTGAATTTTAAGGCTTGTTTCATGTTTTGCATTGGGCGTTTGTTCTACTTTGTTTGTGGGTTTCTTCCATGTCCTCTATGTGTTTTCAGATGTTCTAATAATGAGCAAGTATCGAGATATAAAGAACTAGTTTCATACTCGTTGTGGGATGAATGACTTTACTATTGGAGTCATTATAGATGGACATAACTAAAACAATCGAATCAATCAACTATTGGTTGATCATCTCCAGTTGAAGACGATGCCACATGCCCATATCCCTGACCATACGCTTTGTTAGAGTTAGATAGCCAAGGAGACCGCACGATCAACAGACAATGCTTGGTGCAGTTTCACATTGCGTATTATCAAGATGAGCTCCTTTGCGATGTGGATCCGATGGATGACACTTACCTTCTTCTTGGGATGCCTTGGCAAGACGATCACAATGTGATCTTTGATGAGTCCTTAAATCAGTTCAAACTCGTGCACAATGGGAGAAAGGTCACTATAGTTTCCTATACTCCCCAACAAAACAAGGAGGATCTGCCCCATCATACGAAGGTAAAGGCCGAGAGAGTGGCCAAATTCGCAAAGGAAGCCGCTGCAAAGGTAGCCACTTTTAAAGAAGTCGCGCACACCGGGGATGCCGCTTCGACCAAGCCTCACAAGGAGGACGTTGAGGCCAAAGAGCGGCTTGATGTTGAACACCACATCCATATGACACCTTACTCAGTTCCACACATGGCCCACACGGCCAAGGGTCGTACGATGAGGACATAAGATGAGAAAGACATGACGTGGCTACGTTGGAGGGCTAGGAAACACAAGCTTGATCCTAGAGTCGCTAGTCCTTGGCGTGGAGTGAAGAGGATACGTGCATATGATTATCATCTCCATGTGCCCAATGAGCTTATGGTTTCTACACCCATTGTTACCTTCTCTTCTATACTTGTCGAATCGAGGACGATTTGAAGCCAAGTGGGGGAGAATGATGACTCATGGCCAACCTTGATTTGGAGGGACTTAGAGGAGGTGATTCAAGAGCCAAAGGAGCCACCATAGCTTAGCTTTACTCACCCACATGTAAGGGATGTTGCATGCCTATCCTTTGTTTCAGTTTTAGAACTTACTATTTGTGGCAGTCTGTGAGACGAAAAGTTTTTGCTCCTACTATTTTTAATAGTTCTTTGTTAAGACTTTAATATTTATCTTATTTTATTATTTTACAAGGCTTAGGGTATGATGGAGAGAGATCTAAGTCCGACCATGTTGGTGTGTGTCGTCTCTCTTCCTTGCTCTCTACTATTCTTTTGTTTATTTAAACTTCTTTCTATGTTAATGAAAATCAGATTGAGATTGAGGAATAACTTGGCTAAGTTATTCTTTGGTCATTCAGTCAAAAAACTCTCTTATCTTCATTGAAAACAAACAATCAAATCCCCATAGTTTTCGTGTTCATCACCAACAACAATCGAACCAACATTTCTCGCGAACCCTAATTCGCGGCATAGCCTGCAATAGAATTGTAGAAGCGCAATAACTTCTGATTCCCTTGGCCAAACGTGCTCAAATTTTGAGGAGTCATACTAGACTTCAGGATCTAACTATTGGTGTTGGAATCACTCAATTACGACATCAGTGCAACAAGAACGACTTCGCAGAAGACGAGAACGAAGTTCACATCAATCAGGGCCACTCCGCAATTGGCATCCCCGTATTCTTCTTGACGTCGTGGAGCGTGATGGTAATTGATAGGTGCCATTTCAGGCACCTTAACTAGTGATTATTGACATGTTTTAGACGGAGTTTGGAATAGATTTAGGCTAAGTCTGTAATCCAGAAGAATAGTTGAGAAGTGAAGATATCATAGGATTTACAGCTTAGTGGAGATGATGGAAGATGGAGGAGAAGATCTGCTCAGAATTCATGGAGGAAGGCTACCATTACTTGGTAGTACAGGAGAGCAGATGAAGAAGATTGAAGAAGTTGGGCATTACCGCCCCGAGCCTCGAGCCACCGCGGCCCGGCGGTGAGTCGCAGAGAAGGGCATCACAGCGAAGCCACCGCCCAGCGGTGGAACTCACCGCCCCGCGGTGGAGGACGACGCCTCGCGGCCAGCGTTGAATTATTTCATTTTTAGTATTTTCGACTTTACAATTGTTATTATTTACTTTCCTTATTTGCTAGCTAGGTTAGTTTTCTAAAACCTATTTAAGAACCTTTTCTAGTTTTTGTAAGGAGTTCGGTCCTCTCTATTATTCATTCCACTTCTAGGGTTTGAACACATGAAGAGCTAAACACCTTTGTTTCGCTAGACAATTGAAGCACTGTAATGAATTGGTTGTGAGATTTCTATTCCTTGTTCTATATCTTATAAAGTTGGTTTAATTATCTTGAGCATATTATCTATTGGTTTATGTTGATTCTTCTAGCGTAGCTAACTAGGTTTTTCGCCATCTATCATAGTGCTAGGATTTGCATATAGGGGTTCCAAGTGCATATCTAATGGCAAACACAATTGTTGCGTATAGGGGTTTCGAGCGCGCAATCGTGAGTGAGAATTATTTGCATGTTAAGTAGTAGGGTGTCCTTCTATTTGCATGTATCTTATATCCTTGTGTGCATTGCTATTGCTGTGTTAGTGGTAAAGTTCGCCGACAACTGTGAGAATCGGTGGTATTTTCCCATTGATAGGGTAATAAGTCTTTCGACAACTGTGAGAATCGATAGTACTTAAGATCAGGGTGGGAACAACTATAAGATTGTAAAAAGAACTTGGAACAATAGTTTTCAGTGATCAGCCTATTTCATCTGCTGTGTGGATATTTGTCTAGTGGAATACTTTTTCTCATCATATTTCATCTTCTGTGAGATCTTGCGTCTTTGTTATTTTGCAATTACTCTAAAACCCCCCTGTTACTTGTTAGTCACACGTTATTGCATACAGATAACTGACTCCTTGTGGGATCGACCCTGACTTGCTTACTATACTCTGTAGTAGGTGAATTAGGATTTCTTTAACAGGAAAACGACACCGGTTTCCGGCCTTGTCAGTAATTTTGTCTCCAGGAAAAGTGAAAACTGTTTGTATCCGGGTTCCATCGCTTCACATAAGGCCGTGATCAAGATCCAATCCATCCCCTTATACGGGTTCCATATTAGTTTGGTTATGCCGCTCTGATCCGCCCGTGTGTACTTTGTGTATGTCCCACTCGGGAATCTCTTCGGCCAACCCTCTAGTCCGTTTGCTCGTCCGTGCAGCGTTAACATTTTTCTGCAATAATATTTTAAAATAATAATAATACATACATGTATAAATAAATGGATATGGTCTACGAGCAATCCAAAATTACGCATATCTTCTCTTTCTTCGAATCGACATACACAAATTTAGCAATGTGCGTATCGTAATTCTGGAGCAGGCTAAGTGTCCTAGGCCTACCAAGATTTTCGTCAACATCCATATGTTCATCGGGGACACCAGAGGGGGATGATGGTATCTAGCGTTGGAAGAGTGGTGTAGTGTCAAAGATGAAGGTTCAATGTCTGATGGGCCTGCCTTGCCAGAAAAGCTTCGTTTGGCTGGGGCCGCTCTACTGCTAGAGGGGCATGAATTGTTTTTGGCTTCCGCCACTTGACAACACTGCACTGGTGTTGGCTCGACAAGCCTCTATTAACCTTGGGTAGGGGGTGGAGATGGGCTTTCGTCCCTTGCACGACCAGTCTTTGGATGGAAACCCCTTTCATCATGTGCATCTGTCATCCTTTTTGCCTCGTTCAGAGCGCAAATGGATTGTGTAATTCCACGCTCAGATACGTTCCTGGACTCCCTAGGTCGAATCTCCTTCTAATTGATCTATTGCAACATTTACATTACTTCGAACAAAACGTTACACTGATAAATCACGAGAAAATCAGGCCAAAAAATAATTAAGAAATAACAATAACGAGCTTCACCAAAAAATTGACATTATATAATTGACAATAATGAGCTTCACCCAATAACATATAGTATTCGTTTGGCAAAAAAATCAAAAAAATCACATAATAAACGAACGAAAACATACCCATATACTATGATTAACATCTCTTTCATCACCTCCATTACGTTGTGGAGGATCCTTCCGAGCTGTTTTAGGATGCATTTTTAGTACAACTAAGAACTTAACCGGAAAATGAAATTGAAACATACAGAAATACAATAAGGAGGAGAAAGCGATAGATCGGATGATAATTTTTGGGGTGGCCGTGGTGGGTTTATATAGGCTAAACCAGGGCGCCAAGCGCAAGCAAGCCAGGAGACGTGGTGCAAGGCGAGCCACATCTGGCGCGTGGAAGTGGATTCTACAGGCATGCATGCGCCAAGTGTGGGCCCCTATGTCTTGTTCCTCATTAGGTTTGTTTTCGGTTTCGAGTTCGGGTTTGGTTCGGGCGTTTCGCTTCCCTGTTCGGGTTTTATTAGGAAACAAATAATTAATTAATTTGTTAAGGTACAAACCTCCCCAGAAGTACGAATTATTAGATAAAAGAATTAATTGATGACGGAGTTTAATAATAAAAAATTGGGTTTTTTTTATAATTTATACAAAATAATTATTACAATATGACCATAGGAATAAAAAAAAGGAAGAAACTTATTTACGCAAAAAACTCAAGTTGTAGGCCGAGTAGATTCACGACGAATATCTTTGGAACTCTTGTATCCGCGAAAGAAATGCGTGATCTCAATTATCAACACTAGGATGATAGAGGACTCTCCATTGGCCCACAATGGAAGGGATTCAGGCTTCTTTTTCTAACCATACATGCAATAGAAAATTAATAATTTTTTACTTATGAAGGATTGTAAGTAAAATAAATAAATTAAGGACAAGTGACATAGTTTACCCGTACAAAATGGTTACTAGCTCCCGATAAGGCCACTACAAGGTCGTCTGTAGGAGGATGAGCGTTGCCACAATAGGAAATCATCGGCAGACTTGTGTGCATTCTATCTCAAGAAAAACACACCAAAGCTTTTTGGTACGCTACACCAAAGCTTTTTTGGTTCCTCCTCAAGTCCGGCAACCGTCGCGCAGACGTCGCTAATTGATGGCTTACGACGTCCACGTTTGCTCCAACTACCCCGAACTTTAAAATTGAAGTGCTCATGGACTTGGATTTGGTCAATGTCTTATCTCATTCGTGCTCCAACCAGGTCTTACCCTTTTTCGTTGAGTCATTCATATGCCTCCCCTTTGGTACGATGGCTGGTTCCTATAGTGAGGATCTGTCGGGCATTACCGCCCCAGTCTGGTATATCTAGTCAACACTCAAATCTCTCAGAATCAAAATCCTCCACCATGGATCAAATTATAAGTTGATTTGTCGTGAATAAAATGTCATCCTCTAGGAGCGCATGTCCATCCGTAACACCTTCCCATACTACATGTTTTCTGAAAAAATGGATTTGACTAGGCCTTATTTGGATGTTGTTTGCCATCGCTGAGAACAGATCGTGTCCACATGGAAGTCTCCTGATTGTTGTCCACCAACGATCATTTTAAATAGTCACGTCAAAATTATATTCGGGGTTCAATATCTTGTACACTATGCCTAAGAGTTTGTCCATACACAATTTTGACACTTTGTACACAAGTCGGCTGAAAACAACGTTGTAAGATGGTTGAAGCCTTTCCACCGCCTTTGGGATCATATAATTACGATCCATTTCCATGGTTCCCCTTACACGAATAACTTGATCTTCAATGAGTTGATCGATCTTCTTCGCTAATGTGTTGAAGCCTAGCACAGAAGAATCAAAACAATTATTAAGTACGGAGTGTGCCCCCTCAACCTTGCAAACACAACATAAATATTTATTAAATCATGTCATACACGAGTATTAAGTAGTAATTAAACACCCTAAACTAAACTGTTTTACCTACTCACAATTCTTGTGATTTAATTAAGACTGATATCAGTCCAGACTCTAAGAATACATTCTTTGTAAGGCTTGAGCCACATAGTAATAATGTAACCCATTGCACCAGTATTGCATTATTGTTGCATCCCATGAAGGCGCCCGTAGAAGGTCTCCTCGGATTTTGAGTTGAACAACATACGACATTTGCCCATGAGAGCCTTTGCTAATCTGGCCTTATCCGTCAAATTGAGGACTTAAGTCTGACAATTTTGTAGTATATGCACCCAACACAATAGATGCTGGGCACCGAGAAATACCTCGACTTTAGCTTTGACCCCGCCCAACTCTATATTCGTGGCTATCGTCGTTGGTCTCTTCTTGACAAGGGTGAATAAGTGTGCTAACTGACACAATGTCCATTAGGGATGAGCAAACGGATATATCTGATTTGGTCCGGTATAACGGATATCCGGTAAAAAAATTCACAAAACTACTCATTCGTATCTGGTTCGTTGTAATACCCCTCATTTTTAAGTAAGGGTATTTATGTAATTTCCAACTCTATTTCTAATAAAGGAATTTTGGCATTTATTTCATTATTCCAAAATTAATAATAGATTAGTGATTCTTACCCTAAGTTGTTACAACTTTAAGTGATTAGTGATTTAAATCTTAATTAACAAAGTGTTAATTAAGATTTAAATATGGTTAATCTTATAAAAAAGTGTGACTTAAGCTTAATTTTGACCTAAGTTAATTTTCCTACATCTTAATTTTGGGTTAAAATAGTTATATAAGCTTAGAATAATAAAACAAATAAGTTTGGGTAATTTTAGAAATTTATGAAAAGTGAAATGAGGGCATTTTTTGCCACAACTTGGAAAGTTGGACAAAAAGGTGCAATTTAGTCAAAATTGAGGGGGCCGTGCACAAATAGTGCTTCTTCTTCAACCTCTAGCTTCACATAAAGCAAGTTACCTTCCATGGAGGAATTTGGACATAATTTTTGTGCGTTTTTTGAAATAGAGGCTTAGGCAATTTTGGTAACACTAAATCATTCACATACACACTAAAATTGGGTAGATTCATCCCCAAACAAGATTGGATTTCACCCAAAAGACAAGAAGATAATCTCGAACGCGTCATTTGATTTTTATGGCAAATTGGATCCCATTCAGGACCGTTTTGGGCCAAATTTTATATCAATCTATAGGGTATTGAGAGATCTATCACATCCCTATAAATAGAGTTTCACACATGGATTAGATTAATCCAATTTCGAAGCCAATGCTCACGAACCCTAGAAGAAAAGAGGAAGTTGTTCATCAGAGAAATTCGTCCACTTCCTTGCTTCGTTTTTGCAATTGGTGCCACCCTTAGATCCACCAAGGAGTTCTCTTCAAAAGCCCTTTGACCCCATCCTCGGTGGTGCTCCAACGAAGGCGAATTTCCCTCTTTCCGACGAGTGTTGCGTCGTAAAATTCCGGTCCTGTTTCGGCCGATTTTTATTTTTATTTTTGGTTTTGTTTTTGATTAATCTTGATTAATTACATTAATCTGGATTAGTTAATAATTATGTTAGGCTAAATTAATTTTATTTGTATTAAAATAAAATTAAAATATAATCTTTGGGTATTATCTTGTATTATAATTGTTAAATTATAACATTCCATCTAGATAATATTTTGAGTTAGAAATTAGTAGTGTTATACATAAATTATTGGATCAATTTATTTATGTTATGATTATTTAGAATATACGACTAAATGACTAATTGATTTTTAGTATCGTATAAAATATCGTTTTTTGAAAAGCCTTGAAATCTATTTATTTAGAGTTAAATAAATTCAATTAAAAACCGAGACTTGTATCCTTCAAATTTAAATATTGAATAAATTATCTAATTATAATTTGTTTACTTTTGTGTGATTTGGGTACATCTCAGAATCACTTTTGGAACGAAAATAAAGCATTGAGCGAATTTGCTATTCGAAAGCAACCATCTCTATTACACCGTTCAACTTCTTTGTAACTCAAGGCATGTGGTGGTTCGCTCTTGCAATTTATTCCATATTCATCTTAATTGACAATGAATCGACTGTGCTATTAAGTTGGGATAAATATTATTGAAAATTTTGTTTGGGAACTCTGTGTTAAAATAGTGTGTAAATGAACCTTATTTATTAGGTTGTATATTTGATAGAAATGACCCTCGTATTTATATATATTATTATTGTAATGTGCTAGATGAATTTTGGTGTGGACTTGTTTGCTTAGTTAGCACGAGTATTCCTAGGAACGCTATTTACCTTTCGAGGTTTAGATAAATGTCGTTTTGCACATAATAAATATACCCTCGGGCAAGAAGTACAAAGTGGAACTCGCCCGATCTTTGTTTAGAGTAAGTCCCCTTTCCAATCTGGATTCACATTATGCGGTGAGGTTGGTCGAGGACCCAAATATTCAAGTAGTCGTTTTTAAACTTTGTGTGATAAATATAATATTCACAAACAAACATACATAATTCCTATAAGACTCAATCCATTGGAGTCTTCTTTTGGTGCATACCTCTTTCTATCGTTTCAGTGAGAGAATCCGAGTTATGTATCATCTACCGACTATTATTCGAGAGACAATGATAGTAACTAGATACAATCACATAGAACCATTCCGTTTGTGCCCTTGTTTAGTCTTTCATTAGACTAACCAACCTTTCTCTTTCTTTGCATGGTTGGCTGGTGTCATCCGTCCTATACGGCACATCAGGTAAAGCTTCCCAACTTGAAGACGCGGGACGTCGACGTTGAAGACAACTGTTTTGGTATTTTAATATTTTGTTGACAATAAGGTTCAAGATCCCGTTTATGAAATTTTGATATTTCTATTAAATCTCCCGTTGTTACTTTTGATACATTATTAAGTTGTCATCTTTAACAACGTTGTTTGTAAAACAATTTTGGATTAATTTGTTATTAATTGTATTATTTTATATATTTGCGATCAATATTGTAAGCCTTGGGTGATTTCGGATATGTGTTCCGAGGTCACTGGTGGTAATATTCCTAATGTAATTTAGGGGTTTTACATCCATTTCCGATTCGATATCAGATCGGATTTTCGAATTATTTGGTTACTAGAAAACTTTTAAAAAATTAAATCAAAATGCTAAATTTTCTAATTCAATCAGAACTAACTATCTGCAAAGTGCAAACTAAATGTCAAACATCAACATTATTTGGAAGTCCCTGTTAATTTTATCAAGCAATTAAACTTGCTAACCTTATCAAATTGAAAACCATAAACATATATATTATATAACAATAAAGTTGGCAAGTACATATAAAGTTATAACTTTAACTTAAATAATTAAAATTCAAATCAATGATCAACACTTAGTCTTGACAAAATAACATATTTGCTCTATTTAGTGAGGTGACAATCAGTACGTGAATTGTTGATTTAGAGTTTTAATTTTATAAGAATAATAATCAAGGTTGTTTTTTTATTGAAATGAATAAAATAAGGAATGTTGTGTTGGAGAATTAAAGTGGGTTCAATTGCTTAAAAATATACAAGCACCTTTTTGAGATCGTTTAAACTAACTAAACATTGAATATTAGTTCTTAAAATATATATTATATATTAAAAGTACCGAATTCCCAGATATCCGGTAAGCAACATATCTCGATCCGTATCCGAAAAAAACACCCGGATCGGATTAGGATAATAATTAAACGGATGTTTTCAGATACAAACTTTTAATATTCGAATCGGCCGGTTAACGGATCGTGTAGGCTGGATCTGATATTTTTGCTCACCCCCGATGTCCATGTGTAGTGGTCGACGTTCTCGTGTGTGATGAAAGAATAAGTAATGTTAAAGGTAAGTCCCGTGCACATAAAGCCGATGATATCAAGTAGAGCAAAATTGTACATGTAATTCATTTAAATACAAGTATTAAAAATCATTGTTACCACATTACTTTAACGAATTCAAATCACTCAATATATTTAATATCGTAATGACTTACTTGTTCGTCTTGTATGTCGAATCCATGACAATAATATAAGGAAACAACTTCAGTAGATGAATTGGCTGGGGGTGAGACCAAAACAATCTTGAATCACATCATCCTGCCCAAGAACCCTTCGAGATCTGATGTAGTAATTGAGTCTTCCTAAAAGTAGTGAACTGAGTTATCACAAATTCTGATATGTAAAATTCTTGTCGAATGTTCTATATTTGCTTCTTCGATGTAAAATGGTCTTGTACGTTATTTGAAGGTCATAACACTCTTCAACTTTACAGAAGCTTGTGTCAATGCCACGACTTGCCTCTATTGACCTCAGTCAAACGTCCGACACATGCACGACCCTCTAAGATCGTTGAAAGGTCATGATCGTGAGTATCGTGTATCACCGACAACATCCACGTCCTATACATCTGCATCACCCTGATTAGATCGACTGCACAATCACTCTTCTTTGTACGCGTTTGCTGTATCAGATGATCCGTGAATGACTTCTACTTCTCGCATGTACGTATAACTTTTTGGTCCTAGGATTTTTGTATTGTCAATACCATATTAAGACTTCTTCCCTTAGTACGTGCCTAGTCTAACATGGTGTTTCGTTCTGGCCACATGTAATTCGTCTGGAAGCGTTTTCAACATTTTAAATTGATACAAAATTATAACATAAAATTACGTTAATGTATCTGATATTATTAGTAGATATGTAAGATATCTCTATATACTATACAGTTGTTTTCATAACTTAATTAGAAATGACATAGAAATGTAGAAGTCTTTAATTATGTCACAAGACTAATTAGAAATGTCATAGTCTAATAAGGAATGACATTAAAAAAATTATGACGATATTATAATAATTTGATACATAATTAATACGAAATTATAATAATTGTAAATTACATATTTGTTTAGACGATACTCCAAAGTCTTCATTAGATGACTGTTTTGGGGCAAAAGATCGAATCGACCTAAATTGCCTTAAATGGGGTAACTAGGCAACAATAAGATCGTAATATCGAAATAATCCAAACCAATCAGTAAAGAGATGAATGAAACTGAAATACTATAAGAACGAACTTATCTCCTTCGAACAAGAGGACCAATGAATTGAATGATTTCGCCGTCGGTCGTCTTGATATTCGAATAAAGAGCTTGATGAATGAAAGTTTCTTGCTTTGATTAATACTAAGGAAAGTACAGTGGTTTTTTGGCTTACAAGAATGAGTGTCAAGTGTGTGTTTGCATAAGGGATCAAACGATATTTATACTAATTACATGAATTATTCTTCCGAGATTTGCGGGAGTTGTTGACGTCTCGTTAGTGATCCGAGTTCTTCTCTACCATGGCGTTCTCGAGATCCAAAAAGAGTCGGGTCGCATCTTGCAGCCCCAGCGAGGAAGACAACGGCTTTGCCCCCTAAAGCTCTTGGGTTTGGAGGATACTTTGGCCGAGACTCTGTGTCAGCCGGAGTTGGACATGATCCTGGAAGTAGGGCAGTTCCTTGCAGGGACGGTGGCGCATCTCCCCCGTTCTTATGAACGCACCGACTAGCGCTAGAAAGGTTGGGTTTGTTTCTTCGAGTACCCCTTTAGGATTGGGCACTCTTTCCCTTTTTCAAATCTCGTCCACAATTTCTTAGCTGTTTTGAATCTTGCTCCTTGTCAAGTCATGCCGTATGCATGGCGTCTTTTGAGAGTGATTGGTCTGTTGGTTTCTAGTGTCGACGTCGACTTTGATTTCAACGCGTACCTCTATTCTTATTATTTGAGTACACGGAGGTCCTCTAGATTTCAGTTATGCCTTCGGCAAAATAGATCGCCGATCGCATTGAATCTCAATGTTAATGATCGCGGGTGGAGATCTCGCTTTTTCTTTGTGGAGCGAAAATCGCTTAAGGGGGGGGCGTCGACTGTTCCTTCTTGCTGGACGACTGATATCGTATTTGTCCTTTTAGACTTTTGTTGGATGCCTTCTTAACTTTTGCTCACATGTTTTTTGTTTCAGTTCCCGACCTGGAGGAGTTTGAAGATTCTGATTTTGAAGCGGCGACTCAGGTTTTGCTCTCCCTTCCTGAAGCACATAGGTCTTTTGAGAACGTTAACTTCCTGACATCTAATCCCCTCAGCATGTCGACACCTTCCACCTCTATGACCAAAGGCACATGTTCGTTCCTACAGGTATGCGTCTGGGTGATTTTTGGACTAGTCGTATGCTTACTGTGTTGTGCTTACCTGACAGCATCCCGTGGCGAGAGATCATGCGCGCGTCTTTCTGGGAGGAGTCTTTTGGAACAAAAGATTTGATGTGACTACGTCTCATCAAGAGCTAGACACCTCAAGCCACCAAGAGCCCCAAGTGCAAGCAAGTGACATCGGCCAAGTTGATCAAGGCCAAGCGTCGGCGCCACACAAGGAGAACTTCATTCCACCGGTCTCTCCACCACTTGTGCCGCACACCAAGGCTTCCATTGACTCAAGTGACAAAGAAGAGTCCATTCAGCCCATGTGTGCCGAGAGATGTGTGCCCAAGACTCCCAAACATCGCACTCCACACACGTCGTCGCGCCAGGATGACATAGCTGCGTTGAGCATGAGCCCAATTTTGTTTCACTCGTGCAAACTGGCCCATTTTTGGAGGAGGCCCACTTAACTCCATAAACCACGTAATTCTAGAAGATGAGGCCATTCTGAAATCAGGTTCATTAGTTAATAAGCAGTAAAAGTCAAGAGTCTAAGAATGATTAATGCGGCCACTTGAAAGGGAGTAACTTGTGTGTTTTGTGGCCTATTTAAGCAGGCTTCGACTACACTGAAGGAATTGTGTCCTTTAATCAAAGGTGCAATTACTGATTATGAAGTGAGACCATTTATGGAGATATTTAATTCGGTGATTTTAGGTAGTCATAGTGCTTTGCTAGAAGCCAACTATGATTTATAGACTATATGTTATAGAGTATGTCATAAAGTCTATTGCTATTGTTACCGGGTCCTACGAGGTCACACCCTTAGAGTTTGGACTGGATCAGTTTATTGGGAGACATATTATATAAAGTATATAATATAAAGTTATATATGATATAAATTGGGAGATAAGGTTTGTTAATAATAAAGAGTTATTATTAATAATAAGAGATATATTTATTTAGGAAATAAGATATCTACACATGACAATATAAAAGGAGGGCTTTTAGGAAAAGCCCATAACCCTAATTCACTTCAAAAATACGATTGCCTCCATCTCTCAAATCTCTCTCTCGTTCGCCTTCGATCCTCGCTCTAGCAACCGAGTCCTAGGTGATCCAGATTCAAGCTCGGGTGGACCAAATAGAGGAGTCACACGTGAGGCTCTATTTTCTCCATTCCAGCAGGTTGAAACACGCATCAAAGGTATTTGATTCTTCCTATCTATGATCTATTTGGTTTATTCATGAGATCCTTGGTTAGATGTTAGAAATCGTTTCCTGAAATTCCGCTTTACGCATCTAAAATTCCTACAGTGGTATCAGTTGCCTCTTGCATAAATTGATTAGATCAAATTTAAAGTTTTAAATTTTGATGCATGTTCATGATTGTCTTGATTCAAATTAAGTGAAAAATTGATATATAGGTTAATTTACATGATTAAAATTTTAGATTTTGATCGATTGGATTAACAAAGTCTAGAACTGTCAATATGTATATGCATGTAAAATTAATCTACCCATACTTGATTCATGTGATTTAATTATGCAAGAGATATGACTTTTGGCATGTTTAAATCATTAGATGAAAATTTTGATTTTTATAAGATGAATCAACTACCCAAATTTTATTCGGTGACTGGTACCTGTTTCCGAATTGTTCGGTGAATTTTTATGAAATTGTTCATCAGATGGATTAGTCAAATTTTGTGGTCCTCCGAATTGTTCGGTGGCTTTTGGACCTGTTTCCGAACAATCTTAACAATCTTGTTAACGCACTGTTGATATTTAGGTTTAATTGTTAACGCATGCAGTGTTAATATGATATTATATTATAGAATCTTGGATGAGTATTAATATCATATCTGTGAAGATGAGTCTTAATAACAATCTTGGAAAGAGGATATCAAATTGTAGAAATTGTTCGGACATGCATGTTCGGACATACCACTTTAATTGTTAGGCTCACGGTCCTGCGGTGGCTGGTTCGGGCTGGGCCCGGGTCAGCCCGCAGGGGCTACGTGGTTCGGTGGGAGCGAGGTTGGTTCGGGTTTGACTCGGGCGCGACTCGGTCCGGTTGGGTAGATTTGGCGGTTTAGGATAATTTCCTAAATTATAAGATAAGATCTTATTTATTTAATTGGATAATATTTGATATCATCTAAATTATATAATTTCCTAAAAATTGTTAGGATAGATTCCCACTAATTTTAGATAAGGATATTTGATATCTTATCTTGTTTATGCATATCTTATCCAATAATGCATTTTAATGATTAATTATGATTAATGCTATATATTGATTTTAATTTGAATTAAGAATTTGATATTAAATTATTTATGTCATGAGATGATTTATTTCATTTAATATGGTTTTATTTAAATTAGTTAAATCGGTTATTACTATTAATTAGATTAATATTATTTATAATATTTGATATTATTATTACATGCATGTTTTATGATATTATGATATTATTACTTGCATGAGGTGACTAGTATGGCCCACAATAGGATACATAAATACGGTCTGCGTACCATTATGTTTTTCTTGTACACGATCTGTGTATCGTTATGTATTTTTGTAATTTAAATTTCTGCAAGAGAGTTTATTTCAATTATATGTAAGACAAGAAGAAGAAGATCCTAAGAAGACCAAAGGATGGAGATCCATGGAGAATACTAAGGATATAGATCCAAGAGTAACAAGAGCCATGAAGATTAGATCTTTAATTTTGGTTTTTAGGGGCCATACTAGGATCACATTTAATTACTGCATTACTTGAATGCTTTATTTCCCACTTTGCATGCATGCTTGCTTGTTTGTTTATGCTATTTTGTTCACTAGTAAATAAACAACCAATGCATACTTAAGTCTCTTAATAGAATATTGAGATCATGCCTTTCCATATCATAACCATGAGGCCCTTGGGATTCGTTGGATAGTTTTCGCCCTAGCGAGGTGTCCTTCCTTGACCTTGGGATAGTGCGGGTATGTCTAATAGGAGCATGCTGCCTTGGTATGGTTACACTGAACAAGAGACCAAAAGGCTCAGTTTTGGATCTTGAGGCATAAGGATGAGTCTTACATAAGATGTGACCATCAACCAAGAGTTATAAGGTGTTATAATTAGTAAAGGAGTTTACTTACCTTGATTACACGAGACTTGGGGAAGTGCCCTAGTACGCTCGAGTTTCATCTAAGATAGGATCTTGGAATCATTTTACTCACAAGGGACAATTTAATTGAGTAGAATGTGCAATAAGTTATTGTTTATAGTTTGTCTAAATTTTAAGTTCTTGCATGTCAAGCATAATTTATCTGCATGTTTTTATTTCGTTTTGTAGTTACAATGTCTTCTGAACACCTCAAATTCACTCTCCGCTCAATAGTTGAGAAAAACCGTTTGAACGACACAAATTTCCTTGATTGGGAAAGACATATGAGAATCAGTCTCAGGTCTGAGGGACATGAGGATGTCCTTGAAACCCTCATCCCAGAGTTGATTGCCACCTCATCTGATGAGGATAAGGCAAGTCACAAAAACCTGGAAGAAAAGAAGAGGAGAACAGTCTCCACTTTAGGTATTTACGTTACTGAAATCTTATCAACCAAGTCTCATTCTTGGATATTACATTCAGGATGTGGTTCTCACATTATTTCGAATGTGCAAGGACTAAGAAATAGGAGACGGTTGTGGAAGGGTGAGATAGATCTCCGCGTTGGAAATTGAGCAAGGGTTGCTGCACTTGCCATTGGAGATTATAGTCTACCTCTATCTTCTGGCTTAGTTTTAAAACTTTATAATTGTTATTTTGTTCCTTCTATTACTAAGAATTTGATTTCAATTTCAGTTTTGAACCTTGAGGATTATGAATTTATCATTAAGGATTGTTTTTCCATTTATAAGAATGACATTTTCTATGCTCGAGCCCAGGTGAGTAGTAGTGGACTATACATGCTGGATCTCAAATCTGAAATTTATAACGTTGATACAAAGAGGCAAAAGTCAAA
The DNA here is from genome assembly GCA_027886185.1 of Rheum nobile. Taxonomy (NCBI): domain Eukaryota; kingdom Viridiplantae; phylum Streptophyta; class Magnoliopsida; order Caryophyllales; family Polygonaceae; genus Rheum; species Rheum nobile. The sequence goes on from WOAB01000648.1 coordinate 3,997,819, forward strand.
TATAAGTGAAGCCGATCTATGGCATTGTCGCTTGGGTCACATTAGCATCAAACACATGAAGGAACTCCAAATGGTTGGTAGCCTAAAGTCATTTGATTTAGAACCATTTGAAACATGTGAGTCATGTCTGATGGGCAAGATGACAAGGTCACCTTTCACTGGTACGAGTGAGAGGACTACTGAGCTCTTAGCTCTCATACATATCGATGTGTGTGGACCTATGAGCACAGAAGCTAGGAGAGGCTATCGACACTTCATTACATTTACTGATGATTTTAGTAGATATGGATATATCTACATAATGAAGCATAAATCTGAGTCCTTTGAAAAGTTTAAAGAATTCCAGAATGAAGTTGAGACATAGACTGGCAAGAAGATAAAGGCACTCCAATCAGATCGAGGGGGCGAATATCTGAGCCAAGAATTCGACCATCACTTGAGGAGTTGTGGCATTTTGACAAAACTGACTCCACCAGGCACGCCACAGTTGAATGACGTATCTGAGTGGAGGAACAGGACATCGTTAGACATGGTCCGCTCAATGATGAGTTTTGCTGATCTTCCTACATCCTTTTGGGGATATGCCCTCACCACTGCTGCGTTCACACTAAACAGGACTCCGTCACGATCAGTTGACAAGACACCACATGAGATATGGTATGGAAAGGTTCCTAGCTTGTCATTTCTGAAGGTCTAGGGATGCGAAGCTTATGTAAAGCGTTTACTATCTGACAAGCTAGCACCAAAATCAGACAAATGCTTCTTTATAGGTTATCCCAAGGAAACAAGGGGATATTATTTCTACAATCCCGCTGAGAACAAAGTGTTTGTTGCTCGGGATAGTGTCTTTTTGGAAAAGGACTTCTTTTCCAAGAAGCCAAGTGGGAGAAATGTTCAGCTTGATGAGATTCAAGCTGAGCAACAAACCCAACAAAGTGAGGACATAGACGATGTCACTGAGGAACTTGATTTTGGGGGCGTACCTTCTCAAAGGGAAACTGCCCAGATTCAAGATGCAATTTCTCAAGTTGATGAAGCACCTGAGGTCCCGCATACATATGTGGTCAACCCAGCAGCTGAAATCTCTCCTATTGTTGGACCACATTGGAGATCAGACAAGCTAAGGCAGCTGCCTAGGCGTTATGAGGATTACATCTTGACTGCTAGCATTGACGTTCTACTTTTAGAGAACGGTGAGCCTGCGACCTATAAGCAAGCGATGGCGGACCCCGACTCTGAAAAATGGCTGGAAGCCATGAAATCCGAAATGGACTCCATGTCTGAAAATCAAGTATGGCACTTGATAGATTTGCCTGATGGGGTAAAACCCATTGGATGCAAATGGGTCTTTAAGATCAAGACAGACAAGGATGGAAATGTTTTTGTCTATAAGGCAAGACTAGTTGCCAAAGGATTTAGACAGGTTCATGGTACTGACTATGATGAAACGTTTGCACGGTCGTTATGATCAGGTCCATTAGGATACTCCTAGCGATTGCCGCTTATTATGATTATGAGATTTGGAAAATCCTAGGAGAATATGCAAGCTTAAGAAGTCCATCTATGAACTTAAGCAAGCATCCAGGAGTTGGAATCTTCGTTTTGATGAAGTGGTCAAAAAATTTGATTTTGTCAGATGCGAAGAAGAGCCCTGTGTCTACAAGAAGTTTAGTGGGAGCAAAGTGGCCTTCCTAGTTCTATATGTGGATGACATATTACTCTTTGGGAATGACATTCCTATGCTGGAGACAATTAAGGAGTGACTTAAGAAGTATTTCTCAATAAAGGACTTGGGAGAGGCTGAGTACATACTAGGCATTAAGATCTATAGAGATAGATCTAAGAGACATTGGTCTAAGTCAGGGAACTTATGTAGATAAGGTCCTTGATAGATTCAATATGATGAACTCTAAGAAAAGGTTCCTGCCTATGCAGCATGGCTTATATCTCAGCAAGAGCCAGTGTTCTAAGACACTTGGTGAGGCTGAAAGGATGAGCAGGATTCCCTATGCCTCAGCCATAGGATCCATCATGTATGCAATGACTTGTACTCGCCCAGATGTTGCATATGCTTTGAGCATGTGTAGAAGGTACCAATCAAACCCGGGTGATGCACATTGGTGTGCAGCCAAGAACATCCTGGAGTACTTATGAAGGACTTGGGATGATCTCTTGATATTTGGAGGTGATGACGAGCTGGTCGTCAATGGCTATATTGATGCAAGTTTTCAGACATACGTAAATGATTTTGAATCTCAATCTGGATATGTCCTCATTCTGAATGAAGGATCCTTCAGTTGGAAGAGTTCCAAATCCAGACATGTTCTACGGAAGTACCACATGATCAGACACTATGTTGATAGTGGAGATGTGAGGATGTGCAAAGTGCACACAGACGACAACATTGCAGATCCTTTTGACCAAGCCCATGTCTAGGCCCAAGCATGACAGTCACACTCGGGCCAAAGGACTCAAGCACATTAGAGAGTTCTTTTGAGATATTGTTTGTTTTATGATAAACCTTGTTTATTGTTATCACAGACATTTATGCTTGACTTATATATATGAGTTTCATATTATTATTTAATCATTGCTTGGGATTAGATAAAGTATCCAAACAATTTAATAGTTATCAAATGGGCTCATCAAAACTGTTTTGGTGAATGAAACCCCATTAAGTGAACTGAAATTATAAAATTGTTAGAAGTCCATGGTCTAAGTTGTTAACTTGGATACAGATGACTTAATCAAAAGACCATATGTGATATTGATTGATAACACCGGGTTTCATGTGTTATAGGGACATGGAGATGTCTAATCGATTACATAGATGTGTATACTGATACACATCGGACAGACCGATCTTAGGGTTTCTCGGGACTTTACTGCGGAGTTCTAGGATTATTCATGATTAGTGAGTTCCTTAGACATGAGTATGATATAGTTATCATTTGACTACTGGTATGTCTTTGACGCTGTCAAACGCTGACCGTAACAGGTAGTTATAAAGACAGTGATTGGGATTGCCAAAAGTTGAGTGGGAGCTGTAGTCTTACAAGATTGAATATGTCCTCCTATTCCATGTATACCATGATACATTTGGAAAGGATTGGTGTCTCGGCCACTTGAAGAGTGAGAACTGTGAAAATGCATGGCCATGCTCAGATGGATTATTAGTAATCATCTGTACTGACAGTTTGATCTCAAGAGTTCAAGAAACGTATTTGGCGGTAAAGATGAATTTCATCATATAGTCAAATAAGACACTAAGTGACAAAGGAATTTTAACATTGCACACTTGTTTTAAGGACAAGTGGGAGATTGAAGGAATTGTGTCCTTTAATCAAAGGTGTAATTACTGATTATGAAGTGGGACCATTTATGGAGATATTTAATCCGGTGATTTTAGGTAGTCATAGTGCTTTGCTAGAAGCCAACTATGATTTATAGGCTATATGTTATAGAGTATGTCATAAAGTCTATTGCTATTATTACCGGGTCCTACGAGGTCATACCCTTAGAGTTTGGACTGGATCAGTTTATTGGGAGACATATTATATAAAGTATATAATATAAAGTTATATATGATATAAATTGGGAGATAAGGTTTGTTAATAATAAAGAGTTATTATTAATAATAAGAGATATATTTATTTAGGAAATAAGATATCTACACATGGCAATATAAAAGGAGGGCTTTTAGGAAAAGCCCATAACCCTAATTCACTTCAAAAATACGATTGCCTCCATCTCTCAAATCTCTCTCTCGTTCGCCTTCGATCCTCGCTCTAGCAACCGAGTCCTAGGTGATCCAGATTCAAGCTCGGGTGGACCAAATAGAGGAGTCACACGTGAGGCTCTATTTTCTCCAATCCAGCAGGTTGAAACACGCATCAAAGGTATTTGATTCTTCCTATCTATGATCTATTTGGTTTATGCATGAGATCCTTGGTTAGATGTTAGAAAATCGTTTCCTGAAATTCCGCTTTACGCATCTAAAATTCCTACATACACATGTAAGGACATCAAATGCTTAATCAAAAACCAGCCAAAATGTTTGTTGTTTCTAGAAATTAGTCTCTAAACTCGTGAGTTGCATCGAGTATTTGATCAATCGGTTTTGAGTGCGTAATATCTCTCTATTGATTTGATCTTGTCTTGTTCTTTGGTGGTGCGTAACATCCATCCAAGGATCAGATACTTATCCCGTGTTCTTCTTTACGTGGTGTGTAATATCCACACAAGGAGGATCACTTATCCCTTCACGAACTCATCCAAACCATTCCCTCGCTGATACCCTTCCCGGAACCATCAGCGACCATTCAGTAAATCCATCATAAGTTTTGATTCCCAAACCCAATCACGCTCACATTTTGAGGGAACAAGCTAGATTCCCGGATCTACCACTGGGATTTGGAATCACTCAATTAGGAGCCCGTACCAGAGAGAACGAGCCATCTGAATACAGAAGATTATTCTGGAGGTTGGCTGACGAGTCCTTGAAGGTTTTAGCGCTTTACCTCGCACCGTGACACCCTCGATCCTTGATTCTTATCATGTGGTATCAGAGCCCGTGAGGTAAAAGCTCTTGAAACCTTGTTCCTAAGTTGATAAAATTCAGATCTGCAAGCGTAGGGACAATCTTTTGAGTTTTCTGAATTTTGCTGAATTTTTTCTCCTGAATTTTGTTCTTTTGTTGCTGTTTAGTGTTTGATTTTTTCTGAGTTGTTGCGTCTGGTTTGTGCTCATTCTCAAGGTTGAAGACGAACCCACCCAAGAGTCACAAACCACTAGTCATTATCGGCTTCATTAAATTGGGTTCAATAAGTGTTGTCTTCAATTGCCGGTTTTTATTAAAGTGTGTGCCTCTTGATGTCCAAACTGATTTTGGTTGATTGAATTGCATTAAACTTGCTCTTGTTACCGCTTCATTAAGTAGCTGAATGTGTGGAGCCTGTTCGATTTAAAATGAACCAATCAACAAAAGGATACGGGAAAAGTTGAAGCTTCAAACGTGTGATCCAAGGGATATAGTGTATATTATACATTAGGAAGCCCAACATCTTAGTATATATTATTCTATAGGACCTTGTGCTAAAAAAAAATTAATTGAAAATCATTTACAGAACTGCAAAGAAAATTCTAAGACCTTTTTTTTCCCAAAAGCACAAGACCATAACCCTTACCTTGTAGAGGTCGTAAAACTCGGACTTGGTAGGAAAAGAATTGGGGCAAGAAAAAATCGGACTCCACGAAAAGCATAAGCGAAAAAGAGGTAGAGCTTAGAAAAAGTCGGACCCCAAAGCAAAAGAGGCCAAGCAAAGACCACTAGGTGACGTCTTGAGGATCACACCAAGCCTAAGATCTAGTAGCTTCCTTGAGTTGCTTGTCTCGGGTGGTTGAACAAGTAAAGCAGGTTCACTTCTTGATTTTTGCGTGTGACTTGGGTTGCAATTTGTCGCCTTGTTTTATTGCTTTCAAAATAACAAGTTTAGGCGTCTTAGGTTGTTTCTTTTTCTAGGAACTGCTTGCACACTTGAATTTGCTTAACTTTGCACAAAGTTTTGAGTTCTCTCGTGGCCTAAGGTCCATTGGTAAATTTGGATTTGTGGGTCTATGTGTTTGGTTTTGCTAACCTTGCCTTTGGTAAGAAACCATGGATCATCATCTTAAAGAATAACTCACTCTCCAGCCCTTTCATGGCAGTCATGACTTTGTTGAATACTTGATTTGGGAGTGGCAAATTGAGTGTGTGCTCAATCGCTATGGCTGTACGGATGAGCAACGAGTGGCTCTTGCCACTAGCTACTTTGATGGATATGCGTATGATTGGTCGACTGAGTATGAAGCAAATTGTGTTTACTTTGGGTATCCACCGATCAACACTTGGGAGGATCTAAAAACTTTCCTTAGAAGTTCCTTTGTTCCTCGAGATTATGGTATGCGCATCCAAGCCAGATTAGAGAATTGTAAGCAAGGCAATCGCTCTCCTCTTGCATTCTACAAGGAGCTTTCCGAACTTGTGTTCTTTTCAAGCCGCCACCACTCCGAGAGGTACATTCTTTCTAAGTTCATTAATGGTTTGAATACTGACCTTCTTTTTTATGTTAAGAGGCATAGACTTGTGAGTGGAAAGCCCATAGCAGATGTCCTTCAACAAGTTAACCAGGTGTATGAATACCAACAAGGGAAATCTTCTAGTAAAAGTTGGCTTTCAAGCTTCCAATCTACCTTGTCAAGGCAGCCTTCTAGGATCCAAGAGCCAAGACGTGAGCCTATGAGGGTTCAGCCAAAGGTTCAAGCTCCACCCACACCTATGGTTCCTAGGAGTCCTTGTGTTGAACCCTTGCAAGTTGTGAAGTCATCCTTTGGTGATGGAGAGTTGAAGGAAGAACCTCCACTTATAGCCGAATCATGTCAGCCTTCTATGCTCATTGAAGATGAGCTAAAGCGAAAAGAAAAGGAGGAGGAAGTTGAAGAGTCATCTCTTTCATCTACAAAAGGAACACATCCACCCATCATTGCCCGTAGTTCACTCAACTCTTTGGCTACTCCATGGATGGATGCAACATCTATGGTTCCTTCATGTTTGACGTTCCTACTCCAAGAAGAGGTTGACGACAAGGATGATAAGCCTTCTGAACTCAATAGCACTTGTGACCATGAACTAGGCATTCATGAACTAGGCATTCATGAACTAGGCATTCACGTCAAGTGATACTCCCCTTCTGAACTCAATAGCAGGGGAGTATCACTTGACTCTACTCAGTTTATTCTTTTCCTTTTGCTTCAAACAAAATTCTTTTCAGGGGTTAGAGAATCTGAAGTTTATGAATATGTTTTTGTTGGTAGAACTAGGCATTCATGCATACATCATTGTTCTTATTCACAATTCTTGTTGAATGAGAACCATTTTGTACTATGCTTTGTATTTGTTGCCAAGTATGTCACGTGCATGTCTTGTTCTATACTTAAGCATATATTTAGGCTGAAGCTGGGCAAAACTCATGCATGGAAATACATCCATGGATACTCAATGTAACTAATCATGCTTGCTTACACGTACCTTGTTTCCCCTAAAGATGTTTTGGTCCCTCACTTCCTTGTTTTTCTTTGTGCAGTTTTGTGTGCTCTAAAGCTATTTCCTGAAGTGCACTTGGATTCAAGGACAAATCCTTTTTAAGGAAGGGAGGATGATGTGATTACGTCCCATCAAGAGCTAGACACCTCAAGCCACCAAGATCCCCAAGTGCAAGCAAGTGACACCGGCCAAGTTGATCAAGGCCAAGCATCGGCGCCACACAAGGAGAACTTCATTCCACCGGTCTCTCCACCACTTGTCCCGCACACCAAGGCTTCCATTGACTCAAGTGACAAAGAAGAGTCCATTCAGCCCATGTGTGCCGAGAGATGTGTGCCCAAGACTCCCAAACATCGCATTCCACACACGTCGTCGCGCCAGGATGACATAGCTGCATTGAGCATGAGCCCAATTTTGTTTCACTCGTGCAAACTGGCCCATTTTGGGAGGAGGCCCACTTAACTCCATAAACCACGTAATTCTAGAAGATGAGGCCATTCTGAAATCAGGTTCATTAGTTAATAAGCAGGAAAAGTCAAGAGTCTAAGAATGATTAATGTGGCCACTTGAAAGGGTGTAACTTGTGTGTTTTGTGGCCTATTTAAGCAGGCTTCGACTACACTTGTAAGGACATCAAATGCTTAATAAAAAACCAGCCAAAATGTTTGTTGTTTCCAGAAATTAGTCTCTAAACTCGTGAGTTGCATCGAGTGTTTGATCAATCGGTTTTGAGTGCGTAATATCTCTCTATTGATTTGATCTTGTCTTGTTCTTTGGTGGTGCGTAACATCCATCCAAGGATCAGATACTTATCCTGTGTTCTTCTTTACGTGGTGTGTAATATCCACACAAGGAGGATCACTTATCCCTTCACGAACTCATCCAAACCATTCCCTCGCTGATTCCCTTCCCGGAACCATCAGCGACCATTCAGTAAATCCATCATAAGTTTTTATTCCCAAACCCAATCACGCTCAAATTTTGAGGGAACAAGATAGACTCCCGGATCTACCACTGGGATTTGGAATCACTCAATTCGGAGCCCGGACCAGAGAGAACGAGCCATCTGAATACATAAGATTATTCTGGAGGTTGGCTGACGAGTCCTTGAAGGTTTTAGCGCTTTACCTCGCACCGTAGCACCCTCGATCCTTGATTCTTATCAAGATTTCGGCGACAAAGGCGTCTGCCCCAGCCAAAATCATATCTCTCGATTCTCTATCGTCGAAGACGTCCGGGGCAAAGAGGAAGGCAATTGTGGCTGCTGAACCGGTGAGGGTCGACCTTGAAGATATGTCCTTGAGTGATCTCCTCTATACCCAGGACCCTACTGCAAAAAAAGAGATCGGGAACTTCCATCTAATCGACTGTATCGATGAAGCAAGCGTTTTTACCTGAAAGGTAGGTGTAAATGCATTTTCTTTTTACAATCGAATGAATACATAATCTTCTTCTTTTGGTATGTAGTCGCTCTAGTATTCTCTAGTGGCTTTCTCGACGGTGAAGCATCTGAGCGATCGGGCCGACAAGCATGCTGCTCATGTTGAGACCCAGCTTGATGCTACCAACAGTCGTGTGAAGACGACCGAGAGCAAGCTTGCCCATGTCGATTGAAAATTGAAGGAGGCTCAAGCTCGCAATGAGGGGCTAGAGTGCAGTGTTGAGGGGCTCCAAGTGAAGGACGCACAGAATGCAAGCGACGTCGGTGCTTACTTTTGCCTCAAGTCTCGTATTGAGATGATGGAAGAATATGCTGCTGGAAGCCATTCGACTTGGAGTGTGGAGTACAAGAGGGCAAGCTTGAAGCTCCTTTACCCCAATGAGAATCCCGGTGTTGAGCTCTTCAAAATCATTGGCTTGGGCGACGAAGAGCAGAAGGGTGAGGATGATCTCGAGATGGACAAGGTCGTTGCTGAGGATTTGCCAGAGACGACTTCCCATGCGCCAAAGGATCAAGTGTCCGCTCCTGCAAATGCCGTCGAGAAGTCAAGTGAAACCTTGATTGCGTTTAAGTGTTATGTGTCGTGACAATATTGGTGTTTTTTTGTGTCGTGTATTGACGCGTAAACTTTGTGGTTTTTTGTCTCGTAAATTTTGTACCCCATCATGGAGGTGGGATGGATAATTGTTTTGGCGACCCGTCCACCATCACGGGTTGCGTATTTTAATATGAATGCATTGGTGTTTGCATACCTCGTGTGTTGTTTTCTGTTTTACAGGTGGACTCATCGGTCTCTTCCTAGTTGAATCGTGTGGTTCTGGTCGTGTAGACCTGTAATTGTAATTGTGAGTTTGTATGACATGTCGCGTAGTTCCAGGGAGGAGTGTGATTGTATTTTGATAGGACGTGTACCTTTGTAGCGTTACGATAAGTCCTGTAAGGATGTGTTTTGTATTGTTCCTCCACTCCTTGTGTACTGATTGATCGTGTAATGTGTAAGCGCTTTGTATGATAGTGTTTTTCGTGTGTTGATCAACTCGATTATGTCTTGAGGCCTCCTGTTGCGTTTCTGTCTAAAACGTTTTTAAAAAGAAAAAGATCAAGGGGTGACCGTTGGGTGTGAGCCCAACGACCCTCCAATGCTAATGTCAGCAAATAGTCAAATGAATATAATCGAATAAATTCGAACTGAACTCAAAGTATAAGGTTTAGAAGTGATATAACTTTAGATGGGTTGCGTTCCAGCTTCGTGGGATCGATTGACCATCTTTTTTGTCGAGTCGATATGCTCCTTGACCGACGATTTCCTTAACGAGATATGGTCCTTCCCATTGGGGTGCGAGTTTTCCGTCTGTTAGGTCTTTGGTATTTTGGAATACTTTCCTCAGGACCCAATCTCCCACTTTAAAGACTTTGACGTGGACGTTTTTGTTGTAACTTCTTGCGACTTGTTGTTGATATCTTACCATTCGTATCCTAGCCTTTTCCGTGACTTCGTCTACTGTGTCTAAGTTGTGCAACGACTGACATCATTTTGTTCAGGGGTTTGTAGGCCGTACCTAGTTGTTGGGATGAGTAGTTCGGAGGGTATGACCACCTCTCTTCCATACACCAACGAGAAAGGTGATTGTCCGGTCGCGTTCTTTGGGGTAGTCCCGTCGGACCAAAGTATTATGAGAAGTTAGTTTGCCCATTTTCCTTTTGCCCCTGTGAAGCATTTCTTGAGGTTATTTATGATGATCTTGTTGCTAGACTCGGCCTGGCCAATAGATTGTGGATACCGGAGTGTGGACGTGATTAAATTGATGTTCCATTGCTTGTAGAAGGCTCACGTCTTGTTACTGATGAATTGGGAGCCATTATCGCATACTATTTCCGATGGTACGCCGAATTTGCATAAGATGTTACATTTTATGAATGAGATGACGTGCTTGTCTTTTACCTCTCGATATGCTTCAGCTTCAATCCATTTAGAAAAGTAATCAATCATAGAGAGAAAGAAGACGCGTTGCCCTGATGTTGGTGGCAATTTTCCGACGATATCCATTCCCCTTCTCATGAATGGCCAGGGTGCTAGTGTTGGATGGAGTAACTCTGATGGTTGGTGAGCAATGGGTGCGTGTCGTTGGCAGGCGTCGCACTTCTTTACGTACTCTATTGCGTCTTTGTTCATTGTCGACCAATAGTATCTTGTCCTCAAAGATTTTTTGAGACAAGTTGCGTCCCCCGGTGTGGTTGCCTCATTCTCCATCGTGTATGGATTATAAGACACGTTCAACTTCGATCGTCTTTAAGCATCGCAAGTATAACCCTGTGACAGACCGTTTAAACAAGACATTATCTTTTAGATCAGAGGTTAGTGCTTGTACCTTTAGCCTTTTGGCTTCTCCTTTTTCTGTTGGGGGCACGCCGTCTTGGAACCATTTGATATAGGGCGTAGTCCAGTCATCTTGATTGTTTATGTCGTTATCCTCGGTATTGTCGCCTACTTCTGCTGAAACTACTTCCTCTAAGGGTGTATCATATGTTTTTCGAGTGTCGTCGCTGTCGGCTGCTTTGTGGACTTTGGGAACTGCTGGAGTTATGACGTGTGCTAGGGGGATGTTGTGGAAGTCGTTAGGGTGTAAGGCCAACCCAAGGTTTGCTAGGGCGTCAACTTGAGCGTTGAGGTCGCATGGGACGTGCTTGATGGTCAACATTTGGAATTTTTCTGCCAGTTTTTTGACGACGTGTAGGTAGGCCATCATTATGTCGTCTTTAGTAGTGTATGAGCCTTGTACCTGGTTGATGATTAGAAGAGAGTCGCATACTACTTCGATGTTTTGAATTGCAAAGTCTTGCGCAAGCGTTTGTCTAAATATGAGTGCCTCGTACTCTGCTTCGTTATTGGTCGCGTCCCATTCACATCTTACAGCTTGGGCTATATGGTCCCCTTGTGGCGATTTTAGTACAAACCCTAGGCCGACTCCTTCTGAGTTCGACGCTCCATCTATGTGGAGTTGCCACGTACCCTTGTCTTGTTCAGTCGTCAGCTGAGTGGCTTCCCTTGCGGCTTCTTGATCCAATGTTGGACTGAAAACAACCACAAAGTCTGCCAAAGTTTGAGACTTGATTGTTGTCCTTGGTTCGTACTCGATGTCGAAACCAGTTAAGTGTATTGCCCATTTTGCCATGTACCCTAGGAATTTACCTGAGGACACTCCAAAAGAGCATTTAATAGGGTTTAATTTCATGTTGTATCTTTTTAATATTTTGAATGCTTCTTTCAGGTGTTCGATGTGATCTCGGGCTTCTTTTGACTTGACCAACATATCGTCTATGTATACTTCCATGCTATCCCCAATCTGGTCTTTGAACATTGTTGACTAGTCGTTGGTATGTTGCCCTTGCGGTTTTTAGTCCAAAAGGCATTACTTTAAAGCCATACGTACCTTGGCTTGTTATAAAGGTTGTTTTCTCTTGGTCTTTTGGGTCCATTAGGATCTGTTGTACCCGCTAAATGTGTCCATGAATGTGAGCATCTCATGGCATGCGGTCGCGTCGACCATTGCATCGATGTGTGGCAAGGGGATAGAATCCTTGGGACATGCCTTAATTAGATCTGTAAAGTTGATACAGACCCTCCACTTGTCATTCTTCTTTTGCACTACGACGACGTTTGCTAGCCATTCTGGATACATGACCTCCCGGATTTTACTTGTCTCTAGTAAGTTTCTGACCTCATCGTCTACAATCTTGTTTCGCTCTGGTGAAAATTTCCTTCTTTTCTGTTTGACCGGAGGATAAGTTGGATCTACATTTAGCTTGTGAGTAATAAAGTCAGGTGAGATTCCTACCATATCCTCATGCGACCATGCGAAGCAGTTGGTATTGGATCGTAAGAATTCCACCTAGCTAGCCTTGGTCGAGTCGTTTAAGTCTGACCCGACCCTTACCGTCTGGTTTGGCTTTAAGGGGTCTAATACGATCTCATCTAGTTGTTCTATTTCTGGTTTGATGTATCGTTTGGTCCCTTCATCGACCTGTAGTTGCTATGCCGATTGTCGCTCAACTGCCCCTTTCATTGATGTGACATAGCATTCCTTGGCAGGTTGCTGGTCGCCTTTTATTTCTTAAATCCCCCACTTTGTCGGGAACTTGATAGTTTGATGATAAGTGGATGGTACAACTTTCAGGGCATGTATCTAGGGTCTACCAAGGATTACATTATAAGGTGACGGGCAATCGAGTAGCAAGAACTTTACCCGTTGGTTGACGCCGCCAGCATACGTTGCTAACACTATTTTGCCGAGGGTATGTTTGACATCCCCGCTAAAACCGACCAGTGGAGTCGACTTTCGGGTTAGATCGTCCTCGCTTAGACCCATACCTTTCATGGCGTCTAGTGTTAACAAGTCTGTGGAGCTACCTATGTCGATTAGTATTCGACGTATGAGACAATTACCAATTGACAAAGAGATTACCAGACCGTCATGGTGGTCGCCTAGTTCTTTGGCTTCAGAGTCGTCAATGGTGATGATAGGCGCATCTCCTATCCATGGTCGTCCCACCTTCAACTGGGCTGGTCTGTTGCCCTTTCTTTCTTTGGCGTATCTCTTTGCGGCCGAGTATGTGTTTCCACACACGTCTGACCCTCCAGAGATGGTGTTAATAATTTTGGTATGTATTGGGGATGAGGGTTAATCGGTTGGTACATGGTCCATTCGTTCCAGAGTGGCTTTGGCCTTATCAGAGATGACGTCGCGTAAGAGTCCATGTGCGAGGAGCCTTGCGACCTCTTTGCGTAGTGTGATGCACTCGTCTGCTGTGTGACCGTGATCTCCGTGGAACTCACACGATATGCTCATGACTTTCTTAGAGTCCGGCTTGTCACTCTTCTGGGGCCATCTTACGTCTTTTCCATATCTATCGAAACTCTTGACGAGTTCCGACACGAAAATGTTGAAGTTATAAGAGTGGACCTTTAGGGTCAGAGCCGGGTTGTTCTTCCAGTCTTGGATTCTGTCATAAGAGTTGTTTACCTGGCCCTGGCCGCTTCGCCCTTTGGGGTACGGTTGATGTCGCCTGTCACGGTGAGGGTCTGAGGATGACCTTCGGTCGACTCGATCTGGGCTCTTGAATGCTTTTGTAGGTTCTTCGTCTTCCTCTAGTCTGACTTAGGCCATGGTTTTAGTCTATACATCTTTGAAGCTCCGACACGGGTATTTAGTCAACTCGCGATAGAGTTTGCTGCCTCAGATTAGTCCCCAGCGGAAGGCTTCAATAGACGTTGGAATGTCGCAATGCGAGATCGCAACCTTCTTTTTGTTATACCTGTTAAGATAATCCCTTAAGGGCTCACCGTACTTTTGTACGATCTTGTACAGGTCACTTGATTGCTTTTCTAGTCTTCTGTTGCTGGCGAATTGGATCTTGAATGAATTGACTAGATCAGTGAATGACACAATTGAACCCTAAGGCAAATGCATGAGCCAAGTTAGTGCAGGTCCTGCGAGGGTCGTGCCGAAGCTCTTGCACATGACCGCTTCACGGTTCCCTCTTGGAATAGATATAGTCATTAATTTTTGTTTGTAAATGGAAATATGGTCGTCGGGGTCCCTGGTCCCGTCGTAGTTGGGCATGTTGGGGACGTTGAACTTATTTGGGATTTCGACGCGTGCAATCGCCTCTATGAAGGGCGAGTCTTCGTATCCATCGATCGCTTCCTTTTCGATTGGTTACGGGACTCCTGGAATTTGGGAAATGCGATCGTCCAGGGTTTTCATATGATCATTGACGGCCTATTGTATGAGGGATTGGAGATCCATCGATGTAGCAACATGTGGAGGGACTACTCGAGTCTCGATGGACTCGGTTGCAATAACTGGAATGTTAGTCGTGAAAGTGCTAACATAGGGAGTTTGAAACGTACCAGTGGGATGAGTGATGCTCTGCATCAATGGTGCCAGGTGCGTTGTGATCGCCCCGTCCATGTTAAGGCACGTTTGGAGGCCCTCGGTATTGAATGTGCGCCTTGATCCTCCTAGGGCCGATGCGACCGAATATACCTGAGATTTTATGAGTTTATTTTCACGAGTTAGTCGCTCGATCTCGGGTTCGGATTGGGTGCTCAGGGTTTCGGTCCTCAGGCGTTGTTGGGTCAGTTCCTCTTGGAGGACGCTCATGTGGGCGCCAAATTGTTTTGGACTTGGTCGTTGACAACGGCCATGGGGTTTCCACAATCAGTCATGATGATGTGGAAAGGATGATTGGATCAATAGTTGGCTAGATGCCTCACGGTGGGCGCCAAATTGTTTTGGGGCAAAAAAGATCGAATCGACCTAAATTGCCTTAAATGGGGTAACTTGGAAACAAATATCAAAATAATCCAAATCAATCAGTAAAGAGACGAATGAAACTGAAATAATATAAGAACGAACTTATCTCCTTCGAACAAGAAGACCAATGAATCGAATGATTTCGCTGTCGGTCGTCTTGATATTCGAATAGAGGGCTTGATGAATGAAAGTTCCTTGCTTGGATTATCACTAAGGAAAGTACAATGGTATTTTGGCTTACAAGAATGAGCGTCAAGTGTGTGTTTGCATAAGGGATCAAACGATATTTATACTAATTACACGATTTAGTCCAGTAACATTCTTCCAAGATTCGTGAGAGTTGTTGACGTCTCGTTAGTCATCCGAGTTCTTCTCTACCGGCCTCAATGTCTCAAAGCCTATTCGTCGCCTCCGCCTTAGTCTCCAAGTTTTCAATGTCTCAAAGCCTATAGCGTAACTTAATGTCAAAACGACAAGTGGTCCTAACTAGGTTTTACATCAGTATTATATAGTAGATTAAAAATTAAAGCTTCAAACCAATCATATAAATGGATAACCTTGTAAATTTAGAAATATAAATGTGTTAAATTATTTCAAATATATGATAATACGTAGTCCCTTAACACCATTTAATTTATTTTGAAATAATTTGTTCCACGAACAATAAATATCTACTTAATTTTTCGAGGTATTTGAATATTATTATTAAAGCAGCAATTAAATTATCATAGTATATATAATATACCATTTGGATGAGATATTTATAATTAGAATGAATTTTAAATTTAGAAAAAAATTAAAATAAGAAAAATGAATTTTGATTTAGATATTGTGCCGAAAAAAAAGGTTAATTTAAAGCACACATGAATTTTGATATGGTTTACATGTGGCAATTTTAATGAGGGGATGTCATGTGGTATAGTTAGGTTCTAGTTTATTATATATATATAGTAGATTTATAAATAGAATAGATGAATTCAACATTGAGATTATGGTAGAGAGAAGAGCCAAAAATCCAGAACACCAAAATAAATTACTATATCTAAATGTATAAAGAGTCAAAACTAAACGACACTAAATAGTCAAATATCTACACATGATTGAAATGGTATGTGTTGCTGTAAACTCCATGGTTTTGGAGAGTCTGACACGTTGAAGGAAGCATTTATATTCAGAATATAATAATGAAAAACCTAATAGTATAATAAAAAGATAATACCGAATAAAAAAACTATCTACAAATACAATGAAATAATCTTGTTGATTATATATAATATTCTCCCAATCTTTTCTTTCCTAATAAGTTATTCAACCACACTGCATAATGTTTAGTGAATTCAGCTCTATCGAGCATTGAGTCTGGTGTAGAGTGTTTTGTTTCAAAATATCATAACAAATTCAGAGTATGAGAAACTACGAAAGAGACTCCTTAGTAGAAATTTGCATTTACATCTTGAGTTTTCTTCGATCATTCGTTTAAACTCAATTTTCATTGTAAGAATGATTTTGTTATGACAGTTTTATTTTCTTAGTTCAATTCAATAACTTTTATAAACCTACTATTAGATCGGTCTATAGATTATAACTTGAGAATGATCCGAACAAAATACTTTATAATTTTGAGGAAAAATTATTCTTCAATCATAAATTTTGAAATTTGGTAGAACACTGTATTACTTGCTCTATTGTTGAATGTGCATTTCATTCGTTTTGGTTTTGTGTTTGATATGTTGGGAATCAGATTTAACTGTCCATTTTGATCAATAAAAAATTAGAATTTTTTAATCATCCAAGCGAATATGCAGTCTATAGTTCGGTAGATTTGACTTTATTGCGCGCATCATCAAATATTGTGTACCTTATAAAATCAAACCCTGATTTTCAACTTTTGCGGATAAAGATCTAGAACCCATGGGGTCTTCATAGGAAGAAAACTCAAATTGAGTTCTGTCGATTATATTTCGCTAAAGAAGACACATGATGTTCAAACCAATTTTTTTTATTTGTAATCTTTTGTAATTTACTTTTAATATTCATACTTGATTTGTAAACTTGCTAATTGATTTGTAATCTTCTTAATTGATTAATTTGTAATATTCCTAATTGATTTGTGTTTAAATAAGAAAATATTAGTAATAGGTTGATGATATAAATTAATATATTATTTAATTTATTTGAAAAAAAATAAAAGAAAAAAACGAAAAATATTGTGGATAATTTTATAAATCGAAGTCATTGTTCGTATGACACTGATATAATGAAATTCATTGGTTGCATTTCAATTTCACCTTCTGTTTCCTCTTAATTGGAACTCATTATTCGCAAACTAAACGGTTGACTTATTCAATTTGCGGTGATTGATGTTGTATTTATTTATTTGCATTATTGTGATGATATGAAATAGGTATTGCCTTATTGATATAAAATAAAATGTCAATACTTCGGCCAAAGTCGCTTTACGTTCTGATCGGAGTAGTGTTGGCATATGAAGTGGTAGACTTTTTCCAACATCAATGTCTTTATATACGCTTTCAGTATAAATCGAATTCGAAACCTCTGAATAAAACGCTTAAGAAAATCTAGTGTCAAATCACTAGACTAACTGAATGTTGATATGTGAATACTTGTATTGCATATATGTACATACACAATATTTTGATGAATGTTGATATGTGAATACTTGTATTGCATATATGTACATACACAATATTTTGAAGCTTATGGGAATATAATAATTGTGTTATGGGGCCAGTTTTGGATTCTTTTAGATTTGGTACATCCATATGAATTTGTTAGGGTCCAATCCATGTGACAATTTCTTATGTTAATCGCCCACATGATTCATACCCACTATTCAGACTCTTATATACGAGTGCGACACATGGGACCATGGCCGGTCAGGCGGTCACCCAATGTATGAGCTAATGACAGCTCAAAATTAAGTATTTATTCTCAATATAATTCACAACGTTCCGCAACAATTTTAGGTTATGAATTATATGTTTCTTTAAAAACATAATGCACCCATATATAACAAACACAATTTTGACTTGATATATATATATGCATGGTGCATTATTGATTTATTGGTGCTTCTAAATTAACATGTTTTACATATATATATATATATATATATATATATATATATATATATAGTCAGGCTCCGGTAAAACGGATGCTTACGGTGAAATGAAATGTGAGGAGGAATGAAAGTCAATCATTTTGGGACAATGGAAGGCTATGATGGATGTTCCATCATAGCAAACATACACCCTCTCACACACAATCACATCCCATGGTCAACGTTGATCGTTGACCGGTCAAACTGACTTTTGTCCATATTTTTTTTTAAATATATTTTTTATTCTTGTTTTTCTACACGTTTTTATCATAAAATTGTAATTAAAAAAGTTGAACAATTCCTTATTAAATTTGAACAACTGTATATTAAAAGTTGAACAAAGTTTTTTGAACAATATATAAAGTTGAACAATTGTACGAACAAAGTTGAACAATTGTATCTTAAAGTTGAACAATTTCATTTTTATGGTTAGACGACTGTTTCACTAAGCAATTTTTATTTTTTATTTTTTTTGGGCGAGTTTTTTTCTTCCTTTTTTTTTATTGTTTTCTACACGTTTTTATCATAAAATTTTAATTCCAAAAGTTGAACAATTCCTTATTAAATTTGAACAATTGTATGTTAAAAGTTGAACAAAGTTTTGTGAACAATATATAAAGTTGAACAATTGTACGAACAAAGTTGAACAATTGTATCTTAAAGTTGAACAATTTCATTTTTATGGTTAGACGACTGTTTCACTAAGCAATTTTTATTTTTTATTTTTTTGGGCGAGTTTTTTTCTTCCTTTTTTTATTGTTTTTCTACATGTTTTTATCACAAAATTTTAATTAAAAAAGTTGAACATTTTCTTATTAAATTTGAACAATTGTATGTTGAAAGTTGAACAATATGTTTTGAACAATATATAAAGTTTAACAATTATACCAAAAAAGTTGAACAATTGTATCATACAAGTTAAACAATTTAAATTGCATGAAAATTCAAACTTATAACAAAAGATAGATTGGGCAATTCTTCATTAAAATTTTAATAATTGTCAAATAAACTTGAAGTTTTGTTTATAATGTAATATAAACATAATACAAATAAAAAATGTTCAAAACATAAACCCTAAATCCTAAATGTGTAGGAAAATAAAAATAGAAACACGGCAAAAACGGCCATGCACAACCAAAAAATTATTTAAAAAAATGAAATTGTTCAACATTAAGAGACAATTGTTCAAATTTATATACATAGCGAACACAGTTGTCGAACTATAAAAATAAAATTGTTCAACTTTAAAATACAATAGTTCAACTTTTCATGTACAATTGTTCAACTTTAATATTGTTCCAATTTTAATTGTGCAACTTTAAACATACAATTGTTCAACTTTAAGAACTAATTATTCAATTCTTTTCATACAAATTTTATAACGAAAACGTGTATAAAAAAATAATATTTTTTAAGAAAAAAATTAAAAAAATCTGGCCGTTGACCGGTCAACGCTGACCATTGACCGAGATTGAGTGTGGTAGGGTGTATGGTAATATTAAAATGAATGGTCTAGAATTCTCCTCACGTTTCACCCTAAGGGTGCTCCTCACATGAAACTAATCCTATATAGAGATATATAATATATATATAGGATTTGAATATATTTTAGTGGAGCCAATAATGTCGTTGGAACAACTAATAATTGGAGGTTTATATCCATAATCAAATGGCGGACTTGTGATGTTTAATACTCACAACGATTGAAGCAAGATGGACTTATTGTTGGGCCAAGATATTTGGAGTCCAATCTGATCGGCCTACGGTCTCAGAAACAAGGCTAATAGAATCGGCTAAAGCAAGGAAAGATAAGCTCAGGGAAGGGAGACGTTGGCGAGGATCTCGGAAGACGGTTCGACGGTTCTCACAAAATCCGAAAGGGAACGACTAGATTAGATTATTGTGTAAATCATGTATAAGTACAAGATTGATAAGGTTTTTAGAGACACATCGTTAATCCTGCTGAATACAAGCTACAATTCGCTACTCTTTCATTCGTTTTTACAATTATTCTCTAGCTCAGTTCTTTATTTCAGTATTGAAGCGACCGACGATTAAATCATTTGATTCGACCAGTCTCTTATTCAAAGGACATAAACTTGTCTTTACATCTATTTAATCTTATTTCGTATAGTTCTTTGCTTGATTTGGATCATTCAGATATAATCAATAATGTTATTGTCTAGTTGCCCTTCTTAAGGCGATTCAAGTCAGTTCGATCTTTTCGCTCCAAAACAATTTGGCGCCCACCGTGGGACATCTAGCCAATCAACGATCCAATCATCAATCCGATACTCATCCCATCATGGCCGACGCTGGAAATCCTGCAATCCTCGTCAGTGGCCAACCAATCGCAAACTTGCAAATGCAAGAACTCGCAAAAGCCATGAGTGTCCTCCAAGAGGAACTGACCCAGCAACGTGCCAGAACCGAAACGCTAAGTACCCAATCTGAATATGAAATTGCTCGATTAGCCCGTGAAAATGAGTTGTTGAAGTCGCAGGTACACTCGGCCGTATCGGCTCCTGGAGGCTCAAGACGCATAGTCAACACGGAGGGATTGTCTACTCGACTCAACTTGGATGGAATAGACGCAACACCTGCAACTGCGACTAATGCCTCCCTACCTTCTGGTATGTTCCAAACCCCTCCGGTCACTTTCGTTACAACTAACGTACCAAGTTTTGTAGCCGAGCCCCCCAAAGCTCGAGCAATCCATCCGTAGGTAACAACTTCAGCCGATCTCCAGGCCCTCATACAACAAGCTATCAACGAACATATGAAGACCCTGGACGATCGCATCGCGCGAATCCCGGGAGTTCCTCAACCAATCGAGAAAGAAGCAATCGACGGATACGAAGATTCACCTTTCGCAGAAGCGATTGCACGCGTCGAGATTCCTAAAAAGTTCCAAGTCCCCAACATGCCCAACTACGACGGGACCGGGGACCTCGATGACCACGTCTCAATTTATAAGCAAAAATTAATGACTATTTCGATCACAAGAGGGAACCGCGAGGCAGTCATGTGCAAAAGCTTTGGCACGACCCTCGCGGGACCTGCACTAACTTGGCTTATGCATTTACCACAGGGTTCCATCGCTTCCTTCGCCGACTTAATCAATTCGTTCAAAGTCCAATTCGCTAGCAGTCGACGATTAGAAAAGCAGTCAAGTGACCTATACAGGATCGTGTAAAGGTATGTCGATCCTCTAAGAGATTATCTTAACAGGTACAACAAAGAGAAGGTCGAGATCCCGCATTGCGACGTCCCAACGTCGATCGAAGTGTTTCGCCGAGGCCTGGTCAGAGGTAGTGAACTCTACCGCGAATTAACCAAATACCCATGCCGAAGCTTTGAAGACGTACAAGCCAAAACCATGGTGCAAGTCAGACTCGAAGAAGACGAGGAACCCTCCAAAGCAAACAAAAGTCCCGATTGAGTCGACCGAAGGGAATCCTCGGATCATCGGCGCGATCGACGACACCAACCTTACCCTAAGGGGCGGAGCGATCCTGGTCAGGTAAACAACTCTTATGACATGAACTAGGATTGGAAAAACAACCCCACTCTCCCTCCGAAGCTTCACTCTTACAACTTCAATATTTCCATATCGGAGCTCGTAAAGAGTTTTGACAAATATGGAAAGGAAGTAAGGTGGCCTCGGAAGAGCGACAAACCAGACGCAAAGAAGGACATGAACCGGTGGTGCGAGTTCCACGGGGACCACGAACACTCGACGGACAAGGAAGTCGCGAGGCTCCTCGCGCAAGGGCTATTACGCGACGTCATCTCCGACAGAGCTAAAACGACCCTCGATCGAAGGGACCAGGTAACATCCGACAAACTGTCCTCTTCGGTTCTTACTAAAATTTTTAACACCATTTTAGGAGGATTGGACGTGTGTGGGAACACATACTCGGCCACCAAAAGACACGCCCGAGAAAGTAAAGGCGACAAGCCAGGTCAGACGAATACGAGACAATTGCAGATCTCCGATGCTCCCGCCATTACCTTCGATGACTCGGAAGCCCAAGAGTTAGGCGACCACCACGACGGTTTGGTAATTTCTCTTTCAATTAGCAACTGCCTTATCCGTCGTGTTCTAATCGACACAGGTAGCTCCACCAACTTGTTGACACTAGACGCCTTAAAGGGTATGGGTTTAAGCGAGGACGACTTAACTAGAAACTCTACCCCGCTGGTCGGATTCAGCGGGGAAGTTAAATATACCCAAGGCGAGATCGTGTTAACAACGTACGCTGGTGGAGTCAATCAATATGTAAGTTTTTAATACTCGACTGCCCATCTCCATACAATGCAATCCTTGGCAGACCCTGGATCCACGCCATGAAAGCTGTACCTTCCACTTACCACCAGACAATAAAGTTCCCTACTAAGTGGGCGGTACAGGAAATAAGAGGCGACCAACGGGCTGCTAAGGAGTGCTACGTCACTTCAATGAAAGGGGCAATCGACAAACCTTCCGCATAGCAATCACAGTGTGGCATCACTTCAATGAAAGGGGTAGTCGACAAACCTTCCGCATAGCAATCACAGTATGGAGAAGGAACCACGCGAATCATCAAACCAGAAATGGAGCAACTCGACGAGATCGCGCTGGATCCTTCAAAGCCAACACAAACGGTAAAGGTCGGATCAGATCTAAATGATTCGACCAGAGCAGATTTAATTTCCTTTTTACGATCCAACTCTAATTGTTTTGCTTGGTCACACGAAGACATGGTAGGGTTCTCCCCAGATATTATTACTCACAAATTGAATGCAGATCCCACATATCCTCTAGTCAAGCAAAAAAGGACAAAGTTCGCGCCAGAGCGTAACAAAATTGTGGACGATGAGGTAAAAAATTTACTCGAGACAGGTAAAATAAGAGAAGTCAAGTACCGACTGGTTAGCAAACGTCGTCGTGGTTCAAAAGAAGAATGAGAAATGGAGAGTATGCATCAGCTTCACAGACCTGAACAAGGCCTGTCCAAAAGATTCTTTCCCATTACTACACATCGACGCCATGGTTGACGCGACCGCCGGACATGAAATGCTAACATTCATGGACTCGTTCAATGGATACAACCAGATTCTCATGGACCCTGACGACCAAGAAAAGACAACCTTCATAACAAGTCAAGGTACGTACTGCTACAAAGTAATGCCTTTTGGACTAAAAAATGCAGGGGCCACATATCAGAGGTTGGTAAACAAAATGTTCAAGGACCAGATTGGGGACACCATGGAAGTTTACATCGACGACATGCTCGTCAAGTCCAAAGCAGAAGGGGAGCACATCGAACACTTGAAGGAAGCATTCGAGGTATTGAAAAGATATAACATGAAACTAAACCCGACTAAATGCTCTTTCGAAGTGTCTTCAGGAAAAATTTTGGGATACATGGTGACTCAAAGAGGGATCGAAGCCAGTCCAGACCAGATCAAGGCTATCGTCAACCTTAGGTCCCCTCGATGTGTCAAGGACGTTCAGAAGTTGACAAGACGGATAGCGGCATTAAACAGATTCATATCAAAGTCCTCGGGTAAATGCAAGCTCTTCTACGAAGCCTTGAAAAAGAACAAGTCATTCGACTGGATAACAATACACGAACAAGCCTTCCAAGATGTAAAGACGTATCTAGTGAGTCCACTCCTGCTAGCTAAACCAAAAGATGATGAGCCATTACCACTGTATCTAGCCGTATCAAAATCAGCCGTCAGCGCAGTCCTAACAAGAGAGGAAGACGATAAACAATCACCGGTCTACTATGTAAGCCGTTCCCTACTTCCCGCCGAGACAAGGTACACGTTACTTGAAAAATTAGTCTTGGCATTAGTTATGGCCTCGAACAAGTTAAGACCCTATTTTGAATCATATGCTATTATTGTGAGAACTAACCATCCCATGAAAGCCGTCATGAGGAAACCAGAATTTACAGGACGAATGGCTAAGTGGGCCATACACCTCAGCGGATTCGACATCGAGTACGAGCCAAGGATGACGATCAAATCTTGAGCTTTAGCCGACTTTGTGGTCGATTTCAGCACGACACTAGAATAAGAAGCAACGAAGGAGGTCGAACAACTGAAAGTTGAAGAAGACAGGGGCACATGGAAACTCCATACAGACGGAGCATCGAACATAAGAGGAGTCGGCCTATGTGTCGTACTAAAATCACCACAAGGGGACCATATATCCCAAGCCGTGAGATGCGAGTGGGATGCGACCAACAATGAAGCAGAATATGAAGCCCTCGTATTTGGGTTAACACTCGCGCACGATCTCGTAATCCTAAGCATAGAGGTGACATGCGATTATCTCCTAATCGTCAACCAAGTGCAAGGTTCGTACGCTGTTAAAGACGACATGATGATGGCATATCTGGATATCGTCAAAAAGTTGGCAAGCAAATTCCAGAACTTCACCATCCGACAAGTCCCACGTGACCTCAACACACAAGCCGACGCTCTAGCAAATCTTGGCTCTACCCTACATCCTAACGACTTCCACAACATCCCGTTGGCACATATCACCACACCGGCCGTCCCCAAAATCTTCAAAACAGCTAATCCAGACGATATTCAGACGATGAGCGAATTACCCTTAGAAGAAGTCATCTCAGCAGAAGTAGGCGACCATACAGAAGAAGACTTGGTAGGCGATCAAGACGATTGGACCACGCCTTACATCAAGTGGCTCAAAGACGGAATACTCCCAACAGACAAGACAGAAGCCAAAAGACTTAAGGTACAAGCCGTAACTTTTGATCTAACATATAATATTCTGTTCAAACGATCTGTCACAGGTTTATACCTATGCTGCCTCAAAAAAATCGAAGTGAAACGCGTCCTATAATCCCTACACGATGGAGAATGTGGAAATCATACCGGAGGACGCAGCTTGTCTGGCAAAACTCTTAGGACAGGTTACTATTGGTCTACAATGAACAAGGACGCGATCGACTACGTCAGAAAATGCGACGCCTGCCAAAGGCACGCTCCCATCACTCACCAGCCATCAGAGATGCTTCACCCAATCTAGCACCATGGCCTTTCATGCGATTGGGGATGGACATCGTCGGAAAACTACCACCAGCATCAGGACAATGCATCTTCTTCTTGGCCATGACCGATTATTTCTCTAAATGGATAGAAGCCAAAGCATATCGAGAGGTAAAAGAAAAACATGTCATCTCGTTCATAAAACGTACAATTCTATGCAGATTTGGTGTCCCTTCAGAAATCGTATGCGACAATGGCTCCCAATTCATCGGTAGCAAGACGCGGTCCTTCTGTAAACAATGGAACATCACACTAGTCACGTCCATGCCGAGATATCCACAATCCAATGGTCAAACAGAATCCAGCAATAAAATCATCATCAACAATCTCAAAAAATGCCTCACAGGGGCAAAAGGCAAGTGGGCCGACGAGCTCCCTTTGATACTATGGTCCAACAGGACGATGCCAAAAAATACAACAGGACAGAGCCCATTATCACTAGTCTATGGAAGTGAAGAGGTCATCCCCACTGAGTTACTCGTCCCAACTGCTAGATATGGACTCCAAACCCCTGAACAAAATGACGTCGAATTAGCTCACAATCTCGACACCGTAAACGAGACCAGAGAGAAAGCCAGAATCTGAATGGTCCAATACCAGCAACAGGTCGCCCAAAGCTATAACAAGAACATCCAAGCTAAAATCTTCAAGTTAAGAGACTGGGTCTTAAGGAAAACGTTCTGGAACACCAGAGATCCAACCGACGGGAAACCAGCACCCCAATGGGAAGGACCTTACCTCATCAAATGAGTCGTCAGACAAGGGGCATATCGACTAGAAACAAAGGACGGATAACCGATCCCTAGAAGTTGGAATGCGACCCACTTAAAGTTGTATCATTTCCAAACCTTCTTTTTCTTTACGTTTTCTATACATCTATTCGATTACATTCATTTGAATTACATCACTGACTTAAGCATCGGAGGGCCGTTGGGTCACCCCCCAACGGTCGCCCCAAGACCTTTCTTTTTGGTACTCTTAATGCAATTGGAACAGGAACGAGAGGCCTCGAAGACAAACATGACATTCAAATTCAAAAGGATATCCTTACTATACACAAAACAACGCTTACAACACACAAATCGATCGATACACGGGGAATGGAGGAAATAAAACACTATGAAACATTCTATCTTACAAGACTTGTCCTATCCAAGGTATTCGTCTTTATCCTATACTACAAATGACTCTTCCCTGGACAGACAATGCATGCCACATTAACATTCATAACTACAGGTTGTCATGACCAAACACTTCGCGCCAAGGCCAAGGCGCGATCAACAAATCCACCTACAAGAAACATACGAAGCAAGAACAAGGTATGCAAACATATAAGCATCCTACAAAATATGCGACCCGCGATGGTGGACGGGTCGCCAAAACATTGTCCATCTCGTCTCTTCAACGGGGTACAACATGTCACTTAAACTCCTAAAAAACAGAATGTTCACAAGACTTCACCTATACAAACTTCATTACATCCAACTAAGATTCACCCGACTTCTCATTGACATCTGCAGGAACAAGTTCTTTACATGTGGTCACTTCAGGGCCATCCTTTGATGCGTCTTCGACAACCTCTTCAGTCGCCTCATGATCGGCTTTCTCCCTTTCGTCTTCTCCTCCCAGGCCAACCATCTTGAAGAGATCATCTCTTGGGTTACTGTTTTAGGGCGAATCAATCAACCTAAATCGCCTTAGATGGGGTAACGAGTCGATCAGATAGAACGCGATAAATCCAAACCAAATAGACAGTCAACTACATATGAAATAGGAGCAAGATTATATTATGATGTATTGATCAAGTGATAACAGAAATGAGTCAAAATACAACTTATCCTCAAGGAATAGGAGATCAGGTCTTGTCCGACCGGCTACTCTGGTGACTCGACTGTCTGCAGTCGGATGATGTCCCAAAAGAACCAAACGAGAACCAGTGAGTTAGCAAGCTTTGCAAGAGCTGAGTTGATGAGTATTGCTGGGTTGGTGTGTCTTAAGTCAGTATCCCCTTCTTAGCCTCTTCGTACCCTATTTATGGGTTCTTTCTTTTTACCGGTCTTGTTACCATTTTTGCTAGATCTTTCCTTTTATTCGTGAGCATAATCTCTGGGATCCTCTCATTTAATGACACCTCTAATTTTGCACTTAAGTTGGCCGCCGTTGCTAAGGATCAAGCATTTATGGCGTTTGGGCGAGATCTTCGGGATTGGTCGGGTAAGTGCAGTGATGAGCATCCGACGTCCTTCTTCACACTTTTTGGGCCATATCTGAGGAAAGGCGGCCCAGTCTGTTCGGCCTGGCCTGTGAGAGCATCTTGGGCCCAACAATATCCCCAAGTCGTTTGGGCTCAAGGCAACTAATGGCGGGAGTCAAGACGACTTCCTCTGCACACGATCTCCACCATCCGTTCTGGCACGACAGGCGAGTGTCGATATGGCGATAATCGCACGGAATGATGGGACATCCTAAGCCTCTAGCCTTCCCTTCATAAATTCGAAGTAAACCGACATGCTTTTTCATCTTCTTTCCTTCTGATCTCTTTGCGTTTCTTGCTTTGGTAAGTCTTTAGAATCTTTCAAGATTGCCTTCCGATTTCCCCCTCTCTCCATTTTAGATATGGTTTCCAGTAGCTCCGCGGAATCGACCGCTACTCGTTCGAGCAAAAACGACGGTTCCCCCCTTTTCTTGTTGAAGGAGGCCGACGCCCTGACGTGGACGTTGACAGAGGAGGATCTGGAGCAGATTCTCCAAGTCGGCGGTTTTCCACCAGAGACGGTCACGAGACTTCCTCATCCGGACGAGAGAGCAGACGCTAGATATGAGGGGTGGATATGTTTTTATGCTTATCCGTTTCAGATTGGGCACAGATTTCCATTTACTCCCCTCATACGTGATTTCTTGGCGACTCTGGCGCTTGCGCCGTGTCAAGTCATGCCACAAGCATGGCGGGTTCTTAGGGTTTTGGATCTTTTGAACTCGGAGTCGGGGATTGGCTTCGACTTCGACGCCTTGTGGTACAACTATGCTTTGGGGTCGAAGAGTTCTTCTCGTGTTCAGCTGTGCAGGCGTTAGGGTAGGAAACCGCTAGTGTCAAATCTGGATGTGAACGACCGTGGATGGGGGTCGAAATTCTTCTTCGTCGAGCGATCGTCTTTAGAAAAGGGAGGTGATTGTTCGTTTTTGCCGACGGAGTGGCGGGCCGAAAGTACGCACCTTTCTTTTGTTTTCGTTTTGCTAGATATGTTTTAACTTCGTGCTTACCCCTTTCTTTATGCAGTTCCTGAGCCTGAGGACCTAGAAGTCGACGCTAAATCGGAGAGTCTGACCAACATTCTGCTTGAGATTCCTTTGTCGGAGCGAATGTTCGTGAACGTCAATTTGTTATCTGCCGGTTCGATGACTCAAGATGCTATGTCGGCCCCTTCGTCTTCTCATGTCAAGCGTAAGTGTTCTATTTGGATTGCTCATGTTTTCGTTTATGTTCCGTATTCGTAATTTTGCATTTTGTCTGGTGTGACAGTGTCTCGTGTTGGTCAGTCGAGTGCCCGTTTAAAGGGCGTGCCTGGGAAAAGTTTGATCGAACAAAAGTTGGCGGCGGCTAGAGCTCTGTCGAACAAGTCGACGCCTGTCGAATCTTTTCCTCCATCGAAGGTCGGCGATAAGACAAACGCGGTCGTTTCCTCTGATGCTGATAAGACCATTCCGGATGTTCTAAAAAAGAGGTCGGATATCCCTTCTGGTGTCGAAAGGATTGACTTAGTCGGGCGATCAATTGCTGATCTGTTCCAGGCCCAAGACCCGATCTTGAAATCCGAAGTCGACGGGGTCTCACCTTTGGATTGTATTAGCGAGGCCGGTTGTTCTTCTTGGAGGGTAAGTTTTCTGTCAAGTCTTATAATTTTGATTTTTTCCATGGGATGTTGTTTTTTTTGTTTTTTTATATGTCTTCCCTTTGTTTTGCGTCTTTAAGACCTTTCAGTTTCTTTTTGGCGCCTACTCTGGCGTGAAGGAGATGGTCTCTAAAGCCGAGGAAAGGGCTGCTAAATCAGAATCCGATTTGGCGGCATTGAAGACCAAAGTGAAGAGAGCTGAAAGTCATCTGAAGGACGCCGAGCGTCGCTTTGCGGGGGAGTTGAAGGCTTGTCAGGATGAGCTAGAGTGTTGTCGGAAGGAGCTCAGTGAGAGTCGAGTCAGTGTTGAGGGGAAGGTCAGGCATGCCAGGATCGACGCTGGTCGAATCACGTGCGATGTTGGTGCTTTCTATGCGTTGAAGTCGCGTGTCGAAATGGTCGAGGAGTTTGAAGAGGGCAAACATGAAGCCTGGGTCTTGAAGACGGAGAAATGCAATATGGATACCCTGTTTCCTCAGGGGAATCCGGGGGTAGAGTTGTTTCTACTCGCCGGCATTGAGGAAGAGTCTCCTAATGAAAGTGCCGGTAAAGATGAGGTTCACTCCAGTGGTGCCACTCATATCGTGTCGTCCGAGCCTCAACCTTTGTCTAACACGGCTCCCGCTAAAGGTAATGATGTGACTCCTGACTCCTAGTTTTTTATCCTCCTCCTTTATGATCCTTTTGCAAATGACTTGTGGTTTCACTTGTATGTGGGTGAAGTACTTTTGGTTTGGCAACCCGTCCACCATCGCGGGTCGCATATAATGTTTTTAGGAATGTTTGAAGTCCTACATGTGTGTAGGCAGACAATATGTTTTGGCGACCCGTCCACCATCGCGGGTCGCATGAATGTAAAAAGAATTAGACTCTTTTTATTATTGGCGTATTCTGTTTTACAAAGGATTGGCCTTGCTCTATGTCTAAATGTCTGTCGGACTCTTTTTAGAAAAGATAGTCGCGATGCCTTTTGACTTGTTTCAGATTTGCCTGTTTGCTCCGTCGAGTAGGGCTTTCCGTGTCATGTAAGAAAATGGAGGCCTACAAGTGTGTATGTTTTTGTTTAGTAATGACTTGTATTATGCCGAGGAGGGGAGTAATATGTTTTTATTGCGTAAATGTAATAAGGTACTGACCTTATGTATTGTATAAGGAAGGCGGTGTGCCGGCGTGCCGGCGTGCCTCTGGTATTCATCTCCTCGTGTTCCAATCGGTCGTGTAAATGTAATCTAAGCGCTTTTTGTATGTGACTGGATCCAGCTTGTCTTTGTGTTTTCCTGTACTTATGGTCACAATAACGTATCTTTGCTAGACGTAAGTGTTAGGTTCACAGAATAGAATCGGGTTTGTAACGATAAATAATATACAAAAAATGAGAGGGTTCTAGTGTCTTACCAGATGAGGTCAGAAGTGATACATCTTCAGATGTGTGGTGTTCCAGCTTCTTGGGATTGGTTGTTCGTTTTATCTTCTAGTCGATATGCTCCTTGTCCGACTACTTCTTTGATGAGGTAGGGACCTTCCAACTGGGGTGCGAGCTTGCCGTTGGTCGGATCCTTGGTGTTCTGGAATGTCTTTCTAAGGACCCAGTCGCCGACTTTGAAGACTTTGGTCCGAACGTTCTTGTTATAACTTCTTGCGACCTACTGCTGGAACCTGACCATCCTAATTCTAGCTTTTTCCCTAGTCTCGTCGATCGTGTCTAGGTTGTGCGCTAGTTCGACATCGTTTTGTTCATTAGTCTGGAGACCATAATGAGCCGTCAGAACTAGCAGTTCGGCGGGAATGACTGCTTCACTTCTGTAGACGAGTGAGAACAGTGATTGTCCGGTTGTGTTCTTTGGAGTGGTCCTGTCAGACCAGAGGATGAGGGGAAGTTCGTCTGCCCATTTTCCCTTAGCCCATGTGAGGCGTTTCTTGAGGTTGTTGATGATGATTTTGTTGCTAGACTTGGCTTGTCCGTTGGATTGTGGGTATCGAGGAGTGGATGTGACCAGTTTGATGTTCCACTGGTCGCAGAAGGCTCGGGTCTTATGACTGATGAACTATGAGCCATTGTCGCAGACGATTTCTGACGGGACGCCAAATCTGCACACGATATTGCGTTTTATAAATGAAATGACATGTTGATCTTTGACCTCTCGATATGCTTCAGCTTCGACCCATTTGGAAAAATAGTCCGTCATGGTGAGGAAGAAGACCCGTTGGCCCGACGCCGGTGGGAATTTTCCAACGATGTCCATCCCCCACCTCATGAAGGGCCATGGTGCTAAAGTCGGATGGAGGAATTCTGAGGGTTGATGTAGAACGGGCGCGTGTCGTTGACAGACATCGCATTTCTTGGTGTACTCCATCGCGTCTATATTCATTGTGGGCCAGTATATCCCGTTCGCAGGGCTTTCCCTGAGAGGCTTCGTCCTCCGGTGTGGTTGCCGCATTCTCCTTCATGTAATGATTGTAGGATGCGTTTGACTTTTGGAGTCTTGAGGCATCGTAAGAGTATTCATGTGACAAATCTTTTGAATAATACATCACTTATAATGTCGAAGGAGAGAGCCTGTACCTTTAGCCTTTTTGCTTCTGTTTTGTCATTGGGCAGAATGCCATCTTTTCGCCATTTGACGTAAGGTAGTGTCCTATCGTCATGACCGTTGACGATGTCTTCTTCTGGTCGGTCGCCTACTTCTATTGCGACAAGTTCTTCCAGCGGTGTGCTCAGATCCTTGGGTGTTTTTGGGACAGCTGGTGTCGTGACGTGTGCCAGTGGGATGTTTGGGAATTCTTTCAGATCCAAGACGGACCCTAGGTTGGCTAGTGCGTCGGCATGAGCGTTGAAATCTCTGGGAACCTGTCTGATGTCGAAATTTCGGAATTGGTCGATTAGTTTCTTGACCACGTCCAGATAAGCTATCATTCTGTCGTCCTTGGCGTTGTATGACCCTTGAATTTGATTCACGACTAGGAGGGAGTCGTAAATGACTTCGATTTCTTGGACTCCTAGGTTGCGTGCCAGAATGAGCCCAAATACGATGCTTAATATTCAACTTCATTGTTAGTCGCGTCCCATTCACATCTTACGGCTTGGGCTATCTTGTCCCCTTGTGGCAATTTTAGCACGACCCCCAGCCCTGATCCTCTAGCATTCAACGCGCCGTCTGTGTGGAGCTCCCATTTACCTGTTTCTTCTGTCGCGAGCAATTGTGTTGCTTCTTTGACGGCTTCCTGTTCTAG
Organism: Rheum nobile; assembly: GCA_027886185.1. Taxonomy (NCBI): domain Eukaryota; kingdom Viridiplantae; phylum Streptophyta; class Magnoliopsida; order Caryophyllales; family Polygonaceae; genus Rheum; species Rheum nobile. Next base: position 4,029,971 of record WOAB01000648.1, read on the forward strand.
GGTCGGACTGAAATCTGCCACAAAATCAGCCAATACCTGGGACTTGATTGCTGTCCTGGGCTCGTAATCAATCTCGTAACCACTGAGGTGTATGGCCCATTTAGCCATTCGTCCTGTGAATTCTGGTTTCCTCATGATTGCTCTCATGGGATGGTTAGTGCGAACAATTATAGTATGAGATTCGAAATACGGTTTAGTTTGTTCGACGCCATTACCAGTGCTAAGACGAGTCTTTCCAGTGACGAATACCTTGTTTCCACTGGGAGTAGCGTTCGACTGACATAATAGATTGGCGATTGTTTGCCGTCTTCTTCTCTGACCAGTACCGCGCTCACTGCAGATTCCGATACTGCTAGGTACAACAGTAGTGGCTCGTCGTCTTTAGGTTTTGCTAAAAGTAGGGGGTTGGCCAGGTACTTCTTCAGATCTTGAAACGCGGCTTCATGTTCTTTTGTCCATTGGAAGGACTTGTTCTTTCTGAGAGCGTCGTGGAAGGGTTTGCATTTGTCCGACGACTTTGAGATGAACCTGTTTAGAGCTGCTATTCGACCTATCAGTTTTTGTACGTCCTTGACGCATTGAGGAGATCGAAGGTTGATGATGGCCTTGATCTGCTCCGGGCTGGCCTCTATTCCTTTTTGTGTCACCATATACCCCAAGAATTTCCCTGACGAAACTCCAAAAGAGCATTTCATAGGATTTAGTTTCATATTATATCTTTTTAGTACCTCGAAGCCGTCGCGGAGGTGATCGATGTGGTCCTTTTTTTTTTTGACTTGACCAGCATGTCATCTATGTAGACTTCCATTGTGTCCCCAATCTGATATTTGAACATCTTGTTGACTAGTTGTTGATAAGTAGCCCCTGCATTTTTTAGTCCGAAAGACATCACTTTATAACAATAAATACCTTGATTTATTACGAACGCCGTTTTCTCTTGGTCTTTTGGTTCCATGAGGATCTGATTGTAACCACTGAACGCATCCATGAAGGATAGCATTTCGTGTCCCGCTATTGCGTCAACCATGGCGTCGATGTGAGGAAGTGGGAAGGAGTCGTCCAGGTTCGACCCCACCCTTACCGTTTGGTTTGGCTTTGAAGGATCTAGTGTAATCTCATCGAGCTTTTCCATATCTGGTTCGATGTATCGACTGGATCCTTCGCCGAGCTGTAATTTCTATGCGATCTTTGGTTTGACCGCGCTTTTCATGGAGGCGACATAGCATTGCTTGGCCATCCTTTGGTCGCCCTTGATCTCTTAAACTCGCCATTTGGTTGGGAACTTGATGGTATGATGGTACGTTGAGGGTACCACCTTCATCGTGTGTATTCAAGGCCTGCCAAGAATGCAGTTGTAGGGAGAACGACAGTCTAAGACTAAGAATTTGGACCACAACCACGTTGGCTAGCCAATCGAGGTAGTCGACTTCTCTTATCTTTCTTGTTTGTAGAAGGCTTCTGACCTCGTCGTCGATGATCTTATTCTGCTCGGGGGCGATTTTCCTGCGCTTTTGCTTTACAGGAGGCTGAGATGGATCTACATTTAATTTATGAGTAATAACGTTTGGAGGTATCCCGACCATGTCTTCATGTGACCACGTAACAGTCGGTATTAGAATGAAGGAAATCCAATATTTGTTGCTTGGTCGAGTCGTCCAGGTTCGACCCGACCCTTACCGTTTGGTTTGGCTTTGAAGGATCTAGTGTAATCTCATCGAGCTTTTCCATCTCTAGTTCGATGTATCGACTGGATCCTTCGCCGAGCTGTAATTGGTATACGATCTTTGGTTCGACCGCGCTTTTCATGGAGGGGACATAGCATTGCTTGGCCATCCTTTGGTCGCCCTTGATCTCTTGAACTCCCCATTTGGTTGGGAACTTGATGGTCTGATGGTACATTGAGGGTACCACCTTCATCGCGTGTATTCAAGGCCTGCCAATAATGCAGTTGTAGGGAGATGGACAGTCTAAGACTAAGAATTTTACCTGTTGGTTTACTCCTTCGGCGTATGTCGTAAGGACGATTTCACCGATAGTGTGCTTGACTTCGCCGCTGAACCCGACTAGTGGAGTCGATTTCTTGATAAGATCATCTTCACCCAGACCCATCCCTTTGAGGGCGTTGAAGGTCAAGAGGTTGGTTGAACTTCCTGTATCGATTAGTACTCTACGCATCAAACATTTTCCAATAGACAAAGAGATTAACAGACCATCATGATGGTCTTCTGACTCGTCAACGTCGGATTCGTCGAACGTGACCGTTGGGAGGTTAGAGACCTTGGGTCGTCTGAACTTTGGTACCTCGGGTTTGTTGCCTTTGCTTTCTCTCGCATGTCTTTTTGCTGCAGAGTACGTGTTTCCACATACGTCCTAGCCCCCTGAAATAGTATTGATAATTTTTGTATGGACAGGAGATGGGGGTTTATCGTGCTTTACCTGGTCTCGTCGTTCCATGGTGGCTTTGGCTCGTTTCGAGATCACGTCGCGCAAGAGACCTTGCACAAGTAACCTAGCGACCTCTTTGCGTAGCGCGATGCATTCATCTGTCGAATGACCGTGGTCTCCATGGAACTCACATCACCTGCTAATTTCTTTCTTGACGTCCGGCCTGTCGCTCTTTCGGGGCCATCTTACTTCTTTCCCATACTTGTCGAAACTCTTGACGAGTTCCGATATGGATACACCGAAGTTGTAAGATTGGACCCTGGGTGGCAGCGTCGGACCGTCTTTCCAGTCTTGAGACCTGTCTTGGAAGGCGTTTACCTGACTTTGCTCGTTCCGACCATGAGGGTACGGATGATGGCCTCTGTCTCGGCGATTGTCGGAAGAGGATTTGCGATCAGAATGATCGGGTCCATGGGATGCCTTTCGTGACTCGCGATCTTCTTCTAAACACACCTCAACCATGGTCTTGGCTTGGACATCTTCGAAGCTTCTGCACGAGTACTTGGTGATCTCGTTGTAGAGGTTGCTATCTTTGATCAAACCTTGTCTGAAGGCTTTGATGGAGGTGGTGACATCGCAATGGGGGATCGCGACCTTTTCCTTGTTGTAAGATAGCTTCGGAGAGGTTCATTATACCTTTGGGTGACTCAATAGAGATCGCTTAACTGCCTCTCGAGCCTCCGACTGCTGGCGAATTGGACTTTAAAGGAATTGACCAGATCTGTGAACGAGGTGATCGTACCTTGAGGAAAACGCATAAACCAGGTTAGTGTGGGACCTGCGAGAGTCGTGCCAAAGCTTTTGCACATGACAGCCTCGCGGCTCTCCCTTGGAACAGACGCAGTCATTAATTTTTGTTTATAGAAAGAGATGTGATCGTCTGGATCGTTAGTGCCGTCGAAAGTTGTCATTCTAGGAAGGTTGGACTTCTTAGGGATCTCGACTCTGGCGATTTCTTCGATGAACAGAGATTCTTCGTATCCGTTCGATGTTTCTTTCTCGATCGGCTGTGGAACTCCGGGAATTCTAGCGATGCGATCGTCGAGCGCCTTCATGTGCTGACTGAGCGTCTGCTGGACGAGAGCCAGGATATTGGGGGGATTGGTAACCTATGGCTCGTCGATTCGGATTCCTGCTGACCCGATCGGTGTAGAGAAAGTAACATTGTTAGTCGAAAATGGATTGACCAAAGGAGTCTGAGACGTACCATCAACATATCCGGGATGTCGGACGCTTGGGGGAGTTAGCTCGACGTTATCCATGTTAAGACGTGTCTGGACGCTGCTATGGACATGCACTTGTCTGGACGCTGCTATGGACTGTACCTGCGATCTAATAGACTAATTTTCATGAGTTAGTTGTGCGATCTTGGCTTCAGATTGGGTGTACAAGGTAGCCAGAGCTTCGGTCTTTTGACGTTGCTGGGCGAGGTCATCCTGGAGGGTGGTCATTTTTTGGGCAAGCTCTTGGAGTTGGTTCAGAGTTGGGTTTTCGGTTGTGTTTCCTTGAGTTTGGGAGTCGTCCTCGAGGCGTGGTTCCTCGATGTCGGTAGGTAGGCTGACAGTCATGGTTGGAGGATTTTTGAGATGGTGATCGGAAAGTTGCCACGGTGGGCGCCAAATTGTTTTGGGGCGAAAAGATCAATCAACCTAAATTGCCTTAGACGGGGTAACGAGTCGATCAGATAGAACGCGATAAATCCAAATCAAATAAACAGTCAACTACGTATGAAATAGGAGCAAGATTATATTATGATGTATTGATCAAGTGATAACAGAAATGAGTCGAAATACAACTTATCCTCAAGGAATAGGAGATCAGGTCTTGTCCGACCGGCTACTCTGGTGACTCGACTGTCCGCAGTCGGATGATGTCCCAAAAGAACCAAACAAGAACCAGTGAGTTAGCAAGCTTTGCAAGAGCTGAGTTGATGAGTATTGTTGGGTTGGTGTGTCTTAAGTCAATATCCCCTTCTTAGCCTCTTCGTACCCTATTTATGGGTTCTTTCTCTTTACCGGTCTTGTTACCGTTTTTGCGAGATCTTTCCTTTTATTCGTGAGCATAATCTCCGGGATCCTCTCATTTAATGACACATCTAATCCTGCACTTAAGTTGGCCGCCGTTGCTAAGGATCAAGCAATTATGGCGTTTGGGCGAGATCTTCGGGATTGGTCGGGTAAGTGCAGTGCAGTGATGAGATCTTCAGGATTGGTTGGGCCATATCTGAGGTAAGGCGGCCCAGTCTGTTCGGCCTGGCCTGTGAGAGCATCTTGGGCCCAACAGTTACCATTGGGATACAAGAGATCCATATCGGCCTTCGCATCTTCAATCTTACATTCATCATGGGCACCAACAGCATACTCCTCTATCATTTCAATACGAGATTTGAGGCAATAATACGCCCCCATATCACCAGCAATACGAGCATCCTGCTCATGAAGCTTCTCGACCTCAACCTTCAGTTCCTCAAGATAAGCCTTGAAATTCTTCTTGGTCAACAACATCTCACTTTCGAGAGTCTTCACACGGCCCTCAGAAGCCTTCAGCTGCTCCTCTGCTCGAGCAATCCGTTTATCCGCTCTGTCGCTTAATTCTTGAATAGTCGAAAGGGCGACCATAGAGTACTGGAAAGCCTACACTCGAAGCATCATGTAATTCAGTTAAAAAAAAAACTTTCATCTTCTTACTTACCTTCCAAGCGCCGACAACAGCTTCGTCCATACAATCGCTGGGATGAAGGTCGCCAATTTCGTTCTTGGCCTCCGAGTCCACAAAACATAGTAAGTCACTTGCCGATCTCTTCCTTAACATGTCTGGTGAAGGATTCAAAGCAGCCGTCGCCTTCCTCTTATCCCCAGATGCTTTCGACGAAGGGGAATCCAAAGCAATGACTCTAGTAGACGGAGGGACCCTAGCCGGGGCCTTCGCCGAAGACGAAGCCTTAGCAACCGACAACCTTTGTTCCAAAAGGCTCTTCCCAGACAACCGTGCACTAGACCTTCCACCTTTTGACGCTGAAAACATGACGCAACAAAATAAGCAATGGAATACCCCAAAAACCAACCAAACGCATACCTGTAGGAACAAACAAGTGCCTTTGGTCACGGACGCAAAGGGAGTCGACATGTCAACGGGCTCAGGTAAAAGGAGATTGACGTTTTTAAAAGATCTTTCTGCTTCACGAAGAGCAAGTAAAGTAACGGTCACAACTTCGAATCCAACGGGCTCTCCTGGATTAGGTGCTGCAACAAAACAGATGTAAGCAGAATTTTAGAAATCATTCGACGAACAGACCGGAAAAGAGAAACACAATACCTATTTTCCTCCAGTTTGAGAGAAGAAAAGAGCAATCGAAACCCCTCTCAAGGGACCTACGTTCTACGAAGAAAAAACGGGATCTCCATCCACGGTCGTTAACGTCTAAATTCAAGGCTATGGGAATTTTACCCCGACGAAGACGCAATTGGAATCTTGAAGAACCACGACTACTCAAGTAGTACAAATAACATAAGGCATCAAAATCGAATTCAAGTCCCTATCCGCGGTTAAGAGATCAATTACCATAAGCAAGCGCCATGTGTGGGGCATGACTTGGCAAGGTGCAAGCTTTAACACAGCCAAGAAATTCTGGACATGAGAAAAAGGGAAGGAATGACCGATTTAGAAGGGATATTCGAAGAAACATACCCAACTGTCGTTATACCAATCCGCTCGCTCACAAGGTAAAGGGAGACGCGCTACAGTGCCTTTGGGAAACCCTCCGACCTCTAAAATCCTCTCAAGTTTAAGCTGGGTTAGGGTTCCACATAAGGAATCTTCTGGTTTAGAAGTTTCAAGGGGACAAAGGCATCACCTTCCTCACTCAAATCGCTTATAATGGCTTTGCCCTTTCTCGATCTAGAAGACGCCGTGGGAGAAACAAAGAAGAAGACGGTGAAAACTTGAAGAAGAGAGAGAAGTTACCTTGATAAGATGTGAAACGCTGTAGTGAATAGAGAGGTAATCGAGGGTAATTTAAAGATGCAAACCGCCTTACCCTTGGTCAAACCGCTGAACCAATCACAAGACGCCACGTTCACTCAAGGATCGGCAGGAAAAGATTCTACAGAGAAGATCAAACTGTCCCGAAAACCGTTCGTCTCCTAGCCCATCTTGATCTTGGGGCAATTGTTGGGCCAAGATATTTGGAGCCCAATCTGATTAGCCCACGGTCTCAGAAACAAGGCTAACAGACCCGGCTAAAGCAAGGAAAGATAAGCCCATAGAAGGGAGACGTTGGCTAGGATCTCGGAAGACGGTTCGATGGTTCCCACAAAATCCGGAAGGGAACGGCTAGATTAGATTATTGTGTAAATCATGTATAAGTACAAGATTGATAAGGTTTTTAGAGACACATCGTTATTCCTGCTGAATACAAGCTACAATTCGCTACTCTTTCATTCGTTTTTACAATTATTCTCTAGCTCAGTTCTTTCTTTCAGTATTGAAGCGACCGACGATTAAATCATTTGATTCGACCAGTCTCTTATTCAAAGGACATAATCTTGTCTTTGCATCTATTTAATCTTATTTCGTCTAGTTCGTTGCATGATTTGGATCATTCAGATATAATCAATACTGTTATTGTCTAGTTACCCTTCTTAAGGCGACTCAGGTCGGTTCGATCTTTTCGCTCCAAAACAATTTGGCGCCCACCGTGGGGCATCTAGCCAATCAACGATCCAATCATCAATCCGATACTCATCCCATCATGGCCGACGCTGGAAATCCCGTAATCCTCGTCGAGAATCAAGCTCAAGGCGATGTCCAAATCGTGAACTAGATAGAGGACGTCAGTGGCCAACCAATCGCAAACTTGCAAATGCAAGAACTCGCAAAAGCCATGAGTGTCCTCCAAGAAGAACTGGCCCAACAACGTGCCAGAACCAAAACGCTAAGTACCCAATCTGAATCTGAAATTGCTCGATTAACCCGTGAAAATGAGTTGTTGAAGTCACAGGTACACTCGGCCGTATCGGCCCCCAGAGGCTCAAGATGCATAGTCAATATGGAGGGACTGTCTACTCGACTCAACTTGGATGGAATAGACGCAACACCTGCGACGGTGAATAATGTCTCCCTACCTTCTGGTATGTTCCAAACCCCCTTTCCCTATAAATAGGGGGCTCCCATCACTGAGATCTTCATCCACAGCTCTCAACTCATCTCTTCCTCTCGTTTTTGTGCATCGCCGGAGTTCTCGCGTTCGTCGGAGCCACGCCGGAGATTTTGGTGTCGCCGGAAGTGTCTTGGAAGTGTAAAGTAGTGGTGGTTATAGTGAGCCCTCGTCCGAGTCAAGAAGTTCTCATCTTCATCGTCGGTAAGCTTCGAAGCCGAGTTGGAGCCGTCGTCGGAAGGGAGATCCGTGACCGTGAGGATGAATTCCGCGACTGCGGCTCTGCCCAGATTTCCGCGACCGCGGATGTGCAAACCACGACCACGGGTTGGACAACCACGGTCATGGATTAGGCTTTGTTCCCTTTCGTTCGTATCGTTTATACGTTCGTATCGTTTATTCGTTCGTACCGAATCTAACTTAGGGTTCCGTCTTTTGTCTCGACGTCGTCGTAGGAATCCGTATTCAGATTCCAATTTTCAGATCCTGGAACCCGACATCTTCAATTCGTCTAGATTAAGGCAAGTGGCGGTTCGCTCTTGCTTATCATTCCATGTTTCCTTTAATTATGAATTACTTGTTTGTTAATTAAAATGGAGTGAAGTGTTGTTTTCGTTTGGGAACAGATTTTATAAAATGATGTGATAAAATATGATTCTATAATAGGTTGTATATATTGCTAGAAACAACGCTATTATGCATGTTAATTACCGTGATGGTATTGGTGTGGATTTATGTGTGAACTTAATGTGTAGTTAGAACGAGTATTCGTAGGAACACTATGTACCTTGCGAGGTCTAGTCGTTTCTTTATTACTGGTATTTGGAGGATTTTGCCCTAGTACTATTTGGTCATGACTGTACCCTTACTCAGGATAGGTGCACACAACTGGTGCCAACAATCGGGATTAATTCCCAAGATATCTCTCGCGTTGAGATGATATACCTTAAAAGCTTTAACGTGAATATATGTTTTGTAATTAAATAAGATAAGTGCGGTTATGCACAAAATTAATGAACCTTCGAGCGAGAAGTACAACTTGTAACCCGCTCGGACTTCGGTTAGAGTAAGTCTTCTTTTCAATCTGGATTCGCATTGCGCGGTGAGGTTGGTCGTTGACCCAAATGATCAAGTCGTTTTTAAAAGCTTGTGTGAAACTATAACGTTCCCAAACACTTGTCATACGTTTCCGAAAGACTCCACTTCTTTGAAGTCTTCTCTTCATACGTTTCCCATAAGACTCAATTCTTTTGGAGTCTTCTCTTGTTCATACCTATTCTTATGTTTCTGTAGAAGTGTTGAGGTTCACTGTCGTCATCGGTTATTATTCGAGAAGCGACGAGTGTAACCTAACACGACTACCTACCCTCTTTACTTTTACCCTTGCATAGTCTTTCATTAGACTAACCAACCGGTTATTTTCCTTTGCATGGTTGGCTGGTGTCATCCGTCTCATACGGCACATCAGGTAAACTTCCCTTTCCGTGAAGGCCAGAATACGATGATAAGGGCAGATGATGGTTTAAGTGTTTTCCAAGGTTGAAGATCCTAGGCATGAGATCACTCAGATCAAGACTCTTCGTGGCGTTTATTAATTTCAAAGACTTTCGCTGTGTTAAACAATTCTATATTTGGTTTTGTATTTGATTGAGAACAGTTGTAAAACCACGATGTTGGTTGAATAATGTTTGGTAAATTTTATGATATTTAATAAAGTTTGCGTTATTATATAGTTGTTATAAAATTATTTAAGCCTTGGGTGACCCCAGATGTGTAATCTGAGGTCACTGGCGGTAATACTTTCAAGGGAGAATTTGGGGGTGTTACAGATTTGGTATCAGAGCCAAAAGTTTTAAACGGGTTTGGGTTTTCAAATCGTTTTACCTAAAACAAAAATTTTATGAACCGTTTCCCGTTCGTGTTGAGAAATTTGTTGGTTAGTTCCAAAAGTCAAAAATTTTGAACAAAATTATACTTTGAGTAAAATGTGATATTTTGAAATCTCTACCATTCAAGTCGTGCCTTCTTTTCCGGTCTGATATAGTAAGTTCGCTTCTATATTTAGAAAGACTAATCCTTTCTCGTCGCCTTACATGATATGGGCTCTTTCGTGTCTCAGCTTAGGGGTAAGAAGAACGCCGAGATAGCTTTGCCACCTCAGGCCGAGCTTGTTGTTCCCGTCCCTCTGAGATGTACACCAGTAGAGGAGCCGAGTAGCCCACCTGAAGATGAGATGACCGTCCTCATGGAGTCGCTAGTGCTGATAGCCAACCGGGTGAAGGATCCCGAGGAGGATCCGGAAGAAGACCTAGAGGAGGATCCAGAGGAGGACGAGGAGGAGGATCTCGAGAAGGATCCGAAAGAAGATCCAGATAAGGACCCCGAGGAGGACCTCGAGGGGTACTACTATGAGTCAGATGGTCTAGAGCACATGCTCGTAGAAGCGGAGGATCCGGGGATGCAGTTCATCTTCCCCAGTCTGGAGAATCTACCATTCCAGGAGTACTCGCCATTGTCCCCTGCTGCATGAGAGGCACTTGGTGTGCCCGATGATGTGAGGGTGGAGTACGAGCCTTTGGATGCGCCAGTGGGTCCGCATCCTACTCACGTGCCTGAAGAGTTTGTGATGAGCCCCGCGTCTCGTCATGCGCACAATTAGAGTGAGATGGCTTCCGCCGAGGCCCGTCACCATGTGGAGCTGATGACTGAGCGTGCTCGTATGCGGGCAAGGCCGTGGGAATCGATGGATGCTCCGAGGGAGGTTCCGACCCGACAGGCCAGGCCTGGGCCCCGAGTACTGGTAGAGCGCATGGAGGAGTGGACGGAAGCCTTGTACGATATGGAGGAGAGGACTTAAGTGACTGAGCTCGGTCTCTCCCGTATGCTGGATGACGTCCACGAGCTCCATGAGAACACCAGGCAGGCCAAGCTGCTACTCAACTCTCATTACGAGGTGAACAGGGCGGATTTCTACCCAAGGTTCCTTGAGGAGTTTTGCCACCCACCAGTACCTGGGGAGGGGCCGAGTGTTCCTGTTCCCAGGGAAGGGCCAAGTGTTCCGAGGCCTAGGGAGGAACCGTGTGCTCCGGGTCCTACTAGGTCGAGGAGGCCGACACCGGAACCCGAGGACGGTCCACCTCCAAAGAGAAGATGTCAAAGGTCTGATGGGTATAGGAAACTCTTCATGGCACCTTGAGGGAGGACAAGTAGCATGCCTTAATGAATTTTTTTTTAGTTGTTTTGTTTTGTTAGAGCCGTAGCCTCCTAGCAATTTTGTCTTTTTGTTTAGGAGGGCTATTGTAAAACTTATCAAGACTTGGTTTCCGTTCATTTCATCAATAAAGTTTACCAGTTTGATCTATTCCGAGTCAATTCTATGCGTTGTGCATTTTAAAGTGTGATATTAATGTTGTGAAATATTTGGGAAAATTGATCGGTAAACAGATGGTGAACACAAGAAATACTATTCGTGCTGGTGCTGGGCCGAGTAACAACCCCACGAGGAATCTAAGAAGCGCCGCAAATCAAGGGGAAGAGAGCGAGTCTGTCTCTCACAATAACCCCATAGACAATGGTCAAGTTTAGGCTAATCCTCAAGTGGTATTTGATGCTGCGGCCATAGAGGCTATTCGGGGGATCGTTATGCAAGCGGTCACCGATATAATGCGGCTAGTTGCACCACAAGCACAGGGTGTTCCAGTTCCTCAAGTTATTCCTGAATTTGGGGAGCCAGCTGTTCATGTACCTCAGGGTGATGCCGTCAGGAACAGAGGAAACTATGGTCGAGCTTTGAAAGCCATTAGCTCAATGAGGCCTGACAGCTAGGACAATACTGGAGAACCAGTCAAAGTGGCTGTTGGATCGTTAGAGTTACGTCTGAGGGAACAAAAGCTTTGTTCCCACAGAAGTTGCAGCGGAATAAAAACAGCAAGAAAGATAACGAACGAACTCACGATGTATAGTGGAAACCCGTATTAGCAAAACTAGTTTCTCAAGGAAAAACCACTACCTTCAAGCTTCCGCTTGAGAGGATTTGGAAGCGTGTACTTGTCTTATTGATTTCTTGTTCGATTACACTTGTATCCTGGACTTCGGCCTCTAAACAACCAGCTAGACTCGAAGACACTTCTACAACGATGAATCGAACTCAACCCTCAAAGACTTACACACACCTCACTTCTTTTCTTTCTCCTTTTCGTTCTCTTTTTTTTTCGTCGTTCAAAGTCGTACCTAAGAAATGAATCCTCACTTCACTTAAATACAACACGGCTAAACCATAATCATAACAAGATAGGATATTCTAAAATCGGATTACAAAAGATATGATTTTGTTTGGAAGAATAATATCCCAACCGATTATATTAATTAAGGAAGGAGTTCCTTAATTAATCCAATCGGAAGGATGTTCTTCTTCTATCTCCAATTGCCTTATCTTAGGAAAGATTCCTAAGATAACACAATCGGGTTTTCTCTTTCCATATCTTCGCGCAATCCGGCTTGATCCTTGGAGCCGAAGTCTTCATCCTTTACCGCATGTGCTTCTTGATTTGTTTCCTTAATTCAACACGCTGGATTTCTTCTTTCCTTTTGCAGCCTTGATTTGGTCCGTCACTTCAGTTCCTTGAGAGGTAACAAAGCACTTGACAGGACTTTGTTCCCTCTGAGATCCTTTGCTGCAAAGCTCCCTGGGATAACTTCCCTTGTCCCTGAAACACTTGGTACACATATTAGTTGAGTGTTTGTTACCATCAAAACCTAAGGAATTCAACAAATTCTCCCTTTTTGATGGTGACAAACACCCTTAACAAGAAAGCATATACCAACTAGAAAAAGATAAATATGACATGAAAGTTTCCCACTAAGACACATTTAGTTCCCCCTTAGTTCAGCAATACGTTTTACCTATTCTGTTCCCTCTCAACCAATGCTACCTGTCATATTCCCCCTTTTGGCATCATCAAAAACATCAGTAAAGAGTTAGAGAGGAAAAAGTCAAGGCCAGATAAACATAACCACCCCTGGTCATTAATTAAAAAAAGAACTTAAAAACATGCAAACACCGCCAAGACAGACAAAACATCAAAACATAGTCAAAATGCCACACCGGGCACACAAATCAGATAACAAGAAAAACAACTAAGAGGGAGTAGATGGGCAAGGGAACAAAAGAGGGGTAAGGACAGCAGGTAAGCGATCAGGCATCACTGTGACCAGCCGGTTGAGCCGATGCGTGATGAGAGATAAGCGCGTGCACATCTTCCATGAGACGTCTCACATCCTTGCAGAGACTTCTCACATCCCTCCCCAGAGACAAATTCTCATTCAGTTCCCCCTCAGAGTTGTCGGCCTCAGAAACCTCCATTGCCTCGGAATCCTCTACTGCCTCAGAAGCTGCAGGGGCACTCTCAACCTTCACCCAACCTTCATTATCTTGAAGAGCGAACTGCATCTTGTGCAGGTTACTGGCGTCGAACGGGCGGGAGAAGATGCTCACGTCCTCCGACGGGTTGTACACTTTATGGTACTCAAGGATTTTCTTGACAACCCGTGGGAAAGGAAGAGCGTGCTGGAGAGTGTTCCTGGCGTGGGCCATGTGCTGCATCAGAATCTTCGGTAGGCTAATGGGCTCCTTCTTCAGCATTAGGGACAGTAGGACAATGTCCAAGATTAGAAGCCGGTTTCTCTTCTGTCCCCTTGGCGTGATGTTGCTGATGAGGAAGTGGTACACCACTTTGTTGACAGCGGACATCTCTGAGATGTCGAGATCAGCACTCCCCTGAGGGTTCTCAATACCTGCAACAGCCAACACAACCTCTGAGTAGGCAAAGTCCTTCGGCCACCTTCCTTTTGGGTATTCCCCATACCCTTCATGTGGAACGCCCAGAGCAACACCAAGCTCAATGCTTGAGAACATGTGGACTTGCCCTTCAATCTTGTAACTCCCCAGAACAGCGTGGGGGTGAACTTCCATCGCGTAGGTAGAGTAGAACTCCCTTAGCAGCACCTCATCCATCTCCTCTTCTTCTACAAACAAATTGCTCCATTTTTGGGTCTCCAACAGATCATGCACCCCTTCCAGATGGTTCTCCAGTAGGAACTCAGGGACGACTCGCAGCTCCTTGACCACCGACTTGTGGCTCATGTCTTTGACATCATCAGCCGCCACCTTTCCTTTGGCTTTGGCCAGCTGACGACGTTGGCTTTGACGGACAGGAGCGGCAGACACCTTGGCTTTCTTTGCGTTGTTCCCCGAGAGGGGTACTGACTCCTCATCGGAGCTGACCGTTATCGCCTTCTCAGACTTCCTCTGAGAGCGTGTCTTCCGCTTGGCGCTTGGAGGAGCAGGCAGTCTTCACCCTGCCAGAAGTCTTAGGAGCCTTTGGAGGCTCCTCCTCATCAACTTCCTCAACCAGTTCCTTGTTGAGGTCCCACACAACTGACTGAATCTTCTCCTTCACAGCAAAGTGCTCCTCAGCTATGACCGGGGTCTCTTGACGGGGCATCTCCTCCATCGCCTCATCAATGGGGTCGGGATGGGTTGGAGAGGAATGGACCTCCTCTATTTCAGTAGAGGAGATGGCGGTTGGGACGGCTGGAGAGGTTTTGGGGTTAGGGTTTTGTGGAGCGGGGTCTGTGTTTGGGGCTACGAAGGGGACCATGGCGAGTTGGCCTTGGGTTGGTGATGGTGGAGGGGTAACAGTGGCGGTTGCTGGAGTGGTGGAGGTGGAAGGTAGGGATTGGGTAATAGCGGCGAGGAGAGCGGGGTCGGTTCCCATGGAGGACAGTTTGGTGAGGAGGGTTTGGAGGTCTTGGGCGATGGTGTTGGGGAGGTTTGAGTTGGAGGCCATTTCTGTGAGAGAGGGAGAGTTCTGGGAAGACGAGAGACAGAGAGGAAGGGAGAGATTGCTTGAGGAAGATAAGGAAACAGTGAGGAGGAGACTTACCCGGAGACTCCAATTTATAATCTTCACCGAATCTTCTAGTGTTTCCAAAGATAAATTAAAATCTTTTCAGCTTCCAACAGATAACAATTGTAATCTTCCAACTTCCCAAAATAAAATCAGAATCTCGTCCAAATTCGACTTAGCCAGCCGAATTACCCTTCCCAACTTCTTTCCATCAAATCAGCCCTAAATGCTCAACATGGCCCAACACAGACTTCCATCATTACACCCTGCAAACACACGTCACCTCAACCTGCAAGTCACAGAAGCCAAATCGTTTTCCCGCCAAACCAAAAAGTAGTAGGGTGTGATGCTGGGGGTTAGTTACCAGAGAGGGTACAAAAGACCATCACACCAAAATATATGATATTTGCGATTGATTTTTACATCATGCCTGAGGGGTCTCCAGTTGTGGATGATAAGAGGGGCTCATAGGAGACTTCAAACATGGCGGTCTAGGTAAGCTATAGAATCAACTATCATTTGGGCTTATGATGAGGGAACAAAACATCAAGTTGATTCTTTTGGGTTGAAATAAAGCTGAATCATGTGACAAGTGATGACATAGATGATCATGCACGACATTCAGTACATCAAGGAAGTAGAAGCACATATTCAAGTCGAATGTTTAATTAATACCCAAGGAAGAGAATGCATATCAAGACATGAAAGTTCATCTTTCACAATTTACCACGTAATCTAGCCAATCATCGAGGGAACACAACAAACACTACAAGAAAACCCATTTTTTGCAACGACTAAAGTCGTTGCGATACATAGTTTTTGCAATGACATATGTCATTGCAAGGTCATTGCCCGTAACCCCGTAGTGAAAGGTTTTTGCAACGACAATTTTTGTTGCAAAAAATAGCCTTTTCACAACGACATGGTTTGTTGCAAAATATCTGTCGTTGCAATACATTGACAATATTTTGCAACAACCTTTTCCGTTGTAAAAAAAGGTAACATTTACAACAACTTATGTCGTTGCAATACATTGACAATATTTTGCAACAACCTTTTGCGTTGCAAAAAAAGGTAACATTTACAACAACTTATGTCGTTGCAATACATTGATAATATCTTGCAACAACCTTTCCGTTGCAAAAAATGGTAACATTTACAACAACTAATGTCATTGCAATACATTGACAATATTTTGCAACAACATTTTCCGTTGCAAAAAAAAGGTATCAATTGGTAGCATAGTTTGTTTTTTGCAACAAACTATGTCGTTGCAATACATAAACTTAAAAAAGGTAATACATTTTTTGTTTTGCAACGACTTGTGGGTGCTGTACTAAATAGTTATTTTCCGATGACCTGTTACAACAATTCTTATGACTCATTTCAGTTCATACAACCTGTATCCAAGATCATAACAATAACAACTTCGACTATATAACCTTTAGAAATCTGTTCAAAATACAAAATATATCCATAATTATCAAAAATATGTCTAACATCCAAATTATCATCCCCCAACCTGCATCAAATATCATACGACCTGTATCCAAAATCATTTCATAATAATCCCTTCGACAATATCCAAAAAAGGTCAACCTTCAAAGCTTCGACATCCAAAAAGAAGGCACCGATTGCTTAGTGAAAATTATTCCCAACCTGCATAGTTACAATATCATTATTCAGCTACTATTATCTTCCTACCTTCTTGCTAGACTATGAATAAGGAATATGAGATGAACTATTAAGAAAAAATCTGTGATGAACTAAAAAAAAAATTTACCTGTTGGCATAATTACGGAACACCCCTATTTGCAAGTTGCTGCAACATTTCCCGCTTGAAATTTTCCATTGCTTGTTGTTGTTGTGCTTTATATTCTTCTAATTCTTGTTGTTGCTTTTTTGGGCTCTCTTCCAATTCTTGTTGTTGCTTTTGTTGGCTCTCTTCTAGTTCCTTTATCCTTTGGTCTTGTTCCTTTATCCGTTGGTCTTGTTCTTGTATTTTTCCTTGTTGTTGTTCCAAAAGCCTTTGTTGTTCCATCTGGTGCTTTCCTTTGGTATAACCGCGTAAAGAAGTCCCTTTTCCACGAACATACCCAGACCTTGGCTCCAGAACTTGTGTCAATATTTCCTCTTGTGTCATTGAATCACCAACTGTAGCAACTACATTTTTCAAATTTTCCTTCAACAAAATGCAAAAGAAGTTTAGAAACAGACTTATTAAATAATTTCAAACTTCTTGCATTAGAATCTATGAGACATACATGAATTATTTTAGAACGTTTTCCATCAGCCCATTCAAGTTTGTCTTCTTTATTTGTATGTGTGTGCTCAATAAGCCATATCACATCTTCAGAAGGCTTCACGCCGTCGTTCTCTTTTATCTAGTACATCATAAAATAATTATTAATAAATTCACTATAATTAAAATGAATCACAAGTGCAAATATACTTAATTAACTATTAATTAAGTCTTACCATTATATCCTCAACTTCAACAAAGGCTAAATTTCCAGTAGTGTGAACACATCTGTTCTCAGACAATCTGTTTTTGGAGTTCCTTTGGCTTACAATCTATATGATAAATCACGTGGAAGATTAAAATCTATAAGGAACAACCATGAAGCTAGAAAAATGCATGTTATATGAGTAAATACCTTGAATTCATCTGAACCATAATGATTTACACACCATTCCCATTGCACTTGAGGTAAATCGGGTGGAGGATTTTTCAAGCGTTCAAGATCTGTTTTTCCACATTTAGGACTGTTGGATCGTTAGAGTTACGTCTGAGGGAACAAAAGCTTTGTTCCCACAGAAGTTGCAGCGGAATAATATAGCAAGAAAGATAACAGAACGAACTCACGATATATAGTGGAAACCCTGATTAGCAAAACTAGCTTGTCAAGGAAAAACCACTACCTTCAAGCTTCCGCTTGAGAGGATTTTGAAGTGTGTACTTGTCTTATTGATTTCTTGTTCGATTACACTTGTAGCATGGACTCCAAACCCTAGACTTCCCACCTAGATTCGAAGATCACTCCTACAACGATGAATCAAACTCAACCCTCAAAGACTTACACACACCTCACTTCTTTTCTTTCTTCTTTTCGTTCTCTCTGTTTTCCGTCGTCGTGGTTACATAGAAATGAATCCACACTCCTATTAAATACAACTCGACAAACCCTAAAAGTAACAAGATAAGATTTATTCAAATATGGTAATAAGAAGATATGTTTTGCTGGAAGAATAATATCCCTAGCCGTATATATTAATAAAAGGAAAGGATTCCCTTAAATTAATATAAACGGATGTGATAAGATTCTTCTCTCTCCAATCCGCTTATCTAAGGAAAGAATCCCTAAGATAAGGAATCGAGCTTCTCTCTCCATATATCCTCCAACGGCTAGATCCTTCCAGCCGATTTCTTCAATCTTGACCACGTGTGCGCCTTGATTTGTTTCCATAAATAACACGCTGGATTTCTTCCTTCCATTCGCAGCTTCGATCTTGTTCGTCACTGTTGTTCCTTCAGAGGTAACAAAGCACAAGAACAGAGCTTTGTTCCCTCTTCAATCCTTTGCTGCGAAGGTTCCCTGAGACAACTGTCTTTGTTCCTGAAACACTTAGTACCCAAATTAGTTGAATGTTTGTCACTATCAAAACCTAAGGAATTCAACACATTCCCCCTTTTTGATGGTGACAAACATCCTTGACAATAAGGCATATACATCCGAGATAAAGACGGTTGTATGGGGAAGGGTCTCCACACAAGACCATAATAGTTCCCCCTCAATACAGCAACATATGAGACCATGTGCTATTCCCCCTCAACCAAGGCTACCTGTTATTTTCCCCCTTTTGGCATCATCAAAAACATAGCAAAGAGTTAGAGATGAAGGATCACAGCCAGATGAACATTATTCCCAATCGCATTGGATTGAAACGCACGAACACGGACAGCATGTTAAGACAACAACAAGATATACAAGGATACCATTTATGATCAACATGCCAGTAAATGTTCACACACGAATCAGAGACAAGGAAGTTCGAAAAGTAGAGGGATAGATGTGCTAGGGAACAAAAGAGGTATATTGGTTAGCCAGAGAAATACGAATTAAGTACCACTGGGGCCAGCAGTAGATCTGAAGTATGACTAGCAATGGAGTTCATCTTTTGTTCCCACTCAAAGCTTGTGCTTCCTTATTGTCGTCAGCATCCATCATAGGCTCAGCCAATGGAGGAGAGAATCTTTGGTTCCTTCTTTTCCCTTCTTTGTGTATCTTGTGATGTTCCGGTTTTTTTTTTTTTTGAACATCACAACCTTCAGCTTGCCTTCTTTCACCAGGGATTCATTCGGAGCCCACTACTTCTCACATGCAACATCAGCTTTTAAGCACGAACCATCCTTAGGCAGTTGGAAGCCAGCATCACATATCATACCTGTCGAATCCTATCCACAGACCATAGTGGCAACAATTCGTATTCTCGACTTTCCGAAAAAGTAGAAGAGTGTGATGCGGGGGTAATGTTACCAGAGAGGGTACAAAGAACATCACACAAAAGCATATACGAGAATTTTTAATAATGTTTAATCATGAATGAGAGGCTCCCAGATGTGGATGATTAGAGGGGCTCATAGGGAGCATCAAACATGATGGCTAAGGTAAGCTGTAGAGTCAACAATCATTTGGGCTTATAATGAGGGATCAAAGCATCAAGTTGACTCTTTTGGGCCGAAAGAAATCTGAGTCATGTATAAACAAGATAGCATAGAGAATCATGCATGAAATTTTGCATATAAGTGAGGTATTAGCATGAGTCTAAGCAAGTCGTTCAACTAATGATCAAGAGAATAGATGCAGACCAAGACATGATGATTAACCCTTCACACTTTACCATGTAAATTAGCCAATCATCGAGGGAACACAACAAGTAGACAGTCAGTTTAGAGAAATCATACCTAATTCCATACGAAACTGTTCGAATGGTTCCCTGTTTAGTGCCTTGGTGAAAATGTCGGCGATTTGATCCTTAGTTCCACAGAAATCCATTGTCACCAACCCTTTCTCCACACAGTCACGTAAGAAGTGATGTCTTATCTCGATGTGCTTGATACGTGAGTGTTGTACCAGATTCTTGGAGATATTTATGGCGCTGGTATTGTCACAGAGAATGGGAATAAAGTTAAGAAGAATACCGTAGTCGCTGATTTGTTGTTTGAGCCATAAGAGTTGAGTGCAACAAGCAGCAACGGCTATGTATTCAGCTTCTGCAGTGGAGAGAGCCACGGAGCTCTGCTTCTTTGACCCCCAGGAGACCAAACACGGCCCAAGGAACTGAGCCATTCCTGAGGTAGATTTTATGTCCACTTTCTTCCCTGCGAAGTCAGCATCTGTGTATCCGACAAGATCAAGACTTCCTCCTCTTGGGTACCACAGACAAAGATCATCTGTTCCCTTCAAGTATCTCAGAATCCTTTTCACTGCTTTGAGATGTGTTTCTTTGGGATCGGCCTGAAAGCGAGCACAAAGACATACACTATACACAATATCAGGTCTACTAGCAGTGAGATAGAGAAGCGAACCTATGATTCCTCGGTAGAGGGATGGATCAATTCCTTGTTCATGTTCGTCTTTTCCCATTGGATTGTTTGGAGATATGGGAGTGGTGAAGGGTTTTGCATCATTCATACCAAACTTTTTGACACACTCCCTGAGATACTTCTGTTGGTGCACTTTAGTTCCCTCATCCCCCTGAGAGACTTGCAGACCTAAGAAGAACTTGAGTTCTCCAACCATGCTCATCTCGAATTCACTGGCCATCAGCTTAGAGAATTTCTGAACCAGTTTATCATCAGTGGATCCAAAGATGATATCATCCACATAAACCTGAACCACCAGAATTTGCTTCCCTTCCTTCAGAAGGAACAAAGTCTTGTCGACCTTTCCACGAACGTATCCATGCGTTAGAAGGAACTGAGAGAGCCTTTCATACCAGGCCCTCGGGGATTGCTTGAGACCGTACAAGGCTTTGTCTAGAATGTAGACGTGATCAGGTTGAGTGGTGTCTTCAAAACTGGGTGTTTGCTCCACATACACTTCCTCCTTGAGAACACCATTTAAGAAGGCGGTCTTGACATCCATCTGTTATAGCTTTGATAACAGGAATTTTGTCATTCTAATTCCTACTATGCAAGAAATCCAAACAAAACCTAAAACGCAGTCTTAGGCAAGTAAGGGTCGATCCACAGGGAAACACAATCTATCGCAGTATGTAAAGTGTATGTCAATTGAAGTAACCAAAGGGGGGGATTTTGTTTGTTTGTAGAGTAACCAAGCATGCAAAAGAAAGTAAGCAATTAAAGTGCTGAAATCAAGTATGGGGAAGGCACTTAGTCAAACAATATTCACTAATCGAATGACAAGTTGATCATAGAAACCACTCAAAATCGCATGCAATGGCAATTCCAATTCCTTTTCAAAAGTATCTAATAGCACAACCAGATACTATTAGAACTAACTAATTAAACAACCCTGAAACTATCAAGATTCAATTTAACAGCAGCTTTATGGATAGGAATATAGTTGGATACAACCTAGAATAAAACAACCAGTTTTTACCCTAAGATGCAAATCAATCCTCTTCTGCATAAGATTAGCACAACCAGTTACTAACACGATGCAGTTGCTACTAGGGAATAGATATGCTCAACCAGTAACAATCTAGACCTAGCAATAGATAAATACCAACAAACCCTAGTTGATCAGACTAGAATTTACCAATATCAATCATAAGATTCAAGCAAGAGAAAAGATAAAAGCCAAAGCAATAGATTAAAAGTAAGAAACTTACAACTGAATCAAACGAAGAGCTTCAATGTCTGACTAAGCAAAAGAGGCTTAGTTCTTCATAGCAAGGGAAATACGTAAGAAATAAAACTAGGGTTCCGAGATGAGAAAAGAACAAGTCTTCTCAACCCTTAAATACCAAAGGGAATTTAATATGAAAATAAATTAGAATAAAAACAAAACGTAATAAAATAAAATAACTAAAACCGAAACAGGGAAATCGGCTCGGCGCTTCGTCCAACAGCGGCGGCGGCCGCTGCTTTTCCCACGGCGGTCGCCGTAATTGCGGCGGTCGCCGCAATTACACAGCGGTCGCCGTTTCAATGTCGTAGATGAGGTTCTCCAGGGGGAATTAACGGCGGTCGCCGTAATTATGCAGCGGTCGCCGTAATTCTACTTCTTCATACTTCGCTCCTCAGCTCCAAAAGCTCCACAAACATAACTTCCACGCCTCCTTGCCAAGTCTCCAAATCATCACTAGAGCATCCTAAAACACCACTAAAATCATGCCAAAACTCCGTCAATACACGCAACATAATTGTGTGTATCAAACTCCCCCACACTTGAATCTCTACTCGTCTCGAGTGGATAGAGAACTACCACCCATCACCAATAAGCACCTAGATCATCAACATGCAAGGAAAGCCCACAACCAAGAGTAACAGCATGTACATGAAAGCTCAACATCCTTCAACCAACCAATCACAACACAACTACACCCTCAACACCAGCATCATAATCAGCACAACATCAACACAAACATATGCAATATCCACAACTTCAACCACAGCAGCCAACTCAATACACATCCAAGCTTAATGGCAAGCAGAATACTTTCCCCAAGCTTATCCCGGTCATCCAAAAATGAAAGTAACCACTAGTCCTAACCTCCATCTATGACTCCTTATGTCTCCCTCAATGGCCTACCCGACAATCCTTCTTTGTCTCCTCATCTTATGTCGCCCCGCCGGTAAAATGAGATCCTAGAAAACACTCCTTTTCTTTTCACTCATTTTGCCTAGGAGCCCTTTCGGGTTTTCATCCTAGCCACTCATTTCATTTTATCATAGATGGACTCACCGCCTCACATCACTCTGAATCCACTTTTGCCAAGGCCTAGTGCCTGTCGGATTACCTGCTTTTTACCTGGACCGCCCTTTCAGGTTTTCAGCCCATCCCAGGATTTTTTTTTTTATATACTCGCAATAATAAATACATAATCCACTCCCCCATACTTAAAATAAGCATTGTCCTCAATGATATCAGACATAATAACAGAGGAGAAGTGAAAAATGTACCTACTACTGCGGCGGTGGTGGGAAATCAGGATATTGGGAACCCATCAAAAGGTTCCACTGCCTCATCTGTTCCTCCAGGGCTTGAATGTCCTGGGCCTGTGTCGCGTAGTGATCCCTGGACTCCTGGCGGAAGTCAATGAACTCCCGGTGGTAGGCAGCAAAGTCCGACTGCATAGACTGCTGGCGAGAGTCAATCCCCTGGACCATTTCCCAAGTCTATCTCTGGTAATCCTGAGACGGTCCAGCAGCAGCGGTAGCCTGTACCGTAGGCATAGCAGTGTCCTCATCGTCATTGGCATCATCATCCTCATCCTCACTGTCATCATCATCCTGAGCAACACTTCCAGCTGGCACGGGATGCACCCCAGGGGCTCCCACCCGGTAACTGCTCACATCAAAGTCTCTATAGCGCGGGCCACAGGTCACCTCAAACGGAAAAGGGATGGGGATTTTGTAGATACCCCGCGTGCCATACAGCCAGAACTTCGGGTTAGACCCGGTCCCGTTACCACAGTGGAAGTCCTGAGCTGCTTCCAATCATATGTAAAAGCAGGAGAGAGTTGCTGGGAAGGGTCGGGTTGCTCGAGACCCAGGTGGCGGCCTATCAAAGTGATCATGCCCCCAATGACGATCTTCTGCCCCTTGTTATCCTGAAATTTTCTGCACGCAGCAATAAAATGGGTGCGCCAATCCCACACCAGAGGGCACTCGGGGGTCATACTCCATACAGCATACAAATCGTCGTACGGGAGCTTGTTCAATTCGGACTGGCCATGGAAGGCCATCCGCACTACTTTATGTGCTAGCCGCAGGCCCGGATGCGACCACTTATAATTGTACTCCCCATCATGCGGGTTGTAAACATTGGACCCTGTGGAGTGGTACCAAAAGGGGAAGTAACCATTGGCGGCGTTCCACGCCTGCGCAGAAGATGGTGGCCTGGTAATCCCAAGCGCTAGATCAAGGTCCGTCCAGGACATAGAGTGCCTGCTACCACCCAAACTAAATGTGATCCTCTCCTCATCGCAATGACTATCAAAACTGGCCAGAAACTCCACAGTCCAGCTGGGGAATGTGGGCGCCGCAAAATGGAAGAAACTACCCAGCCCACCATTGACAAAAAGCTCCTGCGTACTCTCATATATTTGCAACTCCCGCAGAGTGCCTGGATCAAAGAATAATGTGGACTGAAAAGCCCTCTCCTGCAAAAGTCTCCTACGAGCCTCCTCAACCTTGTTACGGGAGGTCTCAACCCCCGATGATTTTTTTCGAGAGGGTTCACCTCCCGTTGATTTCTTCCGGGAAGACAATGAGCGTTTCAAAAATCCCGACATCTCAATAATCCCAACTACTAGCAACAACAAAAAGCAGAACAGGGAGGGAATAAAAATAAAATCACCAGATTCGACAAAACGGCGGTCGCCGGGTTGAGCGGCGGTCGCTGCTAAGAACGGCGGTCGCCGTGTTGAATGCGGCGGTCGCCGTTTTCAATTTTCACAGATTCTGTAGATTTCCGAAACGGCGAGCGACGACGGCGACCTTGGCTGGCGGCGGGCGAGCGGCGAGCGAAGGTGGCGGCGAGCTGGCGCGGCGGTCGCCGGATCTGGGGTTGAGGGGGGGTGGCGAGAGAGAGAGAGAGGGGAATGGGGAATGGGGAATGGGAAAGTGAGGGAGAGGGTAGGGGGTTAGGTTAGATGATAGGTCTGGGAAGGGGGGGCCCAAATTTTTTTTTTTTTTTGTTTTTTTTTTAATTTTTTTTTGTTTTTTGGCTTTTACCCCCGTTTGGTTTTAACGGGTTTCTTTTTATGCCTTTTGCACCCTGTTTAAGGTTTTCTCAGGGTCTAATTTTTTTTTTTTTTTTTTTTTTGCGAAAATTAAAAGAAAAGGAAAAAAGAATCGAACCTGAAACGGCGGCGGTCGCCGTCATTTGATGCGAACAGCGTGATCGAGGAGGGGTGAAACGGCGGGCGCCGTGTGGAGGGAGGCAGTTGCCGTAATTGCGGCGGTCGCCACAATTAAACGGCGGTCGCCGTTTTGAAGTCGTAGGCAACCTCCATGGTGAGCAATTAACGGCGGTCGCCGTAAGTTACGCGGTGGTCGCCGTGAACACCTTCTTCGATTTTTCACGTTTCTGCAGGTGAGTTCGACACAGAAATACATAAACAAAAGGGAAATAACTAGAATTGACTAAGGGAAAGGAAAAGAAATTACCTAATCATCGGGTTGCCTCCCGGGAAGCGCCGTAGTTAACGTCGTGGCTCGACTCAGTGTAGGTTCAATCACGTTTCAGCTTCGGGTTCCTTCAGGAACGCCTCCTCAATGGTGTCTTTGGTGAAGCCTTCATGGTATTTCTTTATCCTCTGCCCATTCACCTTGAACAAAGTCTGTGATGTCGAGTCAAACAGCTCTACGGCACCATGTGGGAAGACTTTGGTCACATAATATGGTCCTGCCCAACGCGATCTCAGCTTTCCTGGGAAAAGTCTAAGGCGTGACTGGAATAAGAGGACTTTGTCTCCAACCTTGAAGTCCTTCCTCAGTATGATCTTGTCATGCCAGGCCTTAGTCCTTTCCTTGTAGTGAATGGCATTGTCATAAGCCTCGATCCTGGCCTCCTCCAACTCTTGTAGTTGGAGCTTTCTAAGCACTCCAGCCTCATCCATCTGCAAGCTGCAATTCTTTACAGCCCAATATGTCTTGTGCTCTAGCTCCACTGGAAGGTGACAAGCCTTACCAAACACCAACCGAAAGGGTGACATACCAATTGGTGTTTTGTAAGTTGTCCTGTATGCCCAGAGTGCGTCATCAAGCCAAAAACTCCAGTCTTTTCTATTAGGAGACACCGTCTTCTCCAAGATGGACTTTATCTCCCGGTTGGACACTTCAGCTTGCCCATTCGTTTGGGGTGATAGGCGGTAGAAACTCGCTGCGTGACATGATATTTCTTTAACAGCGCAGTAATTGTCCTGTTGCAGAAGTGAGTTCCTCTATCACTGATGAGAGCCTTTGGCACTCCAAACCTGGTAAATATGTGGGACTTCAAGAATTCTGCAACAACTTTAGGATCATCAGTCCTGGTGGCCTTCGCTTCCACCCACTTGGAAACGTAGTCCACCGCAAGCAAAATATATATGTTACCGCAAGAGGATGGAAACGGTCCCATGAAGTCAATACCCCAAACATCGAAGATTTCACAGAAAATCAACCCTGTTTGTGGCATCTCATCCCTCTGAGATATATTTCCAACCTGTTGACACTTGTCACAGGATTTGCAGTGGTTATGCGCATCCTTGAAGATGGAAGGCCACCAAAATCCTGCTTCAAGTACCTTTCTTGCGGTTCGTTGTACCCCAAAGTGTCCACCACAGGCCTCAGAATGACAAAAAGTAAGGAGAGAATTTACCTCATTTTCTGGGATACACCTACGAATTACCTGGTCAGAACAATGTTTCCATAGGTAGGGGTCGTCCCAAACAAAAAATCTGGCTGAACTGCGCAGCCTGTCCCTCTGAGCCTTGTTGAAGGGTGGAGGAAAGTCACCGGTGGTGAGAAAATTCACCAAATCAGCATACCAAGGCTCTACGGTAGTGAGCCGGAATAGAGACTCATCAGGGAATCTCATCTGGATCTGGGGTTGTGGGGTGTTATCTTCCTGGACAATTCGGCTGAGGTGGTCAGCAACAAGATTCTCAGCACCCTTCTTGTCCTTGATCTCCACATCAAATTCGCTGAGTAATAGGATCCACCGGATCAGCCTTGGCTTGGCTTCCTTCTTCGTCATGAGGTAGCGCAGAGCAGCATGGTCGGAGTAGACAAAGACCTTTGTACCAAGCAGGTACTGCCTGAACTTCTCAAAGGCAAACACTACTGCCAGCATCTCCTTCTCTGTGGTGGAGTAGTTCCTCTGCGCACCATTTAGCGTCATAGATGCATACTGGATCACATGGGATGCTCTTCCATCTTTTTGGCCCAGCACAGCCCCCACAGCATAGTCACTGGCGTCGCACATGATCTCAAAGGGCTTAGACCAGTCATGCGCCTGGATGATTGGGGCACTTGTCAGGCGAGCCTTCAGTTCATCAAAGGCTGCCCGACACTCAGCTGTAAACTCAAATCCAATCTCCTTCTTCAGCAGGTCACATAGAGGTGATGAGATCTTGGAAAAATCTTTAATGAACCTGCGATAGAAACCTGCGTGGCCCAGAAAAGAACGAACTTCGCGAACATTAGTAGGATAGGGAAAATACTGAATTACTTCAATCTTTGCCTTATCGACCTCAATACCCCTAGATGACACAATATGACCCAAAACAATGCCCTGCTCAACCATAAAGTGACACTTCTCAGAATTCAGCACTAAATTGGTGTCAACACACCTTGCAAGCACAAGTGATAGATGGTGCAAGCATGCATCAAAGTCATCTCCATAAACAGTAAAATCATCCATGAATACCTCTATGAAGTTCTCAATGTACTCAGAAAATATGCTTACCATACACCGCTGGAAGGTACCTGGAGCATTGCACAATCCAAATGGCATCCTGCGATAGGCAAAAGTGCCAAAGGGACAAGTGAATGTCGTCTTCGCTTGGTCTTCAGGTGCAATAGCTATCTGGAAATAGCCTGAGTATCCATCCAGGAAGCAGTAGAATGCACGACCTGACAGTCTCTCGAGCATCTGGTCAATGAATGGTAGAGGGAAGTGGTCCTTCCTGGTCACCGCATTCAGCTTGCGGTAATCAATGCACACCCTGTAGCCTGTCTGTAGTCGTGTAGGGACTAACTCTCCATGTTGGTTTTCCACAACTGTGTTCCCTCCTTTCTTTGGGACGACCTGCGTAGGACTAACCCACTTACTGTCAGAAATAGGAAAGATCATACCTGCCTGCAGAAGCTTCAGAACTTCCTTCTTGACAACATCCATCATAGGTGGATTCAGACGCCTCTAGGGTTGTCGCGAAGGCTTCTCTTCGCCTTCCAGCAGAATTCGGTGCATGCATGTGGTGGGGCTGATTCCCTTGATGTCAGCAATGGTCCAACCAATTGCCGTCTTGTGTTCCTTGAGAACCACCACCAACTTGTCTTCTTGTTCCTTGGTGAGCTTGTTAGAGATGATCACTGGCAGGGTCTCCTCGTCTCCAAGAAAGACATACTTGAGGTGCTCGGGAAGTTGCTTCAACTCAATCACTGGTGCCTGCACAATAGAGGGTAAAAGTTTCTCGCCAGGCAGGGTTAGTGGCAGAGGTGCTTTACCTGGTAGCTCAGTAGGACGCTTATAGTAAGCATCCAACTCACTGACAACTTCCTGCACGTTAGCAGATAGAGTAAAATCTAAACTAGAATCAACAATCATGGATTGCATAGAATCTAATTGGTCATCATCAAAGACATCTTGTACTACAGGCTCAAGCACATCAATAGCACACAAAGAGTGATCATCAGCAGGATATTTCATGGCTTCATATATGTTATAATTAATAGCCTGGCCATCAAACTCCATAGTTAAAGAACCTGTGCTCACATTGATCTTAGTATTTGCAGTTTTGAGGAAAGGTCTCCCTAACAGAATAGGGGCTGCATGATTGTCATGTTCCATATTGAGCACATAGAAATCAGCAGGGAACGTAAGATCACCAACCATAACCAAGACATCCTCCACAATCCCTATAGGACGCACACTAGACCTATCAGCCAATTGAATGGAAATATTAGTTGCATGCAAAGGTCCTAATCGCAAGGATTCACAGAGAGAGGAAGGTAAAACATTGATAGAAGCACCCAAATCCAGCATGGCTTTATTAAACTTGGTTCCTCCAATGGTGATAGGGATAGTAAACATACCTGGGTCACCACACTTTTTGGGTAAGCATTTTTGAAACACAGCAGAGACATGTTCGCTTACCTTTACCTTCTTCTTGCTATTCCTGTCTTGGTTCCTTTTTGTGGTGCACATCTGCTTCAAGAATTTGGCATAACGGGGGACGGACTTGATCAGATTGAGAAGAGGTATGTTGACCTCGACGTTCCTGAACATCTCGAACATGTCCTTGTCCTGCGCAAGTGGCTTGGTGCGCTTCAGAGCAGATGGGAAGGGCGCAACCGGCTTCCACTCAGGAAAAATCGGAGAGTCAGACTTCTTTTCAGCCTCAGCTTCGACTCCAGATGAACGGCGGGCGCCGCAATTGTCACGGCGGTCGCCGTGATTTTCTTCGGATAAGTCGAGAGCTACTTCAGTTTCGCGGCGGGCGCCGTAAGTTTCGCGGCGGTCGCCGTGAACGTCATCAGAAACTTCAGAAATTGGAACACCGTCACGGCGGCCACCGCAATTGTCACGGCGGTCGCCGTGATTTTCTTCACAAAAGTCGAGAGCAGACTCCTCCTGACGGCGGGCGCCGTAGTCATCACGGCGGTCGCCGTAGTCGTCACGGCGGTCGTCGTAGTCGTCACGACGGTCGCCGTCACTGTTCTTGGCCAAATCCTCAATTTCTTCCTCGTTAATCTCATAATTATTTTCCCCAAGCTTCTTCCCACTTCTCAAAGTCACAGCACTGACATTTCGAATGTTTGGGTTCACCTCAGTTTGAGACGGGAGTTTACCGGAATCCCTGGCGTCCAGTTTATTCACCACTTGAGAAATCTGACCAAACTGTCTTTCCAGATTCTGGATGCTGGACTGTGTATGCTCCTGGAATTCCTTTTGATTCTTGCTCATTTGGACAACATTCGCAGTCAATGTTTTCATCATGTCCTCCATGGATGATGAAGGATTCGAGCTCTGCCCTTGGGGTCTCGGTACATAGGGTTGTCTAGACTGTTGTGGGTTACCCTGTTGTTGCGTTTGGCCTTGATCCTGTTCCGGGTCTCTCCATCTGAAGTTGGGATGGTTCCTCCAGCCAGGATTGTATGTACTAGAATAGGGATCATTCCTGGGCCGTTGCTGATATCCTCCTACTGCATTCACCTCCTCTTGCATCGTAGGATATGCATCAGTAGGGTGTAGGTCGTCATGACAGATTTCGTAGGCCTTAACCTGTTGAGGCGTACCCTTCAGCTTCAGACGCCTCACCTCCTCTCGCAACAAATCAAAATCAGCTTGATCATACTTAGACTGAGAGCTTGCAGCAACCAAGCTTTGAGAGCCTCTCCCACTATATTGTCTCGCATCATCAGCTAGAGTGGCAAATATCTCCAGGGCCTCTTCATAGGTCCTTTTCAGAATATTACCGCCACAAGAGGAATTTACCATCCGACGGTCATCTTCACGGAGTCCTCCATGCAGATAAAGAACAAGATCATGCTTTTCATACCCATGGTAGGGGCAGCTCTTCACTAGCTTCTTGAAGCGCTCATAATACTCATAGAGGGACTCATTAGACTGCTGCTCAATGTTGCATATCTTCTTCTTCAGCTGATTAGATTTGATTGCTGGGAAGTACTTGTCTAGGAAAACTTTCTTCAGGGCAGTCCAGGTGGTGATGCTTCCTGGGGCCAAAGTATGGTACCAGTCTTTCGCAGAGTCCTTTAGTGAGAAGGAGAAAACTCTAAGCTTCATCTGATCTTCAGTGATCTCAGATGGCCTCATACTGGTGCAGACCTCAACGAACTCATCCAAATGTTGAATAGGGTCTTCAAGGGGAGTTCCGCTGAATTTCGGGAGTAAGTGAACAACTCCTGTCTTAAGCTCAAATTTTACTCCTGCACCAAGAGCGGGAAATTCCACAGCACGAGTTGGTTGGTCTAAGTTGGGAGCCGTCAAGGACTCAAGAGTAACACGTTGATCAGCCATCGTATCAGTATCCTACAGTAATGCACGCGCAGCCCTGATAGCCTGGTGAAAAGTCCTTTCGATCTCTGGATCAAAATCAAGAAGTGGAGTATTAGTAACACGGGTGGTGTGAACCATAAGAGAGGTTCACACCAAAATTGGCACACAAATCACACACACAAGATAGAATTGTATATTTCCCCGGCAACGGCGCCAATTTGATAACATGAATTTTGTCGTTCTAATTCCTACTATGCAAGAAATCCAAACAAAACCTAAAACGCAGTCTTAGGCAAGTAAGGGTCGATCCACAGGGAAACACAATCTATCGCAGTATGTAAAGTGTATGTCAATTGAAGTAACCAAAGGGGGGGATTTTGTTTGTTTGTAGAGTAACCAAGCATGCAAAAGCAAGTAAGCAATTAAAGTGCTGAAATCAAGTATGGGGAAGGCACTTAGTCAAACAATATCCACTAATCGAATGACAAGTTGATCATAGAAACCACTCAAAATCGCATGCAATGGCAACCAGATACTATTAGAACTAACTAATTAAACAACCCTGAAACTATCAAGATTCAATTTAACAGCAGCTTTATGGATAGGAATATAGTTGGATACAACCTAGAATAAAACAACCAGTTTTTACCCTAAGATGCAAATCAATCCTCTTCTGCATAAGATTAGCACAACCAGTTACTAACACGATGCAGTTGCTACTAGGGAATAGATATGCTCAACCAGTAACAATCTAGACCTAACAATAGATAAATACCAACAAACCCTAGTTGATCAGACTAGAATTTACCAATATCAATCATAAGATTCAAGCAAGAGAAAAGATAAAAGCCAAAGCAATAGATTAAAAGTAAGAAACTTACAACTGAATCAAACGAAGAGCTTCAATGTCTGACTAAGCAAAAGAGGCTTAGTTCTTCATA
This sequence comes from Rheum nobile, assembly GCA_027886185.1. Lineage (NCBI taxonomy): Eukaryota > Viridiplantae > Streptophyta > Magnoliopsida > Caryophyllales > Polygonaceae > Rheum > Rheum nobile. Next base: position 4,061,337 of record WOAB01000648.1, read on the forward strand.
GCAAGGGAAATACGTAAGAAATAAAACTAGGGTTCCGAGATGAGAAAAGAACAAGTCTTCTCAACCCTTAAATACCAAAGGGAATTTAATCTGAAAATAACTTAGAATAAAAACAAAACGTAATAAAATAAAATAACTAAAACCGAAAAAGGGAAATCGGCTCGGCGCTTCGTCCAACAGTGGCGACGGCCGCTGCTTTTCCCACGGCGGTCGCCGTAATTGCGGCGGTCGCCATTTCAATGTCATAGCTGAGGTTCTCCAGGGGGAATTAACGGCGGTCGCCGTAATTATGCGGCAGTCGCCGTAATTCTGCTTCTTCATACTTTGCTCCTCAGCTCCAAAAGCTCCACAAACGTAACTTCCACGCCTCCTTGCCAAGTCTCCAAATCATCACTAGAGCATCCTAAAACACCACTAAAATCATGCCAAAACTCCGTCAATACATGCAACATAATTGTGTGTATCAAGCTTGAATCCATGGAAAGAAGAATAAGCAATTAGGAGTCTTATTGCTTCTAACCTGGCAACTGGAGTAAAGGTCTCATCATAGTCGATGCCCTCCTGCTGGTTGTAGCCTTTCACCACCAGCCGAGCTTTGTTCCTTGTGACCTGACCTTGATCATCCAGCTTGTTTCTGAACACCCATTTGGTTCCAATCACTGTTCTGTTCCTTGAACGGGGAACTAACCTCCAAACCTTGTTTCTTTCGAACTGATGGAGTTCTTCTTGTATGGCGTTTATCCAGTCAGGATCCTTCAATGCTTCTCCTACAGTTTTGGGTTCTTGCAAGGAAAGAAAGGCATTGAAAGCACATAAATTTTGTAGGGAAGAACGAGTGCTCTATGGTGCTCCCTTTCTATAGTCTGTGATGATCAGTTTGACTGGATGAGCCCACTTTTGCTGGTAGTTTGGAACTTGGAGTTTGTTGATGTCGAACTCATCCGAATCGGCATTGCCAGCATTTGAGCCTTCACCACCTGTCCCATCAGCATTAGGGCAAACTCCCCCTGTTCCCTCAGCAGCAGGGCAGTCCTCAGAGGGCTCCGCTTTGTCGTGACTTGGGCTCTGTTCCCCCTGAGGTGCCTGAGACGTATCCGGCTGGTTAGCATTCTCTTCATTGTCCCCTGAGTTTGTGGAGTGGGGAGTTCTCGGTGTTGAGGGATCATTTTGAGTTTCTTGATCTTGAGAGGTCTCACCACCGACACTGCTTTTAACAAGCTGAAAGAAGTCATCTTCGGATGGCTCGATATTGGAGGGAACTCTATCGGATTGTTCCTGCACATTGTTACCAGCCATGACAGATTCATCAAAAACAACATGAATACTTTCTTCTACCTTTTTGGTTCTCTTGTTGAAAACTTTGTAGGCTTTGCTTTGCTGAGAATATCCTACAAAGGTTCCTTCATCACTTCTGGGATCAAACTTCCCATGAGAATCTTTCCCGTTGTTGTGGACGAAGCACTTACAACCAAATGTGCGTAAATGAGACACATTAGGTTTCCTTCCCTTCAGAAGCTCATAGGCAGTTTTGTTCAGAAGAGGACGAATGGTTGCCCTGTTCAGAACGTAGCACGCGGCATTTAAGGCTTCGGCCCAGAAACTCCTTGGAAGACCACTTGAGATGAGGAGAGTACGCGTCATGTCTTCTAAAGTTCTGTTCTTCCTTTCCATAACACCGTTTTGCTGTGGGGTCCTGGGAGCAGAGAAGTTGTGGTTGATACCTCGGTTCCTACAGAGGGATAGGAACTGAGAGTTCTCGAATTCAGTTCCATGATCGGTGCGAATAGACCCCAAGGTATGACCAGTGCTTCTCTCAGTTGCCTTAAGCCATGACTCAAACTCAGCGAACACTTCATCCTTTGTTGAGATGAAAATCGTCCATGTGTACCTGGAATAGTCATCAACAATAACAAAGACATATGCATTCCCCCCACGGCTCTTCGTGTGCATAGGCCCACAAAGATCCATGTGGACTAATTCCAGAGGACGTGTTGTACTTACATCCCTTTTGGACTTGAAGGAAGACCTCACTTGTTTTCCTTTAATGCATGCGTCACACACGTCACTTCTCATTGCTTCAACCTTGGGAAGACCATTCACCAACTCTTGTCTATGAAGTTTGGAGAGGAGTTGAAGGATAGCATGTCCAAAGCGTTTGTGCCACAAGTATGTCGTCTCAGCAATAGACGATAGACATAGGTCCTTGTCAGAGATGAAAGCAGGGTCGACCTTATAAACGTTGTTGTCGCAAATCCCTTTGAGTAAGATTTTCCCTGTACTTAGACACTCAACATGACAATCATCAGTGGTAAAGACTACCCTATTTTTTCTGTTTTGACATAGTTGAGCCACACTAAATAGATCAAACTTGAGATTATTCACTAGATTCACATTATTCACAGTGATGTGTTTAGAGAGTCTTACCATACCGATACCACAAACCTCACCCTTACTCTTGTTTCCAAAAGTTATCGATGCCCCTGAGGCTGGCTGAAGAGAGGTGAACCATTCACTGTTCCCTGTCATGTGACTTGAGCATGCACTGTCAAGGTGCCAAGAGCCTTTCCTTGCTTCCTCCTCGGATTTATGAGAACCACCTTGTGATACGTTGTGACCTTTTGAGCTCATCAAACAGATATCCTTTGAGAGAGGAAAAGCTTCATCATCTGAGCTGCAGTCACCCCACTTCGCAATCCTCGTTTGTTCCTCGTTGAGGACCTGAGAAGAACCTGCCGCTTTGTTGAGGCAATTTTTTGCGAAGTGTCCGTTGTCACAACAGTGAGAGAAGACGACCTCCTTCATGTCATTGTGAACCATGACCGAACCTTTAGTGCCTTTCCTTCGAGACCATATCTTCTTCATGGCTTGAGTGATGAGAGCCACATCTACATCACCTTCTTGAGAGTCTCTATCCAAGGCATTTCCTGACGACATCTTTCTTACAGAATCTATAACTAAAACAAACAATCTAGAGCACCAGGCTCTGATACCAATTGTTGGATCGTTAGAGTTACGTCTGAGGGAACAGAAGCTTTGTTCCCACAGAAGTTGCAGCGGAATAATATAGCAAGAAAGATAACAGAACGAACTCACGATATATAGTGGAAACCCTGATTAGCAAAACTAGCTTCTCAAGGAAAAACCACTACCTTCAAGCTTCCGCTTGAGAGGATTTTGAAGTGTGTACTTGTCTTATTGATTTCTTGTTCGATTACACTTGTAGCATGAACTCCAAACCCTAGACTTCCCACCTAGATTCGAAGATCACTCCTACAACGATGAATCAAACTCAACCCTCAAAGACTTGCACACACCTCACTTCTTTTCTTTCTTCTTTTCATTCTTTCTGTTTTCCGTCGTCGTGGTTACATAGAAATGAATCCACACTCCTATTAAATACAACTCGACAAACCCTAAAAGTAACAAGATAAGATTTATTCAAATATGGTAACAAGAAGATATGTTTTGCTGGAGGAATAATATCCCTAGCCGTATATATTAATAAAAGGAAAGGATTCCCTTAAATTAATATAAACGGATGTGATAAGATTCTTCTCTCTCCAATCCGCTTATCTAAGGAAAGAATCCCTAAGATAAGGAATCGAGCTTCTCTCTCCATATCTCCTCCAACGGTTAGATCCTTCCAGCCATTTTCTTCAATCCTTGACCACGTGTGCACCTTGATTTGTTTCCATAAATAACACGCTGGATTTCTTCCTTCCATTCGCAGCTTCGATCTTGTTCGGCATTGTTGTTCCTTCAGAGGTAACAAAGCACAAGAACAGAGCTTTGTTCCCTCTTCAATCCTTTGCTGCGAAGGTTCCCTGAGACAACTGTCTTTGTTCCTGAAACACTTAGTACCTAGATTAGTTGAATGTTTGTCACTATCAAAACCTAAGGAATTCAACAAGGACTCTTGTAGTAATAATGCAATCGACATTTCCATAGCCTATATAAACGTTGCATTGTATCTAAAACGAAATTATGCATCTTCAAGTTGCAACTGGAATCACTAACTTGAAACTTATCCTGCAAGGCCAAAATAATATAACACATGGTGAGTTCAAGACATCACATCATCAACTAATTTATCCCTAAAAATCGACCACTGTCAATTCTGTTGAAAATTCAGATCTTTCCTTCATCAATCAGGGAGAAAGTTTAACAAAATCAAACTATAGATCATCAGCGAACAGACAGATCAAGACATGATGATTCAAGACCTAATCAATCTGTAAATGTTTCCAAATAAAATAAAGAGTATGACATATCTTCTTCAGCAGAAACATGATGGCAAGAATCACCCAAAAACAAGAAGATACAATCAATGTACTACATTGCAAATCAGAGAAAATAAACTTTTCTTACATTAATTAATGTGGTTATACCTAAATCCAAACAAATAATAGAACAATTTTGCAAATCAAAAGAAAAATAAATAAAAAATACCTGAATCTCCTTCCACATGTTGTCACCTGCAACAGATAAAGCTTCTTTCCAATTCTTAACATTTAATGGAGCTTTGGTCCTCACTACACGACCACAATCATTCACCAAATGTCGTGCATTTTCTCCAATTGCTCGATCGGTTTCATCAGGAATCTCAACGGTTAGTTTTGAGCCTTTTCCTTTGATTTTCATATCAACCACAAAACTTTTATACTTCCCTCTACTACCTCTTGCCCTTGTGTTACTTGTAGCTAATAACATGCAATGAATGAAATGTATTATCTTAGTTGTTTGTATAACCACAATACAATTTTTAAACTAGTACCAAAAACATTCATTTTACCTTCATTTACACTCGAGTCCCCATTTGTGGTTCTTGCTTGCTCCTCCACGACACGATTGATGTTTACTTCCCTAGGACAAGGAACTACAGCTTCATTCACTTGCAATGACATAGCAACTCTGCTAGCTAGTTTAGTCATCCTCTTTCTTTTACCAAGTATATCTACAACCATATATATACACACATTTATTATTAATAGCTAGAAGAACTACTGAACTCTATCTACTAAAGCATAGGAACCAATGTGGCAGAATCAGCAGCATATATTCAATGATAATAACATACCTTCAGTCCTCTCATCATTCACAAAACCTTCAGATTGACAATCAATGTCTCGCTCTTCTTGAACTTGCTCTTCTTGAACCTGCTCATCTTGAACTTGATGTAGATTTAGAACATGCTCGAGATTAGTGTGACTCAAAATCGATTGCTTTCTTTGTGCTTCTCTGCATGCTGCTCGTTGTCTTTCTAAATCTATATGAGCATTGCGTAATAACCAAACCATATCAACAACCAGAATCAAAATAAAGCTTAATAAAAACAATGGAATCGAAGCATATATATTATTACTTTTTGTAACAAGTTCAACATCCATGTCAGATGGAACATTTTGCACCCTTTTAGTAAGTGCAGACTTTGTCATCATTGTTCCTGAATTTAGTAAGACCAAAACTCATAGTCAAAGTGCAACATGAAATGTAAATACAATATACATGTTTCGAAGGAAATATAGCTAGATTACAATTAATAATTTACCTTTTCCATACAATGTACCACCATCTTCTGTATTACACCCATTGATTCGAGTAGATCGGATCATATCCTGAAGTCTTCCAGGAGCAATAACACTACGATTGTTGGGTTTCTTTCCTCCTCCTCTTCCAGTCATCTTTACTGCTTTCTCTTCCTCTTCCTTAACAAGCTGAGTAAAAAAACTAGAGAACATAACATTTGGTTAATATTTTCACATGAGTTACATAAATAAGAGGCGATTATGAATAAAAAAACGAAGGACAGAAAAATAAACCCAGATAAGTCATACTAATAACACCAAAAGTATAATGTTCACAAAAACAAAGTTATCACATTATAGAATGCAATAATAACATAACACAAAACAATACGATTGTCATTCTTTTCAGACAAATGATTCTTCTTCTTCATCATCAAACTTTTCTTCATCTTCTTCACTTGAGGTCTCAAACTCTTCAATTTCACCATCATTGATGAAGTCATCATCTGCCTTCATTTCCTCAATCAACTTTTTGACCAATTCAACAATTTTAGCTTCGCGTTCGACCACAAAATCATTTGTAGCTAACGATTCAAGGGAGAAGTTAATATCCATGGAATCACTACTTTGCTCTTTAACAATAGCCTCCACCTCAACCTGTTGATATGCATCCATATCCAAAGCTTGTTTATCACTATCATCACTTGGCATATCATAGAAATCCCTTGGCTGAGCCTTTATCATGAATTCCCAATCTTCGTTTCGTGGATCTTGTATATAAAATGCTTGCTCCACTTGTGATTCCAGAACATAAACTTCATCTGTCTTTAAAGATCTCATCTTATTCACACTAGTGAACCCATATTCATCTACTTTATACCCTCTACCATGGTGTCCTACATCAAACCATCTACATTTGAAAGCAAGAACACGATTTCCTCCAGGGTAATGAACCTCAAATATATCACTTAAAACACCATAGTATTCCTTATCTGAAGAGTCATCGCCTCTAACCATCACTCCACAATTTTGAGTTTTTCTATTTTCTGAGCGATCACGGGTGTGAAACCTATAACCATTTAAATTCTCATACTCTTTCCAATAAAGAATACAATCATTTTGACAAGCATCAATCTTTAAATAATCCAGACCCAAGTCCTTAATGAGCTTTTTTGCCTCATAATAAGAATCTGGAAGTGAAGTTCCGTAAGCCTCACGTTGTAACTTCAGCAAACTGGTAAAAGAACTGTCACTCCACTTATTGAGGACCTTCAAATGTAGTAATTTTACAATATATGACAGCTTAGACATTGTTTTTCCTTCTACTGTCAATGGCTCTTCATACTCTTTTAAGAGTCGATAAAACTTCTGTGCATCTGCATTAGGTTCATGAGCCATCTTGCTGCCACTGTTTGTTTGCTCATCTCCACCTATATTCATACCAGCTAAGCCACATGCATCTTGTAGCATAGTAAACAACCCAGTATCATCATTATCAAAGTTATTGTCGTGTTCCTCTTCACTTATATGATCTGATGTTTCTCCATGAAATTGCCATGAAGTGTACTTCTCATACATTCCCCGCTTAAGCAAGTCAAATCTCACATCAGATTTTCTTTTAAAAAATATATTACGACAACTATTACAAGGACATCTAATAGTGGTTGTTTCTCTTTCCTCTTCCTCGACACTTGTAAGAGCAAAATCAAGGAAGCTATCAGCACCATTTACGTAATTAGGGGATGAACGATTCTTTATTTTGACCCATGCCTTATTCAAAGCCATCTCCTAATTTTAAAAGACAAAAGCAATTGAATTAAAAAACTTTAAACTTTCTTTTCAACAGCCCAAAACATATTCATCGAACTAACTAAGATTTGCTAATGTCATAGAAGTTTAAATGTGTCCAAAATTGTATAACATTTTGTTGGATCGTTAGAGTTACGTCTGAGGGAACAAAAGCTTTGTTCCCACAGAAGGCACAACGTAAATAATACAACAAGAAAGATAACGAACGAACTCACGATATATAGTGGAAACCCTGATTGGCAAAACTAGCTTCTCAAGGAAAAACCACTACCTTCAAGCTTCCGCGTGAGAGGATTTTGAAGCGTCTACTTGTCTTATTGATTTCTTGTTCGATTACACTTTTATCCTGGACTTCAACCTCTAGACTTCCCACCTAGATTTGAAACCTCTTCTACAACGATGAATCGAACTCAACCCTCAAAGACTTACAAACACTTCACTCTCTTTTTCTTCTCAACTGAACGCTCTCAGTTCTTCTTTTTCCTCGTCGTGGTTACATAGAAATGAATCCCACATTCCCATATAAATATAACTCGACCAAACCCTAATCATAACAAGATAATCCTATCTTCCTAAACTTGGTAACAAGATGATATTAATTGATTTGAAGAATATTATCTTAACAACCGATATTATCTAAGGAAATAATTCCTAAGATAACATTAACGGATTAAGATAAGATTCTTCTCTCTCCAAATATATTATCTTAGGAAAGTTTTCCTAAGATAACACATTCGGATTCTCTCTCCAAATCTTCTTTTCGGCGAGATCCTTCCAGCCGAAATCCTATCCTTTGACCGCTTGATTCTCCGTGATTTGTTTCCATAATCGTCATGCTGGATTGCTTCCTTCCATTCGCAGCTTTGATCTTGTTCGTCACTATTGTTCCTTGAGAGGTAACAAAGCACATGAACAGAGCTTTGTTCCCTCTGAGATCCTTTGCTGCAATGGTTCCCTGAAATAATTGTCTTTGTTCCTGAAACACTTAGTACCCAGATTAGTTGAATGTTTGTTACCATCAAAACCTAAAGAATTCAACAAATTCCCCCTTTTTGATGGTGACAAACACCCTTGACAATAAAGCATACACGTACGAGATAAAGACAGTTATGGAGAGAAAGTCTTCCCACTAAGGCAGTATTAGTTCCCCCTCAACTCAGCAACATATGAAACCATGTTCTGTTCCCCCTCAACCAAAGCTACCTGTCATTTTCCCCCTTTTGGCATCATCAAAAACATAAGTAAAGAGATAGAGAGAAAAAGACCACAGCAGGATAAGCAAAATAACTCCTTTTGCATTAGATTGAAACGCACAAACATAGACTGCATGTAAAGACAACAACAAAATAAGCACATGTAACACATATGATTAACATGCCAATCATTACAAACACATGAAACAAAAGCAAAGAAAAGCAAAGTAGTAGGGGAAGATGTGCTAGGGAACAAAAGAGTGATTGGTTAGCCAGAGAAAGACGAATTGAGCACCACTGGTGCCTGTAGAGGGAGCTGAAATGTGAATAGCAATTTAGGTATTCACTTACTCCATAAGATGCCTTTGTTGTTCGGCCAACAGAGATATTGCTCGAGACAAACTTCTCACGGTCCTTCGCAGATCAAGTTCATCTTTTTGTTCCCCCTCAGAGTCTGCTCTTTCTCATCCGCATTAGCTTCCATCTCAGGCTCAACCTTGACCAGGCCAACACCTTCTTGTAACACAAACTACTTCTTGTGTAGGTTACTAGCATCCAACCGCCGGTAGAAGAAAGAATCATTTGTCCACTCTTTGTGTTCCCTGTGGTGTTCCATATATATTTTTTTTTTTTTGGAACAACACACGGGAGTAATAGGGCAACCTTGCTGAAGTCGCCATCAAGATAGGAGGGGAGAAAACACAAGAATCCTTTTTCATATCTTTTCAAGTATTAAGGATAATGTTCCTAATCTTATTCTTTCATTCTTTTACCAAAGATCACAGCCAATAAGATATTTTCCAAAAATAAATCTTGTAAAAGATTCTGTCCAAATCCATCAAAGCCCACAAAATCTCAAGCGCAACAACCATCACGCAACCACCACATCACCTTTTATGCACGAACACTTCTCAAGCAGTTGCAAGCCATCATCACACATCATACCTGTCAAATCCCAGCCACAGACCACAGAGGCGACAATTCGTATTCTCGACTTTCCGAAAAAGTAGAAGAGTGTGATGCGGGGGTAATGTTACCAGAGAAGGTACAAAGAACATCACACAAAAATAAATACGAGAATTTTTAATAATGTTTAATCATGAATGAGAGGCTCCTAGATGTGGATGATGAGAGAGGCTCATAGGAAACATCAAGCATGATGGCTAGGGTAAGCTATAGAGTCAACAATCATTTGGGCTTATAATGAGGGATCAATGCATCAAGTTGACTCTTTTGGGCCAAAAGAAAGCTGAATCATGTATTAACAAGATAGCATAGAGAATCATGCATGAGATTTTGCACATAAGTGAAGTATTAGCATGAGTCTAAGCAAGGCATTCAACAAATGATCAAGAGAATGAATGCAGATCAAGACATGATGATTAACCTTTCATACTTTACCATGTAATTTAGCCAATCATCGAGGGAACACACGATAGACATAAGGTTAAGGGAACAAACCAGGCTCCGTATGAAACTGAATGTAGAGTTCCCCAATTAGTGCCCTAATGAGAAAATTGGCGTTCTTATTCTTTGTTCCACGAAATTCCTTGGATGTCAATCTTTCTCTGCATAGTGATGCCTTATCTCGATGTACATGGTACCTGAGTGTACAAACACGGAACACTTCAGTCATTAAGTCCTTATCCACATGTCCATTTCTTTTACCTTTGTCACCAGGCCTTTGAGTCTCAAACATTCCTGCAGAAGTGAGGTGAGACTCGCTTTGTTCCCTGTCAGGTAACTGAACTTAATACGAGTGAAATACCGGGAACTTTCCTCACTTTATCCTGCACAGAAAGAGTTAGTTCTTGCGAACCCAGACAAGCTTATGCTTTCAGGGTATGGGAGCAACATATTTGATTTCTGGAGGTTTAGCATTCATTTTCTCCCTAGTGGTTCGAGCAAGTTCCTCATTGTGTTTCTTCAGGAGGCACTCTTGTTTGTAGTGACCAGAGTGCCCACAATACCAACATACTCTTTGACACTTTAGATCAACATACTTGCTCTGTCCAGGCCAAATTGTTTTGTTAGCAATCCTTGAATGAAAATCAATATTTTTGGACTTACCGCTTTGAGATTGCTTCAACCAGATGGCATGAGCCTTCTGTCCATGGTACCAAGCCTTTCCCTCCTCAGTCGAGTTTGAACAGTTTTTGCCTTTGTTCCCTCCGGAGGAACTTTCCCTTTTTCTTTTACAGACTGCTTTCCTTCGACTTTAGAGCCTTTTTGCTTGGTGCCATCAACAGGAAGTTTTGGTTGATAGCCAATCCCAAAGTGAGGTACTTCCTTTGACTCAGTCTTCTTTTCATTCTTGGCTGCAACAAAGACAATACCTTTTGGCTTGTCCTTCTGTTCCTCACTGAGTTTGGTTAGATCACTAGACAGTTTTGCATTTCCAAGTTTTAACATTAAAGACTCGGACTCAAGTGAGGAGACAGAAGACTCCAGAGACATAATCTTTTCAGTGAGTTTGGGACACTCAGAGCAAGAGTTTGAAGAAGAGGATGAACCTTTCTCAAGCTTGAGCACTTTGTCTGCCCAACCCTGATTTTCTTCGATCAAATCTGAGATCGATTCATCTTTCTCTTCCATTTGCTCACTGAAAAGACTATTCTCATGAACAAGTTTCTTAATGAGAGATATCAAGCTTTCTTTAGATTTGCTTTTTAAGCTTGAGATGAGTTCAGATTCACTTACCTCAGTTCCCTGCATACCGCCTTTTGATTTGTCATGGTCTTCTATGGCCATCAAGCAGACATCTCTTGAATGAGAAGATTCTTCATCCTTTGAGTCAGTATCACCCCATGTAGCAATCATTGCTTGTTCCCCTTCACGAATCTGAGGAAGACCTGCCTTTTTCTTGAAGCAGTTTTTGGCAAAATGTCCTTTGTTTTGACAGTGGTAACAAACGACATCCTTCATGTCTTTGTTCCCTTCGGATGAACGAGGGGTGCCCTTATTTCGAGACCATATCTTCTTCATTGCTCTAGTAAAGAGAGCCACATCTTCATCACCGTCCTTCTCTTTGTCTTCGACTTGAGACCAGTCAAACCAGGCACGAACAACCTTTAAAGCAATGCTTTGAGCCTTCTCTTCTCCTTTCTTGTCCATCTTGTGGTTATCGACGGAGGCATTGCTTGACGACGACATCTTTCCTGCAAAGTCTGTAACGAAAACAATCTAGAGCACCAGGCTCTGATACCAATTGTTGGATCGTTAGAGTTACATCTGAGGGAACAAAAGCTTTGTTCCCACAGAAGGCACAGCGGAAATAATACAACAAGAAAGATAACAAACGAACTCACGATATATAGTGGAAACCCTGATTGGCAAAACTAGCTTCTCAAGGAAAAACCACTACCTTCAAGCTTCCGCTTGAGAGGATTTTGAAGCGTCTACTTGTCTTATTGATTTCTTGTTCGATTACACTTGTATCCTGGACTTCAACCTCTAGACTTCCCACCTAGATTTGAAACCTCTTCTACAACGATGAATCAAACTCAACCCTCAAAGACTTACAAACACTTCACTCTCTTTTTCTTCTCAACTGAACGCTCTCAGTTCTTCTTTTTCCTCGTCGTGGTTACATAGAAATGAATCCCACATTCCCATATAAATACAACTCGACCAAACCCTAATCATAACAAGATAATCCTATCTTCCTAAACTTGGTAACAAGATGATATTAATTGATTTGAAGAATATTATCTTAACAACCGATATTATCTATGGAAATAATTCCTAAGATAACATTAACGGATTAAGATAAGATTCTTCTCTCTCCAAATATATTATCTTAGGAAAGTTTTCCTAAGATAACACATTCGGATTCTCTCTCCAAATCTTCTTTTCGGCGAGATCCTTCCAGCCGAAATCCTATCCTTTGACCGCGTGATTCTCCGTGATTTGTTTCCATAATCGTCACGCTGGATTTCTTCCTTCCATTCGCAGCTTTGATCTTGTTCGTCACTATTGTTCCTTGAGAGGTAACAAAGCACATGAACAGAGCTTTGTTCCCTCTGCGATCCTTTGCTGTAATGGTTCCCTGAAATAACTGTCTTTGTTCCTGAAACACTTAGTACCCAGATTAGTTGAATGTTTGTTACCATCAAAACCTACAGAATTCAACACATTTCAAGGCATAAATCAATTCCTGCATATATATGTCCAATGGGCCCGACCAATCCGATCGCAAATCCTCTTCTGACAACCGCCGAGACAGACGTCATCATCCGTACCCTCGTGGTCAGAACGAGCAAAGTCAGGTGAACTTCTTTCAAGGTCTCTTGTGCGATGTAATCTCGGAGCGAGCCAAAGCCATCATGGAACGACGAGATCAGGTAAAACACGACAAACCCCCATCTTCTATCCATACAAAGGTCATCAATACTATTTCAGGGGGCTTAGACGTATGTGGAAACACGTACTCCGCAGCAAAAAGGCATGCAAGAGAAAGAAAAGGGGACAAACCCGAGGTACTAGAGTTCAGACGATCCAAAGGTCTCTAACCTCCCAACGGTCACCTTTGACAAATCCGACGCTGACGAGTCGGGAGATCATCATGACGGTCTGGTAATCTCTTTATCTATTGGAAACTGCTTGATACGTAGAGTATTAATCGACACAGGAAGTTCGACCAACCTCTTGACCTTAGACGCCCTCAAAGGGATGGGTTTGGACGAAGGTGATCTTCTCAAGAAATCAACTCCCTTAGTCGGGTTCAGCGGCGAAGTCAAGCACACTATCGGCGAAATCGTCCTTACGACATATGCCGGAGGAGTAAACCAGCAGGTAAAATTCCTAGTCCTAGACTGTCCATCTCCATACAACTGCATTCTCGGCAGGCCTTGGATACACACAATGAAGGCGGTACCCTCAACGTACCATCAGACCATCAAGTTCCCTACCAAGTGGGGAGTTCGAGAGATCAAGGGCGACCAAAGGATGGCCAGAGAGTGCTACGTCGCCTCCATGAAGAGCACGGTCGAGCCAAAGATCGCGTAGCAATCACAGTTCGGCGAAGGATCTAGTCGATACATCGAACCAGAGATGGAAAAACTCGATGAGATTGCACTAGATCCTTCATAGCCAAACCAAACGGTAAGGGTAGGGTCGGATCTGGATGACTCGACCAGACGACAAATATTGGATTTCCTCCGGTCTAATGCTGACTGTTTTGCGTGGTCGCATGAAGACATGGTCGAAATATCTCCAAACGTCATTACTCATAAATTAAATGTAGATCCATCTTACCCTCCTGTGAAGCAAAAGCGCAGGAAATTCGCCCCCGAGCGGAACAAGATTGTCGACGACGAAGTCAGAAGTTTGCTAGAAACGGGAAAAATAAGAGAAGTCGACTACCCCGATTGGCAAGCCAACGTGGTTGTAGTCCAAAAGCAGAACGGCAAGTGGAGAGTCTGCATCGACTTCACTGACCTTAACAAAGCATGTCTCAAGGATTCCTTCCCACTTCCTCACATCGACGCCATGGTCGACGCGATAGCAGGACACAAAATGCTATCCTTCATGGATGCGTTTAGTGGTTACAATCAGATCCTCATGGAACCAGAAGACCAAGAGAAAATGGCATTTGTCACAAATCAAGGTATTTATTGTTATAAAGTGATGCCCTTCGGACTGAAGAATGCAGGGGCTACGTATCAACGACTAGTCAACAAGATGTTCAAAGATCATATTGGGGACACAATGGAAGTCTAAATAGATGACATGCTAGTCAAGTGAAAAAAGAAGAAAGACCACATCGATCACCTCCGCGATGGCTTTGAGGTACTGAAAAGATATAACATGAAACTAAATCCTACGAAATGCTCTTTTGGAGTGTCGTCAGGAAAATTCTTGGGGTACATGGTAACCCAGAGAGGAATAGAGGCCAGCCCAGAATAGGTCAAGGCCATCATCAACCTTCGGACTCCTCGATGCATCAAGGACGTACAGAAGCTGACAGGTCGGATAGCAGCCTTAAACAGGTTCATTTCGAAGTCATCAGACAAGTGCAAACCTTTCCACGACGCTCTCAGAAAGAACAAGTCCTTCCAATGGACACAAGAACACGAGGCAACATTTCAAGATCTGAAGAAATACCTGGCCAGCACCCTACTACTAGCAAAACCTAAAGACGATGAGCCACTACTATTATACCTGGCGGTGTCGGAGTCTGCAGTGAGCACAGTGTTGGCCAGAGAAAAAGACGGCAAACAATCACCAATATATTACATCAGTCGAACATTAGTCCCGACAGAAACAAGGTACTCGTCACTGGAAAAACTCATCCTAGCATTGGTAATAGCGTCGAATAAACTTAAACCATATTTCGAATCACATACTATAATTATTCGCACTAATCATCCCATGAGAGCAATCATGAGGAAACCAGAATTCACAGGGCGAATGGCCAAGTGGGCCATACACCTCAGTGGTTACGAGATTGAGTATGAGCCTAGGACGGCGATCAAGTCCCAGGCTTTGGCTGACTTTGCTCGCGATAGAAGAAACAGGTAAATGGGAGCTCCACACAGACGGAGCATCGAACGCCAGAGGATCAGGACTGGGGGTCGTGCTAAAATCACCACAAGGGGACAAGATAGCCCAAGCCGTAAGATGTGAATGGGATGCGACTAACAATGAAGCTGAATATGAAGCACTCGTATTTGGACTCATCTTGGTGCGCGACTTAGGAGTCCAAGAAATCGAAGTCATTTGCGATTCCCTCCTAGTCGTAAATCAAATTCAAGGGTCATACGTTTCCAAATACGGAAGAATGATAGCCTATTTAGACGTAGTCAAGAAACTAATCAACCAATTCCAAAAGTTTGACATCAGACAAGTCCCTATAGATCTCAACGCTCAAGCCGATGTACTAGCCAATCTAGGGTCCGCCCTGGATCCAAAGGAATTCCCCAACATTCCATTGGCACACATCATGACGCCAGCTATCCCAAAATCACCCAAGGAACAGAGCACACCGTTGGAAGAACTTGTCGCAATGGGGATAGGCGATCGACTAGAAGAAGACGTTGTCAATAATCGCGACGACTGGACACTACCTTACGTCAGATGGCTAAAAGACGGCATCCTGCCCGATGACAAAACATAAGCAAAAAGGCTAAAGGTACAAGCTCTCTCCTTCGACATTATAAGTGATGTCTTGTTCAAAAGATCTGCCACAAGGATACTTCTATAATGCCTCAAGACTCCCGAGGTCGAACGCATCTTACAATCATTACATGAATGAGAGTGTGGCAACCACACTGGAGGACAAAGCCTCTCGGGAAAGCCCTATAGACGGGATACTACTGGCCCACGATGAACAAAGACGCGATGGAATACACCAAGAAATGCGACGCTTGTCAACGACACGCACCAGTTCCGCACCAGCTCCTCCATTCGACTCTAGCCCCATGGCCCTTCATGAGATGGGGAATGGACATCGTCGAAAAGATCCCATCTGCATCGGGCCAACGGGTCTTCTTCCTCGCCATGACGGACTATTTTTCCAAATGGGTCGAAGCGGAAGCATATCGAGAGGTAAAGGATCAACATGTCATTTCATTCATAAAATGCAATATCATGTGTAGATTTGGCGTCCCATCAGAAATCGTGTGCGACAATGGCTCCCAATTCATCAGTCATAAGACTCGAGCCTTCTGCGACCGGTGGAACATCAAGCTGGTCACGTCCACACCTCGATATCCACAATCTAACGGACAAGCTGAATGTAGCAACAAAATCATCATCAACAACCTCAAGAAATGCCTCACAGGGGCTAAGGGAAAATGGGCGGACGAACTCCCCCTCATCCTCTGGTCCGACAGGACCACTCCGAAGAACGCGACTGAACAATCGCCGTTTTCATTAGTCTACGGAAGCGAAGAGGTCATTCCCACCGAACTACTAGTCCCGACAGCTCTCTATGGACTCCAGACGCATGAACAAAACGACGTCGAGCTGGCACACAACTTAGACACGGTCGACGAAACTAAGGAAAAAGCCATAATTAGGATGGCAAAGTTCCAGCAACAAGTCGCAAGAAGTTACAACAAGAACGTCTGAGCCAAAGTCTTCAAAGTTGGTGATTGGGTCCTCAAGAAGACATTCCAGAACACCAGAGATCCGGCCGATGGCAAACTCGCACCCCAGTGGGAAGGTGTAGGATCGTGATTGTTAGATAATAACTTAAGGAACTCAGAATATCGATTCTAAGTTCCCTTCGCAACGGAAATAAACAATCAAACAAATGACAAGTTCCTTATAGTGGAAACCTTTGATTGCCAACTAGCAATCCAGGATATAAACCACTACCTTTCTTTCGAAAGGATTTCAAGGTCTACTTCTTGATTTCTTATCTCTTTTGGTTACAACTTATCCTAGGAACAAACACACAGTTTCTTTGCCTTACACACAGTTAGGCAATCCTAGATAACTTAACATAATCAATAATCAATCCAAGAAACATACCTTCGTACCTAGGAACTATCACTTACAGTCACAGGAACTTAGCACTCAGCTCTTCTATTCCTTGACTGGTTCCTCTTGATCTCGGTTTGCTTTGATGATCTTGTTTGAAGGTTCACACTGGATATTTGCTAATGTGTGTGAGTCGTATTTCAGTGCTTGAAGATAACCCTTGAGGTAGTCTTCCTTTTATAGAGGATTCTTCGCAGCTTAATCTTCTCTAGGTTCCCACAGATTGAGCTTGCCCTAGGATAAGTGGTTCTCCTTGGTCCACGTTGTTCTTGGCATGTGCAAACAACCTAGGCAGCTCAGAATCATTCTAGGTGAGTCAACCTCTTCAGCTCATTCTCCAACTTCCTTTGTCCGAGGTTCGACACTCTGGGCGCTTGGGAACTGAGTTCTGGACAGCGACAGGTTCCATGTCCTGTCGCTTTCACCTTTCTCTGTCCGAGGTTCGGCGTTCTAGGTGTCTTGTTGTTTTGCTCTGGACATTGGCAGGCTTTTGGAAGCTTCGCACAAGTCGTTTTCGACTTCCTTTTGCCCGAGGTTGGTGTTCCCAGATTTCTCGGGAATCGCAACCTCGCATGCTACGTTTCTGGGCACACCTGGGTTCTTCTGGGTTCCTTCCTTTGTCTTGTTCCTTTGGTTCTCTTGTCCTGTTTGGCTTTCTTGCCTTCGGTATATTCTTGTGGTTCCTTAAATCACATCTTTGAGATAAAACATTAGTATCATAATATTTGTCATCTTCAAAAGTAGAGAAACTGAGGAAAGGAACTCTCAGGGGAACTGAAGTTCCAGAGTTCCGTTTCCTAACAATTTCCCCCTTTTTGATGATGACAAATACAAGGAACCTGGCAACATAATAGGACTTTGAATTTCATGAGACCAGTTGAATTTAAGGGATTTACAACGTTATAAAATAATGAGAGAACATTCAATGGTTTCAAATTCCCCCTAAGCAGATGAATGAGTTTATTTCAAATTCCCCCTTAGAAGTAGAACGAGTTCATGGTTCCTAATAGTCCAGTAGTTTCCAAAGTTCAAGGTTCCTATCCTTCTTCCCCTTTTGACATCATCGAAATAATCAATTGACAAGTTAAGAACGGGATATTCAAGTAAATACACAATTGCAGCAAACCCATAACAGAAACATAATGAAAACATAAGGCAAAGACAAAGTAATCATAGAAACGAAGCCAAAAGTAGTCATTAACTTAACAAAAGCTTATCATTGTTCAAGGTGGGGTAAGACAGATCACAAAACAACATAAAAACAACACACCAACAACCTACAAAGACAACATCATAAGCAACCTTTAAAGAAAACAACAAGGGATAGAAGATGGTAGTAGGATCCTAGGGGAACTACTAGCACACTGTGAGGTTACAGCACTGGGAACCAAAAGAAGCGTTCCTATGGCAATGCAACGGCCTCCTCTTCAACAGCCTTGTTAGTACCGGTTGCATCTTCCCAAGTTTTCTGAAGAACTTCCACCAAACTTAAGACAACAGAGCTCGTTTTCCCTAGCTCATTTACTTGATCACGAAGAGCGACCGTGATGACAGTCGAGCCTTTCATGATGGCCTTTTCAATACGACCCAGAGAAGAAAGGATCGCAGAGGAGTCTTGAGTGAGGTTGAGCGGTGGTAGGGAGCTTGAAGGGCCCTGGGAACTGGCCTTTTCCTTAGGCGAGTTAGCTTGAACTTCAAAGGGGGTGGCCTGATGATCCCTTGTCTTCAATTTTCCAACAGTGGCTATGGTGAGAACCTTGCTATAGACAGTCTCAGGCAAATCATCAGGGTACTGGTGTAGCAGGGAGAGGAGATTTTTTATAAGAGGGGGAAAGGGTAGGGAATGGGATGTGTGGGACTTGCAAAACTGCATATGAGCTAACACAATGCGGGGGAGATCAACTTGTACTCCAGATAGTATCTTTTCCATTAGAATGGCATCTGTGATGAGAACTGAGGCTCGGTGCTCCTGCCTGGGAACTAGGTTTCGGATGATCCAGAAGTGCAGAAGCTTGTTGGCGATGGAGAGGTCCTTTGTTTCCAAGGTTGATGGGTAGTCGCCGTCATAGAGTTTCTTCACCACTTCTCCCTTGGACTTGTAAGCTTTTCCTTTGGGCCATGCCTTTTTTTGATGCAGAATGTCAAAGCCAGATCTGGACTCGATCCCAAGAGCAGACGCTATGAGGTTGGGGGACAAAGGGTACATGGTTCCCTTCCACTGGAATATGGCGTCGTTGCAGGGAGAGTTATCCTTGGCGGGTACAAAGGTGAGAGACTGGTAGAACAGACATACAACTTCATCAGAGGCGGAGAAAGGCTCAACCAAAAGCTCATCCCAACCTTGATACTGCAGCAGAGAGAGAAACTCGCTTAGGGCATCACTGAACAGTTCCTCATCTTCTTCTTCTAGGGCTTGGGTCTAGAACTCCTTGCCGATGATGAGCAGTTTGAGGATCTTTCTCTTAGAGAAGAGAGAGGAGACCTGACCCAGGGAGGAAGAAGAGAGAGTGGTGGATTTAGCCCTTTTTGTGGATTTGGGCTCATAGGGAACTAGAGCTTGGGAGCTTCTCTTTCTTTGTTTCAGCCTTGTGGCGACAGAGGGGCCAGGGTTGGAGACAGGTTTAGATTTGAGGCTAGCAGGAGAGGGCACTGGGCTAAGGATCTCTTGGGTAGTCTTATCAAGGGAGGAGTCATGAGAACCTCCCTCTGAGACTGATTTTGTAGCCGATGCCGAAGCCGGAGTGATGTCTATCGCTTTCTCCTTAGCCTTCGCCTCTGTTTTCTCCTCAGGTTGCTCTTCAACTTTCTCCTCAGGTTGGGGGTTTTGGGAGGTGGTGGCAGAAATGGGCTTGGAAGACGATGCTGCCTTCTTTTCTCGGAAGGCTCGGAGAAGGGCAGCTTCCTCCTCATCTTGGATCAGGTTAGGATTTTGGTCAACCATTTTTGAGGAGCTAGAAATTTTCTGTGTTTGAGAGAGAGAGAAATAGAGGATCAGAGAGATGCGAATGACAAGTTGTGGGGAAGCTTGGATCAACAGGATACTTTTTAAAGACGAATGAGGATTGAGGGGACGATGGGAGAAATCTGGCCGTTGAGAAGATCAGGGAGAATCTTGAGCATTGATGTGGGTTGCAGCTTTTCCGAACGGTCACAAGCCATTTGAAATATTATTCATTCAGAGAAGGAGGCACTATACTGAGACGTGACTGATTTCTGCAGGTTTGCCTTAAATAGCGTCTTGGGGAGTGCCGAATTAGCCGTTGGAGGAGCATTTTATCCTGGTTCCTTTCTGGCGATATATTCAGTGTGCTAGAGGGGTATATGGGAACTTTGATGTGGGTTTAAAACATGGAACCGAAAAGTACGTTCCCATACAAGGAATCAGGGAGGCCATTTATCGCATTGCACAACAATTCCCAGAGAGGGTTTAAGAGATGGATCATAGGGAATTAAATTGAGCAATGAGGTAAGGAGGGTCATAGTACACAATCATCATTTCGGCTTGTATTGTTGGGTTAGAATATGATCAGATTGTGACTTTTGGGCCAACAAAGAAACTTGAACAATGAGAGAGTTGAAAGAATAATTAGGACCCAAGGAGACGAACTAGAAAAATTTATCTAAACCTTTTAAAGAAACCATTATGAAAAGAGGGTTTGTAGCAAAAGATATAACACAGAGATATCAAGACTCAATAATTGAAAGATCTCAAACTAGTCAAACAGGGGAACTGAAAGGAGCCTTTACGCTAAGGTCGCTACTAGGTTATAGGAATCATTCCTAGTTCCAATCTAAGGTTCTCGAAAGGAGCTCTATTCAAAGCTTTGGTGAATATATCTGCAACCTGATCTTCAGTTCTACAAAATTTCATAATGATGTTTCCTTTCTCAACATGATCTCTAAGAAAATGATGTCTTATATCTATATGCTTGGTCCTAGTGTGATGCACATGATTCTTTGAAATGTTTATAGCACTCGTGTTATCACAAAGAATAGAGAGGGGACCATAAGACATACCAAAGTCCGTGAGTTGTTGCATTAGCCAGAGAAGTTGGGAACAGCATGAGGCAGCTACTATGTACTCGGATTCTGTGGTGGAGAGAGATTGAGACTTGTTTCTTTGAACCCCATGACACAAGGCAAGGGCCTAGGAACTGTGTCATTCCAGAGGTGCTCTTCCTATCCACCAGGTATCCAGCATAATCAGCATCAGTGAAACCCATCAGCTCAAAGGGACATTTTTTGGGGTACCAAATACAGAGTGAATCAGTTCCCTTGAGATATCGGAGTATTCTCTTCACAACAGCCAAGTGGGTCTCTCTTGGACAAGATTGGAACCTGGCACACAAGCCAACATCAAAAACAATGTCTGGGAGACTAGCGGTTAGGTACATGAGTGAGCCTATCATACCTCTATAGAGTTTCTCTTCCACTAGAGGACTTGAGTGGTCCTTGTCCAAATGAGCAATGGTGGAGATGGGAGTGGAGAGAGGCTTGCTTGAATCCATTTTGAACTTCTTTAGTAGTTCCCTAACATACTTCTGTTGGTGAATTTGAATACCATGCATCTTCCTTTTGAGTGATTTGTAATCCGAGGAAGAAGGTGAGTTCCCCAATTAAGCTCATTTTGAATTCACTGCTCATCAAGTCTTTGAACTTGTCTACAAGGGACAGGTCAGTGGAACCAAAAATAATATCATCTACATAATTTTGAACCACTAAGATGTTACCTTTTTCTTCTAGGATGAAGAGAGTTTTGTCAATAACTCCACACCTGTAGCCATTTGAGAGTAGGAATTGGGCAAGTCGATCATACCAAGCTCTGGGAGCTTGCTTGAGGCCGTACAGTGCTTTGTCTAAGAAGTAGACATGGTCTGGATGATCATCGTCTTCAAAACCAGGTGGTTGCTTGACATAGACTTCTTCTTGAAGAATTCCATTTAGGAAGGCCGTCTTTACATCCATTTGGAACAACTTGAACCCTTTGTGAGATGCGAAAGTGTTAGGAAACGGAACTCTGGAACTTCAGTTCCCCTGAGAGTTCCTTTCCTCAGTTTCTCTACTTTTGAAGATGACAAATATTATGATACTAATGTTTTATCTCAAAGATGTGCTTTAAGGAACCACAGGAATATACCAAAGGCAAGAAAGACAAACAGGACAAGAGAACCAAAGGAACAAGACAAATGAAGGAACCTAGAGGAACCCAGGTGTGCCCAGAAACGTAGCATGCGAGGTTGTGATTCCCGAGAAATCTGGGAACACCAAACCTCGGACAAAAGGAGGTGAAAGTGACTTGAGAGAAGCTTCCAAAAGCCTGCCACCATCCAAGAGCAAGACTCCAAGATGCCTAGAACAATGAACCTCGGACAGAGAAAGGTGAAAGCAACAGGACATGGAACCTGTCGTTGTCCAGAAGACAGTTCCCAAGCGCCCAGAGTGTTGAACCTCGGACAAAGGAAGCTAGAGAACGACTTGGCTGAAGAGGTTGACTAACCTAGAAGGATTCTGAGCTGCCTAGGTTGTTTGCACATGCCAAGAACAACGTGGACCAAGGAGAACCACTTATCCTAGGGCAAGCTCAATCTGTGGGAACCTAGAGAAGTTTAAGCTGCGAAGAATCCTCTATAAAAGGAAGACTAACTCAAGAGTTATCTTCAAGCATTCACAATAGAATCACACTCCATAGCAAACATCAAAGTGTGAAGCGTCAAACAAGATCATCAAAGCAAACCGAGATCAAGAGGAACCAGTCAAGGAATAGAAGAGCTGAGTGCTAAGTTCCTGTGACTGTAAGTGATAGTTCCTAGGTGCGAAGGTCTATTTCTTGGATTGATTATTCATTGTGTTAAGTTATCTAGGATTGCCTAACTGTGTGTAAGGCAAAGAAACTGTGTGTTTGTTCCTAGGATAAGCTGTAACCAAAAGAGATAAGAAATCAAGAAGTAGACCTTGAAATCCTTTCGAAAGAAAGGTAGTGGTTTTTATCCTGGATTGCTAGTTGGCAATCAAAGGTTTCCACTATAAGGAACTTGTCTTTTATTTGATTGTTTATTTCCGCTGCGAAGGGAACTTAGAATCGATATTCTGAGTTCCTTAAGTTATTATCTAACAATCACGATCCAACAATTGGTATCAGAGCAGGAAAAGCTCTAGATCTTTGATAAGTTTGCAGATCATGTCTCAACCAAGCAAGTTTGAGCTCGGAATCTCCACCAACAAGCCACATCTCCGAAAGAAAGAAGAAGAAACATGGTGGGAAAAGTGCATGGAAAGCCACATCAAGACCAACGACTACCAATGCTGGAGGATAGTCGAAAATAAAGATGGCTATGTCGACCTCACCATGAAGGAAGAAGATTGGAAACCAGAACACTATGTTATCATGGAGAAGAATGCCAAGGCCAGGCAGTTCATCCTCAATGGATTGGACAGAGAGGACATGGACAAGGTCATAGGCATCAAGACGGCCAAGGAAATGTGGAAAGCTCTCAAGGAGATGCATGAAGGAAGTGAGGAACTAAAGCAAAGCAGAAAGTTTGTTTTGGAAGGAGAATACCACACCTTCAAAATGATGGAAACTGAGACCATCTCAGAGTACTACTCCCGCTTCAACAGATTGATTGGAAAGTTAACAACGACGGGAGTCAATCTTGATGAAGTTTCCAAATCCCTAGTGGTCATCAATGGACTCAACTCCAAGTTCACCCTTCTCAAGGGAATCATGAAGAACACTCCAGACATCCAATCTCTTCCCTTGACCCAAGTCATAGGGAAACTGGAGGTTGAAGAAGGAGAGCACACCAAAGCCAATGCCGACAAGAAACTGGAGAAAGGCATTGCCCTCAAGATCTCCAAAGCATTCTATAGGCTCGAAATGGAGGAAGAGAACTCAGACTTAGAAGAAGAGGAGGACGAACTAACATCCCTCTTCACAAAGAACATCAAAAAATTCTTTGTGAAGGGAAGGTTCCAGAAGGACAGTTCCTCCCACAATGGACCCAGAAGAGATCTCAAGGAAGTCTCTTGTTATGAGTGCAAGGAAAAGGGACACTACGCTAAGAACTGTCCCAACAAGGAAAACTCCAAGGAAGAAGAAAGAGCTCAGAGAAAGAAGGCTCTCGTAGCCTCATGGGGAGAAGACTCAGATGAGGAACTGGATCTGAGTGGCTTCTCTGGAGGAAGATGTCTCATGGCAAAAGGAGACTCAAGCGACTCAGAAGACCTTGAGGTAACTTCTGACGATCTCTTAAAATCCCTAGCTAATTGTGATAAGAAACAACTTCTTAAGATCATAAAGAAACATGGAGAAAGGCATTTCCCTCGTTGCTCAAGGATACAATCAACAACCTTATTGCTTCGATCCTTGCCACTGGAGCATAGGTTTCATCATAGTCGATGCCTTCTTGTTGATTGTATCCTTGAGCAACGAGTCTTGCTTTGTTCCTTATCACAGCTCTTGTATCATCTAGCTTGTTTCTGAAGACCCATCTAGTTCCTATGATGTGTTTATCCTTGGGGCGGGGAACTAGATGCCATACTTTGTTTCTTTCAAACTGATGAAGCTCTTCTTGCATAGCTTGGATCCAGTCTGTATCCTTCAGTGCCTCACCTATGTTCTTTGGTTCCACAATAGACAGGAAGACATTGAAGGCAAAGAAGGTTAGATGATCGAACCTGACTGGAGGCTTGATGACTCTTCTTTCTCTGTTAGGAGCTAGAACATTTGATG
This sequence comes from Rheum nobile, assembly GCA_027886185.1. Taxonomy (NCBI): domain Eukaryota; kingdom Viridiplantae; phylum Streptophyta; class Magnoliopsida; order Caryophyllales; family Polygonaceae; genus Rheum; species Rheum nobile. The sequence goes on from WOAB01000648.1 coordinate 4,086,083, forward strand.
TGGAGACATTCTGAGTTGAACATTCAGCTTCCTGGTTGGAATCACCTTCTCCATTGAAGATCATGTGGGAAGATGAGTCATTGAAGTCTCCACAGATGTTGTCGTCATACTCATGGTTCCCATAAATGGATTGTTGTTCATTATTCATGGGAACTGGTGGAGGAGTCATTGGAGGGTTCCGAGCAGCAGGACAGGAACTGGGTGGAGTGACATCTTCATCTGGATCTTCTTGATATGACTTGGGAAATGGGTCTTCAAAGGAATTGGTGGTGTTCTGCACAATCTTTCCAAGTGATTTTTCATTAAAAATAACATGAACACTTTCTTCTACCTTTTTAGTCCTTTTGTTGAAGACTTTGTACGCCTTGCTACCCGAGGCGTATCCAATGAAGATTCCTTCATCACTTCTTGGGTCGAATTTGCCAAGATTGTCCTTCCCATTATTGTGCACAAAGCACTTGCATCCGAACACCCTCAGATGTGAGATGTTGGGAACTCTTCCTCTTAGGAGCTCATAGGGTGTCTTTTCTGTGATTGGGCGAAGCATGGCTCGATTGATGATGTAGCAAGCTGTGTTGATCGCCTCAGCCCAAAATGATTGAGAGAGTCCACTTGAGATCAGCATAGTCCGAGCCATGTCTTCCAAAGTTCTTTTCTTCCTTTCCACTACTCCATTTTGTTGAGGAGTGTATGGTGCAGAGAAGTTGTGATCAATTCCATGCTCACTGCAAAAGGTTAGAAATTCTCCATTTTTGAATTCGGTACCATGGTCATATCGAATAGCATTGAGTGAACAATCAAGAGATTTTTCTAACAAGGGAACCAGATCTTTAAAGCGGTCAATAACTTCACTCTTAGATTTAATAAAGATGGTCCAAGTAGAGCGAGAAAAGTGATCGACAAGAACAAAGATATACATGTTCCCTCCTAGGCTCTGAACTCTCATGGGTCCACACATATCCATGTGGATGAGTTCAAGAGGCCTTGAGGTGCTTACCATGTTTTTGGACTTGAAGGAACTACGAGCCTGTTTCCCTTTTACACAGTCAGAGCACAGTTCCTTAGATGTGCCACTTAGCTTTGGCAGCCCTCTGACTAGCTCCTTTGAGTGTAGCTTTTGAATCAGCTTGGTGCTAGCATGACCGAGGCATTGATGCCACAAATCAGCTTGGTCATTCACAGTTGAGAGACAAAGTTTCTCCTTGGGAACAAAGGATGGATCAATTATGTAGACATTGTTGAATCTTTTCCCTTTTAGGATGATTTGTCCCGAGGAGTCAAGGACTGAACATTCGTTTGATCTGAATCTAACTTCATTGTCTCCTTGATCACACAGCTGTGACACACTTATTAGGTCAAAACCAAGATTATCAATAAGGTGAACTTTGTTTACCTGAATGTGATCGTTGAGTTTCACAGTTCCTATTCCACATATTTTCCCTTTGCTTTTGTCTCCAAAGGATATGTTCCCTCCTTGGAGAGGTTGAAGAGAGGTCATTTGATTTCTTCTTCCAGTCATATGGCATGAGCAACCAATGTCGATGTACCATAGTTGAGGTTGTCTCTCTTCTTTCTGCACATAAGGGAACTAAGATTTCTGAACCCAGCGAAGCTTGGCTTTACTGGGGGGATTAGCATTGCGAGTCTGTGAATAACCAGGGAACTGGTTCCTTTCATGATAATGAGTACTTTTCTCCTTTTCAAAGTTCCTTTTCTTAGCACAATCAGTGTTGTAATGACCATTCTTACCACAGTAGGTACACAAACGATTGTAAACAACATGTCCATATTTTCCTTTTCCTGGCCTAAAAGGTTTTTCAGTTTTCCTTTTGTTAAAATCAACATTGTTTCTAACCTTGCTATGGGCCATGTCAATATATCTTTTGTGAGCAAAGGAATTGGTGAACCATTGGTTTTCAAGAACCATCTTTTCATTTAGAAGTTTGGCAACCTCAGCCTTGTTCTCAAGAACCATGATCTTCTCTGATAGGAATTGATTCCTATCACGAGAAGTGGCAAGAGCAGTACTGAGGTTCTCATTCATCTCAACAAGTTATCGCCTAGCCTTTTCATTTTCAGCATCATTGTTCCCTTTGTTGTTGACATATCCTATTCCATGACGTTGTCTCACAAAAACAGTTTGATTTATCGTTTTTTCATTAATAGAATCAGTGAGAATGTCCAATCTATCAATTATGGATTGAAGCATGTCATTTCCAGGTAAGTTAGCATGCAAGGGAACTTTGACAGAATCTATGCTAGTTTCATCACAAGATTTGCAAGTTTTAAGGTGACTAGCATGCACATTCCTAATATCAATGAGTTTGGAGTGAGTTTCAGCTAGGTCTTTCTCAGTTTCATCAAGTTTCTTACTCCAAACAGAATTCTCAACAGTCAAGCAAGCAATTTCATCTTCACAATCATCAAGTTTCTGTTCAAGGGAACTGGTTTCCTTTCCTAGTTTCTTTATGATCTTAAGAAGTTGTTTCTTATCACAATCAGCTAGGGATTTTAAGAGATCGTCAGAAGTTACCTCAAGGTCTTCTGAGTCGCTTGAGTCTCCTTTTGCCATGAGACATCTTCCTCCAGAGAAGCCACTCAGATCCAGTTCCTCATCTGAGTCTTCTCCTCATGAGGCTACGAGAGCCTTCTTTTTCTGAGGTCTTTCTTCTTCCTTGGAGTCTTCCTTGTTGGGACAGTTCTTAGCATAGTGTCCCTTTTCTTTGCACTCGTAACAAGAGACTTCTTTGAGATCCCTTCTGGGTCCATTGTGGGAGGAACTGCCCTTTTGGAACCTTCCCTTCACAAAGAATTTTTTGATATTCTTTGAGAAGAGGGCTGTTAGCTCGTCCTCTTCTTCTTCCAGGTCTGAGTTCTCTTGCTCCATCTCGAGCCTGGAGAAGGCTTTGGAGATCTTAAGGGCGATTCCTTTCTCCAGTTTCTTGTCGGCATTGGCCTTGGTGTGCTCTCCTTCTTCAACCTCCAGTTTCCCTATGACTTGGGTCAAGGGAAGGGATTGGATGCCTAGAGTGTTCTTCATGATTCCCTTGAGAAGGGTGAACTTGGAGTTGAGTCCATTGATGACTACTAGGGACTTGGAAACTTCATCCAGATCGACTCCCGCCGCTGTCAACTTTCCAATCAATCTGTTGAAGCGGGAGTAGTACTCTGAGATGGTCTCAGTTTCCATCATTTTGAAGGTGTGGTATTCTCCTTCCAAAGCGAACTTTCTGCTTTGCTTTAGTTCCTCACTTCCTTCATGCATCTCCTTGAGAGCTTTCCACATCTCCTTGGTCGTCTTGATGCCTATGACCTTGTCCATGTCCTCTCTGTCCAATCCATTGAGGATGAACTGCCTGGCCTTGGCATTCTTCTCCATGATGACATAGTGTTCTGGTTTCCAGTCTTCTTCCTTCATGGTGAGATCGACATGGCCATCTCCATTTTCGACTATCCTCCAGCATTGGTAGTCGTTGGTCTTGATGTGGCTTTCCATGCACTTTTCCCACCATGTTTCTTCTACTTTATTTCGGAGATGTGGCTTGTTGGTGGAGATTCCGAGTTCAAACTTGCTTGGTTGAGACATGATCTGCAAACTTAACAAAGATCTAGAGCTTTTCCTGCTCTGATACCAATTGTAGGATCGTGATTGTTAGATAATAACTTAAGGAACTCAGAATATCGATTCTAAGTTCCCTTCGCAGCGGAAATAAACAATCAAACAAATGACAAGTTCCTTATAATGGAAACCTTTGATTGCCAACTAGCAATCCAGGATAAAAACCACTACCTTTCTTTCGAAAGGATTTCAAGGTCTACTTCTTGATTTCTTATCTCTTTTGGTTACAGTTTATCCTAGGAACAAACACACAGTTTCTTTGCCTTACACACAGTTAGGCAATCCTAGATAACTTAACACAATCAATAATTAATCCAAGAAACAGACCTTCGCACCTAGGAACTATCACTTACAGTCACAAGAACTTAGCACTCAGCTCTTCTATTCCTTTACTGGTTCCTCTTGATCTCTGTTTGCTTTGATGATCTTGTTTGAAGGTTCACACTGGATATTTGCTAATGTGTGTGAGTCGTATTTCAGTGCTTGAAGATAACCCTTGACTTCCTTTTATAGAGGATTCTTCGCAGCTTAATCTTCTATGGGTTCCCACAGATTGAGCTTGCCCTAGGATAAGTGGTTCTCCTTGGTCCACGTTGTTCTTGGCATGTGCAAACAACCTAGGCAGCTCAGAATCCTTCTAGGTTAGTCAACCTCTTCAGCCAAGTCATTTTCCAGCTTCCTTTGTCCAAGGTTCGACACTCTGGGCGCTTGGGAACTGACTTCTGGACAACGACATGTTCCATGTCCTGTCGCTTTCACCTTTCTCTGTCCGAGGTTCGGCGTTCTAGGTGTCTTGTTGTTTTGCTCTGGACATTGGCAGGCTTTTGGAAGCTTCGCATAAGTCGTTTTTGACTTCCTTTTGTCCGAGGTTAGTGTTCCCAGATTTCTCGGGAATCGCAACCTCGCATGCTACGTTTCTGGGCACACCTGGGTTCCTCTAGGTTCCTTCCTTTGTCTTGTTCCTTTGGTTCTCTTGTCCTATTTGGCTTTCTTGCCTTCGGTATATTCATGTGGTTCCTTAAAGCACATCTTTGAGATAAAACATTAGTATCATAATATTTGTCATCTTCAAAAGTAGAGAAACTGAGGAAAGGAACTCTCAGGGGAACTGAAGTTCTAGAGTTTCGTTTCCTAACAGAAGGTCCTTACCTCATCAAAGAAGTAGTCGGACAAGGAGCATATCGACTAGAAGACAAAGACGGACAAGCGATCCCGAGGAGCTGGAACGCTACACATCTAAAGCTATATCACTTCTAACCTCGTCCGGTAAGACACAAAAACCCCGTCATTTTTTACATATTATTTGTCATTACGACTCGACTCTATTTCATGAACCTAACGCTTATGTCTAGCAAAGACATGTGCTTATGACCATGAGTACAGGAAAACACAAAGACAAGCTGAATCCAGTCACACACAAAAAGCGCTTACACTACATTTACACGGTCGATCAGAACACGAAGAGATGAATACCAGAGGCACGTCGGCACACCGTCTGCCTTATACAATACATAAGGTCAACACCTTATTACATTTACGCAATAAGACATATTGCTCCCCTCCTCGGCATAATACAAGTCACGACTAAACAAAAAAAACATACACATTTGCAGGCCTCCCTTTTATTATAAGACACAGAAAGCCCTACTCGACGGAGCACACAGGCAAATCCAAACAAGTCAAGACATCGCGACCATCTTTCTCAAAAAGGGTCCGACAAGAAATTAGACGTAGAACAGAGACAACCTTTTGTAAAACGGAGTACACCAAAAATGTTGCCCCCCTTTTACTAATAATAAAAAAAAGAGTCAAATTCTTTTTACATTCATGCGACCCGCGATGATGGAAGGGTCACCAAATTATGTTGTGTGCCTACACACAGGTAGGACTTCAAACATTCCTAAAAACATTTTATGCGACCCGCGATGGTGGACGGGTCGCCAAACCAAGAGTATTTCACCCACACACAGGTGGGGCCACAAATCATTCACAAAAGATTCATAAAAAAGAAGGATGGAGAACTAAGAGTCAGGGGTCGCATCATTACCTTCGGTAGTGGTCGGGTCGGACAAAGGCTGGGGCTTGGATGGTACGATGGGAGTGGCATCACTGGAGCGAACTTCATCTTCACCGGCGCTCTCGTCAGGAGACTCCTCTTCAATACCGGCGAGTTGAAACAACTCCACCCCTGGATTCCCCTTAGGAAACAAGGTATCCATGTTTCCTTTCTCCATCTTCAAGTTCCAAGCCTCATGCTTGCCCTCTTCGAACTCCTCGACCATTTCGACACGCGACTTCAATGAATAAAAGGCGCCAACGTCACATGCAATTCGACCAGCGTCGATCCTAGCTTGCTTGACTTTCTCCTCGACGTCGATCCAACTCTCATTGAGCTCTTTCCGACAGCCCTCTAATTCGTCTTTACAGGCCTTCATCTCCCTCGCGAAGCAACGTTCGGCGTCCTTTAGTCGACTCTTAGCTCCCTTCACCATAGTCTTCAATGCCGCCAAGTCGGACTCTGATTTGGCAGCCCTTTCCTCAGCCTTGGAGACCATCTCCTTCACACCAGAGTAGGCACCCAAGAGGAACTGGAAGGTCTAAAAGACGTAAAGCGAAGAAAAGATATGAGAAACACCATCCGGCAGAAAAAGAAAAACTATAAGACTTGACATAAGGCTTACCTTCCAAGCAGAACAACTAGCCTCACCAATACAGTCCAGAGGTGAGACTCCGTCGACTTCAGATTTCAGGGCCGGGTCTTGGGCGTGGAACAGATCAGTGATGGACTGCTCGACCAGGTCAATCCTCTCGATGCCAGAAGGGATAGACGATTTCTTTTTCGGGGTGTCCAGAATGATCTTCTCGACATCAGGAGAAACGACCGCCTTTCTCTTGTCACCAACTTTCGCTGGGGGAGGAGATTCGACAGGCGTCGATTTACTCGATGAATCTCTGGCCGCCGCCAGCTTTTGTTCAATCAAACCTTTCCCGAACACGCCCTTCAAACGAGCGCTCGACCGGCCAATACGAGATGCTATCACACCAGATAGAACACAAATTACGAATATGGCACATAACAGAAACATATGCGATCCAAACAGAAGACTTACACTTGACATGAGAAAATGGAGGGGTCGACATGACGTCTTGAGTCGTTGGACCAGTAGACAGCAAGTTGACGTTCACGAATTTGCGATCCGACAACGGAATCCCAAGCAAAATGTTGGCTATACCCTCCGACTTAGCGTCGACTTTCAGATCCTCAGGCTCAGGAACTACATAAAAAGAGAGATAAGCAAGAAGTTAAAACATATCTGACAAAGCGAAAACTAGAAAAAAGGTGCATACTTTCGACCCGCCACTCTGTCAGCAAGAACGAGCAATCACCCCCCTTTTCCAAAGACGTCCGCTCGACGAAGAAGAATTTCGACCCCCATCCATGGTTGTTCACATCCAGATTCGACACCAGCGGCTTCCGACCCTGACGCCTACGCAACTGAACCCGGGAAGAGCTTTTCGACCCCAAGGCATAGTTGTACCACAAGGCGTCGAAGTCAAAGCCGGCCCCTGACTTCGAGTTCAAAAGATCCAAAACCCTAATAACCCTCCACGCCTGCGGCATGACTTGACACGGCGCAAGCGCCAAAGTCGCCAAGAAATCACGTACGAGGGGAGTAAACGGGAATTTGTGTCCGATCTGAAATGAATAAGCATAAAAATATATCCATCCCTCGTACCTGGCGTTCGCCCTTTTGTCCGGATTTGGGAGCCTCGCGACTGTCTCTGGTGGAAAGCCGCCGACTTGGAGAATTTGCTCCAGATCCGCCTTCGTCAGTGTCCCCGTCATGGCGTCAGCCTCCTTCAACAGGAAAAGGGGAGAATCGTCATTTTTGCTCGAACTCGAGCGAGTGGCTGATGATTCGGCAGAGCTACTGGAAACCATATCTAATACGGAGAGAGGAGGGAATCGGAAAGCAATCTTGAAAGATTATGAAAACCTACCAAAGCAAGAAACAGAGAGAATCGGGAGAAAGAAGATGAAAGAAAAACACCAATTTACTTCGAATTTATGGAGGGAAGGCTGGAAGCCTAGGTTGTCCCATCACGCCGCGTGATCGTCGCCATGTCAACCCTCGCCTGTCGCGCCAAAACGGATGGTGGAGATCGTGCAGACTAGAAAGTCGTCTTGACTCCCGCACGCAGCTGCCTTGAGTCCAAACGACTTGGGGCTATTGTTGGGCCCAGAATATTCTGATGGGCCGTGCGTATTAAGCTGGGCTGCCTCACATTGGAAATGGGGCAAGTAGCTTGAGAGGAGCATCGGATACTTGTCAACTCATAAACCCGACCGATCCCGGAAATCTCGCCCAAGCCGTAACGGCCCGATCTTCATCAACGGCGGCCGATTCAAGTGCGAATTAGAAGCCTCCTTAATAACAAGATCCCGAGGATTATGCTCAAGAATTAAAGGGAAGATCCCATACAAACGGTAACAAGACCGACGAAGAAGAGGATCCGATAAATAGGTCATGAAGAGGCTAAAAAAGAGGATGACTCAAGTCACAGAGATACTCATTATCTCAACTCTCAAAGGCTTACTGGCATACTTGTTCTCGTTTAGCTCTTTTGGCAATAGTACTCGACCGCCAAGGATCGGACGCTAGTTTAGTCGGTCAGACAAGGCTCGATCTTTTGCATCTAGAGGAGTTAAGTTATACTTTGTCACGTTCTTATCATTACATAATCAGAATATCATCACATAATCTTGTCCTCATTTCATACTTACTTGATTGTTCGTTTGGTTTGAATTTATTTTGTTATTATTATTCTATCTGATCGACTCGTTACCCCGTCTAAGGTGATTTAGGTCGATTGATCTTTTCTACCCAAAACACTTATTATTCCAATATTTTTGTGAAACAAATTGCTTGGCTATACGTCTATACCAACAAATTCACTGCACCACCGGTCCACCACCCACTTTTAACATCTTATTTGAAATTCTTCCTCAAAAGAGGCTAAACTCGTTGACATATAACTCAACAAACCTGTTGCCTACAGATGAGTTCAACCCCATGTCACCAAACAGAGAGAGACTTATATTAATAGTAACAAGATCAGATTGTGAGGGTTTAAATATTAATCGAAGTACTGAATGAAGGCCAGAGATGGCGCGAGCGGATGAAGGCGGATAGGTGACCACCAGAAGATACAACGGAGACCAGGGAGAGGATTGAGAACGAAAGAGATGGAGAATGAGAGAGATGGAGAACGAGAGAGATGGAGTTTTCGATCGAGAGAGAGCAAAGAATGAGAGCGGCAATGCTGAACGAGAGAGATGTTGACATATTAGGTTAGGGTTTTTATGTATATTTAAATATATTTTTATATATCTATACTAATAGCGGGCCGGGCTGAGCGGCCCATAGTGCCTGAACTAATAACTGTACCCGACCCGTTTACCCGTTCGGATCAATTCGCATTTGCTCAGGCCTAATTTGAATCGACCAAAATAGCTTGAAAAATTGAACACAAAATATGCGCCCAACTAATCCATATATAGCTCTTATCATATATATTTTTGTCAACCAAATGAAAAACCGTATAATATATTTTGGTCACTTAATATTTTTTATCCGTGTCTCCGTAATCAATTAACGCTAATGTACCTTTCCTAGTAACGTTACGTGAGAAATAACAGATGTAGTGAATGTTTATTACTACCAAAATGTAATAAGCATTCACTTAATCTGTTTACTTGAATATTTCAAAAAGTAACCAAAATGTAATAAGCATTCACTTAATCTGTTTACTTGAATATTTCAAAAAGTATAAGTATGTCATACGGAATAGAAAAAATGAAGCCTTATGCAACGAGAAGGAACGTTACTTTTCATGCAACGTTACTATGAAAGGAACAATAATACTGATTGATTGACGAAGACACTAGGAATGTTAATAGGGGTGGGGATTCCCCATTATTCATGGGGATTCCCGACTACGAGTACGGAGATGGGGATTTTAAATGGGGACGGGGGATGAGATGTGACAAAAAAACACATCTCTACATGGGGTTGGGGAGGGGGACGAGGATAGAGCCTCCCACCCAACTCCTCATCCCATCCCCTCTGGGAATCCCCACGAGTATTTCCGTTGATAATCCTCGTGGTATCGCCCATTGGATAATCCCATGAGATTATCCATTGAGTATCTCCATTTGGAAACTCGATGGGGTTTCTCACGAGAAATTTTCATGAGTAAATTCGAAAGTTAATGCATCTTTTGTTTTATATTCATAACTTTATGATTGATAATAAATTTTTATTTGGAAAAAATGGTGTAATGGGAAATTATAAGTATTGGTACATTGTAGTATGCAATGTACAATTATATCCTTAACCAACAAAAAAATATCATTTCTTAATTTATGGAAAAATCCTACTATAAATACAACTTAAAATTTAGTAATTATTAAGCTTAGAATTCTTTCTAATTGTAGTTTTACTTTCTTTTTCAGAACTAACCAACCATTAAAAAATGATCTTCTGGAGTCACAACCACAAGGGCACAAATTAACTATGTTGAGCTTGTTTATTATAATGCTAGTCAACTTTTGTTCATAAATTTTAGTGACTTGTTTTTTTTTATTGAATTGTTGTTTTTTTGTTTGACAACAAAGATTAACTGGAGAATCGTAACAAGAAAACGAGTGGGAAAAATTTTATGGGGCGTTAAATGGAGATATTTATGGGAAACTTGTTTGACTATAAGCGGGAAATCCGCAGGAATTTCCACGGAAAAACCTGAAATAAATATTAATTGAAAAAGTTTAACGGGGACGGGGAACAATTTTAGTTTCCCGTGTGGGGATGAAGACAGAGACGAGGAGTGCTTTTCTAAATGGGGATGGGGACGGGGATACTATGTACTCCCCATCCCGAATCCGCTCCATTGACATGCCTAAAAAACACAAATCAAAAAGACAGTTGTTCTAATGATTGTATTTCATCAAGGAAAGCTTGGAATCGATCTAAAAACTTGGAAATGATGAAGATTATGATCTTGAAGCATTTGAATAAGAGCGGAGAGAAAAACTTATATCATTATCTTTAGATCATATTTTAGGATAGAGTTCTCTTTGATGTAATATCTATATCTATATATAATATAAATAGAGTATTGAGCAATTTATGACCTATATCACTAATTAATCTTCTCTTGTCTACATATAACTTACATTCAAAATCAAACAATCAATCAATATATATTTAACAGTTAGCTTTATTGGGGCAATGAATGCTAACTTTTAAGACCCTAAAATGAAAAAGCTAAAATATTTTAATGCTTAGATGGGCCAGCTCCTAAAATAAAAAAATTAATACATGTTAATGGTTAAATTGGCCCAAAAGTATGTTCAAATGGGCCTAACCTATATACTTAATCATCAATATCTATATAGAAATTCAATGCAATGGCAAAATCCAAATGACTTGATTATAAGGCCCGACAATATATATACACAAGAGCAATTTATAAATGGACCCAAACCAAAGGCCCAACAATATGAGGTTAGTTTACATAGCATCTGCTACGATCCAAACAAAATTAGACCAACACACATTTGCTAACATTTAATGGACCCATAGGCCTAATCAGTTAAACGTATTTACTGATCACTAATCTCTGATAAACCCTAAATCTGCCTCCACTTAAAACATATAATTAAGAACATTAAACTGGGACGATGAAGAGGCAGGGAAGGAAGTAAACTACCGACCTTTCACCTACACCTATATCAATGGTGTTCCTCATCCTTGCCCCTATAAATACCGTTGGGAATTACCTCAAATTCCCTCGCTTCGATTTGCCCCCATCTCATACACAATGGCTACTTCCATAGACAATAACGGGTCTGCTGCATCAACGATGTCCAAGTTGAAAGCCAATGACGGATCTGATGCCTCAACGATGTCCAAGTTGAAAGCCAAAGATACCATCACCATTAGTAGACCTGCAACGGCCCCCAACAAGAAGGGATGTGCCTCCAACACTTGCTGCTCTGTCGTTCTATCATCAACGCCCCCCAACAAGAAGGGATCTGAATCCTAAATTAGTGAAAGAAGCTGCAGTAGAGATCTGTGGTCAAACTAATACAGATTATTTAGTGTAAATATGTAATTTAGGTCAAACTAATATAAATTATTTAGTGTAAATCTATAATTTAGGTCAAAATAGAATGGGTGAAGCTAAAAATGAGGCTACAGTGAAGCAGGAATTTGACGAGCAAGCTAGATGGAAACCGAATAGCAATGAAATTGAGGAATCAAGAAAGAAATTGCTTCAAATTACATAAGCAAATATTGACGAATTAATTAAGCAAAGCAAATGAGGGAAGAGCGAAACCTGTAAATCTGTAATCATTGTTCCTCTTCCGTTGAGTTTGATATTGAGACATAATGAGGCCAGGGCAGTGGAAAACAAAAGGTATATCTGATGTGCTCTTTCTCCAATTCTCCTCCGCCAAGCTCGCCACCACTGTCGTCACCTTCCATCGCTGCCGCCATGGATCAGAGAAGGGTTTAATTTTTGTTTAAAAATAATCGTTGCCGTCGGGAATGAGAAAGAGAGGAAGAAGAAGAGGTGGTGCGCCTTGCGATGTCTTAAAACCTATTCGGTACACCGCATACCATATAAATGGGCCTTGGCCTAATAACTTCCCAGAAATTACGCAAATTGCCTAGAATTTTCAGAAGTCCCCAAAAATGCCCAAATATGCTATCATCCACCTCCAACCTTCAAATTTGATCAACCTAATCATTCCACAACATCAATCAACATCTAATTAAGAACCAATTGCACCTAAACTCCTCAATTGAACATAAACACACAAATCTATCAAGCTAGGGTTAAAGAAATTGGGGGAAAACTCACATAAGAGTAATTGGAAGGAGATGGTGGTGCAAAAGGCTCGTTGGGGATTCAAGGAGGCTTCACCGGCGACGACCTACTGTGGGGAGTGGCCGAAGCTCGATGACTGAGGCGGGAGGGAGCGAGCTGCGTGCGGCTGAGCGTGGAGAAGCAGCCATGGCGCGAGCTCGACAAGGGAACGAGTCGGGGGCGAGACGAGGCGGCTCGTGGCCGGTGGCACACGTCCTCTCCGGTGGTGGCCTAACAAACGAGAAGGAGAAATGGGTGGGCAGCCATGGAAGAGAAAGAGCAAGGAAGAAAAAATGGGGTTTTGTTCTTACGGGGGATGACTTGAAAAGGGGGAGGAAAGAGAATATGAGGTGAGAGGGGAAATAAAATGAGAAAGGAAAGGAAAAGGGTATTAATATTTTATGGGGTAAAAATGAAGAATCTAGAAGGGGTAGAAAATTAGAATTATAGATGGATAAAAGTTAAAATTTAAAAAGGATTAAATTTTGGAATATAAATATATGTAGAAGAAATATCTGATATTACATGTTCTGCTTCACAATAGAGTTGAATAATATGTTTACCCTCACATATTGGGCCAACAAATGATTAGAGAAGACAACAAAATTGCAATCACATATTTGGTCATACATGCATGCACGGACTCCTACTGTACGTGTGAATGTGTTTGCTGAAAGAAATTGAACCCAATTTTAGGTCTATAAAAACCATAACCATTAATTCCAAGTTCCCATGTAACAATTAAACATTTTTATTTCCCAAAAAAAAAGAACTTTTTAACCAAAAAAATCAATTAACACATAAGCCTATTGGAATTTTATTAAAAAATCAACTAAAATTTAATTTAATTATATATACAACTTTATTTAATTAAATATATATAAGCATAAGTTTTAAATATGTTAAATAAGGATAATATTAATCAGACATAAGAAGACATAAGAATTCTTTGATCTTCTTCTTCCGCCAATTAAATAATCTATATCTACTTAAAAGGTTGCTTTCTTTCCCTCATTAATGCTCCACTTTAATTTTCTACAATTGTTTTGTTATATAAAAGTTGAGTTTAATGCTGTACTTTAATCTCTACAGTTGTTCTACTTCACAATAGAGCTAAACAATATGTTTTACCCTCACATATTGGGTCAACAAATGATTTGAGAAGACAAAAAAATTACAATTAGTTATTGGGCCATACATGCATGTACAGACTCCTACTGCACGTGTGAATGTGTTTGCTGAAAGAAATTGAACCCAATTTTAGGTCTATAAAAACTTAACCATTAATGCTCATGCAACAATTAAACATTTTTCCCCCAAAAAAACAAAAATTTAAACTTTTTAACCAAAAAGATCAATTAACACATAAGCCTATTGGAATTTTATTTAAAATATTGAAGGTGTAACATTTTCAGCTCACATGGAAGATAGGACGTACCTGTTCTTCGCACAACACAAATCGACCCAATATGCACCCGATTGTCGGAGAAGAAGAAGGGAGAATTGTGACCAAATCTGCAACGAGGATGGAACGACTGATTAAGGAGGCTACCGTAGGAAATATCGCATATTTCATACATATACAATCACATCAAGGGAGTAGGAGAAACACATAACTTACAAACTAAAATACATGAAGGGGGGCAAGAATATATCTCATATTATGTATTACAAGGTATTTATGCCAGATTTCATTCTCATTACCCTGATATTTATGAGACCAAATTATTATAATATTTGTACTTTTTAATTAAAGTGTGCTTTATCCCTCATGCACTTTTCAAGTACTTCTTTATTAAGCAATTATGTACTTTCCAAATGCCGTTTTTAGAAAAAATATTACGTGGCCCACAAAGAAAATTATCTATCATACTTTTCAAAGTACACCACAACATATTATTTATAAATAAGGCAACATATTGTCACTTCTGTTACATGATGTGGTTCATTCATCGTCTACATGCTAAAGTATTGGAAACACCTAATAGTATGGACCAACAAAAAGACTTCTTACTAATAACACATGACACAAGAAAACTTACACTAACGCTTATTAATAGTACAACCCATATACCCAAAAAAAAAAAAAAAGCTGCATGCTCGTGCGAAGCACGAGCTTAGAATCCTAGTATATATTTAAAAGTTGGCTTCATGTCCACTTTAATGCTCTTCTTCAAACACTCATTTCTCAAACACATATATATATGGGTCAATTGGATTAATATTTCGGGCCCAACAAGATTAAGAAAAACAATATGAGACTTAACCTTAATTGTAACATTTGGTCCAACAAGCATGTGCTAACCATCTGCTACTGTTTAAATAAAATTAAACCCTATACCTATCTCCATTTAATTAAGAGAAAATTAAGTAGGAAGAATGAAGAGGCATAAAAAAGTAAACTACTGACCTTTCACCTACCCCTCCATCAATAGTGTTCCTCATCGTTACACCTATTACTCTAACTTTCCTCATCTTCTTCTTCTCTGTCGCCGCACCTTCCTTCCTCTTACCTTCCATTGCCGCCGCTTCGCCTGATCACCCGTTACAATTCACTACTTCTTCAGGTACGTTCTTCCTTCCTCTTCTTTTTTCCGTTTCCCTGTCAAAAAATCCGAGCTTTTTTCCCTGCTACAGTTGGTTCGGTTAATGGCGGTCGAAGGTGGATAGCGGAAATTAAAGGGGATAATTCATCGTTCGTGTTGGCGGAGCTCCCAAAGATAACTCTTCCGCCGCCACCTAATGTCGACGATGAAGAAGTTTGCTAGAAAATTGAAGAAATCTTCCTGCGACGACGATGACAAGTTCTCTCTCCACACTTCAGATGATTCCCGTCCGATCGATACTCAAGGTTCTCTCCATCAATTTCCAGAATTAGGGTTCTTTTGTTTGTTGCTCCCTCTTGCATCTTACGGACCGATTTTTTGTTGAATTGAATTGCGCTTTGCCTGTTGTTTTATGTTGCAGAGCAGGAAGAAATCGTTCGATCCTTTGAAAATGTCGAAGATCGCTTTGCTTGTTGATCCTTCGTCTTCAAAAATCACTCTCTCGGTCTTCCACTCTCCCCCTCACTCCCTCGCGCGGCCTCCGATTTCAAAATTTAGATTTCGTTTGAGCACAGTGCTTCTGGATTTTGTCTTCGTCACTACTCTTATTGATTTTTCTTCCTCAATTCGACTGGTTAGGAAGTCGAATTTCTCCACGAATTTGGTGGAGGTTCATCTGTTCTTTTCTTGTGACAGTTATTCGTTGACACTTCGTAATGAATTAGGGTTTTTTGCTTCTTTTGATTTCAGATGGAGGTGCTGTACAAGAGGCTCTATGACAAGTACAGTACTTTGAAGGTATGAGTTTTAATTCTCACATCCCTTGATCAATTTCAGTGCTCATTGTTTGCAAAGGTATGGTTTTGAAACTGAAGATTAACACTGTAGCATCAAAAAATTTAGAAGGAGAACCCCCGATAGGTTCTAATTTCTAATGCGGTTGCATTAGTTTTTCCTAGTTGTGGTATGAACAATTATCCTTTGGGGAAAAGGGATTCACAATATGGTTAATACAGCTGATCACATATTTGCATGCTTGCAGGGCAAAAGGATTTCTCAGTTAGATCAGGTCAACAATGACCTAGAAAAGAATTTCCAAGACTATCTCACTGGTACTCATTCGCTTCTCTGCTCTTTCCTTTTTGCTGGATTTGGTGTTTGCCTTGTGAACTATAGCTGTGTATATAAAGAAATGGCTACACGTATGTTGTTATCTTTATCTTCTTTTTTTCTTGTTTGCTTGTAGTTGCAGATGCCTATATTGACCAATTAACTGGTGAAAATGAGAAGTTACGAGCTAACATTAATGACCTACGAAATGAAGTTGTTTCATTGAGGTATTTAATTGTTTGGGTTTCTTAGCCTTCTGTTTTGTCATTTGTGGTGCAAAAACAGTAAACACTTCTTAATTTGATTGCAGATCTGAGAAGGATCAGAAGTATGAAGATAGCCAGAAACTTCACCTTAAGCTGTACTTTGTAAGCAGGTGAATGGATAATGCTTTCTCTGCCTTCAAGTATATAAATGTCTCTAATTGATATATCATAGCTCTTAAGCTATACTTTGAATCTTAAATTAGTAATCATACTGTCGTTTCTTTTTTTTCCAGAAAACTTCATCTTACGGTCATGCCTCTTTTCCTAGATGCCGAGCTCCTTGAAAGAGCAATTGCCCAATTTGGGAAGAATATGCATATATTCATGCATACAATCTCAAATCAGTGCGATGCATCATGGTAAATTTCATACTTATCCATGTGAGGAATCATTTAAAAGATGGTCTGTGGTTGTGAATTAATGCCAGAATCTCACTTCACACTGTCAATCTATTGATGGCCTTGAAAATATTCTTCAACCTAGAAATGCTAAAGACCTGGTTCATCCTCATGTGGACCCATATTCCTGGCCTCACTTATTTAGTCATATAAATGTATTTATATAATTTTTTATTGTTGATTATGAAGGACTTGGAAGCACAACGAAAGCTACTATTTTTATATTAGGAGTCTTGGTTCTATTATATAAATGTTGTTGTGTTTAGTGACTTATTTTTACCTTTAATTCCATGGGGTTTGTCTTGGTCAATATCAAAGACTCTCTTTCATTAGCTTTGTATTTAGGATACGGTGTTTGGAACATTGTTTCATAGCTTGTCTTTCAAGTCTTGTAGAATATAAGGAAAGAATTTTGATGGTAGAATGTGATTTCAACATTTTTGTTGCTTATCCATCTATTTGTATCTTTCTAATTTTATGTGTATTCTTGTTCCTCTTCTTTTTATGTGAATCACTGAAGAACAGATGGAAAATTCTTTTCAAATAGTTTTTTGGCTGAGATAGGTGGACTGGTTTTCAGCAGGAAAATCGTGTTATGTCATCCCAGATGGCAAGGAGCTATGATACAGATGTTCGATTATATCCACACTCAGATGGCTTCTCTGTTGTTGGATTGGCTGAGCAAGATGGTCGGAACTTCCAATCTAGAAACAGCTTGCAATTAACAAACAAGGCTTTATTGTACAGTGATCCATTCTATACATCTGAAAAGCTGTATAGTAGTTCATGCAACACCTATCCTGGACACGAGCACCTTCAGCAGTTGAAGAGCAAGCTGGTTGCTGATTTTTCTCTATCAGATGGAAGAACCTACTCATTTTCTTCAAGTGGAAAACAAAATGTTGAAGTAAGCTTTCCTCAATATTTGACATGTATTGATTTTTTTTTTATTCACGTACTTATGGTAATTTTTTTTCTTGGACTTTATTCATCAAGTTTATTTGTATTGATTTATTGTGCGTGTCTCTGTAGATTTTAAATAGTTCCTTTGATTCTCCACAAGGTCAGTTGAATTTCTCTTCTCAAAAAGAGAAGCATGATTCAAGAATACCAGGCAATACTTCTTTAGGTGTGGGTAATTCAGTTTCATCTGGAGCTTCTTTGTCGAGTAAAACACGAATTAGATGGACACCTGGCCTTCATGAGAAATTCGTAGAATGTGTAAATCGCCTAAGCGGTGCAGATAGTAAGTTTTGTTATTATCTTATTTTAGTTTCTGATCTACTTTTAGTAGCACTGAGAATTGATTGTCATTTCTGTTTCTCAACTTCAGAGGCTACACCAAAGGCGATACTAAAGTTGATGAACTCGGAAGGACTGACAATCTTCCACGTCAAGAGTCATTTGCAGGTATTGATTGTATTTGATAACTTGAAATCTATAGACTGGTAAAGGTAACATGTTCTTCTCTGAATCACCCATTACTGTTTGCTATGCAGAAATATTGAATTGCCAAATACATGCCTGAGTTTTCAGAAGGTAACAATTTGTCTATTCGATTTCTTATATAATTAACACTTTCTTATACTTCTCCGACTCTTCAGTTGTTCAAGTTGTTGTGCACTTGTTAGTTGTTATCGCTACAAAAATATTGTTTAACTTACGCTAATCTTCACTTTTCTGATGACAAAGCTTCAACTGCTTGCATCTCTGCGTAATTGGATTTGTCGTAAATCACCATCATTCTATGCATTATAGTATCAAAAAGGAAGAAATTAGTTATCAAGTTTTTGAAGTATCTTGTATCAATGGCTTTTCTAAATAGTACTAGGTAACTTGAGCAATCTGTTAAATGCAGGACTTTGAGTTTAAGGAGCTGGAAGACGTCGTTCACTATGGGATGCAATGAACACAAAACAACAACGTGCGGAAGATTTGCAGGTGGAAATGCATTCGATGATTTACTTCATTCGGTCTTCAATTCATTGTGTACTATAATCCTTCAAGAAGTTTCATTTAGTGTAATTAAAAAAACAAATTTGTTGTAACTTTTGCAGATTGCAAAATCAGTGCCCTGAATCTGCTTTCTTTCAGGTCTTACAGGAGAGGAGATGATGATGTTTATTGACGCCTTCCCTAAAACTGGTATGTTATATTAACAAGCTTAAAGTTTCAAATGAATTCTGATGTATGCTGCCGAAATTGCATTTTTAGTATACGTAAACGATATAAACGACTTTATATAGTGATATCTACATGTGCACTTATGCAGGACTAGATGCAGCAGTCTTTGCAGCTCTTGTTCGCAACAGTGCAGACAAACCTGTTACCACTCAAACTTGCATCATTACTCATGAGGTCGCCTTTTTCCAGGAAACTCATGTACACTTTAACCATTCTGATTGATCTGAAGCCAATGGAGTTTTCGGAGTGATGCTGATTGTAGTAAGTCTTTTACCGCAGATTGAAATTGAGCAGGAATTCGAAGCAAAGGTGCTTGAATATCACCAGGCTTTCCTAGCTGCCCACAAGCAGCCATTTTATCATCTCCTCTGCTTGGTCTCAGCAAGACTGTGATACCGGCTGTAGCTAATATATTTCGGATCTCAATCATCTTCTCTTCACTTGTCGGTTTGAAGAGCGATCTGATATGGGGATTGAATGATATAAGGTTGATTTTGCATGGGATTCCCTGAACAAGATCAATGATTCTTTTTGCATCGTCCATGCTGCACAATATTGATGATGAAAAATTAAGTTGAAATGAATACAAATAAAAAATGCCACGGATTTTTAGGGGCAAGGAAACTCACCTGTCGTTCACTCCCAAAAGCATTACATATTCAAACAAACCTTTGTACTTGTGTTTGTGACGCAATTCTTCTCGAAGTGTCCCTAGGAGCAAGTTCAAGTTGTACTTCTGGTTTATTGGCATGATCCAGTTTCTGATCTGAAAATGTTCACAAAACAATGTTTGTTTTTGGATAATTTAACTCCACGTGTTTGATATTACTTGTAATTTTAACGTTTAAAATAAATTTTAAGAAATATGATAATTTAACTAAAATATAAAATTTTATAGAAATGGCTCGTGCGAAGCACGGGCTTCGATTTCTAGTAAGATAAAATTATAACTACATAGTCTAAAACAATTAATGACTATCGCATTAATTATAACACTATTATATCTTCTTGCACAATTCATGTAGTTATTAATTAAAGTATTATTTTTTAATATACTTTTACACAAAAAACGCTATTATATTTTCTTCCAGGTACAATATATGCAGTTATAAATTAAAATATTTATTTTTTAGCACATGCAAAAGATTTAGCAAAGAAATTTTTACAAACAATTTCAACAATAATAAATAATGTAAGTCGTTTTCTATTTTCATTTATTATGTGGTGTTTGTTTTGGGCGAAAAAGATCAAACCGACCTAACTCGCTTAAGAAATGGGCAACTAGACAACGATAAGATTAATAATATCTAATTATTCAAATCAATCCTAATAATAGAGTAAATGGAACCGATTAGATGTAAAAAAGGCTTATCTCCTCCGGATGGGAGACCAATCGAGTCAAGAGATCTAGATGTCGGTCGCTTTAAATGTTCGAACAAGAGATTGAACCAGAGAATAACTCTTGACAATGAGAATGACAGCAGAATATAGCTTGAATTGAGTATAACTGATAATGTGTGTTACAAGAGCTTATCGAGTCTGATATTTATGCTAATCTTCGAGCTAACTAAACTAGCCGTTCCTCCGAAATCTTTGGGAGTCGTCGAGCTGTCCACCTATCTGCCGAGATCCTCGCCAACATTTCCAACGTCTTCTTCCACCCCGCATTCCTCTCATGAAAGTGGTTTAGCCCTCTCGTCATTTTCATGGGCCGGCCTGGTGGATCAAATAAATCATGGCCTAACAAATGCCCCAAGATCAAAGTGGCCGGAAAAAGGGCACTTTGATGGAACGGTTTGATCTTCAACCTGCAGAATTTTTACCCTGATTTTTCTACAGACGTTTGGCTGACGTGGCGACATGCGATTGGGTCATCGTATTGACCAAGGATGTGGCGGTTTTACCTCTTTAAATACATCATCAATTACCTTTCCTTGCACTATATTTCTCTACATAAATCTGTGTCCTTCCAAGGTAAATTTTCAAATTGTCTTACCATTCCCGTTTTCCCCTGTTCTTCTCATGGCGTCATCGAGATCCAAGAAAAGTAAAGTCTCACCCGAAGGTTCTGCCGGAGATGAGAACGTCTCCACCCCTCTAGGACTCCTTAGCCCAAATGACTTCATGCGTGGGACCCTGACCAAACCTGAGTTAGACAAAATCCTTGAAGTCGGTCAATGTCCTGAAGGTACTATAGCACGTCTTCCCCTTCCCCATGAACGAGCCGACTAATATCGGGAAGGCTGGGTTTGTTTCTTTGAGTACCCCTTCAAGGTTGGCCATTCTTTCCCCTTTTCTAGTCTCGTTAAAAACTTCCTTTCTGTCATGAAGCTTGCCCTTTGTCAAGTCAGGCCCCATACATGGTGCTTTCTTAGGGTAGTCGATCTCATGGCCGCTAGTGTTAAGTTCGATTTTGACTTTGATGCCCTGTGGTATACCTATTATCTGAGTAGTCGTGGCTCATCTAGGTTCCAATTACGCCTTCAGAGGAATAGAAATCCCTTAGCTTTGAACTTAGATGTTAACGATCGCAGGTGGAGAACTCAATTTTTCTTTGTGGAGCATAGGTTTCTTGAAAGGGGTGTCGAATGTTCCTTCCTACTCTCAAACTGGAGGAAAAAAGGTATTGTGTTTGTTCTTTCAGATTTCTCGTCGAATACCTTCTAAACTTTTACTTACATGTATTTTGTTGCAGAACCTAATCTAGAGGAGCCCAGAGATTTTGAAACGGAAACTGCCGCCTGGCTCGCTCTCCCTTAATCAGATCAATCTTTTAGGAACATCAATTTCCTAGCACCTGACCCTGTTGAGATGTCGACCCCATCTGCATCCATTACTAGAGACACTTGTTCGTTCCTTCAGGTATGCATTTGGTTGGTCTTCAGGGTCATTGTGTGCTTATTTTGCTGCGCATTATTGACAACGTCTCGAAGGGGAACATCTAGTGCCCATTTGTCCGAGAAGAGTCTTCTTGACCACAAGCTCTCGGCGGCCAAGGCATCTGCATCGGCTAGAGCGTCCGTAGCAAGAAAGGCCATTGTATTGGACTCGTCCTCCTCCAAGACTTCTGGATCAAAGAGGAAAGCGACTGCTGACGCGGAGGCATTGATAGGCGAGTTGAAGAACAGGTCTCTAGGCGACTTGCTTTAAGCCCTGGACCCCGAAGCTAAAAAAGGAGATTGGTGATTTGCACCCTATCGACTATATCGATGAGGCTGGAGTTGCTGCCTGGAAGGTATGTGTGGAACTATTCACGCGTATATGAATTCCTTTTTTCATTCTCTTTTTTTTGTTTGACAATCGATCACATGGAATTTTTGTACAAGCTCTCCAGTACTCTATCGTGGCCTTCTCAACTGTGCAAGCTTTAAGTGACAGGGCCGACAGGCGGGCCGCTCAAGCTGAGGATCAACTCAAAGTTGCCAATGGTCGTGTAAAGACTTCTGAGAATAAGTTGGCTTCGGCCGAGAAGATGTTGATGGGGGTCCAGGCTCGTC
This sequence comes from Rheum nobile, assembly GCA_027886185.1. Classification (NCBI taxonomy): domain Eukaryota; kingdom Viridiplantae; phylum Streptophyta; class Magnoliopsida; order Caryophyllales; family Polygonaceae; genus Rheum; species Rheum nobile. The sequence goes on from WOAB01000648.1 coordinate 4,108,640, forward strand.
TTGAAAAGTTAAAGGGTAACGTTGAGGAGCTTCGTGTGAAGGATGCTCAAATTGCTAGTGACGTGGGGACATACTTTTGTATCAAGTCACGTATCGAGATGATGGAGGAGTATGCGGCAGGAAACCATTCGGCTTGGAAGATTGAAGACGAGAAGGCCAGTCTGGACTACCTCTACTCTGGTGGCAATCCCGTCAATGAATTGTTCAAGCTCATCGGCTTGGGTGAGGACGATCAGAAGGAGGAGGCTGATCCTGAAGCTACTGAAGAAGTGGTTCAAGCTCACCGCTTGAAGCCACTGAAGAAGTGGTTCAAGCTCACCGCTTGAAGTGACTAAGGATCATGAAGTTCCCCTTGCAATTGCCAATGAGAGGTCAGGCGAGTCTTAGGTTTGTCGTTTATGTGATGACAATGTATCGTGTATGTGGTGTTGTGGACATTCTGACTTAGATGTTTTAATGATTCATTGTGCCCCATCGTAGAGATGGGATGTATAATGTTTTGGTGACCCGTCCACCATCGCGGGTCATGTTTTTTTATAAATGTTTTGTATTTTGCGTACCTTGTGCTTGCTTGGTTGGTTTTGCAGGTGGACTTGTCAGTTGCGCTTTGGTCGAGACGCGTGATGATTGGTCGAAGCGACCTGTAGTTTTGAGTGTTAGTGTGGCATGCCTTACGTTTCTAGGGAAGAGTCGTTGTAATATCAAATAAAGACGAGTAACTTATACAGGACAAGTCTTGTAAATAGGGTGTCTAGCGTTGTTCCTCTATTCTCTGTGTACCGATCGATCGTGTATTTGTAAGCGCTTTTTGTGTATAAAAATGTTTGTCTGCTTAAATGCTGCTTCTGTCTTCGAGGCCTCTTGTTTTATGTTTGATTCGACTCAAAACACATAAAGAAGGGTCAAAGGGTGACCGTTGGGTGTGAGCCCAACGGCCCTCCAATGCTTAAGTCAGTAAAAGGAGAGAGACAAATGTAATTGAATGGACATACAAAAATGTAAGGATTAAAAATGATACAACTTTAGATGGGTCGCATTCCAACTTCGCGGGAATGGTTGTCCGTCCTTTGTTTCTAGTCGATATGCACTTTGTCCAACAATCTCCTTAACGAGGTAAGGTCCTTCCTATTGAGGTGCTAGCTTCCCATCAGCTGGATCTCGGGTATTTTGGAATGTTTTCCTCAAGACCCAATCTCCTACTTTGAAGACTTTGATGGAGACGTTTTTGTTATAGCTTCTGGCGACTTGTTGTTATTACTTGACCATCCGAATTCTGGCCCTTTTGCTGATCTCCTCTACAGTGTCGAGATTGTGGGATAATTCGACGTCGTTCTGCTCTGGGGTTTGTAACCCATATCTGGTTGTCGGGACGAGTATTTCGGCAAGGATGGCTGCTTCGATCCCGTAGACCAGCGAGAAAGGTGATTGTCCAGTCACGTTCTTCGGAGTGGTTCTGTCGGACCACAAAATTATAGGGAGTTCGTCTGCCCATTTTCCTTTTGCCCCTGTGAGGCATTTTTTGAGGTTGTTTATGATGATCTTGTTGCTAGATTCGGCTTGGCCGTTGGATTGTGGATATTGTGGTGTGGATATGACCAATGTAATATTACATTGCTTGAAAAAGGATCGTGTCTTGTTACCGATGAATTGAGAGCCATTGTCGCATACGATTTCTGAAGGGACACCAAATCTGCATAGAATGTTACGCTTTATAAATGCAATGACACGTTTTTCTTTTACCTCTCGATATGCTTCAGCTTCGATCCATTTAAAAAAATAGTAAGTCATAGCAAGAAAGAAGACGCGTTGTCCTGATACAGGCGACAGTTTTCCCACGATGTCCATTCCCTACCACATGAAAGGCCAAGGTGCTAAGGTCGGGTGCAACATTTCTGACGGCTGGTGTGTGACGGGTGCATGCCGTTGGCAGGCGTCGCATTTTTTGACGTAGTCGATCGCATCCTTATTCATCGTCGGCCAATAGTAACTTGTCCTGAGGGCTTTGCCGGATAGGCTACGTCCCCTAGTGTAGTTTCCATATTCTCCGTCGTGTAGGGAATGCAAGACGCGTCCAACCTCGGATATTTTGAGGTAACGCAGGTATAGACTTGTGACAGATCGTTTGAAAAAAACATTATCGTTTATGTCGAAGGTTGTGGCTTGTACCTTGAGTTTTCTGGATTCTCCTTTGTCTGCTGGGAGTATGCCATCTTTTAACCATTTGATGTAGGGTACAGTCCAGTCATCTTGGTCGCTTATGAGGTCGTCCTCTGTGTTGTCGCCTAGTTCGGCTGAGACGACTTCTTCTAAGGGAAACGTCGTCTGTTGCATGAGTGTTGTCACAACTAGTTGTCTTGAGAGTTTTGGGGACTGCTGGGGTTGTGATGTGTGCTAACGGGATGTTGCGGAAGTCGTCAGGGTGTAAGGCGGAGCCGAGGTTTGCTAGAGCGTCAGCCTGAGTGTTGAGGTCGCGTGGGTCTTGTCGGCTAGTAAAATTTTGAAATTTACCCACCAATTTTTTACGACGTCTAAGTAGGCCATCATCATGTCGTCTTTGGCGGCGTACGATCCCTGTACTTGGTTGACGATTAGGAGGGAGTCATAGGTCACTTTAATGTTCTGGATTGCGAGGTCTTGTGCAAGTGTTAGCCCGAATATGAGTGATTCATACTCTGCTTCGTTGTTGGTCGTGTCCCATTCACACCTTACAACTTGGGCTATATGGTCCCCTTGTGGTGATTTCAGTACGACACCTAGCCCTACTCCTCTTACGTTTGACTCTCCGTCAGTATGGAGTTGCCATGTGCCCTTGTCTTCTTCGATTTTCAATTGTTCGGCTTCTTTCGTGGCTTCCTATTCCAGTGTAGGACAGAAATCGGCCACAAAGTCAGCTAAAGCTTGAGACTTGATCGTTGTTCTTGGCTCGTATTCGATGTCAAATCCGCTCAGGTGTATTGCCCATTTTGCCATTCGTCCTATAAACTCTGGTTTCCTCATGATAGCTTTTATGAAATGGTTAGTTCATACAATAATAGCATGTGACTTGAAGTAAGGTTTGAGTTTGTTTGAGGCCATTACCAGAGCTAGGATTAATTTTTCACGCGATGTGTTCCTTGTTTCGGTTGGGAGTAAGGAGTGGCTTACATAATAGACTGGGGATTGCTTTCCGTCCTCTTCCCTCGTCGGGACTGCGATAACTGCCGACTATGATACAACTAGGTATAATGGTAGTGGCTCATCGTCTTTTGGTTTGGCTAATAGGAGTGGGCTTGCCAGGTATGCTTTTAGATCCTGGAAGGCTTGCTCGTGTGCCGCTGTCCATTCGAACGACTTGTTCTTCTTCAAGGCTTCATAGAAGAGTTTGCATTTGTTCGAGGATTTGGATATGAATCTGTTTAATGCTGATATCCGTCCTGTCAGTTTTTGGACGTCTTTGACGCATCGGGGGGATCTTAAGTTGACGATAACTTTGATTTGGTCTAGACTGGCCTCTATTCCCCTTTGCATCACTACGTACCCCAGGAATTTGCCTAAAGACACTCCAAAAGAGCATTTAGTTGGATTCAATTTCATATTATACCTCTTTAGTACCTCGAATGCTTCCTTTAGGTGTTCGATGTGGTCTTCCGCTGCTTTTGACTTGACTAACATGTCGTCGATGTAGACTTTCATGGTGTCTCCGATTTGATCCCTGAACATCTTGTTTACGAGTATTTGGTATGTGGACCCTGCATTTTTTAGCCCAAATGGCATAACTTTATAGCAATACGTACCTTGGCAGGTTATGAAAGCCGTTTTCTCTTGGTCATCTGGGTCCATTAAGATCTGGTTGTACCCGCTGAACGTGTCCATGAACGTGAGCATTTCATGCCTTGCGGTCGCGTCAACCATTGCGTCGATGTGCGGTAATGGGAAATAGTCCTTAGGACATGCCTTGTTCAGATCCGTGAAGTCGATGCAGACTCTCCACTTTCAATTTTTCTTTTGGACCACGACGACGTTTGCTAGCCAGTTGGGGTACTTGACTTCTCTGATTTTACATATCTCGAGTAGATTTCTGACTTCGTCGTCTACGATCTTGTTTCGTTCCAGTGTGAATTTTCTCTTTTTTTGTTTGACCGGAGGATAGGCCGGATCTACATTCAATTTGTAAGTAATAATATCTAGGGAAATCCCTACCATGTCTTCATGTGACTAGGCAAAGCAATTGGAATTAGATCGTAAAAATGCTATTAGACCGGCTCTAGTTGAATCGTTTAAATCCGATCCGACTCTTACTATTTGTTTTGGCTTTGAAGGGTCCAACGCGATCTCGTCCAGTTGCTCAATTTTTGGCTCGATGTATCGTTTGGTCCCTTCGCTGCACTGTGGTTGCTATGCTTAAGGTCGGTTTATTGCCCCCTTCATTGAAATGACGTAGCATTCCTTGGCAATTCGCTGGTCGCCTTTTATTTCATATACCCCCAACTTAGTTGGAAATTTTATGGTTTGATGATAACTGGAAGGTACAGCTTTCATGGCGTGGATCCAGGGCCTGCTGAGGATTGCATTATATGGGGACAGACAGTCGAGTATTAAGAACTTTACCTGTTGGTTAACTCTACCAGCGTACATCGTCAACACTATTTCCCCGAAGGTATGTTTGACCTCTCTACTAAATCTGCCCAGCGGAGTGGATTTTCGGGTTAAATCGTCCTCGCTTAGACCTATACCCTTCAAGGCGTCAAGTGTCAACAAGTTGGTAGAGCAACCTGTGTCGATTAATACTCGACGGATGAGGCAGTTACCGATTGATAAAGGAAATTACCAGACCGTCATGATGGTCACCTAACTCTTCGGCTTCAGAATCGTCGAAGGTGATGGCGGGTGTATCGATGGCTTATTGTCGCCTTTCCTTGATCGAATCGGCTTGTCGCCTTTGCTTTCTTTGGCGTATCTCTTAGCGGTTGAGTAAGTGTTCCCACACACGTCTGACTTTCCTGAAATGGTGTTAACAATTTTAGTGTGAACTGGAGAGGATGGTTTATCAGACGTTACCTGGTCTCTTCGATCCAAGGTTTCTTTTGCTTTGTCGGATATAATGTCGCGTAGTAGCCCTTGTGCGAGGAGTCTTGTGACTTCCTTGCCAAGGGCTATACACTCATTTGTGGAATGACCATGATCTCCATGGAACTCACACCATCGGCTCATGTCCTTCTTGGCGTCTGGCTTGTCGCTCTTCCAAGGCCATCTTACTTCTTTTCCATACATGTCGAAACTTTTGACAAGTTCTGACATGAAGATGTTGAATTTATAAGACTGGACCTTCGGGGGTAGAGTCGGGTTGTTCTTCCAGTCTTGGTTCCTGTCATAAGAGTTGCTTACCTGATTGGGGTCGCTTCACCCCTTGGTATAGGGTTGGTGTCGTTTGTCGCATCGATGGTCCGAAGATGACTTTCGGTCGACTCGATCAGGACTTTTGTCTGCTTTCGTGGGTTCCTCATCCTCTTCTAACCTGACCTGGGCCATGGTCTTGGCTTGCACATCTTCGAAGCTTCGGCACGGGTATTTGGTTAGTTCGCGAAAGAGTTCGCTGCCCCTAATCAACCCCCGACGGAAGGCTTCGATTGACGTTGGAATGTCATAATGTGGGATCGCGACTTTTTCCTTATTGTACCTCTTAAGATAGTCTCTAAGAGGTTCACCATACCTTTGTACGATCCTGTATAGATCGCTCGATTGTTTTTTCCAGTCTTCGACTGCTAGCAAATTGGACCTTGAATGAATTGACCATGTCGGCAAATGAAACGATGGAACCCTGCGGCAAATGCATAAGCCATGTTAGCGCGGGTCTTGTGAGGGTCGTGCCAAAACTTTTGCACATGACTGCTTCACGATTCCCCCTTGGGATAGAAATAGTCATTAGTTTTTGCTTATAGATGGAAATGTGATCGTCGAGGTCCCCGGTCCCATCGTAGTTGGGCATGTTGGGGAGATGGAACTTCTTGGGGATCTCGGCGCATGCAATCGTCTCTACAAAAGGCGAGTCTTTGTTCTCGATCGGCTGCGGGACTCCTGGAATCCGAGCGATGCGGTCGTCTAAGGCTTTCATATGTTCGCTGATAGCTTATTGTATGAGGGCTTGGAGGTCCGTCGGCGTGGTAGCCTGTTGAGGAACTACTCGAGCTTCTGGGGGCTCGTTGCAGGAATTGGAGTGTTAGTTGCGAGAAGATTGGCTGGAGGGGTTTGAAACATACCAATAGGCTGGGTAACATTCTGAGTGGTCACCGCTATGGGCGTCGAGATTTCTCCATCCATGTTGAGACATGTCGAGAGGCCATCTGTATTGACTACACGCCTTGGTCCTCCTAGGGTCGAAGGGGCCGAATTCACCTGCGATTTCAATAATTCATTTTCACTAGTTAGTCGTGCAATTTCAGCTTCAGATTGAGCGCTTAGGGTTTCGGTTTTTTAGCGTTGTTGGGCCAGTTCTTCTTGGTGGACTCTCATGTTCTTCGCCAGTTCCTGGATTTGAGCATCCAAAACCGGTTGGTTGGTGAGGTCTCCAGCCTGGTTTGTGACCGGGGCATCGACTTGAATTGGGTCTTCAACAAGGACCATAGGGTCTCCGGAATTTGCCATGATCAGATGATGATCGGATCGTTGATTGGCTAGATGCCCCACGGTGGGCGCCAAATTGTTTTGGGCGAAAAAGATCGAACCGACGTAACTCGCTTAAGAAAGGGGCAACTAAACAACTATAAGATTAATAATATCTAATAATCCAAATAAATCCTAATAATAGAGTAAATGGAACCGATTAGATGTAAAAAAGGCTTATATCCTCCGGATGGGAGACCAATCGAGTCAAGAGATCTAGATGTCTGTCACTTTAAATGTTCGAACAAGAGATTGAACCAGAGAATAACTCTTGACAATGAGAATGACAGTAGAATATAGCTTGAATTGAGTATAACTGATAATGTGTGTTACAAGAGCTTATCGAGTCTGATATTTATGCTAATCTTAGAGCTAACTAAACTAGTCGTTCCTCCGAAATCTTCGGGAGTCGTCGGGTTGTCCACCTATCTGCCGAGATCCTCGCCAACATTTCCAACGTCTTCTTCCACCCCGCATTCCTCTCATGAAAGTGGTTTAGCCCTCTCGTCATTTGCATGGGCCGACCTGGTGGACCGAATAAATCAGGGCCCAACAGTGTTTAATTGTCCTCAACATGGCTTTTGGCATTCCAGTGAGTTAAACAGTAAAATCAAACAAACTAAAATGTTCAAGAATTGTAATAAAGTGGGAGCAATAAGTTAAAGTTTAAATCTGCTAAGCTTACCCCTTCAGACAAACATGGTGGACTCTTACCTTCGATCCCAAGATTCAACAGACTTAATACTTTCTTATCAAATCTTGGACTTCTTGATACCTCTTACTCATGTTTTCCTTTCACATGGCGAAAATCATCGTCCTCTTCGAACAAAATTTACGAACGTCTAGATCAGGTTGTTATTCATCCCATCTTTACAATAACTTTTCCCTCAATCAACATTCATCATTATCCATTCACTACTTCTGATCACTGTCTTATTACTACCTCTCTCGGACACTTACAACCCTTTAGAAAATTCCCCTTTCGCTTTGAAACTACATGGACCAATGATCCTTCCTATAGATCTTTGGTTCAACGGGTTTGGAATTATCAGCATTCTGGATCCTTCATGTTCAAACTGTATATGAAACAGAAACTTCTGAAATCTTATTCAAAATCCTGGTCCAGACTAAAAAATCGCAACAACTTCAAACAACTAAAAAATGCTGAGCAGAAATTGCTGGTTCTACAGAATCAATTATTATCGTCCACTCATAACCCAAGGATTTTCGCCCTCTATAAAAGACATCTCCTCAAACATCACAAACTGTTAGAATTCCAACACAATTTTTGGAAACAACGAGCAAAGACAATTCACCTTGCAAACAAAGACAAAAATACCAAATACTTTCATTCCGTGGCTAAAATTCGAACGTATAAACAACGCATTACATCCTTTCAGTCTCTTGATGGATGCGTATTCCATGATCATCACCTTATTCAGGGAATTGCAATCTAGATTCACAACTTCTTCTTCTCACAACATCAACCCAAATGATCTTGACATTATTCTAACGATCCTAACTTCAAACGACAATGAGAAGTTACTGGCTCCACCTACTCTCGCAGAAATTAAACAATTTATTTTTGATATGCCGACAAACAAAACTCCAGGTCTGGACGGCTACCCGGCTGAATTCTACCAAATTTACTAACCCTTTGTTGGGAGATCCTTAGTCTCTGCTATCCGAGCATTTTTTCATTATGGCCAACTACTTCAAGAATGTGCCCATTCCTTCATAACTCTGATTCCGAAAACTGATAACCCGATTACTATCAACCACTATCGGCCGATCAGCCTATGCAATACAACCTACAAAGTAATTACTAAAATTATGGCTAACAGACTTAAAATGATCCTGCCAAAGCTCATTAGTCCGACTCAAGGGGCATTCTTGGAAGGTCGATCCATCCAGAAAAATATACTAATTGTACATGAGATTTTTCACTCATTTCATGCAAAGAAGAAAGGAAAAAAAGGGGTGGATGGCCCTTATACTTGATATGGAAAAGGCATATGACAAACTTAACTGGAACTTTATTCATAAGATACGCCTTCAATTTGGCTTTTCCCTACATTGGATTGAGCTTCTTATGACTTGTATTCAATCCACCTCCTTCTCCGTACTTGTCAACTGTAACACCCCCAAATTTATCCTTGAAAGTATTACCGCCAGTGACCTCAGATTACCCATCTGAAGTCACCCAAGGCTTAACTGTTTTATAATAACCATAAAATAACACTAATCATATCAAATATCACAACATTTATTCAAACCAAAGTCACGGATTACATTTGTAAATCCCAAATACATCCAAAATACAGAATTGTTTCAATACAGCGGAAGTCTTTTAAATAATAAATATCATAATGGTCTTGATCGGAGCGTCACACGCCTAGGATCTTCAACCTTGGAAAACTCTTAAAACTTCCATCTGCCTTCAACGTCGTGTACTAGCCTTCACGGAAAGGAAGTTTACCTGATGTGCCGTATGAGACGGATGACACCAGCCAACCATGCAAGGGAAATAAACCGGTTGGTTAGTCTAATGAAAGACTATGCAAGGGTAAAACAGAAAGGTTCTAAGTAGTCGTAATAGGTTACACCTGTCATTTCTCGAATAATAACCGATGACGACAGTAAACCTCAACACTCCTACGGAAATATACGAAACAGTATGAACAAGAGAAGACTCAAAAAGATCGAGTCTTACGGGCACGTATGAAGAGAAGACTCCAAAAGATCGAGTCTTACGGGCACGTATGAAGAGAAGACTCCAAAAGATCGAGTCTTATCGGAAAGTATGACAAGTGTTTGGGAACGTTATAATTTCACACAAGCGGTTAAAATGACTTGACCATTTGGGTCCACGACCAACCTCACCGCGCAATGCGAATTCAGATTTGGAAGGAGGACTTACTTTAATCGAAGTCCAGGCGGTTTCCACGTTGTACTCCTCGCCCGAGGGTATATTAATTATGTGCATAATCGCACTTATCTTATTTAATTCCAAAACATATATTCACGTTACAACTTTTATCATATAAATATATCATCTCGATACGAGAGATATCTTGGGAGCATTTCCCGAATGTTTGGCACCAGCTGTGTACACCACCCCTATACTCGGATAGGGGTAGGTCATGACCAGGAAAGGGTGTTAGGGCTTGGACATCCTACGCACCACGATTATAAAGAAACAGCCAGTACTCGCAATGAGATACATAGCGTTCCTACGAATACTCTTTCTAACTATATATTAAGTTCACACATAAAATCCACACCAATACCATCACGGTAATAACAAATATAATAGCGTTGTTTCTAGCAGTATATACAACCTATAATAATATCGCATTTCAAATCACACATTTATAAAATTTGTTCCCCAAACGAAAACAACACTTCACCCCAATTTAATTAACAATTAAAATAATTGATAATTAAACAAAACATGGAATGATAAGCAAGAGCGAACCACCACTTGCCTTAATCGAGACGAACGTAGATTGTCGGGTTCCGGGTATCTGGGAACTGGAAATGGAATCTGGTTACGGATTCCTACGACGACAACGAACCCACGACGAAACCCTAGGTTAGATTCAATACGAATAATAATATGAATCTAAAGAAACGAACGGAAATGAAAGGAATGAGGGTCCCATCCGTGACCGACTCGTCCAAAGCCATGATCGCGCTTTCTAAGGCAAGCCGTGGTCGCGGTTTTGGATTCCGCGGTCGCGGATTTCTGGGCACCATCCGCGGTCGCGGTGTTCATATCCGCGATCGCGGATCCCTCCCTGATGCGGCCCTAAATCGGCACAAGGCTCACCGAAAGACGACGACGACGATGCTCCTCGGCTTGGAACAATGATGCTACAACTCCAGGCTTTCAAGGCACTAGGGGAACACCACCAATTCCGGCGAGAACTCCGGCAAGCTTCCGACGATGGCACGAACTCCGGCCACAAGGGAACGAGAGAAGGAAAGAGAGATCGAGAGCACTGTGGATGGAGAATTCGAGGGCTGAAGGCCCTATTTATAGGGTGAGAAGGGGAGTAACGTCGGCCATACGAATCGATCGGCCTCCCCCCGGCGTAATGGCGGCCTCCGAACCGCCAAAACTCCGAGCTTTTGGAAGAAGACGATGAACAGGTTTTCGCGATCGCGGGAATTCTTCCGCGGTCGCGGAAATGCCACTCGCGCATCCGGGACCTCTAGGAAAGGTTTTACACGTGGATTCATCCCCAACATTGAATATTCGTATCCATAAAAATATTCCCAGCCTCAATAATACATCGAATGTATATTTTAACGCTCAAGGAATTATTACAGAGATTATACGAGTTACAGAAATTCCGAATTTCGCCAAACGCGTGACAAATACAGAACGAGGGTTGGGAAATTACCCAAATACCCTTACTAAAATGAGGGGTATTACATCAACAATGAACCGTGACCTCTACTCTATCCATCATGTGGATTACGACAGGGCGATCCGATTGATCCTTACATCTTCATTATTGCCATGGAATTTATGTCAAGAACCCTCACTCAGCTTCTCAACATTCCAATTCACATGTTGGAATTCAATTAAGCAGGAATGGTACAAGCATTCATTCCTTTACCTTTGTTGACGACATGCTCATTTTTGCTAATGCAACACATTCCAATGCAATTTTCATTCAACAATTCCTCAGTAACTTTAGCCGTTGATGACATCCAATTTGTTACACATTTAGGAATGCATTTGTGCTTAATTTAGGTTGTTTTATTCATTTTGTGTTGCATTTGTAGCTAGTTGCATTGTTTTCTTTGTTATGGAGATCTACACTAGGAAATGTGTGTTTTCAGGTACTTGGGTAGATTTTTGGAGCTGTCTATGGATGTTGTTGGAACCTAGGATGTCATCTGGAGGCTAACGGGACGAACCGTGAAGAAATTGGGTCGTAGGCGAACTAAAACAAGAGGCCGTGCGTTTTGGACTGATTTCCCTTCAAGAGGCCGTGCGGTGGGCGTTCCACCACACGGCCGTGCAGGCGGTGATTTCTCGCTATTAGGCTGTGCACTTTGCCTGTGCGTTTTTCGCACGGCTGTGCGTTTTTCATTTTGCCAGTGCGTTTTGCCTGTGCGGTTTTCGCATAGGCCGTGCGGTTTCATACTTTTTAGGATTTTGGCTGTGCGTTTGACCTTGCGTTTTTCGCACAGTCAAGGCACGGGCCATGCATTTTACCCGGATGACTTTATTTTTAGAATATGTATAAATAGTTCGTTTATGGGTTTTTGGGTGGATCTTTTTCCACTTTTTCTAACTTTTGAGACCTAGTTGTTTGCCTCCTTTGAAAGATTGCAACTTTGGAGATTGTTCTACTGGATTCAAGACTAAGTTTCTATTTCTCTTTAATCTTGTTTATGATTTCCATCGTTAATATGAATTCTTTGGTTGATCTTGCAATTATGTCTAGCTAATTTCCATATTTCTAGGGTTGGGGTAATCCCAACTATGCGTAGGTAGACTCGTTTGATATTTGCCTGAATGGAAATCTGAAACTTTGTTGATTCATTGCTAGATGCTTTATGCCCATTAGCTTATGCAAATTGGATTCTATTAGGGTTTGCAATCGAGAGGTAAAAACGTTAATAGGTAGTCAGATAGGGTTTGAGACCGAGAGGTAATAACTTCTATTGGAATCCTAGGAATTGAACTTGAGATTTTATTATTGCGAGAGCGTCTTAATTTCTCATGTGGATTAATAACAATCATAGAAACCCTAAGATTAGGTTGGATTTAGCAAGTCACGAGAGTGGATGTTAATTCAGTTTGACCTTAGATTCTAAGTGCCCAAAGGGTCTAGATCTTGATTAGCAAGTCACGAGAGTGGATGTTAATTGAATCTAGACACATTTACTATCATCCGAGAGGAATTAGTAATTACCTAAGATAGTTTCCTTCAACAATAACAGACTAAATTCAGACATTTATCTAGTTAAGTCTACTGAATCATAGTTGCGGGGATCCCTTGCCTTGGAAACTTTTCCTCCATCAATTACAATCATCACTTGCATTTGTTTCTCAATTTTTTAGTTATTAGTTCAACAAAAATTCTCATCTTTTGACTTAGCTTAATGGTTTAAGATACAATCGATACTACATAGTCCTCGTGGCAACAATCGATACTTGAAAAGCTACAACTGAAGCCATATGCTTGTGGGTAGTTTTTTATCCTATCAAGTTTTTGGCGCCGTTGCCGGGGACTATTGCTAGTATCAGTTGTTTTCCTACAACTGGTTCGACTAAGTCTTTGTTTTATTTTTTATCTTGTTTTTTGTTGCTTTGCTTTCAGACTTGTTTTCTTTATATGCGAAGAGCCCTGAGCGCTGGTAATCTCAACGACTACGATCCCGAACCTGAGCGTACTCTTCGGGCTAGAAGAAGACAACAACGCGAAGCCAGAGAATAAGCAATGGGTGATAACGGAGTGGAACAAGATCCTGCTCTAGAAGTTCAAGAGCCACGTATGATGCTTGGTGATTATGTGATGCCAAATCACCTTGGTCCTATTTCTGGTGTTGTCCGACCTCCTATGCAAGCTCGTAACTTCGAGTTGAAACCTTCCCTGCTCAACATGGTTCAGCAGAATCAGTTAGGAGGTCTACCTTCTGAGAACCCACACCAACATTTGGCTACCTTTATTGAGTTGATGGATACAGTGAAGATCCATGAAGTATCCCAAGATGCACTTTTCCTGCGAGCCTTCTCATTCTACTAGAATCCTAGGAATTGAACATGAGATTTTATTATTGTGAGAGCATCTTAATTTCTCCTATGGATTAATAACTATCATAGAAACCCTAAGATTAAGTTGGATTTAGCAAGTCACGAGAGTGGATGTTAATTCAGTTTGACCTTAGATTCTAAGTGCCCAAAGGGTCTAGATCTTGATTAGCAAGTCGCGAGAGTGTATGTTAATTGAATCTAGGCACATTTACTATCATCCGAGAGGAATTAGTAATTACCTAAGATAGTTACCTTCAACAAAGACAGACTAAATTCAGACATTTATCTAGTTAAGTATACTGAAGCATAGTTGCGGGGATCCCTTGCCTTGGAAACTTTCCCTCCATCAATTACAATCATCACTTGCATTTGTTTCTCAATTTTTTAGTTATTAGTTCAACACAAATTCTCATCTTTTGGCTTAGCTTACTGGTTTAAGATACAATGGATACTACATAGTCCTCGTGGGAACGATACTTGAAAAGCTACAACTGAACCCATACGCTTGTGGGTAGGTTTTTGTCCTATCAGCCGTATCTCAAGTTTGACCATTAACTTCCACAAAAGTTCCCTTCAGACTTCGAGTAATATCTCCATCACTTAACAATAATCTCTTGCCTCTATGCTTAATATTCAACTCACCAATTCAATGGAAAACTATCTTGGCATCCCGATTGTTCGCGGGAGAGTTAAAACTGAATTGTTTGATTATGCTATACAAAGTCTTAAAAAGCAACTTTCTAAATGTAAAGCCAATTCACTCTCTTAAGCTGGCAGATATACTCTCATTCAATCAAACTTGCTATCCAAAGTGAACTGCTTAATGCAAAGCTTCATTCTTCCACAATCTATCTGTGATAGAATACACAAGATTCACAAAGACTTCTTCTGGAATAAATCTAACCCCAATTACCACCCTCTTATTAGTTGGGACCATATTTGTAACTCTAAATCCATGGGGGGACTTGGACTTTACAAAGCCTCGAATATAAACAAGGCACTCCAACTCAAACTTCTATGGAAACTACTCACTGATCAGGAATCCCTTTGGCACCGTCTCATTTCTGAAAAATATCTTCGCAATTCTGATTTATTCTCATACACAAATAAACCTAAACAATCATGGAAATTCTCCAGGCTTCTACATCTTCGGGTTCCTTCTGAAAAGGACTCTGTTGGGAACTTGGAAATGGCCACAACATCAAATTCTGGACGGACTGTTGGCTTCCACCGAGAGATCTCTCATCTCATTACAATCGTTCCATGACACTGGACATTCTTGTTTCCTATTTTATCACAAACTCGAATCAATGGAATGTGCAATTACTCCAACAGATAGTTCCATCTTCTGTTATTAGTCAAATTCTGAATGTGCACATCCCATCATTCCCTCTCCAAGACCGATTGATTTGGAATCTGACTACAGATGGTAAATTTTCTATTAAATCAACTCGTACTATGTTTCAGTCTAACTCTCCTCACTTATAGTCCACATCTCTATCCTAGATATGGAAATTACATGTTCCACCTAAAATACGAAACTTGTTTTGGAAAGTTATGCCTGATGCTCTCCCTACTATTGAACGACTCAACAAGCACTATACTAGAGTTCCCGCATCCTGCAGCCTTTGTCAAAGCCATAACGAGGATATCAATAATTTTTTCTTCACTTGTCCATTCACTCAACAAATGATCTCTAAATTCGAACAAAGGATGAACATCACCTTCTCACTACAACTATCTGCAGATTTTCTATCCAATTTTGACCACTTTCGACACACCAACACAATCACAACTCCTTTACTATTCCTATGGTGGTCCCTTTGGAATTATAGAAATGACCTCATTTTCAGGGCTCCTAACTCTCCAACGCATACGTCTAGTACTTGCCTAGTTAATTGTGATTTTCTCCACTTGCAAGATTAGACTCTCTCTACATCAACCTCCACTCCAGCACCCATTAGACATAACCGTCTATGCCTCATCAATCGGACATGGAAGAAACCGCCTACTAGCTGGATAAAGCTGAACTTTGACGGATCTCAACAACAAGATGGTTCCTCCCATTTGGGTTATCTACTACGTGACCACAACGGTAATATTCTCTCTTTCCATCGCCAACAAATCCAACATACCACCGTGCTCAAAGCAGAAACATTAGCTGCCCTTTATGGAATCCAATCTGCTGCCCAATATGGAGTTCGAAATCTTATTATCGAGGGTGACAATTTGATTGTTATCAACTCCATTCGAGCTACTTGGAAAGTACCATGGGAAATCCACAACATCATCAACGATATAGTTTCTCTTCTCTCGTCCTTTGCTTGTTTTCAGGTGTAT
This sequence comes from Rheum nobile, assembly GCA_027886185.1. Classification (NCBI taxonomy): domain Eukaryota; kingdom Viridiplantae; phylum Streptophyta; class Magnoliopsida; order Caryophyllales; family Polygonaceae; genus Rheum; species Rheum nobile. The sequence goes on from WOAB01000648.1 coordinate 4,124,397, forward strand.
CACTGCTTCCGTGAAGCAAACAAAATTGCGGACTTTCTTGCTACTCATCCTCTTCCTCCCTCGGCTCTCCAAGCTTTTCAGCGGCTGATCTCCCCTCCTCAGCTCATTCCTTCTATAAACTATATACTTCACTATAAATATGAGTTCATCAGCCTAAACTCTAGCTTTGATAATTTTGGTTCTCAGTATGTAAAGATCATCCATTTGGATGATTTAGGACAACCTTCATATGTATAAGGGTCCTTCTGTTGCCTTTATAAAAAAAAAAAGTTCTGCTAAGCTTAACCGATTGTCTTCTCAAATTCTTATATCTCCCTATTCTCTTTTAAATACCATGTCCAAGTGGGAGTGAGAGTGTGAGTCCAAGTGGGAGTTGGATGGCACATCTCCTCTCATTTTTTGTTAGATAAATAGCATGTCCATTCATCATCAATTTAAATTATGAGTAATTCTTTCAGCTGTTTATTAAGTTCCTCAAATACGCTAACCGATTTATATATTTTGTTTACTTGTTCAAGATGACATGTACTCCATTTACTTCTATACCGATCGACACTCAACACATGTATGTACTCTTGGTATCTAAAAAGTAGTTTTGTTACAAGGTATAGAATTATGGAATTGATATGAACTAGTTTTGTATAAGATGGAGATTCTAGTGAAAGCTAGAAGACAGTAGTTTTTCTCTTGTTAACATGTTAGTTAATTAAAAAAAATTGTTCTAAGTTATTTGTTCAAAATTTTTTCATTATTATTTCTTACATTTTATTTTACTGCATATTTTAAATAAATAAATTTTAGTTTTCTCAAAAATAACCCTAACGATCATCTTGAATTATAATTCGCTCGACATGCATGGCCCCATTGGCCGGTCTTACCAAACTTGAAATATAGCGTAGTTCGTAGCTAATCCGAATGTGAGGCGACTTGATGTAGGATGAAAGAAATTTAATAACATATATAGAATCGTCTGATCTAAATAAGAAATATACATATTCAGTAATTTCTCCATATTATATTGATGAATTTTAATTTTTCACTGCAATTTTTAATTATATAATCGTACGTGGTAGTACCTTTTTTTTTTTTTTAAAGCGTGGTAGTACCTTTCAGATGGGCGTAGATTGAAAACCCTTTCTCGGTGTCCTTATATTTTATGTCCGCCTTCTTAGAACGTAATCGCCACATGACAATTGATAGATAGGGCCGGGGTCAACAAATTGTGCATAAGACAAGCTTATACGAAACTGCATAGAAGTTTTTGAGATTATCAACTTTCGTGATAATAACATGATAGCTAATGGTTCCCGCGTTTTTAAGTAAGTGAGGTGTGTTTTTAAGTAAGTGAGGTGGGAAATGCTTCTACAAGATATGAATATATAATGAACGCGATGAACAAGCAAAACAGAGAAAGTGACATAAAAAAGAATGCGTTAAATAAATGACACTCCTTTTTCATTGATCTCCAAAGCAAATAACATCTCTCTTACAAATGCACAAGAACCATACACAAATTTTGAAAGGGTAAAGAATACTCTAAGAAAATGATTCTCCCGCTTTTCCAAAATCCCCTTTCTTCTGAGTGTTGGGAGGCTATTTATAGGGGATGAGTCTTGCTTCCGCTTAGTGGCATTGGGGGGATGCGTGGCTGCTTGCGGTTGATCATGTGATTGAGGTCGGCAGGAGTGTGTTGAGTGTTGAATGGACCAATTGGGCGGGATGACACATGTCGGAACGGGGAAAAGTGTGTCGTTGTTGTGTTCTCATTGGCTCTAGTAGTTCTTTGCTGTTTGGATGAGTATCATGACAACTCGTTGAAATGTAACGCGATAAATCATAACGCGTTGTTTGTAAAGAACCTTGACCTCGCTCGGCGCCTTTTGTCATAACGCATTGATTTCATGCGGTCAGTGTCATAATTTTATGACGCATACCATCACAACCCTTGTTTTGGCGACTTGCTTTGTGAGTCAGGCAAAACAATAAAAAATAGAGGACGCTTGAAATCCAACATGTTCCATTGAAGTCACAATGGGCCTTTTTATTTGCTTATTTACGCAACTTTCCTTTCCTTTAGTGGGCCCTCTTGCTCTCTATTGGGCCCAACTGGAGGTGGCCCAGTTTGGAGGTTATAAATGGGCTTGGATGGGAGAGGCATGAATTATTTACGCTTTTCGCTCTCTCACTTCTTCTTCCTCATTTTCTCTCTCTCTCTTTCTCTCTCTCCACTGACGTTTGCGGTTCCAGCAGTTACTCAGTGGCTCTTCACCTTCTCCACTGATTCCTTGCGCCGATTGCTCAGGTAAATGTGTTTCTTCTTTTCTTTCATGGTGATTCTTGCTGATAGGCCTTTGCATGCTTGCGATTCTCTGGTTAGGTTGGACTGCTGCGTTTATTATACATTTTTCCCTTTTTTTGGACTTCGAAGAGCTTGCGACTTCTCAGGGTAGAAATGGGGGTTGTGGGTTGAGGTTTTGGGGCTTTCCGATGTATAGGTGGTGGTTGTTTGGGCGGTTTTGTTTTTTTTTTTTTTGGGGGGGGGGGGGGGGGGTTGGGCTAAGACGGCGGAGGCTTCTCACACTTTAGTCTCTTGGACGTGGTGGGGGTTTTCGCATGTGGTGCGAGGAGGAGTGGTCACCGGCGAGATGGGTTGGGGAGGCGACACCGCCATTCCATCTTTTCCAGTTTTGAACTGAACCCGATTTTGCACTGACTCGGAGTCACTCTTCGTTTCCATTTCCCTTGAACCCGGTTTAACACTGTTTACTTCCTTCCTTTTTTTCCTGTTTGGCTTCCTACGGCAACATACCACACCTGCTCTTTTTAGTCTCTCTTCTTCTTCTTTTTTCTTTAGCTCGCGCTCTATGCTTTTGCCCATCTTGCTAAGTCCTCTTTTGTTTTCTGATGTTTCAGAGGATTTGGGAGGGTGCGTGTGACAACTTTGAACCTTTTTTCTTTAGGATGTCCAGCGAAAGTGATTCAGGACTTAGGAACCCTCTGGGTCACGCGGTAGATGATGCTTACTTGAATGACGACTCGGGTACCAGCCCAGAGAAAGAAGAAGCGTCTTCCTCGTCGGAGTGGGAATGGTTCCAAACGTCGCCAGCCGCTCATTCACAGTTCGAGACGTTAAAATATATAGAGATGGTAATTCTCTTTTGTTGTTTTTTGCGTGGTAGCCTTCGTCAGCGATTGACTTCTCCCCTTCTTTTTTATGCATGCTCGAATGGGAATCTTGGCTACTACGACATATTGCAAGGCTTTGGAGGCTAAGTACTTAGAGTTGGAAGGGGGCAGTGGGGCTCAAGAACAATTTGAGGCCTACAAGAAGCAAGTTGAAGAGGTTTCTCTTGAACGCGATGGTGCCAGGAAGGAGGCCTTGGAGGCAAAGGAAGCGGTCGCTGATGCGAAGAAGGAAGCGGCCGAAGCTAAGAAGGAGCTTGAGGAGGTAAAGAGGAGGCTAGAGAGGAAAGGGAAGGAAGTTGATAAGTTGAAGTCCATAAATGAGGTAGTTGCGAAGGAACACGAGGCTGCGGAAGAAAAGGCCAGGGAGGAGAGCGCGAGAGCTCAAAAGGAGAGTGAGAGGGCGGATAACACGGTTCACTAGTATATGTCCTCCGAAGAGTACAAGTTGAATAGGGCAGATGAAATTGGGCCGCATTGGGAGCATGGCATCAGGATCGGGGTTAGGCAAGTTGTGGCCAAGTATGGAGAGATAGATCCCCAAATCATTTATTTTAAGCCAGAATATACGAGTCTCTTTCGCAAGCTAGAGATTCTTGATTTGGATGAAGAGAGTAATTATGCGGCTCATAAAGTGGGTCAAAACATGGAGGTGGATGCTCAACCTACTCCCGCGCAAGATGTGTAGACTTTGGTTAGGGGGGTGACTTTTCTCTGTAATTTTGTGGGCTTGTTGGGGTGTTTTGAATAAACCATTTTGATTTTTCTTAGGAAGTTTCAAACTATTATGTATTAAGTTACCTAACATATATGATATTCTTTGTTTTGTGTTTCCAATATGTGTTCGTTTGCCTTTTCCTACAGCTTAACGCGGTGGAAGCCTCTCACTTGTTCTTGAGTTTAACGCGGTGGCAGCCCCAAGCCGAGGCTTGAGGGATCTTACCCGTTCTTGAGTTTAACGCGGTGGCAGCCCCAAGCCGAGACTCGGGGGATCTTATCCGTTCTTGAGTTTAATGCGGTGGTAGCCCCAAGTCGAGGCTTGAGGGCTCACCCGTTCTTGAGTTTAACGAGGGAACGTGATATCTGTACAAGTGGTCGCTTTGAAGGAGACATCTTATTTATAGCATAATTTACATTACATGGCTTCATAAAGTCTTACTTATTATAATTAAGCATAATACTTTTTAAGGCGAGCAATGTTCCAGGTCTTGGATAAGACTGCTCTGTTTTGATCGCGCAATTTGAATGCTCCCTCATGGACTTCATCTCCAAAGAGATATGGGCCTTCCCACTAAGGGTCAATCTTGCCTCCATCAACACGTCGCAACACCAAATTTCCTTTTTTGAGGACACGCGGGCGTACCTTCTTGTTGTAATACGACGTGGTCCTTCGCTTGTATTGCTTGGATCTTATAGCAGCAATGTCACATACTTCTTCTCTCATGTACATATCCATCATAAGGCAGTTTTCATTGCTCTTTTGGTCAAAGTCAAGTACTCGGGCATAAGGCACTAAAGTTTCCACTGGAACAACATCATCGGTGCCGTAAACCATCACGAAAGGAGTTTCCCCTGTAGCTCTTTGCGCGGTAGTACGATATGTCTAGAGGACCAATGGCAGTAACTCAGCCCACCTTCCTTGATCTCCCGCTAACCTTCTTCTAAGATCATCTAGAATTCGCGCGTTGACATTCTCGATTTGTCCATTTGATTGAGGGTGGGCCACATATGAAAACTTTAATGAAACATCCAGAGAAGAGCAAAGATCGCGTACCTCTTGACTGTCAAATTGAGGGCTGTGATCAGTAATGACGGATCTAGGTACACCAAAACAACATATGAGGTTTTTTAGAAGAATGAGCACACTTTGGATGCAGTAATTTTAGCCATAGCTTCAACCTCGATCCACTTGGTGAAATAGTCCACAACAACCAGGATGTATCGTGCTTGCCCTGCGGCCTTGGGGAAAGGGCCAAGGATGTCCATTCCCCAAAGAGCGAATGGATATGCTGTGATAACTGGTTTCATATTTGAAGCGGGGAGGTGGGAGACATTGGCATATCTTTGACATTTGTCACATCGCTTGACGTAATTGGTCGCGTCAGTTCTCAACGTGGGCTAGAAATACCCCATGCGAGTAATACCTTGGGCCAACAACCTCCACCTTGGATGACCTCCACAAACTCCCTCGTGAGCCTCTTTTAGGATTTCAGTTGCTCTGTTCAGGTTAACGCACAACAAATCAGCCTCCACAAACCCCTTTTTGTATAGTCTACCCCCTCTTGTGCAATATCGTGAGGCCTTTGCATTGACTTTTCTAGCTTCCTAGGTGTCATCAGGTAGAACGCCGTGATTGATATACTAGATAATGGGGTCCATCCAACTGTCCTTAGGATGGATGCTCATCACTCGCTCAGTAACTCTCTTAGTCATCTTTCTTTCCACCAACACCTTGTTACCTACTTCCAAAGGCAACGTTGCACCTAGTTTCGAGAGTGCATCAGCCCTTCTATTAGATAAATGTGCAGTAATCTGGGAGGGACCCTGTTTTAGTTTCATACTGGCCCATCACTTGCCGCACCACTACTTCGGAATCAGTGAAGACCTAAACTTTCCGAGCGCAATTCAACATGGCCATTTCTAGGCCAGCAATGAATGCCTCATATTCTGCCTCGTTATTAGTAACATGGAACGCAAAGTTAAGAGCGTATTGGACCTCAAAAAATGCAATACCTTCGAGCATTATTCCGGCTCCCCCCACCCCCATCCGTGTCACTCTTTGACCCGTCTACGAAGACACTCCATTCCTATAAGTTTGGACTTTCCGCGATGATAAAGCTAGCTTCTACGGTGAAATTGGCCAACACCTTAGCTTTGATAGAACTATGCGGCAATTAAGAAATATCGAACTCTAACAGCTCGACAGCACACTTAGTCATTCTGCCAGATAGTGCGGGTTGATGCAATATTTGACGCAAAGTGGATTCAGACAAAACCTGGATGGAGTGAGCCTGAAAATATGGCCTCATACACAGCGCCACCGACACTACTGCCAATGCTACTTTCTCAGTAGGGGGATATCTCTGCTCGACTAGCTGCAATACTCTACTAACGAAGTATACAGGATAACAAGACTATCTAGTTAACACCACGCTAACAGTTACAGGGCTAACTGTGAGGTAAAGTTGAAGGTCTTCACCGCGGTGAGGTTGCGAGAGAGTGGGTAGTAGGTTAAGGTAAGCCTTATGGTCCTGGAAAGATCACTCGAAATCTTAAGTCTAGACAAAATTTTCATTCTTCTTCAGAGCGGAGAAGAAGGGAAGGGCGCAGTCAGCCAATCGAGAGCAGAAACGACTCATGTAGTTGACCGCGTCGTTGAGTTTTTGGATCTCATTTCTCGATTTTGGGGACCTCATCGCGGTGACTGAAGTGACCCTTTCAGGATTGACATCGATTATGTAGGCCCTGATCATGAAGCCACGAAATTTGCCCGAGTCCACCCCGAATACACACTTGTTTGGGTTCAAGCTTAGTCTGAACTTTCTCAGGGTTTCGAATACCTCCTATAGATCCATCAAATGTTGTTCATTCGTGGCTCTTTTAACTACAATGTCATTGATATATGCAGATACACTCTTCCCCAATTGACTCATGAATACGCAATCTATTAGTCATTGGAATGTAGCTCATGCGTTCTTTAGGCCAAAGGGCATAACTTTGTAACAAAAGGTTCCCTGGTTGGTAATGAATGATGTGATCTCTTCATCACGCAGATCCATCTGAATCTGATTATACACAGAGTAAGCATCCAAGAAGCTTAGTGTTGCGTGTCCCGCGGTGGAATTGACAAGATCATCTATATAGGGCAAAGGATAGCTATCTTTGGGGCAGGCCTTGTTCAGATATTTGAAATCTACACACATTCTCCACTTTTCATTGGCCTTTTTTACCAATACTATGTTTCATAACCATTTGGGGTACTTGACCTCACGGACAAATCCAACGCGTAGCAATCTATCAACCTCAACGTTGGCAGCAGTGGCGCATTCTTCGTTCATCTTCCTCTTTCATTGGACTGCAGGACGGGCATCGTGATCAATGTTAAGGGAATGGTGAGCTACTTCCGCAGGCACCCCTTTCAAATCCTCAATAGCCCAAGCAAACACATTGCGTGAAGCGGAGAGCAAGTTTTCCAGTTTCTATGTCGATAGGCCAATCATGCATCCCCCGACATACAACTTCTATCCCTTATTCTCAAATGGAGTCAATGCGGCTTTCTCAAACCCTTGAGCTTCATCTGGAACGTGGTCTCTCACCTCAAGCTTAGTGTCTTGTTTTTCAATCATGAGCACAAAACCCTGCGTTCTAGATTTTAAAGATGACAAGTAACGAGCCTTGGCTTCTTCTTGATGACCTCTTGACTCTCCTACTTTGTTGCCTATCGGGAACTTCAACTTCAGATGATAGATGGAAAGTGTCGCTTGGAATTTTAGGAGTGAAGTCCGGTCCATTATGACGTTGTAAGATACAGGGAGACGTACCACAGTAAATTCAATATCTTCTACACGCCGAAATGGGCTGGTCCCTAGCGTCATTTTAATCTTAATAGTGCCCGCCAAATCTACTTCTTCTCCATAAAAAGTGATCAATTTCTCGATGAAGGGCTTAAGGGCGTTAGGGAATATCCCGAGTTGTTCAAAGGCATCAAAATACAAGATATCCACCGACGCGCCCGAGTCGACTAGGACACGTCTCACCATCTTTGTCCCCAACTGTGCGTGGATCATTAGGGGGTCTGTGTGGGGCATGTGTAGTTCTTCTACGTACTCTTCTGTGAATACTAGGCTGGGATGATGCCGCGAGGACTGCGTAATGCTATAGACAGAATGAGCGTGATGTCTTTCTCGCACGTATCTCTTCCTCTCTTGATTGTTGGATCTCGCGAGAGAAGGTCCCCCCGATATAGTGTTGATATAGCCATCGGGGTGAGGTGTTGGATCAGGGTGGTTTTGCTTCTTGTAGGACTTGCTTTCCATCTTGAGGACTACCCGCCCCACCACGGACTTTTATCGTGGGCGATTGATTCTCGACGGTTATCACGTTGGTCACTATACTAATCGCGAGAATTACCGCGTTAGGGCGATCTGGTTTCCCGATCCTGTTGTCTGTAGACCACGGGATGTTCGTGATGCTTTCACTTGCCCAGCCCATATGCATCTCTTATAATAGGGTGGCTTTTACTTTGCGTTTTATCTTGATCCGGTAGTGGAGTTTTGGCATCGCGTTTATCCTTCTCTTTAGGTGGCTGAACGCGGTCCCATTTGATTTGTTGAGTCTTCCCCCCTTTACCTCTCACCGCTTCATCCGCGTATACCTGTTGTGAAATATAGCTTTGCATCGCGTCATACATTTCAGGCTGCTCGCGGTACACAGACAATTTGAATTGTCCATCTGCCAGATTATTCATCAACACTTCACGTGTGATAACCGGTTCTAAACTGGTGACTTGGGATACGGTGTTGGTAAAACGCATGAAGAATTCTCCCAATGGTTCTTCAGCCCCTTGCCGTATTGAAAACAGGTCCTGGATCATTGTCTTCATTTTATTCGCGTTGCTAAAATGAGTCTTGAAAGCTTGAATCATCCTTGAGAAGGACCAGACGCTACTTGGCTGCTGACCAGCTCCCCTCATGGTGGATGGGAACGAGTGGCATAACATCGCGTTATTGAAGTCATTCATCTGCATTTGGCTCAGGAACGCTTGGACATGCTCATCAGGATCGGACATCACGTCGTAAGCCTCCATGGTAGGTTGACGTAACCTCTTCGGGACAGGGGCGCGTCTAACTTCCTCTGACAAGATAGAGAGACCTTGTAACTCCTCGTCCATCACATCTTCTCTTCGATTGGTTGCTTGATTTCGTCTGTGTGAACGCGATGAACTCCCTTGGGATATTTACATCGACATCGTTGGATGACTTTCATTTTCGTGCTCATCGTAAGGGTACGGTGAACTTGAGGAATGGCTTGGTGGAGGGTGACCACCGTGGCAGGCTTGGTACCCTTGATGGTCACCGTCATAGACGACCCCTTGAGGTGCTGGCGGACGCGACACATAGTCTGGATGTGGCATGAACTGATGGAACACTGGTGCTGGAGCTACATAGGGAACACCATCCCAAGGTGGAGGTGGGTACCCTTGGACTGGAGGTGGATAATGAGGCCATGAAACCTCTGGATGTGGTGAATGAGGCCAGCCAGGGACGGGGTTCTACTTTAAACTCACACCAGTCGAATTCATCGAGGCTAGACATCGTCTTCTATCGCATTCACAAAGATAGTCAAGTCGCCCTAGTGTGAGGACATGTCCCCATGGACAGCGCCAGTGATGGTTCCCGCGTTAATAAGTAAGTGAGGTGGGAAATGCTTCTACAAGACTTGACTATATAATGAACGCGTTGAACAAGCAAAACAGAGAAAGTGACATAAAAAAGAACGCGCTAAATAAGTGACACTCCTTTTTTATTGATCTCCAAAGCAAATTACATCTCTCTTACAAATGCACAAGAACCATATATAGATTTCGAAAGGGTAAAGAACACTCTAAGAAAATGATTCTCCCGCTTTTCCAAAATCCCCTTTCTTCTGAGCGTTGGGAGGCTATTTATAGGGGATGAGTTCTGCTTCCGCTTAGTGGCATTGGGGGGATGCGTAGCTGCTTGCGGTTGATCATGTGATTGAGGTCAGCAGGAGTGTGTTGAGTGTTGATTGGACCAGTTGGGCGGGATGACACATGTCGGAAGGGGGATAAGTGTGTCGTTGTTGTGTTCTCATTGGCTCCAGTAGTTCTTTGCTGTTTGGATGAGTATCATGACAACGCATTGAAATGTAACGTGATAAATCATAAGACGTTGTTGGTAAAGAACCTTGACCTCGCTCGGCGCCTTTTGTCATAACGCGTTGATTTCACGCGGTCAGTGTCATAATTTTGTGACGCATACTATTAATAGCAAACACGGGTTATATATTTTAACGACTGCTTCCTCCAATATTAACTCAAATACAAAACTAATTCAATCTAAATTAACATGGTATAATAACTTAACTAAATATGCATGGGATGAAAGCCATAATTAAATTAACCACTCATGAGCTAGAACTCCAGTTCTACCAATCAAGTCCATCCATATAAACATTTTTTCACCATGAATACGAAAAGGAACCCTAAAACGCTCCCTTTCTCTAACCAGAAACCGATCCCTGAAACCCCTCTTTTTGCTTGGCCGCCGCCGAGCTCTGAAACCTTATGCCTCTCCTTGCTCCTCCATCTCAAGCCTGAGCATGATTCCTTTGACCAATATGTCACCCTTGTTTCTCTTTTTCTCCAGATCGCTGCAAGAACCGGTCTCACTGAGAGAGAGACGAAAACCTGGGCCGATCTGGGGAGTGAACTCAACCTTCCTTGTGCTAGTGTTGAGTTTTACGACTACCTGGCCCCAAGTTTAAATCGGTGGATTCGTTCGCCCCTAATCCACTCTTCACTGAGCTTTGGTTGTTGCTTCCTGGTTCTCGCCTAGGATCCTGGCCCCTGGGAGTGTTGGTCTGAAGCAGGTGAAGGTTATGGCCCCCCTGGTGCGAGAAAGGGAAATTCCAAGCACACCTTGATGTCCAAGACCGCCGCTACTGTTAGGAGGGTGCTGACTCTTTGGGGTGCTCCCCTTCTTTGGCGCCGGCTGCAGGAGGAGCCTTGGTGCTGCTCGACTGCCCACGACCTAGCTCCTGCTGTGCAGGATTGGATCTGGATGAGGTTTCCTTTAGGCCCTTGCTCCTTGAAGCTTCGTGGAACCTGCTTTCCAGGTATGTTCTTTCATTTCCCTTGTCTCTTTTTGCTTTCCTCGCCTTTTTCTTGTTTGCAGAACTTAAACCTTATTATCTGAATCTGAATCATTGTTACCTGAATAATACTTGCTCACTCTCGATCCACATAGGGGAGATCCAATTTCACTCTTCTACGTTTAGATTTGGGGGAAGTATTGTTTACCGTTTTGTTGTCCGGGTGAACCCCTTGAACAACTTTGTGTCCTTTAGGATTATGTGTTCCTTCCACATTGAACATTTCTGTTGGACAGACCACTGGAAAAAATTAAACACTGAATGCTTCTCTGACACTGAGAACCTTCCTTTTTGCTTGATTCTCATGGTTGTTATTACTATGCCTTCTTGCAGGTTTTTGGCTTGTGTAACCCACTCTTGGCTCAACAACCCTTTAAAGGATATGCTTAGCTTCATCACCTCACAAACTATAATCTCAACCAAGAGGGATCCTCTTCAGACTGTGAACAATCTGGCCAGGCTGAACAAATGTTACTCTTTGAACAATCATACCTTGAGCAAAACTCACTACGATCTCTTTTCCACGAATCATGACCTTGTCTCTCTGTGAAGGATGAAAGTTTTTAATGAACAAACACATTCGTTGCTTATGTCTCATGAATGTCTTTTTCCCCTGATCAAGGGCCTTGTTCATGTTACAAATGTGTTTGTAGTTTTTATAAGACCTTATTTTGTACATGAAATTTTCCTGTCTTCAAGGCTGAATAAATGCAATTGGTTGTTTCAACCTTGGAACCTTATGATTAATCTGAATTTGAACTTTGCAAACTACAATTTCTGTGATAAATGTGTTAGTAGAGTTTTTAGCTCTACTTGCCTTATTATCTCCCAGTCATTTTATGTTTGGATTCCTTACTGCTGCTACGAAAGTGGGAGTTTGGTTCACTGCTTAACCTGGGGTTCTGAAACTGTTTTCCTTTGTGTAGTTAGTGACTGTAAAACCCTGAACAAAAATAAGCTTTTCTTGAACAATCAATTGTGGAAGTCTGGAGTTGGCTCCCAAGCCAATAAACCAGGAAAATGTGACCCTCTGAATACCAAACAGAATATGACAACATGCCCCAGGAATAATCTCTTATGGAGGTCGACCTATATGACCAATTATGATTTATATTTGAGCTTGAGCAACTTTTTGTTCACTGCTGAGCCAAGTGACAAAATTGTGCAGTTATCTGCTAAGAATGTTTTGGATGATATTTTTGGAACTAATGCATATGTACATGAAACACTAAGATTGTCAAAACACAAAGCTATTTATCATAGCCTCATCCCAGAATACATTTCTGACTTCTTTTTAGGGGAGGATATGTACTTTACCTTATACAATCTGAAACCTACTAAGAACAAATCGGTATACTTGTATGGATGTCTACGTTACCTCTTATTGAAAGGAAGGAATGACACCTCTCGAACAAGAATAACATGTTTGAACTATGAAAAAATATCAAACAAATATATATCTCATTTCTTATGTCTCAAGCCCCTTAACTTGCAGGTTATGTATGGAAAAAATCAAATAAGATGGAAGAATATTTGTTATGAAACCATATCTATAAAGGATGAATACTATAAATATCAACCTGAACATAGACACAACCTTGATAATTTACTTATAAGTAAAGGATTGTTTTCTCCTTTCTTTAACAAGTCCACAAAAAACATATCACTTCTCAGAAATGATTACAAGTCCCCTAAATGTCTTATGATATGGGGCAAAATCATTATGAGTTTTTTATGAAGATTACGACCTGGAATTGCCGTGGTATCGGAAAGAAAACCTACTGGACGAATGTTGAATCCTTCTGCAAAATTGAACGTATCCAATTATTTGCACTCTTTGAAACTAGAACAAATAAAGAACCAAGTGAAAAAGTTTGGAGAAAAGCAAGCTTTGATCAATTTTACTATATCCCGGCTATGGGATTTTCGGGTGGTATCTGTGTTGTGTGGAAGACCTACCAACTTACAAATGAAATCCTTGAAATTGATCAAATTGATACGAGGTTTATCTCGGTCAAATATACCAATCAAATCTCGAACAAGAAACTTATGTTAATCCTTACTTATGCTCCTCCGAATGAGGCTAGAAAAAATGTATTCTGGAATAGTCTCACCTCCTTTATTAAAGATTGCTCCCTTCCGTGCATTGTTATGGGAGATCTGAATGAAATTCAAGACCCCTCTGAGAAATTAGGCGGTTTATTACCACCATTGACCAAATTCGCAAGATTACGTCATTTTAAAAATGAATGTGAACTAATAGATACCCCTATTCAAGGAAATGGCTACACCTGACGAAAAAAACATTACAGAAATTGATAACATATATGAAAAACTGGATAGGATACTCATCCATCACCAGATCCTTCAATGGTACCCGAATATCTGTACCAAACATTTTGCTTTTACAAGCTCAGATCACTGTCCCATCTCTATTGACTTGGACTCAGAAACACCCTTTAAAAATCAGCCTTTCAAATTTGAGAATGTCTGGATGACCAGAAAGGATTTCAGAAATGTTGTAAAACAAGCCTGGAGAACTAACTATCACGGATCAAGATTATATAATGTGGTATCCAAAACAAAATTATTAAAGAAACATGCAAAGATCTGGAACAAAAGCACCTTCGGCAATGTTTTTACTCAATTACAAAACATAGAAAAACAACTTTCTGAAATACAAACCGAGATTTGTAATTCCCCTACAAGTGACCTTATCAAAAAAGAAATTAGAATCATGGAAAAAAAGGAAAAGCTCCTCTGTTTCCAAAAAATCTACTGGAACCAAAGAGCAAAAGTTAAACACATTAAATTCAATGACACAAACACAGCTATTTTCACAAAATAGCAAGTGGAAGAAGAAACAGGAAAATCATTAAAGAAATCAAAACACAAGAAGGAACCAACATAACTGGTGAAGAAAACATTGGATCAAAAATCAGAAATGATTTCATCAAAAGATTCAGAAGCAAAAATATGAGCCAAAGACTTTTTCAAGACAATCTGGAACTAATTCAATCTGAAATCTCTAACGAAGACAATCTAGAACTAATCAAGAATGTAACAAATGAAGAAATAAAAAAGGTTGTCTTTAACATTGGCTCGAACAAATCTTCGGGCCCAGATGGTATGACAACAGAATTCTACCAAAAATATTGGGATATTGTAGGCCCCTCTGTTATCCAAGCTGTTAAAAGTTTTTTCCTCTCCGGGAACCTGCTCAAACAGGTTAACCACACATTCATCTCCTTATACCAAAATGTGACAATCCGAACTCCACCAATCACTATAGACCAATTAGTCTATGATCCAGAATTTACAAAATTATCTCTAAGATCTTAACAACAAGACTTATAGGAACCATGGAAAAATTAATTCACCCCCTACAAGGTGCGTTTGTTGCAAACAGGGCAATTCAAGATAATATCCTAATTGCCCATGAGATCTTTCACTCCTTCAAATCGAAAAAAGGCTCTGAAGGCTTCATTGCGCTTGAATTAGATATGGAAAAATCGTATGAAAGAATTGAATGGTATTTCATTCTGAAAACTATGGAGAAATTTGGATTCCATGAAAAAATTATCAACTGGATAAGAGAATGTATAACCACATTCTCTTTTTCGGTGCTTGTAAACAACGGACCAACAAAAATTTTCAAACCGACAAGAGGACTCCGACAGGGTGACCCCCTCTCCCCTTTCCTATTTATTTTGGGATCGGAAATCCTTACTAGAAAACTACAAAAAGCCTCTGAAAGACCTCGTAATCCTTTGGGATTCCAAATCACTCATCAAGGACCAAGAATCCCTTTCCTAGCCTTTGCTGATGATATTATGATCTTCTCAAAAGCTAAACAAGAGCACTATAAAGAAATAAAGGACATTATTGATGACTACTGTAAAATCTCAAGACAAAAAGTGAATTTTCACAAATCGGCGTTTCAAGTCACTAAAAAAGTTACCAATCAAAAGAAAATAGCTATATAAGGTATCCTCACCATTACAAATATGATATCCCTTGACAAATACCTTGGGTGTCCTATAATTAATGGCAGAGTCAACTCGAATACATTCTCGGATCTTCTACTCAGTACACAACAACAACTCGCAAAATGGAAAGCAAACTCTCTGTCTCAAGCAGGCAGAACAACTCTGATCAAAACCAACTTGGCTTCTAGACCAAAATTTCTTATGCAAAGCTGTATGCTACCTTCACACACACACATTGAACTTGACAAGCTAAACAGATCCTTTTTTTAGAACAAAGATAGCTCCTATAAGCCTCTGATAGGCTGGGAAAAAATTTGTAAACCAACACAACAAGGAGGCCTTAGCCTGAGAAAATCCAACGATATGAACAAAGCCCTACAATTCAAATTGCTATGGAAAATCTTAGCAGAACCAAACAACTACTGGGTTAGAGTTGTTACTGAAAAATACCTGAAAACAGTCCATATCTTTCACTACGAGAAAATAAGAAACTGCTCTTGGCAATGGTCCAAAATGATTGAACTCATTGATGAATTCAAGTCTGGACTAATCTGGCAAGTTGGTAATGGCAAAACAATCAAATTATGGCTTGATAATTGGGTTTCCAGATCCCCGTTGAGTGACTCCATAAACACACAAGCTACCTTGAACAAAGATGCTACGGTAGCCGATTTTATGCTACCAAATAAAACCTGGAATAAGAACCTAATAGAACAATACTTACCCCATGACTTAGTAACAACGATTACATCAATCCCAATTCCGCTCAATGATATTCATGATAGAATGTATTGGGAAGCCAGCAAGAATGGTTGGTTTTCTACAAACTCTGCCATGAAACTAATTAATAGAAATAAAAGATACACTGCATATGACTCCTCTTGGATCTGGAAAATAGACACTTACCCTAAAGTTAAAAAATTTATTTGGAAAATACTGAAAAACGGATTACCAACAAAATCAAGACTAACAGAAAAAGGGGTAGCAATCCCCCAGGGATGCATCAGATGCAATGCGCAATTGGAGGATTTGAATCATCTCCTATTCCATTGTAACCATACCAAGAAAACAATAGAGAAAATGAACCGATCCACATATGGTATTATTACTTCCATAAACATAGCAAATAAACAAATCAATGAAATCATTGATGAAATTCGACAAAAAACCGATCACTTGCAGTTCATAGAATTACTGGTTTCTTGGTGGGGAATCTGATTCTATAGAAACCAACAAACCTTTGGAAGCCCAAATAATGATGCCAACCACATCAAGGATGTTCCGATTTATATCAAACAACAAATTGAGAACTGGAATAAGACGAAAACCTGGAATCCTGACTGCCTAGCAGATGACAGACCTAAACCTCATAGAACTAATAACTTCAGATGACCAATAAAAAAATGGAAAAAACCTCTAGATAAAATTATTAAAATCAATACTGATGGATCAACAAAAACGAATGGAGAATCTAGCTTGGCTATATTTTACGGAACAACAAAGGTGAACCTACTTTTATCTTCGGGGATAAATGTGGTACCTCAACCCCATTAAAAACGGAAACGCTTGCGGTAAGAAATGCCCTGATAAAGGCCTATGAATTAGGCATTACCGATATACAACTTGAATGCGATAACCTGACCGTTGTGAATGTCCTGAACCAAATCTGGCACTGTCCATGGGATATTGAAATGATTATTTCTGATATCCTGTGTGTTTTACAACTTTTCTCCTCAGTGCAGATTTCTCATGTCTTCAGGGAAACAAACGTGGTGGCCGACTTCATCGCTAAGGAGGTCCAACTTAGTTGATTGGAAGACATTCGAACTTGTTTAGAATTTGTAATTCTCATCCGAAAGGATGCTATAGACTGAGAAACCGGATCTTCTGTGGTTTCCAGTCTAATTTTTACTTAATCAAAAAAAAAGTCCATCCATATAAATATACTGAAATAAAATACTATGTTATAATTTGCATCGTTCCCTTAAACTGTACTAGCTTAGTCACATGTATCGCATGGACTTGTGTAGTTGTAGATTAAATAATTTTGTAATTATAAAAAATATATCAATTTAGATTTAGAAAAAAATATAGGAAAATTATATGTTTAATAATGCAATTTATTTTTATCAAATTAGTAACAATTTAAATCAATTGACATAAAGTATGACAATATAATAATGTAACTAAAGATACGTATTTTAAGATAATAAATTATTATTTTTATTACTCATTGTGTTCAATAATAACTATCATTTTAGTTGATGACACAATTTATAATTAGAGTTCATTATTAGAACTAAATATATCTATTTTTAGATACTTTATGTATCTTTATCATCACTTGTTAATCACAAACCTTTTTTAACAATAGTTGAAGACATGTGGGAGAAGAATAGGTAACTCATCCAATTTTCAAGAGAAATAATTACAACCCATTAGTAAAATATCAGCTCAAATATCCAAATAATGACTAGTTATTAACAAAATTTTAATGGGTAGGTTGTTGCCGCAGAGGTTCGAACTCCCGACCTTTAGATACAAGGGCAATACCTTACCACTTGTATCACCAATTGTGCTGCAGCGCAATTGGTGATACAAGTGGTAAGGCATTGCCCTTGTATCTAAAGGTCCCGGGTTCGATCCCCGTGGGCAATAACCTACCCATTTAAATGGGGGAAGAGTTGAGTGTGTGGGCTGCATGCCCTTGGACAACCAGGCGGCACCAGTACCGGCGCCGGCACCGTTGGGTGGCTGGGCGGCTTGGTGACTGGGGTAGCTTGGCCTGGGATGTTACAGTCCTTTCAAATATTGGAACCTTGTACAATGGAGATCTGAAACAACCTTTGAAACATGTGATGGATAATGTTGATGCTGGTACAATATCTCTCTTATTGAAATGTACACACCCTTGTTGAGTAATCCAGCTTTTTGTTGCATATTTTTGGTCAAATTGTGTCTTGTTGTAACTTTGTTAGCTTTCTGTTTGTTGCTTCTGACCCTTCACCACATAATATTTTTTCACGTGTTTCTAAGTCAGGTTGTAGCTATCAAGCAACTTGATCACAATGGATTGCAGGATATGAGGGAATTTATTGTTGAAGTTTTGATACTTAGTAATGCGATCGATCCCCGTGAGGCAAGACCGATCTAGGTTTGGATCATTGTTCTTCCCAAGCAAGCACTCGTTCTTCGCGTTCTTCGTGAACTCCATCGAGGAAACAACGTTATGTCTCCTCTTCTTGAGTTTGGCGGATCAAACCCTGGAGGCGGATGGGTGGAGGGGTTCAATGTGATGAACACCCGAGGTGGTGGAAGGAGGCCAACGTTATGGCTCCTTAGAGAAAAGGCTAGAAAGCCTTCAAAGAGAGAGAGAGAGAGAGAGAGAGAGAGAGAGAGAGAGAGGTGAAGCCAAGAGATTAACTAGGAGTGACTCTCGACTATGTTTATCAAAACTCAACTTGAAGATTACAATGAGAGTTCTAGGGTATTTATAGAAAAAACAAGTGAAAACTAGGGTTTCACAAGCAAACCCTAATGGACTTGGGCCTAAGACAACAAGGCCCAATCCATTACATCATCTCAAAATAGAAAGCAATTCAAAACTAGCAAAGCTATAAATAGCAAGCAGGCCCGAGGCGGAATTGTCAGATAACCCCCTAATATTCCAGGGTCGAAAGAGAGACCCACGAACAGCTTGGCTCGGACCCAAAGTTCGCACACATGCGGGTGACTAGAGATTGAGTAGCTCTGGCGATGCTTCTAGCACGGGCTCCAGTCATCGGCCCATCAGAATGCACCCTAAGGAGGTCCTCTTCGTCTCTCACCGTAAGGGGGGTAGGCATGGAGTCATCATTCTCCCCTTCTTGGCTGTGAAGCATCCTCGTCGTACTCGGGGGGGGGGGGAGAGCATATGGAGAGAGATCTGAAACATTGAAGCTCGGATGGGCACCATACTCGCCTGGCAGCTCGAGGTGGTATGCATTGTCACCAAGGCGTTCCAAAATGTGGAATGGTCCATCACCTCGAGAATCTAACTTGCTGCGGTGCTTGGCTGGAAGGGATGGAGCCACACCATGTCGCCCGACTCAAAGGTGATGTTGCGCCATCCTTTGTCTGCGTGGCGCTTGTACTGCTCAGCTTGGCGCTCAAGTTGCACACGGGTGCGCTCATGGAGGCTCTTGACAAACTCAACACGGTCAAGACCTGTGGCGCTCTCGGCATCGTGAAGCGGCCGTGGTATCAAATCAAGCGGGGTGGCAGGGTTGAGGCCATAGACGATCTCGAATGGCATCTTCTTGGTCGTCGAGTGCATGGACTTGTTGTAAGCAAATTCAACATGGGGCAAACAATCTTCCCACCTGCGGAGGTTAGCTTTCAACATAGTGCGCAATAATGCGCCAAGAGTACGGTTGGTCACTTTAGTTTGACCATCCGTCTGAGGGTGGAAACTAGTGGAGAAAAGAAGTCGCGTCCCCAATTTGGACCAAAGAGTCTTCCAAAAGTGACTCACAAACTTAGCATCGCGATCCGACACAATGCTACGAGGAATGCCATGTAGCTTGACTACATGCTCAAAGAACAAAGTGGCAACCTCCTGAGCATTATTGGTCATCTTGCATGTAATAAAGTGAGCCATTTTGGAAAATCTATCCACCACAACAAAAATGGAGTCCCTCCCCTTCTTAGACATGGGCAACCCCATTATGAAATCCATATAAATGTCCTCCTAAGGGGCTGCCGGAATTGACAAAGGGGTATACAAGCCAAAGGGACTCGACTTGCTTTTGGCCTTATGGCATGTCACTTAGCTATTGCAGAACTTAGTGACATGGTGAAGTATTTTGGGCCAAAAGAAGTGATCTTTGAGTGCGGCCAAGGTCTTGACGATGCCGAAGTGGCCGTGCCCTTCGTGGGCTTCTTGGATAAGAAGTCTACGAATGGAGGTATCGGGTATGCACAATTTGCCAGCTTTGTACAAAAACCCATTGTCCACATAATATCCCTCAGATTCTCCCTTTTGTATGCACAAGTCAAAGATTGCACCAAAGAAAGTATCTTGTGCATACAATTCCTTAATAAGAGAGAACCCAAGGATATTGGCATCAAGTTGGGAGAGAAGAGTATACCTCCGAGACAACGCGTCGGCGACCACATTGTCCTTGTCCTTCTTGTACTTCACCACATATGGGAAGGTCTCCATGAATTCAACCCATTAGGCGTGGCACCGGTCGAGATGCACTTGGCTCTTCAAATACTTGAGAGCCTCATGGTCGGAATGGATCACAAACTCCTTCGGCCAGAGGTAATGTTGCCATGTCTTCAAGACCCGGATCAAGGCATATAGCTTCTTGTCATACATCGGGGTAATTGAGAGTGGCACCGGTGAGCTTCTCGCTGAAGTATACAATGGGGCGTTGGTCTTAGAGAAGCACACCACCGACTCCGTGGTTGGATGCATCACATTCCACCTCAAAGGTCTTGGAAAAATCTGGCAGTTGAAGCAAGGGGGCATTGCATAAGCGATCCTTGAGTGTTGTGAATGTCGTCTCGTGCGCATCATGTAACACCCCCAAATCTTAACCCATTTGGAAAGGTATTACCGCCAGTGACCTCGGTTTTCCTCACCGAAGCCACCCAAGGCTTTACCGTTTAAATACAATCCATGAAACACTTATGATACAAAATCATCATAATATTCGATTAAAGCATGAGTCCCGGAATTACATCCCAATTCCGAATAGGACTAAATACAGAGTTAAACAAAATACAGAGTAAATAAGTTACAGCGGAAGTCTTTCTTAAAATACTACAAAAAGGGTTGTGATCATCATGATCACTTGCCCAAGGTTCTCAACCTGATTAAAACATTAAAAACATCCAAAAACCACCGTCGTCTTCATAGTCATTCTAGTCTCCTCATATCTGTGCTCTATCTGATGTGCCGAATCG
Source organism: Rheum nobile (assembly GCA_027886185.1). Lineage (NCBI taxonomy): Eukaryota > Viridiplantae > Streptophyta > Magnoliopsida > Caryophyllales > Polygonaceae > Rheum > Rheum nobile. The sequence continues at coordinate 4,145,414 of WOAB01000648.1, forward strand.
AACGGATGACACCAGCCAACCATACAGAGAACAATTTTGGTTGGTTAGTCTAATGAAAGACTATGCAAGGGCACAAAGCAGAAGGTTCTAAGTAGTCGTATCAGGTTAGACTCATCGTCCCTCGAATAATAGTCGAGTACGCTAGTCAACCACCATACTCTACTGAATATATGAAAAGGCATGATAAAGAGAATATTCCAACTGAAATGAATCTTATCGGAATATCCAAGAGAAGACTCCAAAAGATTGAATCTTTTAGGAAGCATGACAAAGTCTGGAACATTTAAAGAATCACAGAATTACAGTATCGCATTCGAGCGACTAAAAGTTAAGACGAGCTTTCCTAGCTGCACTAGTGCCTAGCTGTACTACTCGCCCAGGGTATATTAATTATGTGCGACAACGACACTTATCTTATGATATTCTCAAACGCACAACACGTTATAAGCTTTTAAATGTATATATCCCATGGATCCTATACATATAGTATTAGGTGGGGCTTAGCCACCTCTCTACTAGATTCCGAGATTTGTGACACCAGCTAAGTGCACCCCCTCTATACTCGTGTATCAGAGGTTAGGTCATGACCGTCCATATGGTATTAGGTGGGTCTTAGCCACCTCTCTACCAAATTATATAGAAACGAATGGATTCCAACGAGTCCAACGTTCCTGACTACTAGTGCTAACTAAACAGTTCACACACAACAATAGTTCACAATAAATCCACATAAATGCTCTCAAGGCTATCAACATAAATATATATTCATAATAGCGTTGTTCTAACAGATATACAACCTATTATAATATCATATTTAAGTTCTCCAAAACAATTAACAAAACTGTTCCCAGACGAACACAATATTCATTCCAAATTAATTACTCAATTAAACAACTGATAATTAATGAAAACATGGAATGATGAGCAAGAGCGAACCGCCACTTGCCTTAAATCCGCTGAAGCTTAAACAAAGCTAGGTACGACGACAACTAGTTTCCGGGCTCGAAGAAAGGACAGATCTGGCAACACAGATTCCTTCAGATCGACCCATAAAGAAACCCTAAGTTAGATTCTACAACAACGAGTATGAATCTAAAGAATAACGAAAGGAATCGAAAGGAACGAAGCCCGATCGAAACCATAGAAGCCAAGGCTGAAAAAAGCCAAAAGCTTCTGGGCGGCGGTCGCCGCCTGCCTTACGGCGGGCACCGCTACGAACATCAGAAATATACACGAGAGGCAAAAACTCACCGATGTCGAGTGTTTTGCTTCTCCTTTCCTTTTCTTTGGATTCTAAGCTTCTAAGGGCCTCCAAAGCTTCACTTTGTAACTGGAATAACACCAAATGGAGCTCCGGCGATCGATCTCAAAGTCTCCGGCGAGAGCTTAATATTCCGACGAGATGATTGTGAGGGATTTGAGCTTCGTTTCTGTGCTCAATTCGATCCCAATCCATCTCCTTTTATAGCCTCAAGCCAAGGGAACAAGAAATGACAAGCCATGCACGTGGAGGGCCGAGATCAAGTCGTCCCCCGGTCGCCAGCAAGCACCTGCAACTAGCCCTGCAACAGTGGCGGTGGTCGCCGCGACCGGCAAGAGGTCACTGCTTTGAAAGGTCTCTTGCGGCGGTCGCCATTTTTTTCTGGCGGCGGTCGCCGCATCCTAGGCCACTTGCACAAGATGATGAGGATGACATCGGCTACTTGGAGGCGGTCGCCGCTAGCCTTACGGCGGTCGCCGCCAAGGCCATTTTGCATCCGATTAGCCTTGGATTAGCTTTGGCCTTAGCCCGGGATAAATAATAATCGTACATGAACGAGTATTAAGTCCCAAAATATGTTGACTGTATATTATTTCACTTAGAAAAATATTACAGAGATTAAGCACATTATAGAATGTCTTTCTGTTTCTGAAATTAAATCGACGTACACAACAGACGTTCAGGTAATTTCCAAAATACCCTTACATAAATACGGGGTATCACATCACCTCCCCCTTAAAAATAGTTTCGACCCTGAAACTTAGGTCGCAAATAACTCGGGAAAATGTCTGAGCATATCTGCTTCAGTTTCCCATGTTTCCCAAGTAATTTCTTCTGTCCCTGACTTAGACCACAAAATTCGTACCAACGGTACGATCTTGTTATGCAATTGCTTCTCACGACGCTCGAGAATGTGCACAGACATCCCTTCGTAGGTACCATTTGCTTGAATCTTGGTATCCTCATAGCTCAGCATATGAGATTCATCTGGCACATATTTCCTTAGCAAGGATACGTGGAACACATTATGCACTGGGTGTGCCGACGACGGCAATGCCAAGCGGTACGCTAGAGATCCCACTCTATCAAGAATCTCGAATGGTCCCACGTAGCGAGGGTTAAGCTTCCCACGCTTACCAAATCTGAACACACCCTTGGATGGGGATACTTTGACAAATACTTTGTCACCAACCTCGAACTCGATAGTCCTACGCTTCTGATCCGCGTAAGACTTCTGTCGACTTTGGGCGGTCAACATTCTTTGTCTAATCAAAACAATGTCCGAAGCTGTTCTCTCGACCAACTCTGGTCCGAACAGAATCTTGTCGGCATTCTCATCCCAACAAATCGGAGATATGCATCTGCGACCATACAAAGCTTCGAACGGATCCATCTTGATAGTAGCATGCCAGCTATTATTGTATGTGGACTCAATCAGACTCAGGCTGTCCCTCCATCTAGTCAGACGATCGAGTACACAAGTTCTCAGCATATTCTATCGCCATATGCTATACTTGTACTAACTCATGACCATTCTCAAAGTTATGATCACCATAATAGATTCGCTATACTAATTATGAGAATACATATTCTCTTACTCTTACTTCTAAACTTCTCTCGAAGTAAATACCCTAACCTCCTTAGGTTGGTATCCTTAAACAATTTGGTCTACAATCCTTACTCTCGATAGAATAGATGTAATCATCTACATGATTACCATTGCCTTAACCAGAGTATCCTTACAAAAATCTCCAATGTAACCTTGCTGTCATGCATTCTTCCTCCGGAAGACCTTAATGTCCTTTCATAGAAGAATACAACATCTTTCTACTAACCTTCTTTCGACAGTTTGGTCCTTGAATATAAACTTAGAAATCAACAGTACTACAACTTAGTACTTCCACCTGTCATACAGACCTTACATAAACGATTCACTTGTTACCCTTATCATATCCGGCCCTTATGCCATATATTCATCTCACAATCTATGCTCATGTGATCCCATAATTAGCAATACCACAATCTATGCCTGATTACCACAACATGATTCACTAATCCATTCCATAGGATTATACTCTTGTCTCACCCGAACGTTTTATAAGATTACCTTAACCAACGTGGGTTGCCCCTTTTTCTCAAGTCCACTTGATCTCATCCGCAACCTCATCTCTATATATTATACCTTTAATAGGAGAACACGCATCTCCCTCACAATTTCCTTATATGCAAAATCTCAAAGTTCACATCTTAATTCCTTACAATCCAATTGTCAACTCTTAGTAACCTCAAAACATTACATCCTCAATTTCCTTAAAGGTACCTCTTACTATTCCATCAATTATCTGGAAGTAAGTTTGACCTTATGTCATTTCTAACTTAAATCCTTTAAGATTCCCATACTTTCTCCAAGAATAATCACAACATTTATTCGTATGCTCCTCAACCCAATCACATGAGAGCTTACTCTTATTTTCTCAAAGTACCGAATTGCTAAATGATTCATTACCAACCGAATCAATCACTTGCGTCTTAATCCTTCAATAGATGTACACGAGTAACATTGTTAATTTACTCATTAAGCATACATAAACTTAATCTATGTACTAAATCCTTCAGTTTATCGAAATCATCAACATGATCGATCCCTAAACTGAAATCCTTCCATTTAAGTGGCCTCTTCCTTAATACAGTAACTTCACAACCTGATCTTTCCAATAAGGGTTGTACCATACGCCTTATGGATGGCCCAATCACATAAAGTCCAAATATCGAATCTTGTAAATTCCCAAGTGTCATAACTCTTTATTCCTCGAAAGGACAACATTCTAACTCCAATCCTTTGGCCTACTTAAATTTGGCCCTAAAATTCACTGCCAACTCAGGCCTCTAGTTTCTTCGAAACAGGATCGCAATCAATCAATTAGCACAGTTGTGCCTAATCACTTATTTCCTTAATCGTGACATCAAATCACCATAATAGACATCAATCATTGTCTGTCTAATCCTTATATTGCTTCTCTAAAGGAAGTCTCATAACAGACCCCAAAATGAAACTTTGAATAGATCTTCCAAGATAATACTTATGACTTTGCACACTTGGCTTTTCAAAAGCAACCCTTAACCATTGGTCCTACACCGGTTGTATCCATAACTCTGAACTCTAAAGTCCTACTCAAGGTCGTAATAGAGGAAACGAGTTCCCTATGAACTATCTCTCTTATACATTTCCCTTTAGTAGTGCTAATACTGGTGCAGAGGTCAGATACTGTTTCAATTCTTGAAAACTGGCCTCGCACTTGTCATTCCAGACAAATTTCCTATGGACCTTGCGGAGCAGACTGGTCATAGGTATAGCGATCTTCGAAAATCCCTCTACGAATCGTCTATAATATCCGGCAAGTCCAAGAAAACTGCGCACCTCCTTCATGTTCTGAGGCTGCTTCCAATTAGCCACCGCTTCAATTTTCTGGGGATCAACCATAACCCCATTCTCATTGATCACATGGCCTAAGAAAGCCACTTCTCTCATCCAAAAGTCACACTTAGACAATTTAGCATACAGCTCATTTTGTCTAAGGACTGATAAGGCAATCCACAGATGTTCCTCGTGAACCTCTTCATTCGGAGAATAGATCAGAATGTCATCGATGAAGACCACCACGAACTTATCCAAGTACTGGTGAAAACCTCGATTCATCAGATCCATGAAGACTGTTGGAGCATTCGTAAGTCCAAAAGACATTACTACGAACTCGAAATGACCATATCTGGTCCGGAACGCAGTTCTAGGAATGTCTTCCTTACGAATTCTCAACTGATGATAACCCGATCTCAGGTCGATCTTGGAGAAAACTTTTGCTCCTTGTAATTGATCCAACAGATCATCAATCCTTGGCAAAGGATATTTATTAATAGGAAGGTTTACAACGAAAGGTTTACAAGCTTCGTCGCACACTAATCCTAACTTACTAACACAACTATCCGAAACGAAGGACTGGGTAACACCCGAATTCACAACATACAACAAAAGTAGGATGAAGGTATAAGGCACTTTAAGCATTTGGAGCATCGGGTCCATACGCTTCACGCATAACGTAAGAGTGTTGACCCTGACCTCCAGAAGCCATTGGGGCTTTGCCCTTTGTTCTGCGCAGTTGTCCGCAGCAAAGGACTAGGAGCTTCCACTGGACTGATCCTGGATCGGTTGTTCTGATTAACAGACCCCCTGCCATGACTTAGCTCTTTTCTGCCTCTTCCATTGACAGAACGCCTGTAAATGTCCTTCCCTTTTACAGGCAAAGCATGTCTTCTTCTCCTTTGGGCACACATTTCTCTTATGCCCGTGCGTACCACAGTTGTAGCCCTGGATTAGACTCTTGTTCTGCCCCGATTGCTGTATTGACCCACCTTGAGTCATTTCTGTCTTTGCTCGGCCAGATTTGGCAAAATCAGACGATGGCGCAGGACGTTTAAACCCACTTGCCTGAGACTGGTTATGCACTTGCCTCTGGCTATTACGCTTCTGTATTGGCTCTCCTTCCCCATCGTAGCTGTCAGGCCTTATAGAGCTTATGGCTTTCAATGCTTGGCCATAATTGTCTCTATTCCCGATAGTATCCTCATGAGGTATTTGGATAGCTGGCTCCTCAAATCTGGGAACCGCTGGAGGATCTGGCACAACTTGTGCCTTAGGCGCGATTGTTCATATAATGTCGATGGGCGCTTGTATCGCCAAACCCCGGATTGCCTCTATTGTTGCGGCATCAAACATCACTGGTGTATTGACCTGAGCTTGGTCATTGCTTACTGGATTGTTGTGAGCAACAAACTCATGTTCCTTTCCAGGGTTCGCAACATTCCTCGCATTTGGTCTGGGGTTATTGCTTGGCTCAACACCAACACGAATAGTGTTCCTCATGTTCACCATCTGTTTATCGATCAAGTTCCAAGTATTTTATACATTAATATTTCTCAAAAATACTTAATGTAATAAAAATCTACTCAGAGTAGATTAATTTGGAATTTCTATTGATGAACTCAAACCGAGTTACTAGGTTCTACAACCTTAAATCTTAACGAGGGAACTGGGAATTCAAGCCTTACTGGAGATGGCGAAACCACCTCGGCTTCTTCCGAGTCCTCTGAAGAGAAACGAAAGCACCCAAAACTACAGGCGACGAGAAGAGAGTTAGTCTTTCTAGACATAGAAACAAGCTTACTACATCAGACTATATAGAAGACATGACTATGAACGATTTGGATTTAAAAACACCGTTTTTATTTTTGAAACTCAGAGCCTTTCTAAAACACTTTTCAATCAAGACGAGTAAATGGTTTTCAAATACCCAACCCGTTTTAAAACTTTAGGCTCTGATACCACAACTGTAACACCCCTAAATCTTAACCCATTTGGAAAGGTATTACCGCTAGTGACCTCGGTTTTCCTCACCGAAGCCACCCAAGGCTTTACCGTTTAAATACAATCCATGAAACACTTATGATACAAAATCATCATAATATTCGATTCAAGCATGAGTCCCGAAATTACATTCCAATTCCGAATAGGACTAAATACAGAGTTAAACGAAATACAGAGTAAATAAGTTACAGCGGAAGTTTTTCTTAAAATATTACAAAAAGGGTTGTGATCATCATGATCACCTGCCCAAGGTTCTCAACCTGATTAAAACATTAAAAATATCCAAAAACCACCGTCGTCTTCATAGTCATTCTAGTCTCCTCATATCTGCGCTCTATCTGATGTGCCGAATCGAACGGATGACACCAGCCAACCATGCATAAAACAATTTTGGTTGGTTAGTCTAATGAAAGACTATGCAAGGGCACAAAGCAGAAGGTTCTAAGTAGTCGTATTAGGTTAGACTCATCGTCCCTCGAATAATAGTCGAGTACGCTAGTCAACCACCATACTCTACTGAATATATGAAAAGGCATGATCAAGAGAAGATTCCAACTGAAATGAATCTTATCGGAATATCCAAGAGAAGACTCCACAAGATTGAGTCTTTTAGGAAGCATGACAAAGTCTGGAACATTTAAAGAATCACAGAATTACAGTATCGCATTCGAGCGACTAAAAGTTAAGACGAGCTTTCCTAGCTGCACTAGCGCCTAGCTGCACTACTCGCCCAGGGTACATTAATTATGTGCGACAACGGCACTTATCTTATGATATTCTCAAACGCACAACACGTTATAAGCTTTTAAATGTATATATCCCATGGATCCTATACATATAGTATTAGGTGGGGCTTAGCCACCTCTCTACTAGATTCTGAGATTTGTGACACCAGCTAAGTGCACCCCCTCTATACTCGTGTATCAGAGGTTAGGTCATGACCGTCCATATGGTATTAGGTGGGGCTTAGCCACCTCTCTACCAAATTATAATGAAACGACTGGATTCCAACGAGTCCAATGTTCCTGACTACTAGTGCTAACTAAACAGTTCACACACAACAATAGTTCACAATAAATCCACATAAATGCTCTCAAGGCTATCAATATAAATATATATTCATAATAGCGTTGTTCTAACAGATATACAACCTATTATAATATCATATTTAAGTTTTCCAAAACAATTAACAAAACTGTTCCCAGATGAACACATTATTCATTCCAAATTAATTACTCAATTAAACAACTGATAATTAATGGAAACATGGAATGATGAGCAAGAGCGAACCGCCACTTGCCTTAAATCCGCTGAAGCTTAAACGAAGCTAGGTACGACGACAACTGGTTTCCAGGCTCGAAGTAGGGACAGATCTGGCAACACAGATTCCTTCGGATCGACCAATAAAGAAACCCTAAGTTAGATTCTACAACAACGAGTACAAATCTAAAGAATAACGAAAGGAATCGAAAGGAACGAAGCCCGATCGAAACCACAGAAGCCAAGGCTGAAACAAGCCAAAAACTTTTGGGCGGCGGACGCCGCTGTTCGTGGCGGCGGTCGCCTCCTGCCTTACGGCGGGCGCCGCTACGAACATCAGAAATACCCACGAGAAGCAAAAACTCACCGATGTCGAGTGTTTTGCTTCTCCTTTCCTTTGCTTTGGATTCTAAGCTTCTAAGGGCCTCCAAAGCTTCACTTTGCAACTGGAATAACACCAAATGGAGCTCCGGCGATCGATCTCAAAGTCTCCGGCGAGAGCTTAATATTCCGACGAGATGATTGTGAGGGATTTGAGCTTCGTTTCTGTGCTCAATTCGATCCCAATCCATCTCCTTTTATAGCCTCAAGCCAAGGGAACAAGAAATGACAAGCCATGCACGTGGAGGGCCGAGATCAAGCCGTCCCCCGGTCGCCGACAAGAACCTATAACTAGCCCTGCAACAGTGGCGGCGGTCGCCGCGACCGGCAAGAGGTCGCCGCTTTGAAAGGTCTCTTGCGGCGGTCGCCGTTTTTTTTGTGGCGGCGGTCGCCGCATCCTAGGCCACTTGCACAAGATGATGAGGATGACATCGGCTACTTGGCGACGGTCGCCGCTTGCCTTACGACGGTCGCCGCCAAGGCCATTTTGCATCCGATTAGCCTTGGATTAGCTTTGGCCTTTGCCCGAGATAAATAATAATTATACACGAACGAGTATTAAGTCCCAAAATACGTCGACGGTATATTATTTCACTTAGAAAAATATTACAGAGATTAAGCACATTATAGAATGTCTTTCTGTCTCCGAAATTAAATCGACGTACACAACAGACGTTCAGGTAATTTCCAAAATACCCTTACAGAAATACGGGGTATCACACATCACTCTACTCCACAGTAGCTCCCTTCTTGGTCAACTCTGCAATGGTGCGGCAATTGTGCTGAAATTCCGCACAAAACGCCGGTAGAACCCAGCCAAGCCAAGGAAAGAACGGACCATGGTTGCCGTTGTTGGCTGAGGCCACTCTTGAATGGCGTGCACCTTCTCTTCATCGATGTGCAAGATATCTCGTCCCACCACGAAACCTAGAAACACAGTAGAAGGAACACAAAAAGAGCATTTGGAAAGGTTAGTAAGTAATTTCTCCTTTCGGAGGCATTCGAGCATGAACCTGAGATGGCCAACATGTTCTTCCAAATTCTTGTTATAGATCAGGATGTCATCAAAGTAGATGACCACAAACTTGCCCAAGTAAGCCCGAAGAACCTGGTTCATGAGGCACATGAAGGTGCTTGGGTCATTGGTGAGGCCAAAAGGCATCACGAGCCACTCATAGAGGTCGTACTTGGTCTTGAAGGCCGTCTTCTACTCATCGCCCTCCTTCATGCGGATCTGGTGGTAGCCACTCTTAAGATCGATTTTAGAGAACAAGGTGGCGCCATGAAGCTCATCCAACATGTCATCAAGGCGAGGGATTGGGTGGCGGTACTTGACCGTGATTTGGTTGATGGCGCGGCAATCGACACACATTTGCCAAGAGCCATCATTCTTGGGCACAAGGATCACAGGCACAACATAAGGACTAAGGCTCTCACGAATATATCCCTTGTCCATGAGCTCTTGAACTTGACGTTGGAGTTTCTTCGTCTCTTCGGGGCTAGCACGATATGGGGCCCGATTTAGCAAAGAAACACCCGACACAATATCGATTTGGTGCTCGATTCCGCGCATCGGGGACAAGCCAGTGTGAAGCTCATCGGGCATAACATCTAAAAATTCATGCATCAAGGAAGCAACCACATGGGGTAACTCTAACAAATCAGTATTGACAATAAAGCAAGGGTTAGGTACCAGGAGAAAGCATAAACGACGGTCGTGCATAATGGGCGTCATGTGGCGTTGGCGGGCCATGAGGAGCCGAGGCTCGCAAGAGCCTTTGATGGGTGCCGAAGATGAGGAGGCACTTGGAGAGGGGCCAAAAAGAGTCGGAGGTGGCTTGGCCTTGGCCGGTGGCTGACCTAGGCGTTGTGGTGCAGCGGCATCACGACTTGGAAGGCTCTTACCCTTGGCACTCTCGAGCGCCTTCACACGGTTGCGGTGCACTTGGTCTTGTAAAATCTCCTTTGGGGACATCAGAAGGAGAGTCACCTTCTTCGAGTTGTGCATCAACACATAGGTGTTAAGAAACCATCATGGAGAGCCTTCTTGTCAAAATGCCAAGGACGACCCAAGAGGAGGTGGGTGGCGTCCATAGCAATCACATCACATAGAACCTTATCTCGGTAGTAGCCAATGGAGAACTCGATGAGGGATTGGATGTGAACCATAACATTTCCCTTTCCCTCGGAAATCCACTGAAGGCTATACGACTGTGGGTGCGGAGTGGTAGCCAGGTTGAGGTGTTTGATCACCTTCTCATTCATGATGTTGCAACAACTCCCACCATCAATGATGACGCTCAACGAGGAAGTTTGGACCAAGCAACGAGTATGAAAAAGATTTTCTCGTTGGTCCAAAAGGATGCCCTCTTTGGCGGTTAGGACATGACGGAAGACAAGGCTCAAAGGAGTACCGTCCCTATCGTCAATAGTGCCACAAAAATACTCTTCATCGCCGGCCTCATAGGCGGCGTCAACATGGTGCTCGACCTCCTCGTTGGCCTCAAACTCATCATCAAAGGACTCATAACCAGATTGAGCCATGAATAGTACCTTTTTGTTGTTCGGACAATCCCGTTGCACATGTCCTCGGCCCTGGAACTTGAAGCAAACCCGATCACGAGCACGTTCCTCGACAGTGGCGCCATGACGGTCGGTTGGTGCGGCATTGGTGGGTGCCTTGGACGGGTAACTGGGGCGAGTGGGGACCGAAGACTGGGGTGGTCCAGAGGGAGGTGCAGCCATGGCGGGGCCAAACCTTGAAGCCAAATTGCAGGCCCAAGCGGCCTTCTTCCGTCTTTGGATCTGGTTGTGAATCTCCATGGCCGTATGGGTCAAAGTGTGGATATCCTTGATGTAGAGGATCCGGAGTTGGTCCGGATATCAAAATTCAACCCACGCACGAAGGTTGTGCGCATAGCCGTGGGCGACTGGTGAACACCGGACTTGTGGCACAAATCCTCGAGCTCATCAAAGTACTCAAGGGGTGAACGGTTTCTCTGCTCGGAGAGGGCAATCTGAAGGTGCATCTGCTCAGCATAATCTTCAGGGACATACTTCTTGGTCATCACATACATGAGTTGTGACCATGTATGAAGGCGGGGCAAGAAACGCCTTTTCCGCTCTGTCTTGAGTCGGAACCACCAAGAACAAGCATTGCCGGTGAAGTGTAAAGTAGCCGCCATGACTCTTCCCTCCTCGGCATATCTACAATGGTCAAAGGCATCCTCGGTGACTTGTTTCCACTCAATAAACTTGGATGCATCATACTCACCGGCAAAGTGTTCAAGCTTCACCTTGATTTCATGACGATGAGCTAGGAACCAACTCATGGATGGGTCGCGGTCTCGGGGCTGCCCATGACCGCGATGGGGGCACCAAGGCTCACGAGCGGGGCGCTCATCAAAGTCCCACTCATAATCATCTGGTGGGTCATGGTGGTATTGAGGGGGACCACGGCGCGCCTCTGGCATCTAGTCAGGATCATCACGCGGGCTAGGTCGACGGCGCTCTCGTTGGCCGCGAGGGCCGGGATGAGCCTGGGGAATCCAATCATCATCATGATCACTATCAAAGATTTCACCAATCGGAGCGTGGTACGGCCTTTCATTGGAGGCAAATTGCAAGTCCTCATCGTCGCCCTCAAAAGCTTGGTTATCACTGCCATAGGCTGTGTGGCTATTGCGGCCACCTGATGGGAATCGCCTAGCAAAGCGCTCCGCAACCTTGGCCCGGTCTCGAATATCCACGTAGAGAAGAGGATCCGCCGGGGCCCGGTCATAGTCATCACCGGTTGGGTCACATCCCAAGAAATGGCTCGGGCGGGAGTAGGACGTCCTGGGGTCGTGGCAATCACGAGGGTTGACACGCCCTGGGTGGCTGTCGACTTGAGACCTCAAGAGGCGGGGAGGCGCCGGGTGATGTGAGGTCGAAGGAACCATGGGATCTTTGCCTCGGAGTAAGGCGGCTCCTTCTCTAGCTTGAGCCTCGACGGTCAGGTCCATAAAAAGTTGTGTAGTCGGACCCGTGGGCATCGAATGTCTGGACTCTTGGGCGGTACGGAGGGTGGCAACTTCATCACGTAACTCAACAACGAGGGCATGGAGGCTAGCGGTGCCCTCAGACGGGGAACGGTTTGCTACTTGCTCTTGGTTGCCGACATGTGTGTTGTCATGCTCGGCATTGGGATCCATGGAAACTGAACCTATTGTGATCATGCACACACTGGAATTAAACAAATCAAAGGCAAGAGAACCTAACGATAAACCAAGTCCTTGTCACAAATGACCCAAAATTTGGCACTCAAGGGCCGAGAACTTTGGGCAAGAGTGAGGCAGATTAGGCTTGACGTAAGGCTAGAAGCAAATGAAGTAGCAAGCAATGATTCACACAAGCGTTGTGATGCACAAAGCGTCAACAATGATTTTCACGTGTTAGAAGTAATTCTTCTTGAAAGATAGCAAGACAAATCAACCTTTTACACGCGTTGCAATTTTAGACAATGGGGGGGGGCGAAATGGAAACCCTGCGCCAAGCGGGGGATCTTTACCCTTTTGTGTCTATGGCGAGTCTTTTTGTAATGCAAGACTTTTTTTTTTGAAATAGACGACGCAAGATTTTTATTTTATTTTTGAAAGAAGTCACACAAACTTTATGTTGTTGTGTGATTGGAGGTGAGAAGAGTCAATCAACTATTTAAGGAAGAAAAGTAAGCACAACTTCAATCAAATTAAATCTAAAAGATGAAAAGCATTCAAGACAACTTTATGCAAAGTTATCTACTTGCATGAACCAACTAAATGCTACTTAGGAAACGAGAATCTTGGAAAAGTAAATTTTCTTGGAAATTACTTTTCGGCCTCAGAAATGGGCGGTCAAGTAATGAAGAATCACGCTTGAACTGCACAAGTGAAGGTGAACGGTAATGGGCGGGCACAAAGTGAAGAATCACGCATGCACCGACCTTACGAAGAGAACAATGGTGGAAGCAATGGAGATATAAGAACAAACTTAGAAATGGGATTGAGTGCCAAAATTTAAAGATCGAAAGGAACAAGAAACTTAGCTTGAGGAATGGCTCTGATACCAATTGATGCGATCGATCCCCGTGAGCCAAGACCGATCTAGGTTCGGATCGTGGTTCTTCCCAAGCAAGCACTCGGTCTTCGCGTTCTTCTTGAACTCCTTCGAGGAAACAACGTTATGTCTCCTTTTCTTGAGTTTAGCGGGTCAAACCCTGGCGGCGGATGGGTGGAGGGGTTCAACGTGATGAACACCCGAGGTGGTGGAAGGAATCCAACGTTATGGCTCCTTTAAAGAACTTTGAGAAAAGGCTAGAAAGCCTTCAAAGAGAGAGAGAGAGGTGAAGCCAAGAGATAAACTAGGAGTGACTCTCAACTATGTTTATCAAAACTCAATTGGAAGATTACAATGAGAGTTCTAGGGTATTTATAGAAAAAACAAGGGAAAACTAGGGTTTCACAAGCAAACCCTAATGGGCTTGGGCCTAAGACAACAAGGCCCAACCCATTACATCATCTCAAAATAGAAAGCAATTCAAAACTAGCAAAGCTATAAACAACAAGCGGGCCCAGGGCGGAATCGTCAAATAACCCCCTAATATTCCAACGTCGAAAGAGAGACCCACGAACAGCTTGGCTCGGACCCGAAGTTCGCACACATGCGGGTGACTAGAGACTGAGTAGCTCTGGCGATGCTTCTAGCACATGCTCTAATCATCGGCCCATCGGAACGCACCCTAAAGAAGGTCCTCTTCGTCTCTCGCCATAAGGGGGGTAGGCATGGAGTCATCACTTAGTTTGGTTAACCATCCCAACCTTGTAAAATTGACCGATTATTGTGCAAAAGGGGAGCAAAGGCTGATGGGATATGAGTTCATGTCGTTAGGCTCCCCGGAAACTCAGTTGCAACTTGCAGGGTATCACAAAATTTGATTGTTTACTACTGTCGTAATAGTTGTTCTCTACTTGTTGTTTTTGACTTAGAATTCTCAGTTTGACTCTTAGGCACATCCAATGTGTTTTTCGTTTTGTTCCTTGTGACCTGAAACTATTGTTTTTTTTTCTACAGATTCAAAGCCTATTTAGCCACCACTGGACTGGAATACAAGAATGAAAATAGCTGTTGGGGTGACTATGGGCTTGGAGTGTGTTTTGGGGCAAATAGATGGAACCGATCTAAATTGCTTTAAGAAGGACAACTAGACAACAATAAGATCGATATATCTAGACAATCTGAATCAACTAATGATAAGACAAACGAAATGGAACAAACGCAAAAATAAGTTGATATCTCTTAAATAGAAAGCATGTTGAGTTGAGAAATTTAGCTGCCGGTCGCTTCAATATTTGAATGAGAAGCGAAACCAAAAAGCAAATCTTTTCTAGTGAGCAGAATGAAGGAAAAATATGCTTGTATTGAGTAAGCCAGATCATGTGTCGTTACATGATAATTCCCCTTGTATTTATACTACTTCTACATCTAATTCAGTTAAAACCGTTCGAGATTCGCGGAGGTCGCCAACCTGCATAATGGTCGCTCCGAGATCCTCTCCAACGTCTCCTAGCGTCAATGTCCTTCCTTGTTTCCTCCGTCTAGACCTTCTAGGTGGCGGCCTGGCTCGAGCTACTGGGCCGATCCAGCGAATTGAATAAAAACGAGGCCCAACAATTGCCCCAAAGATGTCCTTCCTTGTTTCCTCCGTCTAGACCTTCTAGGTGGCGGCCTGGCTCGAGCTACTGGACCGGGAAGGTTGGGTATGATTTTTTGAATATCCTTTCAAAATCGGCCATTCTTTCCCTTTTTTGAACCTTGGCCAGATTTTTCTATCCGCCTTGAAACTTGCCCCTTGTCAGGTCACGCCTCATGCATGGCGTTTGCTAAGAGTAATTGACTTGTTGATCTCTAATGTTAATGTAGACTTCGATTTTGATGCTTTATGGTATTCTTACTATTTGAGTAGCTGGGGTCCTCTAGGTTTCAACTGTGCGTCCGATGGGGTAGATTGCTTATTGCTTTAACCCTTGATGTTAATGACCGTGAGTGGAGGTCCCATTTTTTCTTTGTGGAGCAAAGATCGCTTGAAGGGGTTGTCGATTACTCTTTCTTGATAGATGAAAAGAGGAAGACATGTATTGTAGTTGTCCTCTTAGAATTGTTAGTAGGCATCTTCTAAACATTTTCTCACATGTGTCTTGTCGCAGTGCCCGATCCGGAGGAACTCAAGGACTTTGATTTTGAAGAGAAAACCCTAGCGTTGCTCGCTCTTCCTGACAGCATCTCGTGGCTGGAGGTCGAGTGCTCGCCTTTCCGGGAAGAGCCTTTTGGAGCACAAGATCTCAGCAGCTAAGGCATCGACCTCAGCCAAAGTCATCACCCTAGATTCTACATCGTTGAAGACCTCCGGGGCAAAAAGGAAAGTGATACCTGCTGCCGAAATGATAGTGGGTGAACTCAAGGATAGGTCCTTAGGCGACCTGCTTCAGACACTAGATCCTGTGGCCATGAAAGAAATTGGGAACCTGCACCCAATTGACTGCATCGACGAGGCGGGAGCAACGACTTGGAAGCTAGGTATTCATAAAGTCACTTGTATGTATATATATTTAATTATGATGACTGAATACATGATTCTTTGTATACAGGCCCTTCAGTACTCCATAGTGGCATTTTCGACCATGCAAGCGTTAACCGATGGGGCCGATAGGCGTATTGCTCAGGCTAAAAGTCAGCTTAATACTGCCAACAATCGCGTGAAGGCGACTGAGAGTAAGCAGGCCTCCACCGAGAAGAAACTGAGGGAAGTCCAAGCCCGGTTCGAGGAATTGGAGAGCAGCATTGAGCAGCTTCGGATGAAGGACGACAAAATTGCTAGCATCGTTGGAGCATATTTCTGTATAGTCTCGTTTCAAAATGATGGAAAAATACGCCGTGGAGACTTATTCATCTTGGAATATTGAGGACGGGAGGGCAACGATGGATCTCCTATATCCTAATGGATATCCCGGTGAAGAGTTGTTCAAACTTGTTAGTCTTGGAGGGGATGAGCAGAAAGGGGAAGGCGACCCTGAGGTGAACAAAGGTGTTGTTGAAGATGCGCTAGAGGTGTCTCCTGCAATGGCAAAGGGCCAAGAGACTGCTCTTGCAAATGTCGATGAGAGGTTTGGTAAATCTTAGTCATTTTTATGTAATGACAGTCACAGTGATTTGTTTGCGTCGTGTTGTTGACGCCTAGACTTTATGACATTTTGTGTTGTGCCCCATCGTGGTGATGGGATGGATAATAGTTTTGATGACCCGTCCACCATCGCGGGTCGCGTATTATGAATGATTTGTTTTCTGCATACCTTGTTGTTGTTTGCTTTGCTTTGCTTGGCAGGGGACTCATCAGTTGCGTCTTGGTTGAGTCATGTGATGCTGGTCGAGCAGACCTGTGATTGTGGTTGTTTATAAGTATGACATGTCGTGTAGTTCCAAGGAAGAGCGTTGTAGTATTTGGATAAGACGTGTACCTTTTTTAGGACAAGTCTTGTGAAAATGTATCTTGTGTTTGTTCCTCTATTCCCTGTATGCCGATCGATCGTATCATATGTAAGTGCATTGTTGTATGGTAGTGTTTGTTGATAACCTTCGACTTTGTCTTGAGGCCTCTTGTCGTGTTTCTGTTTAAGACACTTAAAAAATATAGAAAAGGTCAAAGGGCGACCATTGGGTGTGAGCCCAACGGCCCTCCGATGCTTAAGTCAATAAATGGTTGGATAAATATAATCGACTGAATTTAAATCAGATGCAAAGTGTAAGGTTTAAAAAGTGATACAACTTTAAATGGGTCATGTTCCAACTTCGTGGGAGTGGTTGGCCGTCTTTTGTAGCGAGTCGATACACTTCCTGACCTATGATCCCTTTAACAAGATACCGCCCTTCCCATTGAGGTGCGAGTTTTTCGTCGACTGGGTCCCAATTGTTTCAGAATACCTTCCTTAGGACCCAGTCTCCCACTTTGAAGACCTTGACGCAAATATTTTTGTTGTAACTCCTGGCGACTTGATGTTCCTACCTTACCATTTGTATCCTAGATTTTTCCTTGATTTCATCTGTGGTGCCTAATCTGGAGGAACTCAAGGAATTTGATTTTGAAGTGGAAACCCTAGCATTACTCGCTCTTCCTGACAACATCTCGTGGCAGGTGGTCGAGTTCTCGCCTTTCCGGGAAGAGCCTTTTGGAGCATAGGATCTCAGCAGCTAAGGCGTCGGCCTCAACCAAAGTCATCGCCCTAGATTCGCCATCGCTAAAGACTTCTAGGGAAAAAAGGAAAGCGATCGCTGTTGCCGAAACGATAGTGTGTGAACTCGAGGACAAGTCCTTAGGCGACCTGCTTCAGACTCTGGATCTTACGGCCAGAAAAGAGATTGGGGACTTGCACCTGATTGACTGCATCAATGAGGCGGGAGTAGCGGCTTGGAAGGTATGCGTAAAGTCACTTGTATGTATATATATATTTTTTATGATGATTGATTACATGATTGTTCGTATACAAGCCCTTCAGTACTCTATAGTGGCATTTTCGACCATGCAAGCGTTAAGCAATGGGGCAGACATGCGTATTGCTCAGGTTGAAAGTCAGCTTAATACTGCCAACAATCACGTGAAGGCGGCTGAAAGTAAGCAGGCCTCCGCCGAGAAGAAACTGAGGGAAGTCCAAGCCCAATTCGACGAATTGGAGAGCAGCATTGAGGAGCTTCGGATGAAGAACGCCCAAATTCCCAGCGACATTGGAGCATATTTCTGTATCAAGTCTCGTGTCAAAATGATGGAAGAATACGCCGCGGGGACTTATTCATCTTGGAATATTGAAGACGAGAGGGAAAGCATGGATCTCCTCTATCCTAATGGGAATCCCGGTGAAGAGTTGTTCAAACTTGTTGATCTTGGCAGGGATGACCAAGAAGGGGAAGGCGAACTTGAGGTGAACAAAGGTGATGTTGAAGATACGCTAGAGGTGTCTCCCGCAGTGGCAAAGGGCCAAGAGACTACTCCTACAAATGTCGACGAAAGGTTAGGTGAATCTTAGTCATTTTTATGTAATGATAGTGACAGTGATATATTTGCTTTGTGTTGTTGATGCCTAGACTGTATGACGTTTTGTGTTGCGCCCCATCGTGGTGATGGGATGGATAACAGTTGTGGCGACCCTTCCACCATCGTGGGTCGCATATTATGGATGTTTTGTTTTCTGCATACCTTGTTGTTGCTTGCTTTTTTTTTGCAGGTGGACTCGTCAGTCGCGTCTTGGTTGAGTCATGTGATGCTAGTCCAGTAGACATGTAATTGCGATGGTTAATAAATAGACATGTCGTGTAGTTCCAGGGAAGAGCGTTGTAGTATTTGGATAAGACGTGTACCTTATTTAGGACATGTCTTGTGAAAATGTATCTTGTTTTTGTTCCTCTATTCCCTGTGTATCGATCGATTGTGTAATGTGTAAGCGCTTTATTGTATGGTAGTGTTTGTTGATCAACTTCGACTTTGTGCTGAGGCCTCTTGTCGTGTTTCTGTTTAAGACACTTGAAAAATATAGAAAAGATCAAAGGGCGACCGTTGGGTATGAGCCCAATGGCCCTCCGATGCTTAAGTCAGTAAATGATTGGATAAATATAATTGATTGAACTTAAATTAGATGCAAAGTGTAAGGTTTCAAAAGTGATACAACTTTAAATGGGGCGCGTTCCAACTTCGCGGGAGTAGTTGGCCATCTTTTGTCTCGAGTCGATACGCTCCCCGACTAATGATCTCTTTGACAAGATACGACCCTTCCCATTGAGGTGCGACTTTTCCATCGGCTGGGTCCCTAGTGTTTTAGAATACCTTCCTTAGGACCCAGTCTCCCACTTTGAAGACCTTGACGCAAACATTTTTGTTGTAACTCCTGGCGACTTGTTGTTGATACCTTACCATTCGTATCCTAGCTTTTTCCCTGATTTCATCTGCGGTGTCTAGGTTATGAGATAACTCAATGTCATTCTACTCTATGGTTTGCTTCAATTCCTCTTTGGGTCACCATATACCCTAGGAATTTTCCTGAGGATACTCCAAAAGAACATTTAGTGGGGTTTAGTTTCATGTTGTACCTCTTTAGCACTTCGAATGCTTCTTTTAGGTGTCTGATGTGATCTCGGGTTGCTTTTGATTTGACCAGCATGTCGTCTATGTATACTTCCATGGTGTCCCCAATCTGGTCTTTGAACATCTTATTGACGAGTCGCCGGTATGTGGACCCTGCATTTTTTTGTCCAAAAGGCAAAACTTTGTAGCAATATGTACCTTGACCGGTTATATATTAAGGTTGTTTTTTCTTGGTCATCTGGGTCCATTAGGATTTGGTTGTACCCATTGAACGCATCCATGAATGTGAGCATTTCGTGGCCTGCAGTAGCGTCGACCATTGCATCAATGTGTGGCAGGGGAAAAGGAGTCTTTGGGACAGGTTTTGTTCAGGTCTGTGAAGTCGATGCAGACTCTCCATTTGCCATTTTTCTTTTCCATTATGACGATGTTTGCCAGCCATTTAGGATATTTGACTTATCTGAATTTACCTGTTTCCAGTAAGTTTTTGACTTCGTCATCCACGATCTTGTTCCGCTCTGGCACGAATTTCCTTCTCTTTTGTTTGACTGGAGGATAAGTCGGATCTACATTTAACTTGTGAGTGATAACGTCGGGTCAAATTCCTACCATATCCTCATGTGACCAAGTGAAGCAATCGACGTTAGATCGTAAAAATTCTACTAGACTGGTTCTGGTTGGGTCGTCTAAATCTGACCCGACTCTTACCGTTTGTTTTGGCTTTGAGGGGTCCATTACGATCTCATCTAGTTGTTCCCTTTCTAGTTCAACATATCGTTTTGTCCCTTCGATGTCCTGTAATTGCTACGTCGACTGTCGCTCGACTGCCCCTTGCATCGATGTGACGTAGCATTCTTTGGCAGCCCGCTAGTCACCTTTTATTTCCTGTACCCCACACTAGGTAGGAAACTTTATAGTTTGATGGTAGTTGGAGGTTACAACTTTTATTGCCAAGGGTCTGCCAAGGAGTGCGTTATATGGAGACGAGCAATCGAGTATCAAGAATTTTACTTGTTGGTTGACTCCGCCAGCATACGTTGTTAACACGATTTCAACGAGGGTGTGTTTGAATTCTCCACTGAACCCAACCAATGGTCAAATCGTCCTCGCTTAGACCCATACCCTTTAAGGCGTCTAGTGTCAACAAGTTTGTGGAGCTACCCATTTCTATTAGTACCCGGTGTATGAGACAGCTGCTAATTGACAAAGAGATTACCAGACTGTCATGGTGGTCGCCTAATTCTTCGGCTTCGGAGTCGTCGAAGGTGATGGCAGGCGTGTCTGCTGCTTGTGGCCGCCGTGTCTCTGATCGGGTTGGTCTATCGCTTTTGCTTTCCTTGGCGTATATTTTGGCATCCAAGTATGCGTTTCCCCACACGTCCGACCCTCTTGAGATGGAGTTAATAATCTTAGTGTGTACTGGAGATGAGGGTCGGTCGGTTGTTACCTGGTCTCTTCGATCTAGTATTGCTTTTGCTTTGTCGGAGATGATGTCGCGCAAGAGCCCTTGCGCGAGGACCCTTGCGACTTCCTTGCATAGGGCGATGCATTCGTTTCTCGTATGACCATAATCTCCATAGAACTCGCACCATCGGCTTATATCTTTCTTGGAATCTGGCTTGTCGCTCTTTCGGGGCCATTTGACTTGGGCAATGGTTTTGGGCTACACGTCTTCAAAGCTTCGGCAAGGGTATTTGGTCACCTTGCGATAGAGCTCACTACCTTTGACCAATCCCAGAAGAAATGCTTCTATGGACGTTGGGATGTCGCAATGTGGTATTGCGACTTTCTCTTTGTTGTACCTATTAAGATAGTCTCTTAAGGGTTCACCATACCTTTATGCAATCCGATACAGGTCGCTTGATTACTTCTCCATTATCCGACTGCTGGAGAACTGGATTTTGAATGAATTGACCAGATCGACAAATGATGTGATCGAACCTTGTGGTAAGTGCATGAGCCAAGTTAGTGCGGGTCCCGCGAGGGTCGTGCCGAAGCTTTTTCACATGACCACCTCGCGGTTCCCTCTTGGAAGAGAGATAGTCATTAATTTCTGCTTGTAAATAGATATATGATTGTCGGGGTCCCCGGCCCCATCGTAGTTGGGCATGTTGGGGACGTGGAATTTCTTTGGAATCTCGACGCGTGTGATTGCTTCCACGAAGGGTGAGTCTTTGTATCCATCGAACGCTTCCTTTTCGATCGACTGTGGGACTCTTGGAATCCAGGCGATGCGATCGTCCAAAGCCTTCATATTTTCGTTGATGGCTTGTTGTATGAAGGTTTGGAGATCCATCGGTGTGGCAAACTGTGGAGGGGCTACTCGAGTCTCAGTGGGCTCGGTCGCGGAAACTGGAGCGTTATCATGAAAGCACTGACTAGGGGAGTTTGAAACATACCAATGGGCTGAACGACACTCTGAGTGACTGGTGCTATGGGTGTCGAGATTGCCTCATCCATGTTGAGACGTGTTTAGAGGCCTTCAGTATTGACTATGCGCCTTGATCCTCCATGGGCCGATGAGGCCGATTGGGTGCTTAGGGTTAGTCGTGTTAGTCGTGCAATTTTCGCGTTAGATTGGGTGCTTAGGGTTTCGGTTCTTAGGCACTGCTGAGCCAGTACCTCTTGGAGGACACTCATGCTTTTTGCTAATACTTGGATTTGGTTGTCCAAGATAAGCGAATTGGCGACGTATTCGGTTTGAGCGGCGGTGCACGTCTCGGTTTGATTTCCGATCAGGGCTTCGGTCTAGACTTGGTCTTCGACGGTGGTCATGGGATTCCCAAAATTGGCCATGATTGGATGTTGATTGGCTAGATGCCCCACGGTGGGCGCCAAATTGTTTTGGGGCAAAAAGATCGAGCCGATCTAAATCGCTTTAAGAAGGGCAACCAAAAAACAATAAGATCGATATATCTAGACAATCTGAATAACTAATGATAAGACAAACGAAATGTAACAAACGTAAAAATAAGCTGATCTCTCTTAAATAGAAAGCCTGTTGAGTTGAGAAATTTAGCTGTTGGTCACTTCAATATTCGAATGAGAAGCGAAACCAAAAGGCAATTCTTTTTTATTGAGCATAATGAAGGCAAAATAATGCTTGTATTGAGTAAGCCAGATTAGGTGTCGTTACATGATAATTCCCCTCGTATTTATACTACTTCTACATCTAAGTCGGTTAATACCGTCCGAGATCTGCGGAGGTCGCCAAGTTGTGTATTGGTCGCTCTGAGATCCTCTCCAACGTCTCATAGTGTCAACGTCCTTCCTTGTTTCCTCCATCCAGACCTTCTAGGTGGTGGCCTGGCTCGAGCTACTGGGCCGATCCAACGAATTGAATAAAAACGAGGCCCAACAGAGTGTTTTCACAACGAAATGAAGCCTCCCTTAATATGTCGAGATCTCAAGTGTTCGAACAATTTTGCTAGGGGTGGCTATGGGCTTAGTCTGGGGCGGCTATGGGCTTGGGGCAATGGGGTTGTTGACTATCTGTTGAAACCTGTAAGAATAGAATAGCTCAAGAACAAATGGCAACATGTGATCAGTAAAAGTCAGTTCAATAAACAAAAAGGCAAGGCTACTTCTGATTCTGATTATGGAGAAGACGGATCGGTCCCGCTGTAAACGGATGGAGATGGCAATGCAAATCAGAAGGGTATGAGATCAAGGAAGGAAAGGAGCAGAACAGTACCGGGGACAATGATGTAGATGAAGGGAATGAAGAAGATGAATGCATGAATGAGAAGGAAGATTCAAACAGTCAGAAGAAGCCTCGCGTCGTCTGGTCTCCTGAACTTCACAAGAAGTTTGTTGCTGCTAATGATTAGTTGGGGCCTGAGAGTGAGTCAAAATGTTACCTATCTTTTCATTTAAAATGCATGCTACACATTTCTAAACTCTAAGGTTGGAGAATTTTGATAGTCATCACTTATTGACATTTCACGGTGTTCATAATGTGGATGCTGCAGATGTGATGTCACCGTATGGAATAGGACAAAGAGCAAACGTGATCCTCTCGTCAACTTGGGTGCAAAGTAAGTTGTTTATTATATTATACATATCATTTAACTATACATATGATGCAATTGCCACAAATTCTGAAATGTTTTGGCAGATTCTTAGAGGCGCTTTGTTGAGGTCATGAGTATATGACATTGGTTTTCACTTGTAATAGTAAATTACAAGATCATTCTTTATTAATTTTCAAAAGTGTAGCTATTAGTCTAATATTCTTCAACCTTGCGTAATCATATTGGGTATGTCGATTGACTGATTGAGTCAAGATTAGTGCTCTTGAATGATACTATGGGGTTTAGGCTGAGCACATGGCGAGCCACCTACAAGTAACTTTCATGAACATTATTCTGATTTCCATGAATGATATTATGTTGCTTAGCCTAATTATACATGCTTCAATGCTTGATATTTTAGTTTTGACTAGCCTAGGTCACGCTTCGAGTGGAGATGATGGTAACCCAATGGATGCTAAATTTTCTCAAAGAAAAGGGGTACATCGTTCGTTGGTAAGGCGCTGTCGTGACACCTTAACAAAATAATCCTAACAAACCTAAACAAGTAGTAGAGGCAAGCAAGGGTCGAATCCACAGGGAGGAAGTGATCTTTCTAAGTATTTATGAGCATGCAAAGTAACAAAGGGGGGTTTTGATTATCAAGCAGAGCAAAGCAAACAGGTTTAATTGACTTGAGAATATGGTTGGGGGAAGTAGTTCCACTAGAACGAGATCCACAATACAGAGATATAATTTGATCACAGAAATCTATTCAATCCAAGTTCTTTTACTATTCTTATGGTTGTTCCCACCCTGATCTTAAGTACTACCGATTATC
Organism: Rheum nobile; assembly: GCA_027886185.1. NCBI lineage: Eukaryota > Viridiplantae > Streptophyta > Magnoliopsida > Caryophyllales > Polygonaceae > Rheum > Rheum nobile. Next base: position 4,169,729 of record WOAB01000648.1, read on the forward strand.
ATAGTTATCGATAGACTTATTACTATGCCAATGATAAAATACCACCAGTCACGCGGTACCAGACCGGGGTACAATACCACCAACAAAGCAATAGCAATGCATACAAGGATATAGGATACATGAAAGTAGAAAGACGTACAAGTACTCACTCCCCTACTTAACATGCAACTGATTCTCACTCACAATTGTACGCTCGGAACCCCTATACGCACAATTGTATTTGCTACTAGATATGCACTCGGAACCCCTATATGCAAATCCTAGCAATTGATAAATAGTTTCAACCTAGCTGGCCAGACTATGAAGAATAACGATAAATCAATAATCAATATATCCAAGAGAATCAAACCAACATACATAAGAATAAGAACAAGGAATAGAAATCTCACAACCGAATCAACTATATTGCTTCAAACGTCTAGCAGAACAAATGTGTTTAGTTCTCTATGGGTTAAAAACCCTGGAGGCAGAATGAAAAGAACGAACTTGTAAAATTGAAATCTAATCTAATGGTGAATGGAGGCTGTGGGGATTAGGTTAAATAGAGTTAACCTAAAGCCCAAGATCACAAACCCTATCTTACAAGGAAATAAAATAATAATAAAGTAATAGTAAAATAAACAATCCAAATTTGGGAATTAATCACGTGCTCTCGCTCCATCTTCTCGGTCGCAAACAGCACGGCAGCAATTCACATGCTTCAACACTACGCAGCCCGGTTCAAAGGCAACTGCGGCCCACTCTACATCAGCAGCGGCCCACGAACAGCAACAACTTCGGCAGCCCATTCCAATTCAAATCATCATCGCTGACATCATGCTCCGTCGGCTCCATTCCAGCTTCTTCACTTTCCGCTTCCAATTTGATGCGGCATCCTTCACTTCACGTGGGCCTTTCTTCAACTTGGGCCTAATTTCCTCCTGGCCCATCTCTTCAATTCTAGCATCAACACGCGGGTTTCTTCAATTTATTTACTTCGCCTCTCGTTGATGGCCGCGGGGCGTGATTTCCACCGCGGGGTGGCATCCTCCTCTTAGACCCACCGCCGGGTCACGGTGGCTTCTGGCGCGGGGCGGTGACACTCCAATGTGGTTCCTTCATAGATTTTCAACGTCTTCTCAGGTGGTCAACTCCTCTTCCTCTAGATGTCTTCAATTAGCTCCTCCAGACCACCAAAACCACACTTCTCCACTTTAACTCCATAATCTCCAATTGTGCTCTAAATCCATCCAAATGGCGCCTCAAACCTGGTAATAATCCTTAGATATGTGCTACAAAATAACACTTATCATGCGTCCTCTAAGAAAGTTGACTACAAATCAAGTGGATATCCTGTTTTTCGCTCACCTGGACTCGCTCCACTTGTAGAAGTTTTTCCCCTACGTCGTCGTTCTCGACAACACATACAAGACAAATCGAAAATGTTATGGCTTTGTTTGTTACATTTGTAATCAAATTGTATTTTAATGAAAACAAAGTTATCGATCATCCAATTTTGTTACTTATATTGGTTTGTTTCTTACATTCATTTATCCATAGGTCTAAATGGATTTGGTAGAGATAATTGGTGTTACTTGCACTGGCAAGACATTCAACATTGCATATGCATTTACGCGGGAAGAAAAAACTTCATTACAACTTTATCCTCCGAAATCTAAAGGAGTTGTTTGAAGAACTCCGAGTAAAGCCAACGGCCATAATGATTGTTCGAGAAAAGGCTATTATCAAAGCAATCCAATTAGTTTTCATAGGTAAAGTGAAACACCTTTTGTATTGGTTGAATATTAAACACAACATCAAGGCATATGCGAACCCAATCTTGAAGGAAAAATGAAGGGTCAAGGCATTTGTCGACCAATGTTGGGGATTATTTTGTTCAACCACGGAGGAAAGATAAAAGAGAGACTTGAAGACTTGAGGACATGTGGAAGAGTGGCCTCGTTTCATACGTGGAGAAGACATGGCTTGATCCTTCCAAGGAAAACATAGTCATAGCGTGGATGGATACTCATCTTCACTTTTTCACGAGAACCATAGATAGATAAAATTGTACTTTCAAACAAGTTTATATGAATTTGTTTCAATACCAAGTTAATACTTTTTTATAGGGTTTAGTGTATGCATGCCGAATTGAAAAAAATTATGTGGGATCTAGTAGAGGAGGTTTCAATAGAGTGGCGTCGAGGATCCACCATGCGCTCAAAATGAAAATTATTCAGGTTTGGGTACACATGGAGAAGTCACGGGTGTAAACACCAATGAAGCTTGATAAATTGCCAGCAGAAATAAGAGTGTTGTTTACTCGACTATTATACAGAGTGTTAGAGATGTGCATGGAGAAGTTGCTAGATTTGTATGACTAGATAAAGAGATGAATATCCAACAATTTGAAATGATCATTGGACGAGAAATTGTTTCGGCCTTCCATGTTTCCACATAATTGGGAATGCCATCATCTCGAGGACGTCGATCTTGCCGAGTGAGATTTTTGGAAGCAAGTAGTGTGGCAAGGGGTTAGCGATGATATGCCCATTGACGACATGATACCCCAATCTATTCCACATGTGAGATGGAGGGTTATGAACGCTAGGTTAATGAAGGGCGAATTGAGAGAAGACGTGGTATACCCAGTCCCGAAGTTGTACAATGATTTAGATTGTCCACATGAATGTTTTTTCAATTTGTCGAAAACATCATTCCAAAAGGAAGGAGAAGGGCACCAATCAATAGAGGCCTTAGCGATCATCTAGAGGACGGGGCCACAACAGTAAGGCACGAAGTGGAGCTCCGGCTGAGCGAGTAGAATGACCGGAGCCGCATGTCCTTGAGGGTCCCGTTAGTTATATGAGGGTAAATTTTGGTGTTCGGAATGTGGACTACTTTTGTTTGCATACATGAAGGGGGCGAAGGATGTAGGTGCACACAGACACTTCGACTATCGAACCCTAGTTGTACTTTTGGGATCGAAAGAGAATGAATACCATATAGGTCAAATGGAGTTGGCGAGCAAGTTGATGGAAAACATAGATGTATATGTTGTCGTACCAAATCCACTGTACGATATAGATGTGCTGATCTCCAATGTCAAGTACATCTTGAATCCTTGCTCTCAGCAGTATTGGATCGACAAGCCCATGGTTGGTTTAGTGTTTTCCACTCTATATCGGGTTGCTCTTTTATTGTTATCTTGGGATGGCCGGTGCTTGTGCTTACCAATGAAGGCATCCCATGGAAGCACTGGTCCTCCAATCAGGATATTCACTATTGCTCTAGTTAGGACCCGAAACCACTTTGTATCGGTAAACCCTACTATTAGTAAAATGATTCTTATGTTTGGGTTAGGGTCAAAGCATAAACATAATATTATTGTTTTCATGTAGGTGTGGCTCAAGGATAATGCTCCATTGCCTCCTCAATTGGATGTCAATGCTCGACGAACGCATAGATTAATGCGGTGTCAATCCGACCGTAATCAAGCTTGTCGATGGATGTAAACCGACTCCACTGCGAGAGGCCCCATCAATTATCCAGGCCTTTACCCCGGTGGACATGAAGGCTCACAAAGTGTGCTTTTCGAACGTGCACCTTCAGAACTTTCTTCATCTTAAATCAAAATCGATTAAGTAATATTACTATAAGATTATTAATACAATTGATATTTGATTAGCCATAAATATAACACCATATTCAAATGAGTACCAAATCTTGAAGAGGGGTCGGGGAGGGGTCCGTCCAATCATCTCATAAATAATACGAGCAATATGGGTCGGGTTGCTTGTAAGGAGGCTGGATTCCCATGGCCGTCTTTGCTTCCAGGGCTAGGGAGCCCCATCTGGCTCCGGGGGAGATGCGGGAGCGGGATGGGTCAGGGAGCAGCCGCCACTGAAGCTGGCTCGGGAGCAGGATCCGAGAGAGCATTATCCATCCCCAAATTCTTGAGCGACCATAATGGCTCATTGGACTTGTAATAGTCCCGCTCCAATGCCTCGTTATCATCTGACATGGTCGTGTCATAGTCAGTCGGCATCGGGTGATCATTCGCATCTAGTATTGGGTGATAGTCTGCAGCCGGCAAGACCGTCTCATCCGCCTCACGTTGTATTCACCTGCGCTCTCAAATCCTCCATGACGACACCTCGATTCTGTCACAACCCGCATATCCAGGCTATGTGACCCACATTTTTGGACATCGAACCGACTACATCGAGGCATGTGGGATGTTGCAATGTGGTATTACGACTTTCTCTTTGTTGTACCTATTAAGATAGTCTCTTAAGGGTTCACCATACGTTTATACAATCCGATACAGGTTGCTTGATTGCTTCTCCATTCTCCGACTGCTGGAGAACTGGTTTTTGAATGAATTGACGAGATCGGCGAATGATGCGATCGAACCTTGCGGTAAGTGCATGAGCCAAGTTAGTGCGGGTCCCGCGAGGGTCGTGCCGAAGTTTTTCACATGACCGCCTCACAGTTCCCTCTTGGAATAGAGATAGTCATTAATTTTTTTTTGTAAATAGATATATGATTGTCGGGGTCCCCGGCCCCATCATAGTTTGGCATGTTGGGGACGTAGAACTTCTTTGGAATCTCGACGCGTGTGATTGATTCCACGAAGGGTGAGTCTTTGTATCCATCGAACGCTTCCTTTTCGATCGGCTGTGGGACTCCTGGAATCCAGGCGATGCGATCGTCCACAGCCTTCTTATTTCGTTGATGGCTTGTTGTATGAAGGTTTAGAGATCCATCGGTGTGGCAACCTATGGAGGGGGTATTTGAGTCTGAGTGGGCTCGGTCGCAGAAACTGGAGCGTTATCATGAAAGCAATGACTGATGGAGTTTGAAACGTACCAATGGGCTGAACGACGCTCTGAGTGACTGGTGCTATGGGTGTCGAGATTGCCTCCTCCATGTTGAGACGTGTTTAGAGGCCTTCAGTATTGACTATGCGCCTTGATCCTACCTGGGCCGATGCGGCCGATTGGGTGCTTAGGGTTAGTCGTGTTAGTCGTGCAATTTTCGCGTTAGATTGGGTGCTTAGGGTTTCAGTTTTTAGGCGCTGCTGATCCAGTACCTCTTGGAGGACGCTCATGCTTTTCGATAATACTTGGATTTGGTTGTCCAAGATAAGCAAATTGGCGACGTATTCGATTTGAGCGGCGGTGCACGTCTTGGTTTGATTTCCGATCAGGGCGTCGGTCTAAACTTGGTCTTCGACGGTGGTTATGGGATTCCCAAAATTGGCCATGATTGGATGTTGATTGGCTAGATGCCCCACGGTGGGCGCCAAATTGTTTTGGGCAAAAAGATCTAACCGATTTAAATCGCTTTAAGAAGGGCAACCAGAAAACAATAAGATCGAAACCAAAAGGCAATTCTTTTAAATAGAAAGCATGTTGAGTTGAGAAATTTAGCCGTCGGTCGCTTCAATATTTGAATGAGAAGCGAAACCAAAAGGCAATTCTTTTTTAGTGAGCATAATGAAGGCAAAATAATACTTGTATTGAGTAAGCCAGATTAGGTGTCGTTACATGATAATTCCCCTCATATTTATACTACTTCTACATCTAAGTCGGTTAATATCGTCCGAGATCCGCGGAGGTCGCCAAGCTGCGTATTGGTCGCTCTGAGATCCTCTCCAACGTCTCCTACCATCAACGTCCTTCCTTGTTTCCTCCGTCCAGACCTTCTAGGTGGTGGCATGGCTCGAGCTACTGGGCCGATCCAGCGAATTGAATAAAAACGAGGCCCAACAGAGTGTTTGCACAACAAGATGAAGCCTCCCTTAAGATGTCGAGATCTCAAGTGTTCGAACATTTTGCTAGGGGTGGCTATGGGCTTAGGGCAGCTATGGGCTTGGTCTGGGGCGGCTATGGGCTTGGGGCAATCGGGTTGTTGACTATCTGTTTAAACTTGTAAGAATAGAAGAGCTCAAGAACATATGGCAACATGTGATCAGTAAAAGTCAGTTCAATAAATAAAAAGGCAAGGCTACTTCTGATTCTGATTATGGAGAAGACGGATCGGTCCCGCTGTAAACGGATGGAGATGGCAATGCAAATCAAGAGGATATGAGATCAAGGAAGGAAAGGAGCAGAACAACACCGGGGAAAATGATGTAGATGAAGGGGATGAAGAAGATGAATGCAGGAATGAGAAGGAAGATTCAAACAGTCAGAAGAAGCCTCGCGTCGTCTGGTCTCCTGAACTTCACAAGAAGTTTGTTGTTGCTATTGATTAGTTGGGGCCTGAGAGTGAGTCAAAATGTTACCTATCTTTTCATTTAATATGCATGCTACACATTTCTAAACTCTAAGGCTGAAGAATTTTGATAGTCATCACTTATTGACATTTCATGGTGTTCACAATATGGATGTTGCAGATGTGATGTCACCGTATGGAATAGGACAAAGAGCAAATTTGATCCTCTCGTGAACTTGGATGCAATGTAAGTTGTTTATTGTATTATACATATCATTTAACTATACATATGATGCAACTGCCACAAATTCTGAAATGTTTTGGCAGATTCTTAGAGACGCTTTGTTGAAGTCATGAGTATATGACATTGGTTTTCACTTGTAATAGTAAATTACAAGATCATGCTTTATTAATTTTCAAAAGTGTAGCTATTACTCTAAGATTCTTCAACCTTGCGTAATCATATTGGGTATGTCGATTGACTGATTGAGTCAAGATTAGTGCTCTTGAATGATATTATGTTGCTTAGGCTAATTATTCATGCTTCATTGCTTGATATTTTAGTTTGGACTAGCCTCGGTGACGCTTCGAGTGGAAATGATGGTAACCCAATGGATGCTAAATTTTCTCAAAGAAAGTTGACTACAAATCAAGTGGATATCCTGTTTTTCGCTCACCTGGACTCGCTCCACTTGTAGAAGTTGTTCCCCTACGTCGTCTTTCTGGACAACACATACAAGACAAATCGAAAATGTTATGGGTTTGTTTGTTACATTTGTAATCAAATTGTTTTTTAATGAAAAAAAAGTTATCGGTCATCCATTTTTGTTACTTATATTGGTTTGTTACTTACATTCATTTATCCATAGGTACAAATGGCTTTGGTAGAAATAATTGGTTTTACTTGCACTGGCAAGACGTTCAACATTGCATATGCATTTACGCGGGAAGAAAAAAATTCATTACAAGTTTATCCTCCGAATTCTAAAGGAGTTGTTTGAAGAACTCCGAGTAAAGCCAACGGCCATAATGACTGATCGAGAAAAGGCTATTATCAAAGCAATCCAATTAGTTTTCATAGGTGAAGTGAAACACCTTTTGTGTTGGTTTAAAATTAAACACAACATCAAGGCATATGTGAACCCAATCTTGAAGGAAAAATGAAGGGTCAAGGCATTTGCCGACCAATGTTGGGGATTATTTTGTTCAACCACGGAGGAAAGCTAAAAAAGACGCTTGAAGACTTGAGGACATTGTAGAAGAGTGGCCTCGTTTGATACGTGGAGAGGACATGGCTTGATCCTTCCAAGGAAAACATAGTCATAGCGTGGACGGATACTCATCTTCACTTTTTCACGAGGACCTCAGATAGATAAAATTGTACTTTCAAACAAGTTTATATGAAGTTGTTTCAATACCCAGTTAATACTTTTTTATAGGGTTTAGTGTATGCATGCCGAATTGAAAAAAAATGTGGGTTCTAGTAGAGGAGGTTTCAATAGAGTGGCGTAGAGGATCCACCATGCGCTCAAAATGAAACTTATTCAGGTTTGGGCATACATGGAGAAGTCACGGGCGTAAACACCAATGAAGCTTGATAAATTGCCAGCAGAAATAAGAGTGTTGTTTACCCGACTATTATACAGAGTGTTAGAGATGTGCATGAAGAAGTTGCTAGATTTGTATGACTAGATAGAGAGATGAATATCCAAAAATTTGAAATGGTCATTGGACGAGAAATTGTTCCGGCCTTCCATGTGTCCACAGAATTGGGAACGCCATCATCTTGAGGACGTCGATCTTGCCGAGTGAGATTTTTGGAAGCAAGTGGTGTGGCAAGGGGTTAGAGATGATATGCCCATTGACGACATGATACCCCAATCTATTCCACATGTGAGATGGAGGGTTATGAACGCTAGGTTAATGAAGGGCGAATTGAGAGAAGACGTGGTATACCAAGTCCCGAATTTGTACAATGATTTAGATTGTCCGCATGAATGTTTTTTCAATTTGCCAGAAAACATCATTCCAAATGGAAGGAGAAGGGAACCAATCAATAGAGGCCTTCGCGATCATCTAGAGGATGGGGCCACAACAGTAAGGCACAAAGTGGAGCTCTGGCTGAGCGAGTAGAATGACCGGAGCCACATGTCCTTGAGGGTCCTGTTAGTTATATGAGGGTAAATTTTGGTGTTCGGAATGTGGACTAATTTTGTTTGCATACATGAAGGGGGCGAGGGATGTAGGTGCACACGGACACTTCGACTATCGAACCCTAGTTGTACTTTTGGGATCGAAAGAAAACGAATACCCTATAGGTCAAATGGAGTTGGCGAGCAAGTTGATGGAAAACATAGATGTATATGTTGTCGTACCAAATCCACTGTACGATATAGATGTGCTGATCTCCAATGTCAAGTACATCATGAATCCTTGCTCTCAGCAGTATTCCATCGACAAGCCCATGGTTGGTTTAGTGTTTTCCACTCTATATCGGGTTGCTCTTTTATTGTATCGGTAAACCCTACTATTAGTAAAATGATTCTTATGTTTGGGTTAGGGTCAAAGCATAAACATAATATTATTTTTTTCATGTAGGTGTGGCTCAAGGATAATGCTCCACTGCCTCCTCAATTGGATGTCAATGCTCGACGAACGCATAGATTAATGCGGTGTCAATCCGACCGTAAACCGGCTCCACTGCGAGAGGCCCCACCAATTATCCAGGCCTTTACCCCGGTGGACATGAAGGCTCACAAATTGTGCTTTTCGAATGTGCACCTTCAGAACTTTCTTCGTCTTAAATCAAAATCGATTAAGTAATACTACTATAAGAATATTAATACAATTGATATTTGATTAGCCATAAATATAACACCATATTCAAATGAGTACCAAATCCTAAAGAGGTGTCGGGGAGGGGTCCGTCCAATCATCTCATAAATAATACGAGCAATATGGGTCAGGTTGCTTGTAAGGAGGCTGGATTCCCATGGCCATCTTTGCTTCCAAGGCTAGGGAGCCCCCTCTGGCTCCAGGGGGATGCGGGAGCGGGATGGGTCAGGGAGCTACCGCCGCTGGAGCTGGCTCGGGAGCGGGACCTGAGAGAGCATCATCCATCCCCAAATTCTTGAACGACTATAATGGCTCATGGGACTTGTAATAGTCCCCCTCCAATGCCTCGTTATTATCTGACATGGTCGTGTCATAGTCAGTCGGCATCAGGTGATCATTCGCATCCGGTATTGGGTGATAGTCCGCAGCCGGCAAGACCGTCTCATCCGCCTCACGTTGTAACTGCGAGATTAGATTCACATGCGCTCTCAAATCCTCCATGACGACACCTCGATTCTGTCACAACCCGCATATCAAGGCTATGTGACCCACATTTTCGGACATCGAACCGACTACATCGAGGCATGTAACGCCTTTCATAAGATTATTCGAAATTATATAATTCATTTAGGTTAAATTTATAATTAAATGAAAAAGTTGTAATACATTGTGAAATATTAATTCAATTTCTAATACCAATTTATCAAGGTTCAGTTTATTTCAATCCAATTTTCTATAATTTTTTAAACTTTTATAAAAAGTTTTTTATATCCGGCCGATTTTCTTAAATTGTTTGTAATAGTATATTCTATTTATAATACCAATTTTCCAACGTTTAATTTATTCCAATCCAATTTTCTATATTTTTTAAATTTTCATAAATTTCTTTCTACATCCGGCGGATTTTAAAAATTAGTTGTGACATTAATTCAATTTGTATTACCAATTTTCCAACACTCAATATATTCCAATCCAATGATCTCCTATATCCGGCCGGTTTTTAAAGTTATTTGTAACAGTAATTCAATTTCCATTAGCAAGTGTCCAACGTTCAATTTATTCCGATCCAATGTTCTCCTAAATTCATTCAAAATACAATTTTTCTAATTAATTTTTTAATTTTTAAGGTTCAATTTAACCTAACCAATTTATTATTCATGAGTTTTATTAAAAAATCATTCCTAATACCAATTTTCCAAGGGCCAGCATCATAACAATTCAACCCAAAAAATTCCTAGATTCAGTATTAATTTCCTACAACTTCCCTCTCAATATCTCTGTTTAATCACAAAATCATAATAAATTTCTAAAATTCAATATAAATTTAATAAATTCAATATAAGGCGCACATAATATTAATAGTATGAATATAATAAAAATTCAAAATAATAAATTTTGTAGAAAATACATACCTTCGACTACCCCATCAAATAGTCCGAGAGTAGGGGTTTGTTTGGTAGAAGGTGTTTATTGTTTATAATGTATTTTTTGTGAAAAAATAGTTTTTGACATTTGAAATTTGTGAGATATGGGGATTTGTGCAAGGTTGAAAAAAACATTTTTTTTGTTCATAAAGTGTTTATAAACTACATGCCAAACAGAGCCTAGGTGAAACGAAATCGGCTAGTCCGGAAGCCGCTGGAAGGACATTCGGTATATCGTCACGTTGTCGTCTGCCCCCAGCGCCCCGTCCGCCTTTGGTCTTAACGCACCGACCTGCATCACCATCTCCACCCCCTCGTCCACCGAGCCCATGCCACCACCGGCCACCATCAATACCAACAGCGGCGCCACCACCGCCGACCATTGCCTCCACTACCGGCTCATACGGACCAACTGCCTCATGTCAACCACCGGCTCCTCAAGCTATGCCGACGAAACCACTATGGCCACCACCGCCTCCAAACCAGCCACCACCGTTGCACTTTGGGGATCTTCCATGGCGATAATAGAAAGAGAAGGAGAAGAGAAGAAGAGAAGAAGAGAAAAAGAAAAAGAAAGAGAAATCGCGATAATCCAAAATCGACGGTGATTTTGCAGAGAAAGAGATAAGGAAGAGGAAGACGGAGCGTGCAAGTTTCATCTTTTTATATCTGAAGCTTGTGCGCTTGTCAATGGCCTGCGCTTTTTTTTTGCTATGCGCCAGGGAAATGTGCACCAGATCTGCTTTTTCTAACTTTATTTTGGTGCGCTTGTTTTTGGCGTATCGTGGATTTAGGCGTACTAATTTTAATGCTTTTTAGTATCCAAATTCACTTATGTGCCTGTGTTTGGCATACGTTGTTGTGAGGCGCACCAAATGACGTGTACAAAGACAAAAAAGTGGTGTGTATTTCATCTCCAAAAAATTGTAAACTAGTGTGCCCGGTGCTTCAAAACATGCACATTTTGACCATATCGTGTGTATATAAAGGGGAACAAACAGACAGATAGGGGGTCCAGTGACCCCCTCCCCTTCATGTACCCCTAGATTATTAATATTCTTTATACATTTTTAGTGTAGACTTTAGTTTTTTGTGTGAGGATTTTAGTTAAAATTTGCATAGTTATTAGATTAGTATTGTGTATAAATTTCAATTAGGTCTATTACATCTAAATAATATATATAGGTGTGATATATTGTTGAGAACCTTTGATCTTGTTCTCACTATTAATATTTTTTATTAGAAATTAAACAAATTCAAAAATAGGTATGATGCTCTATTAAAAATGTGATACCACTCTAGTTTCTAAATACTTCATGATTGAAGAATAAATTCCCCCTCCTTGATTTTTGAGATCTCCCAAGAATGATAAGTTGAGAGTTTTTTATTCTTGCTCCCAGAAAATTATCTCCTTCATCTTGCTGCTTCCCCTTCCTTTTATAGCTCAAAGAGTGTCACCCATAGGTTATGCAATCATACCCTAGAAAGTTGAGGTATGGCCTACTAGATCACTTTTTCGGATTTTGTGGTACAGAATCCTTGTTAAAGACGCCACCTCTAATACTCAATTAATGTTGATCTGTATGGACACGCCAGATCAAATCCTACCATAAGGACAAGATTCGGCCGAGGTTTTCCTTGTACGAAAACGCTTCCGTTGGATTTGATTTGTACTTGCTCACAAGACTTGGGTACTCTTGAATCTTAATTAGATCTTCTCAAACGTGGATTGATCACTTTGTCAAGACCTTTCTCATGCCGTTATGTCCATCTGGTGACCGTATGTGTTGGCGATCACAATCATACGGTACAAGGATGACGTTGGATCCATCATGATGCTGATTCATACTTGCTTATATGAAATTGGTACTTCTAAGTCTTGATCATATCTTCTCATGTGCGGGTCAGTCGCTTTCTCAAGACTTTTCTCATGTCATAGCGTTTATCTAGTGACCGTATGTGTTCGACGATTGCGATCATATGGTATGATGATGACGACATATTCATCTTCACCTTCTTCTTCATTTGGTTTCTGTTTGACTATGGATGTTGTCATTTGTAGTTTGGGCGACATGGATTTGGTAATGACGTCTTATTCATGCCGTTATGGTAGGTCTGGTTTTCTTTAGGACAGATATAGTCATTATTTGTTGACTTTTTGAGTTGACTTCTTTTCCAAGAGGATTTACACGTGGTTATTACTTTGGTGCTCCACGTGTAAGGTCATTCTTTGTTGTATATAGTCATGCCCTTCGCTTCATACTATATCGATGTCATCTTGTCATCGTAGCGATCATACGGTTTCATCTTGTTACTATGTTCATCCTATCATCATAGCGATCATGTTGTATCATACTTTTTGACGATGAACTTGGTGGTTGCGATGAGTTTTTATGAGGTCGTTTTTGGTGATAATGCTGTATTATTGTGTTTTAGTGTTCCTCTTGCCTTTTCTTGCAATAATAGTGATTGTTCGTTGGTGGTCTTGAAGGACACTTTATAGTTGCTACTCATCAAGATATGATCGCCATGTAAGGGTTGTATACATGGAATTCTCGATAATAGCCACGGGTGAGACCCTAATAATGACATTGTCAGACAACCCCATGCTTTATGAGAAGTTTACTTCAAGTGAAGCAATCTTGATAGGTGGCGGGGATATATTGAGGAGATGCTTCGTTGTTGATTGTTCTTCGACCCCTTATCAGTGTAAGGCATGTGGTGATGATAATTGTGGTCTTTACTTGATCCTAGCGTTTGAAAAAAATTGTCATTTGTTGGAAGAAGGCATTAATGATTGTTCGAGTGGTACATGGTGAACTTTGTCCTCATTGTTGGACGAATCTTGTCTAATGATCATAGAGAGAGGCCCACTATTGTCGATGATCATGACTGATTGATTCATTGAAGAATTGGGGCTTTCCATAGATGATGATCTTTTATAAATGTCTTCATAACCTTCCGTGGTGCACATGAGTTCGGCTCATGATGATGGTCGTTGAGTGGAAGTATGCAAATGGAAGGTTGATTTCTTCACGTGGCATTGCGAGCCATAAATAAATTGTTTGGCATGCATAAGTATGGAGATGGTTGCATTCATCATAACACCAAGCATGTATTTACTAAGCTATGTGATGGTGATAACGGTGGCTACACAAGCTCATTTGGTGACAAGTGGATCTCACCAGGCGGCATCATGGATCTCGCTAACTAGATGATGGTGGCAACACCAGCCCCAAGGGCCAACATATCTCACCAAGTGGCAACACGACCCTTTCAGCATCGTGGATCTCGCTAACTAGATGATGGTGGCAACACCAGCCCCAAAGGTCAATGGATCTCACCAAGCAATATCATGATCCTTTCGGCATCATGGATCTGGCTTGTACGTGAAGATGTTGTCAACACTAGCCCCTTGCGGGACAAATGGATCTTACCAAACGACATCATGACCCTTTTGGAATCAGGGATCTCGCTTTACTTGTGCTTGCGCACCGTTTTCACATTTTGTGGTTTAGACATATGGAGTTGCAGCTCTTTCATGCATTAAGAGGAAATCTTACATATATTGTATTGGATGAGTCTTCAAGTATAATATTTATTTCGCTTCGACGGGCTTCATGTTGCTCTATCTTTGGTTCTGGAAGTTGATGCTTTGGCGTAGTCTTTGATGCTTTGCATAAATCCAATGTTGTCCAGGATGCTACACAATGACGTCTTTCTTCCAACTCCTTTGAAGACGGCTCGCCGCGATCTTCAGTGGTTCGTTCTAGCCTTAACGGTATCCAAGTGGCTTTATCGTGGTCTATAATGATGAACATCAGGCGGAGATGTATGATAAGAGGTGGCTTGCAGCAAGTCAAATCATGTGGGTTATGCTATGAAACGACGCATCCAACTGATGTATGCCCCACCATGCAAGAACCAACTGTTGAGGTGAACGCCATTGGCGGATATGGCCCTCAAAGGCCAAAATATGACCCGTACTCCAGCACCTATAATCCAGGGTGGAGAGATCACCCAAATCTGAGATACGGGAACCAGCAGAACACTCATCAAGGGCATGAGACCCAGGATTTTCAGCAGTACCCCCAGCGGCAGTTTCAAGGAGGCCAAGCAGATCAAAGACCACAAGAACAGGGAGCTGCCCGCATCACCAATCTTGAGGACCAGGTCAACACACTGGCGCAGCATATGAATACTTTGGCGTAGACCGTGGGAACCATGCATCAAAACATGGTTCAGTTTCAACACGAGACCAAGTCCAGCAAACAGAACCTAGAGAAGCAGATGGGGCAGATCTCCCAGACAGTTAGCAAGCTTGAAGCTAGAGTGTCACAAGCACTCCCATCTCAAACTGAGATAAATCCTAGGCAAAACGTCTACTCCATGACGTCAAGGCCTAGATGGGAGCTTGAAGAAGAAAGGATGGGAGCCAAGAAGTACGAGAACGAACCGCGACTGTGGGCAATTTGCCGCGATCGCGAGTCTGTTGAGCAAGAGAATGGGCAAGATGTGCCGATTAAGCGTGATCGCTGGCAGGATAGCCGCGACCGCGGGGCCCCAGTGCAAGAACCGCGATCGCGGGGTGAAAACCGTGATCAAATTTCGGAAAACGGGCCGTCTCCACTTACTTTCATGACGCGGTATGTCTACCTGGAGGGATATTTTGACATCCCAGTGCCATTCCCTGCAGCACTAGAAGATGACGAACCCATTGAGGGGTTGAAGGGAATGTTAGAGACATTCAGGAATTACAAGGTGACCCCCCAATTAGGCAAAACGATGCCTCGCTTTGCAAACTTCTTGAGGGAGCTATGCAAGCTCAAGAAGGAGCAAAAGGATCGGTCAAAGAAAAAGGTGAAAGTCAAGAAGGATGTCTCGGCTGTGATGCAAAAGAAGATCCCGAAAAAGTGTGAAGATCCCAAAATGTTTAGCGTACCCTGCAAGATTGGGGAATCCGAGTTCAGCGAGACATTGCTGGATTTGGGAGCCTCAATAAATGTCCTACCACTGTCCGTCTACAACACCCTCAATGTCGGACCACTAGAAAGCACGGAGTTTGTCATCCAACTGGCTGATAACTCCGTCATCATTCCAGAGGGCGTTGTGAAGGACGTTTTGGTGAGCGTCGACACCCTCGTCTTCCCTACGGATTTCTTCATCATGAACACAGGGAAACGAGGAGGACGAGTAATGCTAGGGAGGCCTTTCATGAAGACCTCCAACACAAAGATCGACGTGGGCATAGGTACGGTAAGCATGGAGTTTAACCGGAGGAAGGTAGAGCACAGGCTGGAGACCATTTAGGAGCATCCCCCAGACTCAAGAGTGAAGAGCGCGGTTGCAGGAGGCAACCCAGATTGAGAAGGATGAAGCGGTATGTCATGCCATGACAATAACTAAGGCGCTGTCCGGGAGGCAACCCGATGTATGTATCTTTTCCTTTGTCTTTTTTTCTTCGTTTTGCATTATTTTTTTGGTGTGTTTTTGCTTTGTTTTTGTTTTTTGTTTTTGTTCCTGACTAACCTGCAGGGAAGAGACCCATGCTCATTGAAAAAGGTGTTTCCACACCAATGTAAGTCTATCCTGTCCCTGCACTAGTCACCCCTAAAAAAACCTTAAACGGGGGGCAAAAAAAAAATTAAAAAAAATTGATGTTGTACGAGTACGAGCTGTCCCGCAGTACCATGGAGAGGGGTGCGCATGTTGCCAACGGAGGAAGTTTTCGCTAAACAAATTTTTGGCAACGTTGGCGGCCCCACAGTCGACAACTGCGAAGGAAGACCACTCATGGCCCACACCCCGTTCATATCTAGGCCCATTTTTTGTGGTATTTGAAGGCCGTGCAACCCCGTTATCACTGTTCAACCACTACTCACCAAGTGGTACCTTATGGTTGCACGGTAGAAGATGATGCTGGAATTGATGAGGCACCCGCCCAACACCAGAGACCTGGGCATTTATTGAGAAGACCACCAGCCACAACGGAAGTGTCCAAGCCAACTCAGCGACATTTGTGAGCTTATCCCTTCTTTTCCCTGTGCTTTATTCTTTTGTCTTTCATTACATTGAGGACAATGCAATGTTTAAGCATGGGGGAGGGTTTTATATTTCCTATGTCGCTGAGGAGAAAAAGAAAAAGAAAAAGAGCCAAAAATTGAAAAAAGGCTAAAATGGAAATCCTAGGATAGGTCGAAAACCCGAAAGGGCGGCCTAGGTAATAAGCAGGTGGCTTGGACCAGCATTAGGCTGGGGTAAAAACTGATCTAGAGTGATGTGAGTTATATTGTGAGCACATCTATGGAAAAAAATTATGAGTGGCTTGGTGAAAACCCGAAAGGGCGCCTTGGCAAAATGAGTGAAAAGAAGAAGAGTGAATTTTAGGAATCCTCATTTTGGCGTGGCGACATAAGAAGAGGTGATATAAGAAGGATTCGGGTAGGTCACTTTGGGAGGCATAAGGAGTCATAGATGGAGGCTAGGATTAGAGGTTACTCACACCATTGGATGTTCAGGTTAAGCTTAGGGGAAGTACTCTGCTTGCCCCTTAAGCTTGTTGAGTTGTGGATGTGTTGTGAATGAGTTTGGTGCCAGGAGCTTGGCATGGGTTAGGTGACTCTTAGTTGGAGACATGCTTCCTGAGACCTTGGGTGCTACATTGGAGGAGTAGACTTTCTTTTAGTTTACTCGAGGACGAGCAAAGGTCTAAGCATGGGGGAGTTTGATAAGCACTACTTTGTAGGGCTTAACTAAGAGTTATTAGAGGGTTTTATTGGTGCCATTCGGGTAGATTTAGACACATTCTTGTGCATGGCGTTTGGGGGCGAAGTCTGGTGTTTTTGGAGGTGTTTGAGCTATTTTGGATATCATAGGAGACACTGAGGAAGGAAGCCACCAAAAGAAGATGCCAAGGAAGTGAAGACAAGAGGTTAGGAGGCGAAGCCAAGGAGTGAAGGCCGAGCATTAACCGCGACCGCGGGCAAGGGTGCCGCGATCGCGGTTCCTCGGGCAAGTCGAGAGTTTTCCACAGGCGCGGAGGAATGTGAAGAGCACGGAGCCACAAGAGGCCGCGATCGCGGTAAATGGGCCGCGATCGCGGGTCGTCGATGCTGGATGTTCTGACTTTTCCCGAGTCTATCTTTTCTAATTTCTTTTCTTATTTTTCCATTTTGTTTCGTTTCTTTTCTTATTGGGCTAGGTCATTTGTTAGAGGCCCTATATATACTCTCTTTAGTATTAGGTTTTGGGAGTTTTGTTTTTGGAGAATAATTTCAATTCATCGTTTCCACTTTTCATACCTTTGGAGTTCATCATGTTTATGAGGAGCTAAGCCTCTTTTGCTTAGTCCGGTAATGGAAGCATAAGTTTATTCATCTGGTTGTGAGGTTTTATTCCTATCTATCTTATCCTATTGAGTTATATCTTTTCTCTTGAGCAAATTCTTATTTGGATGTTTGTTGGTTTATCTAGATTGATCACCTAGGTTTATTGCTTTCATTCATATTGCTAATACTAGGGACCTGTTGGGCTAACGCTCTTGTTCGAGTAGCGAGCATAGATTCTTATCTTCCACTATGGAATTTATCTATGTAGGGAATTGATTACATGTTGAATGCTTCTGGTTGAGGTGTTATGTGTATCCTGGTTAATTCTTATGTTCACTGCTACCTTTGGGTTGAATCACTAGTGGTGCTAGGGTTATTCATTGGTAAGGGTTCTTAGGGATGGTTTCCCTATTAATCTACACAAGATCAGGACAAGAATAACCGAATAGGAAGATAGGGCATAATCAAGGAACAACCTTTGAATGACTTATGTGGACATTACTTGGCTAAGTGTTTTCTCTCTTTGATATTTTCATCATATACTTTGCTATGTTTGACTTAATTGTGACCAACCAACCTACAACTCCCCCTTTTTGTTACTATTGCATGCGAACAACACATAGATTAATCCATTCCTCTCTGTGGATTCGACCCATGCTTACCCTAACTACTTGTTTAGGTTTTGCTAGGATTTTATTTGATTGATTAGGTGATACGACTTAAGCCTGCTATCAGTATTATGATGAACTTTGGCTCCAATGCTCTTTACGTTGCTGCAACATTGTCTTTAATGGTGAACTTTAGCTCCAATGCTCTCCACGTTGCTACACAGTTGTCTTTGATGATGAACTTTGGCTCCAACGCTCTCCACGTCGTTGCACCATTTTGTTGAACGATGAACTTCGGATCCAACTTGTTGAGGTTGATGAATTATTCTAAATATTCTTTCTCCCTTTCTCATCCATGATGGTAGGGAATCAAGCTTGGCGGTCGTGTCTTAGCTGGGAAAGTAAGTTCCCACAAATGACACTAGTGAAGATCTCAAAGATAGTGGGGGGAGGACTTGGAGGTGCGATGATCACGATCCACGAAGGCTCTCTCGATTCCCTTCATGGTCCGTTACATCATCATTGGTTGTTTCTGCATTTTATTGACATCATGCGGCATCGGTGATGACGATGGCATTTTCACTATGAGTTACGCCATGCATTCCAAGGGTCTAAAGCTTCATTGATGAAAATGTGGTCTCTCGTGATCATCGCACCTCCAAGTCTCTACTTTTGTCCAAAAGTTCTACATTTGTCCATACGTTATTTTGACACATACCTCTTCAAATCCAAGAGTTTATCTCACTTAGTTTTGATTTTGGCAAGTATATTGTTCTTGCTTTCAAGCATTTTATAGAACAAAAGCACTATAAAAAGTCCAAGTCCTATTTGCATAACTTTGATTTCTTTGAATATCACTCTATTCAATGATGAGAATTCTTGTCCATAGTACCAAATATTCATATTCACACGGTTAAGACTGCTAAAAAATGATTGAGGTAGATGAATGCTAGAATTGCTAGCAAGGAGCAAGCATAATTTTTGGATCTAACGAGTTTCATAGGCCATAGCCTTTGAGAGCCCAGGGAATTACACCCTTGAGATATTTGTATATCTTGTATGGTTAATATTTCAAGAGTAATAACACAACAGACAGACGTGAAAATAGGTACATAGCAAAAATTCTGAAAGTTGCAGTACGGGAGTTTGGTGACGTGTCACGTCCACTAGATGCCTAATCTTTTCCCGCGGGTCCCTCCGAGTGTTGTTCTTCCATCTTTGTGGACTGCTCTTCTCTTGATGATGGTGATGGCATCCCTTGAACTACTCTTGAATAACCTGAAAAATCCCAAGGGTACTGTCCCTTGGAAAGACCCTCCACAGGTACAAAGTCAGAGGTGCGATATGAGGGAGTTGGTGATCTTTTTGTAAGAGATCCGAGGAATGAATTTATCAATGTGTTTAGTGGAATGAACTCTTTATAGGTTTGCTAGATTGATGAACTTCCCTTGAACTTTCGAAATCTCCCACAAGGATGAGTTGAGAGTTTTTAGTTTTTCCTCCCAAAAAATCTCTCTTTCATTGGCTTCTAATCTCCCTTTTTATAGTTGAAGGTGTGTCATCTTTAGGCTAAGTAATCATTGGCTAGAAAATAGGGGCATGGCCTAGTAGATTGCTTTCTCGGATTTCATGGTACGGAATCCCTGTTGAAGATGCCACCTCCTATGCTTCATTAAATGCTGACTGTATGGATCTGACTTGTCATATCTTACTCTATGGACGAAGCTTCGGCTGAGATTTACGAACACACAACCTGCTTATTGGATTTTGTACTCTGATCACGTGACTTGGATATGCTTGGACTTCAGTTAGATCTCCTCATGTGTGAAAGATCTATTTCTTAAGATCTTTCTTAGGCTATTATATCCACCTTATGACCGCAAGTTTTTAGCAATTATGTTGATACGGTACGAGGAAGATGCTTGATTCATCCCTTAGCTGGTTTCATACTTGCTTGGATGACACTGATATTTAAAAGTCTTGATCTTATCTTCTCGTGTATGGATTGGTAACTTCTTCAAGACTTCTCCCACACTGTATGTATGCGATGACTACTACAATACGGTATGTTGATTGATAATCACTACTATAAAAACGACCTAATATATCATAGAAAATAATTCGGGCGTTCAATTGGCGAGATATATACGCATGAAGAAAAAAATGTTGTCGAATATAACCCGAATCTCTACTAATCCGGGTTATATAAAAGAATTATACAAGTAAATAACTCATATCCCACACGCCCGGGTTATAAAAGCATACATATACATCACAAATTTGCCATCCGGATTATTTGAACCTAGTTTCTATTCAACAGAATTACACGCCCGGATTATTTCTTTCTATACGCCATCTCTGTTATCGTCCTCTTCGAGCACCCACACTGCCCTAATCCATAGACCGATCGACAATGCTCCCACCCCCACCTCCGAGATCGATCACCCGAGAAAGTAGCCCAAGCTCTCGATTCCTCCGACATCGATCTAGAAGAACAAGCGATCTTGTCTCCCGGCGGCGACCATGAAGAACGACGAGAACTAAGCTCCTCCACCGCAGCTAAATCCTGAGACCATGATCGAGTTTGAGTACATTGCTTCTGAGGATATCAAACCCCTTTCTGATCCAAAAGCTAAAATTCAGGTTTCCCTCTCACACCAATTTCGATTTCCCCCTTTTTTTAGGGTTTCTTATTTTGAAATTTGTTTGCAGAGTTGTATGATTGATTAAATATAGAAATGTGGAACTACATACGCTAGTTGAGGGTTTGGAATGGAAGGATTGGACAGTGATTTGTGATTCATTGAACGATGTCAGGCTATTTGCAATATTCCTCTCCGATCTGCTGCTTCCTGTCTTGTAAGCTAGTTGACTTTGTAAGGACCGTCAAAAACCTGGCCTTGATCCCACCTCTTATTGCATTGGCCTTAGCATATATGTTTGACGGAAGGTGAACTATTGTTTGTTTCCCCAATATGACGTTTTATCTTAACTGAATTTGAAATGCCAAGTTTTTCTGGACTTTATGCTTATGTCATGATAAATGGTACTTTTCTGATTCTGGACTTAGCATATAAGTATTAAGGTACAAATCTTGACTTCTTGTATATTTCTGAAAGTCTCCTGATATGCCAAGTTAAAAATGGCACACTTCATGGCTGCATTGGCCTTAGCATAAATGGTACTTTTCTGATTCTGACCAGAGTCGAGAGGTATGCTGACTGGTTGGATCAAATGAGCTTTCAAAGGTGCAAAGAAAGAGATGTATGAGTCCATACAACAACAGCTTAATTTCATTCTTGGCACAACTCTGATGTGGGATAGGTTCGTGCCATCAATTGCCTATTCTTAAGTATATGTTATGTGCAATTGTCGCGTGTACATCACTTGGGCTTATCTTCTCATAGTTACTTAGCAATCGTACATTATTAGCTCGTCTATAGTATCAACTCAACTAATAATTGCTTTAGACTTCCTGCTACTGAGATCCCAGCCTTAGGAGGGCAGAATGTGAGAAACATCCATCTGCAATTGAATTAGCGTAGATTATTCCGAGTAATCTCCAATTGCATGGCAATTAATAGTTCCTTAGTCATCTTATTACAACTATATTTTCTCACCTTTTATCTTAAAATGTGTGCATGCACATTATAGTAGCAATAGTGAGATTTTCCTTTGTTGGTTCTTGTTATCCCAGGTGAGCTAGCAGCTGGGAAATTGGAACTCTCCATGGCGCCAACAAGAAAATCGAGGAGTGTAAATAAGCGCTTTGCTCACCCAAGTGAGGACTCTCCTGCTAAATACGGGGATGCTTCTAACAAGAGTAGGCAACGGGTATGTGCAGGCTCTATTAGCATAAATGATGTCTTTAATCCGTCACATTTATGACTGCTGGAGTCCGTGTTAAAGTTTCCTATACAAATGTGGTGGTGGTGATTCTGCTGATGTTGTCTATGACTGTATTGTTTTTTGTATAAAAAACTGACACATATATTGAAATATTGTCTTGTCAAAAGTACTTGACTATGTCACAGTGCAAATTGAGTATTTGCATCTAAGGGCACTAATGCATGTATCTTGGGTAAACAATCCGAGAAACGTGCAACCTGGGATCTATTTCCCAACTGATTTTTGTTTGAACTATATCTAGTGTACATAATAGATACGTTATTCCACAGTTTCTATGTCAAGATATGTTTGTCTTGAAGTGATATTTTGTTCTTAATTTTTTACAATTCTTGATGTTTTCATACAATAAGTTATTATTTCACTATGAAAGAAGATTACGCTTGCATTGGTAAACTCAAAATCTTGTATATTATCACATTGTTGTTTGAATTTGACTCCTAAGTGGTAGTTTTCCAATCTATACTTTTCAATTCTTGTACTTTATTTTGTTTTTTTAATTGTGTTGTTCCTTTTTTAAAATGTCTTCTCAGGCTTACTTGTCACTTCCATAGGGTACTGCTTCTGTGGTTGGACTAATAGCAAAGATGACTGATCATTACTCAAACCTAGTGAGATATTTATTTTGTTCTGTTGTATATTTGTGATTTCATATACAGGGGAATTAATGAAGTTTGCATGTTTAGCTACATAACAACTATGTTTAGAATGGGTGTTGCTGGCAGCCTCTACTTTTGCATATGGTTAAGTTTCTTGTTGTTTCTGTGTTTTTAAAGTACTTTTTATTGTTGTTGTTCTTCTGTTGGATCAGATATACTTGCTATATCTAATTAGCCTTTAGATATTGAAAGAGTTTGTGTTGTTTTTGCTTGTGTCGAGGTGTCTTCGTGGTTCTACATTGGTGTAGTGCCACTTCATGGTTTCGTCTCATTCATTTTTTGCTTCTGCACTTGCTTCTATTTTTGTCCTCGCTTCCTTCCTTGTACCTTCAATTTTGCAAGAAGTGACTACTAAAGTAGACTCATGAAATATGTTCTATTGGGGGAGGGTTCAACATCTTCAACGTAATAACTGGTTTATTTAATAATATATAAATAATCCGGACCTATAAATTCGGATTATATTTCAAGCCAAATAACCCGGATCTGTAAAATCCGGTGTATTTTTGGATAGGTCTAATAACCCGGATATATACCTAACCGGTTTATTTGTCATTAAAATAACCCGGATATATTGGTTTAGCAAATAATCCGGATGTGAAAATATTCGGGTTATTAGGGTATCTCAAATAACCCGGATATTAAATAACCCGGATCTTAAAAGATGGTGGAAACTTTTGGGAGGCAAATAACCCGGGCGTGTCGATTTTAGGTCCGGGTTATTTGACCCCTATCAAATGCGGCATAGCTCTTTAACCCGGACCGGATCCGGGTTAAATACCCTTACACGCCCGGGTTATTTGCCTCCCAAAAATTTTCCACTTCATATGGTTTTCCCTGACCATAGGTGCCGTCATTCCTAGTCCTTAAGCGTCATGGATTTGATAGCTACGTCATATTCGTGGTGTAGTAGGAGACTTGATTTTGTAGGATAAATGGCCATGCGTTGTTGACTTTTGAGTTGACTTCTTTTGCAAGGGGGGTTTACACGTGGTCGTTATTTTAACGTTCCACGTTAACTCCAAAAAGTTACTCCGACATTCTTTAGTCCGAACAATAAAGCCAACGCTATTTTCTCGATTGGGAGGTACCTCTTTTCTACTGGTTTCGGGATTCTACCATCGTTAACTCCAAAAACACATTTTTCTAGATTGAGACTCATGCGGTACTATCTTAATGAGTCAAATACTTCCTTTAGATCTCCCACGTGTTCTTTTTCGGTGCGGATCTTGACAACTATGTCGTCCATATAGCATGACACATTCCTTCCTAGTTGCTTCTTAAACACACGATCAACCAGGCGTTGAAAAGTTGCTCTGACATTCTAGAGTCCGAACAACATCACCTTACAGTAATAGGTTCCTTTGTTTGTGATGAATGATGTATGCTTCTCATATTCTAGGTTCATTCTTATTTGGATATATCCAGAGTAAGCATCCAGAAAGCTCAAAGCCTCATGTCCGACCATGGAGTCAACCAACTCATCTATCGATGGTAGTCAGTAGTTGTCCTTCGGGCATGCTTTGTTAAGGTCGGTGAAGTCGACACACATACGCCACTTCCTATTTTCTTTCTTCACTAGCACAACATTTGCCAACCATTGGGGATACTACAGCTCTTGGATAAAACTAGCTAGCATTAGCTTCGCGATCTCTGCTTTTGTTGCTTGGGCTCTGTCGTTGGACAACCTCCGCCTCCTCTGTCTAACGGTCTTTGTCGTTGAGTCTATTCTAAGGGAATGGGTCATGATGGTAGGTGGGATTTCTTTAAGCTCCTTGGCTGATCATGCGAAGACGTCTCACGCCGACCCTAGGAGTTCTTTGATGGCTTCTTACTGCTCCAGAGATAAACTGACGCCCATGAAGAGCTTCTCATCCTCTTTCACATAGGGTGTAATGGTCCGCCTCTCAAAGCCATCAACTTCTTTGGGCAGCATATCCCTAACTTCCCGGTCTTGTTTTTGATCATCCGGCACGATGATGGTGCAGATTTGTGCAGTTGATGTTGACTTTACCGACATGGCATAACAGGATCTGCTTTCTGCTTGGTGTCCTCGAGCTTCACCAATCACTCCATTTGTTGGGAACTTGATCTTGAAGTGGTATATTGACACTATAGCTTGGAACTTTGCCAATGAAGTTCTCCTGAGGATGGCGTTGTATGTGGACGGGAGCCTTACTACCGTGATGTCCACGAATTTGGCTCGTATTGCTTCTCCTTCTCTTAGAGTTAGTTTAACTCTATCATTTCGGCCAGTTCAACTTCTTAACCTGAAAAGGTGACGAGTTTGCCTGGATGGGGTTATAAAGAGGTTGGGGCAATGCCCAATTTCTTTGAAGGCTCCCCAATACAAGATGTCCATTGATGTGCCGGTATCGTCCAATACTCTTCGTACCTCCATTGTTCCCATCTACTAGGGGGTCGGCATGGGGGCATGAATACCTACTGCATCATCATTGGAGAAGGTGATGGTTAGCTGGTCCACCTTTGCTCGGGCTACGGTATACACACATGGCTCTTGCCTAGCAAACCTTGCGTACCTCTTCCTTTGTTGGTTGCTACTTTCGGCCATTGTGGGTCCCCCTACTATTTTGCCGATTAATCCATCAGGTGGTGGGATGGAATTTCTATTGCCATTCCTTTCGGGCGACAACCCCTCTCCCTAAATTTCGCTGGATGATCCCGCCGGTTATGATGGTTTGTCCAAATGGCTTGCCTCCCTCTATAGGTTGACACCTTTGACGACTTTCGTCCCACAGGCGGTGTTCACCGCGATGATATTCCTGAATTTCCTTTGACTCTCGGTTTCGGGCACAGTGTTGTGCCAGATGTGATTTTCGAACTTCCACTTGATATGAGTCCTTGGGGGGAGCGGCACATCAATCCCTTTATGCTTCTTGTCCTAATTTGGTGTCTTGCGATGTTCTTCTTTCTTTACGCCGTTCCCATAATCATTTTTGCCCTTGGTCTTTCTTGGCGTGCCATGAACGACATCATGGGCATGGACTTCACTCATGATTTCGTCCAAGAGTTCATGATACGTGGTGGGGTCTTCTTGTGGATGGTTACTTTGAATCGACTCTCAGCTAGTTCGTTCATCAAGTTGAGCCTTGCCATGGGTGCATCAAATGAATGGATATCCGCCACAATTCTTGTGAACCTGATGATGATGTCCCTGAGGAGCTCCCTATCATACTGTCTTACTGGGAGGGATCAGAAAAGTGCGGCAAGCCGGGCAAAGGTCGATATAGAGTCATACGGGAGGTTCATCAACCATGAGAACGTCATTCCAATTAGGGTAGTTGGGAATGCCAAACATAACGTAACGTCATTGAAGTCGTTAATGGTCATGTGGCTCTCATATTGACGGAGATGGATATCGGGATCGATGGTACCGTCATAAGGCTTCATGGTAAAGAAATGGAAGTGTTTTGGAAGTTTGCCTTCTGTGATCTCTTCCGTGAAGATGGTGAAATCTATGGTTATGAGATCTCTATGTTGTGGCTCTCTGCTGAGGCCGTCCATCTGGGAGTGTTGCTCCGACATCTGCATTGATTCGAGGCTTTGAGAGAAATTCATCCTTCGTCTTCCTGGTGGGGAATGGTCGTGGTGATTCATCAGGTACGGAGGGGCAGGTTGGCGGTGGGTGCCGCCTTCGGCTCCATAAGCCACCGAGAACACTTGAGGGGTGTGGATTGATATTGCTTCCCCTCCTTGTCCTCCTTCATTGTTGTAGAAAGGTGGCGGTTGATGTCCACCCTGATTTCCACCGTAGTCTTGAAAGGCATGATGGGGCTGTTAACCAACTTGACCACGTTAAGGTACAAGTCGTGGTTCGTATCCATGGTAATCTAGGACGTATTGTTCTCCTCCTGGAAAAGGCTAATGAAAGTACTACGACTCATGCCCAGGGACATACGGTACTCCCCCGTTGGCTGGCTGGGGATAGTGGGGGAACTCCGAGAGGTGTTGTGGGGCGAACTGGTGCAATTCTGGGAAATGCTACAGGACGCTTGTACTGTCGGTCAGAAGTTCATCCCCATCATTCCTCGAGGGTGGTTAGACTCAGCCATTACATGGGACACTTGTACTGCCGGGCTTGGTGGGGGAAAGTTGACCTGATGCTGATACGGGTCATAGTTATCCTCGACGCCTTCTTGATGCGCCATTGATCTTAATGGATGGGATTCGGAGACAGAGTTACAAATTTGAAAAGGAAAAGAATCAGCGGGCATGTCTTAGCCGGGGAAGTAAGGTCCCACAGACGGCAACAATGGAGATTCCGGATGTTGCGGTATGGGAGTTTAGTAACGTGTCGCGCCCACTAGATGCCTAATCCTTTCATGTGGTTCCCTCCGAGTGTTGTTCTTCAATCTTTGTGGACTTCTCTTCTCTTGATGATGGTGATGGCTTCCCTTGAACTTCTCTTGAATGACCTGAAAAATCCCAAGGGTGTTGTCCCTAGGGAAGACCCTCCACAGGTACAAAGTCAGAGGTGCGGTATGAGGGAGTCGATGATCTTTTTGTTAGAGATCTGAGGAATGAATTATCAATGTGTTTAGTGGAATGAACTCTTTTTGGGTTTGCTATAATGATGAACAAGATTGATGAACTTCCCTTTAACTTTCAAAATCTCCCACAAGGATGAGTTGAGAGTTTTTAGTTCTTCCTCCCAAAAAATCTCCCTTTCATTGGCTGCTAATCTCCTTTTTTATAGTTACAGGTGTGTCATCTTTAGCATAAGTAATCATTCCCTAGAAAATAGGGGCATGACCTAGTAGATTGCTATCTCAGATTTCATGGTACAGAATCCTCCCATGCTTCATTAAATGTTGATTGTATGGATCAGACTTGTCACATCTTACTGTACGGACGAAGCTTTGGCTGAAATTTTCTTTGTACTGACATGCAACCTTCTGTTTTGTACATTGATCATGTGACTTGGATATGCTTGGACTTCAGTTAGATCTCCTCATGTGTGAAATATCTCTTTCTTAAGATCTTTCTTAGGCTGTCATATCCACGTGATGACCGCTTGTTTTTAGTGGTTATGTTGATACGGTACGAGGAAGACGCTTGATTCATCCCTTAGTTGGTTTCATACTTGCTTGGATGACACTGATATTTACAAGTCTTGATCTTATCTTCTCGTGTATGGATTGGTCACTTCTGCAAGACTTCTCACATACTGTATGTATGCGATGACTACTACGATACGGTATATTGATTGATAATTGTTGATGATTACAATGATACAGTACATTGATGATGGAAGACTTGTATTGTTACTTTCCTCTTCATATGATTTTCCCTGACCATAGGTGTCGTCATTCCTAGTCCTTGAGCGTCATGGATTCGGTAGCGACATCCTATTCGTGTTGTAGTAGGAAACTTGATTTTTTATGATAAATGTTCATGCTTTGTTGACTTTTGAGTTGACTTCTTTTGTAAGGGGGTTCACACGTGTTCGTTATTTTAATGTTCCACGTGTAAGACCCCGTTTTTGACATCCTCACATAGAAGTATCAATAATATTAATAGAGGTACATAACACTTGGTAATATTATTTGTAGCATTTCCCAATTGGTTTTAAAATATTGTTTTTAGATTAAAAGAAGCATCCAAAACGATGATGGATCATGTAATCATGAGTTCGTAAGATGTCCACCTCCACAAGTGAGGGTGTGTTTGATGTTTTTGAGTTTTTATCTTGTTACAGGCACCTCTTCCACATTAGGAAAGGCAGGGGCCCCTAGCAACCAAGAAGTTACAACGAAACTGCAAGGAAACACTTAACAAAACAAATTGTTACAAAGCAATGAAAGAATATGAAATATAGTCTCAGTAAACAATTTATAATATAATCATAGGTTTTCTGAGTAGCTTGATTATGGTTTGTTTTAAGGGGAATGTTAAAGGCTAGAAGTTTTTGGATGCCATCGTTAACCATGGAAGGCAACAACAAACTATATCTTATAGACCTCTTTCCACAATAGGAAGGTTTACAGGCTAAGAGACTAGGGTTATTCATATCTAGGTATAAGAGATTATTATTATGTCATTCATAAGACCATAGAATGAGTGAGTGAGCAGTTCAAGAGAAAACTAGGTACACCCCAGTAGCTAGGCTTGAGCTTAATATTAACAAGAGCTCTAACAAGTGGGAAAAAGAAGGTGTCAGCACAAACAAAGGGAGCGAACAACAAACCAAATTTCAGATGCCAAACATCAAACAAGGAGGGTAAGTAGGACAGGTAGCCAGGGTATTTCCTATTTAAAGGATAAGATTTAGTCTACCTTTTTCTAAAATTAAGACATTATATTGGAAATTATTAAGGGCTCTAAATGAAATTTTATTATGTGGTACAATGCATAAGAAGAATAAGTTAGATCATATTTAGGGTAATAAAGAAACTTCCAGTTGCAAAAGTTAAGGTAAAAAGGATAAACATCAGAAGAGGATACACAATATCAGTAAGCTCACAAAAGGATAAAAGTAAGTAGATCATCAACTTTATAACAATTTATGATAATAGTAAGACTGCATATCAACCAAATGTAGACCTAGTTAATGTTGCATGAAATGTGGGTTTGATTTCACTGTCTTACATAGCCCAACATCTCAATCCAGCTTTGAGGGTGACACAGAGTAGGACCTGTTGGAACTCATTTTTCAATGTGGCACCGATAACTTTTCCGGGCACAATTCCGGTGGGCTCCGGCCAACGACAACACCGGAAAATGGAAGCATTGGCTTCGTCTACGCAAGCACATTCTCGTAATGTACTCATACGACAAAAATGATTTTCGTTTGAATGAGAAATGGAGGTCCAAAATTGGTTGCATTCAATGCATAACTTGGGAAGATGTGAGGATAAATTCTTGTCCCACATTGGAAGTTTGGAGATAAAATCTCTAGTATATATACTAGAAAAATGGATCCAAGGTTGTGGCCTTGGGTCACCACCCATGTGTAATGGATAGAGGACCTAGCGCATCAAGACCACACGCGCGCCGAGCCGATTGGGCCTTCGGCCCAATACGATGCTTGGGTTGGCCAACCAAGCTATCATTTTTGGGCCGATCCAGAAGACCCATCGGTTGGGCTTTGACCCAGTCCGGGGAAGTTGCAGCCTTGAGCTATTCTCAAGGGCAGTGCTTGGTCCTCCTGCTTTCTCTCCTCCACTCTGTTGAATTGTTCAACAGATCCCTCCTTCGTCTCCACTCAGATAGTGGATCAAACTACCTCCATTCTCATCATCAGCAACAACATCTCCATTGAAAAGCGTCTTCCTTCTTCACTATTTTTATTCGAGTCTGAGAGTTCAACACAGAACGAGTTCGTAGGCTTCTGAGCATTGATTGCGCAATTTAGAAGAGTTTTTGCAGTTGTATCCTGGGATTCGGATCGCTTCAGAACCGTTGCAATACGAGGCGATTTCAGAATTAAGGATAGAGATCCTTCTCGCCTCTGCATCCAGATTCAATCCGAAATCTGTTCGGTAGTTTTCTTTGTTTTTTAATTCACAGTTTTGTGCGTTTTAATATTTGCAGTTTAATTTCTGGAATAGTGTTCCTACAGTCTTAATTCTGAAATTTTCGCTTAAACAGCATATCGCACTAACGAAATTTTTGTTTCTGAGTATATAAACAGCGCAGGGATTTTTTCTCCAGTTTTAACATTTTGCCGCAGGAAAAATTATTTCGAATTAAATTCGAATAGAAAAATTAACAAGAAATACCCATTTTGGTGCCCAAAATTGCAAAGTGAGTATTCTTTTTTAAGATATGACAGCAATATCCTTTTTTCTACCCAAACAAGGGTATAAGGGTAAAATTACCTATTTTCGGAATTTTGGAGAAAAGGTAAAATAAATTTTGAATTTATCTTTTCTTTTCACTCTCTTGTACTTTAAAATATATAAATTAATTTCTGAAATTGTTAGGGTTTGAAGGTGGAAGGTGAGGAGGTGGGGGAGGCGGTGGGGGAGGCGGTTGACGGCGGGGGGAGCGAGGTCTAGATTTGGCCGACGAGAGGGAGTCGAGAGGCCGACGAGATCTGGCCAGATCGAGGTCGAGATTTGGCCGACGAGAGGGAGTCGAGAGGCCGACGAGATCTGGCCAGATCGAGGTCGAGATTTGGCCGACGAGAGGGAGTCGGAAGAGATCGAGGTGGGGGAGGCGGAAGAGATCTAGGTCTGGCCGACGAAATCGAGGCGAAAATCGGGCCGGAGAAGGCGAGTTGTGGGAGAGGGATCTGACAGACGAGGCGGTTGACGGCGGGGTTTGGGAGAGGGATATGTAGGTTTGGGAGGGTGAGGAGGTGTGTAGGGGAGGCGGTTTACGGCGGGGAAATATGGCCAGAGAGGTTGTTGAAGGAGAGATCGAGGCGGAAGAGGCGGGGGAGAGGGAGTTCGGGAGGTCGCCGGAGAGGGAGTTTGGGCCGGAGAAGGCGACCGAGTTCTGGGAGAGGGAGTCGAGAGGTCGCCGGTACAAATTGAGTTCGATTGAAGCTAGAAGCACTGCCGCTACCACTGAATTGAGTCGAGAGGTCGCCATTGGAATACCTCACCACCGCTGGAAGATGAATCGAGCTCGAAGATGAAGATGAATTCAATTTCAGATTTTTAATTTTATTTTATCTTTTTATTTATAGAAAATAAATTCAATTTCATATTTTTTGATAAAAAAAAAGGTTAAAGAAAATCCCAAAAAGTTACTTTAGAATATTGTTGTAATATCCAAAAAAAGAATACCCACTTTGCAAATTTCAACACCAAAGTGGTATACTTTTGCAAATTGGCCAATTCGAATATGTATCTGCGATTTCTAACTTGTTGTCGCAGGAATAATTGCTTCTGGATTTCTAGCCTGTTTATGCAGGAAATAGTTTCCGGACTTAGTTCGAATTAAATTCGAATTCTACATCTGAAATTTTTCGCTTCTGCAATTTAATTCGGTTTTAAATTGCATTCGTAATATTTTCATACTGACTTCTGGTTTGCGTTCTGTGAACAGATTCTGATATCATGGCTGATATGACTGAGAAATCTGTCGCTAATGTTGCTGGAGCCGAAAATGGAAATCTTGCTGAGTCGACACCCCAAATTCAGTTTGAGAGTGGTCTGCCAGCGGTGAATTTGCCAGCAGTGAATCTGCCAACGGCGAATCTGCATACCGCAGGGGTCGGAACTGATGCTCATCAGATTGTCCACCCGACTGCTTATCAGGATGTCCAACCGACAGTCCATATGCCTGGCGCTGTAAACGCAGGCTTGATGTCAGAAAAGTTTGATGGAACTGGCTTCAAGACATGGAAGCAGAAGATGTTCTTCTTTCTGACCACTTTGAAGCTAGAAAAGTTTCTTAATGAGGATAAGCCTGTGCTTTCACCTCATAATACAGATCGACACCTCCTAGTCAGCGTTGAGGCCTGGACTCATGGAGATTTTCTGTGCAATGGTTGGGTTCAAAGCCGCCTGATAGATCCACTGTACAATGTGTACAGCAAGATCAAGACCTCCAAGGAACTCTGGATTGCCTTGGAGAGGAAGTAGAAGTCTGAAAAACTCCCGCCAGGTTGGAAGGATTTCAAGAGCTACCTGAAGCACAAGCGAAAGGCAATGACTGTAGAAGACTTGATAGTCAGGCTGCAGATTGAGTCAACCAACCGCAAAGCAGATGGGGTTCAGCCTGTTGAACAGAAGGCTAACTTGGTTGAACACAATGACAAAGGGAAGAAACAAAAGTTCCAACCCCAAAGCTCCAACAACTTCAAGAAGCAACCAGCTAAGAAGTTCAGTGGGAAATGCCATAAGTGTGGGAAAATGGGTCACAAGGCTGACGAATGTCGAAGCAAGGCTGATCCGCGTAAGGACAAGGGGGAATCCCAAGTCCACATGACTGAAGGCAGGCTCTCGGATGCAGATCTGTGTGCTGTAGTGTCTGAAGTCAACATGGTTGGAAGCAACCCAAGGGAATGGTGGTACGATACAGGTGCTACCAGACACATCTGCTCTGACAGGGGAATGTTCACCACTTATCAACAGAGCAAGAGCGATGAGCATCTATTTATGGGGAACTCATCCACATCCAAGGTCGAAGGTCACGGCAAAGTGGTGTTGAAGCTGACTTTAGAGAAGGAGCTGACTCTCACCAATGTCATGCACGTGCCAGATATACGAAAGAATCTGATCTCCGACACTTTGCTGAGCAAGAACGGCTTCGCGGTGAAGTTTGTGTCTGACAAGCTAGTTCTCTATAAGAATGGGGTTTATTTGGGCAAGGGTTATGTAAAGGATGGACTGGTCAAATTGAATGTAATGACAGTCATCCCAAAATCTGTTGTAACCGATGTTTCAATGAATAAGAATAATCCTATTGCTTATGTTGTTGAGTCTTTTAATATTTGGCATGAACGATTAGGGCATGTGAATTACAAGTCTATACAAAGACTAATTAACATGAACCTGATTCCAAAATGCAAATCAAGTAAAGACAAATGTGAAGTATACGTACAGGCCAAACTCACAAAAATGTCATCTCTACATGTAGAGAGAACAACCGAACCTCTAGGTTTAATACATACAGATCTGTGTGATTTAAAATATGTGCAAACTAGAGGCGGTAAAAAGTATTTCGTGACCTTTATCGATGATTTCACACAATACTGTTATGTATATTTGCTAAGAACCAAGGATGAGGCCTTGGAAAAATTCAAGGAATACAAGTTGGAAGTTGAAAACCAACTTAGTAAAACCATAAAAATAATCCGAAGTGATAGAGGAGGCGAGTATGATGAACCTTTCAACGCGTTCTGTACAGAACACGAGATTATTCATCAAACAACTGCTCCCTACTCACCAGAATCTAATGGAGTTGAGGAACGAAAAAACCGAACTCTGAAAGAGACGATGAATGCAATGTTGCAGGAATCTGGGTTACCCCAGAACATGTGGGGACAAGCGTTGCTTACCACCAACTATATCCTTAACAAGATACCGCATAAGGTTATTGGAAAAACGCCATACGAACTTTCGAAAGGTAACGTACCATCGTACAAATACCTCAAAGTGTGGGGGTGCCTAGCAAACGTGGCAGTTCCACCTCCTAAAAAGGTCACAATTGGACCTAAGACCGTTGATTGTATTTTCATAGGATATGCACACAACATTAGTGCTTATCGGTTTCTGGTATATAAATCTGACATACCAGACATACATGCAAATACAATAATGGAATCAAGGAATGCGTCCTTCTTTGAACATGTGTTTCCGTGCAAGGATAAAGACATCCGAAACGAACTCGTGAACAAAGAGAAGCAGGCACTTCTGTAAATGAAACAGAAGAGGAAAATGATGAACCTAGACGAAGCAAAAGAGCTCGAAAGGAGAAATCTTTTGGACATGAGTTCATAACGGCCTTTCTTTTAGAGAATGAGCCTAGAACATTCAAAGAAGTCATGTCTACACCTGATGCACCTTCATGGAAGGAAGCAGTCAAAAGCGAAATAGACTCCATTATGCAAAACCATATATGGGAGTTAGTCAATTTGCCACAAGGGTGTAAAGCACTTGGGTGCAAATGGATTTTCAAAACAAAATTGAAAACTGATGGCTCAATAGAGAAGCATAAGGCTAGGCTTGTGGTGCAAGGCTTGGATTTCTTTGACACTTATTCTCCGGTTACGAGAATAACTTCAATCAGAATGCTAATAGCAGTAGCAGTATTACGAAACCTCGAAATCCATCAAATGGATGTGAAAATTGCCTTTCTAAATGGAGAATTAGAAAAGGAGATATATATGAAACAACCTGAGGGTTATGTTGTCCCTGGACAAGAACACAAGGTGTGCAGACTTGTAAAGTCCTTATATGGACTCAAACAAGCTCCAAAACAGTGGCATGAAAAATTTGACAATGTAATGATGTCAAATGGCTTCAGCATCAATGAATGTGACAAATGCATCTACTTCAAAAACACTCCAAATGGATACATTTTGTTGTGTTTGTACGTAGATGACATGCTTATTATTGGAAGCAATAAAGACATGATCAATCGAACTAAGAACATGCTTAGTGGGAAGTTTGACATGAAAGACTTGGGACTAGCAGATGTCATACTAGAGATCAAAATCACTAGACATTCTGCAGGAATTATCCTATCTCAAGCTCACTATGCTGAAAAAGTACTTGAGAGATTCAAGAACTACTCAAGTAGGACTGCAAAGAGTCCCGTGGACCCTCATCTCCACTTGACTAAGAACTCCGGGGATGCAGTGTCACAATTGGAGTATGAACGTGTGATTGGAAGTCTCATGTACTTGACCAATTGCACAAGACCGGACTTGGCGCACTCAGTAAATGTACTAAGTCGCTACACAAGTAATCTAGGACACAAACACTGGAAAGGAATAACTAGAGTATTGAACTACTTGCGATATACTCAAAGTTATGGGCTACACTATGGCAAATACCCAGCAGTTCTGGAAGGATACAATGATGCAAACTGGATATCAGATTCCAGAAACTCAAAGTCCACAAGTGGATATGTATTTACACTTGGTGGTGCAACAGTATCATGGAAATCTTCCAAACAAACACTATTGGCCAAATCCACTATGGAGTCTGAGTTCATTGCTTTAGACAAAGCAGTAGAGGAAGCTGAATGGCTTCAGAATTTTTTAGAAGATATCCCGATGTGGGATAAACCAGTGCCAGCATTAGGTGTACACTGTGATAGTCAATCGGCTATAGCTCGGGCATTGAGTCGTTTGTATAATGGTAACTCACGTCATATAAGAAGACGACATAAAACCATTAGACAACTGCTCTCGAATGGTATAATCTCAATAGATTATATCAAATCGGCTGACAACCTAGCGGATCCATTTACTAAGGGTTTGTCACGAGATCAAGTTGTCAAATCATCAAGAGGAATGGGTTTAAAGCCTATGACCAAAGAGGATGCTTGATGGAAAACCCCACCTACGTGACTGGAGATCCCAAGATGTAGGTTCAAAGGGAAAACTAAATCAAGCTGAATCTAGATGAGCACTGGGAGACTCAGTTCACCTTTGACGACTTTCGTCCCGCAGGCGGTGTTCACCGCGATGATGTTCCTGACTTTCCTTTGACTCTCGGTTTCAGGCACAGTGTTGTGCCAGATGTGATTTTCGAACTTCCACTTGATATGCGTCCTTGGGGGGAGCGGCACATCAATCCCTATATGCTTCTTGTCTCGATTTGGTGTCTTGCGATGTTCTTCTTTCTTCACGCCGTTCCCATAATCACTTTTTCCCTTGGTCTTTCTTGGCGTGCCGTGAACGGCATAATGGGCATGGACTTCACTCATGATTTCATCCAAGAGTTCATGATACGTGGTGGGACTTCTTGTGGATGGTTACTTTGAATCGACTCTCAGCTAGTTCATTCATCAAGTTGAGCCTTGCCATGGGTGCATCAAATGCATGGATATCCGCCACAATTCTTGTGAACCTGATGATGATGTCCCTGAGGAGCTCCCTATCATACTGTCTTACTGGGAGGGATCGGAAAAGTGCGGCAAGCCGGGCAAAGGTCGATATAGAGTCATACAGGAGGTTCATCAACCATGAGAACATCGTTCCAATTAGGATAGTTGGGAATGCCCGACATAACGTAACGTCGTTGAAGTCGTTAATGGTCATGTGGCTCTCATATTGATGGATATGGATATCGGGATCGGTGGTACCGTCATAGGGCATCATGGTAAAGAAATGGAAGTGTTTTGGAAATTTGCCTTCCGTGATCTCTTCCGTGAAGATGGTGAAATAAATGGTTATGAGATCTCTATGTTGTGGCTCTCCACTGAGGCCGTCCATCTGGGAGTGTTGCTCCGACATCTGAATTGATCCGAGGCTTTGAGAGAAATTCATCCTTCGTCTTCCTAGTGGGGAATGGTCATGGTGATTCATCAGGTACGGAGGGGCAGGTTGGCGGTGGGTGCCGCCTTCGGCTCCATAGGCCACCGAGAACACGTGAGGGGTGTGGATTGATATTGCTTCCCCTTCTTGTCCTCCTTCATTGTTGTAGAAAGGTGGCGGTTGATGTCCATCCTGATTTCCACCGTAGTCTTGAAAGACATGACGGGGCTGGTAACCAACTTGACCACGTTAAGGGACAAGTCGTGGTTCATATCCATGGTAATCTAGGACGTATTGTTCTCCTCCTGGAAAAGGCTAATCAAAGTACTACGACTCATGCCCAGGGACATACGGTACTCGACCGTAGGTGGTAGGGCGTACTCCATCCCTTGTGCTTGGAAGTTCTGTCCATGAAACAGATACGCCCCGGCTGGCTGGGGATAGTGGGGGAACTCCGAGAGATGTTGTGGGGCGAACTGGTGCAATTCTAGGAAATGCTATGGGATGAATTGATCCAGTACTGGCTCTTGAGCGGGGTTGGCACTTTGGCGCCTCGTCAGAAGTTCATCCCCGTCATTCCTGAAGGGTGGTTAGACTCAGCCATTACATGGGATGCTTGTACTGCCGGTCTTGGTGGGGGAAAGTTGACCTGATACTGATACGGGTCATAGTTATCCCCGATGCCTTTTTGATGCGCCATTGATCTTGATGGATGGGATCAGAGACAAAGTTACAAATTTGAAAAGGAAAAGAATCAGCGTGCATGTCTTAGCCGGGGAAGTGAGGTCCCACAGACGGCAACAGTGGAGATTCCGGAAGTTGCGGCACGGGAGTTTGGTAACGTGTCGCGCCCACTAAATGCCTAATCCTTTCATGCGGTTCCCTCTGAGTGTTGTTCTTCAATCTTTGTGGACTTCTCTTCTCTTGATGATGGTGATGGCTTCCCTTGAACTTATCTTGAATGACCTGAAAAATCCCAAGGGTGTTGTCCCTAGGGAAGACCCTCCACAGGTACAAAGTCAGAGGTGCGGTATGAGGGAGTCGATGATCTTTTTGTTAGAGATCCGAGGAATGAATTATCAATGTGTTTAGTGGAATGAACTCTTTTTGGGTTTGCTAGAATGATGAACAAGATTGATGAATTTCCCTTGAACTTTCAAAATCTCCCACAAGGATGAGTTGAGAGTTTTTAGTTCTTCCTCCCAAAAAATCTCCCTTTCATTAGCTGTTAATGTCCTTTTTTATAGTTAAAGGTGTGTCATCTTTAGCCTAAGTAATCATTCCCTAGAAAATAGGGGCATGACCTAGTAGATTTCTATCTTAGATTTCATGGTACAGAATCCTCCCATGCTTCATTAAATGCTGATTGTACGGATCAGACTTGTCACATCTTAGTGTACGGACGAAGCTTTGGCTGAAATTTTCTTTGTACTGACATGCAACCTTCTGTTTTGTACAGTGATCATGTGACTTGGATATGCTTGGACTTCAGTTAGATCTCCTCATGTGTGAAATATCTTTTTCTTAAGATCTTTCTTAGGCTGTCATATCCACCTGATGACCGCTTGTTTTTAGTGGTTATGTTGATACGGTACGAGGAAGACGCTTGATTCATCCCTTAGTTGGTTTCATACTTGCTTGGATGACACTGATATTTTCAAGTCTTGATCTTATCTTCTCGTGTATGGATTGGTCACTTCTTCAAGACTTCTCCCATACTGTATGTATGCGATGACTACTACGATACGGTATATTGATTGATAATTGTTGATGATTACAATGATACAGTACATTGATGATGGAAGACTTGTATTGTTACTTTCCTCTTCATATGATTTTCCCTGACCATAGGTGTCATCATTCCTAGTCCTTGAGCGTCATGGATTCGGTAGCGACATCATATTCATGTTGTAGTAGGAGACTTGATTTTTTATGATAAATGTTCATGCTTTGTTGACTTTTGAGTTGACATCTTTTGTAAGGGGGTTCACACGTGTTCGTTATTTTAATGTGCCACGTGTAAGCCCCCGTTTTTGACATCCTCACATAGAAGTATCAATAATATTAATAGAGGTACATAACACTTGGTAATATTATTTGTAGCATCTCGCATTTGGTTTTCAAATATTGTTTTTAGATTAAAAGAAGCATCCAAAAGGATGATGGATCGTGTAATCATGAGTTCATAAGATGTCCACACTAGTGGAAAAAACACTTTTTGAGGCTCCTTTTTAGAGGCATACATAGTTCAATACGCATCAACAATGACTTAGGCAATCACTTTTTGAGGCGGATAATTAATTTATACGCCTCAAAAACATCTTTTGAGGCGGGCAAATTAATATACGCCTCAACAAGTATCCGAAAAAACATTTCCCGCTAAAGTATTAGAGGCGGGCCAGGGTAAGGCCCGCCTCTAATGCTAACTAATTGAGGCGGGCCAAGTAGCTCGCCTCAATTAAAGCTTGTTGAGGCGGGCCTCTTAAAGCCTGCCTCAATAAGTATGTCCAATAGAGGCGGGCATGTAAGGCCCGCCTCTATTATACCAATACTTATAGAAGTGGGCGTGTTAGGCCCGCCTCTATAAGCTCAACCCTAATTAAAAAAAAACAGTTGTGCGCGCCTTCATCTCCTCTTCGTATCCGTCTTCGCCGAGCTCCGTCTTCCTGAGCTCCGACTTCATCTCCCTTCGCCGAGCTCCCTCTAATACTCCCTTCAACAAGTATCAACAACGCACTCGAGGTTTCACCAAAACGCCATCCTCAACCTCACCCGATTCTGTTGGTAAGCTCATCTGACACCCTTTTTTACTTCTCCAATTCCCATAAAATCTACACTTTAATTTGCTCGTATTGTCGTCGACCTCAACTTCATCAATCTTAATTATATACTTCTTCTTCGTCTTTTTCTGCCTATTGAAAGCTCGTGCCTTCTGTTACATTAATCATGAATTTCGAATTTGTGTGTTTTGTGTTTAAATGTTTTAGTCCTTGCACTCTTTTTTGAAAACAGGAAGGTTTGGCTCTATTAAAAGCTTAATCGGTTTGTCGGAATACTCCTTAAGATCAGTCCTTACGACATAGTCCTTTCCCTTCCTAATTGATTCCTTGATTGGGCTTCCAGTTTGTGAAAATGAAGAGCAAAAGATTTGATTTATATTCATCATAAATTTAGTTAAGAATGTTAATTTTCTGATGCGGCACACTGAAGGTGTTTGATAAAATGCCCCTATAGCAGTGGTTTCTCTATATTTTCTGCCTTTGGATAAGGGTTTTCTAGAAGGGATCGAAACTGTCTTATTGTTATCGGTTGACTTGTACATTAAAAAAACAAAGTCTCATAATCTATGTATTATAATGTATTGAGGATGTAATATACTAGAGGATCACATTTTTACGGTTTATTAATTTAATAAGTGAAAAGGAAAGCTATATAAATAAAGCAAAAGTGAAAAGAATCACATTCTTTATTTAATTGGTGAAATGACATTCTGCAGGCTGATAAGGGCATTGCCTTGAAGGATCGATATTGGGTCAAGGTAATACTTCTACCCTAATTCCTTAGGCCCTTGGCGGGATAGAATTCATAATTTAGGCCATTGGCGGGATAGTTGAGTTTGTATTTTTTCTTGCTTGGTTGCGTATTATTATCTATTTAGGCACTTGGCGGGATAGTTACTAGAAATGAGTATTTAATCTTCCTTGTTTTGCATTTATTACTAGAAATGAGTCGTCCTTGGATGTACGGTGACCATACTACGACACAATACTTGAGTGGGGTTGAGGAGTTCATTAGATGTGCTTTAGCACACCAAAGGAGTACGAAAGCCGAAAAAATCTATTGTCCATGCCGTGATTGTAAGAATATAAGGCGGTTAGATGATATTGATGAGATTGAGGATCATTTATTTTACAATAAGTTATTTTTTTTACATTTAGGTAGATTTTTGTGTGTGCTTGTTGCAGGAATTCTAGCCACTATGTCTAACGAAAGTGGAAATGCTATTCTCCCTACCCAAGGTGATCATGAATCACAAGGTGTTAGCGCGATTACACAGATCGCTAAAGGGCGTGGTCCGTCAAAAGGAGTTCAAGTAAAAAAGCCTATGCACCTTGAGTTTAATGAGTTAAATGTCCTTGATGGCGAGTGGTCGAAAGAATACGAAAAGCAAGTTGGGAGTTGTGCTCAAATAATTAATATTAACGAGAAATAATACCGAAAGATAGATGAGCAGACGAGGAAAGGGTTTTGGGAGGAGACCAAGGTATAATGACATTTTAAATTGTTTTAAATATATACTATATTAACAATTAATCTAACTTATTGTAAAAATCCACAACTTATGTTCCACATCATTGATGATGTAGATAAATCAAGGGAAAAATACTTTCATTCTTGTGTGGCAAAACAATTTAGAGATTTCAAGAGCAAGTTGGTGCGTCGATGGATAACTAAGAAGCAAAAGCCGTCGAAATATTCTACAAACAAGATGCCTTGGGAAATCTACCACCACATTACAGAGGCTGATTGGTCAGTTTTTCTTAAAGAATATTACAAGCCGGAGTCATTGGTAATAATGCTATTTCATTTTACTACTAAAGATTTCTAGTCAGCGGAAATCGTTGGTTATAAATCTATGTGCCTTTTGACAGGCTCGTAGTGAGAAAGCAAGGGCAAGTGCAGTATTAAACAAGAGTCCTCATCTCACCGGCCAGGCGGGTTATATTAGAAAACGACACGAGTGGATAAAAGAAGGACGACTCCCATCGGAAGCAGCTTTATCTCTGTCAAGTAGCTCCTCAGTGAACTCATCGGTTCCTAGAGCTAGAAAATATAGATCAAAAGAGTGGGTTTTGGCTCATCAAGTTCGAAGTAAGGATGGAAAGTGGGAAGTTAACCCGAACGATAAGGAAGCCGTAGAAATTGCAAGAAAAGTTGTAAGTAGTGCTTTTTTAATGAATATTTACTTAAATTGACTTGGAAATATGAACTAATTTATACTTTCCTAATTGGCATCATAGGAGGAGTATATCGAAGAAGAAGAAAAAGGAAATCTTACTTTCGAGGATGATGAGGATGCCCTCACCAAAGCTATTGGGAAAAAAGATCATCGTGGTCGTGTCAAGGCAATGGGTGGAAATGTTGGTTATAGAGTTGCTTTCGGTCCAAGAGAACGACGGAGAAGATGTTCTAGTGAAGCTTCATCAGATCTGATCAAATCGATCAAAGCTGAAATTAGAAAGGAGTTTGAAGGTGAATTAGATAAAAGGGTGGCTGAGGCCCTCCAAAAGCAACTACGCTCCATGTTACATATAAATCAACCAAACTCCACTTCTACTCCCGTTCTTGAACTTAATGTTAATGCTTCCTATACCACTCGTCCTGATTCCACACCGCAACCACGTGAGCTAAAGGTATGATTGAGTTTGAGTATTGTCATGAACTCTTCATGCTAAGACCTCTTATAACATGAATTAAAATTCCATGCCGCAACCTTAGTATTGCATTTTTCATTTTACTTTATATGCAGGAAAGGACTCTATGCCATCTTGCCCTTGAGGATAAAGATTCTGGTAACAAAGTGCTCGTAGCGGATGGTATGGTACAACCCTCAAACGGTGCATCGTCCCAACACTTTACACCGATGAAGCCTGATCACTACAAAGTCCAAGTTGATTTTGTTTATGATGTACATAATGATGATATTCTTCCGGTACCTACAGGTGATGGTTTCACTAACTTAGGCGGTGCTCAGGGTAGTTTCGTGCAATGGCCGATCCGCTTAGTGATTTTCGAAGACGACGAGGTAAGACCTTTGTGCTCAATAATAATGTACACCACATTACTCACTCTTGCTCATCTATAATTCTATATATAGGACTATACTCCACGCCCAACAAAGAAGTCCAAGTCATTTCTCTCTAAAAAGGTGGATGACAGTGCCAAAAATACAAAGGTAAGACCTTTGTGCTCAATAATACAAATGTTACTTCATTATTATTTTTTGGAAATTTCATGTCCAAATAACTCTTAAGTCTCAGTCCAACAAAGAGGCGGTTGGTAGCTATGATCGTAAAATGGAAGAATCAGCCGCCAAAAGGAAGGAAGCAGAAAACGAAGAAATTCGAGGTCATGGCCAGTCATGCAAATACTTGCATTTTATTATGTCTTCGGCGCCGGGTGGTATATATGATAGTACTCCCATCCCATTGGATGCCTCGGTTTGGAATTATGTGAGAGATCAAGAAACATACGTCACTGCATCCGATGTAGAAGAGTTCCTTAAGGGGGCGTGCTTAAACATTTCTGTGATTCAAGTCTACATGATGTAAATGTTTTGATCAGTCTTTATCTTTTAATTGTCAACTATCATTCTTAATCGTTTTTTCTTTAATCATTTTTACATTACCATTCATAATCGTTTAATCAAATACCTTTAAATGTGCAGGTATTTATTGGACAATCACACATATGCATTTGAAAATTCTCGAATTGGGTTCATTTGTCCTGAGATAGTGTCAAGCACTAGAATCAGGGCCGATGCAACTGTTCCAGCAGATTACTTGCAACGTGTGTTCAATGCTGAAACTGTTAAGAATACGATTAAAGATTCTAACAGTGCCAAATTGTTTTTGCTCCCATATAATCAAGAGTAAGTGTTTTCAATAAGTTTCATATATAATTAGTATTTTAAGCAATCATTAATATTTATCAATTTACTTTTAAATGATGCAGCAATCATTGGATTCTGTACATGATAGACCTATTTAGAGCACAGGTCAATCTTTTTGATTCTCTAAAAGGTCAAGGCAACAGAACGACTGATGCATCTGGAATCATGAATTTGTAAGTTATTTTGCTTACGAATTAGTTTTTTTTTTAATATTAACAATATCAGTTTCATGAGTGTATTATGTTGATTTTCTAGGGCATTTCAAGTGTATAAGTATCAAGGTGGGAAGTGCGAGAAATTAATAGGAAAACGTAAGACGTTGAGAGTATGCAATATAGAGGTACATATAGCATTTTATACGCTTTAGGTTTGTTTATTTATAATCAAATGCCTTGTATCTAAGACAACCCCCTTATGTTGTGTAATTAGTGCGCTCAACAAAGCGGCGGAACCGAGTGTGGCTATTATGTCATGAAGTTCATGTTAGATATAGTCACGGGACTCTATGACTCTAATGACCGACTAGATAAGGTATGTAACTTAACTAACTATATATTAATAGTATTTGTGTTTTTTGTCAATAATTTCTGTGTTTTTTATGAAGCTATATCCTAAGAGGAAGACATCGTATACTTATGAAGAAATGGATGTTGTTCGTGAGCAATG
The DNA here is from genome assembly GCA_027886185.1 of Rheum nobile. NCBI lineage: Eukaryota > Viridiplantae > Streptophyta > Magnoliopsida > Caryophyllales > Polygonaceae > Rheum > Rheum nobile. The sequence goes on from WOAB01000648.1 coordinate 4,213,932, forward strand.
GGCACAGTATTTTAGATCGAAGTATTTATTATCGGATTGAACTTATTTTTACTTGTCATGTAAACTGTTGTTGAGAACCTGACTGTACTCTGATGAAATCTATTGTATATTATTCTGTGAATAAAATCAGGAATCTATTCTGAAATGGATGTTGTTCTTGATCTTCAGCGTCTACTTGTTGAGGCGGGCTTGTATACGCCCGCCTCTATAAGTATATACTCCCGCCAAAATGAGGGACATGTTGAGGCGGGCCTATAGAGGCCCGCCTCAACAAGTGTTTACTTATTGAGGCGGGCCTCCTAAGCCCGCCTCAACAAGTCCCTCATTTTGGCGCCAAAGTGAGGGACTTGTTGAGGCGGGCTTAGAAGGCCCGCCTCAATAAGGTCCTTTTAGAGGCGTAAAATGCCCGTCTCAAAAAGTGCCTCTACTTGTTGCAGCCCCCTTAGTTGAAGCGAACGGTGTTCGCCTCAATAAGTGTCCAAAGGCCCGCCTCTATAAGGATTTTTTCCACTAGTGCCACCTCCATAAGGGAGGGTGTGTTTGATGTTTTTGAGTTTTTATCTTGTTCCAGGCACCTCTTCCACATTAGGAAAGGCAGGGGCCCCTAGCAACCAAGAAGTTACAACGAAACTGCATGGAAACACTTAACAAAACAAATTGTTACAAAGCAATGAAAGAATATGAAACATAGTCCCAGTAAACAATTTATAATATAATCATAGGTTTTCTGAGTAGCTTGATTATGGTTTGTTTTAAGGGGAATGTTAAAGGCTAGAAGTTTTTGGATTCCATCGTTAACCATGGAAGGCAACAACAAACTATATCTTATATACCTCTTTCCACAATAGGAAGGTTTACAGGCTAAGAGACTAGGGTTATTCATATCTAGGTATAAGAGATTATTATTATTTCATTCATAAGACCATAGAATGAGTGAGTGAGCAGTTCAAGATAAAACTAGGTACACCCCAGTAGCTAGGCTTGAGCTTAATATTAACAAGAGCTCTAACAAGTGGGAAAAAGAAGGTGTCAGCACAAACGAAGGAAGCGGACAACAAACCAAATTTTAGATGCCAAACATCAAACAAGGAGGGTAAGTAGGACATGTAGCCAGGGTATTTCCAATTTAAAGGATAAGATTTAGTCTACCTTTTCTAAAATTAAGACATTATATTGGAAATTATTAAGGGCTCTAAATGAAATTTTATTATGAGGTACAATGCATAAGAAGAATAAGTCAGATCATATTTAGGGTAATAAAGAAACTTCCAGTTGCAGAAGTTAAGGTAAAAAGGATAAACATCAGAAGAGGATACACAGTATCAGTAAGCTCACAAAAGGATAAAAGTAAGTAGATCATCAACTTTATAACAATTTATGATAATAGTAAGACTGCATATCAACCAAATGTAGACCTAGTTAATGTTGCATGAAATGTGGGTTTGATTGCACTGTCTTACATAGCCCAACATCTCAATCCAGCTTTGAGGGTGACACAGAGTAGGACCTGTTGGAACTCATTTTTCAATGTGGCGCTGGTAACTTTTCCGGGCACAATTCCGGTGGGCTTCGACCAACGACAACACCGGAAAATGGAAGCATTGGCTTCGTCTACGCGAGCACATTCTCGTAATGTACTCATACGACAAAAATGATTTCCGTTTGAATGAGAAATGGAGGCCCAAAGTTGGTTGCATGCAATGCATAACTTGGGAAGATGTGGGGATAAATTATTGTCCCACATTAGAAGTTTGGAGATAAAATCTCTAGTATATATACTAGAAAAATGGATCCAAGGTTGTGGCCTTGCGTCACCACCCATGTGTAATGAAGAGAGGACCTAGCTCACCAAGACCACACGCGCGCCGAGCCGAGCCGGGTCGGGTCGGGTCGGGTCGGGTCGGGTCGGACCGAGCCGAGCCGATTGGGCCTTGGGCCCAATACAATGCTTGGGCTGGCCAGCCAAGGTATCTTTTTTGGGCCGATCCAGAAGGCCCATCGGTTGGGCTTTGACCCAGTCCGGGGCAGTTGTAGCCTTGAGCTATTCTCAAGGGCAGTGCTTGGTCCTCCTGCTTTCTCTCCTCCACTTTGTTGAATTGTTCACCAGATCCCTCCTTCGTCTCCACTCAGATAGTGGATCGAACTACCTCCATTCTCATCATCAGCAACAACATCTCCACTGAAAAGCGTCTTCCTTCTTCACTGTTTTTATTCGAGTCTGAAAGTTCAACACAGAACGAGTTCGTAGGCTTCTGAGCATTGATTGCGCAATTCAGAAGAGTTTTTGCAGTTGTATCCTGGGATTCGGATCGCTTCAGAACCGTCACAATAAGGGGCAATTTCAGAATTAAGGATAGAGATCCTTCTCGCCTCTGCATCCAGATTCAATCTGAAATCTGTTCGGTAGTTTTCTTTGCTGTTTAATTCACAATTTTGTGTGTTTTAATATTTGCAGTTTAAATTCTGGAATAGTGTTCCTACAGTCTTAATTCTGAAATTTTTGCTTAAACTGCATATCGCACTAACGAAATTTTTGTTTCTGAGTATATAAACAGCGCAGGGAAATTTTCTGCAATTTCTAACATTTTGCCGCAGGAATAATTATTTCCGCAAATTATTTCGAATTAAATTCGAATCTGTATCTGCGATTTCTAACTTGTTGTCGCAAGAATAATTGCTTCTGGATTTCTAGCCTGTTTACGCAAGAAATTGTTTCCAGACTTAATTCGAATTAAATTCGAATTCTACATCTGAAACTTTTCGCTTCTGCAATTTAATTCGGTTTTAAATTGCATTCGTAATATTTTCATACTGACTTCTAGTTTGCGTTATGTGAACAGATTCTGATATCATGGCTGATATGACTGAGAAATCTATCGCTGATGTTGTTGGAGCCGGAAATGGAAATCCTGCTGAGTTGACACCCCAAATTCAGTTTGGGAGTGGTCTGCCAGCGGTGAATTTGCCAGCAGTGAATCTGCCAACGACGAATCTGCAAGCCGCAGGGGTCGGAACTGATGCTCATCAGATTGTCCACCCGACTGCTTATCAGGATGTCCAACCGATAGTCCATATGCCTGGCATTGTAAACGTAGGCTTGATGCCAGAAAAGTTCGATGGAACTGCTTTAAGACATGGCAGTAGAAGATGTTCTTCTTTCTGACTACTTTGAAGCTAGAAAAGTTTCTTAATGAGGATAAGCATGTGCTTTCACCTCACAATACAGATCGAAACCTCCTAGTCAGCGTTGAGGCCTGGACTCATGGAGATTTTCTGTGCAAAGGGTGGGTTTAAAGCCGCCTGATAGATCCACTGTACAATGTGTACTGCAAGATCAAGACCTCCAAAGAACTTTGGATTGCCATGGAGAGGAAGTACAAGTCTGAGGATGCAGGCTCCAAGAAGTTCGCAGTGGCGAAGTTTCTGGACTTCAAAATGGTGGACTCTAAGCCCATCATGGAACAAGTCGAAGAGATGTAGCTTCTCACGCACGAGATCATTGTTGAAGGAATGTCTATCTGTGAGACGTTCCAAGTGGCTGCATTCATTGAAAAACTCTCTCCAAGTTGGAAGGATTTCAAGAGCTACCTGAAGCACAAGCGAAAGGCAATGACTGTAGAAGACTTGATAGTGAGGCTGCGGATTGAGTCAACCAACCGCAAAGCAGATGGGGTTCATCCTGTTGAACAGAAGGCTAACTTGGTTGAACACAAGGACAAAGGGAAGAAACGGAAGTTCCAACCCCAAAGCTCCAACAACTTCAAGAAGCAACCAGCTAAGAAGTTCAGTGGGAAATGCCACAAGTGTGGGAAAATGGGTCACAAGGCTGACGAATGTCGAAGCAAGGCTGACCCGCGCAAGGACAAGGGGAAATCCCAAGTCCACATGACTGAAGGCAGACTCTCGGATGCAGATCTGTGTGCTGTAGTGTCTGAAGTCAACATGGTTGGAAGCAACCCAAGGGAATGGTGGTACGATACAGGTGCTACCAGACACATCTGCTCTGACAGGGGAATGTTCACCACTTATCAGTAGAGCAAGAGCGACGAGCATCTATTTATGGGGAACTCGTCCACATCCAAGGTCGAAGGTCACGGCAAAGTGGTGTTGAAGCTGACTTCAGAGAAGGAGCTGACTCTCACCAATGTCATGCACGTGCCAGATATACGGAAGAATCTAATCTCCGGCACTTTGCTGAGCAAGAAAGGCTTCGCGGTGAAGTTCGTGTCTGACAAGCTAGTTCTCTCTAAGAATGGGGTTTATTTGGGCAAGGGTTATGTAAAGGATGGACTGGTCAAATTGAATGTAATGACAGTCATCCCAAAATCTGTTGTAATCGATGTTTCAATGAATAAGAATAATCCTATTGCTTATGTTGTTGAGTCTTTTAATATTTGGCATGAACGATTAGGGCATGTGAATTACAAGTCTATACAAAGACTAATTAGCATGAACCTGATTCCAAAATGCGAATCAAGTAAAGACAAATGTGAAGTATGCGTACAGGCCAAACTCACAAAAACGCCATCTCCACATGTAGAGAGAACAACCGAACCTCTAGGTTTAATACACACAGATCTGTGTGATTTAAAATTTGTGCAAACTAGAGGCGGTAAAAAGTATGATGAACCTTTCAACGTGTTCTGTAGAGAACACGGGATTATTCATCAAACAACTGCTCCCTACTCACCAGAATCTAACGGAGTTGCGGAATGAAAGAACCGAACTCTGAAAGAGATAATGAATGCAATGTTGTAGGAATCTGGGTTACCATAAAACATGTGGGGGGAAGCGTTGCTTACCACCAAATATATCCTCAACAAGATACCGCATAAGGTTACTGGTAAAACGCCATAAGAACTTTGGAAAGGTAACGTACCATCGTACAAATACCTCAAAGTGTGGGGGTGCCTAGCAAAAGTGGCAGTACCACCTCCTAAAAAGGTCACAATTGGACCTAAGACCGTTGATTGTATTTGCATAGGATATGCATACAACAGTAGTGCTTATCGGTTTCTGGTATATAAATCTCACATACCAGACATACATGCAAATACAATAATGGAATCAAGGAATGCGTCCTTCTTTGAACATGTGTTTCCGTGCAAGGATAAAGAACATCCGAAACAAACTCGTGAACAAAGAGAAGCAAGCACTTCTATAAGTGAAACAGAAGAGGAAAAAGATGAACCTAGACGAAGTAAAAGAGCTCAAAAGGAGAAATCTTTTGGGCATGAGTTCATAACGGCCTTTCTTTTAGAGAATGAGCCTAGAACATTCAAAGAAGCCATGTTTACACCTGATGCACCTTCATGGAAGGAAACAGTCAACAGCCAAATAGACTCCATTATGCAAAACCATACATGGGAGTTAGTCAATTTACCACAAGGGTGTAAAGCACTTGGGTGCAAATGGATTTTCAAAACAAAATTGAAAACCGATGGCTCAATAGAGAAGCACAAGGCTAGGCTTGTGGTGCAAGGATTCCGACAAAAAGAGGGCTTGGATTTCATTGACACTTATTCTCCGGTTACGAGAATAACTTCAATTAGAATGCTAATAGCAATAGCAGCATTACGAAACCTCGAAATCCATCAAATGGATGTGACAACTGCCTTTCTAAACGGAGAATTAGAAGATGAGATACATATGAAACAACCTGAGGGTTATGTTGTCCCTGGACAGGAACACAAGGTGTGCAGACTTGTAAAGTCCTTATATGGACTCAAACAAGCTCCAAAACAGTGGCATGAAAAAATTGACAATGTAATGATGTCAAATGGCTTCAGCATCAATGAATGTGACAAATGCATCTACTTCAAAAACACTCCAAATGGATATATTTTGTTGTGTTTGTACGTAGATGACATGCTTATTATTGGAAGAAATAAAGACATGATCAATCGAACTAAGAACATGCTTAGTGGGAAGTTTGACATGAAAGACTTGGGACTAGCAGATGTCATACTAGGGATCAAAATCACTAGACATTCTGCAGGAATTATCCTATCTCAAGCTCACTATGCTAAAAAATTACTTGAGAGATTCAAGAACTACTCAAGTGGGACTGCAAAGAGTCTCGTGGACCCTCATCTCCACTTGACTAAGAACTCTGGGGATGCAGTGTCAGAATTGGAGTATGCACGTGTGATTGGAAGTCTCATGTACTTGACCAATTGCACAAGACCTGACTTGGCGCACTCAGTAAATGATCTAAGTCGCTACACAAGTAATCCAGGACACAAACACTGGAAAGGAATAACTAGAGTATTGAACTACTTGCGATATACTCAAAGTTATGGGCTGCACTATGGCAAATACCCAGCAGTTCTAGAAGGATACAGTGATGCAAACTGGATATCAGATTCCAGAAACTCAAAGTCCACAAGTGGATATGTATTTACACTTGGTGGTGCAGCAGTATCATGGAAATCTTCCAAACAAACACTATTGGCCAGATCCACTATGGAGTCTGAGTTCATTGCTTTAGACACAGCAGCAGAGGAAGCTGAATGGCTTCAGAATTTTTTGGAAGATATCCCGATGTGGGATAAACCAGTGCCAGCATTAGGTGTACACTTTGATAGTCAATCGGCTATAGCTCGGGCACTGAGTCGTTTGTACAATGGTAAGTCACGTCATATAAGAAGACGACATAAAACCATTAGACAACTACTCTCGAATGTTATAATCTCAATAGATTATATCAAATCGGCTGACAACCTAGCGGATCCATTTACTAAGGGTTTGTCACGAGATCAAGTTGTCAAATCATCAAGAGGAATGGGTTTAAAGCCTATGACCAAAGAGGATGCTTGATGGAAAACCCCACCTACGTGACTGGAGATCCCAAGATGTAGGTTCAAAGGGAAAACTAAATCAAGCTAAATCTAAATGAGCACTGGGAGACTCAGTTCACCTTTGACGACTTTCGTCCTGCAGGCGGTGTTCACCGCGATGATGTTCCTGACTTTCCTTTGACTCTCGGTTTCGGGCACAGTGTTGTGCCAGATGTGATTTTCGAACTTCCACTTGATATGCGTCCTTGGGGGGAGCGGCACATCAATCCCTCTATGCTTCTTGTCTCGATTTGGTGTCTTGCGATGTTCTTTTTTTTTCACACCGTTCCCATAATCACTTTTGCCCTTGGTCTTTCTTGGCGTGCCGTGAACGGCATCGTGGGCATGGACTTCACTCATGATTTCGTCCAAGAGTTCATGATACGTGGTGGGGTCTTCTTGTGGATGGTTACTTTGAATCGACTCTCAGCTAGTTCGTTCATCAAGTTGAGCCTTACCATGGGTGCATCAAATGCATGGATATCCGCCACAATTCTTGTGAACCTGATGATGATGTCCCTGAGGAGCTCCCTATCATACTGTCTTACTGGGAGGGATCGGAAAAGTGAGGCAAGTCGGGCAAAGGTCGAAATAGAATCATACGGGAGGTTCATCAACCATGAGAACGTCGTTCCAATTAGGGTAGTTGGGAATGCCCGACATAACGTAATGTCATTGAAGTCGTTAATGGTCATGTGGCTCTCATATTGACGGAGATGGATATCGGGATCGGTGGTACCGTCATAGGGCTTCATGGTAAAGAAATGGAAGTGTTTTGGAAATTTGCCTTCCGTAATCTCTTCCACGAAGATGGTGAAATCTATGGTTATGAGATCTCTATGTTGTGGCTCTCCGCTGAGGATGTCAATCTGGGAGTGTTGCTCCGACATCTGCATTGATCCGAGGCTTTGAGAGAAATCCAGCCTTCATCTTCCTGGTGGGGAATGGTCATGGTGATTCATCAGGTACGGAGGGGCAGGTTGGCAGTGGGTGCCGCCTTCGGCTCCATGGGCCACCGAGAACACTTGAGGGGTGTGGATTGATATTGCTTCCCCTTCTTGTCCTCCTTCATTGTTGTAGAAAGGTGGCGGTTGATGTCCACCCTGATTTCCACCGTAGTCTTGAAAGGCATGACGAGGCTGGTAACCAACTTGACCACATTAAGGGACAAGTCGTGGTTCGTATCCATGGTAATCTAGGACGTATTGTTCTCCTCCTGGAAAAGGCTAATGAAAGTACTACGACTCATGCCCAGGGACATACGGTACTCCCCCGTAGGTGGTGGGGTGTACTCCATCCCTTGTGCTTGGAAGTTCTGTCCATGAAACAGATACGCCCCGGCTGGCTGGGGATAGTGGGGGAACTCCGAGAGGTGTTATGGGGCGAACTGGTGCAATGCTGGGAATTGCTATGGGATGAATTGATCCAGGACTGGCTCTTGAGCGGGGTTGGCACTTTGGCGCCTGGTCAGAAGTTCATCCCCGGCATTCCTGGAGGGCGGTTAGACTCAACCATTACATGGGACGCTTGTACTGCCGGTTTTGGTGGGGGAAAGTTGACCTGATGCTGATACGGGTCATAGTTATCCCCGACGCCTTCTTGATGCGCCATTGATCTTAATGGATGGGATCGGAGACAGAGTTACAAATTTGAAAAGGAAAAGAATCAGCGGGCATGTCTTATCCGGGGAAGTGAGGTCCCACAGACGGTAACAGTGGAGATTCCGGAAGTTGCGGTACGGGAGTTTGGTAATGTGTCGCGCCCACTAGATACCTAATCCTTTCATGTGGTTCCCTCCGAGTGTTGTTCTTCAATCTTTGTGGACTTCTCTTCTCTTGATGATGGTGATGGCTTCCCTTGAACTTATCTTGAATGACCTGAAAAATCCCAAGGGTATTGTCCCTAGGGAAGACCCTCCACAGGTACAAAGTCAGAGGTGCGGTATGAGGGAGTCGATGATCTTTTTGTTAGAGATCCGAGGAATGAATTATCAATGTGTTTAGTGGAATGACCTCTTTTTGGGTTTGGTAGAATGATGAACAAGATTGATGAACTTCCCTTGAACTTTCAAAATCTCCCACAAGGATGAGTTGAGAGTTTTTAGTTCTTCCTCCGAAAAAACCTCCCTTTCATTGGCTTCTAATCTTCTTTTTTTATAGTTAAAGGTGTGTCATCTTTAGACTAAGTAATCATTCCCTAGAAAATAGGGGCATGACCTAGTAGATTGCTATCTCAGATTTCATGGTACAGAATCCACCCATGCTTTATTAAATGATGATTGTACGGATCAGACTTGTCGCATCTTACTGTATGGATGAAGCTTTGGCTGAAATTTTCTTTGTACTGACATGCAACCTTCTGTTTTGTACATTGATCATGTGACTTGGATATGCTTGGACTTCAGTTAGATCTCCTCATGTGTGAAATATCTCATTCTTAAGATCTTTCTTAGGTTGTCATATCCACCTGATGACCGCTTGTTTTTAGTGGTTATGTTGATACGGTACGAGGAAGACGCTTGATTCATCCCTTAGTTGGTTTCATACTTGCTTGGATGACACTGATATTTACAAGTCTTGATCTTATCTTCTCGTGTATGGATTGGTCACTTCTTCAAGACTTCTCCCATACTGTATGTATGCGATGACTACTACGATACGGTATATTGATTGATAATTGTTGATGATTACAATGATACAGTACATTGATGATGGAAGACTTGTATTGTTACTTTCCACTTCATATGATTTTCCCTGACCATAGGTGTCGTCATTCCTAGTCCTTGAGCGTCATGGATACGGTAGCGACATCCTATTCGTGTTGTAGTAGGAGACTTGATTTTTTATGATAAATGTTCATGCTTTGTTGACTTTTGAGTTGACTTCTTTTGTAAGGGGGTTCACATGTGTTTGTTATTTTAATGTTCCACATGTAAGCCCCCGTTTTTGACATCCTCACATAGAAGTATCAATAATATTAATAGAGGTACATAACACTTGGTAATATTATTTGTAGCATCTCCCATTTGGTTTTCAAATATTGTTTTTAGATTAAAAGAAGCATCCAAAAGGATGATGGATCATGTAATCATGAGTTCGTAAGATGTCCACCTCCACAAGGGAGGGTGTGTTTGATGTTTTTGAGTGTTTATCTTGTTCCAGGCACCTCTTCCACATTAGGAAAGGCAGGGGCCCCTAGCAACCAAGAAGTTACAACGAAACTGCAAGGAAACACTTAACAAAACAAATTGTTACAAAGCAATGAAAGAATATGAAACATAGTCCTAGTAAACAATTTATAATATAATCATAGGTTTTCTGAGTAGCTTGATTATGGTTTGTTTTAAGGCGAATGTTAAAGGCTAGAAGTTTTTGGATGCCATCGTTAACTATGGAAGGCAATAACAAACTATATTTTATAGACCTCTTTCCACAATAGGAAGGTTTACAGGCTAAAAGACTAGGGTTATTCATATCTAGATATAAGAGATTATTATTATTTCATTCATAAGACCATAGAATGAGTGAGTGAGCAGTTCAAGATAAAACTAGGTACACCCCAGTAGCTAGGCTTGAGCTTAATATTAACAAGAGCTCTAACAAGTGGGAAAAAGAAGGTGTCAGCACAAACAAAGGGAGCAGACAACAAACCAAATTTCAGATGCCAAACATCAAACAAGGAGGGTAAGTAGGACAGGTAGCCAGGGTATTTCCAATTTAAAGGATAGGATTTAGTCTACCTTTTCTAAAATTAAGACATTATATTGGAAATTATTAAGGGCTCTAAATGAAATTTTATTATGAGGTACAATGCATAAGAAGAATAAGTCAGATCATATTTAGGGTAATTTCATAATTAAGGATAGAGATCCTTCTCGCCTCTGCATCCAGATTCAATCCGAAATTTGTTCGGTAGTTTTGTTCGCTGTTTCATTCACAGTTTTATGCGTTTTAATATTTGTAGTTTAAATTCTAGAATAGTGTTCCTACAGGACCATGTGAGGCAATATGAGAAAGGTTAGCATTAAGATAGAGTGCAAAATACCACATGTTATAGTGATAGCGTTATTTTCAGTCGTTGTACACTATCAAAGAAATCCTAAAATGCAACTAGAGTATAGCATGCAAGTAAGGAGTCGTACCCAAGGGAGTAACACGTCAATTTTAATGCAATTGCTAATTTATCAACTTCAAAGGACAAATGGGGGGGGTTTGGTTTTGTACTAAAACTACTCAATTGCAATAGCATAAAAATCAAGATTAAACAATGGGAGAAAGAGGTTTCACCTAGCAAGTTTCCACACATCAATTAATCAAGTTGTAATTTCGGTTCATCTCATGTTCATCATAATCCTATGGATTTGTCCCAATTCTGATTTTTTGTATATTAACAATCCAACCGGTCTTGCTAATACTTACTAATTGAAAACCTAGAAGACCTCCTAAGTTGATTCAATCAATAGCATAGGGCATAAGAAATAATGGATTGCAAGCAAAGACTCAACACCGCAAGTATGACATGCAAATCAATTTCCTTTTCACAATTGAATTCAATATACCAATTTCATGCAATTGTGGTTGCTACAAGTGATTAGGGATTCCACCGTCTATCCCTATTCTAGCAATTAGAAAACTATAAAATCGAACTAGGATGTCAATCTAGCCAACAATATAGAAATCCGAATTATGCTCAAGGAAATCAATACAAAAATCCAAAGGGACGAACAAGAGATAAAACCTTACAACTGAATTAATCGAGTGCTTTCACGCTAGGCAAAACAAGGGTCTTAGTTCTGGTTCATGTTCTTCACGAAATCCAAAACCATGGAGAAAACTAGAAAAACGTTCTTGAGAAAAACAAAGAAAGAAAAGAGATGGAAAAGATAGATGATGAGAGGAGAGAGAGGGGATGGTGGTGGATAGATGAATGTCAGCCAAAAACGTGCTAATCTAACCTAAACTGACAAACAAAACGTCTGAATTGATTAAGGGAAAACAAAACGTCAAGCCAAAAAGGAAATCGGGAAAGTTCAGAAACGCCAGAGACGCGACCGGACGCGATCGCTTCCGCTCGCCGTTTCGCCTCGCCAAAGATCAGAACTTCCTGGAGCAAAAACGCGACCACCGGCGATCACCGCCGCCACTCGCGGCCAGTCGCGTCCACCCGCCGCCGCCTGCTCGAGTCAGCCAGCTCCAGCCCAGCCCGCGTCGGCCCGCGGTGGGTCGCCATGGCCCGCGTCAAGCTGCTTCTCCTAGCTTCAATGTCGTCTCTTCATGTCAGCCCGGCTCCTCGAGCGTCTTCTCGCCAAGGAAACCTCGAGCCTCGTCCTCAACATGCAAGTGCTTCCAAATAATCATAATGTAGCTCCGCACCTCAAGCATCGACTTAGCTCCAAAACCGAGCCAAAATCTCCACAAAACTATGCTAATAACTACTAGTTGCGCTATGTAAAATACCGCTTATCAAATCCCCCATACTTAAACCTTGCTCGCCCTCGAGTAAGCTAAAAGAAAACTCACTCCTCCAATCAGCACACAGGTTTCAGGAAGTAAGGAAGAACATGAAACTAGCAATTACAAGACTCAACACTTCGCCTCCAAACAATCAAAAATGAGCAATGCATAAACTCCAATCTATCTCCTTATCGCTCCATGAGTGATCCTACCCGAACTCCTTATAACACCTCTTCTTATGACACCAACGCCAAGCAAGAAAATCCTAAATCACTCACACTCATTTTGCTTAGGCGCCCTTTCGGGTTTTCACCTAACCACTCATTTCATTTTGCTAGATATCTCACATGTTGCTCACATCACTCAAGTCCATTTTTGCACCAACCTAGAGTCGGTCGGACTACCTGCTTTTTACCTGAGCTTTTCAGCTCATCCCAGGATTTTGATTGCCTTTTTCTCATATTTTTGGCTTTTTCTTTTTCAAATTTTTCAAAAATTCATACACATCAGCCATACACAAGTGCACAACACCATAAAACATGTGAATACATTCTCTCCCCCATACTTAAACATGACATTGTCCCCAATGGAATGAAAGACAAGGTAAAAGCACGGGGATAAAGAAAACAGAAGACTCACATACGAGACCGGATGGTCTCCCTCCAATGAAGCACAAGGTGTAGTAGAAGTGGGATGAGCTCAATGATGATCCAATAATGTCCAGCTCATCCAAAACAATGGGTAACAAGGAAGAACGCCGAAATTGAAGATCCACAGAAGAAGAAAAATGAATGGCGAATTCAGCAAATCACCAACTTCCGGAAGGTTGCTAAGCACAAACCCGTGATCGTAGTTTGCAACCTACAATCACAAGCTCTTCTTCGGGGAACACCAATCTCGCATCACTCCAAGACTCATTTTTGCCTCAACCTGGGGTTGAGCGAGTCACCTTCTTATTACCTATGCGGCCCTTGCGGGTTTTCCGCACATCCAAGGATTTTTTTTTTTTTTTTTTTTTTATTTTTAGAAAGGAAGAAAGACTTACAGCGGTTTTGGCTACAGATTGTAGCTGAACCTGTGCCTCGGGCATCCTTCCCTAACCACAAAAACACTAAAAATGACAATTAAAAAATAAACAAAAAGAAAAAAATAAAATAAAGCATCTCAAACCTCGGGTTGCCTCCCGAGAAGCGCCTTAGTTATTGTCGTGGCTCGACATACTACTCATACAACCTCAATCTATATCATCGGGTCCTTTAGGAACCCTCTCATTGAGCACCTCCTTCTTGAACCATTCATGGAAAGGTTTAAACCTTAGACCATGCTTCTTGGTGGTTGACTCCTTCGGTGGCTCCTCCATCTTTACCTTCTTGGTTGCCTTCCCCCCATACTTCGATGGATCAGGGGGGTGTTGAAACTCAACTTCCGGGGCCTGCACAAAAGAAGAAGAAAAAAGCTTCTTGCTCGGAGTTAGCACAATGGGGCCAATGCCCAAAAGAGAGTTAGGGGACTCTCCCTTCTCATCCAATAAAGCTGTCATGTTAGAATCCTCAATCATAGGTTGTAACTCATCCAAAGGGTTAGGAGTCATTACATCAACAAAGTTCAAAGAGGAATCAACAACGGGCTTCATATCATAGATGTTAAATTCAACTTCATCCCCATCAAATTCCATAGTCAATTTCCCACTATTAACATCAATTTTAGTTTGTGCTGTTTTCATGAAAGGCCTACCTAACAGCATAGGGGCCGCATCTTTGTCATGCTCCATATCCAACACAAAAAAATCAGCGGGAAATATCAAATCACCAACCATAACAAGTACATCTTCAACCACTCCCTTAGGATACACATTAGACCTATCAGCTAGTTGAATAACAATACCGGTCTCATGCAAAGGTCCTAATCCTAGGGATTCATACAAGGACAAAGGCAAAACATTGATAGATGCACCAAGATCAAGCATAGCATTTTCAATTTTAGTATCACCAATCACACATGGAATGCTAAACCTACCCGGGTCACCACACTTTTTAGGCATTTTCTTTTGAAAAACCGCGGAAACATGCTCACTAATTTTGACCTTTTGTTTTCCTTTCAATTTTTGATTCCTTTGGATAGTGCAAATTTCTTTTAAAAACTTAGCATATCTAGGAATACTTTTAACCAATTTTAGCAAAGGAATGTTTACCTGACACTTGCTAAAGGTCTCATACATCTCATTGTCACTCTCCGGTCTTCTAGTGTCCTTCAACGCCTCAGGGAAAGGCGGGACCGGCTTCTGAGAGCAAAGCGGTGGAAAGCTCGGGCAAACATACTCGTCGACAAGATCTGGGCTCAAACCGTGAGCCACGGCGGGTCCACGCGATCGTCGTTCCTGAGCTGGGAGTTCTGCCGCCAAACCGCGAGTGGACGCGGGTCCACGCGATCGCCGGCGCTCCATGGATTCCTCTTGGCTGCTCACTGGAATGAAACCGCGAGTCACGGCGGGTGACCGCGATCGCCGGCGTTGTTCCAGTGATTCTTCATCGTCGAAACCGCGATCGCGGTAGGTCGCGTGAGATCGCGTTTTCCTGTTTTCACATGGCTCAGAACCGTCTTGCAATTCACCCTGCTCAGCATAAGGGTTCAATAGCTTCCCACTCCTCAAGGTAATGGCACTCACATTCTCCCTCGGGTTGACTACCGTTTGTGACGGAAATTTTCCCGACACATTAGCCTCTAGATTACTCACAGATTGAGCAATTTGTGCCACTTGTCTCTCAAGATTCTGAATGGAAGACTTTGTTTCAACATCTTTCTGCATAACCGACTGGGCCAATGACTTGATCATGTCTTCAGCTGACATGGTTTGTCTCGGGTTGTATTGTGGCCTCGGTTGTTGTTGTTGTGGTTGCAAGAGATGAAGATTTTGAACATTTTGTTGATTACTCCACCTCAGATTTGGATGATCTCTATACCCCGGGTTGTAGGTGTTAGAGAATGGATCATACTTGGGTCTTGGTTGTCATCCTCCAACACCATTCACCTCAGCACTTGACTCTTGAAGAGTAGGGCATTAATCATTTGGATGCCCCACTTCATTGCAAACTCCACATGGTCGGGCTTGAGACGGAGTGCCATTCAGCATGAAGCACTTCATCATTTCCTTCAGCTCATTCACATCAGACTCAATCTTTGAGGAGGAACCCACAGCCTTGAGACTCTCTCTCTTGCTAAATTGCCTGGAGCCTTCAGATAGCTCCTGAAACATCTCAAAAGCTTGGGGAGGAGTTTTGTTCAGAATATTACCTCCACAAGCGGCATTCACCATTCTTCGTTCCTCATCCGAGAGTCCGTTGAACAAGTATAGAATGAGATCTTGATCATTGTACCCATGATATGGGCAACTTGCACATAGCCGCTTGAATCTCTCATAATACTCGTACAAGCTCTCGCCTCCTTGTTGTTCAATGGTGGCAATGGCTCTCTTCAAGCTATTCAACTTCGTGGCCGGGAAGTATTTTTCGAGAAAAGCCTTCTTCATTTCAGCCCATGTCGTAATACTTCCCGGAGCAAGGTAATATAGCCAATCATTTGCAGCATCCTTCAAGGTGAATCCAAATGCTCTCAACATGATGGCATCGGCAGTGACACCTCTTGGCTTCATGCTAGAACACACCGCATGAAATTGCGCCAAGTGCTTGTTCGGGTCTTCTCCAGCAAGACCATGAAAATGAGGCAACTCATGAATCAATCCTGCCTTCAACTCAAAATTCACTCCTTCGGCTAACTCAGGAATGGTGATAGCCAAAGGTTGTTGCTCCAAGTTAGGAGCGGTAAGCTGTCTCAACGTCCGGTCACCCATCTCAGTTTGGTTCAACAAATCACGGGCTGCTCTTCGGTTCCTTAAAAATGTCCGCTCAATTTCTGGATCACAATCAACAATCAAAGAATCAGTAGCACGGGTGTGAACCATACAAATGGTTCACACCAAAGGGTTGACAAACAAACAATTACAAAGAAAAGAACAAATAACTCCCCGGCAACGGCGCCAAATTTGATAGCGTTATTTTCAGTCGTTGTACACTATCAAAGAAATCCTAAAATGCAACTAGAGTATAGCATGCAAGTAAGGAGTCGTACCCAAGGGAGTAACACGTCAATTTCAATGCAATTGCTAATTTATCAACTTCAAAGGACAAATGGGGGGGGGTTTGGTTTTGTACTAAAACTACTCAATTGCAATAGCATAAAAATCAAGATTAAACAATGGGAGAAAGAGGTTTCACCTAGCAAGTTTCCACACATCAATTAATCAAGTTGTAATTTCGGTTCATCTCATGTTCATCATAATCCTATGGATTTGTCCCAATTCTGATTTTTTGTATATTAACAATCCAACCGGTCTTGCTAATACTTACTAATTGAAAACCTAGAAGACCTCCTAAGTTGATTCAATCAATAGCATAGGGCATAAGAAATAATGGATTGCAAGCAAAGACTCAACACCGCAAGTATGACATGCAAATCAATTTGCTTTTCACAATTGAATTCAATATACCAATTTCATGCAATTGTGGTTGCTACAAGTGATTAGGGATTCCACCGTCTATCCCTATTCTAGCAATTAGAAAACTATAAAATCGAACTAGGATGTCAATCTAGCCAACAATATAGAAATCCGAATTATGCTCAAGGAAATCAATACAAAAATCCAAAGGGACGAACAAGAGATAAAACCTTACAACTGAATTAATCGAGTGCTTCCACGCTAGGCAAAACAAGGGTCTTAGTTCCGGTTCATGTTCTTCACGAAATCCAAAACCATGGAGAAAACTAGAAAAACGTTCTTGAGAAAAACAAAGAAAGAAAAGAGATGGAAAAGATAGATGATGAGAGGAGAGAGAGGGGATGGTGGTGGATAGATGAATGTCTGCCAAAAACGTGCTAATCTAACCTAAACTGACAAACAAAACGTCTGAATTGATTAAGGGAAAACAAAACGTCAAGCCAAAAAGGAAATCGGGAAAGTTCAGAAACGCCAGAGACGCGACCGGACGCGATCGCTTCCGCTCGCCGTTTCGCCTCGCCAAAGATCAGAACTTCCTGGAGCAAAAACGCGACCACCGGCGATCGCCGCCGCCCGCCGCCACTCGCGGCCAGTCGCGTCCACCCGCCGCCGCCTGCTCGCGTCAGCCAGCTCCAGCCCAGCTCGCGTCGGCCCGCGGTGGGTCACCATGGCCCGCGTCAAGCTGTTTCTCCTAGCTTCAATGTCGTCTCTTCATGTCAGCCCGACTCCTCGAGCGTCTTCTCGCCAAGGAAACCTCGAGCCTCGTCCTCAACATGCAAGTGCTTCCAAATAATCATAATGTAGCTCCGCACCTCAAGCATCGACTTAGCTCCAAAACCGAGCCAAAATCTCCACAAAACTATGCTAATAACTACTAGTTGCGCTATGTAAAATACCGCTTATCATATAGTTGTATCTACTGCAAACAGAATTAAAGCCGGTGTTGTAAAAATTGGAAACCAGAGATAAGAAATGGCACTTAGTCTCTAGAAGGTAGAATATGCTAATTAAATCAAGATTATAGAGTTCACGTGTGAAAAGTTTATAATTTTTCATCTTGCCTTTCCCTCTAAATGTAGATTCTTTGTTTTCTCCTTTGCTGGGTTGCAAGTTTAAGGCTTCACCCTTTTGGTAATTCATTTCTTGAAGGGGAATGAGCTTAGTTTTTCCAGTTGCATCAAGTTTTTTCACCCTGATAATGGCTTGTGAAGCCTTAGGGAGAGCAGTTTCATCATAGAGTTTCTTACCTCTATCCACATATAGAGGGAACGGTTGGAGAGGAATAAGGTAAATAATTGCAAAGCGTTTATTACAGAAGCACCCCACAACCTTACAAGCAAGTCTTAGTGAGGGTTTCTCACAACTCATAGGGTAGGAATTAAAGCCATAGCATCCCAGTTTAAAGGCAAATCAAAATAGTTTAAGCAAAGGATTATTAGGTTCAAAGAGGCGGTAAAAGGAGGGATTGCATCTGGTTAAATGAAAATAGTTCCCCAACTCGTGATTAGTAGACAACAGAAGAGAGACAAGGAGCCTCCTACACTCAGAGGTAGAAATACTCCCACATCCAAGCACGATGGGAGGAGCAAGACACATATAGAAAACAATCAGATCAGGAAGCCAAAGCACAACGTACTGAAAACCCATGACACCACCATTTCACCCCCTTCGAATTAGGTCTAGAGTTAATGATGCGACTTTGCCCTCTATAACAGCCCAAGAAGAGGAAGATGCCATGAGTTTGCGCTCCAATGGCCCGGTGACTAGGGCACGTGCCAAGGCCATCGCTCAAGCCACGTAGTCATTTGTCGCCCGCTCCATCGCTAGCATTAGCTCCTCTTCGACAACGCTGCCGCCCATGCTCCTCGTGACACTCGATGCCACAACGTTGCCATAGCACCCCAGCACTCGCCGCTTGCCATCGTCGCCGCCTCAGTGTCAAACACCTTAGCACCGGCCATGCTCGCCAAGCGTCACATATCTTGCTACTTATGTTATTTTGAGGTTATTTTGATATATGTAGAACTTTATGTTTTTGGCTTGTTAGTTTTAGCACTTTCTATTTCGGGCGTGTGCTTCACTCATGTCGAATGGGCTAGCCCATTAAGCCTCTTGGCCCATGTTGAGGCTCTTATGTCTATTTAAGCCTTCTTTAGCTTCATTTGTAAGGTTATGCAGATTTTGATTCAATATAGAAGTAGATAGCTTTTCTCCTCCATTGAGTCCTTGCGTCACAAAAATTGTCTGAGTTCTTTCATTTAAAATTACAAGATCATCACGTTGATCTTGTTCAAGGAGTCATCACGTTGATTCCTCCTCTCCAAATTTGTTGCACCTTTATCACGTTGAAGGCTTGCGACTTTCCCACCGGCTTCCTCACCAGCGATGCCAACAACCTCTAAACAAGACGGTGTGTGACTTCCGATCTAGATCCTCTCATCCAAGGCGATCTTGACCAACCCGAGGCCAAGGACGCATCAATTGGTATCAGAGCGCCAGGGATCGTGTATGTCACTCTTTGAACAAGATCAACATTATGATCTCGTAGTTTTGATTGAAAGAACTCGGACAATTTTGGTGACGCGAGGACTCAATGGAGGAGAAAATCTCTCTACTTCTATATTGAATCAAAATATGCGTAACCTTACAAATGAAGTCAAATAAGGCTTAAATAGACATAAGAGCCTCGGCATGGGCCAAGAGGCTTAATCGGCTAGCCCACTCGACATGAGTGAAGCACACGCCTGAAATAGAAAGTGCTAAAAAAACAAGCCAAAAATAGAAAGTTCTACAATTATCAAAATAACCTCAAAATAACATAAGTAGTAAGATATGCGTCGCTTGGCAAGCATGGCCGGCGCCGAGGCGTGTAACGCCAAGGCAGCGACGACGGCAAGCGCTGGGGTGCTATAGCAACGTTGTGGCATCGAGTGTCACAAGGAGCATGGGCGGCGGCGTTATCGAAGAGGATTCGACGCTAGCGATGGAGCGGGCGACAAAAGATTGTGTGGCTTGAGCGACGCGCCCTAATCACAGGGCCATTGGAGCATAAGTTCATGGCATCTTCCTCTTCCTGGGTTGTCATAGAGGGCAAGGTCGCATCACTCTCCCCCTCTTGGCTGTGAAGCGTCCCCACTTCACAATCTTTAAACTCGGGATCAACATATGGCGAGAGGTTAGCCACATTGAAAGTAGGGTGCACACCGTAGTCATCCGGGAGCTCCACTTGATATGCATTGTCGCCATATGCCTTGATGATCTTGAATGGCCCGTCACCACGCAGATCGAGCTTGGTCTTGCGCTTGGAAGGGAAGCGCTTCTGGCGCAAATGACCTAGACAAGATCGCTCGGGGCAAACATCATGCGGCGGCGGCCTTTATTGTGTTGTGTTGCGTATTGCGTCGTGCGGCGCTCCTGCTAGCTGCGCGTTCGGCGGTACAACTCTTGGACATACTCGGCGCGCTTGGAAGGTTAGAGGTTGTCTTGGTCGCGCATGGGGCGCGGGACCAAATCCAGCGGCGTCAAGGGGTTGCGGCCATATACCACCTTAAACAACGTGAGCTTGGTTACCAAGTTCCTAATCTTGTTATAAGAAAACTCAACAAAAGGAAGTAAGTCTTCCCAACGGAGAGGGTTGGACCTAAGCATGGTTCAAAGGAGTGCTCCTAGGGTCCGGCTGGTCACCTCAGTCTGGCCATCAGTCTAGGGTGGTAGCTAGTGGAAAAGTGAAGGTGAGTGCCTAGCTTACCCCAAAGTGTCCTCCAAAAATAGCTCACAAATTTTACGTCCTGATCACTCACTATGTTCTATGGAATCCCATGTAATCGTACCACATGATCAAAGAAATGGTTGTCTATGTCTGTAGCATTGTTGGTGGTCCTACACGCAATAAAATATGCCATCTTGGAAAACCTATCTACAACCAAAAAGATCGAATCTCTCCCACTCTTAGACATAGGCAACCCCGTAATAAAATTCATTGACAAGTCTTCCCAGGGTTGCTCGGGTATGGGAAAGGGGTGTAAAGACCATTAGGACGCGATCTAGCCTTGGCACGTTGGCAAGTTACATGGGGCCAAAAGAAATACTCCCGAAGGGCGGCTACGGTTTTGGCGACCCCAAAATGGCCACGGCCATCATGTGCTTCCTTGATGAGAAGTTGCCTAATGGAAGAGCTAAGGATGCAAAGTTTCCCAACCTTGTATAGGTAGCCATCATCGATAATGAATCTCTCAAACTCACCCTTGGCTTCGCAGGCTTCAAAAATAGGCTTGAAATAATCATCAAGTAAATACAAGTCCTTAATCAAAGCAAAGCCTAGAGCCTTACCATCAAGATGAGTTAGAAGTAAATACCTCCGAGAAAGGGCGTCGGCGACCACGTTCTCATTACCTTTCTTGTGCACAACCACGTACGAGAAAGTATCCATGAACTCTACCCACCGTGCATGGCACCGACCAAGATTGGCTTGGCTCTTCAAATAGGTCAGCGCCGCGTGATCAGAGTGGATCACAAACGTCCTCGGCCACAAGTAATGCTGTCAAGTCTTCAATACCCGAATGAGAGCATAGAGCTCTTTGTCGTAGATGGGGTAGTTGAGGGCAGCCCCGGAAAGCTTCTCGCTAAAATAAGTGATAGGCTTCTTGTCTTGTGGCAAAAAGCCTCCAATGCCGAAGTTGGACGAGTCACACTCCACCTCAAACATTTTAGTGAAGTCCGGGAGTTGAAGCAGAGGCGCGTTGTACAACGCCTCCTTGAGTGCCGTGAAGGCGCTCATATGAATGTCAAGCCACTCGACAGTGACTTCCTTCTTTATGAGCTCGTGAAGCGGCACGGTGATGGTGTTAAAGTCCCGCACGAATCGACGGTAGAACCCTGCCAACCCCAAGAAAGATCTAACCATGGTGGGGGGTCGTGGGCGTGGGCCACTCACAAAAAGCACAAACCTCTCCTTGTCCACGCGTAGGCCATCCTTAGACACTACAAATCCCAAGAATCTAGTGGAGTCGGTGCAAAACCGACACTTGCGAAGTTTGCCATACAATTTTTCCTTCCTAAGGCATTCTAACACTTGCCTAAGATGCCCAATATGCTCATCCAAACTGCGGCAATAAACCAAATTGTCATCAAAATAAATGACAACGAATTTGCCCAAAAACTGCCGCAAAACATGGTTCATGAGGCACATGAATGTGCTAGGGGTGTTGGAGAGCCCGAATGGCATGATAAGTCACTCATAAAGACCATACTTGGTCTTAAACGCCGTCTTCCACTCGTCACCTTCCTTCATGCAAATCGGGCCACTCTTCAAATCAATCTTGGAGAAAAGTATGGCTCCATGTAGCTCGTCCAGTATCCTCCAAGAAGCTCCTTCACCTGGCGCAGAATGGGGTGGTAGTATTTGATGGTGATTTGGTTGATGACACGGCAGTCTACGCACATCCTCCAAGAAGCTCTTGGACCTGGCGCTGCGCAAGGGCTAAGGTTCTCCCTCTTGTAGCCGCGGTCAAGAAGCTCTTGGACCTAGCGCTACAACTCCTTTGCTTCTTCGGGGCTGGCACGGTAGGCCACGCGGTTGGGCAGCGAGGCGTCGGACATGAGTTCGATTTGGTGCTCAATGCCACAAATTGAAGGAATTCCTTGAGGCAATTCATCCGGTATGACGTCCTCAAATTCCTGTAAAAGAGACACAACACTACTAGGAAGATCAACATGCTCCTTTTCAATAGTACTGTAAAATTTAGGGATAAGGAAAAAGCAAGGAGATTGTCCCTTAAGTGACGGGGTCAAATCATTGTGGCACGCCAAGAGTAGCCGGCTCTCACAACGGACCTGGATTACCGGCGCTGCAGTACGCACGTCAGGGGCGGCATAGGGCGTGCACTTGGCTGAGGGCTTGGCACTGCGACCCTTGTGGTTGTCTGGCGGAGGTCCCTTGGCCAAGGGTGGCACTGCAGCATGGGGAGGCAGAATGCCCGTGGAAACATCATGGGTGTCGTGGGGAGGCGGGGTGCGCCGCGAGGGAGCGACTGGCATTGTGTAACTGGCACTGGCACTGGCACCGGGCGCAGCAGCGGTGTCACGAGCTGTTGTCGATTCCTCTAAGGCTTTTTGCCGATTGTGTTCCACCTGGTCCTGCAAAATTTCCTAGGGTGTCATTGGCAATACAGTGAAGCGCTTTCCATGGTAAGTAAACACATAAGTGTTTAAATACCTATCATGGAGCGCTCGCCTATCAAATTGCCAAGGATGCCCTAATAGCAAATGTGTTGCGTCCATTGCAATTACATCACACAAAACAGTGTCCTTATAGGGCCCAATACAAAATGAAATTAAACATTAGCGAGTCACAACGTCACCCTTGCTCTCTGAAATCCAATGGAGACCATAAGGTTATGGATGCAGTGTGGTGGGGAGGTTGAAATGATTCACCACCTTCTCATTGATGATGTTACAACAGCTCCCACCATCAATTATGACACTTAAAGAGGGTGTTTGGACCACGCATCTTATGTGGAAGAGGTTCTCGTGCTGGTCGGTGAGATCGCCTTCCTTGACTGTGAGCACGCGCCGCGTCACGAGGCTAAGAGGGGTGCCAGCGTGAAGATCCACGGGCAAGCACGCATAGGCGTCATCATCCTCGTCCGCGTCAATGTCCTCCAGGGGTTCAAGCTTTGGGGCCTCATCGTCATACGATTCATAGCCACTGGCCTAGGAGAAAATAACCTTTATGGAATTAGGGCAATCACGCTGCATATGGTTGTGCCCCCCACATTTGAAGGAAACTTGATTGCGGGCGTGATCCGCGTGCGGCGCTTACGCCGTAAGCGCCGGGGCGCGCGCTGGTGCCGCTGTCATTGAGGGAGGCTTGGCTGCGGTGCTCGATGTTGGTCGATCTTGCGAAGAATAACGCACATCAATGGGAAAAGTGGGATTGAAAGGTTTAGACTCATACCTTTGGGCCCGGTGTTGGACCATTGACCGCGCTTCCTACGCATGAGTTGGTTGTGAAGCTGCATAGCCGTATGGGTGAGGGAGTTGAGATCATTGATGGGAAGAATCTCAAGTTGATCCCGAATAGAGGTGTTGAGGCTGCTCAAAAACTTGGTGCATAAGGTGGAGGGAGACACATTCACGCCCGCGTTGTAATACATGTCCTCTAATTTTGAGAAAAACTCGAGGGGAGTCATGGTGCCTTGTAATGCATGTCCATACGCATGCGGTTCTTATAGTTCTCAAGCACGTATTGCCTTGTCATGACAAACACCAATTGGTGACATTGCTCAATGGGTGGCAGGTTGCGCCGCAAGCAATCCTTCACAAGGCGATGCCACCAAGTGCGCACGGCGCCAGTGAAGTGGAGCATGGCAATTTCCATCTTCTCGTGCTCAGCATACTCCGTAGCCTGCACCCAATCAAGGAAAATAGAGGGATCATAGTCACCGCAAAAATGGTCAATTTTTACCTTTATGTCGCGGCGAGCACCAAAATTGGGAGCCACATGGCATCGGGCCTCATAGCGCCGAGCATCGGGCACACGGTCGGCATAGCGCCTGTCATCGTCATAGGGTTGGCGCCGAATGTCATAGGCGTCAGGGTCCTCATGGTGGCGCCTATGGCGCCTCTTCTGGTGTGGCCACTCTTCGGCTCCGCGATGCGCATTGTCGCGGTCGGCTGGCGCGCAGCGTTGTCCTCAATCCTTATGGCCCTCATACGGGTCGACGCCATGGCGCCTGTAGCCATAGTCGCCGGTGTCAACCCTTGGCGGAATATAATCGGTGGGGAATTGTTGGCTTTCAATGGGATCGCCAAGAGGTGGGTGGAAGTTTTCGGGGTAAAGATCGCCGGCGTTTTCATAATCTTTGTCATCAAACTCCTGGAATTGGACTAGGGAGACACGCCTTGCGCGGCGCTCAGAACCGCTGTGGTGGAGCGCATCACTACCCGAGGCACCTTCATAGTGGCTGTGGCGCTCCGGGTTACTGTGGTGCCCTTGACGATGTCGCGTGGTGTTCTCCTGGAGACGTTGTTGCTTGCGCTCCATGCGCTTCGATCTCTCATGGCGGTTGTCGGCATCCACAAAAGGACGTGGCCCCGTGGTGTATTCATAGGAGTAGTGATTCTCCTCGGACTCGTCATCATCGTCCTCATCGGAGCCATGGCGCGGGCTAGAGCGGGGATCATAGCGATCATGGCGATCGGTGTCGCACTGACTTTCGATGATGGAGTTGAGACGTTGCAGCGGTGGCGACGGCTGAGAGGTCGTAGGCATTGGTCCCTTGCCTTTTTCTTGGCGCCGAGCCAAGGCACTTGCTTCATCCACCTCTTGTTGAATGGAGGGATTGATGTGGATCTGCGAAGTCGGTTTTGTTTTTGTGCCTCCAATTCGGCCACTCTGCGGCGCAACTCTTAGAGCTCTCTTTGCTCGGCCGTGAGGTTGTCTGTGTCATGGGGCTCGTGCTCACTTGTGTCGCTGGTGGACATGGTACCTATTTGAATTGGGGACATGCGCAAGGATCAAGTAGCACAAGTAACATCAAAGGCACAACAATCAAATAAATCACACTAGGCTCAAGTTAGCAAGCAACACTTGGTATCTAAGTCTAGCTTGAGCCGTGAGGGCGGTTGTGGGTGGGTGAAGGTCACAAAGACGCAAGAGATGTAATAACAAGTTACCAACTCAAAGCGAGCAAATCAAGAAAAAATGAAATGCAAAAGTAGTAAACATGTAACATGCAATGAACAAGAAACCTCCAAGTAAGCTACCCTAGACATTGGAGGGATGTGCTTAGTGGACCATGGTCGAAGGCGAAGATGAATTTCCTTTGCTTGAGTTTTGAATTTTTTTTTCTTTCGGATTTATGAATATCCGAAATTTTTTTTTTTGAAATTTGAAATTCAAAC
Organism: Rheum nobile; assembly: GCA_027886185.1. Classification (NCBI taxonomy): domain Eukaryota; kingdom Viridiplantae; phylum Streptophyta; class Magnoliopsida; order Caryophyllales; family Polygonaceae; genus Rheum; species Rheum nobile. The sequence goes on from WOAB01000648.1 coordinate 4,239,680, forward strand.
AAATGTAATCGGCCAAGATTTTTTTTATTGAAAGAAAAGCAATAAGATATGCTTCAAGATAGGAGAGAGAGGTGCGGATAATGATAACAGCAATTTGTCGTGCTAATTACTGCTATGCAAGTTATCCAAACAAACCTAATACGTAGTCCTAGGCAAGTAAGGGTCGAGTACTCAGGGAGACAGATTCTATCTTTATATGCAATTTCTATGTCAATCTTAAGTAACCAGAGGGGGGTTTTGTATGTTTTAGAAGATCTAAGCATGCGAAGGCAAACAAACTAAAGATTATGAATTCAGTAATTGGGGAAATATCTCAGCCAAACAAACATCCACTATTCGTATGACAAGTTGATCCTAGACAGTCATTCAATATCTCATGCAATGGAAATTCCTATTCCTTTTCTAAAATACCTACAAGCACAACCAAATACTTATAGCACTAACTAGTTAAACAACCATGAAACCATCAAGATTTAGTTTAACAGCAGCATTAAGCCTAGGAATATAATTAGGATACAATCTAGCATAAAACAACCAGCTTTTATCCTAGAATGTAAATCAATTCTCTTCTACATAAGACTAGCATAACCAGATACTAGTACGATGCAGTTGCTACTCCGATAAAGATATGCTCAACCAGTAACAATCTAAATCTAGCAATCAATCAATAGAGACAATACCTAGTTGCGCAGGCTAGAAACTGTCAATATTAATCATAAGCAATTCAAGCAAGAGAATAGATGAAATCCATGCGATAGATAAGGAACGAAAATCTCACAACTGAATCAAAACGAAAGCTTCAATTGTCTGACTAAGCAAAAGTGGCTTAGTTCTTCATAGCAAAGTACGTAGAATAGAGAAAAGATGAAAGTAGGGTTCGAGAAGAAACAAGCCTTCCCTCTAACCTTAAATACTAAAGATAATAAGTCTCTAAAAATAATCCAAAATGAAATTACATAAAAATACTTAATAATAATAAAATAAGTAAATAAGGAAATTAAACTCGGATTCACTTCCGACAGCGGCGGCGGTCGCCGTAAGCCTGGCGGCGGTCGTCGCCAGAACACTTGTTGAGATTTCTTCGGTTCAGCTCCTTCGACACTTCCGTAAAAATGCCATAACCTTTGATGCCCAACTCGGATTACGCTCATATTTTGAGGACTTGCAGTAGACTTCAATATCTAACTCCTTGAATTGGAATCACTCCATTTGGACGTCTGAGTAAAGAGAACGAATCAATTGAATTCAGCACATTGTTCTTCTACTCTCGTGTGGACTCTCTCCTTGGTTCTTCTTCGTCTCCTCAGTGGTCAACTCCTCTTCCTCTGGATATCTTAAATTTTCTTCTCGAGACCACCAAATCCACACTTCTCCTCTCTAACTTCATAATCCACAGTTGTGCACTAAATCCATCCAAATGGCACCTCAAACCTGGTAACAACCCCTAGAAATGCACTATAAAATAGTGCCGATCAGATAACGAACAAGGAACGAATCTCCATCAAAGATGCTAACAATCCACTAATTATGCAAATTAATTTTAATCAACTAAATCAAGCAAGAAATCAGCAAAATATCACTAACAACTTATGCGTGATTGTAGGAATCGGCTATAACAACTTTTGACAAGAAATTTCGAATCGGTCAAAGGCTTACTTTGAAGGGCTAATTCTCTCCTAGATCTTAGGGATTCAGTTAGGCCGTTTGTGTGGAGAAAATTTGGACGGATTCACCTAGATGGCGGAAGTGAAAAAATGGCGCAAACTAAGGGTGAGGATGATGGCGGAATGGATCGATGAAATGGGGAAGTGGAACTTGCAAACAAGAGCAAAGAGTGACTTACACGATCCCTGACGCTCTGATACCAATTGATGCGTCCTTGGCCTCGGGTTGGTCAAGATTGCCTCGGCTGAGCGGATCTAGATCGGATGTCACACACCGTCTTGTTTAGAGGTTGTTGACGTCCCTGGTGAGGAAGTCGATGGGAAAGTCGCAAGCCTTCAACGTGATAAAGGCGCAACGAATTTGGAGAGGAGGAATCAACGTGATGACTTCTTGAACAAGATCAACGTGATGATCTCGTAGTTTTGATTGAAAGAAATGGACAATTTTAGTGACGCAAGGACTCAATGGAAGAGAAAAGCTCTCTACTTCTATATTGAATCAAAATTTGCGTAACCTTACAAATGAAGCCAAAGAAGACTTAAAAAGACATAAGAGCCTCGGCATGGGCCAAGAGGCTTAATGGGCTAGCCCACTCGACATGAATGAAGCACACGCCCGAAATAGAAAGTGTTAAAAATAACAAGACAAAAATAGAAAGTTCTACAAATATCAAAATAACCTCAAAATAACATAAGTAGTAAGATATGTGGCTTGGCAAGCATGGCCGGCACCAAGGCGTGTGACGTTGAGGCAGAGACAACGGCAAGCGATGAGCATTAGGGTACTATAGCAACTTTATGGCATCGAGTGTCACGAGGAGCATGGGCGGCGTTGTTGTCGAAGAGGAGCCGGTGCTAGCGATGGAGTGGGCGACAAAAGACTGCGTGGCTTGAGCGATGGCCTTGGCATGCGCCCTAGTCACGGGGCCATTGGAGCGCAAGCTCATGGCATCTTCCTCCTCTTGGGTTGTCATAGAGGGCAAGGTCGCATCAGTTAAGAGATTGTACCTTCTCCAGAAACACACACACACACACGAAGAAACGAGTCTCTTTTCACCAATAAACACTTTATTAGAGCAATAGAATGCACCATGGAATGAATGGAAGAGAGCTTTTGAGTTCTAAGAGAAGCAAAAATCGTATCTTTAACATGCTTGACCGCAGAGATGCCGTCAAAATCCATTGAAACACACCCAGGAGAACGAGATTGGGTAGAAATTGGTTAGTATACACCATGATTCTTACAAATTAACATGATTAGGGCGAATAGAGGAGGAGGAGAACTAGATTGTGGTGATTGAGCAAAGGTAGGGTTTCAATTTAAGGGAGAAATTTCTAGAGTCGGGGAGAGAGATAGAGATGTGTAGAGAGTGTTTACTCTTTGGCTTTTTTTTACCTTTTTGGGGTTTCTAACTCGTTTGGTCACTCTGCGGCTATGCCCCATCCTACTCCTAATATATACTCCCTCCGTCTATAAATACTTATCTTTCCAGCCTTAAAATTTTGTCTACAAATACTTGTCCTTTTTGCTTTTTTACTCTTCACTTTACAAATTTGTCCTTATAATTAATATGAGGTTATTAGTTGTGATTTTCAATAAAGTGAAAAAATAGTATAATAAGTAAGGGTATACTAGTACTTTTGATAGTTTTTTTAAAAATTGTGAGAAATGCTAAAAAGATAAGTATTTCTAGACCGATGGAGTATAAAAGTTTGCTTTCAGATGCAATAAATGAAAGACTTCAGTGCATTTTCACTAAAAAAGAAGTCAAATTCCAAAAATATGTATAAGAAAACGATTTTAAAAAAAGTGGTAATTAATGAGAGATTAATTAATTGATTTGCATAAGTTCAATAAAAAAGTTGAGTTGTATATGAACAAGATTAAATTAAAAATGCAACATCCATCCAAATTCCACATGTAAAATATCCAAATTACTGTCAAGAATTCCCTACAAACAAAATTCCCCATTCATTAATCGAGTTTATATGTGTCCAAATTCATGATCATCATATTTTATGTGCAAATTTACATATTTCGACGCAAATATGTAAAATCAAAAGGTATCATTAAATTACAAAATATAATTTGATAGGTTACATTGTTACACTTTTAATCTTCAAAAATATACCATACAAACGATCACATGATATTAAGTAATTGTGCATATGGTTTGAACCAAATTAAGAAGACCGCAAACACAAACTGTTGATGTCAGTTACAGTCCAAGTACACGACCATTTCAAAATATTTAGTCGGTTTCCCTTCATATTTAATGCGCTTAATTAACATTGATTTGACCCTCAAATGCCCCAAATTAATATCTCGGAAAATCTATAAAGGGAAGAGATAAGGTGAGGATGAGGGCTTAGGATAAGAGTGAGGATGCTCCTAAACCGTCAGATCAAGAAAAAGTGTGCCAAATAAACCAAGGAAAAAATCCGGATACAATTTGGCACGACCGATTTTCTCGCGAAAAAAATGCATCCTGCATGCACACGCATTTTAGTCTGTATGCACACATACGTTGTTTTGCATGCGCACACACGTTGTTTTCATGTGCACACACATGTCATTTTACGTATGCACATGTAGCTTATTTTCGTTGGTTTTCATACGTATGCACACATGTTATTTCGTATGCGCTTTGATTTATTTTCGCATGCTCACATATGTTATTTTCATGTGCACACATGCACACCCACGTTGTTTCACATGCACACGTAGCACATACGTAGTACATTTCGTATGAACAAACATACAATTTTCACATGCACACAGCAGTATACTTCGCATGCAAACGGTAGTATACTTCGCATGCACACAGTCGTGTTTTCATGTGCACACGTTTTGTTCATTCGATATGAATGCACACGTTTTATGCATGCACACGAAAATGAATTTCACGTGCACACCGTAGTGTATTTGGCATGCACACAAATCTGCACTTCGCGTGCACGTGAATCCGTCTTTTTCGCGAATAATTCGGTTGTGCCGATTTTTTGCCGAAATTTCGAAAAGCGATATGGACACTCCGTTTGCTTCCCATCTGACAGCTCTCAATCGTCCTCATTCCTCTCCTCCTTTCCCATCCTCACCTGATCTCAACCCATCTATAAATGGGGATCTTTACCGTCACAACTTACATGGCATGGGAAAAACAAATAAAAAGGCACAAACAACGTAATTTAATTGGCAGAGGCATGGGGGAACAACAGTGAAACTGTTGTTCTCAACCCATCTATAAATGTTGAATCGTAGTGTGTTAGACAGAGAACAATGAAACTGTTCCCTGGGGTGATGAGTGTGCTAACTCTGATGATGACGAGCCAGAGGCATGGGGGAACAACAGAATGTGTGCAATGACTCTAAAGTCATCAAGTGAAGAACAAGAGCTCGCATCGAATCCATTCGACTTCTCATCGCAATATGCTGCCTTCAAAGGATTCACATTGTATCAAATGGATGTCAAAACAACCTTCCTCAATGGCTATCTTCAAGAGGAAGTATATGTGAAACAACCCCCAGGCTTTGAAGATGTGGATCGTCATGACCATGTGTATGCACTGGACAAGGCACTGTATGGGCTTAAGCAAGCTCCCAGAGCTTGGTATGACCGGTTGGCACAGTTCCTTCTCTCCAATGGATATAGATGTGGTACGATCGACAATACGCTATTCCTCTTGGAACACGTACAAAGGTGAGATTCTCGTAGTTCAAGTCTATGTTGATGATATTATTTTTGGTTCCACTAACCCTACCCTTGTAGAAAAGTTCAAAAATCTCATGAGCAGTGAATTTGAGATGAGTATGATTGGGGAACTTTCCTTTTTCCTCGGGTTACAAGTCTCTCAAACTTCTGAGGGAACAAGAGTGCATTAACAAAAATACATCAAGGAACTGTTGAAGAAGTATGGTATGGATAAAGCTAAACCTATTGATACTCCTATTTCTTCTAACACTCGTCTTGATGTAGATTTGAATGGAAAAGATGTATATGCTACAATGTATAGAGGAATGATTGGTGTTTTGGGACGAAAAGATCGATCGACCTAAATCGCCTTAGACGGGGTAACGAGTCAATCGGATAAAAAATCAATCCAAACCAAATAGACAATCAACCAAGCAAAGAATAGATGTGAAATGGCAATGTAATTTATATATCAAATGATGACTGAATCAGATCGAAATACAACTTATCCTTAGAGAATAAAGGATCGAGCCCTGTCCGACAGGCGTTTTGGTGTTTCGACCGGTAGCGATCGGGTAGAATCTTCGGGGGGTTTGAGTGAGAGTGAATATGCAAGTAGGCCTCTCGAAGGGTAAGTCAGTGGATGCTGTGTATAGATGTGTGTCCTGTTGTTTGCTTCTTCGTGGTCTATTTATGGTAGTTTTCCCCTTGTGTCTGTTATTGGTCTTCGTATTTATCCTCTATTAATTCCGTGCGAGATCTTTGGGATTTGCTCTTGATTGCCATCATAATCTATGTGTTTAATGTTGTTACCATTGTCACCGATCAAGCAATTAATGTCCAGGGTGAAACTTCCGGGATTCGGTCGGATCCTCGGCGTCTAAAGGGCATATGGCGCCTCTAACTCCTTATGGCCTTCGGCTTCGTCTAGACTTTGTCCCAATTCGTTCGATCCGATCTCTTGGAGTAAGTTTGGGCCCAACAATAACCCCAAGTTGTTTTGGGCTTCATGGCAGCTGTGAGATGGAGTCCAAGCAACTTTCATCCCACACGATCTCCACCCTCCGATCTAGGCGTGACAGGCGAGGGCTACGTGGCGATAATCCCGCTGCATGATGGGACGTCTCTGCGACTGCCGATTCCCTCCATAAATCTGAATCAAGTTTCTGACTGTTTGGCTTCATCTTCTTCCTTTGTTTCCTCATCTGGTAGGTTTTGCTAAGTTTTGTCGAAAAAAATTGCTCTTCGATTCCCTTCTCTCTCTGTTCTGGAGATGGTTTCCAGTGAATCTTCCGAGTCGACTGCTACTTGCTCGAACTCGAGCAAGAATGAGGTCCCCCCCCCACCTTTTCCTTCTGAAGGAGGCAGACGCTCTAACGGGGACTCTATTGGAGGCGGAGTTGGAGCAGATCCTTCAAGTCGGAGGCTTTCCTCCGAAGACGGTCGCAAGGTTGCCGTATCCAGACGAGAGAGCCGACGCTCACTAAGAGGGATGGGTTTGTTTCTATGCTTACCCGTTTAGGATTAGCCATACGTTTCCATTCTCCCCTCTTGTTAGGGATTTTTTAGCGACCCTGGCGCTTGCGCCGTGTCAGGTCATGCCGCAGGCATGGCGGATCCTTAGGGTTTTAGATTTGTTGAATGCTCAGTCTGGGGCTGGTTTTAACTTCGACGCCATGTGGTACAACTATTCTTTGGGGTCAAAGAGTTCTTCTCGTGTCCAGTTGCGTATTTATCCGGGTCGAAAGCCCTTGGTGTTTAACTTAGACGTAAACGACCGTGGATGGGGGTCGAAGTTTTTCTTCGTCGAGCATTCGTCTCTAGAGAAAGGGGGCGACTATTCATTTTTGCTGTCGGAGTGGCGAGTTGAGAGTACGTATTCGACTTCTCTTTGCCTGTTTTATGTGTTTTTAACCCTTTGCTTAACTCTTCTTTTTTGTAGTCCCTGAGGCTGAAGAGTTGGAAGCGGACGCTCAGTAAGAAGGTCTGACAAAGATTATTCTTAGTATCCCCGCGTCGGAGCGGAAGTTCATAAACGTCAACATGTTGTCGGTCTCCCTCACTACTCAGGACGTTATGTCGATTGTTTCATCGTCTCGGGTCAAGTGTGAGTTTTTGTTTGACTCGTGTATTTTTAATCGTCTGCTTGTGATTTATGTTTTGTCTGTTGTGTCAGTGTCTCCGGCTGGTCGGTCGAGTGCCCATTTAGGGATGGAAACGGGGCGGGGATTCCCCATTCCCCACGGGGAATCCCCACCACGGGGACGGGGACAGGGAGCTCCAACGGGGGCGGGGATGGGGCAAAAGTTTAATCCCCGTGCGAGGACGGGGAGCAGGGCGGGGATAGAGGTCCCCGTCCCGTTCCTCGCCCCTTCCCCGACCCCGGCGGAGAAACCCGTGGGGATCCCCGCTGAATGCATTATTTTTGTAATTTCTCTACCCCTAAACCCTAAATTTTATACAATTTAGTCCCAAAATCTCGTACAATTTAGATGTTAAACCTTAAATCTCAAACCCTTTAAACCATATACCCTAATATATATGCATTAAATCAAAATTAAAGATTTTGTGAGTGGTAAAACGGGGATGGGGATCCCCGACGGGGAACGGGGCTCCGACGGGGACGGGGGGAGATTTTTATCCCCGTTTGGGGATGGGGATGGGGACGGGGGATAGGTCCATAAACTGGGACGGGGACGGGGAGGGTACTCCCCGCCCCGAACCTGCCCCGTTGCCATCCCTATGCCCGTTTGAAGGGAGTGTATGGGAAAGGTCTGATAGAGCAAAGGTTGGCGATGGCCAGGGCCTCGTCGAGTAAATCGACGCCGGTGGAGTCGTCGCTTCCAGCCAAAGTTGGCTCGAAAAGGAAGGCATGTGCTTCTTCTGGTGATGTGAAGGTGGTGGACACTCCAAAGAAAAAGGCGACGGCTGCTCGTGGAGTCGAGAAGATCGACGCGGTCGGTCGATCGATTGCCGATCTCTTTCGTGCTCAGGACCCGACTCTGAAGTCTGAAGTTGATGGCGTCTCTCCCTTGGACTGTATTGGCGAAGCGGGGTGCTCTGTGTGGAAGGTAAGTCGTCTTGGCGGATCTCAAGTTTGTTCGTTTTCTTTCTCATAGTCGGGTGGAACCTTGATTGTTTCGATCTTGTCCTTTTTTTAGACTTTCTAGTTTCTCTTGGGGGCATATTCTGGTGTCAAAGATATGGTCGCTAAGGCCGAGGATAGGGCTGCTAGGTCAGATTCCGATCTGGCGTCTTTGAAGACCAAGGTGGAAGGAGCTGACAGTCGGTTTAGGGACGCCGAGCGCCGCTTCATTAGGGAGCTGAAGAATTGCCAAGATGACTTGGATTCTTGTCGGAGGGAGCTTAGTGAGAGCCAGTCAAGTGTTGAAGAGAAGGTGAAGCAGGCTAGGATTGAGGTTGGTTGGGTCACAAGCGACGTAGGCGCTTTCTATGCGTTGAAGTCGCGTGTCGAGATGATCGAGGAGTTTAAAGAGGGCAAGCAAGAGACCTGGGATTTGAAGGCAGAGAAAGAGACCATGGATACCTTGTTTCTAAAGGGGAATCCTGGTTCGAAGCTTTTCCAGTTGGCCGGCGTTGGAGAGGAATCTCTAGACGAAAGTGCCGGTGAAGACGATGTCCATTCTAGCGATACCGTGCCGCTCGAGCCCCAACCTTCCACCGATCCGGCCCCTGCTGAAGGTAATGCTGCGAATCCCGACCTTTGACTATTTTTCGTAATTGACTTGTGACCCCACCTGTGTGTGGGTAGGATGTTTTCTGTTTTGGCGACCCGTCTACCATCGCGGGTCGCATAATGTGTCTGTGGATGATTTGAAGTCCTATGTGTATGTAGGCAGACAATATGTTTTGGCGACCCGTCCATCATCGCGGGTCGCATGTATGTAAAAAATGCTTAGACTTTTATTGACGTAATCCGTTTTACAAAGGGTCGAACTTTTTTATGTGTTCGTATGTTTCGTCGGACTCTTCTAGAGAAGTTTATCGTTAATGCCTTTGATTTGTATGTCGGGTTCGCCCGTGTGCTCCGTCAAGTAGGGCTTGCCGTATGTATGTAAAGAAGGAGGCCTGCAAATGTATGTGTTTATGTTTAGTCATGACTTAGTGTTATGCCAAGGAGGAAAGCAATATGTCTCTATTGCATAAATGTAATAAGGTGTCTTAACCTTATGTATTGTGTAAGGTAGGCGGTGTGTCGACGTGCATGTGGTGTTCATCTCCCCGTGTTCTGATCGATCGTGTAAATGTAGTGTAAGCGCTTTTATTTGTGACTGGATCTAGTGTGTATGTCGATGTCGTCCTGTACTTAGGTTTGCAAGGAAAAATGTCCTTACTAGATGTGAATGCTCAGTTTCAAGGAATAGAATTGTGTTTGTAACAACAAATAGTATATGGTAGGTGAAAGAACGTTAGTGCCTTACCTCGCTAGTCTAGAAGTGGTATAACTTTAGGTGTGTTGCGTTCCAACTTCTCGGGATTGGTCGTCCATCTTTGTCTTCCAATTGCTATGCTCCTTGTCCGACTACTTCTTTGATTAGGTAGGGTCCTTCCCACTGAGGTGCGAGCTTTTCGTCGATCGAATTCTTGGTGTTTTGGAATGTCTTTCTAAGGACCCAATCGCCAACTTTGAAGACTTTGGCTCGAACATTTTTTGTTGTAACTTCTTGTGACCTATTGCTGGAACCTGACCATTCTAATTCTAGATTTGTCCAAGTTGGGTGCTAGCTCGATGTCGTTTTGTTCATTTGTCTGAAGACTGTAATGGGCCGTCGGAACCAATAGCTCGGCGGGAATGACCGCTTCACTTCCGTAGACGAGTGAGAATGGTGACTGTCAGGTCGCATTCTTTGGAGTGGTCCTGTCGGACCAGAGGATGAATGGGAGCTCATCTGCCCATTTTCTTTTAGCCCCTGTGAGGCATTTCTTGAGGTTGTTGACGATGATTTTGTTGCTAGACTCGGCTTGTCCGTTAGATTGCGGATATCGAGGAGTGGATGTGACCAGTTTGATGTTCCATTGGTCGTAAAAGGCTCGAGTCTTATGACTGATGAACTGGGAGCCATTGTCGCACACGATTTCTGATGGGACGCCAAATCTGCACAAGATATTGCGTTTTATAAACAAAATGACGTGTTGATCTTTTACCTCTCGGTAGGCTTCAGCTTCGATCCATTTGGAAAAATAGTCTGTCATGGCAAGGAAAAAGACTCGGTGACCCGATGCAGGTTAGAGTTTTCCGACGATGTCCATTCTCCATCTCATGAAGGGCCATGGTGCCAGAGTCTAATGGAGGAGTTCCAAGGGTTGATGAGGAACGGGTGCGTGTCGTTGGCAGGCATCGCACTTCTTGGTGTATTCCATTGCGTCTCTATTCATTGTGGGCCAGTAGTATCCGGTTCGCAAAGCTTTCCCTGAGAGGCTTCGCCCACTTGTGTGGTTTCCACATTCTCCTTCATGTAATGACTGTAAGACGCATCCGACTTTTGGAATCTTGAGGCATCGTAGGAGTATCCATGTGACAGATCTTTTGAACAAGACATCACTTATAATATCGAAGGAAAAAGCTTATACCTTTAGCCTTTTTGCTTCTGTTTTGTCAATGGGTAGGATGTCGTCTTTTAACCATTTGACGTAAGGTAATGTCCAGTCGTCCTGATTGTTGATGATGTCTTCCTCTGGTCGGTCACCTATCTCCATCGTGACAAGTTCTTCCAAAGGTGTGATCGTTCCCTTGGATGTTTTTGGAACAACTGGTGTTGTGATGTGTGCCAGTGGGATATTTGGGAATTCCTTTGGATCCAAGACGGACCCTAAATTGGCTAGTGCGTCAGCCTGAGAGTTGAGATCTCTGGGCACCTGCCTGATGTCGAATGTTTGGAATTGGTCGATTAGTTTCTTGGCCACGTCCAGATAAGCTATCATCCTGTCGTATTTGGCATTGTACGACCCTTGTATTTGATATACGACTAAGAGGGAGTCACAAATGACTTCGATCTCTCGGACTCCTAGGTTGCATACCAAGATGAGCCCAAATATGAGTGCTTCGTATTCAGCTTCGTTGTTGATTGCGTCCCATTCGCACCTTATGGCCTGGGCTATCTTGTCCCCTTGTGGTGACTTCAGCACGACCCCTAGTCCTGAACCTCTAGCATTCGACGTGCCATCAATGTGGAGCTCCCATTTTCATGTCTCATCTGTCGCAAATAACTGTGTTGCCTCTTTGGCGGCTTCTTGCCCTAGGGTCGGGCTGAAGTCTGCCACAAAGTCAGCCAGGGCCTGCGACTTGATCGCTGTTCTGGGCTCGTATTCAATATCGTAGCCGCTGAGGTGTATGGCCTACTTGGCCATTCGTCATGTGAACTCGGGCTTCCTCGTGATTGCTCTCATGGGATGGTTAGTGCGGACAATTATAGTATGGGATTCGAAATATGGTTTGAGTTTATTTGATGCCATTACCAGTGATAGTACAAGTTTTTCTAACGATGAGTACCTTGTCTCCGCTGGAAGTAATGTCCGACTGACGTAGTATATCGGCGACTGCTTGTCGTCTTCTTCTCTTACCAGAATTGCGCTTACGGCCGACTCCGATACTGCCAGGTACAGTAGTAATGGCTCGTCGTCCTTGGGTTTGGTTAATAACAAGGGACCGGCCAGGTATTTCTTCAAGTCCTGAAACGCGACTTCATGTTCTTCCGTCCATTGAAAGGATTTGTTCTTCTTGAGAGCGTCATGAAAGGGTTTGCACTTGTCGGATGACTTTGAGATGAATCTGTTCAGGGCTACTATCCGACCTGTCAGTTTTTGCATGTCTTTGATGCACCGAGGGGATCGGAGGCCGATGATGGCCTTGACTTGTTCTGGGCTGGCTTCTATTCCTCTTTGTGTTACCATGTACCCTAGGAACTTTCCTGACGACACTCCGAAAGAGCATTTCATAGGATTCAATTTCATGTTATATCTTTTTAGTACCTTGAAGCTTTCGCGGAGATGGTCGATGTGGTCTTCTTTCTTTTTTGACTTGACCAGCATGTCGTCTATATAGACTTTCATTGTGTCCCCAATCTGATCTCTGAACATCTTGTTGACCAGTCGTTGATAAGTGGCCCCTGCATTTTTTAGTCCGAAGGGAATTACTTTGTAACAATAGATACCTTGGCTTGTGACGAATGTCGTTTTCTCTTGGTCTTCTGGTTCCATGAGAATCTGATTGTAGTCACTGAATGCATCCATGAAGGATAACATTTTGTTCCCCGTTGTTGCATCGACCATCTCGTCAATATGAGGGAGCGGAAAGGAGTCTTTAGGACAAGCCTTGTTAAGGTCAGTGAAGTCGATACAGACTCTCCATTTGTCGTTTTTCTTTTGGACTACAACCACATTGGCCAGTCACTCGGGGTAGTTGACTTCCCTTATCTTTCCTGTTTCCAGCAGGCTCCTGACCTCGTCGTCGACAATCTTGTTTCACTCTGGGGAAAATTTCCTACGCTTTTGCTTCACAGGGGGGTGAGATGGATCTACGTTCAATTTATGAGTAATAATGTTTGGAGATATACCGACCATATCTTCATGTGACCATGCAAAACAATCAGCATTAGATCTAAGGAAATTCAGAATTTGTTGTCTGGTCGAGTCGTCCAGGTCCGACTCGACCCTTACTGTTTGGTTTGGCTTTGAAGGATCTAGTGCGATCTCGTCAAGCTTTTCCATTTCTGGTTCGTCGTATCGACTAGATCCTTCGCCGAGCTGTGATTGCTATGCGGTTTGGCTCGACCGCGCTCTTCATGGAGGCGACATAGCACTCCTTGGCCATCCTCTGATCTCCCTTGATTTCTTGGACTCCCCACTTGGTAGGGAACTTGATGATTTGATGGTACGTTGAGGGTACCACCTTCATAGCATGTATCCATGGCCTACCAAGAATGCAATTATAGGGAGATGGGCAATCTAGGACTAGAAATTTCACCTGTTAGTTTACCCCTCCGGCGTATGTCGTAAGAACGATTTCGCCGATAGTATGTTTAACTTCGCCGCTGAATCCGACTAATGGAGTCGATTTCTTGATAAGGTCATCTTCGCCCAGACCCATCCCTTTGAGGGCGTCGAAGGTCAAGAGATTGGTTGAACTTCCTGTATCGATTAGTACTCTACGTATCAAACAGTTCCCAATAGACAAGGAGATTACCAGACCATCGTGATGGTTTTCCGACCCGTCGGCATCGAATTCGTCGAACGTGACCGTCGAGAGGTCGGAGACCCTGGTCTGTCTGAACTCCGGCGTCTCGGGTTTACTGCCTTTGCTTTCTTTTGCATGTCTTTTGGCTGTGGAGTACGTGTTCCCACATACATCTGAGCCCCCTGAAATGGTATTGATAATTTTTGTATGGACATGAGATGGGGGTTTATCTTGTTTTACCTGATCTCGTCGTTCCATGGTGGCTTTGGCCCGTTCCGAGATTACGTCGCGCAAGAGTCCTTGCGCGAGTAACCTGGCGACCTCTTTGCGTAAAGTGATGCATTCGTCCGTTGAGTGACCGTGGTCATCGTGGAATTCACACCACCTGCTCATGTCCTTTTTGACGTCCGGTCGGTCGTTCTTTTGGGGCCATCTTACCTCTTTCCCATACTTGTCGAAACACTTGACGAGCTCCGATACGGAGATATTGAAATTGTAAGACTGAACCCTAGGAGTCAATGTTGGACCATCTCTCCAGTCTTGGGACCTGTCCTGGAAGGAGTTTATCTGATTCTGGTCATTTTGGTTGCGAGGGTAGGGGTGATGCCGTCTGTCTCGACGGTTGTCGGAAGAGGATTTGCGATCGGATTGATCGGGTCCATGGGTCGCTTTTCGCGATTCGCGATCTTCTTCCAGACGTACCTCGGCCATGGTTTTGGCTTGGACATCTTCGAAACTTCTGCACGGGTACTTGGTGATCTCGTTGTAGAGGTTGTTGTCCTTGATCAGGCCTTGTCGGAAAGCTTCGATGGAGGTGGTGACGTCACAATGGGGGATCGCGACTTTTTCCTTATTGTACCTGTTAAGATAGCTCCGGAGAGGTTCGTTATACCTTTAGGTGATTCGATAGAGATCACTTGACTGCCTTTCTAGCCTCCGACTGCTGGCGAATTGGATTTTGAAGGAGTTTACCAGATCCGCGAACGAGGCGATTATTCCCTGAGGCAAACGCATAAACCAGGTCAGGGCGGGACCCACGAGAGTCATGCCAAAGCTTTTGCATATGACAGCCTCGCGGCTCTCCCTTGGAATAGATGCAGTCATTAGTTTTTGTTTATAGAGAGAAATGTGATCATCTGGGTCGTTAGTGTCGTCGAATGTCGCCATGCTAGGAAGGTGGAACTTCTTTGGGATTTTGACTCTGGCGATCTCTCCGATGAATAGAGATTCCTCGTATCCACTCGACGCTTCCTTCTTGATCGGCTGTGGAACTCTGAGAATTCTAGCGATGCGATCGTCAAGTGTTTTCATGTGCTGACTGAGTGTCTGCTGGACGAGATCCAGGATGTCGGGAGGATTGGTAACCTGTGGTTCGTCGATTCGGGTTCCTGCTGACCCGATCGGTGTGGAGAAAGTAACATTGTTAGTTGAAAACGGATTGACTAGAGGAGTTTGAGATGTACCCTCAGTATTCCCGGGGCGTCATATGCTCGGGGGGGTCAGTTCGACGCCATCCATGTCGAGACACGTACGGACGTTGCTATGGATGGGCATCCGCCTGGATCTAGAAGCCACCGATTGTACCTGCGTCTTAAGAGACTCATTTTCATGGGTTAGTTGTGCAATCTCGGCCTCGGATTGGGTGGATAAGGTAGCCAAGGCTTCAGTCTTTTGGTGTTGCTGGGCAAGTTCCTCTTGTAGGGCAATCATTTTTTGGGCAAGCTCTTGGAGTTGGTTTGGAGTAGGATTTTCGGTTGTGTTTCCTTGAGCTTGGGTGTCGTCTTCGAAGCGTGGCTCCTCGGTATCGGTAGGTGGGTTGATAGTCATGGTTGGAGGATTTTCGAGATGGTGATCGGCAAGTTGCCCCACGGTGGGCGCCAAATTGTTTTAGGATGAAAAGATCGGTCGACCTAAATCGCCTTAGACGGGATAACGAGTCAATCGGATAAAAAATCAATCCAAACCAAATAGACAATCAACCAAGCAAAGAATAGATGCGAAATGGCAATGTAATTTATATATCAAATGATGACTGAATTAGATCGAAATACAACTTATCCTTAGAGAATAAAGGATCGAGCCCTGTCCGACAGGCGTTTTGGTGTTTTGATCGGCAACGATCGGGTAGAATCTCTGGGGGGTTGAGTGAAAGTGAATATGCAAGTAGGCCTCTCGAAGGGTGAGTCAGTGGATGCTGTGTATAGACGTGTGTCCTGTCATTTGCTTCTTTGTGGTCTATTTATGGTAGTTTTCCCCTTGTGTCCGTTATTCGTCTTCGTATTTATCCTCTATTAATTCTGTGCGAGATCTTTGGGATTTGCTCTTGATTGCCATCATAATCTTTGTGTTTAATGTTGTTACCGTTGTCACCGATCAAGCAATTAATGTCCAGGGCAAAACTTCTGGGATTCGGTCGGATCCTTAGCGTCTGAAGGGCATCTGTCGCCTCTAACTCCTTTTGGCCTTCGGCTTCGTTTGGACTTTGGCCCAATTCGTTCGATCCGATCCCTTGGAGTAAGTTTGGGCCCAACAATTGGTTCATTACTCTATCTAACGGCAAGTACGCCAGATATTATGTTTAGTCTGTGTCTTTGTGCTAGATTTCAAGCAAATCCTAAGGAGTCACACCTAACTGAACTCAAACGGATCTTGCGGTACTTGAAAGGGAACGACAATATCTGCCTTTGGTATCCAAGGAACAGTGGGTTTGAACTTGTGGGTTTCACTGATGCTGATTTTGTTGGCCATCTAGTGGATCGCAAAAGCACATCAGGGATGGCACAATTCATTGGCCCATGTCTTGTCTCTTGGGCATCAAAGAAACAAAATTATGTTGCTCTTTCCACCGCCAAAGCTGAGTACGTAGCTGCTATATCTTGTTGTGCCCAGGTATTGTGGCTCAAACAACAATTGGAGGATTTTGGTATGTCTACTGGCACCGTTCCCATTATGTGTGATAATACTAGTGCTATCAACATCTCCAAAAATCCTGTTCATCACTCACGTACTAAGCATATTGATATTTGTCACCATTTTCTTCGTGACAATGTTGAGAAAATTTTCATTAGAATGGATCATTACAGGACAGAGGATCAAGTTGCAGATATCTTCACCAAAGCACTGGATAGAAAACCCTTTGAGTATTTGAGAATGCTCCTTAGGATGATCTCTCTAAACTGAGGAACTCACTATCCACTATTCCCTCCATGATTGGCTAAATTGATAAAACCTATTCAAGGAACATATTCTATGTCGCTTATTAGTTGTAAAATTTAGTTCATCATGTCTTGTTATGCGCTATGTGTTACATGATATCATAATTACTTGCTACTTCTTTACTTGATCATTTGTGCTTTAGGGTTACATGATAACATCTTCGTTCATGCCCAAAGCAACCAATTTGATTATTTGAACCCTCATTACAAGCCAAAATGATTATTGGTTGCACTGTCGTCCTAAGCCTGAATCCAGGTAAACGTTCCATATCAACCTTTCTTTGTTTACAAATTTTTACTGGGAATCATTATCTGGATCGTCGTTGTTCCCTACCTCTATTTTTGTGTGGATATATCTTTGCATTTTTGTGTGAACCCATTAAAATATCCCAACTAGCCTTTCTATCCACTCAAGCAACTCAGAGTCATCTTGATGGAGCTTTATCTAAGGGGGAACTGCAAAAGGAACAGTGAATGGGAACAACTTGTTGAACGTTGAGACTTGCAGGTAAACGTTGCTCTCTGCGACGCTTGAATTTAATGGTGATTTGATAGCTCTGCAGCGAGGAACAATACATTTGCGAGAAACGAGAGAAAGAGTGTTGTTACCTATAGAGAGAGAAAAGATTTGATTGCCGATTTGGATGATGTCAATGGCGAGATTTTTGGTAAGCCAATCCTATTTTTCCTTAATTACTTTCTTCCCAAATGTCTTCCCTTCTATAAATCTTCATCCTCACCACAATCCGATTTACCCTACTCTCTCACTTCCTAACTCTCTCTTAATCTCTGCAATCCTCTCTTTGCTCTTTGTCGTTATCAACCCTAATCTTCTTCAATCCCTCCTTTCTCAAACACAACCACACCATCATGTCTACCCCAACATCCTCTTCTACCCCCGCCATTGACGTCTCCGGCTTCACTGAGGATCAACTGGCTGCTCTCAAGCAATCTATTGAGGCATACCAGGTTGCTAGAACTCCGACCTCCAAGGATATCACCTCCATTGCTATAGTGGTGGAAATAGCCAAAGAGGCCACCTCCTCAATCGCTGAACTACAAGAGGAACAACCTCAAGGGGAACAGCCACAGGAGGAACAGCTCTAGAAAACTGATGCTTCCAGAGATCTGGTGGTTGTCACTGAGCAAGAAGAAGTCAACTCTCCTCCCAAATCAAAAGAAGTTGAAGAGGAAGAGGCCATTGCTGAAGTGGAAAGCGATCTAGGTCTTCATCCTCTTGAATCTGTTGAGCCCAGTTGCAAGCGAAAGCACACTATCGGCTCTGAGGATGATGAGGACCTTGATGTTGAGATTACAGGGGAACAGCGAGTGTCCACCGGCTTTTCAACTCCGACAAAGTCTGTCGACGGTGAGACCACTCCAGGCCCATTGAAGGAACGTCTGCGATCGGCGAAGAAGATCGAGGCCAAGAAAGCTGAGGTGAAGAAGGTTGAGTCTAGAAAGAAGGCAAAGGTGGAGGAACCACCTGTCGAAGGGAAGAAGATCCTTCCCCACCTCCTAATTCCTGAAGGGTTCCTTGTCGACAATGACTTCGACGACATATTGGAGCGCCTCAAATTTCAAGGTTGGGACCACCTCTTCTCAAACTGCATCATGGTCAATCCTGACCAAGTCCGCGAGTTCTACCATTCCTTCCAACTCAACACTGCATCTACTATGGTGGGAACGGCGACTGTCAATGAGGAAGATTTGTCGTTCACTGTGTCGAAGGTTGCTCGACTTCTAGGTGTCTCTGCTGAAGGATTTTGTGAAGTTCCTGGCGAGAAGATCACCGATGCTCAGAAGAAGGCCAAGGAGGCTAGTGCTCAGAGGCTCTTTAAGTCCACATATGGAGCCACTCATGTGTCTGCCCTCACTCTGCCTCGGCGAATAGTGCATCATATCATTATGAAAGTTGTCGTTCCTAGGCAAGAGAAGAGGAACGCGATCACTGCCACCGATCTGCTACTGTTGGACAAGTTTTGGCACATGGAGAAAATTGACCTTCCTAGGGTCATTCTACAACACATGGCAAAATGCAGTGCCAAGACTCACTCCCTAGCCAACCCAAACGTCATCAAGCTTATTCTACAAGCAGAAGGGGCTTACAGAGAAGAAGGGGAAGTTCCCATGGTCACCGAGTTAGATATGGTGAATGTAAATAAGATGAGATATCAAGGAGATGACAAGGGAACTATGCATGTGTCCAAGATTATGAAGCGAGAAGCTGGAGAGGGAACATCAAAGGGTGGCTCTGTGCAAAGCCAGATGTTGACTGAACTGTGAGAGATCAAGAACATCATGTCACTGCTTCTTGAGTATTTTCTCAACAAGGACAAAGACCAGAAATGGGATTCTGAGTCTTGAGTGGAACCCTTCTCTACCCTAGCCCGTCTTTTCCTGTTTCTCTTGGGTTTATTATGTTATTTTGTGATCTTGCTTGCTCTTTTGGTTTTGTTTAGTTGTTTGCTATGTTTTCTATGATATTTTGTAATCATTCTTTGCTCGATATATGAACTTTATTTTGCTCCTAATTTGCAACAATAGTCCTATTGTTCCCTTGTTTGTCTTTTGATCTTTTGATGATGCCAAAAGGGGGAAGTGTGGAAAATTGTGATGAACTCAGTAAAGTGAGGTAACAACTTTATTATTCTTAATTTTGTATGAATTTTTGAAAGATGCTAGTGCTGATGGGGAACGATGATGCAACTTGAAGGTATGACTTGCTTTTATTCATTTGATATAAAATTTTGCTTAACGTTTGATCTTAGAAACATTATGACTTATATATTTTTGCTTTTTACTTTATGTTATGATTGAACAATTTTGAATGGGTTTGTCATCACCAAAAAGGGGGAAATTGTTGGAACCATGACGATAAACACCATTGGGTTTGATGATGATAAACACCATTGGGTTTTATGGTTTACATTGTTTCTATGAGTTCCAGGGATTGTGAACGATTTAGGGAACAATGGAAATCATGTGAAAGAAGAGAAAGCAGAGGATTGCTAAAGAACGTGGTGAAAACATGGAACAGTTATGCGGAAGCAAAATTGAATAATTAAGCGCACGTATAGTTCATACAAGGAAACTTTTATACTTGGAAACAGCGTATAAGGAACAATGAAGAACTCAGAAGTTGCCAGCTGTTACCAGTGAAGACCGCTACTTATGGAAACCTTGTTTTGAAGATCCACTCGGAGAGAGAAGAGCTAGATAGCGTGTCTTAGGAAAGTTTACTTATGGAAACCATGTGTTTATGAGTCAAGTTGTTTAGAAGGAAAAGAAATCTCAGACTGTAACCATGTATAGAAACTGATAGGTGTCTTAGGTGTTTGGTAACAAGGTCTTGGCTACCACTATAAATAGTTGAGGATATCTTAGGAAAAGGTATCTCGGTCATCACTAAGGAAGCATACTGAAGAGCTATTGCGATTGAGATCAAAGGTTCAAGGCAAGGTACGAACTAGTGTTGTGAGTACTTGCTTAGAGTCATTATTGTGTTCTTGTGTTGTTACTAGTTGATTGCACTCAAAGTCTAGAAACCTAGGAACTGTGTGTGATTAGGTGGAGATAAGACTTGTGAGATTGTACAACTTATTAATAATACAAGTACACGTGTTTGAAATCCTCCTAGGGCAACACCTAGAGGTAGAGGTTTTCTCTTTTCAACTAGTTGGTTGATAGAGTTTCCTCTCTAAGAAACTGTCTTGTTGTTACTACTGAATCTCTGTTATTTCTGTTGTCCAGGGAACAGTTTCACCGTTCCCTGTCTAACACACTACGATTCAACAGAAACAATGATTTTATTTTTATCTGATTTCGCTTTTATGTTAGCCAAGTCACATATTTGTTGTAGAATATACTGGGGATGATGCATAATAATCTTGAAAATGATGGTTTTACTCTACATCGAAGAACGAAGATGTATGTAAATCATGTGAACTAGATTTCTCTATTTAGATCAAATTCTTATTTTTTGGGCTATATATAGGGGATGTTAATCTTCACACTAAATTAATAAACTTCACACCTTAAAATTACAATAATATCCTTATCCAAAATATGGCAATATTCTTCCCCATAATAATATCTTATAACATGATTGCCTAAATCCCAAATTTAAACCTCATGGAAAGTCATAACAATCGTTAATTTTACAATAACATCATTGCCCATAATATGGTAACATGCATTTATCCAAAAAAAAGAATAGTTGATAAAGTATTTAGTACACAAAAAACCTCCAAGTGGCAGGAAAAATGCAGAGGAAGCTAGGAAACGTGGGCAGTATTGAAAAGAGAGAATGAAAAAAATTGTTGGTGGGTGGAATCTGTTTAGAATAGGTGTTTGATTAAAATTTTGATGGGTACATATAATATTATTCTTCTAAAATATTTTGTTTGGAGCTTCTTCAATTTGACGTCCAGTTCTCCACATTTGATCCAAATCTATGATAAGACCGTTTTTTCATATTCGTCGACGAGGTGTGGAAACACTTTTATGGAACACCGGCCAACAAATATGAAAGTACTCTTACATATTTCTAAATAGGGGTAAATGAAATAAAACCATCAATCTTCAGCACTAACACGAAAAAAAGAGGTAGCAGGTATGACAGAAATATCATCAGTCATCAGAATCAACATTCAAAATAGAAGGAGAGCTGGTAGGCATGGCATTCAAATCTATCTCCCTGCGTGGGTGTATACGATGATAGTGGTCGATACGATTAGCGTAGTGTCTATCCCATCCTTCGATAGTCGCATCGTGATATCCAAACCATGTGGCGAAAATGTCGGGCATAGGTGAATTCTCCACCATAGTCAACTGTAAGAATAATTAATAAGCACAACTAAGTAATAATTTTTAAGAGATCAAATATAACAAAATTTGTAATTGAATTTAATTTTACTAAACATACCTCCATGTAATGTTCATGCAATAAAGTTATATATACAACTTTCTCTAGAGGATGTATACCCTGATCGGTTGTTAACGGGAGATATGTATACGATCCCCAGTAAGTTCCAGCTTCGCACAAGATAACCAAAGCTATTTGATAAGTAGTGGCAATGAGATGTTCGGCTTTAGGTGCAGTCATTGATCAGCGCTACTTTGTAGGGTTTAATTAGGAGTTGTTATCGGTGTTTTGGATACCATTTGGAGATGTTTAGAGCGTATTATAGAGATTGGAGTTGAGAATGAGAAGTGTAGATATGGTGATTTGGAGAAGCAAAATGAAGATTTATTGAAGATGAGAAGGAAGCCACCCAAGAAGACGAAGAGAAACCAAGTGGAGAGGAGCTACAGGAGAAAACCGTGGTCGCGGGGCTGAGGGCCGCGGTCGCGGAATCAACGCGAGGCGAAGAGCAAGAAATCCGAAGTTCCGCGATCGCGGAATTCCGAGGGCGTGGTCGCGGAAAAGCCGAGAGCAACTTTGATATTTCCGCGATCGCGGAAGCTTTACCCGTGATCGCGGAAATCTGTGTCATCGGCACGTCCGAAGATTTTCCGAAGATTTACTTTTTCCTTTTATTTCCTTTTCTTTTTATTTCTTTATTCCGGTTAGATTATTTTATTTATTTTTAGATTATGTTTGTGATCTTTGGTTTTAGGTTTAGTTTATTTAAACCTAGTTCCAACAGCCTCCATTCATCATCAGATCATCATCGAATCATTCATTATTCGGTATTATTTTCCCTTTGAGTTATGAAGAACTAAGCACATTTGCTTAGTCCGACGATTGAAGCCTTCATTTGATATATGATTGTGAGGTTATAACTCTATTTCATATTCCTTTGGATTATATCTTTTCTCTTGAGCTTATTCCTATTGATTATTATTGATTTGACTGGATTGGCCACCTAGTTGATATTAGTAATTGTCTATTGCTAGAGTTTGGATATTTCGGGTTGAGATTCCTTATCTTGTGTAGCAAACATGATATTCTAGGACTGGTAGGACTAGTTTATTGTGAAAGAGAATTGATTATATGTTAAATACTGCGGGTCGTGGTGTTGCATGTATCCTGGTTAATTCTTATGCTTCTTGCTGTTATTGAATTAAATCTTGAAGGTTGGTAGGGATTGTTTAATAGTTAGGGTTACTAGGACGGGTAGGACTGGTAACTAATTCAGAATAGGGACAAAAATAATCATAGGAAAGAATAGAGATAATCTAGGACCAATAAATCGAATGAATGGTGGATATTTGTTTGGCTAAGTGTTTTTCCCTAATTGATTACAACCTTTGTTTTATTTACTTTGTTTACTTGCAACCAAATCAACCAAAACTCCCCTTTGTTACTTTGGCATATTAATTCGCATAAAGAAAGATAACTCCTCCATGTGGGATTCGACCCTTACTTGCGTATTCTACTAGTTTAGGTTTTTAAGGATTATTTTGTTTAGGGCACACGACTTTAGCCCCTATCAAATTGGCGTCGTTGCCGGGGAGGCAAGTTTTAATTTTTCTTTGTGTGTGTTTGTGTGTCTATTTTTGTGTGGACCCATCTTATGGTCCACACCCGTGCTACTAACATTCCATTGTTAGATTTTGATTCACAGATTGAGAGAACAATTTCCAGAAGTCGTGTGGCAGCCCGTACACAACTAGAGATGGCTGACGAAGCACAGACGTTGAGGCAGTTGACTGCCCCTAATCTGCAGCAACAACCGCTGGTTGTGCAGTTCCCTGAGCTGGCAGATGGAGTTAATTTCGAGCTGAAGTCCGGGTTAATCCACCTACTCCCCCACTTCCATGGGATGAGTGGAGAAGACCCCAACAAACATCTGGTTGAGTTTCATTCCGTCTGCACCAGCATAAAGCCAAAGGGCGTGACTGAAGACCAGATCAAGCTGAGGGCCTTTCCTTTCTCTCTAAGGGATTCGGCCAATGATTGGTTCTACTACTTAGCCCCAGGGAGCATAGACACATGGGCCAAGATGACAAAGGCCTTCCTGGAGAAGTATTTCCCTACGACTAAGCTCAACAGCCTGAAGAGGAGCATCAGCAACATTGAACAGCAGGCTGCTGAGTCGTTATACGAGTACTACGAGAGGTTCAAGAGGTTGACTTCTAGCTGCCCCTACCATGGGTATTCAGAGCAAGATCTCGTAATTTTATTTGTACGGTGGTCTTCTTGACGAGGAGCGTCGGATGGTAAATGCGGCCTGCGGAGGAAATATTTTGAACAAGACGCCTGCTATAGCGTTTGAAGTTTTCATTGAGCTATCTGAGGGCTCAAGACAGTTTAGTAAGAGGGCGAGTGCCCAATCAATCAAGGCTGCAGACTCCCAGCCAAATGCCTCACTAATTTCTGAGTTGGCTGAGATGAAGGAGATGATGAGGAGGTACATGATGAAGGGTGGCCAGCAGCAAGTCAAATCATGTGGGATATGCTATGACACGATGCATCTGACCGATGCATGTCCCACGCTGTAGGAACCCACTGCTGAGGTGAATGCTATTGGAGGATACAGCCCTTCAAGGCCAAGATATGACCCATACTCCAACACATACAATCCAGGGTGGAGAGATCACCCCAATCTAAGGTACGGGAATCAGCAGAGTACTCCTCAAGGTTAGGAAAATCAAGAGTATCAACAGAGGCCTCCACAATTCCTACAGCGCCCACAACAATATCAGCAGCCTGGGGGTCAACAACAACAATTTCGAGCTCCATATGACCCAAGACCCCAAGGCCAAAACGCAAGTTCGTCTATGTCTAGTGATGACATGATCAAAACTCTCATCCAGAGTATGTCGACCATGGCTAGCACTGTGACCTCGATGGGGTCACAAATTCAAGCAGTGGTCCAACATCAGCACGAGATGAAGTCTAGTATTCAGAACTTGGAGAAGCAAGTGGGACAAATCTCCATCGCAGTGAGCAAGCTGGAAGCCCAAGACTCGGGAAAACTACCATCTCAAACGGTAGAAAACCCGAGGGAGCGAGTATATGCCATGACACTGCGGAGCGGTACACAAGTGGAGGAAACCCGAGCACAACAGAAAGAAATCTGCGACCGCGGAACAGAAGTCCACGACCGCGGATTGGTCACTGAGGAAGAGCCAAAAATCGGAGATTTTCCGCGACCGCGGACAGATTTCCGCGATCGCGGAAAAGTTGTTGTTGAAGACGATGTTTACGATGAAATTCCGCGACCGCGGACAGATACCAGCGATCGCGGAAAAGCTCCTGGAGCACCTAACCCCCTCGAAGACGTCTATGATTCGTATGTGCAACCCAACTTCCCTCCGCTCTGTACATTGAAACCTCCCGCACCCTTCCCTGAGGCTCTGAAAGATACTAGAAGGCCGGAGAATGACAAGGAATTATTTGAGACCTTCAGCAATTGCGAGGTAAATATTTATTTGCTCAAACTTGTTAACAGCATCCCTCGCTATGCCAAATTCTTGAAAGAGTTGTGCAATTTAAAGAAGAAGAAGAAGAAGAAGGCTGTGAAGGAAAAGAAGAAGGTCATAGTCAGTGAGAATGTATCCGCTATGCTACAAAAGCGGTTGCCCAAGAAGCGCAGTGATCCGGGCATGTTCACTATTCCCTGCAAGATTGGAGGCACCATGTTGGACAACACTTTGCTAGATTTGGGTGCCTCCATCAATGTGTTGCCTCTTTCACTGTATCAATCTAGAGAGGTCGAGCCATTAGAGAAAACAGAGATTGTAATCCAACTGGCGGACAACTCCTATGTGTATCCCAAAGGAGTGGTGCAGGATGTGTTGGTAGAAGTGGATAAACTGATTTTCCCTGCGGACTTTTTTGTTATGGATACGGGGTAAGACAAACACGCAGCCCCTGTGATGCTAGGAAGGCCGTTCATGAACACGGCGGGCACAAAGATTGATGTGAGTAGTGGTTCGCTCACGATGGAATTTGACGGGGTGAAGGTCGGATTCAACTTAGATGATGCAAAGAGACACCCTCCTGATGGAGACCCCGAGTGTTCAACGGATGTGAGCAACCCCAGCTGAGTGGGAGGGCACCACGTCGAGCCATGACAATAACTAAGGCGCTGCTCGGGAGGCAACCCGAGGTTTGTATTTCTTTTCATGTCTTTTTGCTTTCATGCTTTGTTTTGTTTTTGTTTTTTTCTTTTAGATTAGACCAACCCGAGGTCAAGAGTGATGTGAGTTTATGTGAGCCCATCTATTGAAAAAATGAAATGAGTGGCTTGGTGAAAACCCGAAAGGGCGCCTTGGCAAAATGAGTGAAAAGAAGAAGAGTGATTATTAGGATTCCTCATTTTTCCTGGCATGGTGACATAAGAAGAGGTGATATAAGGAGGATTCGGGTAGGTCACTCTAGGAGTTATAAGAAGAAAGATGGAGGCTAGGATTAGATGTTTTTTCACTCTATGGTGTTCGGGATAAGCTTGGGGGAAGTACTCTGCTTTCCTTTAAGCTTGTTGGTTGTGTGTTGTGTTATTGTGTGGGTGCCTTGGAGATTCATGATTAGGTGCAATTCTTAGTGGAGATGGTTTTTCTATGCTTCCTGAGACCTTGGGGATTTGATTGGAGGAGTAGGTTTATTTTAGCTTACTCGAGGACGAGCAAGGTTTAAGCATGGGGGAATTTGATCAGCGCTACTTTGTAGGGTTTAACTAGGAGTTGTTATCGGTGTTTTGGGTACCATTTGGAGATGTTTAGAGCGTATTGTAGAGATTGGAGTTGAGAAGAAGAAGTGTAGATATGGTGGTTTGGAGAAGCTAAATGAAGATTTATTGAAGATGAGAAGGAAGCCACCCAAGAAGACGAAGAGAAACCAAGTGGAGAGGAGCTACATGAGAAAACCGCGGTCGCGGGGCTGAGGTCTGTGACGTGCTGTCATTCCTAGCTGTCAAATATAAAACCTCACAAATAAACTAGTATAGTCAATAAGCAAAGGTTGATCCCACAGGGAAGGAGCGAAACTAATGGTGGTTGCATGCAATGTCACTAAAGGGGGGATTGTAGGTTGATTGGTCACAATTAAGTCAAACACAGCAAAGTATATGATGAAAATATCAAAGAGAGAAAACACTTAGCCAAGTAATGTCCACATAAGTCATTCAAAGGTTGTTCCTTGATTATGCCCTATCTTCCTATTCGGTTGTTCCTGTCCTGATCTTGTGTAGATTAATAGGGAAACCATCCCTAAGAACCCTTACCAATGAATAACCCTAGCACCACTAATGATTCAACCCAAAGGCAGCAATGAACATAAGAATTAACCAGGATACACATAACACCTCAACCAGAAGCATTCAACATGTAATCAATTCCCTACATAGATAAATTCCACAGTGGTAGATAAGAATCTATGCTCGCTACTCGAACTAGAGCGTTAGCCCAACAGTTCCCTAGTATTAGCAATATGAATGAAAGCAATAAACCTAGGTGATCAATCTAGATAAACCAACAAACATCCAAATAAGAATTTGCTCAAGAGAAAAGATATAACTCAATAGGATAAGATAGATAGGAACAAAACCTCACAACTAGATGAATAAACTTATGCTTCCATTACCGGACTAAGCAAAAGAGGCTTAGCTCCTCATAAACATGATGAACTCCAAAGGTATGAAAAGTGGTAACGATGAATTAAAAATTGCAAAAACTAGAACTTGGAAAACTCCTCCTTTTAAACCTAATGCTAAAGAGAGTATATATAGGGCCTCTAACAAATGACCTAGCCCAATAAGAAAAGAAACGAAATAAAATGGAAAAATAAGAAAATAAATTAGAAAAGATAGACTCGGGAAAAGTCAAAACTTCCAGCGTCGACGACCCGCGATCGCGGCCCATTTACCGCGATCGCGGCCTCTTGTGGCTCCGCGCTCTTCACATTCCTCTACGCCTGCGGAAAACTCTCGACTTGCCCGAGGAACCGCGATCGCGGCACCCTTGCCCGCGGTCGTGGTTAATGCTCGGCCTTCACTCCTTGGCTTCGCCTCCTAACCTCTCGTCTTCACTTCCTTGGTGTCTTCTTTTGGTGGCTTCCTTCCTCAGTGTCTCCTATGATATCCAAAATAGCTCAAACACCTCCAAAAACACCAGACTTCGCCCCCAAATGCCATGCATAAGAATGTGTCTAAATCTACCCGAATGGCACCAATAAAACCCTCTAATAACTCTTAGTTAAGCCCTATAAAGTAGTGCTTATCAAACTCCCCCATGCTTAGACCTTTGCTCGTCCTCGAGTAAACTAATAAAGAATTTACCCTCCAATGTAACACCCAAGATCTCAGGAAGCATGTCTTCCAACTAAGAGTCACATAACCCATGCCAAGCTCCTGGCACCAATCTCATTCACGACACATCCACAACTCAACAAGCT
This sequence comes from Rheum nobile, assembly GCA_027886185.1. Classification (NCBI taxonomy): domain Eukaryota; kingdom Viridiplantae; phylum Streptophyta; class Magnoliopsida; order Caryophyllales; family Polygonaceae; genus Rheum; species Rheum nobile. The sequence continues at coordinate 4,267,789 of WOAB01000648.1, forward strand.
TAAGGGGCAAGCAGAGTACTTCCCCTAAGCTTAACCCGGACATCCAATGGTGTGAGTAACCTCTAATCCTAGCCTCCATCTATGACTCCTTATGCCTCCCAGAGTAAACTACCCGACAATCCTTCTTTGACTCCTCTTCTTGTGCCGCCCCGTCGGTAAAATGAGATCCTAGAAACACTCATTTTCTTTTCACTCATTTTGCCTAGGAGCCCTTTCGGGTTTTCATCCTAGCCACTCTTTTTTTTTATATGTGCTCACATAAGCTCACGTCACTCAGACACCTTCTTACCCCAGCCTAGCGCTGGTCTGGGCCACCTGCTTTTTACCCAAGTCGCCCTTTCGGGTTTTCGACTTGTCCCAGGATTTTCAGGTTTTTTTTTTTTGAATATAAAATGCTGAAAATCCAAAGTACAATGCTGGAAAAGAAATATATACAAGATAGGTAGTGAGCACTTCTACTCCCCCATGCTTAAATCATGCATTGTCCTCAATGTATGAAGGACAAATAAAAGATAAGGGAAAAAATAGAAGGACTCACTGGGGTGGAGGCCAATACCCATATGCGTCGAAGAAAGCCTCATCTCTCCTCTGTAGATGAACCACCTGGTCCTCAACGGTGGTGAGGTGGTTGTCCAGGCGATTGGCGTGGTAGGCAAGGTTGACCTCCATGTTGCACTGCCACTCAGCGCTTCTCCTCACATGCTCCTCTAGCCGCTGGGAGATGCCGCGTTCCCACTCGGCGCTCCTCCATATCTGCTCATCCTGCCTCAGCTGCAGGTTCGTCATTCTGTCCAGGAGCTGGTCCCATGGCGCCCCGCCATAAGCACTACCAGACCCAGATGCCTGGTGAGTGTAGTTAGGAAGTACAGGGGGGACCCTGGAACTCGGCGGCGATGGCACATCTCTCGCCATGTCTGCCGCCGTAGTCTCTTCCTCGTCGTTGTCATCGTCCCCTTTGTCTTCGGACGACGACCCCTGCTCCCCGTCGGCATAAAGGTAGAAGTCGCTTGCCCGGGGCACAAAAGGCATCGGACGAGGCAACCTCATGTGGTGTTGGTTGCCGGCCAGGGAGAGCCAGGCGTAATCTCCATTACGGGCCTCCAGCAGATGGGACCTCCTCATGAGCCTGATGTTGTATGTGTAGCTCTCATCGGGGAATTCCCAATGGTCTGCAAGGATCTCGTACTGTCGGGCGATAAGCGTCACCATGCCTCCCATGGAGATCTTACCGCCCTTCTTCTCTCTCAGTCGTAGGCAGCTGGAGAGAAACAGCCCGACCCAGTCGGGGATGTTGTGACTCTCTGGTGTCAAACACCAGAGCACTGTAAGGTCCTGCCTGGAGACCTTGTTCACCTCCCCCTATCCAAGGAAGGTCATGGCTAGCACCTTATGAGCCAGCCTCAAACAAGGGTGCGTCAGCTTGTAGTTGTACTCGCCGGCGCTGGGGTTGATCACATCCCGGGTCGCATCTTGCCAGAAGAACTCTGGCAAGGTGCCTACAACTTCCCAATCCTCGGTGGGTTCCTCAGTAACGCCAAAAAGGTCCCGCAGACCTTGGTAGGAAATCCGTCTCTGTCGCCCCAGCAGGTTGAACGTGATCCCGTCGTCGTGGCGTTCCAGCGTGGCCAGGAACTCCAGGGTCAATTCGTCGGACGTCGGGGCGGACAAGTCAATGAAATTACCGAGCCCTCCGTGGCTCAGCAACTGTTGAGTGCAGTCCTCCAAACCGAGTAGTTGCAGCGTCGGTCGATCGTAGAATTTCGTCGAGACGATCTTCCGCAGGCTGAACGTCTCGAAATAGCGCAGGTGCCTCGGGCTTCTCATGCTGTTTACGAAAGCAGACATGGTGGGAAGAAGAAGTAAGAGGCACGAAAAGAATACCAGAGACGCCCACGATCGCGGGGTGTGGGCCGTGGTCGCGGTTTATGCTCGAATGAAGTCCTCTGGAGAAGAAGGGCCGCGATCGCGGGGCTGGACAGCGGCGATCGCGGTTTCTGGGCAGTAGAAAGCTTCGAAGAAAAATGGCTCTGGTGGTCCTTGGTGGTTCTATAGTGGTCGCGGGGCTTCGGGCGTGGGTCCGGCGATCGCGGCTCGTGAGGCAATGAGAAATCCAAGGGGGAAATGGAGATCTCACCCAAACGACGTCGTGGTGGCGGAACGATGGTCACGGGGCTGTAAAGTGTCATCGCGGTGGTCGGAGTCGGAGATCCGAGTGGTTTGAGAGGGAGAGAGCGTGGTGGAGGTGTTGTGAAATGCCTCCGCCACACCCCGCTCTTATAAGCTCGGCGATGAGGGGCCGCGATCGCGGGGCTGAGGAACCGCGATCGCGGGGTTAATACCCTACAGCGTAACGGCCGGCATGAGTTACGAGGGTTGACCGCCTCGAAAAACGTGCCGGTATTGAATTCTGTGGGCCGTTTTTTTGTTTTTTTTTTGTTTTTTTTTTTGTTTTTTTTTTTAAGAACTAAACTCCGTGGAACATCGTGGGGAAACCGCGATCGCGGGATCGATACCGCGGTCGTGGGTCGCTGAGGTCTGGGCTCCGCTGCAAGGTTAGTTCTAACGGCCCACAGAAGAAAGAAAAAAAAAGAAAATGGCAACTAAAGCAAAGAATTCTAAAAACACAATAACAAATCCTAACGAAGCAAAGAAACAAAGATGAGTTCAGCAACTCATACCTCGGGTTGCCTCCCGAGCAGCACCATAGTTATCGTCGCGGCACGACGTCCGGCTGTACTTCTCAACCTGGGTTGCCTCCTGCAACCGCACTCTGCACTCTTGAATCTGGGGGATGCTCCTGAATGGACTTCAGCTTATGCTCTACCTTCCTCCGGTCAAACTCCATGCTTATCGTACCTATGTCCACGTCGATCTTTGTGTTGGAGGTCTTCATGAAAGGCCTCCCTATCATTACTCGTCCTCCTTGTTTCGCTGTGTTCATGACGAAGAAGTCTGCAGGGAAGACAAGGGTATCGACGCTCACCAAAACGTCCTTCACAATGCCCTCAGGAATGATGACGGAGTTGTCAGCCAGTTGGATGATGATTTCCGTGCTTTCTAGTGCTCCGACATTGAGGGTGTTATAGACGGACAGTGGTAGGACATTGATTGAGGCTCCCAAATCCAGCAATGTCTCGCTGAACTTGGTTTCCCCAATCTTGCAGGGTACACTAAACATCACGGGATCTTCACACTTTTTCGGGATCTTCTTTTGCATCACAGCCGAGACATCCTTCTTGACTTTCACCTTTTTCTTCGACCACTCCTTTTGCTCCTTCTTGAGCTTGCATAGCTCCCTCAGGAAGTTTGCAAAGCGAGGCATCGCTTTGCTCAATTGGGGGGTCACCTTGTAGTTCCTGAATGTCTCGAACATTCCCTTCAGCCCCTCAATGTGTTCGTCATCTTCTAGTGCTACAGGGAATGGCACTGGGATGTCAAAATATCCCTTCGGGTAGACATACCGTGTCATGAAAGTAAGTGGAGACGGCTCGTTTTTCGAAATTTGATCGCGGTTTTCACCCCGCGATCGCGGCTCTTGCACTAGGGCCCCGCGGTCGCGGATATCCTGCCCGCGATCGCGCTTAATCGGTGCATCTTGCCCATTCTCTTGCTCAACAGACCCGCGATCGCGGCAAATTGCCCGCGGTCGCGGTTTGTCCTCGTAATTTTTGGTTGACAACTTTTCTTCTTCATGCTCCCATCTGGGCCTTGACGTCATGGAGTTGAAGTTTTGCCTAGGGTTTATCTCAGTTTGAGATGGGAGTGCTCGTGACTCTCTAGCTTCAAGCGTGCTAACCGCCTGGGAGATCTGCCCCACCTGCTTCTCTAAGTTCTGTATACTGGACTTGGTCTCGTGCTGAAACTGAACCATGCTTTGCTGCATGGTTCCCACGGTTTGCGTCAGCATAGTCATGTGTTGCGCCAGTGTGTTGACCTGGTCCTCAAGATTGTTGGTGAGGGGAGCTCCATGTCCTTGCGGTCTTTGATCTACTTGGCCTCTAAACTGTTGGCCTCCTTGAAACTGCCTCTGGGGGTACTGCTGCTGCTGGTGGTATTGCTGAGGGGGTCTTGGACAGAACTCAGGGGGGTTCTCTATGTTCTTAGTGTTCCCGTACCTTAAATTCGGGTGGTCTCTCCATCCGGGATTGTAGGTACTGGAAAAGGGGTCGTACCGTGGTCTTTGTTGGTACCCCCCAACAGCGTTGACTTGCTCAGTGGACTCCTCATGGAGTGTAGGACATGCGTCAGTTGCATGCGTAGTAGCATAGCAAAACTCGCATTCCTTGACCCTCTGCGGTCCCTCCTTCCTCATCAAAACCTTGATCATCTCCTTCATTTCGCTCATGTCTTTCACCATAGATGGGGGAGCATGATCACTTGAAGTGGCTTTCACTGCCTGGGCGCTCGCCCTCTTACTGAATTGCCTTGAGCCTTCCGACAACTCGCTGAATATCTCGAATGTTGCGGCAGGTGTCTTGTTCAGTATGTTGCCTCCATATGCCGCATTCAACATTCGCCGTTCTTCATCCAGCAATCCCCCATATAGGTATAAGACCAAATCTTGGTCTGAATACCCGTGGTAGGGACAGCTGGAGCACAACCTCTTGAAATGCTCATAGTAATCGTAGAGCGTCTCCGTCCCATGCTGCTCTATGTTGCTTAGGTTGCGCTTGAGACTGTTCAGCTTCGTTGCTGGAAAGTACTTCTCCAGAAACGCCTTCTTCATCTTTCCCCAGGTGTTGATGCTACCTGGGGTGAGGTAATAAAACCATTCATTGGCCGAATCCTTAAGCGAGAAAGGAAAAGCCCTCAACTTGATTTGATCCTCCGTTACGTTGCGTGGCTTCATGGAGGTGCACACGGCGTGAAACTCTGAGAGGTGCTTGTTTGGGTCCTCTCCACTCAGCCCATGAAACTGGGGCAAAAGATGAATAAGCCCAGACTTGAGCTCAAAGTTCACTCCCGCTGGGAGCTCAGGGAACTCTACGGCCAGTGGCTGCTGCTCCAAGTTAGGAGCAGTCAGCTGCCTCAATGTGGGTGGATCGTCAGCCATCACTTCTTCTTCGTTGTTTTCTTCCTGCAGTATCGCCCTAGGTGGATCTGCCAAAAGTGTTGCTGCTCTCCGATTCTCCCTCAGTGTCCGCTCAATCTCTGAATTAATAGCTAAAGGGGAAGAGTCAGCAGTACGGGTGTGGACCATAAGATAGGTCCACACACACAAGCAAACACACACAAAAACACCAAAAGCTCAAAACTTGCCTTCCCCGGCAACGGCGCCAAAATTTGACGTGCTGTCATTCCTAGCTGTCAAATATAAAACCTCACAAATAAACTAGTATAGTCAATAAGCAAAGGTCGATCCCACAGGGAAGGAGCGAAACTAGTGGTGGTTGCATGCAATGTCACTAAAGGGGGGATTGTAGGTTGATTGGTCACAATTAAGTCAAACACAGCAAAGTATATGATGAAAATATCAAAGAGAGAAAACACTTAGCCAAGTAATGTCCACATAAGTCATTCAAAGGTTGTTCCTTGATTATGCCCTATCTTCCTATTCGGTTATTCATGTCCTGATCTTGTGTAGATTAATAGGGAAATCATCCCTAAGAACACTTACCAATGAATAACCCTAGCACCACTAGTGATTCAACCCAAAGGCAGCAATGAACATAAGAATTAACCAGGATACACATAACACCTCAACTAGAAGCATTCAACATGTAATCAATTCCCTACATAGATAAATTCCACAGTGGCTGATAAGAATCTATGCTCGCTACTTGAACTAGAGCGTTAGCCCAACAGTTTCCTAGTATTAGCAATATGAATGAAAGCAATAAACCTAGGTGATCAATCTAGATAAACCAACAAACATCCAAATAAGAATTTGCTCAAGAGAAAAGATATAACTCAATAGGATAAGATAGATAGGAACAAAACCTCACAACCAGATGAATAAACTTATGCTTCCATTACCGGACTAAGCAAAAGAGGCTTAGCTCCTCATAAACATGATGAACTCCAAAGGTATGAAAAGTGGCAACGATGAATTGAAAATTGCAAAAACTAGAACTTGGAAAACTCCTCCTTTTAAACCTAATGCTAAAGAGAGTATATATAGGGCCTCTAACAAATGACCTAGCCCAATAAGAAAAGAAACGAAATAAAATGGAAAAATAAGAAAAGAAATTAGAAAAGATAGACTCGGGAAAAGTCAGAACTTTCAGCGTCGATGACCCGCGATCGCGGCCCATTTACCGCGATCGTGGCCTCTTGTGGCTCTGCGCTCTTCACATTCCTCCGCGCCTACGGAAAACTCTCGACTTGCCCGAGGAACCGCGATCGCGGCACCCTTGCCCGCGGTCGCGGTTAATGCTCGGCCTTCACTCCTTGGCTTCGCCTCCTAACCTCTCGTCTTCACTTCCTTGGCGTCTTCTTTTGGTGGCTTCCTTCCTCAGTATCTCCTATGATATCCAAAATAGCTCAAACACCTCCAAAAACACCAGACTTCGCCCCCAAACGCCATGCACAAGAATGTGTCTAAATCTACCCGAATGGCACCAATAAAACCCTCTAATAACTCTTAGTTAAGCCCTACAAAGTAGTGCTTATCAGTCCGCGGTCGCGGAATCAATGCGAGGCGAAGAGCAAGAAATCCGAAGTTCCGCGATCGCGGAATTCCGAGGGCGTGGTCGCGGAATTCCGAGGGCGTGGTCGCGGAAAAGCCGAGAGCAACTTTGATATTTCCGCGATCGCGGAAGCTTTAGCCGTGATCGCGGAAGCTTTAGCCGCGATCGCGGAAATCTGTGTCATCAGCGCGTCCGAAGATTTTCCGAAGATTTACTTTTTCCTTTTATTTCATTTTCTTTTTATTTCTTTATTCCGGTTAGATTATTTTATTTCTTTTTAGATTATGTTTGTGATCTTTGGTTTTAGGTTTAGTTTATGTAAACCTAGTTCCAACAGCCTCCATTCATCATCAGATCATCATCGAATCATTCATTATTCAGTATTATTTTCCCTTTGAGTTATGAAGAACTAAGCACCTTTGCTTAGTCCGACGATTGAAGCCTTCATTTGATATATGATTGTGAGGTTATAACTCTATTTCCTATTCCTTTGGATTATATCTTTTCTCTTGAGCTTATTCTTATTGATTATTATTGATTTGACTGGATTGGCCACCTAGTTGATATTAGTAATTGTCTATTGTTAGGGTTTGGATATTTCGGGTTGAGATTCCTTATCTTGTGTAGCAAACATGATATTCTAGGATTGGTAGGACTAGTTTTTTGTGAAAGAGAATTGATTATATGTTAAATCCTGCGGGTCATGGTGTTGCATGTATCCGGGTTAATTCTTATGCTTCTTGCTGCTATTGAATTAAATCTTGAAAGTTGGTAGGGATTGTTTAATAGTTAGGGTTACCAGGACGGGTAGGACTGATAACTAATTCAGAATATGGACAGGAATAATCATAGGAAGGAATAGAGATAATCTAAGACCAATCAATCGAATGAATGGTGAATATTTGTTTGGTTAAGTGTTTTTCCCTAATTGATTACAACCTTTGTTTTATTTACTTTGTTTACTTGCAACCAAATCAACCAAAACTCCCCTTTGTTACTTTGGCATATTAATTCGCATAAAGAAAGATAATTCCTCCCTGTGGGATTCGACCCTTGCTTGTCTATTCTACTAGTTTAGGTTTTTAAGGATTATTTTGTTTAGGACACACGACTTTAGCCCCTATCAGTCATCCAACACTCCCGCGGGGCATTTCCCTTATAGTGATATAAAGATCTCAATTCCTTGTCCACATTCATCAAGTTCTTATAAAAATCCTGCCTCTTATTCAAGTGCTCCCATAAAGCACGTCTAATTGTTGACCACTCATTTTCAGTACCAAAGAGACCCATCGAAATTGCTCAAAACCCACAATTGTCGTCTCCTTGGACATTAGCATGAGCCCGAATAAACTGAAGCATGCACCTAGGGACACCATTATCGTACGGAAAGATGCATGATGACAAATTTGGATTAGTGGTACATGATGGAGGAGATGAAGAAACACACCTATTCCAATGAGATGAAGAAGCATGAACACGTCCTAGTGGATGAGTATCACCCTGTGCTTTAGGAGGAGGGGCCCTCGATCCAGGTGATCCACGATCATGTCCTGTCGAATGAGATGAAGAGCCATCACCTTGTCCTTATGAAGGACGCCCCCTCGGTCTAGATGATCCACGACCTTGTCCTCTAGATGATTTGGCGAGAGTTTTCTCTAACCTCTCATACAAAGAAAGATCTCTAGCAGTGGGGTTCTTCTTAGGCCTTCTCTTTGTGACAACAATAGGAGGTTCTTCTAAAGGCGACCGTATAGGATGCATCATATTATAAATTGGCATCATATACTTTCGTTTCTCCTCTTTCGACATAACTTGGTAATTTGATTGGAATTCTTGCATTATGGCATCTAAGTGAGTCATCTCATCATCTGTCACAATGCTATTCATGGGCTGAATACTTGTGTCAACATGAAGCTGTCTCCAAAAGTTGTGAATTGACGACAAAGGAATTGACTGCTCGGCTTGTATAAGTTCAGCTATCTCGTGCGCACACGGTAATCCTTACATAGATCGTAGCCAACAACCATACATAGCTGGATTAAATTCTGGTGCTTGAGCACGTTTATGCTCATCTATTATCAAACTGAATGCCTTGTATGAGACTCGGTAATGTAGTTGTCTGAATATAGGAAGTCTTACCGGAATAGGCAAGCTCATCTTTGACGCCACAAGTGTTTTCTTTACCTCAGCCACCTGCACATCTAGGAGGGTGTGTATGTTCTCCAAAACTGTGTCAAAACCACCATTAGTTGATCCAAGTAACTTTTTCAACATCGAGTGCGAACTCTCGGCCCTATAATAGAAAAGGTATCACAGGGTTTGTCATTGTTAAGAAATAAAATCATCGTAAAGTAATTATTTTGAAGTTAAATATATGTACCTATTTGAGGTATGTTGCCCAAAATGAGTAATGCGATCACACCAGGCTGACACAATACGCTCCTTATAACATTTTAACCATGTCTTCTTCAAATATGCAGCCAAACCAAATGCATTCCATTTCTCTTCAATGTTAGATAATTGTTGTAGATAGTCATGTTCTGTGGTACACTCTAACAACTTCTTACATGAATACTCAAAAGCAACTCCAATACTACTATTATGAGTCATTGCCATTGCTTGACTTTGACATTTTTTCTCCACGTGTCGTCCACACAACAAACTATGACTCCCAGGAAACACCTCTTCTATTGCATTGAGAAGAGCGAGATCTCTATCTGTAACGAAGGCAGTAGGAATAGTCTCAACATACAATGATAGTAACTCTTTCAGTTGTTCAAGGATCCAAGTGTAGTTATCAGTTGCCTCTGAATTCATAAAAGCAAAAGCTACACAAAGGCTCTTCTAAGTACATGTGAATCCCACTATCTCAAACAATGGCATCTTGTATTTATTAGTTTTATGCGTATTGTCCCTTACCAATACGTACGGAAAAGCTCGAAGCAACATGATGGACTCTGGATGGGCAAAGAAAATGTCCTTGACATTGTTTTTACCTATACAATTACTTAATATTAATACGCATAACACTAAATTTGATACAATAATAATAATAAGATATATAACAAGAACTACTTATATGTATACTTGACACTTTTCGATCTCGTTCAAAGTACTTGAAATGTTTAATTTGATGTAGGAATTGTTGCATAACAGATCTATGCTCCATTGCTTCTTTTTTTATCTTATTTCTTGCATTGTTGACATGCCTAGATGAAGTAACTTTAAAAGTCTGGTCCTTGTCCTTGTTAAGACGAGAAACTATTTGCTTGGGTTTACATTTTGCTACAGTCATCTCTCTGACTATTTGAAATTGCACACTAGTCAACTTTCCTACGTACACACATACAATTATTGAGGAAGAAGAGAATAAACACATTTAATTGAACAAACAATATATAAAAAAATGACACATAATAAATGAAGAATTACTTGCAAAACAATGTGCATGAACATCGTTTATAACATCATGATTATGCAAACCGTTTAATACTTCTACCTTCCACCCTAATTCTTCATCCAATAAAATTCTGATAAAAAATGGGCATCCACACTTTTTTGAAGAGTACATCTTCTCTTTATCCTTAGCTTCGGATTTGAATCGTCCAGCCCTCTCACAAGCTAACCACCTAACAGATACTTTTCCCGTAGCTCCATCCTTTTTTGTTCGAGACTTTATTAATTGTGGGTGACACCTTCTCCCAACTAATCTAAGGTGCTCAATAGCTTCATCATCCGTCTGAAACACTCGATTAGTGGCAAATTGTGGAGTATAATTCACGAATTGGGTCAAAGGTGGTTGATCTTGTAGTTTGTCAAGACCAATGTTTATCGCATTATCATCCTCCACAAGAAAATTTTAAAACCGTTATTCATGACAACTTAAACTTAAACAAAGTGAATTTTATTTAACCAAAAACAAAATTTTAATTGAACTTAAACAAACCGTTATTGCATTCTTTTAGAATTCTTTCTTCACGGTTGAATAACCGAATGCAGTACATGTTGAGTTATTTTGCATACAGGTTATACATGATAAAATTGGCAACACAATTATTTCAAAGATAATTATAAGGAAAGAAAATAAAAAAAAACTAATATAACCATGTACCATATCTGTGAAAGATTGAGTTAGTTTGCTGATTTTTTATTACTTTTGGTGGGTGGGTTTGATATAGGTGGGCCTTAGAAGAAAAAGGAAAGAAAGTATTATAAGGCTTTTATAGTAAAAAAAAAAAAAAAAGTGTGAGGTAGATTTTTTTTTTTTTTGGGTGAAATAGATATATATATATATATATATATATTATAGTTTGAAGAACATCACATATGTATATATATATGTTTTTTTATTTTTTGTAGTTCTCTTCTTAACAATTAACATAAATAACTTTATTTCATCATGATACCCAAAATATTCCTTTGTGTACTTTATTTATATGATGTTTTTAAGATACATAGATTATTAAAAAAAAACGTTGCTAGATAAAACAACGTTTAACTGCATGCTATTTTGTCCATTATTTATTTGTTATAAGCACTTAAAAAGATAAGTATGAATTTTAGAAATTATAAAAGATGCAACATAGTTGAAGAAAATCCAAATATTGTTTTTTATTAATTTGGTTGAAAAATTCGTGAAGATAATCATTGTAGTACTACAAAATATATTAGTATCAATTAGAATTTATTAGTATTAATTAGAATATATTAGTATTAATCGGAGTAAAAAAGACGTTGACAATCAAATATATCACAAATATAAAAAAAAGTAAATTTAGTATAACCCACGTGTGTAGAATAAACATATGGTACTTTTTTTTTATAAACTATAAGCATATAATACTTGTATTATTTAAAAAAAAAGTTTATAATTTTTAATTAGATAAATTTCTATATTTAGGATCTTATTCATCGTCGGGGTAGCAGAATCCTTTTATCAACAATCTGTAAAAATACCGCCTTTCATTGGATTAAATTTTTTTAAGTTGCTTAAATTTGAAGTTTATGACAGAAAATCAATGAACATGTTCATTAATAAATTACTTGTATGGGGATTTAGTTAAACAACTTTTTGCACACAACACCGCCAAAGCCTATCTATTTTTTGACATATTGAAGCAACCCTCATGTGGAAGCTGAATTCATTAATTCGTCAATTATTGACCTTTTATTTTAAATCGGAAAAACGATGCTATTGACCTCTTATTTTGACTCATACAAGTATTAAATTCACCTATTTGGATATATACCCTAAATGGGTTTGCCATTTATAAACATAGAAGCTGTTTTTTTTTTACATATATACACCATTTGGTGTATTTTTACAAAATAATATGTCTTTTCTTTTAATTTCAGAAGTAAATTAAATCAATGAAATTGGAGAAAAGAAAAGGAAAACAAAAAATCACAAAATAGAAAAATATCATTTATTAATATTTTTCTCCAAAACCCCAAATTCTATCCCGCCCCTTTCTTCATTTCTCCCGCCCACTTCCCTTCCATTTCCCGGCCATTCCGTCTTCCTCCATCCCGCGGCCGGTCAATGAACAGTTGGAAGTGAAAGATCCAAACTCATTCTCCCTCCCCTCCCTCTCCCTCCCATTCTGCAAACGTCATCTTGACTGTTGAACACGAATACCCTATTAAACAGGAATGACGATGGACGATACATGAAGAAGTGTTGAACTGTGTATCTTCATGGTGAACTGTGTAACTGTTAAACAAGAATGGCGATGGGCGATTAACTGTGTAACAGAAGTGTTGAACCTCATCAGATGAACCCGAAGAACTGTTGACCTCGGCAGATTGATTCACAAGCGGTTTTCCAGGTTAGGGTTAGGGCTAAATTATGTAAAACCAAATATTCAGAAGGGACCAAATGTAAAACCGAAGCTACCCAAGCGACCAGATGAACTGGTAGTTTTCTGAAGTAGACAAATGATTCACAAGACTTTTGTTAACCAGATAAACTGGTAGTTTTCTGAAGTAGACAAATATTCATAAGGTTTTTTTCCTGCTATAATAGAAAGTTCTTATCGGCCTTAGTAAAACAATTGTCATACTTAATAATAAAAATGTCATAAATACAGCGTTTAAATTGGATATATGTCATACCAAATATTCACAGAATAATGTCATAACTACAACTAAAAGTTGTTAGTCATTAAACCATATTACGTGCTTGCCTATTGCCTAATTTGGGTAGGACGTGTGACATCTGGCTGAATAGTTCTACTCAGAAGCTGAATAGTTCATCTTACCAATCTAAATACAAGATGTCTTAATTGGATCTCCCTTTTCCCGATGCTCTGCTTCTTTGACAATTTTACTTTACATAGATATTAATTGCACTTCATCTCACCAATCTACTTTACAAATATCTTAATTAGAAAATGCTCCATGTTTGAGTATTTTTAGGTACATGGTGCCACTCGTACTGCTGGTGATTTCAAAACCGTGACATTTTAAATTGCTATTGTGACATATTGTTTATACTATTTTCACAGAGTAATAGTCTATGACTGACAAATATGACCGTATTCAGACGATGTTTTGACTTCGCAGAGATCTTACTTTACAGAGATCTTAATGGCACTTCATCTCACCCATCTCATTGGAGCGTGTGTTGTTTGACTATCCCAACTGTACATGCTTCCAGTCCTACTCTCTCTTTGTTTCACTTCATCTCACCCATCTCTTTCTACTCTTCATCTCTTTCATCTCCTTAGAGCAGCTCGTGTGGTTGTGTTCTTTGCTTATGGACTCACAAACTTCTATTGGATTTTAATTGAGTGGCAAATAGGTATGGCTGATGAATACTCCACCATTGGAGACAAGGGAGAGGTTGGCTTCATCGATGTTCCCTCAGTCACAACTTCCACTCCTATTGAGGAGGGTCCTGTCATGGTGTATGTGACGTTTCCATTTGTTGGAGGAAATCCTCAATCGGTTCCTGTGAACGAGGTTGTCGCGGCGTCATTCACAATAGAAAACACCATTGATGAATATATTTTACTTTGGGGTGTGAAGATTTATGCTTCAATTCCTGAAGATTCATTTGTGTTGTCACTGATGAAACCTCCATCTGGCCAGCCAGATGACATACCCGAGGAAGATTTTGTCCGTTCTTTTCATATAGAGGAATGAAATTTGATGCCACATGGTAGCCTGACTATATGGATGTCTTGTGTGCCCAAGGAGATTGGCGTTTTCACATCTATTGTGCATATCCAAACTGATGTTGTGACTATTGAACGACTTGTCTTCATCTTGGCTGAAGATGAGGTATCCAAAGCTTTGACACCTCAGAGACCATATAACATACCACCACAGATCTGGAAAGCGATAGAGTTTGAGGAAATCCATGAAGTAGTCTTACAAGGCTTAATAGAGGAAAATTATGCGTCGTATTTCAATGAGTTGTTAGGGATGGAGGAACTTCTGATTATGGTAAGTGTTATATTTTCTCTGTATGGGGGTTGGGGGACTGAGGGGATAGCTAGATGGCATTGTTCTCTCGTAGTACCAAGTTGTTGAATGATTTTTTTTATATTTGTTTACAGGAGTACGTGAAAGCTTATAATATGAAGTTTGTTACTTTGAGACAAAAGTATAATCGGCTTGTAGCACTTAAAGTGCCAGGACTAGGTGAAAGAAGGCCCTCAGTTGTCCGTGGAGATGTGGTGAATATTTATGGAGAAGGCCCTCTCCATCAGGTATGTGGATAATGTTAGGTAGCTTATTATTTTTGTCAAAGTGTTATATATTATTGTCGGAATGAATTATGAAATTGCATGACTTATCGTTGCCAATGTTGTGTTCTCATGTTGAACTTGCCAATGTTCTTTGAACAGGGCTTGATCCACCGTGTTGAGGCTGATGAATTATTATTGCAATTTGATGATGAATTTTACCAAAGGCACATAGATAGCAATGTGTATGAAATCTGTTTTGTGTTCAACGGGGCAAATTTCAGTAAGCTCCATCAAGCCATTCTATCTATAGAGGCATTACACGAAAACTTCCTCTTTCCCCATGAGTATCATGCAAAGCGGAGGATTACAGCAAACAATTTTGTGCCTATCTCACTTCTTCTTGATGAGGAGCAAAAAAATGTTGTTCGCTTAATTTTAGGCTGCAGAGGAGGAGCTCCTTATGTGATTTATGGACCCCCGGGAATAGGAAAGACAAAAACACTGGTGGAGGTGATCCTACAACTCTATACAACTAGACGTAATTCTCATATACTGGTATGTGCTTATTCAAATTGTGCGGCAGATCACATATTAGAGAAAATCCTTTGTGAGGGGATGAAACTTAGGGAGGAAGATATTTATAGGTTGAATGCCACACGTCGTCCCTTACAAAAAATGAACGCTGCATTGTTGAGGTTCTACACCTACAGTGCGGGTTTCTTCACTTGCCCTTCTCGAGATGCACTCCGCAGGTACAAGATAATAATAACGACATACACGAGTGCATCTATGCTCTATCATGCTGAAGGGGTTAACCGTGGCCACTTCTCCCACATCATCTTAGATGATGCAAGCTAAGTTTCAGAGCTAGAGACAATGATCCCCATATCAACCCTCTTAGAAAAGAACACGGTTATTGTTCTTTGTGGTAATCCCAAACAACTTGGGCCTGATATTCATTCAAAGCAAGCTGAGGCTTATGGTTTGGGAAGATCTTTTCTGGAGAGGTTGTTGGACTTTGAAGTTTACAGATCAGGGGATCGCAATTATGTCACAATGTTGTTGAACAATTACCGGAGCCACCCTGCAATTCTTTGTGTTCCTTCAAGACTATTTTATAGTGGAGCATTGATTCCATATCGAGAAGACAGTAACACATCTTCCTTACCTTGGGCTGATTTGCTTCCCAATGGGAACTTCCCTTTCATGTTCTGTGGCATCCAAGGCTTTGATGAGAGGGAAAAGGGCAGCCCGTCATGGTTTAATAGGATTGAAGCTAGCAAGGTGGTTGAGCTCGTACAGAAGCTGATAAGAAGGAATGTGTTTGAGCAAGACATCGGGATTATTACCCCTTTCCCACAACAAGTACTAAAGATAAGGAAGGCTCTCAAGTCTCTACATATGAGGGATATTGAGATTGGCGGGGTTGAGCAGTTTCTGGGTAAAGAAAAGGAAGTGATCATCCTGTCAACTGTCAGATCGACCGCTAAGCACGACGAATATGACAGGACTTTCAGCATGGGATATCTGAGCAACCCGAAGAGGTTCAATTTTGCCCTGACTCATGCCCGATCATTGCTTATTATTGTTGGAAACCCTTATATTATTAAAAAGGTAATTCCCGGTAAAAAAAAAACTTACATTGTTGGTCATTGTTGTTGGTCATTGACAGGATTAAAAGGGTTGATTAACTAACCGTGTTGTTGGTCATTGTTGTTGCTTATTATTGTTGGAAACCCTTACACTATTATTGGAAACCCTTATATTGTTGGTCATTGGTATTGGTCATTGACAGGATTAAAAAGGTTGATTAACTAACCGTGTTGTTGGTCATTGACAGGATTTGCACTGGCAAGAAATGTTAAAGGATTGTGTTTTAAAAAGTGTCTATGAAGGTTGTGCATTCCGCGGGGACTTTGAAGGTTGACAGCAGGCAGTTGTGATTCTAGTAATGTAATGATAGCATCCAGTTGACAACTATCCTTTTTTTAGAAATGTAATGGTAGCCCACGTTCCAACATTCTAGGAATATAATGATAGCATCCAGTTGGCAACTATTCTAGTAAGGTAATTGTCTGTGTGTGTAGTGCTGGCATTGTGCTTGAATTTGCAAAACTTACATGAAGATCGACATTAATATTTTGGCAATCTGACACGTAGAGTCAACCATGCTTACGAATACTATTCAAAATAAAATTCATCCTCTTACATAAAAAACCAAAGTCATGAGGTACATACTTCATAGTCAATTTATCCTCAACCATGCCTACATGATCGATTACAAATGTTGAAAGCACTAATCCCTAGAATCACAACAGCACCAAACGCGGAAATAGGAAGTATTACATGGTTCCTGAAGTTTTTCTGGGAGTGTAGTGTCTTGTTTTCATCTTCAAGGTATGCCACCCTTGCATTTAGTCGCCAAATTGCATGATCGAATTGCATCTCACTTGTATTGAGTTCCATAATTCTTTGTCCAAGTTCATGTATCTCAGTATGTAGGCGTGTGATTATTTCACCCAACATGTTGGAACGTGGGCTATTCGTTAGCAACATGTCTAACTCTTCTTGCAACTTCTCCTCTATTTGAGAAGGTGTAGGAGATGTAGGTGGATGTTCATATTTTTGGGGGTCCCCGCTTTGATAACTTGAGGTGTCGCTGGATGACATTGTGCTTGAGTACTGCAGAAACAAAGAAAGATTTCCAGCCAAAACACAGTGATACATGATTGCTTATTGATCCATTATGAAAACCACACAATAAACAAAGAGGGTTACCTTCAAGTTCGGCGCAGCAGTGAAGGATCTTTGCTTCGCGAAATGAACAGAGAGGCTTTAGGGATTGTTGAAAATGAGAAGGAACATGGTCGGTCATAACTATTTACCTGATATGACTTCATTTATGTAGTACACATCTTTTAACCTATGTTTTCCCTCTACAACTTAACAAGTTTCCCTCCAATTTCTACCCTTGAACACGTGTTAGGTTGTCATCCAAGCAGAACCCAAAGCCACCGTAACAAGTTTCCCTCCAAAGCCACCGTAACACCACAAGACCTTAAATCCACAAATCTTTAAAAAAGATTATGCAGCGTCTTCAATGTCTTTGGAATAGAAGAAATTTAATAATGGGTGAGTTCTGACTTTCACGTTCATATTCAGATGCATTACAAGACATTCTTTTGTGGTTCACTAAACGAGAGAACAACCTTTCAACTTCTTGTTGAGCATTACACCAACTTTAACTCCTGTTTATCCTTGATTCTAGAATATTTGTTTTCCCTACAAATTTTTACAGCCACCCAATAGAATTATCAAAATCGGCAGCCTGAAAACCCTTTAATGTCGGTGTTAGGGTATTGTCTCGTTTGGCTAGAAAACCCTTTATTATGACTTGAAAACCCTTTAATGTCGGTGTTAGGGTATTGGTCATATTGTCAACATTTTCCATCAAGTATTTAACTTGTGTTTGCTTTTAGTTCGTATAACAGGTTCAAGATCATACTACTTGACTCTGAAAACAGGTGGTGAATGAATATCTAAGGGAAACAAGTGGGTTTTTGATGGGATCACAACGACAATCGGACTTCTTTTTAATGCAGATATGAATTACTCAAATCTAAGGAAAAAGTTGGCTGAGAAGATTAAATGCATTGACGAGATAGATGAAATGGAGATAAAATATCTGTCACCGTGGAAACCAATGCCACAACCAATCGATGTGAAAGATGACGAGGACCTTGATGCTTTCAAATTTTTGAACTTGCAATCACACGATGTTATTTGGCCTATCGAGTTATATGCGAGTATGAAAAAGAAAGGAAACAAAGAGGCAGAGGTCGAGGTTGTGATGGCTGGTCATCCAAGTAGAAGTGATGACGAGGACATCACAGTGTGCCTGACTCCGCCACCGTTAACACAAACTCAAGAGGCAGAGGCCGAGATTGTGGTAGGTTGTCATCCAAGCAGAAAATGGTACCAAATCCGACAAGAGCAATATGGTAAGCGACAATTGTCCCACTGAAGTTATACTGAATATAGTTGATTGTGACATGTATGAACTGAAACCAAAAATTTGTCGTGTAAACAATGAGGAAGTACAAATAGTTGACTTGGTGAGCCAATCTGAGGCAGACTCGGAAACTGATGGGAGAGAAACAAGGTCTTCCACAGGAACGAAAAGAATACATGAATATATTGACATTGAGAGTGATTATGGGGAAGACGTTGGGCGAGATTTTGATTGGGATGACTTTGAGAAAGATGTTGAAGAAGGGACATTGTTGGATGACACTAATGAAGTCGACAACTTATTCATAGACATTGATGAGGAAGTTCTACAAGAGATTGAAGCCGAGTACTATCGTAGCAAATAGTTTAGTAAAAGACAATTGGATGATTTGGAAGAGCCAATGGAGGATAATGGGGTGAGCGGCAATAATTTGGAAATAAAAGTTGGAGAGCATTTCAATTGCAAGAAGGATCTTAAGGATCGTTTATCCTTGATGGCATTACAGAGGCGCTTCCAGATGCAAGTCCAGAAGTCTGATAAGAAGTTATATGTGGTAAGGTGCATTGATCCTAGTTGCACATTTTATTGTCGTGGGAGCGCTCTTGGCAGCACAGGATTGTTTGAAGTAAGGAAGTATTGTGGACAGCATATATGTGGCATGAAGCTAAAGCATAACCACCACAGACATGCAAGTTCAAGCGTAATTGCTGACCATATTATGTCAAGGTAAGTAAACAATCCTGTCAGTACGATCATATATATTTATGAGCATGTATATGAACTAACCTTAGCACGTTACATATACAATCCTGTTACAGCTTTAACACAACCGGTACATGTCTTGGACCTCGTGCTGCCGAAATTCAAGACATCATGAAGAAGATGGGAGTGGCAGTTAGTTACGATAAGGCAAACAAAGAACGTTTAACCGCCATTGACAGGATAAGAAGCACAGCTGAAGAAAGCTACAATAGGATTCATGGATACATGTACATGCTCAAAAGGATGAATGTAGATTCTAATCGTCGATTCAAGTATTGTTTCATCAGCTTGGGTGCTTGGCGCAATGGAATGTAGTTTTTAAGAAAGATATATTTAAGTTTTCTCACGTTCCACGATGCTATTGTCAAATTGATACAGTACATTGTAGCATATGTCACTTTGTAAAGCTGAGTGAAAACTATTGCAGGTCATAACTGTGGATGGTACCCATCTAGGATCAAAGTACAGAGGCACACTTCTAGTTGCAGTGGCACAAGACGGAAATATACAAATATATCCAGTGGCTTTTGCTATTGTTGACAGCGAGAATGACAGTTCATGGTCATATTTCTTCTGACACCTATGCTTCGTTGTTGCCGACGATCATGACCTCGTATTTGTGTCTGACCGTCATGGAAGCATTTACAAAGGTTTAAGAGAGCGCTATATCTTTGCAAAGCATGGTTGTTGCATACTTCACCTATTTCAAAATGTGAAGATGAGGTTTAAAAGAAATGACTTGTGGATTCTGTACCAAAAGGCAAATCAAGCGTACACCAAACATGACTTCAATCGTGAATTTGCAAGACTTTGCAACCAGTCTCCGAAAGTCGATACCTACCTCAGGGGTGTTGGATTTGAAGCGTGGACAAGGTCGCATATGCCCGCAAACAGATTCAACATTATGACGTCCAACAATGCGGAATCCGTTAATAGTCGCTTAGTGGAGCCGCGTCGAATGTCGTTGATTGGGTTGCTTGATGGTATACTGAATGTCATGAGTCGGTGGTTTTGTGACATGAGATTGAAGGGAGAGCGACATTCTCATGTTCTTACCACTCATATTACTTTTCGTATAAATGATATGTATTTTGTTAATATGCGATTAGTTAATGTAACACTATCATATCCTGACATTGTCAATATTGACTATTTTTGGTTAAATTCATATGACAGAAGTTTCACTCCATTATGTACCTACCCCTTGACCCTACTTGTTATTCTTCCATATTTATCATGACATATTCAATATGCTTTCAAATAACCAACGGACCGACATGAGTGGCATCTGAATAACATACAGGAAAAACATAAACCGTCCTCGGCCATACATAACATGCTTTTTAAAATCACTACATTTACCTGACATTACATAGTCACTACATGACATTATGTCTTCACGACACTCACGTGTCTTCACGACATTACATAGTCACTAATACGATGTTCAACACAACTACTTTAAACCAACAAAAGCATCACCATAGAGTTACATTCTTCAATTTCAAAATAAATCTCTGAATATGGTAACGTTGTATATAACATTGCGGCGCCTCACTATTTCAAATACACATGCATCGTTCATCTCCAATCCATTGTCAATTACAAATTACCTCCAGCATGTTCCAAATCTATAGCGATTCCCACTTATTGTGACAGACATGGGCCACGCAGCCATACCACAATTCAGGATGACTTGAGTGATTCTTGCAGCACTCAAGAATTTGATAGCATGTTTGCTCGGGACACCCTGTATAGCAGTAAGTGCATTGCAAGTTGATATTATGAAGTAATCCTTATCACACGTTTACATTATAAGGTTCAATAATCCTACCAGACGATAGTCACCCTGGACATTGGTTTGATTCATTAAAACAACGAAACTATTAATCTTGTCACTTGGAAAAGCTTGGGCTCTTTGTAATGCTGATGGTTGCTCAGCTGCAACAGCTCCAACATCATCATCAACATCTCCATCATCTTCAAGAATAATTGGGTGGTCGCCACTGTTGTACTCTCCAGTACTCCAACTGTTGTAACTGGTGTCTTCTTCATAGTGGGATTCAGAGCTGATATCAATCACATTGTTCGGCATCCTATTAACAGCACCACACAGAAGAAGACTTTGATGTAATATGGTAAAGCAATTATCATACCCAGTTCCAAAGAGAGACTTTCATTGAACTCAGAATATCACTTTAGCAACTCCATCTGTTCGAATCCAAGGTAAACTTTTCGAAACAATTTAAAAATAACCATGCTAAATGTATAATAATACCTGGACTTCCTTTTTCGTGAGTGAACTGGTGTTGATTGTGGTTGAACTCTCTCCAAATGGGGTCAATTTGATTTCGGTTGTTCAATCCTGACAAACCCTAGAAAACTTACCCAAATTGAGATAGATGAAATGAAGTCAAGGAACCGCTCAAAAATTGTATATATAATAGTCTGTTAAACCGGGTTCATAACAAGTTATTAATATAATTGTTAAACCGATCGAAATTGGCCCTAATATGGCAATGTGTGCTCCAAGGAACCGCTCAGAAATTGGGCCGAATATGGCATTTTTTTGGGCCTATCATACTAACTATTTTGGCCTGTCGTCTTTCATGTCATAAAGTACTATTTCATGCGACATTATCATAACATACTATATTATATAAAACAGAAATACATAACATGCTTCATTTGGCAATCTGACATTTACCTGACAATATATAGTCACTATATGACATTATCAGTTTCCTACTTGACATTATATATTCATACAATAACAGACTTCATAACCTACTAAATACTACACTAAATTACATAGTCCCTACACTACATTACTTAATCAAATACTAAATATTACATAAACACTGATGCGGAGGAGACAGATGAATCTGGGTCGTTGTGCTGCGGAAGTTCTTCAACAACATCTCCGGTGACGACATATATGTTTATGAAGGCCACGGTTCTACCTTGGGCGGCAAGGACGGTCGCGTCTCCGTGGTTCTGTAAGGCCCTCAAGGTACGAGGGCCGCCATCGGGGGGGGCACAACTTCGAAGAAGTACGAAGCGTCCCGTTCATAATTGTTAAAATGATACAGTTGGTTGATCAGCCACCAAATATCTTGCACCATTTCAGCCAACGGACTCCAGTTTTGGGTCCTCCCGCCTTGGTAGTAATGGGTCGAAGTCCTGGTCATTGCTCCCCTTGAAGGGATGATTCTCCCTCCGGTATGGACAGTTACAAACACCGTGTGATCGTTAGGCTGATCAGCCATGGAAACGAAAGAAGCATAGGGAATTTGGTGTTTAGGGTAAGGTGGAAGATGTTTGCCTGGATTATGGATGAGGAAATATGACTTCGTATGAGGGGGTATATAAAGAGGTTTTTGGGTTGGTGGCAGTTATAGATACATTTATGACGGTGCTCTAATATTTTCTTAATTTAATTACTTGTGTTAATATCCTGTCTAATCAACGTAAATTGGAGTTGGTGGGCAATTACTGCTAATTTCATGACGGTTTGGAGTTTTTTATTGTCTCTTCTCAAAAAAGGAGTTAGTAGAGCCGATACCATGTTCGGAGTTTTTTATTGTATCCTACATCCCTCTTAGATTCATCTCGTCATGCTACTTCTTAATATGTATATTATGAAGTCAGCCAATGTCCCTATATTATTTGACACAACTGTCATTCGAATGCCGTTTAAGTGCCATGTAACTTCCATGTAACTGCCATTTAACCTACACGCACATAACTGCCATTGTATGTAATCTAAACAAGTTGTCGTAACATTGTATGTAATCTAAACAAATGTCTTCGAAAACATCCAATTGTACGTAATCTAAGCAAATGCCATCCAAACCCCAAAAAGAACATCCAAATATCCAATTTAAACGATGGAGTTCCTTAGGCTCGACCTCCACACCCCGTCAAACACGCTGTGAGCCATGTCGCTCCTGAAGTCGTCAATAAATTGTCTGCCACAACGTCAAGATTTTTCCAACCAGCACTGAGCAACTCCATGTGTTTCAGAGTGTATATCCCACAGTCATGACTACGAACACAAAATGAAATAAAGTTACTTAGATGAAGTATATAATAAAATTGGTAAGGGGATTGATATTTCGACTTACCCACGCTTGTTCTGCTTCAGTCCTTGAATTCTCTCAAATTTAATCTCTTGAGTACCCCGATGTTCAAATTTCTTGGCAAGCGGCGGGTACTATGTCATGAAGTGAGGAAGAAACTTTAAAACCCCATGCAGTCAAGTCTCTACGCCCAAGTTAGTGTTCAAATCCACATTACAATCGTATACATTTGCCTGCCATTGCTGCAGATCGATCTCTACAGCCATCCAATGCATGTTATCGATGTTGAGGGGGACATAAATGAAGTCCAGATCATCCCAACTGGACCCATAAGGTTTAGGCCGATCTCCCCTAAAGTATTCAAGTGCACGTTCAGATGCAGGTGGAACAGTACTATTATTTTGGACATAGTATCTATATGCCTCCGTATAATCAGCAGGCCAGAAAACGTCCAATATTGTGGCCTTGCTTTTAACTTCGGACTCCAAAAGCGCCTTACGGATATAACAACAAATTTCATCGATTTGCTTCACAAAAATATAATTCATCCTGTCAGGCATTGCAGCAAATCCCAACAGTAAACTAATTTGACATCATAAGTAAATAGCTTACACCATCTTCCAGCCAAGCTTTTGGTTCCAGTATTAGGCCAAACCAGTCATTGTCCATCTCTTGACCACACAGTCCAACTCTTGGCTCAAAGTTGAAAAATAAAGAAGGCGTAATTAAAAGGTTTGTAACGCCTCGCTTTTTCTTAGGTTATTCGGCCAAGTTTCGGGTCGAAACTTCTTTTAAGGGGGAGGTGATGTAATACCCCTCATTTTAATAAAGAGTATTTTGATAATTTTCCTAACTCCCGTATCACAAACCGGATTAATTACAGAGAAGTTCAGACACTCTGTAATTTGTTTGATCTCTGTAATATTTTCCTGAGTGGTATAAAATACATTCGACGTATTTTCGGGGCTTAGAATACTCATTCGGGTGCAAAGATGTTAACCGAGTACGAATATATTTAACCTGGGGTTAAAAACTCGTACCCGTACTTAACCCGGACAAAAGGGCCCAGATTTGACCTTGACCGCACCCGCGGTCAAGTGGCCGCACCTCGCGGTGAAGGCCAATTCTGTAAGGCAGTCTGGGGAGGCTCGCCGCACCCGCGGTGTCATCATTTCTTCTCTACAACATCGGACATCAGACGTCGCGTCGTCTTCGCCTCTGCAACTGTCCCATCCGGTCGTTGTAGGCGCCTACCATGAGTCACTTGGTTGCTTGACCTCCTTGCTTGGGCTATAAAAGGAAAGGAGCTGGAGTGGAGTTGAATCACAGCTCTCCAACTCTCTCTCTCAAATCTCTCATTTCCATTGTTACCGAAAAGCTCAAGCATTCGTCGGAGTGTCGCCGGAGCTACCATAGGAGGAGAAGGTACTCTCCAAGTGGTGTTTGGAAGTGCAAGGAGTTGGGAAGTTGAAGCCCATCCTAATCGAATCCAAACGCGTCGATCACGGTGAGTTCTCATCGTCGTCGTCTCGCCACTGTCACGCCACCGTACCCGCGGTCAAGGTCGGCGCACCCGCGGTGGGTTGGGCTCGTGGTGTGGATTTGGGTCTTGTGGTCTCGAGCGAGGCTTTGTTCCTTCGATTCCTTTCGTCTCTTCTTAGATTCATATATTTTATTATCGAATCTAACTTAGGGTTTCGTTATGGGTTGTTCTGTAGGGATCTGAAATCCGAGTTTTGTCCTCGTTCTGGACCCGGAAACCCGTTGTGTTTGAGCTTCGTTGAGTTTCGTCTAATCTAAGGCAAGTGGCGGTTCACTCTTGCTTATCATTCCATATTTCTATTAATAATCAATTGTTTAATTATTAGTTAAATTGGGATGAATTACTGGTTTCGTTGGGAACAGTTTTCTTAAAATGATACGATTAAAAATGAATATTATAATAGGTTGTATATATTGATAGAAACAACGCTATTATATCTGTTATTACCGTGATGGTATTGTTGTGGATTTTTATGCAAACTTGAAATATAGTTAGCAGTGGATTTTATGTGCACTTGAGATATAGTTAGCACGAGTATTCGTAGGAGCGCTGCTTACCTTGAGAGGTAGCCGTTTCTTTATAACCCGGTGGATAGGATGTCCAAGCCCTAACACCGTTTCTCTAGTCATGACTATCCTCTATCCGAGTATAGGGGAGGTGCGCTTAGCCGGCGTCAAACCTTTATGGATTTATTCCCGACTATATATATCTCTATATCCTGAGGGATGAGATGATTATGATAAAAGTTTATAACGTGAATATACGTTTTTGGAATTAAATAAGATAAGTGCCGTTATGCACATAATTAATGAACCTTAGGGCGAGAAGTACAACTTGGAAACTCGTCCGGGACTTCGATTGGAGTAAGTCCACCTTTCGAATCTGAATTCGCATTATGCGGTGAGGTTGGTCGTGGACCCAAATAGTCAAGTCATTTTTAAACGTCTGTGTGAAACTTTAATGTTCCCAAACACTTGTCATACTTTCCGATAAGACTCAATTCGTTGGAGTCTTCTCTTCATATGTTTCCGTAAGACTCATTCTTTCAGAGTCTTTTCTCTTGATCATACCTTTTCGTATTTTATTTCAGTAGGAGTATGGTGGTTGACTATCGTCATCGACTTTTATTCGAGAAGCGATGAGTCTAACCTAATACGACTACTTAGAACCTTTCTGTTTTACCCTTGCATAGTCTTTCATTAGACTAACCAACCGATTATATTTCCTTGCATGGTTGGCTGGTGTCATCCGTCTCATACGGCACATCAGATAAACGTCCGTTCCATGAAGGCTAGAAATGACGATGGAGGCAAATGGAATTTTGAAGAGTTTTTATCAAGGTTAAGATCCTTGGCTGGTGATCGTTTCGATCAAGACCCTTGTGTCATTTATTTCTAAGGACTTCCGCTGTATTAAACATGTCTTATGTTAAGACTACTCTGTATTTCTGTTGTTTTTGGATTATGGATGTAACTCCAAGACTTTGATTTAATACGAAATGTTATGATATTTCTTATTATAAATGTTGTTTTATGTTTTGTATAAACTGGTTAAGCCTTGGGTGGCTTCAGATGTGGAATCTGAGGTCACTAGCGGTAATGCTTTCAAGGAGATATTTGAGGGTGTTACAAATTTGGTATCAGAGCCGTTTTTTTTTTTTAAAACGGGTGAGTTTTAAAACATTTTCTTGGAACGAAATTTTTTATAAACCATTTACTCGTTTTGAACTGAGAAATATTTTGAAGGATTTGAATTTCCAAGTAAAATTTTTATTCTGCCAATCTAGTCGTGCCTTCTCTTTAGTCTGATATAGTAAGTTCGCTTCTATATTTAGAAAGACTAACTCTCTTCTCGTCACCCGTAGGTTATGGGTGCATGTTTTTCTCTTCAGAGGGACATGGAAGAAGCCGAGGTGGCTCCGCCATCTCCAATGAGGCTTGAGTTTCCAGTTCCCCTACGATGCTTTGAGATCGGAGAATCTAGTAGTCCACCCGAGGAGGTGAAGACCGTACTCCCTGAGTCGGTAGTTCTAGTGTCCAATAAAACCGAGGTTCTTGTGGTAGAGCCCGAAGAGGAGCCAAGGGAGGACACTGAGGATGAGGGTTATCCGTCAGAGTACGCAAGAGGGTACTACGACGATGACTTTATGATTGAGTCGATTCCCGAAGAGGATCCTGAAGAAGATCCAGAGGAGGACCCCGAAGAGGACCTCGAGGATCAGGGCCACGAGTCCGATGGCTTAGAGCGCTTATTGGTGGGCAGCGAGGACCCGTGGATGGAGTTTATCTATCCAAGTCCGGAGTTGCCGCCTGAGCGAGAGTACTCGCCATTGACTTCGGCCGATTGGGAGACACTCTATGCTGAGTTTGGCATCAGAAAAAGGAGTGATCCACAAAATGTATCTGAGGACTCACAGGCTATTCCTGCGCAGTGGAGGCTGAGGTTGAGCCCTGACTCGCGAGAGGCACTTCGCCTGAGTCAGATGATTTCCCCTGAAGAGCGCCGTCAGATGGATGAGGCGGTTGAGCATGCTCGAAGAAGGGCAAGGCCAAGGAATGAGCCATGTGCTCCAGGACCGAGCAGGGTGAGAAGTCCATCACCAGATTCCGATGGTAAACCCCGTTCGAAGAAGCCATGTATGAGGAGCTATGATTACAGGAAACATTTCAGGGCGCCATGATTGGGCCAGTGCTGATTAGCAGTTTATTTTCTTGTATTTCAGTATTCGTTGTGTTAAGAACCTAAGTCTCCGAGCAATTTTGTTTTGACGCTCGGGAGATCCCTTTTGTAGAACCTATTAGCTCAGTTTGAGTTTATCAATGAAAATTTCCAAGTTTGATCTATTCTAAGTGATTTTATTACATTAAGTACATTGGAATGATATTAATGTTATAAAATACTCCCTCCGATCTGAAAAAGAAGTCGTTTTAGAGTATAGAATTTGATCTATTTTATATATCGTTTTAGATTTTTTAGGCAATTAAATAAGAGTAAATTATGAGAATTTGCATTGGAATTTGTTTTTGTTGACTTTTTCTCCTCTAATCTCTATTCTTATTGGCTTAAGATAGGTTTGATTATTTATTATATGAGAATATTGATAAAAAAAATAAGACTTTAAGTGTAGTTAATGATTTTCTTAAATCATGTGTCATATGTTAAAATGACTTCTTTTTCAGATCGGAGGGAGTACTTGGAATTTGATCGGTAAACAGATGGTGAACACAAGGAACACCATTCGTGCTGGTGCTGGGCCAAGCAATGACCCCAGACCAAATATGAGGAACACTGCGAACCCTGTGGATGAACACGAGACTGCTTCTAATAACAATCCAGGGGGCAATGACCAAGCTTCGGTCAACGCTCCAATGGTATTTGATGCAGTAGCAATAGAGGCAATTCGGGGAATTGTGATGCAAGCATTCACTGATATCATGCGACCAAACGCGCCTCAGGCACAAGCTGTGCCAATTCCCCCAGCGGTTCCTAGATTTGAGGAGCCTAATATCCATGTACCCCAAGAGGAAGCGGTCAGGAATAGATGCGACTATGGCCGAGCATTGAAGGCCATAAGCTCTATGAGGCATGATAGCTATGACGGGAAAGGAGAGCCAGTTAGGGTGGCATATTGGTTCTCACACATGGAAAGATTATTCAGAAACGTTGAGTGCACTGAAGCTGAAAAGGTGCACATTGCTTCCCTTCAGCTGAAGGAAGTAGCCAGTGAATGGTGGGAAGGTACAGGTCTTGCTGGTCACCCTGGTTTGAACTGGGGGATGTTCTAGGCCAAGATGACTGGTCGTTTCTTCTCCCAAGCTATAAGGGAAGAAAAACACAAGGAATTCCTCTACCCAAAGACGGATGGATTGAAAGTGACTGAGCTTGCAGTCAAGTTCAATCACCTGCTACAGTATGTTGGGCCGGAGGTGTCCAGCGATGAGCAAAAGATCTGGCATTTCCATGAATGGATGAACCCAGATATTAAGCCACTGATGGTACGTCACGGATGCTCTACTTTGGAGCAGTACGTAGACGTTGCCTACAAACTGGAAGTGACTCTGGAGGAGTCAACGAAGAAGCGTAATCGCTAGAGGTCAATGCAGAACCAGTCTCAGGCGAGTGGATTCAAGCGTCCCGTGCCACCGTCTAATTTTTCCAAGTCTGGCAAAGAAAAAACGGATATGACTCATGGAGGGTCTACGCAACAGTCGGGTCAAGGCAAGAATCCGATCCAGTGCTACAATTGTGGTACACCCCGGCACAAGAGCAATGCGTGTCCGAAGGAGAAGAAGACGTGCTATGGATGTGGAAAGGAGGGCCATGTACAGACGTTCTTTCCGCAGAGAAGGCAGAAAGGGGCTGAATCACAACAAGGGTCTGTTAGTCAGAACAATCGACCCAGGTCTAGACCAGTGGAGGCTCTTAGTCCTTCAGCGCAGACGACTGCACAAAACAAGGGGAAAGCCCCAACTGCTTCTGGAGGTCAAGGTCAACGCCTTTACGAGATGCGTGAGGCGGATGGACCCAATGCTCCAATTGCTCAAGGTACTCTATACCTTCATTCTACTTCAGTATGTATATTGTTTGATTCGGGTGCTACCCATTCTTTTATTTCGGAGAGTTGTGTCAGTAAGTTAGGCTTAGTATGCAACGAGGTTTGTGAACCTTTCGTTGTAAATCTTCCTAATGGTGAACATTTAGTGGGCACCAAGCGTCTGTCAGAATTTTCGATTACCATCCAGGGTAAGAAGTTCGAAGCAGATTTGATCTGTATAGCCATGGCTCCATACGACATTATTCTCGGTATGGATTGGCTGACGCGTCATGGGGCGGTACTCGATTTTAGCTCAAGGATTGTGACGGTGTCATCTGGGGGCCAATATGTATGCAAGTTTAAGGGTCGGAATGACGCTGATAACGGCAGGCTTATCAATGCGATGGCTGCGTTCAAGCTACTTCGACAAGGTTGTGTCGGGTACCTGTGCTATCTAGATGAGCCCAAGAAAGATGAACCTTCAATTCCTGATATTCCGGTCATCCGTGAGTTTCCGGATGTCTTTCCGGAGGAGATTCTTGGTTTACCCCCGTATCGTGACGTAGAGTTTACCATTGATATCGAGCCTGGTACCGCGCCGATCTCTAAGGCACCATACTGGATGGCTCCTGTTGAGATGCAAGAGTTGAAGAAGCAACTCGAAGATCTTCTTGAGAAGGGCTATATAAGGCCGAGCGCATCACCTTGGGGCACTCCGGTCTTGTTCGTCAAGAAGAAGGATGGATCATTTCGACTTTGTATCGACTATCGAGAGTTGAATAAAGTCACGATCAAGAATAAGTATCAGTTGCCGAGGATTGATGATCTGTTGGATCAACTGCAGGGAGCAAAGGTCTTTTCCAAAATCGATCTGAGGTCTGGTTACCATCAGCTCAGGATTCGTGAGGAGGATATTCCGAGGACTGCGTTTCGAACAAGATATGGTCACTACGAGTTCGTAGTCATGCCATTTGGACTTACAAATGCTCCAGCAGTCTTCATGGATCTAATGCATTGATGTTTCCACCAATACTTGGATAAGTTCGTAGTGGTCTTTATCGACGACATTTTGATTTATTCCCCGAGCATGGAAGCTCACGAGGAACATCTTCGGATTACCTTGTCAGTCCTTAGACAAAATCAGCTTTATGCAAAGTTGTCTAAGTGTGACTTTTGGATCAAAGAAGTGGCTTTCTTAGGCCACGTGATTAATGAGAATGGGGTTATGGTTGATCCCCAGAAGATTGAAGCGGTAGCCAATTGGAAGCGGCCTCAGAATGTGAAGGAGGTACGCAGTTTTCTAGGACTCGCTGGATATTATAGACGGTTTGTGGAGGGATTTTCTAAGATCGCTCTACCTATGACCAGTCTGCTCCGCAAAGTCCACAAGAAGTTTGTCTAGGATGACAAGTGCGAGGCCAGATTTCAGAAACTGAAGCAATGTCTGACCTCTGCACCAGTATTAGCGCTACCGGAAGGAAATGATGGTTATGTGGTCTATAGTGATGCTTCGAAGAGTGGTTTGGGATGTGGGTTGATGCAAAGAGGCAAGGTTATTGCATACGCATCTAGACAATTGAAAACCTATGAAGCAAACTATCCGACGCATGATCTAGAACTAGCAGCTGTAGTATTTGCGCTAAAGATTTGGAGACACTATCTCTATGGTGTGAGGTGCCAAGTCTTCACCGATCATAAGAGTCTAAAGTATGTGTTCACTCAGAAGGAGCTGAATATGAGACAACGTCGCTAGTTAGAGCTACTCAAAGACTATGACATCGAATTGCTGTATCATCCGGGCAAGGCTAATGTAGTAGCCGATGCATTGAGCCGGAAGACGCCACACGAGACAGTAGTGGCTCTACTTACTGCTCAGACCAAGCTGAACCAAGGGTTGTGCGAGATTGAAGTTTTGTACGATCAGCGTAGAGGATATCTGAGCATGCTTGAGATTCAGGCCACGCTACTTGATCAAATCAGGGAGAAACAGGTTGATGATGTAGTCATGGTGAAGCTAAGCAGTGAAGTGATGGACGGGAAAGCTCCCGGTTTCGTGATTCAGGAAGATGGATTGCTCTGGTTTCAGGACCGGATCTGTGTGTCTGACGTTGATGGCCTTCGCCAGTTGGTGATGAAGGAGGCCCATTCGTCAGCTTATTCTGTACATCCAGGCTCTAGCAAGATATACAAAGACCTCAGAAAGAAATTTTGGTGGCCCAACATGAAGTGGGATGTAGCAGAGTTTGTGGTGAAATGCTTGACTTGTCAAAATGTCAAGATAGAACACCGCAGACCAGGTGGTGAGTTGCTACCTCTTCCAGTGCCAGAATGGAAATGGGAGGATATTACTATGGATTTCGTCATGGGGCTGCCAAAGACTCAAAGTCAAAAGGATGCTATATGGGTAATCATTGACAGGCTCACGAAGAGTGCTCACTTCGTGGCTATCAAGTCAACATGGGGAACCCAGACGCTATCTGAAGTGTTTATACACGAGATTGTCTGTTTGCATGGTACTCCAAAGACCATTGTATTGGGTCGAGATGGTTGATTCATGTCAAGATTCTGGAAATAATTACACAAGGCCATGGGAACCGAGTTGCGATTCAGTACTGCATTTCATCCTCAGACGGATGGACAGTCGGAGAGGACCATCCAGACCTTAGAAGATATGCTAAGAGCTTGTACACTCGATTGTCCGACTAGCTGGGAGAACAGCCTGAGTCTGATTGAGTTCCCGTACAACAACAGTTGGCATGCTACCATAAAGATGGCTCCATTCGAGGCTTTGTACGGTCGAAGGTGCAGATCTCTAATTTGTTGGGATGAGAATGCCGACAAGGTTCTGCTCGGACCGGAATTAGTCGAAAGGACTGCCTCGGACATTGCTTTGATAAGACAAAGGATGTTGACAGCTCAGAGTCGATAAAAGTCTTATGCAGATCTGAAGCGCAGGAATGTCGAGTTTGAGGTTGGTGACAAAGTGTTTGTCAGAGTATCACCATCAAAGGGTGTGTTTAGATTCAGTAAGCGTGGGAAGCTTAACCCTCGCTACGTGGGACCATTTGAGATCCTTGACAGAGTGGGATCTCTAGCATATCGTTTGGCATTGCCGCCATCGGCGCATCCAGTACATAACGTGTTCCACGTATCCTTGTTGAGGAAGTACGTGCCAGACGAGTCTCATTTATTGAGTTATGACGACATCGAGATTCAGACAAATGGTACCTACGAGGAGATACCGGTGCGTATTCTTGAACGCCGTGAGAAGCAGTTATGGAACAAGGTGGTACCATTGGTACGGATTTTGTGGTCCAAGTCAGGAACTGAAGATGTTACTTGGGAAACCTGGGAGACTGAGGAGGATATGCTTAGACGCTTTCCCAAACTGTTTTCAGCCTAGTTTCGCGGTCGAAACCTTTTTTAAGGGGGTAGTGTTGTAACGCCTCGCTTTTTTTTAGGTTATTCGGACAAGTTTCGGGTCGAAACATCTTTTAAGGGGGAGGTGATGTAATACCCCTCATTTTAATAAAGAGTATTTTGATAATTTTCCTAACTCCCGTATCACAAACTGAATTAATTACAGAGAAGTTCAGACACTCTGTAATTTGTTAGATCTCTGTAATATTTTCCTGAGTGGTATAAAATACATTCGACGTATTTTCGGGGCTTAGAATACTCATTCGGGTGCAAAGATGTTAACCGAGTACGAATTCTGTAAGGCGGTCTGGGGAGGCTCGCCGCACCCGGGGTTAAAAACTCGTACCCGTACTTAACCCAGACAAAAGGGCCCAGATTTGGCCTTGACCGCACCTGCGGTCAAGTGGCCGCACCCCGCGGTGAAGGCCAATTCTGTAAGGCGGTCTGGGGAGGCTCGCCGCACCCGCGGTGAGGCCACCGCACCCCGCGGTGTCATCATTTCTTCTCTGCAGCACCGGACTTCAGACGTCGCGTCGTCTTCGCCTCTGCAACTGTCCCATCCGGTCGTTGTAGGCGCCTACCATGAGTCACCTGGTTGTTTGACCTCCTTGCTTGGGCTATAAAAGGAAAGGAGCTGGAGTGGAGTTGAATCACAGCTCTCAAACTCTCTCTCTCAAATCTCTCATTTCCATTGTTACCGGAAAGCTCAAGCTTTCGCCGGAGTGTCGCCGGAGCTACCATAGTAGGAGAAGGTACTCTCCAAGTGGTGCTTGGAAGTGAAAGGAGTTGGGAAGTCGAAGCCCATCCTAATCGAATCCAAATGCGTCGATCATGGTGAGTTCTCGTCGTTGTCGTCTCGCCACTGTCACGCCACCGTACCCGCGGTCAAGGTCGGCGCACCCGCGGTGGGCTGGGCTCGTGGTGTGGCTTTGGGTCTTGTGGTCTCGAGCGAGGCTTTGTTCCTTCGATTCATTTCGTCTCTTCTTAGATTCGTATATTTTATTATCGAATCTAACTTAGGGTTTCGTTATGGGTCGTTCCGTAGGGATCTGAAATCCGAGTTTTGTCCTCGTTCCGGACCCGGAAACCCATTGTCTTTGAGCTTCGTTGAGTTTCGTCTAATCTAAGGCAAGTGGCAGTTCGCTCTTGTTTATCATTCCATATTTCTATTAATTATCAATTGTTTAATTGTTAATTAAATTAGGATGAATTACTGGTTTCGTTGGGAACAGTTTTCTTAAAATGATACGATTAAAAATGAATATTATAATAGGTTGTATATATTGCTAGAAACAACGCTATTATATCTTTTATTACCGTGATGGTATTGTTGTGGATTTTTATGCAAACTTGAAATATAGTTAGCAGTGGATTTTATGTGCACTTGAGATATAGTTAGCACGAGTATTCGTAGGAGCGTTGCTTACCTTGAGAGGTAGCCGTTTCTTTATAACCCGGTGGATAGGATGTCCAAGCCCTAACACCGTTTCTCTAGTCATGACTATCCTCTATCCGAGTATAGGGGAGGTGCGCTTAGCCGGCGTCAAACCTTTAGGGATTTATTCCCGACTATATATCTCTATATCCTGAGAGATGAGATGATTATGATAAAATTTCATAATGTGAATATACGTTTTTGGAATTAAATAAGATAAGTGCCGTTATGCACATAATTAATGAACCTTAGGGCGAGAAGTATAACTTGGAAACTCGTCCGGGACTTCGATTGGAGTAAGTCCACCTTTCGAATCTGAATTCGCATTATGCGGTGAGGTTGGTCGTGGACCCAAATAGTCAAGTCGTTTTTAAACGTTTGTGTGAAACTTTAATGTTCCCAAACACTTGTCATACTTTCCGATAAGACTCAATTCGTTGGAGTCTTCTCTTCATATGTTTCCGTAAGACTCATTCTTTCAGAGTTTTTTCTCTTGATCATACCTTTTCGTATTTTATTTCAGTAGGAGTATGGTGGTTGACTATCGTCATCGACTTTTATTCGAGAAGCGATGAGTCTAACCTAATACGACTACTTAGAACCTTTCTGTTTTACCCTTGCATAGTCTTTCATTAGACTAACCAACCGATTATATTCCCTTGCATGGTTGGCTGGTGTCATCCGTCTCATACGGAACATCAAATAAACGTCCGTTCCATGAAGGCTAGAAACGACGATGGAGGCAAATGGAATTTTGAAGAGTTTTTATCAAGGTTAAGATCCTTGGCTGGTGATCGTTTCGATCAAGACCCTTGTGTCATTTATTTCTAAAGACTTCCGCTATATTAAACATGTCTTATGTTAAGACTACTCTGTATTTCTGTTGTTTTTGGATTATGGATGTAACTCCAAGACTTTGATTTAATACGAAATATTATGATATTTCGTATTATAAATGTTGTTTTATGTTTTGTATAAACTGGTTAAGCCTTGGGTGGCTTCAGATGTGGAATCTGAGGTCATTGGCGGTAATACTTTCAAAGAGATATTTGGGGGTGTTACAAGGTTTGTCGACGAACCATCTTCATAGTAGGTCCAAATGGACCATCTATTATCCTCTGCCAGTCCACAGGGGAGAGGCATTTCTCAATAATTTTCAGCAATTCTCGCCGACAGTTTTGGTTGACTCTGCCGATGAATTTTTTCCCTTCAAATCTCAATAAATGACCCTAAAAATACAAATTATACAAGGTCAATAAATACAAAACGAACATATACTTAAAAACTACATGACAGGATCTGAACTATGAAAAACTACACTCAATGAGCTAACCAAAATTTACCTTTTTACCCATTTCAATTTCCTCCGTTTCAATATGGAAAACTACACCACTTCAGTTGCACTGGTGGAGATAGACAAACAACAAAAAATATCAACATTTTAGTTTTTTGTAAGCACCTAACTGAACATACTCAGATGTACAGATCACACGAGAAGACAAGGAAGTTGCGAGAGTAAGAGAGCTATAATGTCAGGCAAATAAAAACATTTAACTTTCAAAACACAACAATGTTTTACAAAACTGACATTCTAATTGATCATTTCAACAATAAAACTATACGATGTGACAAATATTTCATCAAACGCTGACATGAAATGTTCAAACAATGGTAATTCCTGCAATTTTGACACGGATTTCACAAGTTGATTTGACATAATTAGCTGCATTCAACTTCACTTCATTTTAGCTCAAACGAACAACAGTGAATCAACCCTAAAACCAAATGAACAACAACGGAGCAACCCTAAAACGGCGTTGAATGGCTGGAACCCTAAAAAAATTGACATACCTACAAGGCTCGAATGAGATACAAGGCTCAAAGAAGATACACAGAAGAGGAAGATGATTCGGAATCGTGACCGAATCGGAACGTCGGTCAAAGAACTAGACTTTGTCCCGCGTCTTCGGTGGAAGACCTGCAATTTTAGGCCTTAATGAGAGGAGCTCAGGCGCCGATGAAGGGCTCCGTCTGTGAAAAACCTGCAATTTCGCGCCGAAGAAGGGTTTAAGCTACCTCGAACGGCGAAGAAGGGTTTCAAGCAAAAAACAAAGTTGGAGATTATGGAGTTTGAATCGATATCATACCTAGAAGAGAAACCTTCTCGCCGGAAATGGTGAAATTCGTCGGACAAAACAAAGGTGGATTCCGCCGGAGAAGATGGAGACACCTCGAGCTGGGAGAGAGACCTCGGCGGGCGTCGTTGTTAGTTTCTGTAGCAACTTTCACATTTCATTTTGAAATTGAAACTGAATTATGTTTTTAATTTTTTTTCAGGAAATCAGTGTCATGTCATATTTTATTTTCCAAAACAAAAACAAATTTCAATTTTCAATTTACCTTTTTATTTGGGGGTATTTTTGCAAAAACAGAAAAAAAAATTATGGATGGGGTAGTCTTGCAAAAAACAAAAGGGTAGGTTAAAAATACAAAGGCATTGGTAAAGGAGGGTATTGAGTGTTATTTCTCTATTAAATTTCCACTTTCACTAGTCAATTGCAATTGGGATGCCAAAAACGGGACGGAAATTTTACCAATTTTAATTCCAACTGCACAATTTATGAAGTTATAAATCTAATATTTTTATTTATGAGAATATGTCAATTTCGTAATTAAAAAATTTTATAGTTAAATAATATAATTTTTTTTATCAAATTTGTGACACTTTAAATCATTTAACATAAAATATAGTTATTAAATGAAGTACCTAATAAAAACAATGACTATTAAGATAGATATTTTAATATAATAGATTGTTATATTTATTATTATTTTTGTTTGATAATAAACGTCATTTTAGATGTTTAAGAGTGTCATTGTTAGAAATAAAATAATTCTTTCTTTAGTTAATTTATTAACTTTTATTAAAACTTGTTAATTACAAATATTTATTTTACCTAATAGTTGAAGACATGAGAGAAAAAAAAGTGAGGTTGTCTAATTTTCAAAAGCAATCTTTACAGCTCATTAATAAAAACGTCACTTAAAACATTCAAATAATGATTATTGATTAACAAAATTCGAAAGTTAGAATGACACGTAATCCTATATTTCGGACATTGTTGAATAAAACGAATGGAGATAATAAGATATAAAATTGTATGACATAATAATATCTGCAATTAATTCACACCTCAAATGCTCTCCATACAACTTTTGCCCTTTCCCTCCTTCTCCCTTGTTAACCCTTAGTTGTCGCCGCCCCGCTTCTCCGCCCTACCCTGCCCTGCCTGCTTCTCCTCGCCGCCCCGTCGATCGTCGGTCGTCGGCCGTGCGATGGGGAAGCAGAAATCCAAACTCAAATCCAAACCCACTGCCACCCCTCAGCCTCACTGCAAGTCCGTAAAACTCTCCACCCTCATTCCCCCTAAATCTCCCGCCTCTCCTTCCAGCTCCCCGCGAGTGTATCTCCGGTGGGTGCTCTCTCTGATGAGACTTTCATCCGTAACAATGCTCGTTTCCTCAACTCACTCCCTCCTCCCATTCCTCTTGTCTTTCCTCCTCCCCCTTCACCCTCCCATGTATGTCCTGTTGCTAGTGTTGGTTGCTCAGCTGAGCCCTCCTCTCCGGTTCACCCCCCCCCCCCCCCTCCTTTATCTTCCTCGGTCCCCCTCATCTTCGGCTTTCCCCCTTTGAATGGCCCCTTTCGGCCGAATCTTTCTCCACTTGATAATCCCCCTCAGCAAACTGTGCAAGGCCGCAGAGCCTCTTTCTCGGAGGCTATTGCAGGGAACCGGTCCCCTGCCTCTCTTACTCCACTCGTGTTCGAGCCTGGTTATGAAAATGGCATCATTGACTACACCGAAGAGGATATCGCAGAACAGGTCTCCAAATGGAGTTTATGTCTAGTGGGAGCTTGTATGGGTAAGAAGATCACCTTCAATGCTATGAAGAGATTCGTTGAAGCTCGCTGGACATGTTGTACCGTCCGCCCCAAGGTGCTGCAAAATGATGATGGTTTATTCATCTTCAAGTTCTCTGATGAAGATGACCTTAACAACGTTCTCAAAGGCGGTC
This sequence comes from Rheum nobile, assembly GCA_027886185.1. NCBI lineage: Eukaryota > Viridiplantae > Streptophyta > Magnoliopsida > Caryophyllales > Polygonaceae > Rheum > Rheum nobile. Next base: position 4,305,977 of record WOAB01000648.1, read on the forward strand.
CTTGGATGATTGGAGGAGCTAGACCCCTCATTCTTCAATGTTGGCAACGTGGTATTCCCATGAATCTCACCTGCCTGAATACCGTCCCCGTTTGGATCACTTTTTCGGGTCTAAATCTGGAATTCTAGAGTGAAGCTCTGTTCTGCAAAATAGGTTCGGCTATTGGGAAACCACTCTATATAGACAAAATATCAGCCACTGAAGAGCGGCTCTCCTATGCAAGGATGATGGTGGAAATCTCGGCTAATGCACCTCTGCGTCGAGAGGTTGTTCTTCGTGGGAAAGATGGCTCTACTGTTATTCAGAAAGTGCTCTATGAATGGGTGCCGGGTCATTGATCTTCTTGTCGTGCTTTTGGGCACTCGCTTAACAGATGTCTTTACTCTCCCCAGGTTGTGCCTTCCAATGGGGTTGAAAGCCCTTTTGGTGCTGCTATCCATCCCTCCGGCAAGCCCGTCGGAGACACTGTTATGGCACCCTTACAACCGGCTCCCAGTAACCATAATTCCTCTAGTGGGGTGTTAGGCCCCTGTCCCATCTCTTTTGGGCCTACAGCCAGCAAATCTCTTTCTGGTGGGCCTAACTCTCTCCCTCAAACTCACTTTGCTACTGCCCACCTCATCTGGTCCAAAGTGGTCCACCGTAGGAGCAAACTCTTTCGCTGACCCAAACACATTCTCAAACACAATCCCAAACACATTCCCAAACACATTCTTACTCATCCCTCTCCACCAACTACTCCCTCTATTCCGGCCCCAACCTCTCCTCATCCTCTCAACTCTATCGCTGGTAGTACTCTACATGCCTCCTTGCATGCTTCCTCCCCTCCTATCCCTCCCTCTTCTGATAACAACTCAAGGAGCTTTGTTATTCCTAACCCGCCTTTCCTTTATGGATAAAGTCCGTTTAGGATGTTGGAATGTCCGGGGGATCAACAATTCTTCGAAACGGGCTGACTTCAAAAATTTTGTTTCTACATCTAGACTTCATCTCATTGATGTCCTTGAAACTCGCGTTCGCAGTAATAATGAAGATAAGATTGGTAAAACTCTTCTTCCTAGGTGGCACTTCTTCTCCAATGGCTCCATCTCTGCCAATGGCCGTATTTGGATTCTTTGGGATCCTCGCTTTGTCATGGTCTTTATCGAGCATTGTACTCCTCAAGCTGTCCACTGTCGCATCTCCCACCCTCACACTGTTGAGTTCTTCTTTGCCACTTTTGTCTATGCCTTCAATGATAGAAGAGGCCGGACAACTCTCTGGGGTGATCTCTCTGCTCTGGGATCCTCCATCACCACTCCCTGGATTGTTTTAGGTGATTTCAATACAATCCTCTGTGCTTCTGAGAAGATTGTTGAAGGCCATTCGTCTCCTGGCCGCATCTCTGATGAACTGGAAACGTGTCTGAACACAGCTGGGCTGTTTGATATGAGGTTCACTGGTAATCTGTTCACCTGGAACAATAACCACTCCAATGGTGACCGCATTTGGTGTAAACGTGACCGAGTTTTGATCAATGGTTGTTGGCTCACGAGCTATGGGCAAGCGTCAACCCACTTTGGTACTCACAAACTCTCTGATCACTCATCTGCCATTGTTACTTTGGGGTTGAATTTCTGTCCTGCAAGGCCTCCATTCTGCTTCTCCAATGCCTGGGCCTCTCATAGTGCCTTCCTCACCACTGTCTCTGAAGTTTGGGGAGCAGATATTACTGGGCATTACATGTACCAGGTGGCCACTAAATTACGGATGCTGAAGTCCAAGATGATAAGATTCGGCTCCACCACACTTGAGAATCTTAATACTAGAGTTGCTGTCAGCAGAAGCGCACTTGAGACGGTGCAAAACATGTGTCAAGCACAGCCTTTTGATGGGGATCTTCAAGCCCGCGAGAATGACTGCAGAGCAACGCTAAATTCTGATCTTGTGGCTCTCGCGTCCATGTCTCGCCAACTTGGGAAAGTGAGCTGGCTTAAATATGGGGATCACAATTCCTCATATTTCTACAACCAAATCAAGAGCAGACGTAGCAACAACTTTATTAGTTGCATTGAGGAGGCTAACGACAGATGCCTTATCGATGGACCGGATATTGTCACTCACTTCACTTCCTTCTTTGAAGGTCTTCTTGGGAGCTCCTCCTCGCCCTCACAGTTCCAACCCCACCATCTTGCCAATGGGCCTTCCTTAGAGCCAAGCCACTGTTCTTCTCTCACTCGCCCCGTGTCGGATGCTGAGATTCGCCATGCTTTCTTCCATATGGGCAATAACAAATCGCCGGGGCCGGATGGGTTCAATCAATTCTTCTTCAAAAAAGCTTGGGGGATCATTGGGCGTGATGTCTCCTTCGTTGTCAAAGCCTTCTTCGCCAATGGTCGACTCTTGCGCCAGATCAATCATACCACTATCAGCCTTATTCCCAAGTGCGCTAACCCCTCTCATGGGAAGGATTTCCGACCGATTTCTTGTTGCAATACTATCTACAGAGGCATTGCAAATCTTATCTCCAACTGATTGAAGTCTATCTTGCCCTCCATTATCTCTGAGCACTAGACCGCCTTTTCCTATGGGCGCTCTGCCCAGCACAATATCCTGATTTGCAGTGATTTGTTGAAGCAGTACATGTGGTGATCCTCTACTGTTAGATGTGCTATCAAAGTAGACTTCCAAAAGGCCTTTGATACAGTTGAATGGTCATTTGTTCTCGACTGCCTTCATCATCTCGGCTTCCCTGCAAAGTTTGTGTGGTGGATTCGAAATTGCATCTCTACTAGTTCGTTTTCAGTGGCTATCAATGGCAGTCTTCACGGATTTTTCAAAGGCAAGCGCGGGATCAGACAAGGCGATCCGCTTTCTCCCTACCTCTTCACCATTATTATGGAGTACTTCTCTAGGATGTTGAGATCTCTTGACAACAATGCCCTCTTCTCCTACCACCCAAGGTGCGCTACTTCAAAACTTACACATCTTTCATTCGCAGATGATCTGCTGGTCTTCAGTAAAGGGAACTTGAACTCTATTCTTGCGATTAAATCCATGCTGGATGATTTTGGGGCAATGTCGGGTCTTCGCATGAACCTCAGCAAGACCCGGATCTTCTTTGGTGGAAACTCTGATAGATGGAAAGCTTTTATCCTCCAGGAGACTCACTTTAGTGAGGGTGTTCTTCCTATGCTCTACTTAGGGGTCCCTGTGGGTTCCCGAAAACCTCATAAATGTGATTTTGCTCCCGTTATCTCTAAAATGACTGGAAGAATTCGATCCTGGACCACTCGATACCTCTCTTATGTAGGGCGTCTTGAGCTGATCAAAGTTGTCCTCTATGGTATTCAAAATTTCTGGGCCAAACTCTTCCCTTTCCCTAAAAGTGTTATTAAGCAGGTTCATTGTATCCTTAGATCATTCCTCTGGTCTAGGACAACTGATTCTGGTAGAAGTCGTATCTCCTGGAAAGCTATCTACAAGCCCCGCTCTGAAGGTGGACTTGGTTTCAAGGAAATTCTATCTTGGAACCGAGCATCTATGGCTAAAGTTGTGCTGGAAATTGGATGTCCGGATGTTAGCAATATTTGGACTACCTGGGCCAATAGCAACTTCGCCTCCAGCTCTAATGTCTGGACTATTCAACCCCATCTCTCTGATAGCTGGACTTTGAAGAACCTTATTCGCATCCGTGATACACTCACCGAGCACCATGACCCCGCCCATCTGAAAAATTCACTCATGTCCTCTGCTGGTAAGTATTCCACAGTGGACGCCTACAACCTCCTCCGTGATATCGGCAGCCTGGTCCCTTGGGGTGAGACTATTTGGAAAGGGCTCCACCAACCCAAATGCTCGTTCATTGCCTGGCTTGCTCTACATGGCCGCCTACCCACCAAGGATCGCATCGCTCGATGGTCGCAACTGGACCATGTTACTTGCAGCTTATGCCATACTGGTACTGAAACCAACTCTCACCTTTGGGATAACTACACTTTTGTTCAAGGTATCTTCACTCGTCTCCTTCGCTGGCTGGACTAGGAAGTCACACCAAGCTGCATCCTAGACTGCTTCTCCCTTCTCCCTTTGATGCAACAGTCTAAACTCCAACTCCTTACGAGGAATCTCGCCCTCTCCACTTTTGTTTATGTGATCTGGATGTGCCGTAACCAAGCTATCTTCCATGATGTTGCTCTTTCCACATCATGGTGTAATGACCAGATCTACCGCTTGACTACCACCAAGCTTTTGCTTAGCTGGAAGAGGAATCACAATACTCTTGACATGCTTTGGCTGCGCCAATTGAAAATTTGGTGATTTAGCACCAATTTTGCTTTGCTGTCTGTCGTACAGCCTTTTGTTGCTCCTATTGCCTTGTACAGAACTTGAGCTTATGATCTCTTAATATATTTAACCTTTTCAAAAAAAAAATCTGCAATTAATTAAGATTATTATTCTTACAACATAATATATATAGATGAATTACAGAAGCATATTTTTGAAAATCGAAATAAAACATTGTCATAAAAGAGTTACGGATAAACATAATATAATTATTATATTAAAAAAGTATAATAAATGATATGGAAAATATGAAAACGGCATGTGTCATTGATGATGTGGCTTTATGACGGAGACATATGACCTTAGACAATAAATATTCAGTATTATAAAATTTAGATTTACATTATAATAATGTAAATTATTATACAAATACATTTAAGTAGCTAGAGAAATAAAACAAATTATATATAACCTTATTGCGATAGAAAAAAACAACTTATTAAGAGCATAATCACACTTAAAAAATTGATATAAAGATCTTACACGAGATAATGTCATAATATATACTAAAAATACAAGTAACGGGGAGTCTAGAAAATGGAAGAAAATGATTGGAGTATAAGAGATTGTAACACCTAGGATTGTCTAGATAACTTTTGTAAAAACTATTTACATCAAATTGAAAATCACATTTCATTATAAAAAATCAAGTAAGATTATGACAAATATAATCACATAATTAGAATAAAATCTATATAAAAATATAAATTATAAAAGCAGATGATGATAAGTGCCAGATTGCGGAGAAGATTATAACGAAAGATGACTTGACTCAACGTGGAGATGACAAGTGACATCAATTACTTCTACTTTAAGGGATGGTAAGAGAGAGGATTTGGGAGAGGGAGTGCCCTCCCCGTCCATGTCCCCGATTACCCCCTTATTTCTTAGTCCTTGTCCTCGTCTCCCTCAAGGCCCTGTTCCTCGTCAAAAATCTCATCCCCGTTCTACAGAATAAACCTTAAAATTTGTTTAAATGCATATATATTGGGGTTTAGGGTGTAGAGGGTTTGAGATTTAGGGTTTACCACCTAAAATGTAAGAGATTTAGGATTTAAAGGCATGAAATTTAGGGTTTAGGAATATGAAAATTAGGAAAATTATATATTTAGCGGGGCTCCCCGTGGGTTTCCCCGTCCCCGCGTCGTGATTAAAATTTTTATTCGGCCCCGCCCTCATTGTGAGGAATTCGCGTGATGATAATCCCCGCCTATTACCATCCGTAACTTCACTATTGTAATTAGATAATAGATTAAATGGAAAAAAATATTTAATTAAATTAACAAAAATTAACTGATCAAATTCTATTAGAAAATGTCTACCAAAAAAACTCTTATTTTGAAATCATCAATTCGTATATTATATGGTTAAAGGGTGAAGGAAATCACTTAATATATACACAATAATATATAATAAAATATTGAATATACACAATCAAAGATTTCCATAAAAATTGTATTTATAGCTAGAGGGGTAAGATGGTGGTACACTAGTACACCATCGTAAGCAAGTATATAAATACGCGTGTAGTGACGTACACACATAGATAGCAATATACATTTGATTTTTAAATAAAATTAAATGAGATAAATATTAGTTATAGGTTTAGGGTTAAATTAGGAAAAAATTAGTGCTAGATTTAAGATAGAATTTTTAGTTTGTAATTAAAAATATTAAATCAAAGTGAAAAAATGACACGTGACACATGATGATGTGACTTAATTAGGGGGTGTCATACAGATTAATTAGGTTCTAGTTTAGTGTATATATAGTAGATTGTTATGGAAGTTTTGTATTGACAATCTTTGTAATTGATTTGTGTAATTCATTTGTATGTAAACTAGAAGTGATTAGTTTATTTATGTGATTGGTTTGTATCTAAATTAGAACTTTGTATGTAAATTAGGAAGTAATTATTTCATTTGTGTGATTGATTTAATTTGTATCTAAATTAGAAATTAGTTTAGATTTATGATTCCTTTTTATATAAATTAAGATTTTAAAAAAGTGAAATTCTAAGCAAATGACATGTGGCATTTTTATTGTATGGGTCTCATGTAACATAGTGAGGTTTTATTTTAGTAGATATATAGTTGAGGATTTAGGCTCTAGTGAAACGGAGAGTTACAGTAAAACGAGTAAACTAGTCTAGAGCGTTGGATGAGAATAGAATTGATGGCCATGATTTAATCTAGAGGGTTGTAAAATAGGCTAGTGGATTCACCCACACGCATTTTTTTTCCATTAGCATGATTTGTGGGATTTGTTTTCATCCCAAATCTTTCCATAACAGAAGCAAACAGATGCTTTCCGCATTTGTTTCCCCTCTCTCACTAATCTCTCTCTCACACATTACTCTCTAGCGCCGCAGGAAACCACCATTGATGATCTCACTGAGCTTCGTTTCTCCTCGTCGACCGCGTCTCCTCGTCGCCTCCTCGTGTTACCGTCGGTGTCCTCTCTCTCTCTCTCTCTCTCTCTCTCTCTCTCTCTCTCTCTCTCTCTCTCTCTCTCTCTCTCTCTCTCTCTCTCTCTCTCTCTCTCTCTCTCTCTCTCTCTCTCTCTCTCTCGTGTTCCTCTATGTCACAGAAAACCGTCATTGACGACTTTGCCACAGCTTTGCTTCTCCTCACTGATCGCTTCTCCATGTCGCCTCCTCGCTTTATCATCGGCGGTGGCGTCTTTGAATTCGATTCTCCTTGTCCCTCGCTTCTCCATAGGTATCTTACTCTAATTTTTTGAACCCTAAATCCTTTCGGTTTCTCAATCATTTCAAATTTTCAATGTTAGGGTTTGTACATGGTTAGGGGAGTGATGGGAAAGGACAGAATGTCAGAGAAAGCATGGAAACGTAGAAAACTTGTTAAAGGTAAGTTTAGATGCTATTATTAGTTGATGTTCATATTTCACGTTATGATATTCATGTTAACAGTATTGTTATTCACATTGTTACAGTTTATGTGTTTTGATATTTATGTTTCGGATATTGTATATTTGATATTCGGTTTCTCTGTGGTTTTATTCATTATAATATTGTTGATATTCATGTGGATTCAGATTCTGCTTGTTGATGGTGTTGTATGAGTTATTAAACATTAATATTCATGTTGTTCGTTTTGGTGTTTTACTGGTGTTGTTTATACTATTTGATGTGATATTCATACAAATGCTTTTTATATTCATGTTGAATGTACGTTTCATGCTCTAAGTAGTGATATTCAAGTTTTATGATGTGATATTCATGTTGGTTCAGTTTTGGTGTTTTATTGGTGTTGTTTATACTGGTTGCAATTTATATTCAAATTGTTCGATATGATATGCATACAAATGCTTTTGATATTCATGTTGGATGTACGTTTCATGCTCTGAGTAGTTCATATTCGAATTTAAAGATGTGATATTCACTATGATGTTGTTGATATTTTTGTTGGATCAGTTTTAGTGTTTTGTTGGTATAGTCAGTACTGGTTGCAATTAATATTCAAATTGTTCGATGTGATATTCATACAAATGTTTTTGATATTCATGTTCGATCAGGTTTGGAGTTTATGTTTAGGGTTTAGTGTGCATGGATATATTTAAGGTTTATGGTGTACAGGTTTAGGGTTTAGGGTTTATTGGTTTAAGGTTTAGGATTTATTGATTTAGGGTTTATTGATTTAGGGTTTATTGATTTAGGGTATAGGGATTATTGATTTAGGGTTTAGTGTTTATTGATTTAGGGTTTAAGGTTTATTGGTTTAGGGTTTATTAGTTTAGGATTTATTGGTTTAGGGCTTGTTGGTTTGGGGTTTAGGGTTTAGAGTTTAGGGTTTATTGGTTTAGGGTTTAGGGTTTCAAACTCGGATTTTCGCCATTAAATTTTAGGTTTTTGATGTTGATTTTTTTGTTTAAATTCGAGTGTGTTTTAAATTTCTGATTTTTTTATTATGGTTGATGATTTCTTGAATTTAGGGTTTAGCATCCTTGATCAAATTCACCAACTGATTCAAAAATTCGCCATTAATTTGTATCCTTAGGCTTCAAGATCTATATTTGATAGTCGTTAAATCAAAATAAAGGTATGCAAAGTTCATTTTATTTTGATTTTTGTGGATTGTGCACTGATATTTGCTTGCTTTGACATAACTTTTATGTTTGTTTTCGTGTGCACTGATGTTGGTATTTTTTGCACTGATATTCGCAATAACTTTTTTTTTTGCTTTGACATAACTTCATGTTGGATAACTTTTGGTGTTTTGTTTGTGTTGTTTGTACTGTTTGTAATTGATATTCAAATTCTTTCGTGTGATACTCATACAACTTCTTTTGAAATTCATGTTGAATTCGGGTTTCATGTTCCGAGTAGTTGATATTCAAATTTTATGATGTGATATTCACGCTTCTTGTATTGATATACAAAATAAATATTCAGTTTTTACCGATTTGATTATTTTTGTTTACGGATTTAAGAGTCACAATTCCTGTTTTGATATGAGTATGATATTCATTTGTATGTATTGATATGTGTATAGATTTGTGCATGTGATATTCATTTGTATGAGTTTGATATTCACGCTTCATGTGTTGAGATGCAAAATATAGTCATATATGTGATATGCAACTGTATGGGTAAAATATTCACGCTTTGTGTGTTGATATGCAAAATAAATATTGAGTTTATAATGACCTATGCATTGATACTCATTCACTCTTTTATATGAAATTCATGTTTGGAAGTATTGTTATTCATATTTAGGTTACATGTTCTTAGTTTCTTATATTCAGGTTTGCCTACAAGAAGGTCGGATGATGAATCCCCACAAGTTGCTCAATACACTGAAGTTGATAATGTAACTGAGCCTGGGAACACTGATTCTCCACAAGCTATTGAGAACACTGAAGTTGGAGATGGGACTCCACATGTTTCAACCACTCGACCGGTGAATAGACGCCAGAAGCTCATGGTTGGTTGTGAAAGGGATAAGACCAGTCGTTAGATGTGGTCTTACATTTTCTCATACTGTTAGATGTGGTCTTACGTTTGCCCATACTGTTAGCTATGTTATTGAATCCTTCCCTTGTGGACACAAAGTATTTGATTTTAATAGGATCTGAGCGGTAGAACCACTTTCTATACAATGTATGTGATATTCACTTATATGTGTATGATATGCACACTTTATTTTATGCTATGCAAACTGTATGTTGTGTTATTCATGTACTTGTCTAAGTGCGATCCTAATATGAAAATTTAAAAGCATAATGAATATCACTTAGTGAACAATGAATATCAATACCAACGAAATGCATATCCATTCAACAACACACTCGATATATAAGATAATGAATATCAATGCAACATGACGCACATGAATATCATATAAAAGAGTGAATATGCTTTAACGATTCTTGAATATCATCAATAGTTTCTTATATATCATTTCGTGAGTATCATTACAGTGATGTGAATATGCCTTAACGATTCCTAAATATCGATTATAGACTTATAGTATCATACATATCAGTTTCCGAATATCATCTCGTCTTCTCTCACGTGAGATTGCAATCATAACAAAACCACAATTCTTCCATTTTTTGAATATCATCATAGTGGTCTAAAGATTTGGGATGCAGATTCTCGTCTTCTCTCTCCAATCTTGATATATAAGATAATCTCAATTTCTCTCTCCTAATTATCATATCCTTTTTTAGTTTTTTATTAATTAACATATATATTGTAACTGCCTTCTATCCTAATCCCATACATCACGCACACAATACACCTTAATTTTCTAATCTAATCCATCCGTCCATGAACTCTAATCTAACGATCCAATTTTGTCCACTCGTTTTACCATAATACCCGTTTTACCCGAGCACCCCTTTATAATCTATTATATATATTAAAGCTCTCCCCTTTTGAGCTCTTAGAACGCTTCTAGGCCCACCATATCTACATGTTATTTTCTCATTCGTTCTTTTTCTATTAATTTGTTATTTCACTTTAAATAAAAACTGTTTATCAAATCAAAATTTATATGTAAATATTTAGATTACAATTACTTCCAAAACCAACCAAACTTTAAAGTGACAAATAATATTGTAAATAAATTTAACCATCAATCTATAGATATATAAAATCTTCACTTGATAGATTTCACATTTTCAAGATTTAATTAAAATTTATTTATGAACATGAAATAATTAATGATGAATAAAAAGTATGTATGAAAATATCAATATACTATTTGAAATATAATTCAATTGGGTTTTATTTGATTATTCAATTGAGTTAATTTAGTATATTAATAATTACGAATAAATATAAGTGCCCAACATATATATAATAATAAAACAATGAGTAAATTAATATGATTTTATTTTCAATATAATCGTCTCAATGTCTAAAACTTGAATTGAATATTACAAAAGGTATAAAAAAAAAAGCTAACAAAAGTAATATTTTATCAACAAACTTAAGAAGTTTTAAAAAGAATATAGATCTAAACATATCATCACTAACATATTGTTGGAAGATTGACAAATAACATTGTACTAACCTATTAAATTGAAGAAGAAAAATAGTATATTTTGATTCATAACTTCAATCTCGGATACTATTTCACTCTAAATATACAAAAATAAAATGTTCTTGAGAATTGGCTAAGTAACATGTACAATCGTAATTTTTACATATATTTAGAGTGAATTTTTTTTCTATAATGTTTATATATATATATTCAATCACTTTCTTTCTATTAGTATGTATATGTTTGGGGAAAAAATCTAATATAACTACATGTCAATATATTCTCATTTCTTATATATCTTATCTTTTATAATCACGTGGTCATTAGTTTGTACTCATGTGACGTTTATTCGTATATTTAAAAAAAATTCATAAATATAAGTCGGCTCGTGCATGGCACGAGTTTAAACTAGTTGAGATTTAATTTTAGTAGATTTAGAGTAGATTCATGGGTCGGGAGAAGTTCAATACTTTAAAAGTTAACACTGTCATTTTCTACTTTTTTATATAGATAAAAAGTGAATAATGTTAAACGTTATTTACTCTCAACTTATTTCCTGCAACGTTATACTTCCTATTAAATTATTAATTGCGACCTCATAATTGCCTTTTAATATGACATATTTTACATCGTTTCACTTATTTGCCCCACTTTCATTTGGTTTTTACCCGCTAGATTTATATATGGATGAAGACTAGAGTTTATTTTTCCTTTGAATGGGATCGTTAGACTTGTTATTATTCAAATAATTTAGAATGAGTGAGGATTAAAAAGTACAAATATTCCAGGTTTTGTTGACATTCTTGCTCGGTATATCTTCATACTTGTCTTAACAATCAAGTTAAAAATATTATTGTTTACCAGCAATTTTCTTATTAAATTGATAACGGTTACCTTAATAAACAAATAAAGATCCAAACTTAATTTTCTTAACAACTTAATGCATATAAAATTTATCTCGTCTAATAATATTAATTTGGGGAAATCGTATTTGGTACGTGGCTCTTCATTATTGATAATTTCGTTTGGTGCACAAAGCCATTCAAATCAATAATATACCCCTCAAAATTCTTACACAATACAGACGCACATATAAAGTTCCTTTAACATTTATTTTATAACTGATGATATATTCAAAGATTCATCTTTTGTAGTTTGACCAAATAAGGGACAGAAGTATCAAATTAAAATGACTATAAAAATTTACTTAAAGTATTCTGCCATCAATAAGCGTAAGTTTAAGTTAAAGTCTTTGTTTGGTAAAATCTTCATCGAAGACTTTATTAATATTTTTTGTTAGTAAGTATATTTTTTATCTCTAAAAAAATCTTAATACTTGAAAAATAATTTATCAATAATGCTTCATCAAACAAACCCTAAATAGTTAGTGTTATTAGCTACTGCTAGTGTTAACTTAGTGGCTATATTCATTTTAAGTTCCAAATTTATGCTCTATAAAACTACTGTTATTTCCCTAAAGTATTCCCTAAAAATCTATATTTTAAAATCATATTCAAACAATTCTCATTGAGTTAGTAGAAAAGCATTGAAAATAATTAGTAAATTTAAGTTATAAGTACATAATAGCTAGGTTAGAGATTAAAATAATAAAACAGTATTAATTGATTATACAAAAAATATACATTTTGAACACTTTCAGATATGTACGTAGCAAGGTAGCTAGCATCTCCTCATTATATAAACGTAAGAATCCCCTAGAGAATTGAGTCTGATGTGCAGATCCGTAGCACCTAATTAAGGTACGTAGTAGTATAGTCTTGATTCTTGAACCAAGGAAAAGCCTCACATCACATGGCGCCAACTCATACCCTCCCCTTCTCCCTTTTACTATTACTAGTCATATTCATCACAACCGCTACTTCCTCCACCCTCCTCCCACCGTCGCCGTCACCATCACCATCTCTGACCCCGTCACCGTCACCAGCTGATGCTCCAGCTCCGGCCTCGTCAACGTCTCCTCCCAAGTGGCCACCAAGAGAAGGCGAAAACCAACCACCGGAAGACGGCAACCTACCACCACCGGACGACATAAACGGGTGGTGCGCCATGGTGCCTTACCCGGGCCCATGCAAGTTCTTCATGGGCCAAAGACCCCATCCGTTCCGGCCCAAGAAGAAGGAGGAGTTTCGGCAGATGGTGGTCCAAGTGGCCCTGAACCGGGCCTTAGCGGCTCAAGGGCAGACCCGCGCCCGGCACAAGCAGTGCAAGTCACGCGACCAGCGGGCCGCGTGGAACGACTGCATGATACTCTACGACCGCACCATCCGCCAGCTCAAGCAAACCCTCCAAGGCCTCGCCAACTCCACTTGTAGCGACTTCGACGCCCAAACGTGGCTTAGCACGGCCCTCACTAACCTCGAGACGTGCGGGATGAGCTCGTCGGACCGCAACGTCACGCATGATCTCACGCTCCCGCACGTGGAGTACAACGTGTCGGATTTGATCAGCAATGGTCTAGCTATCAACGAGGACATTTTGGGCAAGGAGAATGGTACTAATTATAGCTACTCCAAGTTCCCGGGCTGGGTTACTAGGGCGGATCGGACGCTCTTGCAGAGCAGGAGGTTGTTGTTGGACGGCGCCACGTTTGTGGTGGTGCAGGACGGTTCAGGTGATTTTAAGACGGTGCAGGCCGCAATCAATGCGGCCGCGAAGATGGAGGGGACAACGAGGAAGATCATATACGTGAAGAGTGGGGTGTATAGGGAGAATATATGGGTGAATCCTTATACAAACAACATCACTTTGGTGGGTGATGGGGTTAAAGAGACCCTTGTTACTAGTGCACGTAGTGTTAAGAGCGGATTCACCACCTACAACTCTGCCACTGCAGGTATGTGCATGCATACAACTTTTACATGTTACTCTTATAATTAAATTGCATTTACCTTTGACTTGATTTACGTGTTATTTTTACAATATACTATAGTCCATATATGAATATATGTTGATGAACCTCATCATGTTAATTAAAGGTTAAGTTATGAATCTATCAAAATACACATTTCACTCTTATTGTTAAGTCCTAGCTAGAAAACTATACAATGCATATCTACAATCACCATCTCACTCTTATTGTTGGAAGCTAACTGTATGTGAATTACACATTGAAAGTGCTAGAAATCCGATCCAAGACTTATATATAAATACATGAACTATTTTTCATATTTTTAATTAATTTTAGGATGAAAATTGTTAGACTCTTGTGTTAGTTTTTTTTTTTTTTTGCATGGGCTGAGCCCTTGCCCGGTTCAAGTCGACTTAGCCTTTCCTACGTCCGGACCGGTGTGTGTACAGTCCCCGTTAGGGGTGGCTGCTCCTCCCAACCTTCCACGTTGCATACACACTGCCAGAGAGTCTCGAACTTGAGACCTCTGGGCAAATGCTTAAACGAATTCAGTCCCGAAACCAGCTGAGCCAAGGATAAATACAGACATCTTTCATTAACAAGTGATATTATAAATTTCAGTGTAAAAAAATGCAAGTTTAATATATAAATAGATGGAATCGTGGGCAGTTGGCTTTTCTTGGTATGAAATCAAACTTTGGTTGACTTAATACGTCCTGGACTAGTAGTATACGTACGTAGTTTGTTATTCTTAAAATTAGAAAATAAGGCAGGCTATAAGTCTTAAAGAGTAAGTAAAATAACGCACATGTTTGACCATTAAGGTTTAATTCCTTAGAATATCGTGCCATTGATTGAAAGATCATGCAACTACATGTTCATCCACATTACACTACTGCATCCATAATAATCGTTTCAAAGTACTTCTGGCCGGCTTCGTACGTACTTCATTCCTGTTTACTTTATCTCTTATATCGCTAATTTCAATCTAAATTAGTTAATTAAATCAGAAATCGTTAGTTGGAAGTTGCTTAAACTTAATTGTGTAAATGAATTCAGCAATCGACGGAATACTCTTCATGGCCCGAGACATCACGTTCGCCAACACTGCCGGAAACAACGCCGGGCAAGCCGTAGCCGTCCGATCAAGCTCCGATCTCTCCGTGTTCTACCGTTGCGCCTTCTACGGCTACCAAGACACGCTTTTCGTGCACTCGCAACGGCAGTTCTACCGGCAGTGCTACATCTTCGGCACCATCGACATCGTGTTCGGGAACGCGGCGGTCGTCTTCCAAAACTCCCGATTCTACGTAAGAAGGCCCGCAGAGGGCCAGGCTAACGTGGTCACGGCCCAAGGAAGATACGACCCGAACCAGAACACCGGGATCGTGATCCACAACTCTAAGATACTGCCGGCACCCGACCTCGAGCCCTACGTGGGCTCGGTGGCTACCTATTTGGGCCGGCCCTGGCAACCCTACTCGAGGACGGTGATCATCAAGTCGTACGTGGGGGCGTTGGTGGACTCCTCGGGTTGGCTGGCGTGGAATAGTAAGACCTCCTACTTGAGCTCCTTGTATTATGCGGAGTACAAGAATTTCGGGCCGGGCTCCAACGTTAGTGGGCGGGTCCGGTGGCCCGGTTTTCACATATTGACCAGCCCGAGTGCGGTCAACACATTTAGCGTGGGTAGTTTCATTGCGGGCGGGTCATGGTTGCCGTCCACCGGGGTGCCTTTCACTTCTGGCCTTTGAGTATGAGTCGAATTCAAACACATTAAATTTCTTGTTGCTCCATTATGTATACTACACATATATCATATACGTATAATATATGTTACATAATCATGACTTCCAATGGTGTTCACTACGAGATGATAAGCCGATTTTTTTTTAAGAGGCTTTAATTGGTAAGTGTACCTCAAATTTAACATTATTATATCAAATGAGAAATACATCATCATAGCTAGGTACGATAATTTCAACGCCAAAAACTGCCATATAGGGGATATTTCTTATTACGTACATGAAACCCTAACGGGTCTAAAAAGAAATTCACCAATTGATCTTTTTATTGATGATCACAAGATCTTAATTCCCAACAACATAAAAAAAAATGGAGCGACGTACTCGATCAATAGCAGCAAAAGGGAGATCGAGTATATATACGTACGTCATTAATTAATGTTGCGTGCAATTTTAATGAAATCAGATTTGGAAGTCAAATGGGAAAGGGTGAATGTGGGCGGACTCCATCTGCCACACCTTCAAAGAGGCCGTCACATTCAAATCAGTGGCGTTGTTGAAGAGGAACAGCTTGGCGTCTCCGTAGATCGCCTGCGTCGGATAAATCCTCGACGTAATGCACGTTCTTCCTCCTTGCCCAAATGCTTCCACCACCGAGTGATCCACCTGCGTCCGCTAGCTTCATTAATATGTATCATGCATCATCATACGTACGATTAATCATGCTCAATCAGCATTAATATATGGTTTCTTATTCATCATTAATTAATACTGCCTAAACATTAATCTCCCGTACGTACGTACCAATAGCCTCATAGTATAATTTTCATCGTCAAGAACCGGAACCAAACCTCCATAAACTTGCACATCCACGTCAGGAGCCTTTGTTGACCTGCAATTTTAAAAATAGATTTGGTAGACATGCATGCATCATCTACATGTATATATATATATATATATATATATATATGTGCAACGGCTTTTGGTCTATACAACTTATTTTGAGATTACAATAATTAAGGAATGTAGTTACGTACCTTGATTTATCGGTGCAAAACCAATTGCTGATATTGCCGTCTGTTGGTTTGCTAATGTAGAAGTAGACAGGGGTGAGCTCGGAGAGTGACTCGTCGGTTAACACCAACAACCCGAAAGGCCCGAATGCGCCCCTTGTGCTTGCCGTGCTACAGTTGCTCGTCGAATCTGTTGTCGTGTTCAGTGCATTCCCGTCGATCACGAACTCCACTGATATATCCAGCTGCAGTTAACCCCACCAGATTACTATACATGACCAAAAATTGATTGCTTGAGAAAATGGAAGAAGCTAACATTCCCTTGGTGTAACATTCAATTTCCAAGTTATAAACATACTTGCATATATATGACATATATCAATCTGCATTAATCCACTTCTACTATCCAATATATAGTAAAAGTGGTCAATTTAATTTCCATATCGATTGATTAAGAACAAAAAGTGATTAACCATTAGTTAACCTGGGTTGCGTTGCCTATGTCAAGATTCACCACGGATCCGGGCTCGACCACAACATCTTTGAATTCATAACTAGAGGACCTCAAGCTTTCCACTTCCTCCACCGGCCACTGAAGTATGTTGCATCCTGTCTTGTTATCAAACATTACAGCCCTAGGGATTGTCTGCAATAGTTTTCAATAAATATTTGACATAAGGATTGCATATATACATAAGATTCAATATAGTAATTAATTGATTGGATTGATTCATAATTATATCATATTGATTCTCATATATACCTAATGTCATTTTCTATAATTAACAAACCACGTGCTAGTGATTTACTTCGCACGCACGCACATCAACTAATTAAGCTTATAAGTTTCTACCAAAAAAAAAACTAAGTTTATAAGTATGAATTGTCATATATATATATATATAACATATATACCTGAATGGAGGCCCATCCCTTCTCTAAGTCGGTATCCTCAGAATCAGTCTCCCCAGCCCAACCCCACAGTACCCTCCTCTCCTTCACCGGGTCATAGAACGTCTTCGACGCATAATACTTCCCGTAGTCGACCCGAAGCCCGATACCCACGTCCAACTCCGGGTCATCCGGCGTCCACGTGTCATTCCCTGAATCATACGTCCCGATCGCGTACCAATCATGCTTGTCGTCGTCAATGCTCGCCTTCAGCACGTGTTTCACTCCTGGCCCGTTGCACGACGTGTCCAGGCCCGTCTGGCCCGTCGTGGACACCGGGTAGAAGTCAACGCACTCCCACATGCCCGTGCCGGGCACCGCGTGGAGCACGTGATCCTCCTCGAGCTCGTAGGCGGTGAAGTTGGACGTCTTGTACACGAGCGCGAACCCCGTGGTGTTGACCGTGGACCCGATGGTGACCCGCCAGAGGCCGTCGGGCCCGAGCCAGCCCGTTGTGGGGTCGCGGAAGTCCTTGAGGCCGATGCCGTCGGGCGGGGTCATGACGGGGTTGTCCGGGTACTTGACCCAGTCGAGGAGGAGGGGGTCGGATAGGTTGGCCGGGTGGGCCACGCATTGGACCTGCACGTAGTTGTCGGTGTCGCTGGTGTAGAGCATGACGATGTGGCCGCCGGGCAAGATGGTGGCGGAGCCCGTCCAGACGCCGTTCCAGTCGTACCACTGGTCGGGCACCAAGGCCAAGGGGAGGTAGAGCCAGTGGATGAGGTCTCTTGATACGGCATGGCCCCACGTGATGTTGCCCCATACGGCCGAGTCCGGGTTGTATTGGTAGAATAGATGGTACCACCCCATGTGGTATAGTGGACCTGCACCCTATATTGCCCATCGATCATACAATTCTATACATTGCCTCTTCTATGTAACTTTTTTTTATCAAATGCGTTAGTGACGTGAATCCCGGCCAGGATAATAATAAGTGGCATTAATGCAGCTGGATGATGTGATTTTAACTTACAATTTGATCATCATATATATGATAGAGAGAATTATATAAAGATTAGGTACAATTGTAGTTATGGTGATGAAAGTGACTCTGGCGGTGGCAGTGAGGGCGATCTTATCCCTAGCTACCAAATATGCATTGGAGTGTGGTATATATCAAATTATCAATCAATAATACAATAAATAAGAGGAACGAAATCTGAAATCTTTTGTGGACGAAAATGGACGTTTATATAAAAATAGAGATAAGGAAATGGGAGTTTGTGAATTGTGATTGTGCATGTGAACGTGTTGCCACTCCTACCCCAACTAAAAGTCAGTAGAAGCTAGGCCAACTAAAAGTCAGCTTCATGTGAATCCAATGGACGTCGCTCCACCGTATTACGCATTCCCCTCGTGTTTTAAGCAAAAGTAATTTGCAATTATTCATTCAACATAAGCTGATTCAGATTTTACATTTCACTCCTCATTATAAGTTTGAGATCGATATTCTAATTTAGATTTTACGTTAGTAAATGATAACATATCATACCTCGAGATATAATAGGTTTAAATTCACGATCCATATATATGTTCAAATTAAGGGTCTAAGGCCATCCACACCAAAGAAACCATGGGTTTCTTATGCATTAGTTAAAAAAACGAAAAAGAAATAAAATCTGACATTTTCAGAATTAAGTTAATTTTTATCTGACATTTTCAGAATTAAGAAATAAAAGTTTATAGCAGTAGAAATTTTTATCTGATAATAGGAAACTTTCTACCGAAAGTTTCCGACACAAATTATTTTATATTATTTTTAATATTTATTTGAAAAACCCACAAAACCTCCTTTTATTGATGACCTAAATGCCTCATTAATTACGAACTAAAAAAATACTATACGGAATAGAAACTATAAGGGGCACAAAGAAATACTCATATACATGCATATGATAAATCAAAACAAAAATATTGACATCAATTAAATTATATACTTTTGGATTGTACTTCAATGACAATTCCTTTTCCAAATTAATAAATTGACGACTGTTTCCAAGCGATGAGCTTGAGCTATTCCCTACTAATGTTTGACATGCATGAAAACTAAAAATATTTGAATGAATACAATTTTGTTAATATCAGATTCTTGAAATTTTATATGATCTTGTTCATAAACACACTGAAATTTTATATGATCTTGTTCATAAACACACATTTTTGTAAGACCTAGTTACCACAAAAAAAGTGTCCCATACATATGGTTAAAGTGATAATTTTTGTTATCAAGCTTTTTACTAATTAATTTGTTGATTGGTGATGATCGATATTCCTGACCAATAGAGACGGATCAAGGGGGTCCTGGGGGTCACTGGACCCCCCTTCACTTGGATCAAGTCATATATTAAAATATATATATATATTAATGTCTTGTATATGTAAACAAAAAGAGTTATTAGTTCAATTAGTTGTGGAATATGAGTTTAATCCAAAGGTTTGAGGTTCAAGTCTCCATCTCCCATCTTTTGTATTGTTTTCTTTTTAGATAAATAACAATTTATGTCCTTTATTTTTTCTTTTATACAAATACTTGTATTTCCTATTTTTGTCTATCATGATTATGAAATAAGTTGAAAATTTTGTAAGATAATTGAATTAATCTTATTTAAAATTCTCATAATAAATTTGATACTAACATTTTTTAGATAGTTCTCCTTACTATTTGTCTAAAAATATTTTTAAAATTGTAAATTAGTTAAAAATGTTTTTTCAAAACATAATAATCCACCTAATATATAAGATTTATACAAATAGTAATGTGATTAATGCTAAACAATATTATATAATTTTTCATAGACGATTTTGTGATCCCCTTCGAAGAATCCCTGGATCCGTCACTTAGTGACCATGAACACAAGTTGTTTTCTATGGATGTAGCAAGCAGTTGGATGTACGTACAGAATGTCAATACTTTTTCCTATTGCATTAATATTGAAATTAAATCTATTATGAAGATGAAAAAATTAAATTAAGAAACCAACACAAAAATATCGAATTAAATAAAATGAATCAGAAGTTTGCACTCACCGTCGGGATCTGCATTGCACAGCCGGGCCATCGCCACCAACGAGCAAACAAATTAAACCAGAAAACAGAACAAGGAAAGTAATTAATATTTCACTGATCAGTAGTAACTAATTATTATTAACCCGCAAACAACTAATTCCCTAAAAAGAAAAAGCAACCTACCATTCATCCAATTCTTCTGGGGTTGAAAATGGTAGGCGGTCCTTTGCCACGTCAGCATATCCGTGGTCCATTCAAAAGACCCGTTCCCATCACCCGACCCGACTCGGAACCTCTTCTCCGACACGCCTTGTGCCTTCGCCTGCGACTCTCCTTGGGTAACGCTCGCACCGACATCCTCCGGCGGTGACGGCGAGGTTGTTTTAAATCCACCGTTGACAATGACGGCGACGAGAGAGGCCAAGAACAAGCAAGACACAAGCAGGGTGATGGGCCGCGGTCGTCGCTGCCGGTGAGGAAGAAGGGGCTGGTTAGGGTCAATGTCGTTATTTCTACTACCACCGCGCCAGCTCATGTTTAATTATGTGGGTTTTTTTTTGTTATTTTTTTTGGGTAGTGATAACAAGTGAAAGGACTGTTTATATAGGGAGAGAGTACTGATAAGTAGTTACAAAATTAATGTGTATTTCGATTGCGGGACATGATATAACGCATTCTGATTTTTAATACCGGGCGAGTAAGCTTAACGAAATTACTAACAAAGTAAAAATATGGGGTAATAATTTTTAAAATTTATACTCCCTCCGTTTGATTTTAATTGACGTTCTAGGGTTATGTCTTTGATAGGTTTTAATTATCGTTTTAGATTTTTTCACCAATATTTTCCAAATTTGCCCTCATATTTAATACGGAATACTATACAGTAATTCTTTTATTTTAATTTTTTGATTTCTCATAATTTCACTGCTTCCCTTTTTTTGAGGATTTACGTTAAGTGCTTCCCTTCATCATCCCATATCTTTTTTTTTGTCTCTCCCGCCGTAGAGATTTGAGGCCATTTCATCACTCGCCAATATCTAAAATGGAAGATTTGTTCAATTCGCTTTTAGGAAGGTTTTTCCACCGATGATTCTTTCAATTCTCCCAGAAGCCCAGACAAATGACAAGGGTCGATAACGAGATCGAGAGAGGGGAGAGACTAGAGAGGCTAATTTGGGGTTCGTTGAATCGAAATCAATCAAATCGGTATTGGGATTTGCACTCGGGAAAGTTCATCGCAATCTGCCTAGCAAGTGAGTAAAATTTCGACTAAGGTATTTGGTTTAAGGTTTATGTGGGTCTTGTTGTTAATTGGTTCTTTTTTTTGCATGAAGCTTGAGAAAAGAAGGAATTGGACTTTGATTTGAACTTGCAACTAGACGAAGATGATAATCTCAAAACTAAGCACAATTTTGACATGACTGTTCCACCGGATGAGGATGCTAAACTGAATGTCCCATATAAATTTGATTTGAATTTACCAGATGAAGATCTTGTGTCTGACGTCGATGGTGGTATTCGATCGAAGATGAAGAAGATGCCCCCAGAGGATGGAGGTCTTGATGATCCCTGTTTTACATGTCCCTTTTCAAGCCCAATAGTACGATCATTCATAGTGCTCTGCTTCCTAGGTTTGAAGTGGTATTTTGATTGAATTCAAAATTTCATTGATGCGGGTCGTCGGTCGGAGATGAAGGAGCTGCCTTTTGGTTTCTTTGCTTGACTGCTGCTCATTTAGTTTTTATTCCCTCCATTTCTATTGTCTGCTGTTTTAGGTTTAAGTTTGATTTCATTATATTTGTAATTCTGAATCACCATGCTATAACATTTGGGATTAATTGCAAACCCTATTTCTAATAAAGAAAATTTTAGGTTTATCAATTGCAGAGTTTGGCTGAAAAAAATACTGCTTCTGTTGGAAATAAACCCTATAAAGAAGAGGCTGAAAATGATGCCACTTCTGTTGAAGATAGACCTGATAAGGGAGAAGCTTATGATAGTGATGCTACTAACTCTGCTAGTAAAGGGAGGAAGAAAATTACATTTGCTGATGAAAGTGGAGGAAGTTTATGCAATGTTAGGCTCATTAAAGACCGATAATCTGTGATGTTTGTTATAGAAGGGTTGTCTCGTTGATCAATCTTCGGTTGTCTTGGATATCAATTGAATCGTATTTTGAACACTTTCCAAAATCAATATTTCGACCCTATACTTGTTGCCTCGGGTTACACAAAATCTGATCCGGGATAAGACAATCACACCTCTAATGATTCAGGCAAATCAAAAGAGAACACTTGAAGTTTTCGATTTTGTTCGATTTAGAGAGATCGTAAATTCTCGCGTACTAAAGACTTGCCCCAAACCCGCTCTTATATAGAGCAACGGAATATGGGCAGTTATATGTCAGTTTAGGAGGTTAAAAAGTAGTTTTAGCGGTTAAGTTAGTTAAAAACCCGCCAAAACTCCCTTCCCGGCAAGAGGCACGGTTTGTGACAAACCATGCCCTAAACCGTGCCTTCCTCCAGAGAGCCAAAACAAGCCAGAAGATGAGTTTTGGGACACCGCACGGTTTGTGACAAACCATGCCACAAACCGTGCGGCCTTACAGTGGCCAAATCCGGCCTCTGTTCTGTTCTGCACGGTTGTGGTCCATGGTGCACGGTTTGTCATAAACCGTGCACACCCTTAGGACCCCGGAAATCACCCTCGCGGTGTCCGCCTCTTGAACCCCGACACGTTACGTAACTCCGAGTCTGAATCCACGCATACGAGTGTGCACTCCGCACCCCCGAACCTCGTCATGCGCCGAACGAGCTCCTTAAGTCTTGAGCGAATCCCGACTACACTAAATGGCCGATGACACTAAAATCACCAACACTGTTGGACTCTCCAATTGAAAATAGGGACCTGCACTCTACATAGACCCAATCCAAGCCAGCTGATTGTAGTATATAGACCTGATTTTTGTAGACCTTGCTGTATCTATTCATGGTCTATGGTTGCATTTTCACCCTCCCTGGCATTGTATTTATTGTGTAATAGAGTTGCAAGGGTCTTTGTCATTTTTATAAGCAAGTTTAATTTATTTCCTAGGGACTGTAGGATAGAAAACAGTGTTCTCTAGATCTGGATCATTTGTTGCAGCATATATAACTCAGAATGATGTTGCCACAGAGGTTGAATTTCTAAGAGGTCTTATGTGATTTAGAATGATGGTCATGGCAAATGCAATATGATTATGTATATCCTGAGCAGAATTTTAATACTACAGAATGAAGGCTACCTTTGAATTTCTAAGAGGTCTTTTGTAATTTCCCTGACCATCAGCAGGCCATGGACAATACAAAGCAGTACAGACAATGGCCTCAACTCCCTTGTGATAGGACAATCATTAGCATTATAGGAAGCAGTTTTCCTGATGTTTGTTTGGACCAAGGAATTGGTGTGAAACAGATTTTCAGTTTAGGCCCTTTTTGTGTCTCATCAGTTCTTCATTACCACAAAAAATGCCCTGGAAACAAAAACAAAAACAGGAAATAGTTTATGCCAGTGTAGTATAAACAAAAACAGGAAATAGTTTCTGCCAGTGCAGTAGAAACAAAAACAGAAAAGAGAAACTCCGTATAAATAGGTGAAATAGGACAAAGTGATGCCAGATGATGAGCAGGCTGGTTGTCTTGTCGACGGACGTGGTTTCTAGGAGCACAAATGAACTCAGCATGTAAATAGGAGAGCTTGACCAGCAGGATGCCAAGAGGTCCCTTCCAAGGTCATACAAAGAGATGATCTTACTCATTCGTCTGCTCGTGCCTTGTTCTTAACCGATTCATAACATTTTCAACCAAGGCATAGTCACAATCAATTTGTGTAGGAAGATGGCCACTTCTTTCTAGCCTACCCTTGTTTACATGGGGTATTTTATAATTATTGGACCCTTCAACTCTCATGGTTTCCCTCATGCATAACTGCCAAGTCAAGAAGACATGGAAGACATGGTTGATCTTTTGTGTTGGGTACTCGTCGAATGCTCTTTGAACAGCCCCAATGAGTTGATCAACTGTCTTTGGACACTCCTTATACTGCAATGATTGGATAGCGTTAAAAAATCCCAGATCCAAAACATTCATGTCAGGAGAGTTAGCTGGTTGACAACGCAACTTAATGTCGAACCCACTTTGTGAAGCGACACTCACAAATTCTTCATCATCTGCTCAAACATGTGTCCTAGCATTATCTTGTTGAATGAAAACTGTTTCACCTAACTCATCGGCTGGCCACTTAGCACGAATCGCCGGAATAACCTTATGGATTAAGTAAGATCGTATAGTATCTTTCCTTACTGACATAATTGGCTTTGTTTCTAAGGTTCCAGCTTCTCTGTTTATGCTCCGTCTTATGGCTGGTTCCTTAGTAACAAACGGAAACAAGCCTATTTTGCCAGAAAATACCTCATTGCCTTCTTCATTAAATCTCGTCCTCGCAATTGCGGCTAGAAACATTACTTTACCGATGAAATTTTTACTTTGACAGGAACGAACAGGATCATCCTCTTCCTCGTGTAAGTAGTATGTTGTTGACTTCTTCGTCATATAGAACCACTTCTCGTCGATGTGCACAACGTTATACATATCAAAAAAATTTGGTGCATGCGGCAAACTACTAGTGTCCAGCATGGATATGCAAAACTCGAGTCGTGCTATCTTGTGCTGCTTCTTTAAAAGTGGTTTGATGGCATTTGAGTGACGTCGGAGGAGACCTTCCTTCAACCGGATGTGAAGAGTTGAATGACTGATATTCACAGCTTGAGCAAGTGACCTTAAAGTTGTTCTTCGATTCAAAGGTACATTAACAATAGAATCACGATCGAGCATAACTCTCTTTCTTCTGCAATTTCCCCTTCTGTTTTTCACATCAACAACATCTCCAACTGGGGTAACTTTGGCACGTTCCCAAACTCGTTGCACAGATCTTAAGGGCACCGAGAACATAGCTGAAACCTCTTTCGTTGTATTTTTTTTCAGTTTCCCATCCACACTTCTTTGAAGTAGCGCATTATAGATCAATTGTCTTTCGTCATTTGACAAGACCCTATACTTTCTTTGTTGGAGTACTTCACCTTGAGTATCAACATTGTCTGTTTAAAAAACACAAGACGATCTAAATTAGTTATTTTTATACAAAGCACAAACAATTAGTACTAGCATAGTAACTGTAACACCCCCAAATATTCCCTTGGAAAGGCATTACCGCCAGTGACCTCAGACGTTTTGTCCGATGTCACCCAAGGCTTTACCAGTTGATATAAATCATCAAACAACAATTATGATACAAAATATCATAACTTTCATTTAAACCAAGGTTGTAGGATTACATCCATGAACCAAATACATCAGAAATACAGCGGAAGACTTAATACAAGACATATTTAACACAGCGGAAGACTTTAAATAATCAACAAAAGGGTCTTGATCGCAATGATCACCCGTCAAGGATCTCGACCTGAGTAAACTTATGAAAAACACCGTTTGCCTTCATAGTCGTTCTAGCCTTCACAGGACGACAACTTATCTGATGTGCCGAATCGAACGAATGACACCAGCCAACCATGCAGAGAACAATTATGGTTGGTTAGTCTAATGAAAGACTACACAAGGGTACAAAGCAGAGTGATTCGAAGTAGACGTATTAGGTTAGACTCATCGCTCCTCGAATAACAGTCGATAACGATAGTCAACCACCATACTCCTACTAGAATATATGAAAAAGCATGATCAAGAGAAGATTCTGGAGACCGAGTCTCACAGCAATCAATCCCAAAAGAAGACTCCAACGAAATGAGTCTTATCGGAAGCATGACAAATATTGGGAAACATTAATTAATCACATAATCACAGTATCGCATACGAGCGATTTAAAAGTTAAGACAAGCTTTCCTAGCTGCACTATCGCCTAGTTGCACTACTCGCCGAAGGTATATTAATTATGTGCGTCAAGAGCACTTATCTACTTTAATTCCAAAACCCACATCACATTATAACTTTTAAATATATGTTCTGTCACGCATGACATATATCGAAGGAATGGACCTCGCAGAGTCCAAGCCTCTGGACCTATATCGAAAGAATGGACCTCGAAGAGTCCAAGCCTCTACATCCGTAGGGTCTTGATCGCCCTTTTCCCCAAGTTATAAAGAAACGAATGGACCTCATAGAGTCCAGGCGTTCCTACGAATACTCGTGCTAACTAATAGTTCAACACAGTAATAATCCATATTAAAGCCTTCCAGGCAATTATCATAACCATATATCTATAATAGCGTTGATCTAGCAGATATACAACCTATTATAATATCATATTCTTTTCATCATATAATTTATCAAAACTGTTCCCAACATAAACAGTAAATCATTCCAAATTAATTAACAACTAACAATTGATAATTAATTGAAATATGGAATGATGAGCAAGAGCGAACCGCCACTTGCCTTAAATCCGCAGAAGCTTAAACGAAGCTAGGTATGACGACAACTGGTTTCCGGGCTCGAAGTAGGGACAGATCTGGCAACACAGATTCCTTCGGATTGACCCATAAAGAAACCCTAAGTTAGATTCTACAACAACGAGTACGAATCTAAAGAATAACGAAAGGAATCGAAAGGAACGAAGCCCGATCGAAACCACAGAAGCCAAGGCCGAAACAAGCCGAGAGCTTCTGGGCGGCGGGCGCCGCTGTTCGTGGCGGCGGTCGCCGCCTGCCTTACGGCGGGCGCCGCTACGAACACCAGAAAATATACACGAGAGGCAAAAACTCACCGACTTCGATTGTTTCGCTTCTCCTTTGCTTTGCTTTGGATTCTAAGCTTCTAAGGGCCTCCAAAGCCTCACTTTGCAACTAGAATAACACCAAATGGAGCTCCGGCAATCGATCTCAAAGTCTCCGGCGAGAGCTTAATATTCCGACGAGATGATTGTGAGGGATTTGAGCTTCGTTTATGTGCTCAATTCGATCCCAATCCATCTCCTTTTATAGCCTCAAGCCAAGGGAACAAGAAATGACAAGCCATGCACGTGGAGGGCCAAGATTAAGCCGTCCCCCGGTCCCCGACAAGCCCCTGCAACTTGCCCTGCAGCAGTGGCGGAGGTCGCCGCTGTCAGCAAGAGGTCGCCGCTTTGAAAGGTCTCTTGTGGTGGTCGCCGTTTTTCTGGCGGCGGTCGCCGCATTCCCAGGCCACTTGCCAACTTGCCGGGAAGAGGATGACGATGTCAGAGCCTGTCAGGCGGCGGTCGCTGCCAAGCCCATTTTTCGTCCGTTAAGCTTGGAACAACAAGGTCTTAATCCGGGATAAATAATAATCGTACACGAATGAGTATTAAGTCCCAAAATACGTCGACTGTATATTATTTCACTTAGAAAAATATTACAGAGATTAAGAATATTACAGAATGTCTTTCTGTCTCCGAAATTAAATCGACGTACACAACAGACGTTCAGGTAATTTCCAAAATACCCTTACAGAAATACGGGGTATCATAGTAACGACAAGCAAACTTTGGTCACTGACGTTTGAAGGAAAAACTCGGTCGGTGCTATACTGAGTTATAGCTGATAGCGTTTTTCTGGATGGTACTAGTCCAAAGCATTTGAATTTGAAAAATTATGTAAAACAATACTACTCCGTACTATGATTGACTCAATTATAATCCAAGCTACTACTATGATTATACTAAAAAAATAGTACTCTGGGTAAAAGAATTTTTGACACAATCTTGATTCCAACTACTTCGTATAATTCACTTACCTTGTTCAGCGATCGAAGGTTGCTCTTCATTATCTTCGTGAAGTCCCTCGAGACTTATTTCAATACTCACATTATCCTCTTCGTTTGAACCCACATTTAGATCAAGCACTAGAACACTTCCAGACGATGATGTAACCGACAGCGGGACTTGATTTAAATCAAAAGGAAGATCTTGATCTGGAAGGGAATTTAGATCAAAGTTGCTTAGTGAAGCCATGGACAACTTGAACCAATATTCTATAATTTCACCGTAACTTAGTTTTCTTTTTTGATGGAGTAACTTAGTTTTCTACGTATAGTGAGCATGAAATGTTTTTAAACTTTTCAATTGGCTTCAACTGACCATTTCAACCAAATTTAAACCAATTGCAGTGTGTTTGTTACCGGCAATGCTGACTAATTACTGTTTTTAAACTTTTCAATTGGCTCCAATTTTACTTTCCTCATCAATTTGCAGTGTGTTTGTTACCGGCAATGCTGAATCTTTTATTTTGGCAATTTAGGATTTTCTTTCCTAGTAAGCAGATGAGATTTACTCAGTAGTTTTTTATTTTCTGATTTTCTTTAATTTTTTTGTTAGATTTTATGAACAATAATAAAGCAGTAATTAGTCACTAATCATAAGGGTAAGCTTGGAAAAAAACTGATTCTTTATTTTGTCTGAAATTTGCTAGAACGTCAATTAAAACCAAACGGAGGGAGTAATACTAGTAAAATATAATTGAAATTTAATATTTTTTTAAATGTGCCAACACTACTGTTCTATGTTATCCATATTTTTTGTTTGCATATTTATTGGAGCGATGTCGTCCCCTCTGATTTTAATGATGATAAATATCATTAGATGTTATGGTTTACTTGTCATATGTTTCAGGTTGATTGATTGAGTAGGCAATAGTGAAAATTAAGAGAAGCAAACCAAATAATTAAGGAATATAATAAAAAGTTAACAACAAGGGAACATAGGCGCTCGGTGAAATAGAGTATAAGAAGCACGCGCCATATGTGAAGAGAAACGAATGGAACGACATGTTAGCAAAGAGAAAATGTGTTGGGAGCTTCACGAGAAAATTAGCAAAATATGGCAAAAAGATACTGAATAAGTCTTGAGGTGCAAGATTAGTTGAAGATTTATATATGACTTAGCTAAATCTTATTTATGGAAGCAATATCTTTTGAACAAGTGTTTAAATAGTCTTGTATTTATGGTAATAGGATTAGTTGGAAATGAAATCTTTGACTGTGCATGTGTTGGCAAAGTTAAAGATAGAAGTTGGTATCTTTCCCTAGGACTATATATACAATGAGTCTAGCTATAAGTTTTATAGCACAATTCGGAGCTTACACAGAGGAAGAGGAAGAGAATGAGATCAAGATACAAACTTGTGTATTCTGATCTAGGTATGAGTTTTACTTAGGTTGTTAGGTTGCAAACACTTGCTTAGAAGTCTAGGTGATCTAGGAACTGCGTGTTACTAGATTTTATAGCTTTACTTGCTTCATTATTTGTAACCGAATTAATAACTTAAGTAGACGTTTGAAATCCTACAAGATTAACCGACTAGAGGTAAAGGTTTTTCTTCATCAACTTGTTGGTTGATTGGGTTTCCTCTATACAGAATTGCGTCGTTACCTTTAATTGTTACTTACTTATTTTCGTTTCCCAATGAACAATCTTACCACTTTTTGTCTAATACACTACGATTCAACAATTGGTATCAGAGTAGGTTGCTCTAGATTGTGTATTACTTTCACTTTACAGGTAACAATGTCTTCCTCGATCCTCAAGTCAAAAAGTCATGAAGTTGGACTTGGAAACAACAAGCCACCTCTCATCGTTCTTGGAGAGTATCAGCATTGGAAAACTCAATCTTTTTAAGACATGACTGAAGAACAATGACTACCAAGTTGGGTTGGTCATTGACAAATGTGACTTTGAAGTTGAGAAAGATCGAGATCAGAGATTTTAAGAAGCAATGGGGTCTAGATGACTACAAGGGCATGGAGAAGATTTTCAAAGCTTCTATGCTTATCAACAATGCTCTAGGTCATAAGGACGTCACAAAGCTCATGTCTTGCAAGAATGCAAAAGGCAACTGGGCTGCCTTGGAAAGATGTACATGGGTAGATCGGATCTCCATGAAGGTCATTGTTTCCAGGCAAAGAAGGATTTCTACAATTTCGCTACGGTTGAAGAAGAAAACATTTCCTCTTATCAATCTCTCTTTGAGAAAATTACAATTCACCTCACAACACATGAAATCACTGATGATGAAGTCCTTCCTAATGAAAAGATCATTGCTATCATTGAAGGCTTGACTCTCAAGTATAAGCTCACTAAAGGTCTTCTGAATGAAAATCCTAGAACTCTCTCATTGATACCTCATGAGGTTTTCAGAAAGATCACCAAGTATAAGGCACGTGATCAACCTGCCAAGGAGACAAAACCAGAGAAGGACATTTGGAAGGGGAAAGAGAAGGAACACGCTCATCTGCTACCTTTGGAAGAAGAAGTGGGTGAATCAGATGAGAACAAGTTGCCATCCAAAAAGGCTAATGAAGAAGCTTCATCTCCCCTCCGTTCCAAAAACCTCAAAGGGAACAAAGGATGGAAGAGTTGGAAGCATAGTTAGGAGAAAGGCCTATCATCGTCGTTCCCGTAGAGAGCCACAAGAGGAAAAGGCATGTCGTCTCTGGGAACGGTGACGATGAAGAAGGAGATGATGAAGAGGATGATAATGATGAGTGCAAGATTGTCAAGGAAACCAGAGAATTAGCTGAGATGTCAACACCAAGTTGTTCCACCGCCGGTGAAACTGCTCCACTTAAGGGGTGTCTGCAGTCATCGACCAAGCCAACCAAGAAAATGGCAAAGCTTGAGGAAGGGTCATCAACACCGCCACTGTAACACCCCCAAATCTTAACCCATTTGGAAAGGTATTACCGCCAGTGACCTCGGTTTTCCTCACCGAAGCCACCCCAGGCTTTACCGTTTAAATACAAATCATGAAACAATTATGATACAAAATTATCATAACTTTCATTTAAAATCATTGTCTCAGAATTACAACATAATTCCAAATACATCAAAATACATAATCAGAATCATTACAGCGGAAGTTCTTAATATAAAACATATTTAACACAGCGGAAGACTTTAAATAATCAACAAAAGGGTCTTGATCGCAATGATCACCCGCCAAGGATCTTAACCTGAATAAACTTATCAAAAACACCGTTTGCCTTCATAGTCGTTCTAGCCTTCACATGACGACAACTTATCTGATGTGCCGAATCGAACGGATGACACCAGCTAACCATGCAGAGAACAATTACGGTTGGTTAGTCTAATGAAAGACTAAGCAAGGGTACAAAGCAGAGTGATTCGAAGTAGACGTGTTAGGTTAGACTCATCGCTCCTCGAATAACAGTCGATAACGATAGTCAACCACCATACTCCTACTAGAATATATGAAAAGGCATGATCAAGAGAAGATTCTGGAGACCGAGTCTCACATCAATAAACCCAAAGAAGACTCCAACGAATTGAGTCTTATCGGAAGCATGACAAATTTTGGGGAACATCACAGAATTACAGTATTACAGTATCGCATTCAAGCGACTAAAAATTAAGATGAGCTTTCCTAGCTGCACTAGCACCTAGCTGCACTACTCGCCCAAGGTATATTAAAATATGTAACACCGCACTTAACTTAATCACAACGCACCCAAACACGTTAAGCTCTTAGATCATCTCTACACCAGAAATATACCGTCGGGAACTCAATCCCTAAGGCGGAATTGACTCGGGAACTAAATCCCTAAAGTCGAGTCGGGAACTAAATCCCTAGGAAACTAAATCCCTAGGGGACTAAATCCTTAATTATGTGCATCACCGCACTTATCTTATCCACTTAATCATGGCTACCTTAAAATAGGAGAACACGCATCTCCCTCACAATTTCCTTATATACAAAATCTTAAAGTTCACCTCTTAATTCCTTACAATCCCATTATCAACTCTTAGTAACCTCGAAACATTACAACCTCAACTTCATTAAAGATACTTCCCACAATTCCATTATTCATTAACATCAGAATTGGTCCTTATGCCAAATTCTAACTTAAGATCCTTTCGGTAATGACTTAACCTATTCCTTTACTCACTTTATAACCTAAACTTTCAAGATTCCTTAATTTTCTCCAGACATAATCACCACACTCTATGTTCCTCGAAACGGATCACATGAGATATTACTCTTAATTCCTCAAAACATCATTCTGGAAATGATTCATCCTCCTCAATGCTTATAACACAACTCACCTATGAAAGGTAACTCTTAATCTCTTAGAACATTAACTCCACACATTCACCCTTAATCACTTCATCCTCTAGATTACTTCTAGAGAGATTAATCGGTTCCTCAATCACGACATCAACTTTATTCCCATACATCATGCCATGTAATAACTCTTACTATAACCACTTAATCACACTCACATAAACGTTAAGACTTTTAATATTATTAAGAGCAGCTACCAAGCTTTAAACCTTAGGGTGACAATTATGTCCACCCAATTAGTACAACTACCAAAGCTTAATAATTATGTGCGACAATGGCACTTATCTTATTTCATTCCAAAACGCGCATCACGTTATAAGCTTTTAGATTCTCTCATCCTTCCGGATCTCGAGATACAGTCGGGAACTAAATCCCTAAGAAGGAGTTGACTTGGGAACTAAATCCCTAAAGTCGATTCGGGAACTAAATCCCTAGGGGACTAAATCCTTATAACATAGTCGAGTCGGGAACTAAATCCCTACAAGCGGAGTTGACTCGGGAACTAAATCTCAAAAGTCGAATCGGGAACTAAATCCCGCGGGAACTAAATCCCTCAAGGCGGAGTCGGGAACTAAATCCCTACAAACGGCATTAGAGAAGGATGGTAGGAACTAAATCCTAACCACCAGGTTATCAAGAAACGACTAGCACTCGCAATGAGATACACAGTAGCGTTCTTATGAATACTTGTGCTAACTAAATAGTTCAGCACAACAATAAATCACATCAAAGCCATCAAGGCCCACATCTATAATATATATCTATAATAGCGTTGTTCTAGCAGAATATACAACCTATTATAATATCATCTTTTAATCAATTATTAACAAAGCTGTTCCCAACGAATAATAAATCAGTAAATCATCCCAAATTAATTAACAACTAAATAATTGATAATTAATTGAAATATGGAATGATGAGAAAGAGCGAACCGCCACTTGCCTAGAGTAGATTCGGCGATGAATCTAGACGAGACGACTACTGATTATATCCTTTCCGAGGATATGGCCTAAGCTTCAGATAACTCCAACTGATTACGAATCCACACGCGATCCAGCAGATCACGTTCTAACGCTCGAATAATTTCGGGTTGAATTTGGACTGACTGCTTAATGGGCTTTCGGCCCAACAGAACTAATTAAGTGGAGGGGGGCCCACTTTCACTATTCCCCCTTCTTCTTCCTAGAACAACAACAACACATCAACAACACACAACAAGCACAGCAGCTCGGCTACGCCTTCAACACGCCGGGAAGGTTCTCGTCGTCGGCGATCTCAGCCACCACAACCACCACACCGCAACCACCACCTTGTAGCCACGCAGCACCCGCAACAGAGGAGGAAGGCTGGGCTGGGCTGAGGCGCAAACCGAGGAGGCGGACGAATGGCTGGGCAGCTGGGCTCGCCGGAGGAGACGACGGCAACTGGGCTGGGCTCACCGGAGGAGACAACGAACGAGCACAGGAGGGAGTCGGGAAGAGAGCACAGGCTGCTCAGCGGGAGGCTTCACCGAGAGGGAGAAGGTGAACAGGGGAAAGACGAGAGGGAAACCGATGTGCATTTCTACTCTTCATCCCCACCACCTTATATAGCCCAAGGAGGTAGCCCAAGGAGGGGGCAAGGGTCCGACCAACCTCTCTGCAGGGGACCGGCCAAGCACAAGTGGAAAAACCAAGTGGGAGATTGGATGAGATTGTACGTGGAGGGATAAGTTTTCCCACGGATAAGATTTGGTATGGGTTTTAAACCCCGAAAATTATATGTTTGTATCCAAACAAATATTCTAAGTCCCAAAAATACATCGAATGTATTTTATACCACTCAGGGAATTATTTCGGAGATCATGGAAGTTACGGAAAATCCGAACTCCACTGAAAGCGAAATAATTACTGAACGAAACTTGGGAAAAATTACCCAAATATCCTTACTAAAATTAAGGGATATTACAGCCACCTAAGGAAGGAAAAGGGCATTGCCGATGTTGATTGTGTTAGAAAATTTCTTGAAGGATCAACAATTGGAGGAGATGTGAGATCTCATCAAGTTCCAAGGTTGGGAACGAGTTTGCACTTTGAAGGTGGTGATCAATTTTGAATGTGTAAAAGAGTTCTATCAAAACTTTGAGATTTCAAGAACTAGTTCTCCCCTGGGGATGACTACCATTGGAACAATGTCAATCTCTTTCACAAGTGACACCATTGCAAGGATGCTCAAGGTTCCCTCCGAAGGTTTCTCTAAATTCCCAACTAGGAACGCTTTCAAGGATTTGAAGGCTGAGAGTGTGAAGTGTGTGTTTGGTAAGAACTGTCCAACTACTCCACCACTGATTTGACATTGATAGGGTGTTTATCCCATCAGTACTTAATTAAAGTTATTGTTCCTCGACAAGGGAAGAGGAACACCATTACTATTGTTGATATCTTGTTGCTTGATCGATTTTTGAATAAGGAGAAGACTGACCTTTCAAGGGTTGTGATCCAACACATGAGGAAGTGCACTTCATTCTCTACCCTATCCAAAGATCATAAGACTACTGCTTGAGAGGGAACAATTATACAAGGTATAGAATGAAGTGGTGTTAGGCTTTGAGTTGAAGGTTGTCAATATCTCCAAGATGAAGTACCAGGGAGACGACAAAGGAATTGTGCCATGGTTGTCTCATCTGAAGAAAGAGGTCGGGAAAGGAACTTTAAAGGGTGGAAATCTAAACCACCAAATTCTAGAAGAGTTAGTCAAGCTGAACACGGAGTTCATCAAACTGAACAACAAGGCTGATGTCATGTTTGACTTTCTGATGGAGAAACAAGCCAAGGGAACGAAACCGAAAACCTAAGTGGAACCCCTTCTGTTGTTCCCTAGATTATTTTGCCTTTGATTGTGTATTGTCTATGTTTTTATGTCTTTGTTCTTTCTTTTCTATGATTTTTTGTGTTCTGTGCTTAATTTCAAGTTCTAGTGTAATCAATTCCATGCAATGATAATAAATTAGGACTTTGACATCGATTTGTGACTTTATGCACTGTCTCTTGCTTAATATTGATCCTTTGATGATTCCAAAAGGGAGAAGTGTGGAAAATTGTGTGATGATCTCGATTCCGGGAAGGTAACAATCTCGTTACTCCATAATTTTATAGTTTTTGAATTATTCCTTTGCTAAGGAGGAATTGTTTTCAATTTCGATTAAGTTCATTGATATCCGTCTAATGGGGAACTTTGGAACTTTGGGAGCTTTGAATGTTTTGAGCAAAACTGTATATTGATTGACGTAGATTGACTTCATATCTATTTGTTTTATTAACAATTTTGTGATGAGTTTGTCATCATCATAAAGGTGGAAATTGTTGGAATGATGTCGTTCCCTCTAGTTTTGATTATGATAAACATCATTTGGTGTTATGGTTTACTTGTTTCCATGAGTTTCAAGTTGATTAAATGAGTAGGGAATAGTGTAAATTAAGAGAAGAAAAACATAGGATTAAGGAACAAAGAGTCAACAACAAGGGAACATATGAAGGATCTTGGTCCTCTTAAGTACTTCGTAGGCATTGAGACTGCTCGTAGCCCATCTGGCCTCTTTCTTTCTCAGCAAAAGTACACTCTAGACATACTTGTTGAGACAAGCTTGCTTGCTGCAAAGCCTAGCGACTTTCCTATGGAGCAGCACCGCCAACTATCTTTTGTTGATAGTCTGCTTTTTTAGTCTCCGGAGCAATATTGTCGGCTGGTTGGTAGGCTCATCTACCTCACCATTACTCGCCCACAAGTATTCTATCCAGTTCATACTCTTGCACAGTTTATGTAAGAACCCCTGTAGGTGCACTAGCACGTTGCTTTACGTGTCCTTCATTATCTCAAAGGCCATCTTGGCCAAGGATTACTTCTTTATGCTCATAATGATCTCTAGTTGACTGCTTACTGTGACTCTGATTGGGTTGTCTGCCCTATTACCCGTCATTCAATTACTGTGTATTTGTTATGCTTGTCCAATCTCTTACTTCTTGGAAGACCGAGAAGCAGCCTATTGTCTCTCGCTCTTCTACTGAAGCAGAGTATCGTTCCATGGACGTTGCCTCTTGTGAGCTTCATTGGCTCAATTCATTACTACGTTTCCTAGGAGTCAGACATTTCCTATGCGCCTCTTCTGTGATAGCCAAACCGCTAATCATGTCTTTCACAAATACACAAAACACATTGAAATTGATACTTTGTGTGAGATTTGCTCCAGGCCAGTCAAATTCATACCCAACATATCCATACGTCTAGCTAACCTGCACTACTAGAAAAATAATCCATTTTTGACACTATGTATGCGACACTTATTCAATGTGTCAAAATATTTTGAGTTGCGCAAGAATGCGCAAGAATCAATTATAACTTCCGACACACTTTTCTGTCGAACCATTTTCAACACCTTAACATGCCATAAATATGCATTAGGTTTATTATTGACACCACAAGGTGTCTTAATAAACTAATAAATACCATCCATTCCTGACACTTTATTCTGTCAGTACATTTGACCTAATAAATGCACCAAACGTTATCTCTCCATCTCTCCCAAAATTACTTCTTCAGCCTCTCGCACTCCTTTCGTCCCCAACCTTTGAACCAATATCCGACCATCGCCGTCCATCTCCTTCAAAGCTCACCAGTGCCTTGTCGATGTCGTTCGCGAAGAGTGATTTTTGCTGAGCCGCCCGTTTGCTTTGTGTTCTAGTACGATTTTTCTAATACTTAAGGTTTCTATATCCTTCTCCATTTCAGATCAATGTTTCGGTGGTATGATGTTTCTAAAACCTAGGGTTTCTAGCTCCGCTCAAAGCTCGGATTTCCTGATTTTTTATTCCTGATTCAGGCCTAAGGACAACGTAAAGCTGCATCTTTGCGTCCTTGCATCAGTATCATCTCTCCCTCCAGAATTCGGCAAGGTGAAATCTCCCCCCCCCCCCTCTCTCTCTATATATATATGTGTGTGTACCTCTCACTTTAATCGCGACTACAACTGCTACTTTCAATTTTGAGAAAGAGTATTCAAGATTCTCTTCACAAATCTGGCATGTAACAACTCTTGATTTGCGAGAAATCGTTGTCCTGTGTTGGATTTCTTGTGATTTGTGGTGTGAATTATTCGTTGTGGTGGTTGATAGATTGTAATTTTATGTGCCAAGTCTAGGTTATGCCTGGCCATGTTCGATATTTCTCAGTCCTCACTCATTTATAGCAATGACTATCACTGAAAATGTAACTTAATTTTCACTAATGTTGAAACATTTTTCGTGCTATAAATTTTCAGTGGGAGTACCAGGTTGGTCCAAGCGTGGGAATTGAAGTTGGAGATCACATTTGAATTTCTCGATACATCCTGGAGGTAATCAATTCTTTGTTCATTCATAAAGGGATCGTATGATTCATATGGCATGATATTGAAATTTGTATTACTTTCTTCTGTTTTGCAGAGAATTACTGATAAGCTGGTGTTGTTCTCACACTGGATCCTAAGCCTATTGAGGTGCTACGGTGTGTCGTATTATTAACTGGTTTCAATTGTTACATCTGGAGCCTTTCTTCTTAACCACTTTTTTGGTGAAACAGGGCGACTGGAATGGACCCGGGTGCCACACCAACTACATGTAGATAGATCTTTCATTTCAGAGAGTTTTTTTGTATGAAATGTTTCTGTCAATGGTGTAGCAATTTGAATGTGTTGCTTGGTTGTGTTTTGCAGTACATTGAGCATGAGAGAAGAGGGAGGATTCGAAGTGATCAAGAAGGTGATTCTGAACCTTTCCATGCGCCACAAGGAGCACATCAGTGCATACGGTGAAGGAAACAAGAGGAGAAACTGGTTGGTTGGGAATGAGTTTTGACTATTTACAAACTATGATCCTAGGCAGCGACTTGGGGGATGGCAATCATAATAAGTAGGTAAACTCCATTAAATCTTGCCTACAACTGTCTTTGTTTACTTGCTTAATATGCAACCAGCTTAAACAACTATAAACTCAAGTGGCTGCTATGTATGTGCTCTGATAGGTATCAACCACAAACTTCCGTATTACCTCTCTTGTTTTTTTAGGTGTGTTATATGAGCTCTCTTATGCATGAAAATAGCCACTAAAGAAATCTACAGAAGAGGGCTTTTCAGCTTCATATACACGAGAGATTATCATGTTATTTTGATAAAAGAAGATTTTGAAGCTGTTACCAACTTACCATGTTTGATTTTAGTAAGCTACATGTGTAATCCTTTTTAAAAGGGTTTAAAATAGAACTTTTTCCTGATGGCGTGACATTGTATCAAGCCTAGTGAAGGTTAAATCATTATCCACCTGACACGTAATGTGACCTAAAATCGACAAGGAAATAGTATCCTGAGTCCAGCAATTCTCACATGTAACTTGAAAAAACTTTATTTGTATTAATGCTACTAAATTGTATAACTAATTAAGCTAAATAAATATCCATCTTTCTTGCTTTTACCCGCAACGTTCCAATTCGATACTGCATAACTAATTTTTGACACAATAAAGGATATTGCCATCCTGCAATATAACAGGAAGCTTAATGCTAAACACTCACAAGTTAGTTTGTCAATCTACTCTTTAGGAAACGATTTGAGCCCCTTAATTTATCTCGGGGTTCCTTCCAATGAGGTTTTACAGTAATGGAAGCATTATATGATCATTTGAATGGCTTTGTATTGGCTTTCATTTTTGCAGATGCAGGGGAAGGACCGGTTGCTTCTTACTTCCGACTCTGGGAAGCTTTCATTTCTCACATTTTGCAATGCGATGCATAGGTATATGTTATGAATAATTAGGCAGAGGTTATATGATTTATATGTTGTATCTTATAACTAAAATTAAGGATATTATCTCTATTTAGTGGTTGGATTTGTTCTCAATCTAACCAACTGACCATGTGTGAGGAATTGATGGAATGTCTACACTATCATTCATAGCAGGCTAAACATTAATTCTGACATTTTTTTCTTCTATGTTTATTAAGTAAGCCATATGCCTTTTGTCTTAAATAAGTTAGATGATAACTGGTGTTATATAAATTTTCAATCATATTCTACAACTTGCTTTTGAAAATACCTTTTCCTGGTTGAAATTTTATTCTTATTGTCTTACTTGTGGTATATCACTTGCAGTGGTGGTTATATTGCCATTAGTGCATTTGAAGAGCGTTTGGCCCTATTATCTGTATCTTCATATGACAGCTTTGACATGATTGACAAGGTAGAGCTGAGCATTGCACTTTTTTGAATGAATTTTCTTGTATAGCTTCTACAGCAGCTAGTACTAGAACAAATTCTATTTTTCCCTTGCCTTCTCTATATATATAGCCAGATTTTTTTTTAAGG
Source organism: Rheum nobile (assembly GCA_027886185.1). NCBI lineage: Eukaryota > Viridiplantae > Streptophyta > Magnoliopsida > Caryophyllales > Polygonaceae > Rheum > Rheum nobile. The sequence continues at coordinate 4,345,910 of WOAB01000648.1, forward strand.
ATATATATAACCAGTTAGATTCATTATGTATCCAGAAATTAATACGTCCACCTGAAGAATCCAATGAGGAGGAAGTCGAAGATTCTTTAATTGCAAGATTTTGGTTCGTTTGCTGTGCTGCATTGGGTGTTCTTCTCAGGAATCACAGCTCATAATGATATTTCCAAGTTGTTGCTAATGTCTGGTTGTTTTCTCATCTTTTGTGGTATTTTGAGCACATTTATATAGTTAATACTGTGTAATCAAATACTTTTACCTTGAAATTTCATAATGTAGCTACTCTATGACATTATATATATGTATATAGAAATACTCTTTTAGCTTAACTTTGTCTAAATCATTTAATTTATCATTTTAGATCTGTTTTATATAAATAGCAGGGATAAATGGCTGGCTAATGAGAATGGGTAATTTGCGACACTTATTGGTGTCGCTATTAGATTCCTAGAGCTAGGAAAATGGCAAAAAATACTGACACTTTAGAGTGACAAAAACTACATAGATCGACACTGAAAGGTGTCGAAAATTATTGTTCCAAGCGACAGTGTAAGGTGTCAAAAATGGATGAAATTATTGACACCTTATAGTGTCAAAAGTGATATTGACACTGAAAGGTGTCGAAAATGGCCTCTGACCATTACTGACAGCGGATTTTTTGACACTCTTTCATAGTGTCGAAAATATTTTTTTCGACACCTTAAGGTGTCAAAAATGGATTTAAAATATGTCGAAAATGGCTCATTTTTCTAATAGTGCTACTGATTTATTCACCAAAAGATCTTGACAAGCAACAACTTCAACTTCTTCTTGGCAAGTTGGCATTCTTATCCTCGTGCAGATATTATCTTTCCACATAGCGTATAGATTTTTATCCTCATTGAATGAGAAGACATGGAAATTTTTTCAATTTTATCTCTCTTGCATAATTTATCAATGGTCTTTCTATTCGATGCCCCAAGGGCACATAATAAGAATCTAAAACTAGAAAATAAAACCCTAGACTGAAAGTTATAAACTCGTCATAGAAAAAATTAACGGAATTTTCGCGTGGTACTCCTGAGTTTTTGCAATTTTTGCGAGATACCCAAATATTTGAAGTATTTCGCGTGGTACCCCTGAGGTGTTGAAATTTTTTACCAAATGCCCTTGACGTTAGAAGCTGTTAAATTGTTACAAATTCAGCCGTTAACTTAAAAAAATAAAAGGGAAAAAGGCAAAAATAAAAACAAAACAAAGGCATAAAACAAACGCTTACCTGCGTGGAGGAGGAGACCCGACTTCGTTTGGAGGAGGAGTCCCGACCAAGGTGGTGGTTGGAGGAGGAGACCAGACGACGGTGGCTGCTGTCTGGAATTGGAAGTTGGCGATTGGTTGTTTGGAGGATGACGACCAAGTCGCACGACTGTGTGGAGGAGACGTTACGAATTCTGTGACTAGCGACGTTGACGGTCCTGGTGGCGAAGAGAACAATACGAGACAGTGGTGTCGAGGTCAGACGACGCTACTAGACTGGTGTCCGATGACGGGCTGATTAGTGGTCTAATGATTTTACAATTCCAGGTACAAAATTTAGGGTTTTCTACTTGCATTTGGGGGTTATGAAATATAAGTTATTTGATTCTTTGATTTAAGTTTAATTTAGCTTTGATAATTAGGATGTTACTGGATTTGCATATAGGGGATAAGACCAGCTTGATTTAGTTTCAATTGAGATATTTTAGGATTTTTGGTTTGTTTGTCAATTACGAATTTTAGGGATGAAGTAAAATTTCATAATATAACATTTTCTATGAGATTGTGTGATATGGGGACTTAAATTTGCTATGTACAACCCCTTGTTTGGGCAATTTGCAGTACTGAGTGAATGCTGAGAGCTCTGCTAGCTGTAATAAGCAAGCAATGTCCTCTGTGCTTATGTTTGTGTAAATTTACAGCCTCCTCTGTACTATTTACCTATGTCACCTCTACTTTACACCAGCTGAATCATCACTTCAAGTCTCTTTGTCCTATTCCCTGTCTCATTACTGGAGGTTATCTTGTTTTGCTTCAATTATTTTAACTGCCTTTGTTCCATATTATCTATTCAACAATGCCCATGTTATTTTCTGTCTATGTCTTAACAACATATATATGTTCATGATGAAATTTATTAAAAGACAAATTCTTATAGTTTGAGATGAATTAATAGTGTTGAGTGAGTGCTATGCTGTCCATAAACAAGAGCTTGGTATATTAGTAACTTGGGTATGTCCTTACAAGAAAATAATTGGATTAATTCAGTTATTGGCATTGCTTAATGCCATAAGCTGCTACTTCTGCAAGTCTTTACTCTTCTTTGAATTATGTTAGTTGGTATGAAGGTGGTTTATTTTACCACTATTGATGTATTGTTGAAGATGATGGGTTATGAATGACTTTTGAAGCCTATTAGCTCAAATGATAGAGCAACGTGCTTACGCACGTGGATGTGGGTTCGAGTCCTACATAGGCTATCCAATTTGTAGAGCCTATAACCACTTATTTCTTTATGCTATATGAAAAAAGGAATAAGATTATTCATCAACATGACTCCTTTCAAAATAGCAATTAGGAAAGATCAGTAAATGTGCAATTATTCTTCTAGTGTTAAGCTAATAGGGTCAAATAAGCACTAAGCAATTGGAACTTCTTACAAATGCACAATGAAAGATGATAATAAGTTGATTGATATAGTACTCTGCTGCATCGCAACACACATGGATCCCTGAATCATAGAGGCAAACCCAAACCACACATAGAACAATGTAATTTTAATAAGCTATTTACATTAAGTTAGGAAAAGTAACAATAACATACAAATCATTTTATTAGCCTATGCGGAAGTCGAACCCACATCTTGTGCATAAAGCACAAGCTCTACCATTTGAGCTAATAGGCTTTGAAACAAACTTGAAGATCATGTTTAAGATCCTATTATCCAACCTACAGAAGCCTAGAATAAGTTAGAAGCTTTATTGTCTTAGTATTCTCTACAAAATGAACAAGAAGGACAAAGGAAAAAAAATCATATACAACAATACTAGCACCTAATACAGTTGTTTAAAAAGAACAATCGAAAAAACATGTAAAGCATTGAAAAAGTGAAAGAATTCATAATCGTGTATTGTCTCACTACAATTTATAAAAATAAAAAGGCTATCATGTATCTGTTTTAGAGGTAGGAAAAGAAGCAACAAAAGGTGGATAAGTTTTTACAACATTCCAAAAGATATGAAAAATACTAGTACTCAATCAAGAATGAACGAACAAAAGCAAAAAGAGATAACTGGAATCATAAGATAAACCCACAAATCCATAGCCAAAACCACCAGCCAAATTCAATCAGAAACTCAAAAATGCTTGTCTAAGCATAATACACAAACTACACACGAAAGAGAAAGAGCACAAGAATCATGCCTCAGTTTCTCCTTCTTTTGTTTATATGAAAAATTAGCCTAACAAATTAAAGATAGAGTATTTCTTAATTAACAGAGCACAAGAATCCTCAAATCACCCCACCTTTGCTTGATTTCAAAAATTGAGAGTTGGGGTTCAATTCTTTTGATTGAATCATTTATGGGTTTATAGAATCATCCAATACATGCCTTGACATTTGCAAAAAAAAAAATGCATACAAAGGTTTTTAAATCTATGAAATATGTTTGTTGCTATGTTGTGGGTACTGCCACCCACATCAGATCTTGTGCATTCTTTACCACAAGCTTTGCAAGTTCGCATTAGGCTTCGCAAGTTGGCATTGTATCATCAAAATCCACAAATTAGGTATACGCATTTTCAATTTAAATAAAACCCCACATAATCCATTAATAAAATTCAAACCCCCCAAATTCATTTTCAATTAGAACCCTAAAATTGAAAACCTAAATCCGAAATTGAAATTTCGCATACCTAATTCCTCGTTTGTCTCTCATCATCGCCTTCTCCAGGCATCTCCTTCACCGGTGTCTCGTTCACCGGCATCTCCTTCTCTCGGCGTCTGCTTCACCAGAGTCGGCTTCTCTTTCTCTAGACGCCTGCTTCACCAGAGTCGTCGTCTCCTTCACCGACGTCTCTTTTCCAGCGTCTCCTCCATCGACGTATCCTCCACCCCAGTCTCCTCCTTGCTCGCATCGGGTTTGGACCCCGACTCTCCAACACAGAGACGTGTTCAAGTTTTCTGATTTTTTTTTCAAACTTAACGATTAGTTGACGGAGATCTCCCCTCGGGCATTTGGCGAAATATTATAAAAAGCTGAGGGTACCGCGTGAAATTTACCATACTTCTGGGTATCTCGCGAAATTTGCTTAAACTGAAGGGTACCATACGAAATTTCCGAAAAATTAAATTAAATCATCATTAAAAATCTACATAATCTTTCTAAAGATGAATGCTTATCTTATAGAAAAATTCATTTATCAATTCTTTCGAGTATACCATGCTGGTGTGGCAGGATAAGTTATCGTATCAGTTATCATTCACTAAATTTAAATAAGTGTTTTGTTAAAGATTTTTTAACTTATAATGTATTATTTTTTAAAAAAATAATTTGAAATTTAAATGGTATAAAAAAGCATAAAAAATTATAAATAAAATCTTTATAAAAACTTAGCCAATGCCTTAAATATGTTTCCAATTGATTTAGGTTTTCTTTTAGGGCCGTTCAGAAATAATAGCATTTGAGTTTCATAAGCGCCTGCGTAAGAAAAGCCAATAATGGGAGACTAAAACGTATCATCCTAAATTCATGCTAACCAAAAGAGACTACGTCAGAGTTGGTGCGAATTATACAGAATTCAAGCCCGATCTGCCTAAAGTTAAGCCCATCCACCATAATACATGATTCGAATTCATTCTTCGACGCAAATTTCTTACACGACAAGAAGTTTGAGCTACTCAATGAATACACAAATGTAAAACTTGTAGTGTTTTTAACAGGGGACGAAGAAGTAGTTGAAAAGGGTTATAAAAGTTTTGCTTGTGGTGTACAATTTTTATTTCTCGCTTTGTTAATTGTTGGATGTTCTTGCGTTGGTCGAGATACTAAGTCTCGATAAATACTTGATTATTTGAAAATTATATTATTTATCATATTTTAAAGTAGTTATGAACTAAAAATATCGAGTGAGTTAAAAAATAATGCTAAATCGATATTAGGTATAAATAAAACACATAAAAAGTATTTAGAAACTAGAGTTACGTCACTTGTTAATGTTAGGATTCTAACGCACTAATGAGAGAAATTGAAACAAAGAACACGAGAATTGTTAACCCAATTCGTCAAGAATTTGACTACGTCTGGGGGCGCTGCCAAACCAGGGTTTTTCCCCTATTTTTGTGATAACGATTACAATAATCAAGCGGGTATTTAACCTAATTAGTGAAACCCTAATTAGTTGGATCGGTGTGTTTGTGTTGGGCTTTTGATGTACAGTCCATCAAGCTCCATAACCCAACAATCTCCCACCTAGAGACTAATTCCAATCATAATCGTCTTCATCTTCAACAACAACCCACATCCGGCAGCAATGCCATGCCTTCAACTCAATTACCAAAGCCATTTGAAGCCATGTAAAGCTTCAACTCTTCTATGGTCACAACCTTTGTCAACATGTCTACAGGATTCTCACTCCCTCGAATCTTCATCAGCTGCAGAATCTTTCTCTCCAGAAGATGGCGTATGAATGATACTTCAACTCTATGTGCTTAGTCCTCGAGTGAAAAGTTGGATTCTTAGCCAAGTGAATGGCACTCTGACTATCACTGTATAGAATGCTACCCCACTGCTCCTTCCCCAATTCACGCAAGAAATTCTACAACCATATCATCTCCTTACTAGCCTCAATCACTGCAACATACTCAGCTTTCGCAATAGACAAAGCCACGATTTTCTGCAACTTAGAAGCCTAAGAAACCTCAGTACCACCCAATGTAATTACATACCTGGTTGTACTTCTTCTCTTGTCGAGATCACTTGATGCCAAATCTACATCAACATACCCTGCTAACACGACTTCCTTGACTTCAAAACATAAGGCCTGCTCAATAGTACCCCTCAAGTATCTAAGGATCCACTTCACTGCTTCCCAATGCTCCTTCCCCGAATTACCCATGAATCGACTAACTACTCCCACCGCATGCACAATGTCTGGCCTCATACACACCATTGCATACATCAAACTGCCAATTGCTAAAGCGTATGAAGTCCTCTGCATCTGTACACGTTCTTCTTCACTCTTAGGCGAGTCCCTATTAAATTGCTTGAAGTGGCTACCCAATGGGACATTAGCTGGCTTAACATCTTGCATACTGAACCTCTTCAAGACCTTCTTGATGTACTCAGTCTGCGACAAATACAACTTTCCAGCCTTTCTATCTCAATCAATCCGCATACCCAGAATCTGCTTAGCCTCTCCAAGATCCTTCATAGCAAATCGTTCAGACAACGATTTCTTCAACTTGCTCACTTCTCGAGCACGAGCCTGTTATCAGCATGTCATCAACATATAGCAGCAATATGATGTAGCCGTTGTCAAACTTCTTAAAGTAGAACCAATGGTTAGCTTCACTTCTCACGAACTCAATTTCATGCATGAATCCATCAAAATTCTAGTACCACTGTCTAGGAACTTGTTTCAAACCATACAAGCTCTTCTTCAACTTGCACACAAGCTCAACATTACCTTCTGACACGTAGCCCTCAGGTTGCTTCATATAAGTTTTCTGCAGCCACCATACTCAGCACTAAACGAGTAGTAGTCAGTTTCACCACAAGAGTAAAAACGTCAGTATAATCAATGCCGTATTTCTACTGAAATCCTTTCACAACCAGCCTTACCTTGTAACGGTTGCGTCCATCAGCCTCCTCCTTGATTCTGTAAACCCACTTGTTATGCAATGCCTTCTTACCCTTTGGAAGCACAACTAGTTCCCAAGTTTTGTTAGTCATCAACAAATCCATCTCATCATCCATTGCAAGTGTCCACTTGCTCGCATGCTCACCACGAGATTGATAGCTCCATGACCCCCTCGATGACGGCGAAGGACGAAGAGGAAGCAATGGGGGTGCGCTCGAATGGCCCGATAACAAGAGCTCGTGCAAGGGCAATGGAACGTGCGACTCAATCCTTAGTCTCCCGGGCTTACGCAAGTGACTCGGGTTCATCTAGTCCTAAATGGGTCCTTCTCTTGACCTATGAAGGGTTGGGTGAGCTCCCGCCTTAGCCACCTTACAGAAGGTTTTCCGCGCCCACGGAAGCCACATCCGCGCCCGCGGATTCGTCGCTGATGAAGACCACTTTACAGAATGTTTTCCGCGCCCGCGGAAGCCCCATCCGCGCCCGCGGATTCAACACGATTGAAGAACACTTTTACAGAATGTTTTCCGCGACCGCGGAAGCCCCATCCGCGCCCGCGGATTCAACACTGCGGAAGCCCCCCCTTTGCAGAGGCCAATCCGCGGCCGTGGTTTTGTTTCCGCACTCGCGGAAGTTGGACCGGGCTTCGGCGACATACGTTTTATTCCTAAACTTATTATTATTTCTAAGTAGTTATTTCAGCTAGCAAACCCTAGTTTGTAATGTTATGCAGATTTTGAGAATTAAGTTGAGTTATACTCCTTTCCAAAATCCCTTGCATCTTCCCTACGATCCCAAGGATCTACTATCCCGTAGCTCGTCGCTTCGAGCAATCAAACACCGTCTCTTCGGTATCTCGCGATCATCACGTTGATCCCTACGTTCATCTCTTTGGACGAGTTTTGGCCATCACTTTGGCCTGTTTCACGCACCTTCAAGAAAGCCATCTCTTTGGCTACGCAAGAGGAGAATCGACTACAAGCTTGAGGAAATGAAGATCATGCGATTGCAACGACACTTCAGGGGTTGTTCGCATCAACTGGCATCAGAGCCTATCCAAGCTAAGTTTGTTTCTTCTCTCTTATTGTGATTCCTTGACAATTTTCCGCTTACAAGCCCAAATTTTTTTTACCACCACCACTCGTCGGAATCCCCTACCGCCGTGAACACCACCACCATCATTCCGCCACCACCGTCCACCACCCTCTCCCTCACGGCATGCATACCCTACTTCCCTTTAGGTTTTGGTTATTCTCAAGTAAGAGTAATCTTTGACTTTCAACTTCCTTAAATCTCTCCTTCTAGCAATATCTTGTTCCCTTATTTACATATGTTGATTTCCTTGTTTATTTGTTTGATTCATTCTTGCTTCATCTTTGGATTAATTGCTAGACTAGTTGTTAGATCTTATTCCCTCATAGTTGCATACGTCTATTCCTTCTTTCTCATGCACTTACTTGTGTGGTTCTTTTTTGTTTGATTAGAAATCAAATCAAAAACAACAAAAAAAACAGTGTGGTCGTACAAAAATAAAATAAAATCAATTATCACCTTCCATCAAACAAAAAACAAAAAGGTTTGGGAAGACGAAAGCCTTAAAATAGGCAGAGAACGCACCATACGGCCATACTCCATCTTCACTCCTTTCATGTCTCTACGCAACTCTCCTTGAAAAGGGCAATATTTTCAACTCTCTTGTGGTTAATTCTAAGAAACTTGATTTGATCTACTTGAACTTGGGAATTTTGTGTGTTGTTTGGGACTTGATTTGCTAGTTCTTGCTTTGTTGCCCTCCGTTCAAGCCTCTCCCTCCTCACGAGCAACCAAAATTAGTACGCCTAACGGATAATTTCTTGGTTCACTTTTGAGACAAGGACTTGGCTTGGACTTGTTCTTTTGCTTGGTGCAACTTACCCCCTTGCGTTGTATGCTTCGTATAGGTACTATGGAGTTTCCTACGACTAGCTACTCTCCTTCTACAGGCCACCGCAGCCCCGGACACATGGACTCCGCCTATGAGCAAATTGACGCACTTCATGCATCGAATGAAGATAAAGACCGCCAACTGGCCGCAAAGGATGCCGAGCTTGCGCGACTTCATCGGGCCATGAGTGACATGAAGTTGCCCACGGTTGACCCAATGTTGAACCCTACGGCCTCAACCAGCCGGCCAATGGACCGCAAGGGTAAGGGCGCCTTGTCTACCCCTCATGATCCCCTTCGCTCTCAAATCGAAGGCTACCCTCCTAAGCGTGCCGACCCCAGCGTTAGGTATAATCCTACATTTGCTCCTAGAGATGAGGATTACTCCTCAGATCGCTCCCGTCGTCGTCGTCGGGAAAGAGACCGACAACATACGAGGTATGACAAGCCCAAATCCGAGCTTGTTGTTGATGATGACCGCGTCTCGGACTACTCCCAGGACGGATTTGATGACTATGAGGCGTATGAGTTGGAACGCCAGGAGGAGATGCGCCCCGCGCGCCGCGGCAACCGCCGGCACACACCGGAACGGCGCCGGCCGAGCCCCGGGCGTCATGGACCGCGTCGCCCCGACATTAAGGTAAAAATTCCAAACTTTTTTGGTGAATTTGATCCCCTTAAGTTCCTTGATTGGCATCAGTCCACAGAGTATATTTTGGATCATTATCGCTACCCGGAAGAAAACAGGGTTGAAACCGCCGCCTTGTACTTTGATGGCGCCGCCAAGGCTTGGTGGCATCGTTTCCGAGCTGACCTTGAGCGTCGCCATGAGCGTCCAGTCACTTCATGGCGCCATCTTATGCGGATCATGAGAAAGAAGTATGTCCCCGAGGACTTTACTTCCGAAATGCGCCTCAAGATACAACTAGCGGCCCAAGGTAACCATTCTCCCCTTGATTTTTATGCTAAACTTGAAGAGTTTTCCCATAAGGCAGGTATCTATCACACTAATGAGGACTTTCGGAGTATGTTCCTTCGTGGCCTGCATGAGCCTATTAGAAATCAACTTAGGGTGCTTAACATACGAGACCTCTAAAAGTGCACACATACAGCACAAGAGATATGGTCGCAAGCTCAAGCGGCTAAGAGAGCGTCTTGGTCTCGCTCTAATACAAGGTATGCTCCTTCCCCTAATTCAGGTTCGTTTAATTCTAATGTGTGCTCCTCTTCGCAGTCCTCTCCCGCGACTACAACGCCGGCGCCGGCCACTCGGCCGAGCAACACACCGGCACGCGTCAACGAGCCACCGCAGTGTCGAGTGCCTCCTCCCGATGATAGGGCAAGGGACAAGGTCTGTTTTAAGTGCCAAGGGCGTGGCCACATGCAGCGGGACTGCCCCAACAACAAGTGAGTCCTCTTCTCAAACACCTCCGGCTACAAGTCTTTTGACGAGGACACCTCCGAAGCCGGCCCGGTATTTGACACCTACGGCCATGAGGAGGAGAAGGAGATGGACGGATACATATGCAGCCCTATGGATGAGCAAGGCAACGTGCCTCTTAGCTTGGTTACACACCGCGTTCTTACTCACCAAAGAAGGTACCTTACTTGACCAACGTGAAAATTTGTTTCATACTAAGTGTGCGGTCCAGGGTGCTTCTTTGAGTGTCATTATAGATGGTGGAAGTTGTTGCAATATCATCAATGAAAAGGTGATAAAGCACTTTAAGTTCGATACGACTCCGCATCCATAACCCTATAGTCTACAATGGATCTCCGAGGGTGATGATTCCAATGTTATGAAGCACCAATGCATAATAAATTTCAGCATTGGTCATTACAAGGATTCGGTGCTTTGTGACGTAGTGCCTATGGATGCAACTCATCTTCTCTTAGGGCGACCTTGGCAATTTGACAAGAAAGCTCTTCATGATGGATTCCTCAACAACTACGTTTTCATGCACAATGGAAGAAAGGTCACCTTGCTTCCTATGACCCCTAAGGAGATTATGCACGATCAAGTTGAAAGGAACCGAGTCAAGGCACTTGAGCAAGCCAAAGCGAATCCCTCTACTGCACTCGAAGCCAAGGGACATACACTGCCCTCAGCTGGCCGTGAGAAGCCACAAAAATCAGCAACAAAACAGCCCCCTAAGCCAGCTCAAAACGGCATTTAAGGATCTTGTGAAAACCGGCTTCTCTTGGCTAGGTCTCGGGATGTCTCCCCAATCATTCAGGGACGTCTTCCTTGCTTTTTACTTGTTCCTTTCGCGTGTCTTTTAAATGTTAAAGATCTTGTTGATTTACCCCCTGCAGTGACTTCTCTTTTGCAGGAAGGATGTGATGCCCGAAGAGCTGCCCGAAGGATTGCCACCTAAACGTGGAATTGAGCATCAAATCGACTTTGTGCCCGACACCTCTCTACCTAACCGAGCTGCATACCGCACGAGCCCGGAAGAGACCAAGGAATTGCAGTGTCAAGTGCAAGAGTTGATGGATAAGGGCCACGTCCGAGAAAGCTTAAGCCCCTGCGCAGAACCGGTCATTCTAGTGCCTAAGAAGGACGGTAGTTGGCGCATGTGCGTTGATTGTCGGGCAATCAACCAAATTACGGTGAAGTATCGACACCATATTCCTTGCCTTGATGATATGCTTGATGAATTGCATGGTGCTACTTTATTTTCTAAAATTGATCTTAAGAGTGGTTATCATCAAATTAGGATGAATGAGGGTGATGAGTGGAAAACTGCTTTTAAGACTAAGTATGGCATTTATGAGTGGTTGGTTATGCCTTTTGGTTTGACCAATGCTCCTAGCACTTTTATGCGATTGATGAATCATGTTTTAAGGGCTTACTTAGGAAAATTTGTAGTCGTCTACTTCGATGATATCCTTGTTTACAACAGGTCCTTAGATGAACATGTTGAGCATCTTAGGAAGGTATTAGAGTGTCTTAGGCATGAGAAACTTTATGGTAACCTTGAAAAATATTCTTTTTGCTCGGACTCTACTATTTTTCTTGGTTTTGTTGTAAGCAAGGATGGGCTGAAAGTCGACCAAGAGAAGGTCCGCGCCATAGAAGACTGGCCACGTCCCACAACTCCAACCATGGTTCGGTCATTCCTGGGCTTGGTTGGCTTCTACCGCAGGTTTGTGCGTGATTTCTCCACCATTGCAGCCCCGTTACATGAGCTTAAAAGAAGGTTGCGTCAATTGAGTGGACGAACGCACACGAGGCTGCATTCACCACCTTGAAGGACCGGTTGTGCAACGCTCCTTTGCTGAAATTACCGGACTTCTCCAAGACTTTTAAGGTAGAGTGTGACGCCTCTCATCATGGAATTGGAGGGGGCTTGCTGCAAAATAGGCGTCTCATTGCTTACTTTAGCGAGAAGCTCACATGCACCCAACTCAACTACCCAACTTATGACAAGGAGCTATATGCTCTTATTCGGGTGTTGAAGACTTGGCAGCACTATCTATGGCCTAAGGAGTTTGTCATTCACTCGGACCATGAGGCGTTGAAGTACTTGAAGAGCCAATACAACCTCAGCCGATGCCATGCGCGATGGGTGGAGTTCATGGAGACCTTCCCCTATGTGGTCAAGTACAAGAAAGGTAAGGAGAATGTGGTTGTTGATGCCCTTTCTCGCAGGTATGTGTTGCTTACTCATCTTGATGCTTCTATCTTAGGTTTCTCCTTGATTAAAGATGTGTATATGCATGATGATGATTTTGCTACAATTTTTAAAACATGCATGGAAAAAGGAGAGTCTAATGAATTCTATGTTGATAATGGTTACCTATTTAAGGCCGGGAAACTATGTATCCCCAAAACGTCTATACGTAGGTTGTTAATTCAAGAAGCTCATGAAGGTAGATGATATTTTGGTATTCTTAAGACTTTGGCTGCATTAAAGGAACATTTCTATTGGCCTAAAATGTTGCATCATGTTACCCGTTTTTGCAAGGCTTGTGTTACCTGTGTGCATGCTAAGTCTAGGTCGAGTCACCAAGGATTATATACCCCTTTGTCTATCCCGGACGTCCCATGGGAGGATATTAGTATGGACTTTATCACTGGTTTGCCCATGTCTAAGAAGGGGAGGGACTCGATATTTGTGATAGTTGATAGGTTTCCTAAGATGGCTCACTTCATTGCATGCAAGACTACTAATAATGCTTCTGAGATTACTTCTTTATTTTTTGAGCATGTTGTTAGATTGCATGGTATTCCTAGGAGTATAGTGTCGGATCGTGATGCTAAATTTGTGAGTTATTTTTGGAAATCTTTATGGTCCAAGCTGGGGACTAAGTTGTTGTTTTCTACTAGCTATCACCCCCAGACGGCCGGCCAGACGGAGGTCACTAATAGGACTTTAGGTGCTTTATTGCGTACTATGTTAAAGTCTAACCTCCGCAAGTGGGAAGAGTGCTTGCCTTTTGTTGAATTTACATATAATAGGTCCATGCACTCGGCTACGCAGCGGACTCCCTTCCAGGTAGTCTACGGCCTCAATCCGCTCACCCCCTTGGATCTCGTACCACGACCAATGAAGGAAAAGGAAAGCATCAAAGGATTGGAGCGTGCGGACCAGGTCAAGGCCCTACATGAGAGGAAGAGGCAACAGCTGGAGCGGAGGTCCGCGCTGTAACACCCCCAAATCTATAACCTTGAAGGCATTACCGCCAGTGACCTCAGACGTTCTGTCCGATGTCACCCAAGGCTTTACCAGTTGATATAAATCATCAAACAACAATTATGATACAAAGTATCATAACCTTCGATTAAAATCATTATTTCGGCATTACATCCATAATCCGAAATGCAACCAAAATACAAAATCAGGTTCATTACAACGGAAGTCTTTACACAAAACATATTTAACACAGCGGAAGACTTTAAATAACCAACAAAAGGGTCTTGATCGCAATGATCACCCGCTAAGGATCTTAACCTGAATAAACTTGTCAAAACACTGTTCGCCTCTATAGTCGTTCTAGCCTTCACGGGATGACAACTTATCTGATGTGTCGAATCGAACGGATGACACCAGCCAACCATGCAGAGAACAATTACGGTTGGTTAGTCTAATGAAAGACTATGCAAGGGTACAAAGCAGAGTGGTTCGAAGTAGTCGTATTAGGTTAGACTCATCGCTCCTCGAATCAAAACCAATAACGATAGTCAACCACCATACTCTACTGAAACATATGAAGAGGCATGATCAAGAGAAGATTATGAAAGACCAAGTCTCACAGAAATCAATCCCAAAGAAGACTCCAACGAATTGAGTCTTATCGGAAACATGACAAATGTTGGGGAACATTAATAATATCATACAAGCGTTCAAAAACGACTTGATGTTTCGGCTCACGACCAACCTCACCGCCCAAGGCGAATCCAGATTGGAAAGAGAACTTTACTCTGATCAAAGTCAAGACGAGATTTCCTAGCTGCATTATTACCTAGCTGCACTACTCGCCCAAGGGTATATTAATCATGTGCGACAACGGCACTTACCTTATTTAATTCCAAAACACACATCACGTTATAAGCTTTTAGATATATGTTTCGTCATGAGGGACATATATCGAAGGGAATCCTTCCCACGGTTTATGACACTAGCTAAGTGCACCACCTCTATACTCGGATAGAGGACGATCATGATCCGCCAGTTGGTGTCAGGGTCTCCGATGCCCTCTCAACCAATAATTATCAAGAAACGACTGGACCTCAACGAGTCCAACGTTCCTAACTACTAGTGCTAACTAAACAGTTCAACACAATAATAATCCACATCACAGCCATCATGGCCAACATCAAAAACATATATCTATACTAGCGTTGTTCTAGCAGATATACAACCTAGTATAATATCATGTTTTAATAATTTATATCTATAATAGCGTTGTTCTAGCAGATATACAACCTATTATAATATCTTTTAAAATCACAAACAGTTATCAAAACTGTTCCCAACGAAAACAGTAAATCATCCCAAATTAATTAACAACTAAACAATTGATAATTAATTGAAATATGGAATGATGAGCAAGAGCGAACCGTCACTTGCCTTAGATTAGACGAAGCTTTAACAAGCTTAGAGATAACGGTTTCCGAGTCCGAAACTGGGACAGATCCTGGACAATAATTCCCTCTGGAACGACCCATAACGAGACCCTAAGTTAGATTCAATATCTACATATATGAATCTAAAAGAATAGGAAAAGGACCAAAGGAGTCAAGCCTCGCCCCAAGCCAAACACACATGAACACACACCTCGGACAAGGCTCACAGCGGGTGCGGTGGGGCCCTTGCCGCGGGGTGCGGTCGGTTAACAGTGGCGAGACTTCAACGATGGCAACGGGGAAAACACTCACCAAATCGATTCGTTCGACTTCGATCCGATTGAGTTTTGATCTCCCAATACCTTAGACCTTTGAATAACACTCAAGAGCACCTTTCTAAACACTCAAAGGAGTTCGATCACCTTCTCTAACAAAGCTCAAAGCTTGGCAACAATGGAGGAATTTCAGAGGAAGGGGATGAAGTTGCAGCTGAGTTATGGCCCTCTTCCTCAGCTCCCTCCCTCCTTTTATAGGCCAACCAAGCAGCTTACACTCAGGAGACAACAACCAAGAGGTGTCCCGACAATCAAGCGTAGCCTAGGTGAGTCACCAAGGCTAGGTTCTGCTGCCGTCGAGTTGCAGTGCAACTTGCGAAGCGACAGCGCCTCACCGCGGGGTGCGGTGGCCTGGCCGCTGGGTGCGGTGGCCGACTCTGTTACCGCCTCCAAATTTGGCCTTCGCCGCAGGTGCGGCCACTTGACCGCGGGGTGCGATCAAGGCCATTTTTGCCCCCTTTTGTCCGTTTTGTCCTTTTTACTAAGTGGTTAAATGTTCTGAATCCCGGGTTAAATATATTCGTACACGAATGATCTTTTAACCCAGAAATACATTAACTGTATTTTATATTACTCAGAAAAATTATTACAGAGATCAAACATTTTATAAAATGTCCGAACTTCTCTGAATTTAATCTGACTTGTAATACGGGCATTAGAAAATTCAAAATCACCCTTACAAAATGAGGGATAATACACGCGCAGATAGCCGTGCAACGCAACAAAAACCGACGTCCGATTGCCTATGAGCCAGGAGACTTGGTTTGGCTGCACTTGCGCAAGGAACGCTTTCCTTTAAAGTGACGCCACAAGCTGGATGCAAGAGGTGATGGTCCTTTTCAGGTGCTACAACGCCTTGGGGCCAACGCCTACCACTTGGATTTACCCGATGACTATGGTGCGCATCCTACTTTCAACGTCGTTGATCTTTCTCCTTATACGCCTTCTGCTTTTGACGACGAGGACGAAGCGGGGATGCTTCGCTGCCAAGAAGGGGAGATTGATAGCTCCATGACCCCCTCGATGACGGCGAAGGACGAAGAGGAAGCAATGGGGGTACGCTCGAATGGCCCAATAACAAGAGCTCGCGCAAGGCCAATGGAACGCGCAACTCAATCCTTAGTCTCTCGGGCTTACGCGAGTGACTCGGGTTCATCTAGTCCTAAATGGGTCCTTCTCTTGACCTATGAAGGGTTGGGTGAGGTCCCGCCTTAGCCACCTTACAGAAGGTTTTCCGCGCCCGCGGATTCGTCGCTGATGAAGTCCACTTTACATAATGTTTTCTGCGCCCGTAGAAGCCCCATCCGCGCCCGCGGATTCAACACGGCTGAAGACCACTTTTACAGAATGTTTTCCGCGACCGCGGAAGCCCCATCCGCGCCCGCGGATTCAACACTGCGGAAGCCCCTCCTTTGCAGAGGCCAATCCGCGGCCGCGGTTTTGTTTCCGCGCCCGCGGAAATTGGACCGGGCTTCAGCGACATACGTTTTATTCCTAAACTTGTTATTATTTCTAAGTAGTTATTTAAGCTAGCAAACCGTAGTTTGTAATGTTATGCAGATTTTGAGAGTTAAGTTGAGTTATACTCCTTTCCAAAATCCCTTGCATCTTCCCTACGATCCCAAGGATCTACTATCCCGTAGCTCGTCGCTTCGAGCAATCAAACATCGTCTCTTCAGTATCTTGCGATCATCACGTTGATCCCTACGTTCATCTCTGTTAGGAAAACCTTAGTTCCCCTGCGAGTTCCTTTCCTCGGTTTCTCTACTTTTGAAGATGACAAATATTTTGATACTAATGTTTTATCTCAAATATGTGTGTTAAGGAACCACAAGACAATTACCGAAAGCATGGAAGCCAAACAGGACAAGAGAACCAAGCAGCAAGCCAAAGGAAGGAACCCAGGTGTGCCCATAAATGCAACATGTGATGTTGCGCTTCCCGAGAAATCTGGGAACACCAACCTCGGACAAGAGAAAGTTGAAAACGACTTGTGCGAAGCTTCCAAAGTCTGCCATTGTCCAGAGCAAAACAACAAGACGCCTAGAACACATAACCTCGGACAGAGAAAGGTGAAAGCGACTTGTCATGGAACCTGTCGCTGTCCAGAAGACAGTTCCAAAGTGCCCAGGTTGTCGAACCTCGAAAGAAGGAAGTTGGAGAACGACTTGGCTGAAGCAGTTGACCAACTAAGAAGGATTCTGAGCTGCCTAGGTTGCTTGTATATGTCAAAGACAGCATGAATCAAGGACAACCACACATCCTAGGGCAAGCTCGATCTGTGGGAACCAAGAGAAGATCAAGCTGCGAAGAATCCACTATAAAAGGAAGACTAACTCAAAGGTTATCTTCAAGCACTTCAATACGAATCACACTCAATAGCAAACATCAAAGTGTGAACCTTCAAACAAGATCATCAAAGCAAACCGAGATCAAGAAGAACCAGTCAAGGAATCGAAGGGCTGAGTGCTAAGTTCATGTGACTGTAAGTGAGATAGTTCTTAGGTGCTAAGGTCTGTCTCTTGGATTGATTATTGATTGTGTTAAGTTATCTAGGATTGCCTAACTGTGTGTAAGGCAAAGAAACTGTGTTTGTTCCTAGGATAAGCTGTGACCAAAAGAGATAAGAAATCAAGAAGTAGACCTTGAAATCCTTTCAAAAGAAAGGTAGTGGTTTTTATCCTTGATTGCTAGTTGGCAATTAAAGTTTTCCACTATAAGGAACTTGTCCATTTGCATTTGATTGTTTTTATTTCCGCTGCGAAAGGAACTGAGAGTTGACATTCTTAGTTCCTTAATCATTATCTAACAATCTCGATCCTACAATTGGTATCAGAGCAGGAAAAGCTCTAGATCTTTGTTAAGTTTGTAGATCATGTCTCAACCAAGCAAGTTTGAGCTCGGAATCTCCACCAACAAGCCACATCTCCGAAAGAAAGGAGAAGAAACATGGTGGGAAAAGTGCATGGAAAGCCACATCAAGACCAACGACTACCAATGCTGGAGGATAGTCGAAAATGGAGATGGCTATATCGATCTTACCATGAAGGAAGAAGACTGGAAACCAGAACACTATGTCATCATGGAAAAGAATGCCAAGGCCAGGCAGTTCATCCTCAATGGACTGGGCAGAGAGGACATGGACAAGGTCATCGGCATCAAGACGGCAAAGGAGATGTGGAAGGCACTCAAGGATATGCATGAAGGAAGTGACGAACTAAAGCAAAGCAGAAAGTTTTCTTTAGAAGGAGAATACCACACCTTCAAAATGATGGAAACTGAGACCATCTCAAAGTATTACTCCCGCTTCAACAGACTGGTTGGAAAGCTAACAGCGGTGGGAGTCGACCTTGATGAAGTTTTCAAGTCCCTGGTGGTCATCAATGGACTCAACTCCAAATTCACCCTTCTCAAGGGAATCATGAAGAACACTCCAGGCATCCAATCTCTTCCCTTGACTCAAGTCATAGGAAAACTGGAGGTTGAAGAAGGAGAGCATACCAAAGCCAATGCCGATAAGAAACTGGAGAAAAGAATTGCTCTCAATATCTCCAAAGCCTTCTCAAGGGTTGAGATGGAGCAAGAGAACTCAGACCTAGAAGAAGAGGAGGACGAACTGAGAGCCCTCTTCACGAAGAATATCAAAAGGCTCTTTGTGAAGGGAAGGTTCCAAAAGGGCAGTTCCTCCCACAATGGACCAAGAAGAGATCTCAAGGAAGTCTCCTGTTATGAGTGCAAAGAAAAGGGGCACTACGCTAAGAATTGTCCCAACAAGGAAGACTCCAAAGAAGATGAAAGACCTCAGAGAAAGAAGGCTATCGTGGCCTCATGGAAAGAAGACTCAGATGAGGAACTGGATCTGAGCGGTTTCTCTAGAGGAAGATGTCTCATGGCAAAAGGAGACTCAAGCGACTCAGAAGACCTTGAGGTAACTTCTGATGACTTTCTAAGGACCCTAGTCGATTGTGATAAGAAACAGCTTCTTAAGATCATAAAGAAACTAGGAAAAGAAATCAGTTCCCTTCAACAAAAACTTGATGATTGTGAAGATGAAATTGATTGCTTGACTGTTGAGAACTCTGTGTGGAGTAAGAAACTTGATGAAACTGAGAAAGACCTAACTGAAACTCACTCCAAACTCATTGATATTAGAAATGTGCATGCTAGTCACCTTAAAATCTGCAAATCTTGTGATAAAACCAGTGTAGACTCTGTTAAGGTTCTTATGCATGATAACCTACCTCAAAATGATATGCTTCAAACTATAATTGATAGATTAGACACTCTTATTGACTCTATAAATGAAAAAATGATAAATCAAACTGTCTTTGTGAGACAACGTCATGGAATTGGGTATGTTGACAACAAGGCCAATAATGATGCTGAAGATGAAAAGGCTAGACGAGAACTTGTTGAAATGAATGAGAACCTCAGTACTGCTCTTGCCACTTCTCGAGACAGGAATCAGTTCCTATTAGAGAAGATCATGGTTCTTGAGAACAAGGCTGAGGTTGCCAAACGTTTCAATGAAAGTTCTCAAAGTCCGAAGAGGGAACCTAAAGGAAAAGAAAAGGCATTCCCTGAAAACAAGTGGTTTACCACTTCTTTTGCTCATAAAAAGTATGTGGATATGGCTCATGGTAAGGTTAGAAACAATGTTGATTTCAACAAAAGAAAAACTGAGAAACCCTTTAGACCTGGAAAGGGAAAATATGGGCATGTTATTTACAATCGCTTATGCTATTACTGTGGAAAAAATGGTCATTACAACACTGATTGTCCTAAGAAAAGGAACTTTGAAAATGAGAAAAATGCCTATTACCATGAAAGGAACCAGTTCCCTGGTCATTCACAGACTTGGAATGCTAATCCCCCCAGTAAAGCCAAGCTTTACTGGGTTCAAAAGTCTTAGTTCCCCTGTGTGCAGAAAGAAGAGAGGCAACCTCGACTATGGTACATTGACAGTGGTTGCTCATGCCATATGACCGGAAGAAGAAATCAAATGACCTCTCTTCAACCCATCCAAGGAGGAAACATCTCCTTTGGAGACAAAAGCAAAGGGAAAATTTGTGGAATAGGAACCGTAAATCTCAATGACCACACTAAGGTAAATAAAGTTCACCTTGTTGATAACCTTGGTTTTGATCTAATTAGTGTGTCACAGCTGTGCGATCAAGGAGACAATGAAGTTAGATTCAAGTCAAGTGAATGCACTGTCCTAGACTCCTCGGGACAAATCATCTTAAAAGGCAAAATATTCAACAATGTGTATGTTGTTGACCCATCATTTGTTCCCAAGGAGAAACTCTGCCTCTCAACAATGAATGATCAAACGGAGCTGTGGCATCAACGTCTTGGTCATGCCAGCACCAAACTGATCCACAAGCTACACTCAAAGGAACTAGTCCGAGGCCTTCCAAAGATAAGTAGTATATCTTCGGAACCATCCTCAGATTGCGTTAAAGGGAAACAAGCAAGGAGTTCCTTCAAGTCCAAAAACATGGTAAGTTCCTCAAGGCCCCTTGAACTCATCCACATGGATCTCTGTGGACCCATGAGAGTTCAAAGCCTAGGAGAAAACAGGTATATCTTTGTTCTTGTCGATGATTTCTCTCGCTTCACTTGGACTATCTTCATAAAATCTAAGAGTGAAGTCATTGACCGCTTTAAAGATCTGGTTCCTTTGTTAGAAAAATCTCTCGATTGCTCACTCAATTCTATTCGGTCTGACCATGGTACCGAATTCGAAAATGGAGAATTTCTAACCTTTTGCAATGAGCAGGGTATTGATCACAACTTATCTGCACCATACACTCCTCAACAGAATGGAGTAGTAGAAAGAAAGAACAGAACTTTAGAAGACATGGCTCGAACTATGCTAATCTCAAGTGGACTCCCTCAATCATTCTGGGCTGAGGCAATCAACACAGCTTGATACATCATCAATCAAGCCATGCTTCGCCCAATCACAGAGAAAACACCCTATGAACTCCTAAGAGGAAGAGTTCCCAACATCTCACATCTAAGGGTGTTC
Source organism: Rheum nobile (assembly GCA_027886185.1). Classification (NCBI taxonomy): domain Eukaryota; kingdom Viridiplantae; phylum Streptophyta; class Magnoliopsida; order Caryophyllales; family Polygonaceae; genus Rheum; species Rheum nobile. The sequence continues at coordinate 4,367,148 of WOAB01000648.1, forward strand.
GGATGCCAGTGCTTTGTGCACAACAATGGGAAGGATAATCTTGGCAAATTCGACCCAAGAAGTAATGAAGGAATCTTCATTGGATATGCCTCGGGCAGCAAGGCATACAAAGTCTTCAACAAAAGGACTAAAAAGGTAAAAGAAAATGTTCATGTTATTTTTAATGAAAAATCACTTGGAAGAATTGTGCAGAACACTACCACTCCCTTTGAATATCCGTTCCCCAAGTCACCTCAAGAAGATCCAGATGAAGATGTCACTCCACCCAGTTCCTGCCCTGCTGCACAGAATCCCCCACTGGCTCCTCTACCAGTTCCCATGGATAATGAACAACAATCCATTTCTGGGAACCATGGACATGACGACAATATCTGTGGAGACATCAACGATTCATCCTCTCACATGATCTTCAATGGAGAAGGTGATCCCAACCAGGAAGATGAAGCTGAATGCTCAACTCAAAATGTCTCCACATCAAATGCTTTAGCTCCCAACAGAGAAAGAAGAACCATCAAGCCTCCAGTCAGGTTCGAACAGCTAACCTTCTTTGCCTTCAATGCCTTTCTGTCTATTGTGGAACCAAAGAACATAGGTGAGGCACTGAAGGATGCAGACTGGATCCAAGCTATGCAAGAAGAGCTTCATCAGTTTGAAAGGAACAAAGTATGGCATCTAGTTCCCCGCCCCAAGGACAAACATATCATAGGAACTAGATGGGTTTTCAGAAACAAGCTTGATGATACAGGAGCTGTAATAAGGAACAAAGCAAGGCTTGTTGCTCAAGGATACAATCAACAAGAAGGCATCGACTATGATGAAACCTATGCTCCAGTGGCAAGGATTGAAGCGATAAGGCTGTTGATTGCTTTCGTATCACACAAAGGGTTCAAACTATTCCAAATGGATGTAAATACTGCCTTCCTCAATGGAATCCTTCAAGAGGAAGTCTATGTCAAGCAACCACCTGGATTTGAAGACGATGATCATCCCGACCATGTCTACTTTCTAGATAAAGCATTGTATGGCCTCAAGCAAGCTCCCAGAGCTTGGTATGATCGTCTTGCCCAGTTCCTACTCTCAAATGGCTACAGGCGTGGAGTCATTGATAAGACTCTCTTCATACTAGAAGAAGAAGATAAGTTCAAAGACTTGATGAGCAGTGAATTTGAAATGAGCCTAATTGGGGAACTCACTTTCTTCCTCGGATTGCAAATCACTCAAAAGGAAGATGGTATACAAATTCATCAACAGAAGTATGTCAGGGAACTACTGAAAAAGTTCAAAATGGAGTCATGCAAGCCTCTTTCCACTCCCATTTCCACCATTGCTCACTTGGACAAGGACCACTCAAGTCCTCTAGTGGAAGAGAAACTCTATAGAGGAAGAGCACATCTGGAATGGCACAGTTCCTAGGCCCTTGCCTCGTATCATGGGGCTCAAAGAAACAAGTCTCAGTCTCTATCTCCACCACAGAATCCGAGTACATCGTTGTTGCCTCCTGTTGTTCCCAACTCCTCTGGCTAAAGCAACAACTCGCGGATTTCGGTATGTCTTATGGTCCTCTCACTATTCTTTGTGATAACACCAGTGCTATAAACATTTCTAAGAAGCATGTGCATCATACTAGGACCAAGCATATAGACATAAGACATCATTTTCTTAGAGATCATGTTGAGAAGGGAAACATCATTATGAAATTTTGTAGAACTGAAGATCAGGTTGCAGATATATTCATCAAAGCCTTGAATAGAGTTCCCTTCGAGAGCCTTAGATTGGAACTGAGAATGATTCCTATAACCTAGTAGTGACCTTAGTTTAAAGGCTCATTTCCAGTTCCCCTGATTGACTAGTTTAAGATTTTTCACTTATTGAGTCTTGATATCTATGTGTTATATTTTTTTGCTACAAACCCTCTTTTCCATAATGATTTCTTAAAAAGGCTTAGATAAATTTTTCTAGTTCGTATATTTTGGTCCTCATTATTCTTTCAACTCTGTCTTTGTTCAAGTTTCTTTGTTGGCCCAAAAAGTCACAATCTGATCATATTCTAACCCAACAATATAAGCCAAAATGATGATTGTGTACAATGACCCTCCTTGCCTCATTGCTCAATTTAATTCCCTATGATCCATCTCTTAACCCTCTCTGGGAATTATTGAATAATGCGATAAATGGCCTCCCTGATTCCTTGTATGGGAACGTATTTTTCGGTTCCATGTTTTAAACCCACATCAAAGTTCCCATATACCCCTCTAGCACACTGAATATATCGCCAGAAAGGAACCAGGATGAATTGATCTTCCAACAGCTAGTTCGGCACCTCCCAAGACGATATTTATGGAAAATCTGCAGAAATCAGACACGTCTCATCAGTGGCAGAGCACCCTCTCCAATTGGGTTGATTTTTGAATTGCTTGTGACCGTTCGAAAAAGCTGCAAGAGTATTCAATACGCCAGATCTTCCCCGATCTCCTCAACGGCCAGATCTCTCCCAACGGTCCCTTCAGCCTTCAATCCGATTTTAAAAGGTGCCCTGTTGATCCAAGCTATTCCCACACTTGCCATTTCCACCTCTCCTGATTCTCTGACTCTCTCTCTCAAAAACACAAAACCTAGCTCCTCCAAAATGGCTGACAAGAACCCTAACTTGATCCAAGACGAAGAAGAAGCTGCCCTTCTCAAGGCCTTCAAAGAAAAGAAGGCCGTCTCGTCTTCCCAGCCCATTTCTGTCACCACCTCCCAGATTCCCCAACCTGAAGAGAAAACTAAGGAGATAGCCAAGGAGAACACTGAAGAGAAGCATGAGGAAAAGGCTAAGGCTGAAGAAAAAGTAAAGGACCTCACCCCTGCTTCAGCATCGGCTACAAAATCAGTCTCGGAAGGAGGTTCCCACGATTCTTCCTCAGATAAGACCACCCAGGAGATCCTCAGCCCAGAGCCCTCACCTGCTAGCCTCAAGTCTAAACCCATCTCCAAACCTGGTCCCTCTGTTACCACAAGGCTGAAACAACGAAAAATAAGTTCCTAAGCTTTGGTTCCCTATGACCCTCCATCCAAAGAGCAGAAACCCTAAAAAAAAAAAACCCCTCTCCCTCTCCTCTTCCTCGCTCGGGCAAGTCTCCTCCTCCTTCTCCAAGAGGAAGATTTTTAAGCCACTCATCATCGGCAAGGAATTCTGGACCCAAACTCTCGAAGAAGAAGATGAGGAACTGTTCAGCGAAGCCCTTAGTGAGTTTCATTCTCTTCTGCAATACCAAGGATGGGATGAGCTCTTGGTCGAGCCCTTCTCCGCCTCTGATGAAGTAGTCCGTCTGTTCTATCAATCTCTCACCTTTGTGCCCGCCAAAGATAACTCTCCCTGCAACGACGTCATATTCCAGTGGAAGGGAACCATGTATCCCCTGTCCCTCAACCTCATCGCGTCTGCCCTTGAGATCGAGTCCATATCTGGTTTTGACATACTGCATCAGAAAAAGACGTGGCCCAAAGGAAAGGGTTACAAGCCCAAGGGTGAAGTGGTGAGGAAACTCTACGACGACGACTACCCCTCAACCCTGCAAACTAAGGATCTCTCCATCGCCAACAAGCTTCTGCATTTCTGGATCATCCGAAACCTAGTTCCCAGGAAAGAGCACCGGAATACAGTTCTCATCACGGATGCTATCCTCATGGATAAAGTGTTGTCTGGTGCACAAGTTGATCTCCCCCGCATAGTGTTGGCTCACATGCAGTTCTGCAAGTCCCATGAATCTCATGCCCTGCCCTTTCCCCATCTCATCAAAAATCTTCTCTCCCTACTTCACCAGTACCCAGATGATTTGCCTGAAACTGTCTACATCAAGCTTCTCACCATGACCACTGTCCGGAAACTCAAGACAAAAGATCCCCAAGTCCCTCTCTCTGACCCTCAGGAAGAACCGCCCAAAGCCAAGGCCAGTTCCCAGGCCCCTTCAAGTTCTCTATCACCGCTCAACCCCCCTCAAGACTCCTCTGCGATCCTTTCTTCTCTGGGTCGTATTGAAAAAGATATCACGGAAGGCTCGACTGTCATCACGGTCGCTCTCCGTGATCAAGTAACTGAGCTGGGGAAGATGAGCTCTGTTGTCCTAAGTCTGGTAGAGGTTCTTCAGAAAACATGGAAGGATGCAACCGGTGCTAATTAGGCCACGGGCCAAAATGAAGGAACTGACGACAACAAGGCTGTTAAAGAGGAGGCCGTTGCATTGCCTTAGGAACGCTTCTCCTGGTTCCCAGTGCTGTAACCTCACAGTGTGCTAGTAGTTCCCCTAGGATCCTACTACCCTCTTCTACCCTTTTGTTGTCTTCCTTAAAGGTTGCTTATGTTGTTGTCTTTCTAGGTTGTCTTTGTGATGTTTTGTGGATTGTCTTACCCTGCTCTTGAACAATGTTATGGTTTTATTAAGTTTAATGACTACTTTTGGCTACGATTCTATGATTGACTTATCTTTGCCTTAAGTTTCTATTATGGTTCTGTTACGGGTTTAATGCAATTGTTTATTTCCTTAGCTATCCTGTTCTTAACATGTTAACTGATCTTTTCGATGATGTCAAAAGGGGGAAGATGGATAGGAACCTTGAACTTTGGAAAATACTTGACTAATAGAAACTCTGAACTCGTTCTACTTCTAAGAGGGAATTTGAATAAACTTGTTCATCTGTTTAGGGGGAATTTGCAACCATTTGATGTTCTCTCGTTAGTTTATAATGTTGTAAATCCCTTAAACTCAACTGGTCTCATGAAATTCACATCCTATTATGTTGCCAGGTTCCTTGTATTTGTCATCATCAAAAAGGGGGAAATTGTTAGGAAATGGAACTCTGGAACCTTAGTTCCCCTGCGAGTTCATTTCCTCAGTTTCTCTACTTTTGAAGATGACAAATATTTTGATACTAATGTTTTATCTCAAAGATGTGTGTTAAGGAACCACATGACAATTACCGAAAGCATGGAAGCCAAACAGGACAAGAGAACCAAGCAACAAGCCAAAGAAAGGAACCCAGGTGTGCCCAGAAATGCAACATGTGATGTTGCGCTTCCCGAGAAATCTGGGAACACCAACCTCGGACAAGAGAAAGTTGAAAACGACTTGTGCGAAGCTTCCAAAGTCTGCCATTGTCCAGAGCAAAACAACAAGACGCCTAGAACACATAACCTCGGACAGAGAAAGGTGAAAGCGACTTGTCATGGAACCTGTCGTTGTCCAGAAGACAGTTCCAAAGTGCCCAGGTTGTCGAACCTCGGAAGAAGGAAGTTGGAGAACGACTTGGCTGAAGCAGTTGACCAACTAAGAAGGATTCTGAGCTACCTAGGTTTCTTGTATATGTCAAAGACAACGTGAATCAAGGACAACCACACATCCTAGGGCAAGCTTGATCTGTGGGAACCAAGAGAAGATCAAGCTGCAAAGAATCCACTATAAAAGGAAGACTAACTCAAAGGTTATCTTCAAGCACTTCAATACGAATCACACTCAATAGCAAACATCAAAGTGTGAACCTTCAAACAAGATCATCAAAGCAAACCGAGATCAAGAAGAACCAGTCAATGAATCGAATGGCTGAGTGTTAAGTTCCTGTGACTGTAAGTGAGATAGTTCCTAGGTGCTAAGGTCTGTCTCTTGGATTGATTATTGATTGTGTTAAGTTAACTAGGATTGCCTAACTGTGTGTAAGGCAAAGAAACTGTGTGTTTATTCCTAGGATAAGCTGTGACCAAAAGAGATAAGAAATCAAGAAGTAGACCTTGAAATCCTTTCAAAAGAAAGGTAGTGGTTTTTATCCTTGATTGCTAGTTGGCAATCAAAAGTTTCCACTATAAGGAACTTGTCCATTTGCATTTGATTGTTTTTATTTCCGCTGCGAAAGGAACTGAGAGTTGACATTCTTAGTTCCTTAATCATTATCTAACAATCTCGATCCTACAATCTCTTTGGACGAGTTTTTACCATCACTTTGGCATGTTTCACGCACCTTCAAGAAAGCCATCTCTTTGGCTACGCAAGAGGAGAATCGACTACAAGCTTGAGGAAACGAAGATCATGCGATTGCAACGACACTTCAGGGGTTGTTCGCACCAAAGATGCCTCTGCATAACACTCCGGCTCACCACCATCAGTCAACAACAGATAGTAGTTGGAAGGCGTAAATCTATCAGGCGATACACCTCTCTGGTGGACCTCCGCAGCGGAGCTACTGGGGTGTGCGGTTCTTCCTCAACAACAACCTCCTGGTCATTTCGAACCACCTTGCTCCCACTCGAGTTCGAGATGTCTAACTCCGCAACCTCAGGTTCTGAACTAGCAATTTCTGATGCACCCAACCTATTCTTATACAACACCTGCTCATTAAACACAACATCTCGACTACGAATAACCTTCCTGTTCTGTTCATCCCAAAACCTGTATCCGAAATCATCACTACCATATCCAATAAACGTGCATTTGACAAACTTAGCATCCAGTTTACTTCTCTCAACTGAAGCTACATGAACATATGAAACGCACCCAAATATCCGAAGAAAGGACAGATTTACCTCTTTACCACTCCAATCCTCCTATGGAATGCCATTCTCCAAGGGAGTTGATGGTCCTCGGTTTATCAAGAATGCAGCAGTGTTAACTGCATCCGCCCATAACATCTTCGGAAGCCCACACTTCAGCCTTATGCTCCTAGCATGTTCATTCGAGGTCCTATTCATACGATCTGCCCAACTGAAAGCAAGTTTCTTTTCAAACCAGGAATATGCCAGACTCCATGCAACTGCAACACAGATCCATTCGGTGCCTTGATACAAACATCTCCTTTCCCCACGATTGTTAAGGCCTCATCATCAGCAAGATAGACCTTTTTGAAAAATCCAGGAGTATAGCGATCCATTATGTCAGCACTGTTGCATGAGTGACACGAAGCTCCAGAGTCTAGCACCCAAGACTCTAATGGGCTGCTCGCGCTCAGGATCAATGCATTTGCAGTATTTTCTGTGGTTGAATCGCTCAGGATCAATGCATCTGCAATGTCTTATGTGGTTGAATTCGCCGATTTGTCCTTTGACGGTGCCTTACATTCACTCTTGTAATGACCGTTCTCATCACAATTCCATCTCTTGATTCTACTCTTGTCTTTGGTTTATCCTTCCCTCTTGACTTCGACCTACCACGATTCGATCTCGCCTTAGAATCTGACATGTCCTTATTTCCCGTACTTAAGGTTGATCCTGAAGTAGTACCTGACGCCTTCTTGCGAATTTCTTCGTTAATAATCAGATCTTTGACTTCATCAAACTTAAGCTTTCCCTTCCCCGCTGAAGCACTAATTGTCCTGCTCCAACTCTCTGGTAAAGAGGATAACAGAATTAGGGCTTGTGCTCATCGAAATCGATCTCAACCGAGCTCAATTGTGCAATTGTCATATTGAACTCGTTCAAGTGATTGGCCACCGTTGTACTCTCTGTCATCCGCAGGTTAAACAACCGTCGCATCAGGTGAACCTTGTTCACTGCGGATGGTTTTTCATACATCGCGAATAGAATTTCCAGCATTCCCTTCGTCATCTCTGCCTTGATCGTGTGATGCGTCACGTTTCTGGACAACGACAGGCGGATCACACTCATCGCTTTCCTGTCCAGCAACTTCCACTCGTCATCCTTCATGTCCTCCGGTTTCTCGCCCAGAGGCAAGTACAGATCTTTACCGTACAGGTAATCCTGGATATGCATCTTCCAGAACCCGAAATTCGTCCCGTCAAACTTCTCCACCGGCGATTTGCTGTCTCCCATCGCGACTGCCAGAACCAGCGCTCTGATACCAGTTGTTAGGGTTCAAACGCAGTAATGAGAGAAATTGAAACAAAGAACACGAGAATTGTTAACCCAACTCGTCAAGAAATTGACTACGTCTGGGGACGCAGACAAACCAGGGTTTTTTCCACTATTTTTGTGATAACAATTACAATAATCAAGCGGGTATTTAACTTAATTAGCGAAACCCTAATCAAGCCCAAAAAACTCTTGTACAGACGGGCCCAAAATTCCACCCCGAATCCCCGGCCAACTCAGCACCGAGTTGGATCGGTGTGTTTGTGTTGGACTTTCTGTGTACCGTCCATTAGACTTCATAACCCAGCAGTTAATTGGAGCAACATATGTTTTATAGATTTTGTATCATTTATAATAAAAAAAAGTATTAAAAATAAAAGTATTTTCCAAGGTTCTTAGCAAATACTTTCACGTACATATGATTTGTATGTTCAGTAGATCTAATTGAAAGTTGTAGACCCAACAACGAAACTATACAAATTCTAACTAAAATTTTCCATCAAAAAACTAAAACTTAGAACAAAATTTTATATAATACCTTTATAATATAGGGATAAAGGGTCACTGAACACCCCTCTCCCTAGGGGTGTTCATCCGGTCCGGATTGGACCGGATTTTTTCAAAATCCGGATCGGAGACCGGATCGGACCTATTTGGTCTGGTCCGATTCCGGTCCAGTTTAGACCGGATCCTTATTTAAAATAAAATAAAATAAAATTCTTATTTAAAATCTAAAAAATTTATCGAAAAAAAATATCTAAAAAACATGTATACTCCTAACTTATTAAATTAAAAAAAATATCTATAAAAAAACATATAAATCTCCAAAAAAATATATAAAAACATATAAATTAAAAAAAAAATCCGGTCCGAACCGGTTTTTTTTCGGGTTTGATTCGAACCGGACCCGAATTAACGGGAAAACTTGGACCAGAGACCGGACCGTAATTTCACCAGTCCGGTCCGGTCTTTTTCGGTCCGGTCCGGTTTTTCGGTCCCATTTTAAACACCCCTACCTCTCCCTATGTGTTAAAATATTTTTACATTTTCGTAGATATACAATTAAGAGTTTATTTACTTAAATAAGGACCTTTTTTGAAAATGTAACATTTTTAGCTTTCACTTATCTTCAAATTATACAAATTTTATAATATTTTCAATAAAAGAATCTTTATAAAATCCGAAAAAGATGCCTCAACAAATAGATAACTTGGCCTGTTGATCAGTTGCAGGAAATTGTAGTTAGACCCTTAGAATTAAACCCTTTTGTGGTTATTCGTCCGCGCCAAGCAAAGTACCTCTTTTATTCGTTACCCGCACTATTTCACCCCAAAATCCAACCGATAAAGGCTTCTCCTTCATTATTCAGTCATGATCAGAAGATCGCTACAAGTCCAGCCCTCTTACCTCAAATTCGCTTGTAAGTTTCCTACTTTCCCCTTAAAAATCGCCTTATTTCTTCGTTTTCATGTGTTTAATTTCTGTTTCGTAACATTCTGGGCATCTGACGTTCCTTGTGTGTGTTTGTGCAGTTGAATTGAATAAGGTCGCCACATGTTCAATTAAGCTGGTCAATAAAACCGGCCTCGATGTCGCTTTCAAGGTAATTTAATTTCTTGTTACATCTTTCCACTCAGTTTGATGCAAACCCCAAGTTTTGCTGCTTAGTTCATCAAATTGGGTGGAATTTATGAATAAGGTTAAGACCACCCATCCAAAAATGTACGCTGTTCGTCCCAATCTGGGTGTAATCTCTCCAGGTTCTACCTGCATTGTTGAAGGTAATGTCGTGATCCCACTTAAACCTGCACTGATTTTCTTTCTGAATTCTGCGTCTTGACTATGGTGATATGTTTGCAATTGGGTGTTATTAGTTTCCATGCAAGCCCAGAAGGTAGCCCCTATTGGTTTAGTGAAGACACACAAGTTTCTCATTCAAAGTGTAGTGGCCGAAAATGGGGACACATTTAGGGGTGTAACTTCAGATATGGTACATAGCTAATTTGGTCTTGTTTATGTGTTCTCCTTCTCCTATAGTGGAGTAATGTGATAATCTTTTAACCTTTGTGTTGATTCTGCAATGATGTTTATGTGGAGTGGCATTGTAGTTTAGGAAGGAGGCGGGCGATGATCTTCAAGAGTACAGGTTAAGGGTAGTCTTTGTCACTGCTAATCTTCCATCCCCTATCCCAGAAGCATCCGAGGAAGGCTCCTCTTTGGAAGCGTCTCGGCTAGAGAATTCTCATATTATGAATTGTAGGAAGTCACTACTCAATAATGTAAGCATTACATGTTTGGCTCAATCATGTCATTGTTTTCCATTATGCTTATTTTTGGAAGTGGAACTAATCTCAGATTTTGTCCTTCTATTTTTGTTTCTTAGTCGGCAGAAGCTTTGGACAGTTATCAACAAGGTTTATGTAAGGTGATGATTTAATTTATAAGTATATGTGTCCAAGTTTCCTTTATCATACTATCAAGTTTTGTGTACTCAGTTTCCCTTTGATGCTATTAGCTATGCATTTTTGTAAAGTTATTTGTGTCTGTCTAATTCTATTTAAGTTTCTTGCACCTGAAAACAGGCCACTTGTGCTATTAGTTTATCCTTTGCAGTGCTTCATTAGTTTTGTACTTTTCCCTTGAGGTTCGTTCTCAATTTTGTAATATATATTCACTAAACCGGTATATAGTTAAGCCATTGGAAATCATGTAAGATAGATAGCTGATTAGATAGTGGGTAATAAAGTTGATTTTTCTATATTAGTTGATTTAACATTGAATCTTATATCCAGTTGTTTTTCATGCTTTTGTAACTTACAAAAGCATCTCCTTTGATATATTTGTTTACAAATTCCAGGATTCGGAATTTTCAAGAGTAACCCGAGACAAAAGGCTAGAGGTGTGATCTACTGTTCCCATTAACCCATATGATCTTCCTGATCTTAATCCTACCTTGAATGCTGTCCTTTTGTTAGATTTTAGCTAAATAGTACAATGGAGGTATTAGTATATGCAATTATGTATACCATCTTCTTCCATTCTTTGAAGCTTATTCTCTTTTTTTCCTTTACCTATTTTTGTGTTAGGAGTGGAGTGTCCTATCCAAGTTGATGGAGGAAAGATACATTGCACTGATTCAAAACAGGAAGTTGCAGTCTGAATTGGTTATTTTCAAATCCTTCCATCTCACTTCTGTTCATTCTTCAATGAATTTAATCAGATCTGTTTGTCGGCTGGTTTATCTGCATTTGCAAATTTTGCATATCTTTTCTGGCTGATATGGAGTATATCTAGATTGCCTTAGCACAACGCCCGTTGCAAGTTAGCCATAAAATCATAATTCATAAAATCTGTTACTCAAACTTGCATTGGTAATGTACCAAGCGAGTTCTTTCTTAGCCATATAGACAGTAAGACAGGTGATAATGTGTTACCTATATCTTAGATTAGATCTGTATAAACAAAACCCGTAGTTGGACAACTCTTCTGAATGTTTGTGGTGCCTACTGCCTAGTTCAAGTCAAATGGATACTATGTGTGCAAGCATCCATAGAATACGGAACAATTGCATTTGGATAGAGGACAATGACTGATATGAGATAATGGCTGTATTTTGGCAGGAGATGTTGAGGAAGCAACTAAGACAGGACATCAACAGCAGAGTATCCCTTGTTTGCTTGATCCTGGTGAATCTTATTAGTTTGTTGGTAGGTTATGCTTTTGGGTAGGCCGAGGTGAAACCCATGCTCAACTAGAAGAAGCAGAGTGTGACATTTAATGGTCAGTTCATTCTTTATTCTTTAAGCTTCAAAATGTCGTTAGATTGGTCATTCATCTGTTGCAAAAAATACTTCACATTTGAATCTCAAATTCCCAGTTGATGTAGCGTCCAGATCGATTATGGATTATCCATGAAGGGGTTGACGAGGTGCACAAATGTGAAGTATTGGCACATTAATACTTCTTAACCTCTGAAGCATGGCAAATGAAAACAGGGAAAAAAGATGTCTTCACACATTTTTGGCTTTGAAAGAATATGATTTATGTTTCACAAGCAGTTCTACACATATGAATACATCATAGAAAAATGGCACATACAAATGGACTATTAACAATACTATACAAAGAAAGCAAGCTCCTCACCCTCCATATGAAAATACCTCAAAATATGGTAGGGTGGGTAGTGGCGCGTCGAGAATTCAGGCATTCAACTCAAATTCCAAGGACATATCCAAGGTCGGCTTGCTTGGGGCCTGCAAAGAGCGCCGAGAAAAGCCCTCTCTCTCTCTCTAGAGCTTCCAAAACAAGACAGTCACACGTCATAAGCCAGAGCAAGAGGAGTGTTTTTGGGTATTATGATCAAGCAAGAGAGGTAGTTGCGAGGGGCGGTGTTCTTGATCTGTCTATCATTGCTTTGACCTCATCCCAGACGAGCCTCGACAGAAGAATGCCAGCCAGCAAAGCCGAGGACATCAACATCAGGAAGACTGCAGACCAGCTTATGTTTGAGATGTAGCCAGTAACCAATGGACCAATGGCAGCTCCAATGGACCCAGTTCCATCTATGATGGCTGTCACCGTAGCAAGAGCCCGCGCCTGGCCCTTGAGCGAGCTGTGGGTCCCCAGATCCGCTGACACAGCTGTCGTGATCAGTGCGTATGGGCCGTTGACAAAGACTCCAGTGATGAACATGAGGACGCCATTCACATAGATGTTGATGTACCCATAGGTTTTGTAGCAGAAAAGGGCAGGGATTGAACTGTATGTGAAGGCAGCAGCTGTGATTGCCCTGGCACCCAGCCGGTCGGAGGCGTATCCCGCAAGAATTCCTCCGAACGCGCCACCCACATCAAACAAGGTTGACAGGTTTCCTGAGGCCTTGCTGGACAGGTACTCTCCCCCAATCTCTGCAACACAACAAAATGTGTTTAGGAAGACGATGAAATCCAAGAACAAGGAATGTGGGGCCGTACCTGTATAACTGATGTAGAAGGGGAGCCAATAGAGGAATGTGTATGCAACCAGCTTGGCAAAGAAGAGGCAGAAAGCGTAGGTAGCAACTCCAGGAATCTTCCAAGCATCCAAGAAGCCAATTGCTGATCTCTCATCCCTACCCTCTGTCGAGCACGAGCCATCAGCTGAAGACTCCAAAAGAGGCTCTTCTGCAGACCCTTTTCCCCTGCCGCCTTGGGAGAGAGGGCTCACCGGCAGCAAGACGTACACAACCAAACCCATGACAGCAATGATTATGCCAGGAACAACAAGTGACCAACCCCATCCGTACTGCAACAGATTGGAAGCAATCAATGAGCCAGCAATGTTCCCCACAGACGTGTGCGCGTTCCAGATGCCCATGATGAGGCCCCTTTTGCTCTTCCCAAACCAGTTCCCCACCACTGCAACCACAGAAGGCCATCCAGTAGACTGAAACAAGCCAGCGAGCATTTGCACGCCCAGGAAGTAGTAGAAGCTGTGGATGTTCAGCCAATACGCGAAGCCAAAACACGCTGTGAACAAGCCGCTGCCCAACATTCCGATTGTCAAGAACACCCTTAAGTTCATCCTATCACCCAATTGGCCTGAGAAGAACTGCCCAGTAGCATATACTGATAAGAAAGCCACGTCAAGGTATCCAAGCAACTCCGTCCCATCGGATCCGTTGAATGGAGCCCAACCACTTGACTCCACGGGTGCTGTTGAATTTCGATGATATTGGAAGAATTTGAAGCCAGCATCGGAAGATGAATTAGGATCCAAGGCACTTTTGACCACGCTGGGGGCTTTCCGGGCTAGATGGTAAGATGTGTACGCCAAAAAGGTAACGACTAGAACAATGACTTGGTGTGTGTTGAAAGATAGTGATGATTTCTTCACGCTTTCGATCATCCGAATTCCCAAGGGCCTATCATCTTTTACCTCCACAACTGGCTCCTCAATGGAACCCATGGATGATGATAGGCTTACCAAATAGGATGAACCAACCTGAAATTGAAAGAAAAACAAACCAAACAATTACCTTAATCCTTCCAAATTTCCAATAAGGCAGTAATTATTAGCATGTATCAACCAATTTTTTATTCTCAAATACAATAAGAAAGTAAAGGGGGGTCAAAATAGATACGGAGTCAAATTCAGAAGAATACAAATGATAATCCTACATAAAATCAAAACCAAATTCACCCCAAAATCAAGCCGAGAAATACAAATCAGCTGATTGGCATCTAAACGCGTCGTATCGATTGAGGCCGACACAGCATAACCCGGACTAATGTTTGGAAGACAAGGATTTCTTCCATGGAAGCAAAAATGAACTGAAAAAGGAAAGAACAATTGTTCGAGCAGAAATTTGAAAAGGGGAAAAACAGAATCACCGTGGCAAATTATTTGCATCTCCTCGCACCAAACACATAAGCAATGAAAATGAAGATCAACTGATTGTCATTGCAATCCAACTATCAACAATTGCTTGTTCAACTAAACAAAAACAATGCTGGAAACACGAAAACTGAAACAGGTCGATTTTCTTACGGAAAAAATTACTAGAAAACCAACTGTGTATAACAAATTCCACTCGCAAAAAGAATAACATACCAACTCAAGCTGTAGTCGAACTGAGGCTGCAATTTCTGGATTGCCTCACAGTACTCCTCTCTATCTCTGGCCTCTTCTTCTTCTTCTTCTGCTTCATCCAAAAGAGACGTTCGCTACAAGAGAAGCGGTTTCTATGAAGTAAACGCAACGAGGCTTAAAAAAACGGGTAGGAATATTATATTTTATTCTATTTTACTGATGTACTAGAAATCCCTCAAATAATGTATTATAATGTATTATTTTATATTAAAATATTAATTTTAATGTAAAATAATATATTTTAATACATTTTAATTGAAATTCAAATAAATTCTAAATTACCCAAAATGCCCATGACTTCTTCTTTTTTTTGGTAAAAAATGCCCATGACTTTTGTAAACTGAAGTTAGACAAAATTTGAAACATTTGGTTATCAAGGATCGTGATTCGTGTGTGACCATTTGCAATTCAACTATTGAACTAATTTTGTACAAACGATATAAAGGTAGGAGAATAAGTTTAAATATATAATAATTATTTTAAAAGAAAAGAAATATGATATTAACATAATAGTATTGTAGAAAGTCCCTCGGCCGATAGACTGGGGGCGTGCACACACAAGACCCAGTATACAAGCTCAGTGGGGTTACATCCTAAAATCAATTGACAATAAGAGGAATGATCCATTAAACTTATATATTAGTCTTATTATTCCCAACTTTTCAATGTGGAATGAGTTTTATATCTCAACACGTCCCCTCAAGTACAACTGGCTTGGCCCAGTTGACACTTGGACAACGGGTCTAGCATCTCAGCCTCTTTATAGCTAGTCCAAGAACGGGTGACTAGCAACTTGCTAAGCCCAACCCAAAGAACCATGGAGACAATCGAACCTAAAACGGAACCTACTCTGATACCATGTAGAAAGTTTGTGGGCCAATAGATTGGGGAGCGTGCACACACAATGCCTAGTATATAAGTCCAGTAGAGTTGATCCTAAAATCAATTGACAATAATAGGAGTGATCCACTAAACTTATATACTAGTCTTGTTATTCTCAACTTTTTAATGTGAGATGGGTTTTATATCCCAACAAGTATTGAAAGGATTTGGACTAATGACTATTATAAAATCGTTGTTCATCCATAAAAAAAACTCTTTATATATAACGATGCAGAATAAGATAATGAAGAGCAAAGCTTTATCTATAATCTCAATCTCTCATAGTTCACAATGTCCGTTTGTTTTTTAAGTAAATGCTATGGTTAATTGATTATTAGTGGCTTAGAGGAGGGGAACTGGGCAACCACTGAAATTCTCCTGTGTTGACGAAAATACCCACTTAAATTTAATAGAAACAAAAACGCTTTGAATTTGTTGTTCAATTATTTATCGCGGGGAATATGCTTGTTCTACTATGAAGAATATGCTTCTTCCCATTTAATAGAGTGATGGAAGTGGATCTGTATATGTTGACTATTAGAAATTAAAAGTTTGTATTTATCGGATGATTAAAGCTATAATGAGTATTTTATTACTCCAGTAGTACATAACTAGCGCGCTTTCCATAAGATTTTACCATAATATATATTATATATAAAATATTAAAAACTATTTTAAATTATTTTATTTAAGTATATTGATATTTAGACACAATTATACGGCATAACCATATCGCTTATCATCAAAATTATTTTCTAATTATATATTATACGATATTTATATAATACAAATTAATTATGAAGTATATTTTTAAAATTAGAATACAAAATTATTAACTTTTTATTATTTATTCTTTGTTTTATCTTATTCTATAAAATTAAAAAAAAAATATATAACGAAATTTAAGGGATTCATCCGACGCAACGGGGCTGCATAACGTTGGGCTGCATAGCGTTACTTAATTAAGAAATGTTATTCGACTAAGTGAGATATAACATTATTATATATAACAAAAAAAAATTGATGGAATATAATAAATTATTTAGACAATGGGAGAAAATACAGTCTAAGGAAGAATTTAATGAAACGTTAACAAAAAGGTTCGTCGGTTTATTTTGAGTATTTTCTACGAAGACATTGCCTCCTCCATATTAGACTTGTCAATCGAGTCGGTCAAATCGAATTCGGTTCAATTATTTTGGATTTGGGTTGAGAATTGTTAGGAATCAAACACAACAATGAAAGAAATTGAAACAAAGAATACGAGAATTGTTAACTGATAGGGGCGCTGATCATTAACCCAGTTCGAAATTGACTACGTCTAGGCGGCACTGTCAAGCCAGGGTTTTTTCACTATTTTTGTGATAACAAGTACAATAATCAAGTGGGTATTTAACCTAATTAGCGAAACCCTAATCAGGCCCAAAAGACCCGTGTACGGACGAGCCCAAAAATTTTCCCAGACCGCAGGCCTACCCGTTGCTTCGCACGGAGCCCTCGTACCCCCGGCCAACTCAGTACCGAATTGGATCGGTGAAAATTGGGCTTTCGATGTACAGTTCATCAGGCTCCATGACCCAATAATCTCCCACCTGGAGATTGATTCCAATCATAACCGTCTTCATCATCAACATCAACCCACATCCGGTAGCAGCGCCATGCCTTCAACTCAGCTACCAAGGCCAATTGAAGCCATGCAGAGCTTCAACTTCTCTAAGATCACAACCTTAGTCAACATGTCTGCAGGATTCTCACTCCCTCGAATCTTCATCAGTTGCAGAATCTTTCTCTCCAGAAGATGGTGTATGTAATGACACTTCAGCTCTATGTGCTTAATCCTCGAGTGAAAAGTTGGATTCTTAGCAAAGTGAATGGCACTCTGACTATCACTATATAGAATGTTATCCCCCTACTCCTTCTCCAATTCACGCAAGAAATTATGCAACCATACCATCTCCTTACTAGCCTCACTGCAACATACTCAGCTTCCGCAGTAGACAAAGCCACGATTTTCCGCAACATAGAAGCCCAAGAAACCGCAGTATCACCCAATGTAAAGACATATCCGGTTGTACTTATTCTCTTGTCGAGATCACTTGATGCCAAATTTGCATCAACATACCCTGCTAACACGACTTTTTTGCCTTCAAAACATAAGACTTGCTCAGTAGTACCCCTCAAGTATCTAAGGATCCACTTCACTGCTTCCCAAAGCTCTTTCCCTGGATTGCCCATGAATCGACTAACTACTCTCACCGTATGTGCAATGTCTGGCCTCGTACACACAATTGCATACATCAAACTGGCAATTGCTGAAGCGCATGGAGTCCTCTGCATCTGGACACGTTCTTCTTCACTCTTAGGTGAGTCCCTATTGGATAGCTTGAAGTGGCTACCCAATGGGACTTTAGCTGGCTTAGCATCTTGCATACTGAACCTCTTCAAGACCTTCTTGATGTACTCAACCCGCGACAGATACAATTTTCCAGCCTTCCTATCTCGATCAATCCGCATACCCAGAATTTGCTTAGCCTCTCCAAGATCCTTTATAGCAAACCGTTCAAACAAATGCTTCTTCAACTTGCTCACTTCTCGAGCACTAGAGCCTGCTATCAGTATGTCATCAACATTAGCAACAATATGATATAGCCGTTGTCAGACTTCTTGAAGTAGCAACAATGGTCAGCTTCACTTCTCACGAACTCAATTTCGTGCATGAATCCATCAAACTTCTTGTACCACTGTCTAGGAGCTTGTTTCAGACCATACAAGCTCTTCTTCAACTTGCACACAAGCTCAACGTTACCTTCTGACACGTAGCCCTCAAATTGCTTCATATAGATGTCTTCATCTAAATCACCATGAAGAAATGCCGTTTTTACATCCAGCTATTGTAACTCTAAGTTTTATGCAGCCACTATACCCAGCACTAAACGAATAGTAGTCAATTTCACCACAGGAGAAAAAACGTAAGAATAATCAATACCGTATTTCTGCTGAAATTCTTTCACAACCAGCCTTGCCTTGTAACGCTTGCTTCCATTAGCCTCCTCCTTGATTCTGTAAACCCACTTGTTATGCAATGCCTTCTTACCCTTTGAAAGCTCAACTAGCTGCCAAGTTATGTTGGTCATCAATGAATCCATCTCATCGTCCATTGCAAGATAAGCTTCCACTTGCTCACATGCTCACCGCGAGATGCCTCTGCATAACATCCCGGCTCACCACCATCACTCAACAACATATAGTAGTTGGAAGGCGTAAATCTATCAGGCGATCCACGCTCTCCGGTGGACCTCTGCAGCGAAACTATTGGGGTGTGCGGTTCTTCCTCAACAACAACCTCCTGGTCATTTTGAACCACCTTACTCCCACCCGAGTTTCAGATGTCTAACTCCACAACCTCAGGTTCTAAACTAGCAATTTCTGATGCACCCAGCATATCCTTATACAACACCTGCTCATTAAACACAACATCTCGACTGCGAATAACCTTGAGGTTCTGTTCATCCCAAAACCGGTATCCGAATTCATTACCACCATATCCAATAAACGTGCATTTGACAGACTTAGCATCCAGTTTACTTCTCTCAACTGAAGCTACATGAACATATGAAACGCACCCAAATATCCGAAGAAAGGACAGATTTACCTTTTTACCACTCCAAGCCTCCTCTGGAATGCCATTCTCCAAGGGATCGGAGTTGATGGTCCTCGGTTAATCAAGAATGCAGTAGTGTTAACTGCAGCCGCCCAGAACATCTTCGGAAGCCCACACTTCAGTCTCATGCTCCTAGCACATTCATCCAAGGTCCTATTCATACGTTCTGCCACGTTGTTCTCCTGAGGGGTTCCTTTCAAGGTTTTCTCCATGCGAATTCCATTCTCAGCACAAAACTCCTTGAACTCGCGAAGCTCATACTCCCCATCATTATCAGATCTTAAACACTTCACTTTAAGACCTGTCTCATTCTCTACTAGGGCCTTCCACTTTCTGAAAGAATTGAAGGCATCAGATTTTTGTTTCAGAAAATAGACCCATACCTTTCTGGAGTCGTCATTGAAGGTCATGTAATATGACGCTCCACCAAGAGATGTCACAGGTGCTGGACCCCATAGATCGTTGTGGACCAGCTCCAACTTCTGCTTCTTCAAAGTTCTACCACCCTTTGAAAAATTCACCATTTTCTGTTTCTCGAGAATGCAGTCCTCACACAATCCGATTTCAACAGACTTGAGACCTGTACAAACCATGCGTTGTACACAAACTGTGCAACCCGTCACGCAAGGACTGCAACGTTTACATAAAGCAATGCAGGGTCTGTCGTCCTAATTTGCGAAGTGCGACAATGATAGCCCCTGATTCGAGTCTGCGTATACGAGTACATGTGCACCCCACACCTGCAAAGCCCGCATTGAGCTTACTGACCCCAAAATTTTTAAATAAATCTTAATCCCACCGAATAATCGATGACACTAAAATCATCAACGTAATTGAACTCTCCTAGACGGCTAGACACATCACACACAAACCGTATACACCTTAACTATATGCATAATTAGATAAATTAAGTTGTTAGTCTAACGCAACGTCCTTTTCAATCATTTTAAAATTAATCATTTTAAAATTGTCATGCATGAATCGCTCGATTCTTCTTTAAATTAAATGTCAAAAAGAGGCTCACATTATCCCCTTCTGCCCTAACCAGCAGGTCCATCACTATCTCCAATTCTCCATGTATGTATATAAGATGAGATCGAAGAATGCCCTAGTATAAATTCATTTTTCCTTTACTTTTGCCCATTAAATTATCCTATTTCCAATCATGGAGGAGAAGACAAAAGAGAAGAAACTTCGTGTGTGTCAGCTTGTTTTCTGGAGCTAGGTTTGGATATTTGCAACAGCTTTCATTTTTAGTGAAGTCTGCTGCAGACTGTAGAGCTTGTCCTCACTCCATCATCATCTCGCTTTGTTGGTAGATTAGATATATGATATCCCCAAATCACAATCACGAGGGATGGTTGTGATCTATAAAATATACGGAGCATCATGGATGATCACTCGTGGATGACCAATCCATCTATAAAACACTATCCGAATATATGGATGATCACTCGAAGTAAAGTGGATGATAGATGGTTAATGAGTCGGGTGAAACGAATGACGGGTGGACGATGGGTGATGTAAATCTCGCATATTACCTGATCATTTATCCGTACTTCACTCACCCATCCGTTCACCGTCGACAATTATAATTTTAATTCTATTTTATTAAAATGTATGGCTTTAATTATTATTTTTTTCAAAAAAGTTGAACATTTTAGAATATTTTCTATTAATATCCATCAAATCCTATATATAGAACAACTATTTTCATATATTAAAAAAATTAATTATTTTTTATAGTTAATCATGTATATTATTATATTTAAATAAATTTAAATATTAATAAATATTTTATATGGATGACACTGACTCACCTGAATCACTTGTGGCCGTGGCTGATAAATTGACAAACGCAGATAAAAAATTTTGCGGGAGACGAATAGGTTAGATAAAGAATTTAACTTCATAGATCGGAAAATAAAATGACTTCACCGTCCATCACCCATCTCGTTTCCACCCATAGTCCTTAGTATGTCTCACGGGCAAGACTATTCTTTGAACAAGTGAATGGACGCGATTCAACGATCGACGTCTAATGTAACAAAGAAAGTTTAATTACGTGGCTAATGTACCGATAACATGTCAATAAGCCACCTGAACTCACATTAACTTGGATAGTACTATACTAAGATACATGTACCTAGCTAGGCCCTCTAAGAGAGAGCTAATCTATATACTACTCCTAAAGTCACAATTATCTCTTTTACGTGTCATTCATTTAAGTATGTCACATCATCAAATAATTATATACATTTACCTATTTATCCATATTCTATTTATAATTTATTTTATCTTTTATTTATATAAATTTCCTAAATTACCACCCCAAAATATTTTTCATTGTACATGATAATTCTACACTTATCAAAAACATTATGATCATACTTAATTAGTGTCCATAATATAATTTGTACGTTAATGGTCCGTAAACTCCATTATAAAGATATGTATATAGATAGATGTAGACATGTCAATTGGGTTGGGCGGATCGGGTTTGGGTTGACCCAACGGGTCGAAGGTGCCCATTTTTTTATGATTAATATTATGATTTTTAAAATTAATAAAAAATTATATTAATAAAATAATATTATTTAATTATTTAATAAAATATTTTAAAATATTTAATATAAACGAAATAAAATATATGAAATAATGGGGTCCCTCGAGCTCGAATTCACTATTCGGGTCGAGTCGGGTCCTTCTTGACCCAGTGACTTTCGAGTCGGGTCTCGACCCAAAAAAATCGGGTCGGGTCGGGTTGGGTTTTTGGGTCGGTCGGTTTTTGACAGGTCTAGATAGATGGTCCGTAAATAGTTAACGTTATACGGTTCATCCACCAACATACATATAATTATGCACTTACCAAAAACATTATTATCATACTTAATTAGTGTTCATGATTTAATAAGGGTGAAATAAATTGTCCGTAAACTCCATTATAAAGAATATAATATACAGTTTTATTTTTAATAATTATATAAAATTTTTAATTTATATTTTCTTCTATTACTATAAATTCACACATCTACCTTCAATTTCCATCATACAATACACCTTATAAATTATTTCAATCAAAAAATTATCTTTTCAATACATTATGTTAATTTTTCTATATAATTCTCATTCTTAAAATATATGACCATACCGAGAAACTGATGCTACTATGCTGGTTGTATGTCTAAACTACCGATAAACGTGTCAATAAGCCATTTGAGATCACATTAAGTGGAGCATAATTCACCAATTCTTATCAAACCATTATTCAATGCAACATACAAAATTCAAATGAATCCCAGCTACGCCCATTTTATAAATATAAACTTATTTCTTCAATTAGGCTCTACTAAACATATATATGTTATGTTGAGAAGGGAAATGTTCTCTTTTGCTTTATGAGAGGTGAAAACATGGAGTGGAGTCTAGTAGTATAAATGCAAATCCGAACTCTATAAAGGAAGAAGGAAGATGAAAACTAGTTTTTGGGACTTGTTTCACTGGCTCCTCGGGCCGCGGCCAACAGGGGAACGAGATCTACTCCTTCGGCGCTCATGGCGAGAGTATCTGTCGTAGTTCTTACTCCTTCCTCTTCCATTCATGTAATCCCCGCGCTTCCTACGCAACTCTCTCCCCTCATCCCGATCATGACGTCTGTCCCTACCCCCATCATGCTCTCGATCCCTGTCACTAGAGCCGCCTCTCCTGCTTCTGACATCGGTGTCCCTCTCCCTCTTCTTCCTCCGCTCTTCTGCTTCTCTCTCTCTCCCTAACATTTCCTCTTCTCTAGCCTTCTCCTTGGTTTCCTGCCAAGAAAATGCATGATTGCAAGAATTCTAAACCACAGAGATAATATATATATATATATATATATATATATATATATATACAGCCAGGTCACAAGGCAACAGCACTAACCTTGAACTCAGCGATAAAGTCACGAACCATCCCATAGCCTATATGTTGCTTGCCCGTAATATGTGATTGGGTCCTCTCAGCTGCATCATTAGCAATCAGAAAAGAGCCACATATTTCACATAATGACATTTTCTTCTCCTGAGCCATCATTGCAATGGTATGCGACTGTTGAGTTAATGTCGTCTTTTCTATATTGAGAATTTCAACCTGCATATTATTCGATTATAGGCTATGTGTCAGATAGATGACCATGCAGCCAAAAATAAAATAAAAATTGAGGATGATAAAAAGAGGAAATGAACTGCACATCATTTCATAAAAGAGCTGCTTCTGTTGCAATAAGAACAGTTGACACAACCAACAAATTTCTTGTGACATCAGCACAGGCTGGTTGTGGTAAGTAAATTTATACCGCATACACAACCATGAAACTACGAGTAAATTCATTTTCATACGACCCTAGAGCTGGCCAAACAGCTAATTTATTGAAAAGGGAAGAAAGGGTCCTCCACTTGTTTAGCATATAATACCCAAGGCCACAGCCACAGAACTCCAAATATGAGCTCTATGTAGTCAAGGACTACAAGTTACAGATTACAAACAGCTATATAGTCAAGGACTTCAAGCACATAAGCATGTTAAGCACATGAAAGTGAAAGCCTCACTAGACATACCTTTCGCATAAGTGCCTCGGCTTCATCAACTTTGCCAGCTTCACCCAGGGATTCCACCTGCTCCAACAGATTTTTTATCTTCTCTTCTAGAACAGACAGCTGCTCTGCTTTTTCAGCAGGAATTGGAGGTGCTGGAGCAGGTTCAGCCTCCTGAGTAAGACGCTCTCTCCCACGCCTGACTTTCCTGTCCAAATCCATCACCTGCAAGAAAAAATATTTAAAATAAATCAAAATACAGGACCAAAGGAAGACAAGTCAGCTAACAGAACATAAACTAGAAAACCCACCAATTTCTCACAAAACTGAGCCAGCTCAGCTTCAAAACGCGGGACATACGAGTCGTGTCTAGGTGAACTCTCAAAGCTGAATGCATTGAGCAGTCATACCAGTCATTTCCATAATAAAGTAGGATATAATGAAAAACAAACATTGTCCACTTAGCAGAAGTGTGTACATAATATATAAAAAATGCGCAAACAACTAGCTACACGTTATCAATCCCATGAAAGGTTAGATAGATATAAAACCAGAAATGAAGACAAATTAATAAATATATACGGCATTACAACCTCCATTACTACCAAAATAGTTGTCTTTATTTCCTCAATGCAACCATACAATACTAAGTTAATTTTTTAAAACTTAACGAGGTCTTTGTGGTTGTCGCTACTAAACTTAGCTTTAACTACACGAGAAAAACAAATAAAAGAAGGATAACTACTTAAGCTGCCCACTTTGACGGTATCCAACAGTTCTAGTTATTGGTTTATGGAACTCACCCACTCAAATTTTAGGACCACGAGTAGTGAGTATAATGCAAAGACAACAAAGAGATAATGTACAATACTAAGCACATGTAGCCCGTTTTTTACTACTTATAAAATGTCTAGGATCTAAAGCATAAAATTAGCTCCTGCTTTGGTCTTAATGACCTGACACAAGATATTAGATCAGTTACCTCAAAGTGTAAACACTGCAACAGCTACAACTCCATATGTGTTATTTAGCAAACCACTTGTGTAACTCAAATTTAAATTTGCACCCTACAGCACATATGTACACCAGATAACTTACTTCAAACGATAGATCAAAATGTAAATATTTGTACCAGTTAAACACAACATACAAAAAATTAGAAGCAAAGGGAAATTGACTAAGGAAACCTTCGGGGGTAAAGATTGCCCATTCACGAAGATAAACATCAATTCAACAATCTTTCTTATTAAGTTAGCAAAGGAGGTATTCATATCTAATTAAAAACACAGGGAATGTGTTAAAAACAACCAACATTAATCAATGCCGAACAGAAGGAATGAGCATTTCAAAATTACCTCTCCTTTAACTTGGGGTCATGAATCCTTGGACATGGTCCTGTAGCAAATCAATCAAAGCAGAAACCCAGAATAATCAGAATATCTCAAGAGGAACGAAGTACCTTCTAGCTTTTACTCATACTCCAAAAAGCATCGAGACACCAGCATTTACATTAATCCTTCGAATTTAAATATTAATTCATAGCATACAGCAACAGCGGTGATTAAAACCTTATAGTTCAGAGAATGATGATATACGCACCAAGATCACTTCGGGTATTCACAAAGAGATCATGAGGACAAAACCGAACCATGTAAAAGGCGCAGACCTCCTTATCATCCCACTTTACCTCCTTGTACCCCTTCCTTTCTTCTTCGGTCAAATTTCGAGCTGAAAAGAAAGAAAGTAAAATTGAAGAACATTTAGCTAATTCTCCACATACTAAGCCTAATCATGCCAAAATAGAATAACAGAAAACGCCCAAATTCACGCATAAAGAGAGGAACATATATTATACCTGCACCCATGAGTTCGTCGAGAAGAGCTCTTTGAGCATCCATTGTTGAAAGTTTTAAACAGAAAACCCTAGGAGGGAGAGGGAGAACTGGAGAAGTGGTGTAGGGTTGGATGTCTCAGCTCCGAGGAGATTGAATTGAAGAGATGTGAAGAAACGGATTCTGCATCTGGATTCTAGAGAAGATCGCATTCGGTGAATCTATATGGACCTAAAATCGGGCTTATTGAAATCCGTGAACTGGTTAGAGGCCCATACATATTTATTATATATCATCTGCTTATGGAGGTCCAAACAATTTCGGGCTATCTGCTTATGGTATTTGGGGATGGTTATATAGAGCACACTCAAATTTGTTAAATAGATCTCATTTTAGGGTATAAATCAAAAAAATCTAGCAAATTATCACATATGCCATTCTCACTTTTCATTTTCCAAGTTCAAACCTCTCTTTTTCTCTTCCTCTCTTTCCCAACTCCAAATCTCTTCCAAATTTCAATTAAGGGGCTCAAATTGTTGTAGTTGTACATGATTAACATTAATTTGAGTATAGTTAATGTTAAAGAAGTAAATCGAACCATGGATTTTGAAGAAGAAAAAAAACGGTGTCGAAGACGAAGTTGTTTCTGCAACTTCGTTCTGTTGAAGACGAAGACTCGTCTGTGACGGACGAGCACTATCCGTCCGTCACGAACGAGCCCAGTCCTTCCGTCACGAACGAGCCCAGTCCTTCCGTGATGGACGAGCCCAGTCCGACAGTCCGTTTGTGACAAGTTTCTTTTATTTAAAAAAAATTCAATTGTGTCTGTTACGAATTTAACACTTACATGGTCAATCGACGGACGAATTCAATATTTATTTTGTTATTTAGGTTACAGATGGATGATAACACTAGATCCTGACGTGTACGTAGGAGAGAGGCACTAGTACAAAACATAGGGCCGGACCGCGGTTTTTTAAGCCATGGGATCGCGGTTTACTGTCCGTGGTTGTTCTCGGCGCGGTCCGACTCTAGGGTGTGTGCGAGAGTATGCACGGACTTATCTGTACACACGACATACAACTAAGTCAAAAGCCAAAAAAACAATTCCCGACAATGCAACACCGACGAATGTAATAGGAGGGGGGCGTGACATACGAGCCAACTACATACGACCGTCCGGGACATACGAACCTGTTACATACGAGTCGGCTACATACGAGCCATCCAAGACGGATAAGTTTTGTATTCCAGTAGAGGAGCTGACTTTTTATGACCTCGCTCTTCTTGTTACAGACGAAGTTCCTATCCCAGGAGAGGGTGTGCACGTAAAAGAGGAACCAACTCCTTCTGCATGTAGAAGAGGAACACAAAGTCTTGCACCACACAGTACGAGAGAAGGTGTCTCAACTTCTACAGGCTAGTAATCAAGACTTAGGTGATTTAGGTCGTTAAGACCAAAAAAAATTTTCTAGCCATCAAAATATCCCAAATAAAACAGAGCATGACAAAAAGTACAAAAATCTTATGAAACGATCAGTACGGAATATCCTAGCCATCAAAAAGCATGACAATGCACTAATTAGAATTGGACAAATTCGGATTTGACTTGCTACCACATCGGACTTTTGAGATAGCCTTATAATTGAGCAAATGCAAAAGAAATGGATCGATCAAATGAGACGTATTCGTGATGATGACGAGTCCACAAGCTATACTCGGCAATGGTAAATCATCGGACATGGACACCGATGATTCACCATTGTCGTTACGGACGGTACAACGGTACATTCTACATTCAACTCATTCTACATTGTTCTTCATTACAAATCGTGAGCGGTCAAATCAAAGATTTACACTTGCAAATTTATCAAGTTCTAAACACTAACATTTACCTACATATCTTATCAAACATACTTATCAAACATATTTATGTGACAAAAAAATCTTAAACTAACATGAAAGTTTTGATTTTTAACTTGCAAATTAAATATCACATCTTTCATGTATATGTATTTGCAATTTCATAAAAATCAAACTTTGAAATAAAAACATAAAAACGTACCTCATTGTGACTAAACATCATCAAGTCATTCCCTCTACTCATATTATACAAACCATCATCATGATTTGCCATGATATATGAGAGTAAAAGAGTGATTTAGTTTTATTGATGTATGAGGACCTAATATAGGAATATATTTCGATAATTAAATTCCATCAGGTGGGAACAAGTAGCATTGAATGGATTTATCGTTTAGGGTTCTGTCCGTTACGGACGGAGCGCCTCGGTCCATTACGGACGGATTTGTTTCGTCCGTGACGGACGAAAGTGGGCACTAAAAAGTAAAAGTACATGGGCGCTATTTAGCAACCATGTATTTATATTCTATTCTATATACTATACTAATGTCCTAATTATCTCTCATACGTGTCAATCATGAGCTATGCCACATAGGCAAATCTCAAAGTACAATTACAATATTATCCTTCTATAATTTTGATATTTACATATTCTATTACTTATCTATTTATTTTTTACCTAAAATAACTTACCTTAATCATATTGATAATAACTAGCTTAGTGCTTGTGCCAAGCACGTGATTGGATATATTAAATATGATTAATAATATGATATTAAAATTCACGAAGTCAAATACATTTCATCGTGTTCAAAGATGAATAACTTTTATACATTAGTGCTCATAAAAAATGTCATACTACAGAAAAATACAACAATAACTGCAAAGAGTCGTCATAATTACCCAAACCAAACTTGAATGTTAAATAGAAATAATATTTTATTATCTTAGGAAAAAATTTGAATGATGATTTCTTTTCCGTGGAAAGTTTTAGAAAATATTCTTTGATATATAATTCAATTGATAAAAGTTTTAATCAAAGTGGGAAGGTTTCTGTGTTCAACTAATTTCTTAAGATATTAGATAATTTGATTTTCAGCATACATAAAATCACCACCTATGCCATATATAGAGATTAATATTACTAGTGTAATACCCGTGCCTTGTACAGGATTTGTTTATAGATATTTTTACATTTATAAGAAAAATATTTATTAAATTATGGAAGAGTCATTGGTTCAATATTTTTTGATTAGTTATTTGAATAAAACATGACTAACCGAACATTAAAACATATTCAAGATATACGAAAGACTAATTATTTAAAGAGAGACGGCACTCTCCATAACTTTATTAATAATAAAATTGGCTAATTAGTGTTTCAAATAGGTATAGCCACACCACTTACATCAATACTACTAAAAGCATCAAAAATACTAAAAATGATCATATAATACATGAAAATGAAACAAAAAACATTAAACGTGGAATGATGTTGAAAATGACTACAAATTATTAAAAACTTCCTTGTACACTACATTGGTTGTAGTATTATACCTCTTCTTATCTTTGTCGCAAATCAATATATTCAAACATTTCTTGCTAGTTACCCTTGATGATGCAACATAAAACTGGCCATGACTGAAAACAGGGCGTGGAAGATACAAACCGACATTTGCAAGAGATTGGCCTTGGCTTTTGTTTATGGTCATAGCAAAACATACACTCAAGGGAAATTGTCTTCGTTGAAACTTGAAAGGGAATGAAGTGTCTGATGGTGACATTATCATGCGAGGAATCAACACCGTATGTCCGATATTGTTGCCTGAAATAATTCTCCCTTGTAAACATGACTGCCAAGTTGCATGGTTATCAATCTCGTCCCATTGCATAAGCCTAAAGATTGATCAATATTTTGAAGCAGCATAATAGGCACCCCAACCTTTAGTTTGAGTACATGATTTGGCAGACCAGAACATCTAAGACTGTTCAAATAATCAGACGTATAAATACTCGCATCGCTATCTTTAACAGAACATGCCTTGCACAAACTATCCGAATTGAGATATATCTTTTCATCACCAGGCAAAGAAGACAATATATACTCATTAACTTTATCTACCTCTTTGTGTGTTGGAGCAAGAATTGCTCGTTCTTCAAAGTATGTAGGAGACAACTGATCTTCCATTAGAGAGGGATAAACAGATTTAACAATTGTTGGAATCAGATCTAAGTCATAATCCTTGACCAATAGTTCATCCGGGATTTCTATTTACGCTTCTCCATCATGGTCAACACCTACAGTCCCATCTCCGATGCTTAATATCCAATCAGAAAATTATTTTGCCTCTTGGATCTCAGATTCAGATGTACCTTATTGAATCCTCATGTTCCTAGTCAGCGTAAGAACTTTGCAATGGTCCCACAAATAAGAGGAATTAATGGTGGCAACAACAACATCTTCCCTGCTCCCTTTTGAGATAACGGGAATAATTTGCCTAAAGTCTCCACCAAATACTACGACTTTCCCTCCAAAAGGTTGCTCTAAACTAAGTGGATTTGTAGACCGTAAAATATCTCTTAACGTCCTGTCTAAAGCTTCAAAACAGAACTTATTCGTCATGACAGCTTCATCCCAGATAATAAGTTTGGCAGCACATATCAAATCTGAAAGTTCAGTACCTGAACATATATGACACGTGGAATCCTCATTAACTTGCAAATGTATTTTAAACCTCGAATGAGCAGTTCTGCCGCCAGGTATTAGGAGAGCTGCATTTCCACTTGAAGCAACGGTAAGCACTATTTCACCTTTTGACCTTATAGCCGCCGAAAGTGCCCTCCATATATACGTTTTGTCTGTACCACCATAACCATATAAAAAGAAGACACCCCCGTTATTTGATAAAACAACATTCATGATCTCATCGTACACTCCTTTTTGCTCCATTGTAAATCTAGAAAGTAATTGTGAATGTTCCTCATCTAGACATGATTTATCATATCGAAGTTCATCTTGTATAAGCTTGTTGAAACCTTCAGATATGAGGCTTGAATCTACAGAAGGCATGGTTTTATAGTGACTCAAACTACTACCATTTCGTCGTAATAACTTGTCAATTTCGGCAAGAGCGTAGTTTTGTAATTGGTCATCTGTAACATGCAAACATGCATATAAATAGAATTCACATGTCGGTACAATTAAATGAGTACAATATATTCCGCCAAAAACTATCTCAAATGTAGTTAGGATTATGATCAAGTAAACAACATTAATGAAATACATACCCTTAATTCGTAGAATTCTCCTCTGTTTATCGACAATGTCATCTGCTAGAAGTCTCCATGTTTGTTCCCAAACAAACTCTGGTTTTGCCATACAATCAGACACCAAAAGAAATACAAATAGACTCCTAATGTAGTTTGATGATCCCCAATAACTTGCTTTAGTTATCCCGTCAACATATTCTCTGTCATCATCTAACAACCCCAATGCATAGCAAGCTTCTTTAAATGTACTATAAATTGAACCTTCAACAGTCCTTAAATCTTCGTAGCATGTTGGTCCTTTTATATGATTCAACAAAATTCTAAGATAGTACTTCTCGCCAGTACCAGGAGCTACGTGATAAATCCTTCCAACAGAACTACGCCTGTCACGTTTTTTCCAATGCCTAGTTGAAGCTACCCAAACAAATTTCTCTGGAATTTCAGAATAAGTCAAATCTTTAGCTTCTGGAAACTTTTTGTTAGACTCCATCCATTGCAGAAACATTGATTTATCACTTCCATGATCATTTAAGACAGCATCAATAGGATCATCATCACTAAATAAAATGATTTCCTCACCGGGAAGGTGCAAATTCAAACGTTGAACAACAGGAGTCTTGTTATGAATATCAAAGGCAAAAATCCTCCAAGCCGCTTCACACGCAGATACATACCGGGCGGTGTAGTAGTTTTTTATTTCGTCCATGCAATTATCACCGACATTGTTTGCATCAGAGTTTGTAATTGCAACAGTGACGCGATCATGGCATTTGTTTATGTACTTGAACATATACTTGATAGAGCCCGATCGGTTGCACCATTCAACATTTATAAGTGCATTGTATTTTAGAAGAAGAAATGCATTGTAAGGAACCACATACCGATTATCAAGGGGAACTCTACTTTTTTCTATCGTTCTACCATCGTCACGTCTTCTGTACACAGGGTACCCGTCGTCATCAACAAAAGTCTGCTCAATAATTTTTTTTTGGAAAGTACTTTCTACACTTTCCATCAGCCATACAAGGAGACGATGGTTTAGAAGCTCCACATGGACCATGCATCATGAAATTTCTCACAACATTGAATAAATCAGCATCCTCAGTTGGGTGTGGAATTTCAGCAGAAATGACCGTATCGATATCTGTAGTAGTTGGCAACTTAGATTCCTTATCCATAAATAATAAAATATGTGCATGAGGCAGACCACGCTTTTGAAATTCGATTGTGTAAATAACTGCAAAATATCCATAAGTCAAAGATATATTTTCAACTTAATTAATACATTTAAAAAAAGCAAAATATTATACATTTAATAGACTATAAACATGTCAGGAAAATAATATATTTTATACACATGTAAACAATAACTAAAGTGAGGACAGTAAAAGAGACATTATCGGAATTAACCTTGCCAAATATTTTGTTTACTTTGAAATCTTTGATCATGGACTCCAATTTCATGTGGAATACTCTACATATAATGTTTGGGCGATCCTCTGGTTGTAGACCCCTTTCTTCGCAAAACTTGACAATTTCAGGCCATTTTGAATTGCATGTGAATGTTATGAATAGATTTGGATAACCATGGTGTTTGCATATTGCCATTGCATCTTGATAGTTCTGCTGCATATATCTAGGACCACCTGTAAATGAAGATGGCAACACTATTCACTTTCCAGATGATGCCGGTGCTGTATGACCCTTGCTCGTTGCTGAAGCAAGATTTGTATATAAATCAGCACGTATGTTCTTCTGATGAGTTCGATGGTAGTTCCACCTTTCTGATTCAATCATTATATAAACATTAACCAAAAATTGTTGAAACAACTTTCTAGATGACCTCAGAATTTCGGCTTCGCCTCGACGCTCGTGAATTCGAAACTGACAGAATTCTTTTAGCGTAACCCTTGACCTCTTCCTTGCAGAAGTGTTGCGCCTTTCACTTAAATCAATGTCAGGCCGATACCCATCCTCACCATAAGGGAATGCCAACGGATATTGAATTGCAAGGTACGAAGGATGTAATTCGTGAATCCGTTGTAATTGATCAGACCTTGTATGAAGTATAATGTCCCTGGGCTCAAAATTTGTATCAATATCACCAAGAAGAATAGCAGTAACCTCTGAACTCGTTGGGAGATTATATCTCCGACCATCAGTGTTTCTATTGCTAAGCAGTCGCAACTTCATATCTCTAACACCTTCATCCTTAAATCGATCTCTGGCCATTCTAAATGCTTTTGCATGGGGGTTGTGTTGATCTATCATCTTTCTCAACTCAATCACAAGCGATTCATCAACTTTTGTGACTCTAGAGCTGGCATAAATAAAGATCAAAGTAAAATCTTAATATCAAAGAATAATGTTATATAACTATAAGTGGTAACAAAAAAATATATATGTAATTGACATACCTTATCGCATTGATTCTGTTTGAATCCTCATTTTCAGTATCATAGATATAGAGTTGCGAAAACTTTGGAGTTGTCCCCGACACTGATAACAAACTCCCTATTCTATGAAAATTCTGCCCATGCATTCGGTAACAATAAGTTCCATGACCTTTCGTGATGGGTGAGACCCTTCCTCCCAAAGAGGTGAAAGCAAACATCATATTGTAAGCTATAATGTTCTCACAAAATTGTTTGCTTTTTGGATGCTTATTTGTCAAAAGATTATTCAACAACGACGGTGGCTCTTGTAGCAATGAGAGCTCAATTTTTCCTTTCATGCAACATAAGGAAGATATATGACATATATCTTCGCTTGAAGGGTCTTGTGTGTTTATTCTTTCAGCATGCCATAGCAATGCCCCACAATGCATACATTCATACACTGATTCACCGTGATCGATGTATTGCACTATAACATATTAATGAGAGTTAAAGAATAAACAAAAATATGATAAAATTTTATAAAATAATACAACAGACTTACCTGGTTTACCAGTATGATTTCTTGTTGTTCTATTCATCACTGTAATAGGATTTGTACAACAGACTATTGTTATAAAGAGATTAAAGGTTGAACAAATAAACTGTAACATATATTAAATATGCTAAAAGGTGCTTATTTTAACGTATATTATGGACATTATAAACTATTTGTAACAATCCTAATGTAATGGAAACCAGGATCCTATTATGAATACAAAAAAAATGATATTAATTATAAAATTACCTATATTTTGTAATGTAGATGAACACTCTGCCAACGCAGATGAATTAGTAGTTCCTGAAATTAAAATATGTAACTGATCATATATATTGAACAATGTCGAAATGTATATAATATATGCATATCCAATTAGATGAGAGCGTAAATTTCATTAAGGAATTACAATACAATTAAGCGATTTTTGCTAACCTGATTCAATTAGTGGAGTTCCATGCCTCTTATGCCTAATCACATTCATTCTCAACATCCTCTTACGTCGAGCTAATTTGTCAATGGAAAACAATTACAAATATTGAGATGCAATAAATTATTTTACAAATATTTATTGATTACCAACGTACCTTGTTCAACATTTGTTATGTCAACTTCATTAGTAAGACTTGCATTGTGTAAAGGAGCTGCAAATAAATACATATATCATACTACACATAGTGATGTAAGACAAAAGTAATATAGTACTTAGTAACACGGCTTGATAAAACAATAATTTGTGTACCATAGTTTTCCTTGTCATTTAGTATTATAGGTAGAACTGAGTTAGTAACGATTTGATCCGCTATTGGTAAATGCAAATCCTTGGCGTAACATTAGAGGACACTACATAAAAACACATATATTAATTTATTTTATTATATAAATACATATAATCAAAGATTATTAAATAACAACTATGATGTAAGCCTAAACACTTTTTATACAGGTTGAACAAATAAATTGTAACATAGATTAAATATGCTAAAAGGTGCTTATTTTAACTTATATTATGGACATTACAATCTATTTGTAACAATCATAATGTAATGGAAAACAAGATCCTATTATGGATACAAACCAAAAACAAATGATTTTAATTATAAAATTACCTAAATTTGGTAATGTAGATGAACACTCTGCCAACGCAGATGAATTGGTAGTTCCTGAAATTAAAATATGTAAGTGATCATATATTTTGAACAATGTCGGAATGTATATAATATATGCATATCCAATTAGATGCGAGCGTAAATTTCATTAAGCATTTAAAATAAAATTAAGCAATTTTTGCTAACCTGATTCAATTAATGGTGTTCCATGCCTCTTATGCCTAATCACATTCATTCTCAACGTCCTCTTACGTCGATCTAATTTGTCAGTGGAAAACAATTACAAATATTGAAATGCAATAAATCACTCAATTAATATTTACTGATTACCAACGTACCTTGTTTAATCTTTGTTATTTCAACTTCATTAGTACGACTTGGCAATATAGATGAATTCCTTGTACCTTCACATTTAAGTATTAAATGATTATTCGTTTTTAAAACCTCAAACTTAAGACAATGCATGCATGAAAGCCTATAAAATATTATATTTCATTAATAACTAACCATTAACAGTAATAGCTAATGGTGTAGATTGAGTAAGTACAGATGTAATACCTCTCATTTTTAGTAAGGATATTGGGGTAATTTTCCAAACCTTCGTTCAATAATTATTTCGCTTTCAGTGGAGTTTGGATTTTCTGTAATATCCTTGATCTCCGAAAAAATTCCTTGAGTGGTATAAAATACATTCGATGTATTTTCGGGACTTAAAATATTTGTTTAGATACAAACATATAATTTCCGGGGTTAAAACCATGCCCATACATGTTCCCGGACAAAAGTGGGCAAAAGAGGCCGAAATTGGCCTTGACCGCACCCGCGGTGAGGCACCGCACCCCGCGGTGGCGGTCGTGTGCTGGACGAGCACGCCGGCATGCGTGCCACGTGTCCCTTGTCGTGGCGATCGCCTGCTCGATGTGGTGGTCGGGCACGCCACGTCTTCTTCCTTGGGCTATTTAAGGAACCTGATCTTGATGGTTGAAAGGACATCAAGCTCTCCCTCTCTCTCCCGTTCCCTCTCGGCCATCTCTCCCGC
Source organism: Rheum nobile (assembly GCA_027886185.1). Classification (NCBI taxonomy): domain Eukaryota; kingdom Viridiplantae; phylum Streptophyta; class Magnoliopsida; order Caryophyllales; family Polygonaceae; genus Rheum; species Rheum nobile. The sequence continues at coordinate 4,402,770 of WOAB01000648.1, forward strand.
CGGCGAGTTCGTTCAGCCTTCTTCCCCGGCGAGCCTCGGCCAGCTGCTGCGTTGTTAGAGCTGTTGCGTGTTGTCGCGCCGATTTCTGCTGTTGGCATGAGCTACCGCCGTTGCTCCTTCCCGGCGATAAGGCGAGCCACCGAAGAGGGGGGCAAAGACGCGAGCCGCTGCCCGTCATTGCTGGTGTGAGTCGGTGCTGGTTCGCAGCTGTGGTTGCTGCGTTCTGCTGGGAGTTGCCTCGTGTTGCTACCGCTGCTGAAGGCTGCACTCCCGGCGACGAGAAGCTCCTCCCCGGTGAGAAGCACCCAGCACCGCTGTTGCTTCCTGTTGTTGAAGCTACCGTTGTACGTGGGGGAAGAAGAAGAAAGGAGGTGGGCCCCCTTAACAACTATTGTTTTGGGCCGAAAAGCCTAATTCCTTTCCTGTCCAGATTTAACCCAAAATCAATCGAGCGTTGTAACGTTATTTGCTGGATCGCAAGTGGACCCGTAATCCTGCTAGAGCTAGCTGAAGCATAGGCCATATCCTCGGAAAGGATATCATCAGTAGTCGTCTCGTCTAGATTCATCGCCGGATCTACTTAAGACAAGTGACGGTTCGCTCTTGCTTAATCATTCCATGTTCTATTAATTATTAATTGCTTTTAATTGTTAATTAAATTGGATTGAACTGTTGTTTTCATTTGGGAACAAATTTTATAAATAACGTGATTAAAAGGTGATATTATGATAGGTTGTATATATTGCTAGAAACAACGCTATTATATTTGTTAATTACCGTAATGGTTTTGTTGTGGATTTAAATGTAAACTTTAAATGCTAGATTAGCACGAGTATTCGTAGGAACGCTAATTCCGGATAAGGATTAGTCGTTTCTTTATAACTTGGTACTAGTCGGAATAATTTCCTAATGCTCTTAAAGGTCATGACTCATTGCTTCCTATCCACCGTTAAGGTAGGAGGTGTTAAGCACTATGCTAGTGCAATTTGGGTTGGCATAATTGTCACCCTGTGTATTAAAATCCTCGTAGTTACTCGAGATAATATTAAAAGCTTGTTAACCTTCTCGTAGTTACTCGAGATAATATTAAAAGTCTTAACATTAATGTACGTGTTGTAATTAAATAAGATAAGTGCGGTTAAGCACATAATTAATAAACCTTGGGAGAGAAGTACAACGTGGAAACTCGTCTGGGCTTCGATTAGAGTAAGTCCACCTTCCTAATCTGAATTCGCATTAAGCGGTGAGGTTGGTCGTGGACCCAAATAGTCAAGTCGCTTTTAAACGCTTGTGTGAAACTTTAACGTTCCCAAACAATTGTCATAATTTCCAGTAAGACTCAATCTTTTGGAGTCTTCCCTTCATATGTTTCCCATAAGGCTCATTTCCTTTGGGAGTCTTCTCTTCAATGCATATCTTAATAATAAATCATTTCGTGAAAGTACCGGGTTATATATCGTTCATTCGGTTATTATTCGAGGAACAATGATAGTAAACGGTTACAATCACTAGAACCATTCTGTTTCCACCCTTGCATAGTCTTTCATTAGACTAACCAACCGGTTAATTTCCACTACATGGTTGGTTGGTGTCATCCTTCCTATACGGCACATCAGTGGTAGGTTCCCGAAGTCAAAGTAACCAGTTGAAGAAGAAGAGGCTTGCAGACGAAGATTTAAGTGTCAGTGTTTTAAGTTGTTACTTTAATATATCTTTATAACCTAGCCATGTTTTAGGTTGATTCTTAAAAGTCTTCCGCTGTGTAATTTACAAGTCTTCCGTTGAAAAGTTTACTCTGTTGTAAAAATGCTACTCTCGTTTGATGAGAGATCTTTTAATAAGAGGTTGAGTTTCTAATCCAAATGTCTTCCGTTGTTTAATCTTTCATTTAATATGTTTACGTATTTAAGTTTAATTATTCCGATTAAAGCCTGGGGTGACTTTGGACGGTAATGTCTGAGGTCACTGGCGTGTGGCACTATCAGTATAAATCGGGGGTGTTACAGATATGGTATCAGAGCAACGGTTTTAAAATTCTTGGCCTATTGTTAGGTTTGAGAATTTTCGAAAACTAATTTTGAAACTATTTTCAAACCTATCTTCCATTAAAAAGGAATTTCAAGAGTCTTAATGTTAATTTAAAAGTTATAAGTAACTCTGGTAACTAATTTAAATAATTTAGCTATTTTGAACTTCAAAAGCTATTTATCGTTGGTTTATAAAAGGTGTGTTATACGCAATCAAAATGAGTTTAATATTGTAACTTTAAAAGTGTGAATTTTTTTTAAGTAAGATATTTGTGATAATCATATCACTAATTTGCAAAACTAAACTGTATAAGTAATTATTTTATAGGGTTTAAAGGTATAAAGTATAAAGTTTGAAGGTATGAAGTTTAAAAGTATGAGGTTATTAATAAGTGGTTTTCAAACTTCTGCAAGCTTCGAGTATTACTTATTCCCTAGATCCATTCCTAAGATTCTTTCTTCATTTCTGGAATAATGTCACAACTATATGACATGGATTGCTTTCTGAGTTGACGAGCGTTATCTCGTAAGTAGAGTTTCTCCAAAATTCCTTAGGGTGTAGGAACAATGATGTGTGGTTAATGCTCTATGAGATTAAGAGTTATCTCTCATATGTGTACCTTGAACATTCGTTCTGATAAAAGTATATAGGGGTGGACTAATGCGAAGTCCAGAATGCCTAGTTGTGAGTTCATGATGTAAGCATTGATGTGGATAGATTGTTGAGAAAAGGAATAAATAGATTAAAAGGATAACTCATCAGAAACTCGTTTCCTCTATTGCGATCTTGAGTAAAGCTGAGGAATCAAGAATTTTGGTTATGAGATCCATGAGTGGGTACGACCAGCGTAGAACCGATGGTTAAAGTTTGCTTTTAAGCCAAGTGTGCAAAGTTGTAGGTATTTTGGAAAATCTAATCGAAGTTCGTTTTGAGGTTTCATAAGGAAACGATATGATTAAGTCTTGGATGGATAATAGATTGTGTGAGGAAAATAAGGATCTTAAGTAAGAAATAAGTGAATGGAGACAGTTAAACAAACTTCTGGGCTATGAGTCAAGTAATAGACATCTGAGCCAAATCCAAATTGGGCCAAGTGATTGAATTTGGTAAGTTGTACTTTCAGGGAATAAGGAGTTATAATACTTTGTAAGGTTGCAAGGTTCGACATTGGGATTCGAGGTGAGTGAGTCATCCATAAGGCTTATGGACAACTCTTTTTGGAAGAAATTAAGTGTAAAGTTATCGTGTTGGGAATATGCCACTTAAATGTGGAGATTACAGTTTAAGGATAAGTTATGTTCATGATTCCGATAAATTAAAGGATTTAGTGAAGATGATTGGCTATGTACGCATAAGGAGTATAGTAGCAAGTGTTAATCGTATAAACTATTAAAGGTTCCGATAGAAGTGACTAAGGCGGTTGGTAATGAATCATTTATCAGAAAGATACCTTAAGGAAATAGGAATATTATCTCATGTGATTCGTTTCGAGGAACATAAGAATAAAAGCATGATGATTATGTCTGGAGAAAATTAAGGAATCTTAAAGGTTTAAGCTATAAAGTGATTAATGGAATATGCTAAGTAATTACCGAAAGGATACCAAGTTAGGATTTGGCATAAGGGCCAAACCCGATAATGATGATGGAATTGTGGGAGGTACCTTTAAGGAAATTGAGGATGTAATGTTTCGAGGTTACTAAGATTTGATATTTGGGTTGTAAAGAGTTAATGTGTGAACTTTGAGATTGTTTATATAAAGAAATTGGAAGAGAGATGCGTGTTCTCCTATTTAAAGTACATTAATGTCAGTATGATGATATTGGAGACCATCATTATAAAGTAGTCAGGGTCTTGTGGATATAGTGAGAATGATTACATGGCATAATATATATAGAGATAAGGTATATACTTTGAGTGAAGTTTAAAAGAAGGTGAAAAAGAAATATGTATAATCTCATGCTTAAGGTATAGCGAGATAGTGGTATGGTTATGGAAACATATCGTTTCCGGAAGCAAGTCAAGGATGAAATGATTAAGGATATCAAGTTCAGGTAGTAAGGTTAGTTGTAATCCAATTCCATAGGTTATTCGGCCAAGTTTCGGGGTCAAAACTTAATTTAAGGGGGAAGTAATGTAATACCCCTCATTTTTAGTAAGGATATTGGGGTAATTTTCCCAACCTTCGTTCAATAATTATTTCGCTTTCAGTGGAGTTTGGATTTTCTATAATATCCTTGATCTCCGAAAAAATTCCTTGAGTGGTATAAAATACATTCGATGTATTTTTGGGACTTCAAAATATTTGTTTAGATACAAACATATAATTTCCGGGGTTAAAACCACGCCCATACATGTTCCTGGACAAAAGTGGGCAAAAGAGGCCGAAATTGGCCTTGACCGCACCCCGCGGTGGCGGTCGTGTGCTGGACGAGCATGCCGGCATGCGTGCCGCGTGTCCCTTGTCGTGGCGATTGCCTGCTCGATGTGGTGGTCGGGCACGCCACGTCTTCTTCCTTGGGCTATTTAAGGAACCTGATCTTGATGGTTGAAAGGACATCAAGCTCTCCCTCTCTCTCCCGTTCCCTCTCGGCCATCTCTCCCACCGGCGAGCTCGTTCAGCCTTCTTCCCCGGCGAGCCGCGGCCAGCTGCTGCGTTGTTAGAGCTGCTGCGTGTTGTCGCACCGATTTCTGCTGTTGGCGTGAGCTGCCGCCATTGCTCCTTCCCGGCGACAAGGCGAGCCACCGACGAGGGGGGCGAAGACGCGAGCCGCTGCCCGTCGTTGTTGGTGTGAGTCGCTGCTGGTTTGCAGCTGTGGCTGCTGCGTTCTGCTGGGAGCTGCCTCGTGTTGCTGCCGCTGCTGGTGGCTGCACTCCCGGCGACGAGAAGCTCCTCCCCGGCGAGAAGCACCCAGCGCCGTTGTTGCTTCCTGTTGTTGAATCTACCGCTGTACGTGGGGGAAGAAGAAGAAGAAAGGAGGTGGGCCCCCTTAACGGCTATTTTTTTGGGCCGAAAAGCCCAATTCCTTTCCTGTCCAGATTTAACCCGAAATCAATCGAGCGTTGTAACGTTATTTGCTGGATCGCGAGTGGACCCGTAATCCTACTAGAGCTAGCTGAAGCATAGGCCATATCCTCGGAAAGGATATCATCAGTAGTCATCTCGTCTAGATTCATCGTCGGATCTACTTAAGGCAAGTGACGGTTCGCTCTTGCTTAATCATTCCATGTTCTATTAATTATCAATTGCTTTTAATTGTTAATTAAATTGGATTGAACTGTTGTTTTCGTTTGGGAACAGATTTTATAAATAACGTGATTAAAATGTGATATTATGATAAGTTGTATATATTGCTAGAAACAACGCTATTATATTTGCTAATTACCGTAATGGTTTTGTTCTGGAATTAAATGTAAACTTTAAATGCTAGATTAGCACGAGTATTCGTAGGAACGCTAATTCCGGATAAGGATTAGTCGTTTCTTTATAACTTTGTACTAGTCGGAATAATTTCCTAATGCTCTTAAAGGTCATGACCCATTGCTTCTTATCCACCGTTAAGGTAGGAGGTGTTAAGCACTCTGCTAGTGCAATTTGGGTTGGCATAATTGTCACCCTGTGTATTAAAATCCTCGTAGTTACTCGAGATAATATTAAAAGCTTGTTAACCTTCTCGTAGTTACTCGAGATAATATTAAAAGTCTTAACATTAATGTACGTGTTGTAATTAAATAAGATAAGTGCGGTTAAGCACATAATTAATAAACCTTGGGAGAGAAGTACAACGTGGAAACTCGTCTGGGCTTCGATTAGAGTAAGTCCACCTTCCTAATCTGAATTCGCACTAAGCGGTGAGGTTGGTCGTGGACCCAAATAGTCAAGTCGCTTTTAAACGCTTGTGTGAAACTTTAACGTTCCCAAACAGTTGTCATAATTTCCAGTAAGACTCAATCTTTTGGAGTCTTCCCTTCATACGTTTCTCATAAGGCTCATTTTCTTTGGGAGTCTTCTCTTCAATGCATATCTTAATAATAAATCATTTCGTGCAAGTACCGGGTTATATATCGTTCATTCGGTTATTATTTGATTCGGTTATTATTTGAGGAACAATGATAGTAAACGGTTACAATCACTAGAACCATTCTGTTTTCACCCTTGCATAGTCTTTCATTAGACTAACCAACCGGTTAATTTCCACTGCATGGTTGGCTGGTGTCATCCGTCCTATACGGCACATCAGTGGTAGGTTCCCGAAGTCAAAGTAACCAGTTGAAGAAGAAGAGGCTTGCAGACGAAGATTTAAGTGTCAGTGTTTTAAGTTGTTACTTTAATATATCTTTATAACCTAGCCATGTTTTAGGTTGATTCTTAAAAGTCTTCCGCTGTGTAATTTACAAGTCTTCCGTTGAAAAGTTTACTCTGTTGTAAAAATGTTACTCTCGTTTGATGAGAGATCTTTTAATAAGAGGTTGAGTTTCTAATCCAAATGGCTTCCGCTGTTTAATCTTTCATTTAATATGTTTACGTATTTAAGTTTAATTGTTCCGATTAAAGCCTGGGGTGACTTTGGACGGTAATGTCTGAGGTCACTGGCGTGTGGCACTACCGGTATAAATCGGGGGTGTTACAACAGAGTTGCCAATACTTCCAAGTACATTGCCTGCACAAAGTTTGTTAAAACAAAATATACATGACTTCTTAATTTAAACTAATGGGATTTTTTATTCATAACCTGATTTGTTTAGTGATGTTCCATGTCGCTTATGTCGTATAACATTCATTCTCAACTTCCTCCTATGCCGAGCTACGTTGTGCATGAAAATAAATATCAATTAGTTAAAATACATAAATTATGCTATTAATAGAACTTTTAAGAATAACATACATTTTTCGACATTGTGCATATGATTTTGTTCTGTAGACATGACATTGTGCAATTGAACTAAAAATAAATAGTTATATCATTATCTGCTTATTATAGATAATAAAACAAAATTATTATTGATACTTCATAAAAAAAGTAACAATTTAAAATATATACCGTAATTTTCTTGATCTCGAACACTTATAGATAAAAATGAATTATGAACGTTTTGATCACTTCGGGGTAAATGCAAAGCCGACGGTGTGATATTTTGGTGTACTGCATAAATACATGCATATGTGTTACAAAATTTAAAGCAAAAGGAAAAAAACCAATACCACAATTATATATTTTCATAGTTATAAAATAGTATCAAATTTATATAATTTAATTTACAATCATGAAATTAAAGATATATTGTATTATATAACATCAAACATTTATTACAATATACATGTTCAAATCGAATTAACTAAAGACTTTATCAAATAACATTACTAACCATTTGAAATGTCGGACATGGGGATACGATCACTAACGGATGAATTGGTACTTACTTCAGGAATACATCCTGCATAATGACTATTTATATTCAAGTTCATATTTAAATTGATCGGAAAAAATAGTGAAAGAATTGAATGCAATTTATTCACCTGATCGATTTGAAATTGTCCGTTGTCGTTTATCTCTAATAATAGCCAATCTCAGCGCTCTGTTATGTCGAGTTAATTCGTCCATAACAAAATAAGCATGCAAAATCAAATATTTATTCAAATTAAAACTTGTATTTTTTTTACAGTGTAATCAAATGTAATACGCAAATTGAAAAAAAAAATTTGCATATTAAAAATGTATCTACTTCTATATGTAAACAATTAAGGAGATGTTTATAGTTTTTTTGTTACATGACTTATAGCAAAAAAAAAACACATATCGTTTCCACGGTTTCGAAATATAGGCCTAATACATTAAAAAAATTGATATTATGTACTTATTAAAAATATAATAAATAAACAATATATAATTGTTTCTATTATTAAATTATATTACAAAATTCTAAATAATAATGGACATATGGCCCAAAAATAAACACAATGTAAATAACTTAATAATTTCAAATACAAATACTATCATTTTTAAAACATAACACAATAATAAATATATTTCAATTCTAAATATATTAATGGGTTAATAATCCTTAATAAATAGAAAATATACGAATAAAACCCGATCCACTTCAATAATCTCGTGTTAAGATTTCAGAAACATTATCCGGGCCCAATGTAAAACAAAATCAAGCCCAAGTTCGATCTCGTTGGCCCAAGCCCAATATCACATTTTCAGATAACCTAATACAGAAACCCTAATCTCATTTCTCCTTTCCTTCTGCGCCGCGTCTCTTCTCTTCTCTTCAGTTCTCCCTTACCAATTCTAGGGTTCAATCTTTCCATTTCGAACTTTGAATCTTTTATGGGACGCTTCTCTTCTCTCCTTCTACCACCTTCCAATTCCAGAGTTACCACTTTAAATCTTTCCAGATTTAATAACAACTTTTCTTTCCGATTTCATCTTCCATTTTCGTCATCATCAAATTTCAGTCAAGCGCAGAATGAACATCTCCAATTTTATTCATCCTCTTCCTCTAAGTTGGTGGCAAAAATACAAAACAATTTCTTCTCCAAAATTTTCATACAAAACTAAAAATCCACTGTTTATGAAAAGATAATTGCAAGGAAGAGCAAATCTGGAAGTCGGAGGTTCTGGAGAGCTACATAACCCCAAAAATGTAAGATATCTCTCTCTCTCTCTCTCTCTCTCTCTCTCTCTCTCTCTCTCTCTCTCTCTCTCTCTCTCTCTCTCTCTCTCTCTCTCAGTATCTTTGTCTCTTTTTTTTTATTCTCTGGATTTCCCTTTGAACATGCATATCGATTTACAAAATCGGGGCTCATTTTTTAGGATCAAACTTGCTTCCAGAAGGAGATCTAGAGACTGAGAAAAACAGGTATGATTTTTTTTCGTCAATATTTCCGATCTCTTTCTTTCCTTACGGCTTTTCTCTCTCTGATCCAAAAAAATAGCTTCTAATATAACTTTTCTATTTATCATGCAAAGGAAACCACCGACTTGATGAGGAGATCGGAAGTGCAATTGATGAGGAGATCTGGAAGAACAAGTTTCTGGCGAACTCCAGATTAGAGAAATGTAAGCTATCCATGTGTCTCATTCTCTCTATCTCTCTCTCTCTCTCAAAATTTATCTCGTTCTAGAAATCCATAAATCTGTAGATCTGTAAATATATGTGTCTCATTCTCTCTATCTCGCTGTATCTACCCAATTTCCTCATGTTTGAAACCCTAAAACCTAAATGATTTAATGAAGTGCGAAAAAAACTGTAGTATTAATCGTTTTCTTCTTGTTGCATACTATTAGTACTTTGGATACTAATATCATTTTAGGTAAATGAAGAATGTTATTGTCTGAAAACAATGATTCAACTACACTCTTCGAGTATGAAAACATTTATTAATCTATACTCTTCTTCATTCATTGTTCTTCGTAAAAATAAATATATATGTTTTTAGTTTAATGGATTAAATAATATAATTATATTATATGAAACCGGAATGACTTATGCTCATTGTTTAATTTTACACTTTAGAATCTAAATACTATAATATTTAAAATCATATCTATAACTGTAGCAAAAAATTAAAAGTTAAATGTTTAATGAAACTAAACTTGTTTAAACTTGACAATTATTGTTTGAAAACATCGATTACTTTTTTTACATGGGCCGGCCCAAAATTGACTTTAGGCCCAGTCATTAATAACTGAAATTCTATCTTTGATATAACGACTTAGTAGCCCAAGTTTCTTATGGGCTTGATTAACGCCGGCCCAACATGTGTAGCAATTTTTGGCCCAAGGTTAAATTAGATCGGCTTAGTAGTCAACTTTATATTTATATACTCTATTTCTATCTTTGATATAAATGCAGTTTCTCTCTCTCTCTCTCTCTCTCTCTCTCTCTCTCTCTCTCTCTCTCTCTCTCTCTCTCTCTCTCTCAACATATCCAGGAACTTCAACAACAATCGGGAAATCAATTTTTCTTTGTCAGTATATATATATTTTTTTAATAATTTACAAATCCATATCTGAGACTTCTTACTTCGATTACATACAATCTCCTGCAAACTGACCTTGTCTTTGTATTTATCTTTGTTAGCATTCAAACAACATCAACGTCTGTGATGAGGATCCATGATAGATAATAGGATGAGATCCAAAGCACATAAATGTAAGAAGTCTAACTCTCTTTCTCCCACCCTCCCTCTCTCTCATTCTCTACATATATTTCAATCTCTATTTCTCCTTTTTCTATGTGTCAATGACTTTACACATCTCATTGTATTCCAATTTTTTGTTTTTGAGGATTCAATCAAATGCAATTTCCACAACCAAACAATTTCAGATACAAAAAATAAGAGCTTCAAGGAAGTTGTTATGCAGGTATGTCCCTAACATAATCAACTGAAAAAAGTGTTATAATATCTTTCTATCACTGTGTGATATAATATATTTATGCTAATTCTGTTTCATTAATTATACTTAGGTTATTTTAGAAAGATACTTCATGTTTGCTGTACTTCTGTTCATTTGTTTGATTGGTTTTTTACTGGAAATGAAATCTTTTTTTTTGACCAAATGCAATATTGTTATTGAATGTGAAATGTATTAAATCAATCTGTGGTAACTTTAATAGATTTAATACTGATATTTAAGTTTTATATTTCAAGTAAATTTGAAATGCTATAATCATTAATATATATAATATCCACGTCTTCAAACATAAACATTCAGAACAATATTATATATAAAGGTACCTTTCTTGTAGAGATTAGCTCTGTTGTAATAGAATTTTTGAGACTAAAATTGAATTTGTTTTCCACTGTCTGATTGCATAAGATCCCTTCACCTAGACCTGAAAAGCAAAATGACTACAATGCTTATTAGATACATAGATAGTAAACTTTAATTGTATTCATACTACATGGTACCTGCTTATAACACTTAGCAATTTATATATCTTCATATTTTGTGAGAACATTATGTTTACTGAGTTAAAATACTTTTCAATCACAGGATTTCATATAAGAGATTCAAGTTACATCTCTTATTCTGATTGCAATTCACTCATACTGAATGGTAAGACATTTTTGTATAATTTTTTTTTAACTGGAATTATGTTTATTGATTTCAAAAACATTGCAATTACAGGCATCAACACTAAAACAACGACATACAACACATACACTGCATTATCAATTACAGTAAGGTCAGGTGTAATCTTTTTCATTTAGTACACCAAAGTATTTTAATTTTTTATAATATGTTCAGTACTAATATATTCTTGTATATTCTTCATATAGGAGATCTCAGATTGGACTCATAATAAACATTGGAGACAAACTTTATGTTATTTAAAATGAGAGACATACAAGTACCCCATCATCTATAATCTATAGCTTTAGTTATATTCAGAGTGTGTAATGATGTTTTGCATGTAGTATTTAGTATTATAGTTCTATCACAAACATCGAGTAACCCTAAATCAACAAACTTAACAGATCTACATCTAATTCTAAATGAATATAATGAAACATAATAAATATAAAATTATTCATTGAAAATAGATTACTTGTTACTTTAATGAGTTGAAACTGATTTGTCTAAAGCTTTCTCTCACAAGTAACCCTAAATCAACAAACTTAACACATCGAGTAACCCTAAATCAACAAACTTAACACATCTAGATCTAATTCTAAATGAATATAATGAAACATAATAAATAGAACATTATTCATTGAAAATAGATCACATGTTACTGTCGATGAGTTGAAACTGATTTGTCTAAAGCTTTCTCTCACAAGTTAAAGCCCTTTCGTCTTCACAACAACTGATTCTTGCAATACATAATAGCCATTATAGATAACTTTTTCTCTTAAAACCACGTACTGGAATACTTTTGCCATCTGCTAGGTTATATAGATGTTATAATTATTTTTTAATATTAAGATTAAATACATTAATATATTATCTTCAAAATATCTTTTCATGTACCCGTACTTAACATAATTTACAATATGACTATCCATATATATATTTTAAAATCGTATATAATCTTTTTGTATGTGCAGTCTTATAAACTTACAAATATATGCAAATTGATTTTTTGTTAATGAAGTTAATGATGTATTCTTTTTAAACTTAACATATAAAATAATATATAGAACATATGTATTTCCTTATTTGTTTAGACAGATTTCCTTTAGACGAATTTTACAACCATAAATAAACTAATCATTAACAAATATTGTTTTCCTTTACACGGATTTTACCACCATCTCCTGATGTCTACTTTATATAATAATACATATCTTTGCAAACAATCCTTAATATTATTAAACTTGTGGACATGTTATTTTAAAAATTACATTAACGTCAGTCTTAAATATAGTATAATCAAGCAAACCATTCATAATTATTTAAATATGAATACAAAAATGTCAACCGGATTAAATAAAATATATTTCATCAATAACTTGTAACGGACAATCATTTCTTATAAAACCAAAATAGCTAAGAAAATACTAAATAACTTGAAATTGAATAACATTAAAAAACGTGCAAAATTCTTCACTTGTCCTGAAAAAGAAATGGCATAGAATAATTCTAAATATTCTAAATAACTTGAAAATAATAATAAAAACATGACAAATTCTTAGCAACTTATTCTTCATATTCTTCTTCAAAAGGCTCCTCTTCCTTATCTTCCTCTTCTTCATGAACCTCTTCTTCTCATTCAGCTTCTATTCCTTCTTCCTTCTTCTTCTTCTTCTTCTTCTTCTTCTTCTTCTTCTTCTTCTTCTTCTTCTTCTTCTTCTTCTTCTTCTTCTTCTTCTTCTTCTTCTTCTTCTTCTTCTTCTTCTTCTTCTTCTTCTTCTTACAAATTAATAACAACATGCCTCTCATTCAAGTGTTGCCAAGGTAGACGAATAATCTTTGCAAATTCATCCAATACAGCCCAAAGTTCAAGTCCGGATATTTCATACTCCATATCATAAATACACGAAAGTTGCCATGCTAACACGCATTTACTACTGAATTTCAACATATACTCTCGGCCTTCACCTTCAATCCATATATTTACATCACTATTGCGCCATGTGATGTAATTATGTTCTTCGTTAGACAATGAATCGATACGTAAATAACGATCATGGCCATATTGTAGAAACATTTCTTCAAGCCCAGTTTCGTTCAATTCAACCTGTGTAAGAACAATAATCATAGGATTATAGGAACCAAACATTGAATGAAAATCTGCCTCTTCAATTGGACCGAAATAGCCAGCGACATTCCTGACTGCACAGTTGAGCTGTTTGTTGGGGAACAAAATAGGGTCTCTCTCATATATGAAGGGACAAAATCGCTTATTAACTTCGTCTAAATCATGTTTAAACCTGTAACAAATACATTGAATACATTGATAGGGTATGAAAATAATATGGTTTAACTTCGTCTAAAGCATGTTTAAAACATTGTATTACAGTTACAATGGAATCGCAGTGACATGTACATATAGCATATTATATAAATAAAAATCAATATATATATATATATATATTATGACCTAACGTATGAATACGAAAGAATTTGGTTAGGAATAATGTATTAAAACTATATTAAATAAAACAATACCTTTCTGTTGCAATAACAAGACCAATTGGCATAGAAATCGAACACTTGATGTACTTCACCTCGTCAGATAGATCAATAGGTAACGAAATGCTCATGTGGAAGTTATTAGCCATACGTGGAAATCTGAAAAAGTGGCTTTCGGGTAACATGTCGGAAAGAAAAACAACATCAGTATGAACTGAGATGTCATGAGCAATAGGATGAACCATGACTGATTCTTAGAAAGCATATAAATGGTAAAATGAGATTCTGAACGTGATGTGTGTGAAACAAAGTAAAAGGCTATGTTTTATAGCGTACTCGTCTTAAATTTTTAGAAATAATTAAAAGATCTTATCACATTTATAGATAAATAAATTATACTTGTGGTCGTAAATTTTAGAAAGAATTAAAAGATCTTATCACAATTATAGACACATGTAGCGAAAATGTATACTTTAACATATAATTTAAAAAATCGTACATATATGCATATTGAAAAGATATACTATAAATTAAATATACAGTTTTTAAACTTTTCAGGGATCAAATCAAATTTAAGGAGACAATTGGCCATATGTATATAAAAATATACTATTTATTTCCATATTCTATAATATTTTATCAGATTAATTTCATACATTCCTTAAAGAATTTTACAAACAACCCTAAGGTCTTTCGTAAGAACAACAGACTATTAAAACAACCTAAGCATATTATGCAGAGTATGCTCGCTGCAGAGTATGCTCTGAGAGGGTGTTAAGAGTAATCGCTCTTCTACTACCATCTCCAAGCATATTCTGCAGCGAGTTGTTTCACCATACTCAGTTTTTGTGAATACTTATGTAATGTTCAAGAACTGAATGTTATTAATAAAATTGCATAATTGCTTTATCATTTTATGTGAATACTCAGCGTAAAAAAGTGTTTACTTTTATCCATAATCATTTATGAGTTTGAAAAATAAAAGTGTTTAAAAAATTAGAACTGAATGTTAATAATAAATTTGCATAACTGATTCATAACTGATTGTTAATCAACAAATTTAATACCTTGGGTATTTATGATATTGAATTGAATTTCATTCAATGGTTTAGCAAAAAATGCATTCACCACACAAAAGTATAACATGATGAAAGTAAAAATCGACCATATAAATTTCATTCAATGGTTTAGCAACATCATACCAATATAAAAACTGAAACAAAACACATGAATTTTATGAAAAACTAAATAGTGTACTGGCTCAAATAATAGAAAAAATAAACTAATTTAGTCCAACTTTTCCTTCTTCACTTTCCTTAGAGTAACCCTCTTCTTTGTGGTTGATCCATTGCCATGATTCGTAATATGACAATCTTCAGATTTAGCACTCTCCTCTTTAGAATTGCTATTTTCCTCATCATCAATGTTTATATAGTCACGCTTATGGGGTGTCGCCATTTCATTTGATGACACTTTAGACACCTCATCATTCTCTACATCGAGTGATGCCTGATTATCCTATAATAAGCAAAGTTCTTGATCAATTCAAGTACCCAAATCTGAAAATTAAAACAAATAAAATGAAGAATGCATACCTCTGATTTTAAACTGTATTGTTCAAACTTTTCAATCAAAGTCAAATCATCGGTCATGTTTGTTACTGTGTATGCCATTGCAGATGGAAGTCTACTAATATTAAATTGGGAAATGAGAACCCTAAACAACATTTTTTTTATTTAACAACACATTTAGATCGTCTGGGATGATACTAATGTCCTTATCCTGGAAATAAAAATGAACAAAAATGAATTAATGAAATAAGAATCATTATGCAAGTATCACTTCACATTTTATATACTTAATTTAAGACCCAAAAATTTACCTTATCTATTGACTCAATAATGCTTGTGACTGATTTCTTTAAAAACTGAGTAGCTTCTCTATCAAATATAGTCAATTGAGTAGTCCCAGATCCATCTATAACATCAACTTGAACACAAAATATGCACACAAAAAAACATATATAAATAACTCAATAAACAAAAAACAGTAAAATTCATTTGTCGTAAATTAATTACCTAGGAATTGCATAGTTCACTAATGCATCACATTTCTTGCACCAAAATTGTTCTTCTTGTGCTTGCACTTTGCTTTTACACCATTTGCATGAATTATAGTACCATCCATATGAATCTTCAATATGGTCAATGGTGGCAAGAACAATAGCTTGGAGAACCTTTAGGAATTATCAGTCTAATAAACAATAAATAACCTCAAAACATAATCTTTAAAAACTCATAAATAATCTAAAAAACTTAATATTTACATATAAAATGTTTAGAAACTCAACTATTCTTAACTTACCGTTCCACGCTCATGAAGATGTTCATAAAGTTCATCCAAGGTTTTTCTTGCACTCACATCCAAGAAAATATCAGCAGAAGAATATGATCGCTCACTTGATAGTTGTACACAACTATTACCACCTTTTGAAGCAGATTGTTTTGATATACTAAAATTTAAGAAACAATATAGTAAATTATTTACAATTAATATAACCAAATATCCAAAAGAAACAATTTGAGAAACAGTATGCTGAACAATATAATAGATTATTTAAAATTAATATAAACAGATATGTAAAAATAAAAAATCAGAATATACTTTTCCTTGAATTTTGAAATCTCGCTAATACTTTCATCGTCAAAATACACCCTTGTGCCATAATATCCATTTGACACATTAGGTGAATTATTCCATTTCCCAAGCTTCGCGAACTGAACTATAACAACGACCGTATTTTGATTTGATGCGCCAATAAATGGACGACATAAATCAGTAAAATCATCCCATAGAGTACAATTAATGATATTGTTCCTGTGATATAACCAAAATAAAAGTTAGAAATCATCATTTTTATAAACAGAAAATGTTTAATTTTTGTAATGACATTAAAAAAAATGATAAATAATTAATACCTTGCATCCATTAATTGCAAATTAATTCTTTTACCATCTTTGCCATTTCTTTTAGTAAAGGTCACTATCTGATCACCAATTCCAACCAATTCACCAATAACATCTACACATAAAATGTAAAATATTAATGAAGCATATTATACACATAAAAACAACATAGTTAAAGGATTTTAATATGAAAATATTCAAAAACAACTTACCGTAAACATATCCTTTATCCAATGACTCGTCGAGGATTTTTTCAAATTCAGTAAATTTGAATCCATGAACAGGAACAGAAATGGCCGAGCATAGTTTAACGGTAGTGTTGCGATAAAATATGACCTTATACTTGTGATCAGAAAACTTAAATGGTATATCATATAGGGAAACTCCGAAATTTGAAATCAAATAAGCACCTCCTTCTTTTAATAAAGATAAGCTAACCATAAAAGCTTCTTTAATGACTGCATGAATTTTGTCACCCTGAAAAATAATATCACATAATTCTAATCAACATATTTGAATTTAATTGCAAGATTAGGCACACAATTTTGTAAATACACAAAACAATCTGTTAACATATAAACTACTAATCAGTACCTTCTCATCCATTAGAATTAGTTCAGTCGTTCCGTATTGAGTTGGATTGTCTTTCTTTGGAACTTTAAATAAACGGATTACACGAACCTTAAGTTCATGATTACCTCGGGTACCTGTAATATCCTTCACGTGTTGTATATTTTTTGACATATCTACAATACGGAATAAACAATAATCAGTATTTATATTAAAATGAACATAAAATCTGAATTACAACAAAAAAACTGAATTTATGAAATAGAATCAGTTTTTAATACAACAAAATTTAAACCCCATCGGAAACTACTTGGTATACTTTCAGTTTTAACCTTGTATATGATTTCTGGATTTACTGGAAAATACTGAATTCTTTGAAAAAATGGTGTGTTGCAGACTATTTTGTTATGGTGTCAAAATCTGGAGTATGGTGAGGATTGCACATTGAAGAAGGTTATGGAAATATACATACCCTCATCAAGGAAAGAAAAAACGTAAGCTCTCTGTCTATATATCTATTTGCTCTTGGCTCCCATGTATATATGAAAGACATATTTTTCAAAGTATATTGAAATATGTAAATGACAGTGTTGTAAATTGAGAGATTACTATTAGTTTGTGTAGAAGTTGCTCCGAGGCGTTATTAGTTTCATCGGCAAAAGGACTAAGTAAACATGCCTCCTCTTATAGGTTCGATATTGCATATAGGTTCTGAATTATTACCTTGTAACTGAGTCCTGGATTGCCTGAATAAAACTAAAACCAAGATTTCTGGATTTACTGGGAAAACAATGAAACAACAAAACTTATACGAAGTCACACCCTTGTCTTTTTAACACTGTTTTGCATAATTCATAGTCTAACCTTATGCTTATACTTGTTATGTTTCAAATTCGAACCACAACAACTCTGCTGATGAGGAGATCGATCCAAACTCAAACATACGAAGCATGTAAAAGATGTAAGCTATTGTCTATCTCTCTGCCTCTATTTTGGTCTCTCTCAGTCTGTCACACTCTCTCCAACCGCATGTATGAATCTATATCACTGTATACTTCTAGCTCTCTAAAATATGTAACTTATAATATTTTTTGTTCTATGCAGATCGACCATGGACTTTCAGATCCAAGGAGATTTTCTATGTAGATCCAAAGTTATTACATGTAAGCTCTCTCTCTCTCTCTCTCTCTCTCTCTCTCTCTCTCTCTCTCTCTCTCTCTCTCTCTCTCTCTCTCTCTCTCTCTCTCTCTCTCTCTCTCTCTCTCTCTCTCTCTCAGTCACTCACAGTCTCTCTCCCACACTATCTATGTATCTATATCAGTGTATATCTTTATATCTCTTCATCGTTATCAATTTCTCTAAATTTATCTCTATTTGTATGAGTTGTTCAGATCTATTAATTTGAAATCTCTTGTTTGCGAGGGTTGAAATCTATAGATTTAGTATACAATCATAATGTAATGAACAAAAATCTAATGAACAAAATGTAATGAAAGACATGTATAGTCAATATCAGTTCATGTAATTTCTGGGTGAATGACAAAAATTACCTCGTAAATAACTCAAAACGGTATGTTGTTTGTACTGCAATGTCTAGTTGATTGTACTGAAATTGAATGAGAGGCTGTAAATATATAGCTGCACAAACCGAGTCATTGATTCTGTCATATTCTGCCATATATTATCAGTACCAGATCGGTTTTAATTTTTGGAAACATAGATTTTTAGTGCCATATATTTTGCCATATATATATTCTGTTATATTCTGCTGTTTATTTTGGACATATTTTTTTATTCTGTAATATTTTGCCACGTTTTCATTTGGAAAATGTAGATTCTCAGTGTCATATATACTGCAATGTATTTTCTGTGATTTCCTTTGATATTATTCATTTATTGTGCATATATTTTATATTCTAAAATATTATGTCATATGTCTGTTTATGGACAGGTTCATACCAGATTGATTTGCAGAATTTGGGCATCGAGGCAACAATTGCATAATTTGTGTATTTTTTTGGCATAATTTGTATTATTGTCAGTTTTATGGTGATTTGTTTCTGGTTCAGGTTTAGCCTTGCAGGTTTTAATATTGCACATGTTCAGTTTTGTGCAATGTGTTGATTTTAGAGTTTGCATGTTTTCTGCAGTTGTATTCTAAGATTTTTCATGTGTGTTGCAAGTTTTTGCAGGTGTTTTTGCATGTGTGTTGCAAGTTTTTTGCAAGTTTTTACAGGTGTTTTTGCATTTGTACTTGGTCATAGTTAATTTCAGTTTTATTTATAATTGGTATACTAGAGAAATTTCTTTCTAGGCAGGTTTTGTTCATTTGTTGTGTTTTCTTGGCATTTAATTTATGTTTTAGGTTACTTTTGGTTGTTTGTCTTTCAAGTATTTGATTATGCACAGATTCTATTATTTTTCTTATCATATAAAATTTATAATGGTTTGTATAAATCATATACTGCATAATTCTGCTATTTTTATTGATTGCAAATTATTCATGCTTATATTTGGTATTATATGCAATATTCAGAAAATAGATCGGATTATAATTGTTTATTTTAAGAAAGATTTGCAATCGAAAAATTAGGTTAGAATATTAATTGCATAATGTTTAGAAAGATTTACAATCTACCAAAATCAAAATGGAACAAACAAAATCGTGTTAAATAAGGCTAAAACGATGTATTTTAGTCAACTACCAAATGAAGCAAAAAATTGACACGTGTACAACGAAATTCCGCGATGACACGTGGCGGCGCAATTTTCGGATTCATTCTCGGGGAGCGTGCCTGTGCAGACGCGATTCTGCTTTAGTTATTATATAGTAGATTATAAGTAAGTTAAGTTCTTTTTCTCCACACGAATATATGTTTTGAAAAGAAATAAAATACACTTGATTTTGTAATATTTGTGGTGAGAAATTATTATTTTTAAAGGTGAGATAACATTCCCTCTATATAATAACAAAATTTGTATCTATCATAACAGGATTTATAATTATTAAAATTTTAATATACATTATATTTCACAATTTTTGTACTAAGTTACCTCTATATAAATGGTCTAATAATATAACGTCAAAATCTACGAAGTCAAATACGTTTCATTGTATTTTTAAAGTCAAATAGTTTAAATCAACATTACAATAAAATTAACTGGGAATATTTGGTTAATCTAACAGTACAATAAAATTGATTGAAATTCGTTCATATTTCAGTTTAAATCAACCATTGATATTAAAAAAGATATAATTTTATTAATTTGAGCATATTTTAATATAACTAAAGTAATAAATTAAATTAAAATAGGTGTGGAAATCCCGAATTATTAAATATAATTTTAAAATAATTTGTAATTGGGGTGTAGAATGATTGAATATATAGAGAATTAGAGATACATTGACATAATCATATTTATAGATAGATGGATACATATTGATATTTACATTTAATCTAACATTATAATAAAATTGATTGGAAATATCTTATTGATATTTTAGTTTAATTCAACTATTGATATTAAAAATGAAATATTTTTTTTCACTTTAATTAGGATATTTTAACATAATTAAATTAATAAAGGCGAGATTCCTATTTGAGTTTTTTGAAGTCAAATAGTTTAAATCAACATTACATTGAAATTAATTGAGAATATTTGGTTGATCTAACGGTACAATAAAATTGATTGAAATTATCTTGTTCATATTTTAGTTTATATCAACTATTGATATTAAGAAAGATATAATTTTATTGATTTTAGGATATTTTAATATAACTAAAGTAATAAATTAAATAGGCGTGTAAATCCAGAATTATGAAATATAGTTTTAAAATAATTTGAATTTGGAGTGACGTAGAATGATTGAATATATAGAGAATTAGAGATAGATAGAGATAATCATATTTATAGATAGATGGATACATATTTATTTTTACATTTAATCTAACGTTATAATAAAATTGATTAAAATTATCTTGTTCATATTTTAGTATAATTTATATCATAAGGGAGACGTAATATTACAAAATATAATAATTAATCTCATTATCTCAAAAGAATTAATTGTTATAATATCTTTTGGAACATAAGTTGGCTTATTTGTTGTAAATAATTATTTTTAATTAAATAAGTTAGCGGTTTTTCTATCCTATGCCCTAAGGGCATAGGTTAATCCTATTTATTTTGAAAACTATTCCCTAAAAGAGATTGTTTAAACCCATCTAAAAAAAAATTAACTTCCTAAAATGATAACACCTAACCACAATTTTCTAAAATAAGGTTCTTAACCTATGCATTAGGTGCATAGGTTAGAAAACCCCATAAGCTATATCTCTTCTAATTACTTAGAGTTGAAGGCAAGTCTTCCTTAAAAATTTAGCCACTTGGCTTAATAATAGATTGACATCTGTACAAAACCTTCCTTCTCCTCCCATTATGCGATTTTTTTCCAAAGTAGGCACTTTTTCGAAACTTATTCCGGATATAGGCTTGGATTGAAACTTATTCCGAAAATAGGCTGTCTTGGGGAGGCTTGGAGTAAGTCGTTGCACAGATAAGCGACTCACCTAAAAAAAGACGCGAAACAAAACAACGACTTTAATTTTATATATATATATATATATGATATAGTCGCGAATTATGCAATTGAAAAAAAAACCAAAATTATAAGTCGCAGCACAATGCAGTGACTCATATGAATATTTTTTTCCGCTTGCATAATCAACGACTATATCATATAATAATCGTAAAAATAAAATAAAATTGGTAAGTCGCTGCACTATGAATATTTTTTTTTTCACTTGCATAATCAGCGACTATATCATATAATAATTTTTTTGGTAAGTCGCGACACAGTGCAGCGACTCATTTATTTTTAATTTTTTTTTCTTGCATAATCAGCGACTATATCATTAAAAACAAAAAAAATAAAAAAATAAAGTCGTTGGCTTATTCAGCGACTCTTCCTTTTTTTTTAAAAAAATAACATATTCGGCTTTGGTTAGAGTCGTTGTTTTGTTTCGCATCTTTTTTTAGGTGAGTCGCTTGTCTGTGCAGCGACTTACTCCAAGCCTCCCAAGACAGCTTATTCTCAGAATAAGTCATTCCAATGCTATATTCGAAATAAGTTTATGAAAAGTGCCTATTTTGAAAAAAAAAAATTCCCATTATGCCCACTATCTCCTGCACGTTCGCAACTCAACTAATCTTTTCCCCTCTAGAATTGCAGGTTTCCCAAATTTCACTTCTTCCTCCTTAACTTACCCCAAATTCATCCTCCTCCTCAACTCAACTAATTAAGTGGAGTTGGTTCTGAATTCATACCAAAATTCCTCTTCTTCCTCCTCAACTCAACTAATTAAGTGGAGTTGGTTCTGAATTCATACCAAATTTGCTCTTTTTCCTCCTAAACTCCCCCTAGCAACACATGTTCCGATCGACCTCCGCGTGCAAACCCACGCCCTGTAGCCGCGTCGTCCGTCGACGCCTACATCCGCCTTCTCCGTAAAATAAAGACACTGATCGCAGCGACATGAAGATTCTTCCATTGCCGCAACTGGATGAGCTCGCTAAGGCTTATGCGGTATTTCTCTATTTCCCTCTTAATAACTCATCGAGTCATCGCCAAACCCCTAATTTATCTTTTCTTTTTTTCTTTTTTCTGGAGGTTTATAAGGTAGTGTTGTTACGAGTTTTCAATTTTCCTTCCATTCGTTGATTATTAGCAAAAGTAATGCTCTTTAATTTTTCCAGTTTTAAGTTTTAGTTTGATGATGTGCTGTGTAAATCGGTTTTTGGAGGCTTTAGATTAATCAAATTACAACGACTTATCATAACTGAACGGCCTAATAAATCCTTCTCTTTAGCATTAGACCCACTATTACATATTTTTGTTCCACTTCCATTAGCATCCACAGGTCTCAAATTTTTCGCCTTTGTTTGAGGATCGACTGATGATTCTGATGCAATATTAACAGTTCCTCCGAGTCCTCAATGCAATTGGGGAAGCAATGTTGATATTCTCTTCTAACCGTTGTTTCCTCTTTCCATAGGATATGAAATTCCCCAGATTCAGCTGGGAAGAGTTGACACTTGACAGGAAAACCGGGTAAGAAACATTGGCAAGTTTTGTATTTTAAGCTTTCTGTCGTGCAAGATAAGTTTGGATGGTAGAATTCTATGCTTATGGTAACACAATCTAAAACAACTCAAATTTGAATTGACTCGAAAGAGTGATGAATTAGTGGGTCTTCGTTTTCTTCATTTTGCTGCATGTTTCTCTGCCGCCCCAAATTTCCCTTTTCATGATTTGGCAATTTACCCTGAAAGTCATGTCAGGCCACATGGGTGTCGCTTACAAATCCATCTCAAAAACCATGATATTGATGTTGAGATTCCTCTTCAACAGTGGTTATGGTGCTGAACAAGGTGAAAAAGTATGTTCATTTTCAAAAACTTTCTCTATCTTGCTTTCTGAATTAGATGTATTTGTGGAACTTTAACACGAACCCTTTTGTTTTCTTATATACCAATACTTTGGAATTGTAGTAAGTCATAAGTTTTCTGAGTTTCGCGTGGTGTTGCAGCCACGTCTGTGCTGTTGTTTCTACATTAGGAGGGAGGCTGACCGGTGGTGACATCTTTATGCTGGATTTATTATTTTGTTGTTTGTATTGGGGGAACCTATTGTTGGTGCATTGTGAAGAGGTTGATAGCATGTGTCCATCGTAAGCGTGTGGTATTGACGAGATCAGTGCTTTCATGCCAAAAGAAGAGGTCATCGTGTGTCTGGAAATCATCCAAAACTGATCCCCTGCGACGTCTCTTCCATGCAATGTAGTTGCTGATATCAATCCTTATCTACACCAACGAGCAGACTTATTTGGTAAGCTCTTAAATGTTACTGATACTTTTGATTGGTTACCTTAATTCAACATATACGTTTAGAATCGATATACTAAATTCTCCTGCGTAACATCGAGATTGAACATCAATAGGACAAGTACAAAGGCATTATTTCCAACTATTGTCTTGAAAATGTTTTATACGAGTTATCATTATGACTTGCCTCTTCAGAATTTTAGTAATTGATTTATACAAGTTGCCTTTAAAGGGTTCTCTCCATTTCCAACTATAGCACTTTTAGTGATATAAATGTTCTAATTCCTTGTCGGGAATTTGTTTCTCATAGAGAAGGTGAAACCCAAAAGATGGATCAACATCAATTTACCCAGAATGTGGTAAATTGGCGTTTGGCTCAAAGGAATTGTAAGGGATCAAAAGAAAGATAAAGATTTCAAGGATTGTTTCCGATAATTATGGGTATAGATTATGAACTTAATATACTATGATTTCTTATATTGCTCTTTGTAAGTTTGGATGGAGTGATATTTTTATGCTTTAGTCTATGGGATGGGTAGTTACGTTTGAATTGGTATTCTATACAAATAGCTAGGATTTAGCGGTTCTAAAGGACAATGTCATAAGGGTCATTTTCTATTGCTGAAGCCTTTGAGACACCTATTATGCACTTTTTGTATTATTGTGATCCTTGGTTTTTTTTTGGGGGAAAACACCAACGGTTTAATCTTGTGGAAGTTCTTAATATTTTTACTTGTATTTCTATCAATATGTTTATACTATGTGATTTTGATATATTTTGTGAGAATGTTGTTTGTCTATATTATATTTGTCAATTCAAATTGTTATTTGATATTGTCATTACTCATTAGTTGTATCCAATCTTCCTAAACATCTTACTCATTTTGGGATCAAACAAAATTATGTCGTTGCTTTAATTCAGATATCTTATTTATTATTGTTGTAGGCTCGTAGCCCATGAGTTATTTAAAAAATCCAGTACCGGCAAACTCATTTATCGGTTAAACTAAATTATATAACAAGTAACTTATTCGCAAACTCATTGTTAAATTAACCCGTGCATGGCACGAGAGTTACACTAGTATATAATTAAATTGGATACACTCTTATAATTTTCTTCTAAAAGGATAGATCATGTGGCGGATTATGATTGGATGGATAATGACACATATGCAAATTGAACGTGGTGGCAACACATATGATTTAGGCCTCTCCTTTAGTATATATATAGATTTCAAAGATTATTTATATAATTTTTTGCTTTATTAGATTTTTCTTATTTGTAAATAATATTATTTATAATATACTTTTACCTTATTAGTTACATGAATTCTTGTAGTTTTAATACTTAAATTTATATAATTGATAACATACAATTGAACATAATTGATAATATATGATTCATGATGCAAAAGTGGTAATATATATTAAAAATATTTGAAATAAATATGTAATACTATAAAAACCATTTTTTCCCTTTTAATTACATATACTTAACATTCTCATTACTCAAATCTAAAGTTATATGTCTTTTTATTCAGTTATTTGTATGAAATTTCTAATTTATTTTTCATTTTCATATATAAATCCGCGTATATACTTTCAATTCTAATCATACAAAAACCTTATCATCATATGTTTTAAGAGATTGAGCTTATAATATACCATATTGTTTTTCGTAAATATATTTAATAATATTTAAATTCCAATTTTATTAACCAAGCTTGTGTAAGGCACAAGGTCATATGCTAGTATATATGATAGACACGGAAAATATGATGTCCATCAACGTGTAATGTTTACACAGATGTGCTGATGCGCCCCTGCCCACCATGACGGCCACCGAGGAAGAAGAAGCTATGAGCATTCGCTCAGAAGGGCCAATAACAAGATCACGCGCCAAAGCCATCGTCAACGCGACACAATCCACGGTTGTCCGCGTCGTCGCCAGCCAAGGCACACAAGAGACCGCGTTCTCTTTGAAACGCCTTCAACCAAGCCCAGAGAACGCGTTCTCTATCTTTCTTCTCTCGACCAACTCAGGAACGCGCGCGTGACTTGGAATGTTACAAGTGTGGAGGCAGAGGGCATATCCAGAGAAATTGCCCAAACAATAAGAAAGTCCTCTTCTCCACAATCTCCGCGGGATATGAATCTTATGAGGAGGAGGACACACCCCTTGAGACCATCGATGAAGGGTTCGAGGATGACGAGGAGACTTACACCTATGAAGCCACCGCGTTGCATGAAGGTACAACTCTGAGTCTTGTCACGCGACGTCTCCTCACTGTCAAGGAAGCCACTCTTGGTGATCAACGCGAGAATCTGTTCCACACGCATTGCTTGGTCAAGACTGCGTCCTTGAGCGTCATCATTGATGGAGGCAGTTGTTGCAACATCATTAATGAAAAGGTGGTCGCTCATTTCAACCTGTCAACCACTCCTCACCCACAACCATACGGACTATAATGGATTTCATCGAGTTTTGGTAACACTATAACTCGTCAATGTCTCATTTCATTTTCCATTGGTCAATATACAGATTCTGTCCTATGTGATGTCATTACTATGGACGCCACACATCTTTTGTTGGGGCGTCCCTGGCAATTTGACAGGCGCGTTCTTCACGATGGCTATTTAAACACTTATGTGTTTACTTACCACGGGAAACGCATCACGCTCTTATCGATGTCACCTCATGAGATTTTACAGGACCAGGTTGAGCGTGATCGACAGAAGGCAATGAAAGCCTCCAAGAACCAGAGTCCAAGTAGTACGCGTTCTTCCACCGGATGCGAGGTCGCGTTCACCGACAACGCATCCCCTGATCAAACGCGTCCCACTGAAGGGCCGTAGAACACGCCCAAGTCCACCAAGTTGAAAGGCACTTGTGAGCACAGACTGCTGCTGGCGCGACCAAGCGACCTCATTGCCCCCTTGAATGGCAAGGCCCCATGTTTCCTCTTAGTGCCTTCGCGTTGCAACCCAGAGAGCCCTATCCAGGAAGCTTTGCCATACACGATCTCTGAGCTGCTCGATGAGTTCACATACTTATTCCCAGAGGAGCTTCCCCAGGGCCTTTCACCTTTGCGAGGCATTGAGCACCAAATTGACTTGGTGCCTGGTGCCTCCCTTCCCAATCGCGATGCCTATCGCGTTGGCCCAGATGAAACCAAGGAGCTACATCGCCAGGTCCAAGAACTTCTGGATCGCGGCTACGTAAGGGAATCTCTAAGCCCTTGCGCGGTCCCAGTGATCCTGGTCCCAAAGAAAGATGGCTCATGGCGCATGTGTGTCGACTGTCGCGCCATCAATCAGATCACAGTCAAGTACAAACATCCAATACCGAGACTCGATGACATGCTCGATGAGTTGCATGGCGTGACACACTTCACCAAAATTGACTTGAGGAGCGAATATCACCAGATTCGCATGAAAGAGGGTGATGAATGGAACACCGCGTTCAAGACCAAATACGGGCTGTATGAATGGCTAGTCATGCCATTTGGTCTCACCAACGCGCCGAGCACCTTCATGCGACTCATGAACCATGTGTTGAGGGAATTTCTAGGGAAATTTGTGGTAGTTTACTTTGATGATATTCTTGTGTATTCGCGTAGTCTTGAAAATCATGTAAAACACCTTAGGCTTGTGTTAGAGTGCTTGAGACGCGAACAATTGTATGCCAATCTTGGCAAGTGTCGTTTTGCATCTGACACTACGAACTTTCTGGGCTACGTGGTCTCAAAAGATGGACTCCACGTAGATGAAGACAAAGTGAAGGCCATCTGGGATTGGCCAACACCCACTACACCGACAATGGTGAGAAGCTTCCTTGGCTTAGCAGGCTTCTACAGGAGATTTTTTCGCAACTTCAGCTCCATCGCCGCGCCCCTCCATGAGCTCACAAAGAAAAACGCCGCGGTGAATTGGAAGGACAACCACAATCACGCGTTCAACGCGTTGAAAGATGCCTTGTGCAACGCGCCGCTACTTCAACTCCCAGACTTCACAAAACACTTTGAAGTAGAATGTGACGCGTACAATATATGGATTGGTGGAGTCCTCCACCAAGAGAAGAAGCCCATCGCGTTCTTCAGCGAGAAGCTAACTGGGGCAACTTTGAATTACCCCACTTACGACAAGGAGCTTTACGCGCTTGTTCGCGTCCTCAAGACATGGCATCACTATCTATGGCCACGCGAGTTCGTGATCCACTCGGACCACGCGGCCATCAGCTATCTAAAGATTCAAGCACATCTAAACCGCCGCTATGCTCGTTGGGTGGAATTTATGGAGACGTTTCCCTACGTCGTCGTGCATAAAAAAGGTAAGGAGAATGTGGTCGCCGACACCCTTTCTCGTAGGTATGTTCTCCTTACTCATCTTCAGTCTAAACTTCTTGGCTTCGCGTTGATTAAGGATTTATATCTGATTGATCCCTTCTTTAAGCCAATTGTAGAACACTGTCTTAGGGACCGCGAGTTTGAGACATATTTCTTTCATGAGGGGTACCTGTACAAAGCAGGGCGTTTGTGCATTCCTAGCTCGCCTATTAGAAAACTCCTCATCTAGGAAGCCCATGAAGGACGCGGTCATTTTGGGGTCACCAAGACTTTAGTTGCTCTTCGCGAGCATTTTTTTTTGGCCGCGCATGACCACCCAAGTGACGCGATATTGCACCAGTTGTGTCCCGTGTCAACGCTAAATCTACCTCTCATCCCTATGGTCTCTACACGCCTCTACCCATCCCTTTAGACCCTTGGGAAGATTTGTCTATGGACTTCATCACAGGTTTGCCTCTCTCTCGAAAGGGTAAGGATTCAATCTTTGTAGTTGTGGACAGGTTTTCCAAAATGGCCCATTTTATCGCGTGTAAGACCACACACTCTGCTAGTGAGATCGCCGCGTTGTTATTTGACAACGTGGTCCGTTTACATGGGATACCAAGGACTGTCGTGAGTGATCGCGATACCAAATTTATAGGCCTTTTCTGGAGAACCCTTTGGGGAAAATTGGGTATCAAACTCTTGTTTTCCACTAGTTACCATCCCCAAACAGATGGCCAAACTGAGGTCACCAATAGAACCCTAGAAGCCCTCCTTAGGACCATGCTCAAAACCAACCCAAAGCGTTGGGAGGACTTACTTGCAATTGTTGAGTTTTCTTACAACAGGTCTAGGCACTCCGCAACGAAGCTCACTCCGTTCGAGGTGGTCTATGGCAGAAACCCTCTGACTCCTATGGGCATGATGCCGCGTCCTTTGAAGGATAATGAGTACCCTAGCGCGGCCAACCGCGCCGCGATGATCCAGGATCTACATCAGCGAACGCGGGAGCAGCTGGAACGCCGCGCTGATCAATATGTCACACAGCACAACCGTGGGCGCCGCCGCGATATATTTGCCCCAGGGGACTTGGTATGGGTGCACCTTCGCAAAGGCCGTTTTCCAGCTAAACGCAAATCCAAGCTGGCCCCACGTGGTGATGGCCCTTTCCATGTTGTGAAGGCAATTGGGGACAACGCATACGAGATCGCGCTGCCACCAGACTACGGTGTTCACGCGACCTTCAACGTCGCCGATTTGGAGCCTTATGTGGAGCCAGAATTCGATGATGGTGAAGCGGGGATGCTTCACAGCCAAGTGGGGGAGGGTGATGCACCCCTGCCCACCATGACGGCTACCGAGGAAGAAGAAGCTATGAGCATTCGCTCAGAAGGGCCAATAACAAGATCACGCGCCAAAGCCATCGTCAACGCGACACAATCCATGGTTGTCCGCGTCGTCGCCAGCCAAGGCACACAAGAGACCGCATTCTCTTTGAAACGCCTTCAACCAAGCCCAGAGAACGCGTTCTCTGTCTTTCTTCTCTCGACCATCCAGTGAACGCGCTCTTTTGAATTGAATGTAATATCCTGAGGCATTAATTACTTTAGTTTTTATTTTGGGGCGTGTGTTCCACGCGTGTCGCGTGGGCTGGCCCATCCGAGTCTCGCTATGAACTATAAAAGGTCATCTCGACCTTCTTTACTAGGTTACGTCATAATTTAATCTAAGCTTTTGTCGAGAGCCATTTGCCTCCATCCTTAGATCTGACGTCAAACACCTCTCTTACTTCTCATCCCCATTCCTCCGCTGTCGACGCTACGGCCTCCACTCGACCTTCATCGAGTTAATCCAACCCCGCTGCCGACGCTACGACCAAATCACTCGATCCCTTTCGAGCCTATCTCCTCCGCTGCCGACGCTACGGCTTGTTCTCCATCTCGAGTCCCCAGTCCAACAACGCGTTCCACCGTCCCAAACCCCATTCTCGACGCATGCGACTTCCCACCAAGATCAGAGATCCGGCATCACAAGCAGGAACGCATCATGTGCATACAGTGGACTTCTAGTATTAATCATCAGTAGCATTGACCAAAGTTGATTGATCAAGTGTGTATTGATGTCACCACAGTACAAACAAATATACATCATAAGAACAAACAAATATGCACCAATGTAGCAATATGCACTACAGTGATGTGCATTGTAGCAATGTGCACCACAATCTAAACAAATGCGTACTATTATATGAACAAATATGCAACGCAGTACAAACAAATGTACACCACAATATGGATATTTATTGTTCGCACAGTTTGTATGAAAAACACAGTTCACACTTGAATAATATCTTGATTATTCACACAGTTTGTCTGAAAAACACAATTCACACCTGAATAATATTTTGATAGACATTGATGTTATCTTTTGTTTAGTCTAATTATTTAATTGAACATACATCATTTTGTCCCAAAAATGTTGGATTATGCATTAACCTATATACTTCATCTCCAAAATATCATCGTTTTCATATAAGGATGGTTCTTTCCTGGGGAGCGTTCTCACCTGAGCGCTTCCCACAAAACAATATATAATTGGTGGGAAGCGCTCATGTGAGAACGCTCCCCGGATGACAATCACCCTTATATGAAAACGATGATATTTTGGTGAATTTGGTCAATTTTTTTTGT
Organism: Rheum nobile; assembly: GCA_027886185.1. Taxonomy (NCBI): domain Eukaryota; kingdom Viridiplantae; phylum Streptophyta; class Magnoliopsida; order Caryophyllales; family Polygonaceae; genus Rheum; species Rheum nobile. Next base: position 4,433,828 of record WOAB01000648.1, read on the forward strand.
TTTTTTTTTCAAGCCTTTTTTTTTGTCAAACTTGTATTTACCTTATAACTCAAAATGCATATATAGTATAATTCGAAATGCACATACAGTAAAATTTAATGCATTAATGCACATTTAGTATAACTCAAATGCACGTATAGTTCATAAATGCACATCAAGTTATATCCAATGAAATCCAAACGCACACATAGGAGAGAGACTTTTGACTTTAGTATTAGTAATATTACTAATATTAAAGTCAAAAGTCTATCTCCTACGTGTAAGCCAGTTAGCTAGCTATGACACATATGCATATTTTATTTGTCATTTACCATCTTATCCTTCATAATTTTTCATATTTACTTAAGCTAGATACTTTACTTTTTTTGCAATATACTACCTACCTACCTTAATTATAATTATAATATATTCCTATATATTGCTTAACTTTATAATTTATGGAAAGTATAATTTTATAACATGTGGATCCCATTAATTGCAATGTACTTATTATTATTTCATATGGCAGTGTATAGATAATATGTAAAATAATTTTGTATTTAAGATTTTATATAATATTTTTTAATTAAGTTTATCTTTTGTAAATTAAGATTTTAATTTTCTTTCATATTGTTATTCTATTTTTTATCCAATTCGTGATGTTTGCAAACAATTTGATTACCCTTTGACAATTCATTTAGTAAAAAACATAAATGCATGATATGACCACAAAATAATGAGAACATGAGTAGATATAGAATTGGGTTCAGGTGAAACAATTTTTTACAATAAAATACAATTATCAATGTAAATCATCAGATTAAAATTTGAACGTATGAGATTAAATGAAATGTAAATATAATAAGTTACAATACACTTGTTTCATGGGAAAATTTTCTTTCTTTTCCTTGTGATTGAGTTTTCTTTCTCCCATTTCACACAATAAAGGAAATTTATATTTTAAGTATTAATGAAAATTTTATTTCTGCCATTTCACATAATCTATACACATATACTAAAGCTAGCTTTTCTTTTATTTCATATGTGTGAGCCTATATGTTGGTGAATCCTATTTGCACCGGGTTGCAGAGCCTGACACGCACCGGCTGGCGCGCGGCGGCGGCGGTGCCGACGGTGGATCGATCGAGTCGTACAAATTTTTGGGTTGAGTTCGGGTCGGGTTTAGGTCGAGTCGGGTTCTTCTTTGGTATTTAAAATTATATCGAGTCTTAAAAAATATCGAGTCAGGTTCGGGTCGAGTCGGGTTCTTAAAATTCACCGAAAAATTGTGATTGAAATCCACCGAAAGTAATTCATTCACGGACGCAACAATAATTCTGATTGAAATCCACCGCATATTCTACCCTAAATCCATCACCGACGTCCATTAACAGCGAGATCGTCCATCACCGGCGAGATCGAACTCTCGATACCACCACCGCGCGGTGGCGCCAGATCGAACTCCCTCCACGCGGCGCTAGGGCACCCATCACCGGCCTACGGCGGATTCCGCTGGCACCCACCGTCGGCCGACACTCACTGCCGCGCGGAAGTGAGTGCCGCGCGCCACTGACACGGTGCAAATAGCACCGTGTCAGGGCGCAAGTAGCGTCACCGCTATATGTTATGCTAAGTAGGCAAATTTAAATGTCATTTTACTACTTTGTCCTTCTTATTTTTTACAATTATCTTCCACCTGCATCAAATATAATGTTCGTGGATATATTACCAAACATAGTTCATTTTACCAAATTAATGTCGGTGTGTATATTACTTGCTATGTAATTTGGGATTTATGAAGCCACTAATTAAGCTACTACTTAGTATTTTTTGGCTTAATATGGTATACAGAGAAACTATAAATTGAAATATATGTTATATTATTTCATGACTATATTACTTAAATTTTTGTTACCTTATATGGAATAAACCATTCTCATACATATCTGCAAAAGAAACTTAATTTGTTTAACCGTCTAATCCTTACTTTAATAACATACGGTTTTATTTAAGTAGCTTAATCCTTTCCTAATTTTTTAGCATCGTAAAATTTCTTACCGTTAAATATATAAGTTATATTTATCCAAACTCATGCAGGACACGAGGACATGTACTAATTTTTATTCTAAATATAAATGCTTAAGTCCTCTGAAAAACTTAAGATAATCTAAGTAAGTAATACCTAATAAGATCTTTTTTAGACTAAGATTGTTAGTCAAGTAAAGATATTTAGTACTCGGGAAAAATAAAATAGAGGTGATATTCGTTCCATAAACCCAAGAAATTAGAAAATGTTATCCGATTATGTATGTACATACTCCTTTCTTAAATCACAAGCATATCTAATATTAATAATTAAATCGTTGGGATTCATTGGTTAGGCACTTAGGCCTATTTAAGGCATCATGCGCTTGAGAATATTGGGTGCGTAGAAGGTGTTGTTCATGGTGGAACGTCGATCGGTGGCTCCAAACAGCCTATCTCGCTGTCTCGATCATGCCCCTGATGTCACCTTCTTATATAGGTGTCGTCGATGACAACAATGACACCCTTTGGCATAAGCAACATAAATGTTAAAGGGATGTTCTTGTTGCTTTCGGCGGCACAAAAGAAGATGTTGTCACGTGCATGGTGCTCAACCACGAGGTGTGGCTACGGTGATGAAACACAAGAAATTTTGTCTTCGTACAAGAATTGTACGTGGTTTTATACTACGGTCTTCTTTTTCCACTCCGTAACGTCCAACCTTCTTGTTGTAAAATTCTTGGTGTCTAGGCCGGAATTTGACATGTAAAGTACTTTCATTCATTTCTACTTTGAATATATATGTGAAAAGTTTTTTTATGTGATAATGTTTCTCTTCTATAAATAAGAGCCAAGTTCTTTTGTAGAGTCAATTACTCCCCTACTCCAAAGAAAACTAATTAAGTTTGAATTAAGATTGATTATCACATATGCTTCACATTTCCCACACTTATAGTTATATGACTTGTTCGAAGCTATTAGGTTAAACCTATTGTGATCGAGGGCCAACCATGTATCCTCCGGCAAGAGCCATCCGCCTCCGAGACCTATTGTGATCGAGGGCCGACCATGTATCCTCCGGCAAGAGCCATACGCACATCTATATCTATCTATATATTATACTAAAGCCATAATTATCTCTCCTACGTGTCAATTCGTAAACTTTGTCACATAGACAAATCTCAAAGTACAATTACGATATTATCCTTCTATAATTTTGATATTTACATATTCTATTACTTATCTACTTATTTTTACCTAAACTAACTTACCTTAATTATATTGATAGTATGATCTCAAAGATTGTTTATATATTATATTTTTGCCTTATTAGATTCTTCTTATTTGTAAATAATATTATTATAATATACTTTTATCTTATTAGTTACGTTATTTCTTATAGTTTTAATACTTAAATTTATATAATTGGTAACATACAACTGAACATAATTGGTAATATATAATGCATGATGCAAAAGTGGTAATATTGATTAAAAATATTTGAAATAAATATGTAATATGATATAACCATTTTTCCCTTCTAATTAATTATATAAAATTAACATTCTCATTACTCAAATCTAAACTTATATGCCTTCTTATTCAATTATTTGTATGAAATTCCTAATTTATTTTTTATTTTTATAGACAAATCCGCGTATATACTTTCAAATCTAATCATACAAAAAACTTATCATCATATATTTCAAGAGATTGAGCTTATAATATACCATATTATTTTCGTAAATATTTAATAATATTTCAATTCCAAATTTTATAACCAAGCCCGTGCAAGACACAGTGTCATATACTAGTATATATGATAGACACATAAATTATGATGTCCATCAACGTGTAATTTTTACACAGATGTGCACTATAGTGGACTTCCAGTATTAATCATCAGTCTTTGATATTAACCAACATTGACCAAAGTTGATTGATCAAATGTGCATTGATGTTACCACAGTACAAACAAATATACATCATGGAACAAACAAATATGCACCAATGTAGCGATATGCAGTGCACTATAGTGATGTGCATTATAGCAATGTACACCACAATATAAACACATGTGTACCATTGTATAAACAAATATGCAGCGCAATACAAACAAATGTACACCACAATATGAATGTTTATTGTTCGCACAATTTGTATGAAAAACACAGTTCACACTTGAACAATATCCTGATAGACATTGATGTTATTTTTTGTTTAGTCTAATTATGTAATTGAACATGAAGCACTTTATCCCAAAAATGTTGGATTATGCATTACCTATATACTTTATCTCCCACAAAACAATATATACTTGGTGGGAAGCGAGAACTCTCCCCAAATGAGAACCACCCTTATATGAAAACGATGATATTTTGGTGAATTTGGCCAACTTTTTTTTTTCCAAGCCTTTTTTTTTAATCAAACTTGTATTTACCTTATAAACTCAAAATGCATATATAGTATAATTCAAAATGCACATACAGTAAAATTCAATGCATTAATGCATATTTAGTATAACTCAAATGCACGTATAGTTCATAAATACACATCAAGTTATATCCAGATGCACATCCAATGAAATCCAAACACACGTCTAGTTATATATACAAATACAGGTTCAGTTATGTCGAATGGAAAATCCTACATAATCCAAATTCACATCACGTTATATAATGCACATCACGTTATAACCATATACACATACACAATAAATCCAAATACACATATAGTTAAAATGCACCAACATAACCCAAATGCACGTATAGTTATATCCAAATGCACATTCAATTATATCCAAATGCATTTGGATTGTACACTGTGTGCATTTGGATTATACAGTATGTGCATTTGAATTTTTGAAGCAAACACAATTGGATTGTACATTATGTACATTTTAAAATTTTAAGACAAACACAAGTTTGATCGAGGGAAAATATATAGCAACATGTGCATTTTAAACTTTTAAAGCAAATACAAGTTGGTACAAAAAAATAGTATCGATTGAACTATATATACTGTTACAATATACACTATATGCATTTGGATTGTTTGTATTTTCATAATACAAGTTGGTAAAAAAAATAGTATCGATTGAACATGTGCTTTTGTAATATACACGCATTTGAATTGTTTGTATTTGCATTTGAAATCTTTAAGAAGAACACAAGGTGAATGTAATAAAAAAAAACGCCGATCAATGGCGGACACCGAGCAGTCAACGAAGGAGACCGGTCGGTCAATGCATGAACACGTCGAAAAGAAGTTAAGATCTCTAATATATAATATGCAACACAATCTTTCTTAAATAATGTTTTTAAAATAAACTTGAGACATAGGTTAGGAAAAACGTAAATGATAACACCTATGCAATTATTACAAGAGTTGATAGCACCTAAAAGTAACTATGCCAATCCTAAAACTGTCAACTGGGAATTCCCTCAAAAAAATTGTCAACATGACTGGACAAGTAAAAACGCTGAGACATAGTTTATAACATAATTAAGATGAACAAATTGTATGACACAATCAAATAAAGTAGGATCCCTGAATTTCTCATATAGTGATATGGTATACCAACACGATATAAATAGAAGAGGGAAAATAAACAAATAAATCCATCTGATCATAACAATGTCAAATTACCATGGCTTCCCCCTCGCCTTTGTATGCTAATTTCTCAGGGTGAACAGAATCTACAAAGCATGCATCTCTAGGGTGGTGCCCTGATGATCGTTCTCCTTGTTTGTTGCTGAGGAAGAGGTGGCGTCTGCAGCCGAGTCCTTTCTGGCACCCCTGTCAGCGCTCATTTCCTGGACAGGAGGCGGATTAATCACCGTCATTCCCATGTCAGCATCATCAGAAAGCCTGGCCTTCATCTCCCTGTGCTCCTGGCACAGGGCACACCAGTGGAAGCAGCAGTGAACCAGGCAGGGGTCACATGGAGAGTTCTGCAAATTTTATATCAAACAATTGCCACATACTCATCAAGTTCAGGATATTTGAGAATAATGCATCCAGTGTTTATGTATCACAATGGTGGACGTATACACACTTTCTATAAAACTCTGCTTTGAGAGCACTTTGGGACTTCTTGAAGCCAAAAAAGAAGATCGGATCAGGAAATAAGCCTTCAACATAACATCAACCAATACCTTAGCAATTCGGCATTAAGAATTGTAAGAGTGATTTACAAGAAGAAGGTACAGATATCACTATACTAAATCATTTACAAATGGAAATGTGAAAGACAGCCAATGATAATAAACAGAGAATAATGACTGTTTTTTTATGGGTAAAATAGTTTGCGCCCAAAAGCACGAATTCCATAAAGCATAGAAATAAGTGTTTACTATTGCATTAATGTCAAGATGAACAATACAAGATAAGCAGGATTTTTTCCAAGAAAAAGTGTACAGAGTGGGGATCAAGTATACTCTGGAGTTCATGTGTACATACACAGGCCATTTGCATCCTGAAAGGATAACTAATAGCAGTCATTGATTTATAGAGCTCAACAAATTTGTTGATTATCTAATTCACTAAGCTGGCTTGATCCATTAGTATATATCTGGTGGGACTAAAAATATTTACTAGGTTCTTTTTTTCTTTTCTGAAGCTTTTGAAACAGGTTTCTAGATAGGGTTACTACAAAAACAGCATTATCACAGTGACAACATGGAGTCATAACTTGACCAACAAAAAGAAAATGAGATGCATTGATTGGAAATACAAAGCTACGCCGAAGAATGCTAATGGAGGGAAATGTTTTAAGTAGCACAGATATGTATGTGTGTAAAAGAAAGAGTAGATTTAATCACAGAAAGCCACAAATGATTTAAGTAGGCACAGATATAATACAAAAAGGCAACATTTTTATAAGAATGAAGAACTGAATCACCTTAAGATGGTACTTCCTCTGTAAGGTTTGACGACCAAGACCAGTGTAAATCCCGCACATCCACCAAGCAAAAAAGAGGCCCTCACAGATCAGAAACGACGTCCTAGGATCAATACCATGGAAGATTGCTGTAGCCACCGCAAGAGCCATGCCACCTTCAACACAAACAGCATGGCAAATGCAGGGTGTAGTCCATGGGGTGTCATCTCTCAGATTTTCAATATTCTCACCAAACAGAACACATGGACAGAAAAGCCCTTTCCAGCCTGTTGAGTTGGGCAAATTAGACTTAAGTCATAAGCAGCAACCTGAATACATATGCTACAAGAGGCAGCAAGCTGTATGGTTCATGTTTGAGAAATAAGACTATTTCAAGCCAACAAAACAAATCCTCTCCAAGCAACTGATATAAGCAATATATTTAGTGGAACAGCCTCTCATTCTTTTCATCTACATGCATAAAATTCATTTTTTTTTGCAGCAAAATGTCTACTTAAGCACTGAAAAAAGCCAATTTTTTTTTTTAAAAAAAATCACAAATTGCAAACTCTCATGTGCTTGTACAAATATTTCAGAACATCACAAATTTGCAGGAATTCAGGTTCAAAAGATAAAAGGAGAAAGTAAATGAAAAGAATATGTGCATAGGATAAGTCCCTAGCTACTTACAACTTTGAGTATCTTCAGCACAGCCAAAAATCCCACTACTCCAAGGTTCATCAGCTGGGGGCTCATAGCTTTCAGGTAAAGCCTGCCCGCATTCAGTGCACTTGTGAACATTCAGCTGTTCATACACCACCATTAGACATTCAGAGAACTATCAGGTTCAACATTATCCCCACACCTATAAAGATTAAATTGAGACACCCAAATTATATGACCAATCTATGCACAAATGCAAATGGCACTGGGAAACAGAAATGACGTTTTTTATCAATATGCCTGACTCTATTGACATGATCAAATGCAGCAAGCCCGTTAACATGTAATAATTCTCAAAACAAGAAGCAATTAACATCTTCAAATTTAGTAGAAAGCACATTGGCCTTGGTTACAAGTAACAATAAAATTTTGATCTATAATCCAACAATTTCTTTCCTCCTCTAAACTGCAACTCTGCCAGCACCCCAAAGATCTGTTGGTGGGAAGAAAATGTTGCACTTCTATCTAAGTTCTCTACATGTTGAATTTGGATCCAACTCAATCCCCCAATTTTAAACATACACCCGAGGGTGATTGTGACAAGATCGAGATTTTTGAGGCAAATCATACCAAAACCCCTTCCACGATATAGAATTCCTGCCCTCTACAACTAGAACTCAAATCGAACAGTTTGGGAGAAAGAGAAGAGAACCTGGGATGTGGAAATTGGCTGATTGAGCTCACCAGGCTTGATCTCCTCCAAGGGTGCTTGCTCTTTGGTCAACTTCACATAATGTGATGCTCTCGTGCCGTCCGCCATTGCCGCAATCTTGTGTACGATCAGAATTCCAAGTCCAAATTAAAGAAGCCACAAGAATTAGAGCCGCGGAACCAACATAGAATACGGAAAAAACAGGGAGAGAAATCGAAATTTGGAAAGGGGGTGAAATGGAGTGCCCTAACTAATGAGAGATCTCTAGACTCTAATCCTTACCAGTTCCTTCGCTTCGAAGGGGTTTGGAGATTTCTCGTTGACCCGTCTCTGGCTTTACTTTGACTATATTTTTTTTATAACCCTCTTCCTTCTCCTCCCGGGTTTATACGCCTAACTTTTTAACCCATTGTTCTTTTCTCAAAAAAAAAATTTAAACAAAAATCAAGATATGGATCAAGTTGTAAATTATTATTAAATTAATAAGTGTTACAAAAAGATACTTCTATTGAGGAAAAGTATCAATAAATCACCTAATTTATCAAAAATAATAAAATACCATATCTTGTAAGTTCTAACCCATCACCTACTCAATACCTAACTAAAACTATGTGTAAGATTTTGACGTAGGAAGGCTGACTGCGCGCATTGAAGACGAAGTTGATCGTTGCAAGGGTTCGTCCGGTCTTGCGCAGATTTGGCGTTTGGTGTCTGATTGACGCCCATAATATGTTTTCGGGAAGCGGACCGGCCCAACAAGTCCAAGATCGTTTTAAGCCATCCGAGATCGTTTTAAACAAAAATCAAGATATGGATCAAGTTGTAAATTATTATTAAATTAATAAGTTTTACAAAAAGATACTTCTATTGAGGAAAAGTATCAATAAATCACCTAATTTATCAAAAGTAATAAAATACCATATCTTGTAAGTTCTAACCCATCACCTACTAATGGGCTTTTTAAGCCATCCGAGATCGTTTCGGGCCTCAAAGCAGCGTTTTAGTATTTTTCGCAATTTATATTTTATTTCGGTTTCGCTTTATTTTCGCGTTAGGGTTTCGTTATCATATTTAAACACTTTTCGAATGTTGGCAGATGTTATATTTTATTCAATCAAACCCTAAGAGTTTTCTCTTATTTTCTGGTGGATTCCAGAGCTTGTTCTTCGAGTTCGTCGCTTGCGAACTTGTTTTCGATCCAGGTTTAGCGCTTGCTAATCCTTCACGTTTCCTACTGCGTCAGGTGGTATCAGAGCATGCCTTCTCCTGTCTCTTTTCGTTACTTGATTCGCCATGGGAGATCAACCGGTGACCAGAGCAGATCTAGAAGGGGTTACTGCGGCCTTTACCACAGCCCTTACTGCTTTGACGGCACAGATGAATACGTTGACGACCCAGATGAACAACAACAACAATAACGACGGTCAACGACGAGGCAGGAGAGAAGAGTTGAACGGAGTTCTGCGAGGCAGGAACAATCATGTTGCCGAGAGTTCTAGTTCGGAGGAAGATGTGGATGACGACGATCACCACGAAGTTGCATGTAATCCCCAGAACAATCACGATTACCGTGTGAAGGTTGATATTCCATTGTTCTACGGAACCATGGGAGTGGAGGAGTTTCTGGATTGGCAGATCGACGTTGATAGGTTTTTCGACGTCATGGGCGTCCCTGAGAACAAGCAGGTTAAAATGGTGGCGATCAGGCTGAAGAGTATTGCTGCTGTGTGGTGGGATAAGCTTGTTGTTCAGAGGCAGAGACAAAGGAAGGGACCAATCAGAACTTGGAGACGAATGAAACAGTTGATGTTGGAGCGGTTTCTACCAGAGGATTATGAGCAGATTCTATACAAGATGTATATTGAATGTGTTCAAGGAAGGAGGACGGTGACAAAGTACACGGCTGAATTTCTACGTTTCTCTGAACGCAACGATCTAGGGGAGACGGAGAGTCAGAAAGTGGCCAGGTACATCAGTGGACTGAAGGGTTCGATACAGGAGAAGATGGGCTTGCAGACTGTATGGACCGTGACAGAGGCTTCTAGCTTGGCCTTAAAGGCCGAATTGATAGAAAAGTCCCCTCGTGGCTTTTCATATTTCTACAGATACGCATGATAAGCGGTATTTTACATAGCGCAACTAGTAATTATTAGCATATTATTGAGGAGATTTGGATTTGATTTATGGGATATTTCTGTAATCCGGAGAAAAGGTGAGAAGTGGTTAAATCATAGGATTTACAGAGTTTTGGAGGTAAGTTGGTGTTTGAGGTGCAGAGCTGCATTATGGATGTTTTTGGAAGCACTTACGAGTTGAAGACGGTGCCCGAAGTCATATAGGAAAGCTGGTGATCAGAAGACAGAAGTTGTTGGAGTGGAGACCGTGAGCTGACGCGACTAATGGCGACCAGCGGTTAGCAGATTTCCAACAGAACCTTGGGGAGCATAAACCGCGATCCCCCGCGATCGCGGTTGGTCGCGGTTTTCTGAGCAACTGAACAACTTTCGATTTTCTCCAACTGCTGGGCCATTTCGTTTTGTTTAATTGAGCAGGTATTTAAGGGGCTCGGATTAGGGTTTAAAATGACGGCCGGGAGAGCTAGCCTGGGGGCTAATCTTTCTTTTTACTCTCAAGAACACTTAGATTTCTTTTCTCTCTTTTGGATTGGAATTGGTTGTGAAGAACTAATTTCCTGTTTTGCCTAGCATGGAAGCACAAAGTTAACTCGGTTGTAAGGTTCATTTCTCTTGTTCATCCCTTGTTGGATTTGATATTAATTTCCTTGAGCATATTTCAGATTTCTATATTTTTGACTAGATTGATCTCCTGATTTAAATCTATAGTAATCTAGGTGCTGGATTTGGGATATACGGTGGAATCCCTAATCGCTTGTAGCAATCACAATTGCATGAAATTGGTAAATTGAATTCAATTGCGAAAAGGAAATTGATTTGCATGGCGTACTTGCGTTGTTGAGTTTTTGCATGCAATCCATACATCTTACACTTCATGTTGCTGATTGAGCCAATCCTAGGAGGTTTTCTAGGATTATCAATTAGTAAGTGTTAGCAGACCGGTTGGCTTGTTAATATAAATAAGATCAGAAGGGGAACAAATCAAAAGGGTGAATATGAACATGAGAGGAATCAATGATCAACTTGGTTAACTGCTGTGTGGAAACTTGTTAGGTGAAACTCCCTTTCTTCTTATTTTCTTAAGCTTGATTTTGGTGTTATTTCATTTGTGTAGTCTTAGTAGAAAACCAATTCCCCCTCCCATTTGTTCTTTAAAGTTGATAAATTAGTAATTACATAGAAATTGACGTGTTGATTTCCTTGGGTTCGACTCCTTACTTGCATGCTATACTCTAGTTGCATATTAGGATTACTTTGATAGCGCGCACGACTGAAAGTTAGCTATCAACGCACCTCAGAGTAACTTCAAACCGTCAGGAGATAAGGAAAGAAGTACAGTAACCAAGGACCCCAACTCCGGAAGTAAGGGAGATGGCAGTTCCAGCGGTACTCAGCAGGGTAAAGCACCTCCCTAGAGATATGCTAATCCTTACACTAAGCCATCTGGTGACAAGTGTTTTCGTTGTGGCGGGCAGGGTCACAGATCGAATGTTTGTCCAACCCGGAGGACTGTTGCCCTTGTGGAGGAAGCAGAAGACGAGGAAGAGGATGATGAATATACCGGAGTTGAGTTTGTTGAGGAGGAATCGCCTGAGAAGGTGAATATTGTGCTCCAGAGGATCTTGCTATCATCCAAAGAGGAAGGGCAGCGTAAGAATTTGTTCAGAACACACTGTTCCATTCATAACAAGGTGTGTAATTTGATTGTGGATAATGGCAGTACCGAAAATCTGGTTTCTCGTAAACTGGTGGATCACCTGAAGTTGCCCACAGAGCCTCATGAGACGTCGTACACCCTAGGTTGGGTGAGCAATGGTACCCAAGTCCGAGTGTCGCAAACCTGCAGGGTTCTTATCTCCATCGGAAAGCACTACAGAGAAGAGGTACTTTGTGATGTTATTGATCGATATGGATGTTTGTCATGTTTTACTCGGTCGTCCTTGGCAGTATGACAATGATATCACGTATAGAGGGCGTGATAACGTGATGATGTTTACATGGGGCGTACATAAGATTGCCATGGCTCCTGTCTTGAACTTTACTAAGGGTTCAAAGAGTAAAAAGTCTAGCTTTTTGATTATGACACAGAGCGAAAAGGAGCTTGATGAGGCTTTCAAAGAAACTGATTGTTTCTGTCCAGTGGTGATTAAAGGGTTGTTGAGTGCTGTAAAGGAGGAAGCAACAATTCCGGAGGAAGCAACAATTCCGGAAGAAGTGCAAGAGATCCTTAAGGATTTCGAAGAGTTGATTGCAGATGAGTTGCCAAACGATTTACCTCCTATGCGAGATATTCAGCATCAGATTGACTTGATCCCAGGGTCAAGCTTACCAAACCTTCCCCACTACCGTATGATCCCCAAGGAGAATGAGATCTTACGGGAACAGATTGAGGATTTGTTGAAGAAAGGATTCATCCGAGAGAGCATGAGTCCTTGTGCGGTGCCAGTCCTTCTTGCTCCTAAGAAGAGCAACCAGTGGCGGATGTGTGTTGATAGTAGAGCCATCTACAAGATAACTATCAAGTATCGTTTTCCCATTCCCCGATTGGAAGACATGCTTGACGAGTTGTCAGGTTCTACAGTGTTCTCAAAGATAGATCTTTGCAGTGGATATCATCAGATTCGGATCAGACCTGGGGATGAATGGAAGACAACTTTCAAGAGCAAAGATGGACTGTACGAGTGGCTGGTGATGCCTTTCGGGTTGTCCAACGTCCCTAGTACCTTCATGAGATTGATGAATCAGGCCCTTCGTCCATTTATTGGTTCTTTCGTGGTTGTCTATTTCGATGATATTCTGATTTATAGTAAGACCAAGGAAGAGCACCTGGAGCATGTGAGGCAGGTGTTGCAGGTTTTACAAGAGAACCAGCTGTACGTTAATCTGAAGAAGTGTACATTCAGCACCAACAAGTTGCTTTTTCTAGGTTTCGTTGTTAGAGAAGAAGGGATTCAGATAGATGAAGAAAAGGTGAGTGCTATCCGAGATTGGCCTGCCCCCACATCAATTACTGAGGTACGCAGTTTTCATGGTCTGGCTACCTTCTATAGGAGATTCATACGAGATTTCAGTACTATTATTGCTCCTATTACTGAGTGTTTGAAGAAGGGAAAGTTTCGTTGGGGGCCTGAACAAGAGCAGAGTTTCACCTTAATTAATGAGAAGCTTTGTACCACACCAATCCTGGCTTTGCCTGACTTTGACAAGATTTTCCAAGTCGAGTGTGATGCTAGTGGAGTAGGAGTGGGTGCTGTGTTGTCCCAAGAGAAAAGGCCAATATCTTTCTTCAACGAGAAATTGAGTGAGGCTCGCCAGAAGTGGAGCACATATGATCAGGAGTTCTATGCAGTATTTAGAGCCCTGAGACAGTGGAAGCATTATCTGATTCAGAGGGAGTTCATTCTGTTCACCGACCACCAAGCTTTGAAGTTTCTTCACAGCTAGAAGGTGATAAATAAAATTCATGCTCGATGGGTAAGTTTTCTGCAAAAATTTCCTTTCATCATTCAGCATAAATCGAGGGCTCTTAACAAGGTGGCAGACGCTTTGAGTAGGAGGGTTTCCTTGTTAATTACCTTAGCACAGGAGATTGTGGGTTTTGAGTGCTTGAAAGAGTTGTATGAGAGTGATGCTGAATTCAAGGAGCTATGGGCCAAGTGTAGTGGAAAGCATCCTTCTGCAGATTTTCATATCCGAGATGGCTATCTCTTCAAAGGGGATCTGATGTGCATCCCCTGCTCATCACTGAAAGAGAAGTTGATCCGAGATTTACACAGTGGTGGTCTTAGCGGTCACCTATGTAGAGACAAGACCATTGCTAGTCTGGAGGGGAGGTACTATTGGCCACACCTGAGGAGAGACGCTGGTGCTATTGTCAGGAGGTGTTATACTTGTCAGGTTTCTAAAGGTCAGTCTCAAAATACTGGTCTTTATATGCCTTTGCCTATCCCTGATGATATTTGGCTAGATTTGTCCATGGATTTTGTGTTGGGATTGCCTCGCACGCATCGAGGTGTGGATTCTGTGTTCGTGGTGGTTGACAGGTTCTCAAAGATGTCGCACTTCATTGCTTGCAAGAAGACTGCTAATGCATCCAACATAGCCAAACTATTTTTCAGGGAGGTTGTGCGTTCGAATGGGGTGCCTAAATCCATTACTTCGGATAGGGACACCAAGTTTCTCAGCCATTTCTGGATTACTTTATGGAGGATGTTTGGAATGGCTCTGAACAGGAGTTCTACAACTCATCCGCAAACTGATGGGCAAACGGAGGTAACCAATCGAACATTGGGGAATATGATTCGGAGTGTTTGTGGTGACAAGCCGAAACAGTGGGATTTAGCTTTGCCTCAGGTGGAATTCGCTTACAACATCGCTGTGCATTCTGCTACAAGGAAGTCACCTTTTTCTCTGGTTTATACTTATGTTCCTAAGCATGTGGTTGATCTGGTCAAGTTGCCTAAGGGCCCTGGAGTCAGTGCAGCGGCTGCGAATATGGCGGATGAGATTCATGCTGTTAAGGAAGCTGTCAAAGCTAAATTAGAGGCTACGGGGAAGAAGAACAAGGCTGTTGCTGACAAGCGCAGGAGGGTCAAGATTTTCAAGGAGGGTGATGATGTGATGATGTTCCTGCGCAAGGAAAGGTTCCCAGTTGGTACCTACAACAAGCTGCAGCCCCGCAAGTATGGTCCATTTAAGGTGTTGCGGAAGATCAATGACAATGCTTATGTTGTGGCTCTCCCGGAGGATATGAACATCTCCAATACCTTCAACGTGGCTGACATTCATGAGTACCAGGCGGATGAGGCCCTATATCCAGAAGAGAACTCGGGGTCGAGTTCTTCAGAGGTGGAGGAGACTGATGTAGGAAGGCTGGCTGCGCGCATTGAAGACGAAGTTGATCGTCGCAAGGGTTCGTCCGGTCTTGCGCAGATTTGGCGTTTGGTGTCTGATTGACGCCCATAATATGTTTTCGGGAAGCGGACCGGCCCAACAAGTCCAAATCACGGCAAAGACTAATGGGCTTTTTAAGCCATCCGAGATCGTTTCGGGCCTCAAAGCAGCGTTTTAGTATTTTTCACAATTTATATTTTATTTCGGTAGTTAATAATAACATACAGTAGTTAATAATCTCCCTAGGTCGAAGTCTTGACCAACAAAAATAGTGAAATAACCGGCGGATAACTACCCAACATTTGGCGGTTAAATTTCAAAAATAAAACCACCCACGACATTCACACCCCTCTCTGATGCAGCACGTACTATAAGAGTTGAAGAAAACCGCCTCCTACAACGTAACTCTCTTCATTCCTATTCTTCCTTAACTCAACTTCCCAATCGTATCAAGAATTGAATGGCGCCAACATCCTTCATGGCAAATCTAGGCACATCGGTCACTCCCAACGCCCTCCGCGCATACTTGGCGGAGTTCATCTCCACCTTCCTCTTCGTCCTCGCTGCCGCCGGCTCCTCCATGTCTTGCCGTTGGTCTCCTGCTTTAATTTCTGCTCTTTCTATTCTATGTTGCCTCAATCAATGGTCTTTTTCTTTTTACCTTTTATGATTTATATTACGTACCGTGTGGGTTAATTAGGGAAGTTGAGCCCGGATGTCAAATCTGACCCGTCAAGCCTGGTGGCTGTGGCGTTGGCCAACGCCTTTGGCCTAGCGGCGGCGGTTTACGTCTCCGCTAGAGTCTCCGGCGGCCACGTCAACCCCGCGGTGACTTTCGCCAAGGCGGTGGGGGGTCACATTCCAATATCTGTCGCCATCCTCATTTGTATATCCCAAATGCTCGGATCCGTCTTGGCCTGCCTTCTCCTTAAAATCACAACCGTCAGTCAGGTAACCAAACCATATTATTAATCACTTTATCATAATCTCGGAAGAGTAACTACATTTATAAAATTTTAAAGGTAGTTAAAAGTAATCATCGCTAATAAAGTATGAATTATTTGATGTGTGAATTAATTTTGGGGGAATTTCAGAATGTGGTGGCACCGGATATAGCGGAGGAGATGACCGGGTTCGGAGCATCCATATTAGAAGGTACAATGACCTTCATCCTGGTCTTCGTGTGTTACGCGGGTACGGACCCAGCCCATGGACCAACACGGCCCATTGGGCCACTAGTAATTGGGCTGATATGCGGGGCCTATGTGCTGGCGTCAGGGCCATTCTCGGGCGGGTTGATGAACCCGGCGTATGCGTTCGGCTCGGCGGCCGTGGGAGGGAGTTTCAGGAACCAGGCGGTGTATTGGGTGGGCCCCTTGGTGGGAGCGGCGGTGGCCGGCATATTGTATGATAATGTGGTGTTCCCGAACGGCGACCAGGACTCTACACCTCTTTAACTTATGTCTATATGTAACTTTAGCTAGGGTTCCGTTTGGCAAGGAGTGTGTGTGATCAAAATTAGTTATCTTCGCCAAAATTTTAGTCTGTAGTATTGTTTAACGATGTTGGTTTGGATTAATAAATATTGTGTACTTTTGTTTCTCTTTTCCAAAAACCACTACGTGTCGGTAACAATTGCTCAAGTTTATGATGGATTAGTTATTGCAAGATTGTATACATGGGGGTGTTCATAATTATCCGATCCGGTCGATCCGATCCACCGATCCGCCGATCCGATCCTAAAATATCCGAGTCCAGTGGAATACGATCCGAATCTGATCCGATCCGGGGAAATTTTTCCGATCACCGGATCGGATACGGATCGGGGCTAAATATCCGGCGGATATCCGGGGGTATGCCACTATTATAATATTTATATAAAAAATTATATATATTACTTGAAAATTAAATATGCCAATGGTTTTCCCATTTTTATAAATGTGTAAACATTAATATTTTCATTGTGAATGAAAGTATTGAAGTTTAGACATTTTATATTATGTTTTGAACTCGAATTAGTGGACTTTGAAAGTATTTTTATTGTTTTTCGGTGATTTGTTTGAAATTGTATATTGATTAAACTACTAAGTATTTTGTTTGAATTTATATATTTGAACTTGTAGCTAATATAGTTGATGAATTATAAATTTGTGATAATATTTTTAGAAATAATATAATTTTTATATTAATTTATATATAGATTGGATATTTAGGATATCCGATATGGATATCCGATCCGATCCGAGGTTTTCGGATCGGATATCCGGGATTTCCGGATACGGATATGGATAGCGATTTCGGGATTTTTTATTTGAGGATATCCGATCCGATAAGCCGGATCGGATCGGATATCCGGTAATGAACACCCCTAAGTATCATGTCATAGGGGTATCCGTCTCGAATGGTTTACACCCTTAGGTATGAAATGATGCAAATGCATCTGGAAAAAAAAATGAGAGAGGGGAACCAGAAATTGATCAAATAGATAAATTAGGTATATACACCCAGTAGTAGCGGAACCAAAAACTTTTAAAAGAGTAGCTACACTTATAAATAACGGTAAAACGTCGGCGACTGACGACTATTATCATTATAACTGAATAATGTAAACAAATCAATATTTTTCTATAATTAATGTCAAATACATTTTTTTTAATTGACTAAAGCTATATATAAAGTATAGTTTAATTTATGACATTTTCTTATTATAAAATGAACTATTTTAATACTAATAAAAAAAATATTTGTAAGACAACACATAGTATTAGAATGATGTTTATTAACTAATTTAAGCATCTTGTCAATAAAAAATAGTTCAATCCCACTGTATTTTTTTTCTAGGAAAACATATATAAGTGATTTTGATTATGTTGTTTCAGAATGTGTGGTACTCTTATATTTTATAATTTACACATACAATTATAAGTTATGTTTTATTTTTTAATGTTGTTTTCCCTTAATTTAACCCTACTATTTTTTTTATAGTTGATATATGACTAGTTAAATATGATGACATACTAAGTTAGAACTAATCAAATGTATATACAATCAAAACTTATTGTATTGAATAAAAAAATAAAGAAAAGAAAGTACACGTTTAACTTTAAAATAAGGTGCACATGCTTAGTTGTAGAAGGAAAATAACAGATTGGGGAGCTGGTGGATGGAAGTTCTCACTGCTCGAACACGAAACTACTAAACTATCAAATGAAGAGAATTACCACCAACGTACACAAGAGTATTTTTGTGTCTATTACATAAACAAATTAAAACATAGAAAAACTAGCGGGAAAGGGGGGACACAAGACCCCCTGGCCCCCCTTGTCCCTGCCCCTGTATATACCGTATACTTATAAAGAAGCACAATATGGTAAAACGAGTGTTACAATAAAATGAGTGGACAATATTGGAGCGCCAGATTGAGTGTGATGGACAGATGAATTATGATAGAAAAAAATGGGTGTAGTGGGTGCATGATACATGGGATTGAACTTGTAATTGACAGTTGGATGAACTTTTTTAATTAATAATAACTAAAACTAGATATTTTGAACAGAGATTTGGAGAGAGAAGCCGAGATATGCAAATCTCTTATCCAAATTAAACCAAATCAAACGTTTTAAGCAAATCAAACCAAATCTTTTCAAATTCGTAGATTTTTAAATTAGTTATTGTTGCTTTGGCCGTTCATTCTTGAATATCGTCTAAGATTGTATGAATTTCTCTATTTAATATGTGAATACTTAATCTCTGAAAGATATGAATATCTCCATTTAAAACATGAATATCACCACTTGATAATATGAATATCACACTCTTGAATATGTATGGGAGGTAGTGGACGAATGAATTAATAGGAAAAGGTGTTTTCCATGATATTAGCAACTAAACAAGTAGTTACCATATAAAGGAGAAATGTTAATTAATAAAATTTAAATATGGATAGATATTTGAAGAGAGATAAAACCGTATCACCACTTAAAATATGAATATCACTACTTGATAATATGAATATCACACTCAATTACATAAATATCGCACTCAATTACATGAATATCACACTCAGTTTTATGAATATCACCACCCAATTCGTGAATATCGACCATCACCAATTACAATAATACTCCCACCCAATTACATGAATATCATCATCTAATTACACGAATATCAGCACTCAATATTGTGAATATCGTCAGGATGATAAAAAGCTTAACACCTATCATTCTCATTACTTTTTCAATCTAATATCGTGAATATCGTCTTTCGTTCGAATTTTTCGAAGCTTTGATTTACGACGTTTAACAATGGCGTTGTCGAGCCGAATTTAGGTTCCCGCAGTCGCACGACTAGTGTGGTCGAATTTCTTTACATTTTTCAACTTTTATATGAATATAAATCATTTCAGAATAAATATCAAATAAATCAGCGTGATATCAATCAACCTGTTATGAATATCAAACAAATCACTGTGAATATAAATTAACATCAACCCGAACTCAAGCATGATCCACAAAAAATCAAAACAATACATCATAAAAAATTCAATGGCAAATATAAAGTAAGCGATTAAGGGAGAACGAAAAAGCATGAGAGATGAGAGCGAGTTGTGTGATGAGGCCTAGAACGAAAAGGTTTGATTTTAAGTAAATCAAACCAAATTTAGGAAAATTCAAAACAATAAATCCTCGAACCATTGACAAAACCCTAAAAACAACCAAAGAAGCAATGTTTTTATTTATATTTTGAACGATTAACACTAGTACAAAAGTGGCCATACACCGCGCATTGTTTACCGCAAAGTAGGACACATACCCCGATTTTTGGAAACATCGGGGTTTAAAGTTTGCACCACAATTTTAAATAAAAACCGGTGTGCAGATCAAATATTTGTTCTCTAAAAAATTGATTTTACTTTGCACTGCAGTGGTCTATATGGAACCGTGGTAAGAGACTTATTAACTAAAATTATAAGCCTCCTCTTCCAGTCTTTCGACGGTCTCTACTTTTTTCAATCTTTCCCTTTTCCATTTTCAATTCTCTGACCATCTCCGACATAGAGTGGGAGAAAGATCAACCACAAAGCATCCAGAAGTTCCGATTCGAGAGTCGTACCTACTCCGGTACTGATGTCAGAATTGAAGTTGGATTCTGAGGCTTTGAAATTGAAATTTGGCGAAGAGAGACAAGGTATGGGCTCGATCGACGAGTTCATGGCCAATGAGCGCTCATGGAGCTACTTCAAATCCAACGTCGGCGAGCAGATGGTCATGAAGAACTTCAAATCCAACGTCGGCGAGCAGCGCGTTGGCCCCTTCCACAAGGTTAGGGTTTCTCTCTCATTTTGCGACCTTCTTTCTCCCAAGTTGCGCTACTTAGTGTTTTCCCCCCAATTTTATTCTGTTTGATTGGTTTATATTTCGGGACTTGGCCTTTTCCTTTTGCCGAATTAGAGTTTCTAGGTGTGCATTTAACATGTAGTTAATTTCGACACTTATAATTGCCAAACATGTAATTGATAGTGGATTTGGATAGCTCTATAGTGATATGGGGTTTTAAGTTTGTCCAACCAAAAACAGATTAGGTTATGTGAGGTTTTTGCCTTATTAGTTAAGGGGAGAGAAGTTGTATGTTGCAGGGTTAGACAGGAGACCTGAGATATGGGGCGAAGAAAGTTAGAGTCAAGTAAAGTCATTTTTTTCCCTATTTTAGCCCTGATATTCAATTTTTTTTTGTATTTCCCCCATCATATTCATTCTTTGGATGGAAAAACACTACATTTCTCTACTAAATATCCCCATTATATTCAGTTTTGGATGGAAAAGAAAGAAGGTACACCTCTGTTTGTTTGTTGCAGGTTGAAGCTGGATTTGTACCAATGAGGGAGACACTTACAAAGATTAGAAGAAGATGCAATTAGGGAGATGGATTACGAAAGAATTGACAAGGTATCCTCCCTGCCTCAAGAGCATAAGAAGGTACACCTCTGTTTACTTCGAAGATTGAATGCTTCCTGCTTTATCTTTGCTTACCTTTCTTATATACTCAACCAAAGGCATAACTTTGTACAACATGTTTCTCAGTTCTTCTTGATTGCTTCAACATGCTTTTTAATATGAGAATACTCTTAATGAAATATTTCAAGGTTTGCTTTGTTGGCCATTGAACTCATTATGTTCTAAATTTTATTATCCAGATGCGAACAATTTCTCCGAAAAGGGAAGCTTCTGGAGGGTTTTACTCTTTAGAACATACCTTTTAGTTCTGTCCTACTCAATGTCTTTTCATTGCTTCCTGATTTATGAATTACATCTTGTTTAATATTTTTCCAACTGCTTTCCAATTCTAGTTGATCCTATTTTTAAGTAGAAGATTTGGATTTGGCATATGATAGTATTTTGGCCTTTTCATCAAAGGGTGACATTCAAGAGGCAGTTTTTGGGACTGTGATATTGTTTGGTCTTCATTATACTGTTCATGTCCTAACATAATCACAATAGATTATAGGAATCTAATATTTAGATGGATATTAATTGTTGAAGGACTTGTTATCATGGAATAGGTGATATTCCCAAATGCATATTCCCGAAAGACTGAGTTTCTAGCCATGTTGATTAAAGGATTTTAACATGAATGGTTTTCATGGGGTTGTTTTCAATAAATTTTCAGAATAGCCATGCAATAGTGTTGGCCCTCAGTTTTAACTCGCCCATATCACTTCCCTATCTTGAAGTTGAAATGATTGAAAATTCATCCATCGATTCTTAATGATTATTAACCATATACTTTTTAAACTCTGAGGAATTGTTTCTATGTGATGTTTATTTCTTGGTATATGTTATTATAAGTGTAGGGATGCAACTCTGGCATATAAAACTAAAGTTGTAGAATTGAAGTGACAACTTAGTCAGCTATAGTCTCAGTTTGATTTGCTTAACAATCAAGCTTCAGCTCTGAATCAAGGGAAAAAGGCATGTGTGACAACAACTTCTGCTCTTACTGGACAACTTAATAGTATGGATGATAGCCTTTCAACGAGAAATTTAGAGGTAAGCTTGTTTATTTTTGTCCAAGATCAAGGATCATTTGGACTTTGGAGAACTTTATGGATGGTTTTGAAGGAAGTGCGGGGAGGAGTTCTTTCTTTACATTTTATTATTGTCAATATCTGAAGTTCATTATGTTGCTTCATTTTGTGCAGATGGATGCAGTTCTTGGAAGGATTGCTTCAACAACATAGGAATTGGCATACTATCATTCAAGAGATGGTAACTTCTAAACTATGGTGTCTTTATTGAGCCATGGCTGACCTTTCTTGCTCATCCCGTGTTGGGCACACCGAATACTACGAGGAACAAGGGTTGCTTTCTGAACCGATGGGACAAGAAGGCCTTCAAAAGCTCTGGAAGAAATACAAGGTTGACATAGCCTTCTTTGGTCATGTACACAACTATGAAAGAACTTGTCCTATATATAAGGTATGTGTCTCAACATCCTAATGCATTCCTAGAAGGGTTTGCAAGTCTTGACTAGTTTTTTAATTCTTTTCTACATAATATATGCACCAGATAAAAGAAGGATCACTACATGGGCTCATAGAATGATACGATATACGTGGTTGTCATGGGAGAGGAGTTTTGAAGCATGGTTCCAAGATGGAGCTTATACAGAGATTGCGATTATGGGTTTGTGAAGCTAATGGCATTCGATCATTCTAACTTGTTGTATGGGTACAAGAAGAGCCGGGATGGGAAGGTTTATGATTCTTTCAGCATATCCAGGGATTACAAGGATATTCTGGCCTACAAACTTGAAGTTCGCTTTTTTAAAAAGACAAATATTTACCGCGGTTCATGATAAACCGTGGTGATTTTTTTAAAATATTGCCTATACGGACCGCGGTTTGTAATTTGTTTTAAAGAATATATAAATAGACCGCAGTTTCATACAAACGCGGTCCAAAAGCCTTACCGCGCCGAGAACAACCACGGATGCAATTACAAAATAACTGCGGTGCGGCCCTATATTTTGCACTAGTGATAATTCTTAAATTTGAAGACGTTAATGTTGAAGAATTCAAAAAATGGAGAATTTGCACACCTTCACACAAGATTTGTATGTGCGGCGAGATTAAACCAAATAGTGGTGTAAAAACTCGAATTGATTTTTGGGTTTTACTCGCCTCACCTAGGATGACGAAAACGGGGGAGACGACGACACTTTGCTAGAACAAAGACAAGGACAAGGATTTCAGAGAGACGACGACGAGAAGCTTCAATATCGGCTTCAATGAAGGTTGAGGCGACAAAGAGAGATTTGCGAGAAAGGGGGACCAAATGCGGAAGTTCAACCGTCTGCTTGTTTTATGGAATGATTTGGGAATAAAATAAATCCCACAAATTACGTTTATGTATAAATCGTGTGCGTGTGAATCCATCAGCCTATTTTGCAACACTCTAGATTAAATCATGGCCATCAATTCTATTTTTTTTTTCCAACGCTCTAGATTAGTACACTCATTTTATCAGAATTTCCCATTTCACTAGAGCCTAAATCTACTTACAAATATATCATGTCTGAAAAAACTTTTTATTTTCCAACAATACTTGTGTATCCCCATTTATACGACATGCTCGCTAAAAAGAATAAAACTACAAGGACACATCATACATATTATTCACCAAAATACAATATTGATAGTTTAGACGATTATTTTTTTATCTGGTAAGAATTAGGTTAGTATCTAGTTCTATTTGAAAATCATCCTATAACCTCCTTTCGGATGAGAATATGAAGTTATGATTTAGTCAGAATTTCTTCCAATGAATACTCAAAATGTCAAATTCCCATGGAGAATCCCATATTCCATTTAAAATGTTTGTAATTGTAAGGTTATCGACTTCTATTTCAATGTTGGCTGTCAATCTTTATGTCCCTAGCTTTAATGAACGTGTTCTGCACAACTAGTGCTTCAATTTTGAGTGTAGTAGATTTATCCCCCTTTCTACAATGATTAGTATCGGTTCTGCCTTCTCATTTTGAAATATAAATCTAATCATTGAATAATCATTAGTTTTGCATGATCCATCCACATTAATTTTTATTACTTTGTCTAGTGGTTTTTCCATCTTAAGTGTTTCTGTTTTCTCATATTTCCATTTCTCTTTTCAATTTCTTTTTTATTTTTTTGATAAGTGAAGTATATATTCCACATTTTCATTAAGTGCTCGTTTGGTTATATACAGTAAGTGTAATTCCTAGGAATTTATTTCTTGTGATATGATATCCGATGAATTTTATTTCATGAGAATTGAAAAATATTGTTTGGTTAAATACCAAATCATGTGAATTATGGGGCAAGAGAATCTTACCCACTCTCCCCTAGGTAATTGGGATTCCCGTGTTTTGCAAGAATTTCTAATCCCATGAAGTGAATTCTTGTGATTTACTATAACTTTGTTTTCAATCAAACACATGTATTTCTTCTTACTTCGTGGGCTATTCCATCCACATATTATATTTTGAGTGAATTTGGTAAGATACATTATCATTGTAGGTGTTTGGTTAAAATGTGAGAATATTTTCTGATTCTTATGATGTCAAATACACCACCAAAGTTATTATTAGTTGGAGCTTGTTAATTTAGACGTATTTACACGAATGCAAAACGTAAGTAAATGAACATTGTGAAGTGAATTTGTTTTACTACAATGTTATTCCCTATTTCTTCTGTCACCTCCTGAAAGACAATTGCCCAACGATTCGCCAGGGAAGTATCACATTCTCTTATCTCCGACGTCGGGGGAGGCAACTAACTATGTGAGACACAAGCAAGTCTAACTTCTTCATTAATTTCCCCAAATTAGATCCATTTACTATTATAGATCTCAATTTGCGGTGATGGAATTCTCGTTCCAGGAGAGGATACAAGATCTCTTCTAATGAGCTTTGAGTGATTTTTTATTTTCATTTGCAATTTCTTGGAATTATTTAGGCATAAATTGAACATATTGATATTCGGAGTTCAATCGAGTTCTAGATTGGTAATCCGAAACTCGGATCTATTGAATTCAGAATAGTTTGGTTGAGAATTACTCGGTGAGACATGGAAACTGGCAACAACAGGGAGCTGGAGCAAAAGCACAAAGTCAGAACATTAGAGATAACTGACAAAAGCAAAGGCTTCATTGAGCTTCTCCAACAGCTAACCACTTGTGATTTTGTATCTGATAAAGAATTCAAGGACCGATTTCACGAGCTTTGTTCATACGGTGACGATCATTTAATCTGTGTGATTGAAGACGAAGATTATAAGAAGATCATAGCAACCGGGTGTGTGTTCATTGAGAAGAAGTTCATCCGGAACTGTGGAAAAGTATGGCACATTGAAGATGAGGTTTCTGATGCAAATTCCAGGAGATTGCAACTGGGGAAGAAGGTATTTGACTTCCTCACGGAGCACTCTAAGTCGATGGGATGCTACAAGGTGATTCTCGATTGCAAAAATGAGAATTTAGGGTACTATGAGAAATGCGAGTTCAATTAAAAGGAGATCCAGATGGTCATGTACTTTATTTGATGAGCTCTTTGTCTGCTTTAATTAGCACATGAAATCCAGATAAAAGATGATGATTATATTGCTATGATGCACTTCTTGTAGTGTAAACTAGTGTCTCAATATGCAAGTGATTTAATTTTGTTATTGCAATAGATGGCATTCCATGTAAAGAGCTTTTTCTTGTCCTTGAATTGTAACGCCTTACTGCAGAGTATGTACCATTAGCTCTAGTGCAAAATGTTGGCTGCCAAGAAAGAGACGTGACTTTATAGGTTCATCAAGGGTGAGAGAACGAGTCTCAATCAAATAAACATAACCCATATTTTGAAGCAACCTAACATAATGTGGCCTATGTTGAGCATTTTTGCGTCGAAAGGACAGTAAACTTCAGCGTGCTTATCGGTTTTTGAGATGTGGTTTAGGGCATTAAAGTATCTAAGAGGCACAATCAATTTGGCTTTACAAGTTACCAAATCCATAGACTTGGATGAGTTTCACAAGAGACCAAAGCCATAAATTTGTACCCTAAATCAGCCTCTCAACCAATTAGCATGCATGATGTTTCTTTGATTTCCAGAATATTGGAGAATTTAGAACAACTGACAATATATGAAAATGGAACTTTGAGTTGTAAGCTCACAGTGCGACTGTACGAATTACAATGTTATCTTCCACAAGAAGCTCCAACGCTTGCAATTCAACAACCCAGCTTCCTGTGACGAGTCAAGAAAATATTTTCTTTAGGTTTAATAGAGAAGTAGTTTTAAAAACAATGTAATTAACAAAAAAATGTATATTACTATTTGTTTTTTGAGCAATTACACAACGTGCTCCAAAAAATATTTTGATAAATAATTTTCATCAAAGATTTTGATAATGTTCCCAAATTTCTTGTAACATTTCGGCACACACTATAGATCTGGATTTGCGGTGCTGGAATTCTCGTTCCAGGAGAGGATACACGATTTCTTATGATGAACTTTGAGTGATTTTTTTATTTTTATTTTCATTTGCAATTTGTTGGAATTATTTAGGCATAAATTGAACATATTGATATTCAGAGTTCAATCGAGTTCTAGATTGGTAATCCGAAACTCGGATCGATTGAATTCAGAATAGTTTGGTTGAGAATGACTCGGTGAGACATGGAAATTGGCAATAGCAGGGAGCTGGAGCAGAAGCACAAAGTCAGAACATTAGAGATAACTGACAAAAGCAAATGCTTCATTGAGCTTCTCCAACAACTAACCACTTGTGATTCTGTCTCTGATAAAGAATCTGAGGACCGATTTCACGAGCTTTGTTCATACGGTGACGATCATCTAATCCGTGTGATTGAAGCAAAGATTATAAGAAGATCATAGCAACCGGGTGTGTGTTCATTGAGAAGAAGTTCATCCGGAACTGTGGAAAAGTATGGAACGTTGAAGATGAGGTTTCTGATGCAAATTCCAGGAGATTGCAGCTAGGGAAGAAGGTAATTGACTTCCTCACGGAGCACTCTAAGTCGATGGGATGCTACAAGGTGATTCTCGATTGCAAAAATGAGAATTTAGGGTACTATGAGAAATGCGAGTTCAATTAAAAGGAGATCCAGATGGTCATGTACTTTATTTGATGAGCTCTTTGTCTGCTTTAATTAGCACATGAAATCCAGATAAAAGATGATGATTATATTGCTATGATGCACTTCTTGTAGTGTAAACTAGTGTCTCAATATGCAAGTGATTTAATTTTGTTATTGCAATAGATGTCATTTCATGTAAAGAGCTTTTTCTTTTCCTTGAATTGTAACGCCTTGCTGCGGAGTATGTACCATTAGCTCTAGTGCAAAATGTTGGTTGTCAAGAAATATACGTCACTTTATAGGTTAATCAAGGGTGAGAGAATGAGTCTCAATCAAATAAACATAACCCATATTTTGAAGCAACCTAACATAATGTGGCCTATGTTGAGCATCTTTGCGTCGAAACGACAGTAAACTTCAGCGTACTTATCGGTTTGTGAGATGTGGCTTAGGGCATTAAAGTATCTAAGAGGCACGATCAGTTTGGCTTTACAAGTTACCAAAGCCATAGACTTGGATGAGTGTCACAAGAGACCAAAGCCATACATTTGTATCCTGAATCAGCCTCACAACCAAATAGCATGCATGTTGTTTCTTTGATTTCCAGAAGATTGGAGAATTTAGAACAACTGACAATATATGAAAATTGAACTTTGAGTTGTAAGCTCCCAGTGCGACAGTATGAAATAAAATAGAAGCTCCAACGCTTGCAATTCAACAACCCAACTTCCTGTGACGAGTCAAGAAAATATTTTCTTTAGGTTATATAGAGAAGTAGTTTCAAAAACAATGTAATTAACAAAAAAAAATGTATATTACAATTAGTTTTATTGAGCAATTACATAGCGTGCTCCAAAAAAATATTTTGATAAATAATTTTTCATCAAAGATTTTGATATTGTTCCCAAATTTATTGTAACATCTCGGCACACATTATTCCCGAAGTGAGGAAGAACATATAAATTAGTGTATATAATCAAATACATCTTCATGTAAACATGCCTATATATCATTGTTGTACAAACCCTTGGCTTCTTCATGGCAAGAATAAAATACAATAAAGATTCCAGTGAAACTCTACCATATGACACAAACCAGATTATCAGCTAGCTAGTGGGTTATGATAATTTTTGGATACAAATTATCAAATGGGTTATAATTAGACTTGGGTAAACACAGGTTGGCTCGTCCGGCCCGACCCGCCCACCCGTGTAAACGAGAGGGTATGGATAAGCTCGTAAGCCCTAAAGGGCTGAAAATACTGGCCCGAGTACCGGGAGGGCCGGGTATGGACGATGGGTCAAGCCCTGTAGGACCGGTAAGCCCGACCCGTATATAATACATAAATATTATTTATATAATATATAAATATTATTTTTTTATATATATATAATATTACATTATTACTACTCCTAAAAAAATAAATATAAAAACACTTAAACTACGTAATATAAAAGCTAATTTTTTATGGGTTACAAACTCCACTCCACCCTTCGTTCTCACATGTGTGTAAACTTTGATATTGGATATTTAATGTTTTTTATTGTAAGGTGGAAAGACTATTTGGACTTATAAAATTTTTGATATTTTTTAATTATGGACATGAATTATAAGATGTGAATTATATACAAAACCGAATATGGGTCCCGGCGGGCTACCCGGGCCCGGGAATGCGGACGGGCTTGGACAGTTGTCCAAGCCCTATTCACGGGCTCAGCCCGGCCCGAGCCCGGATAAACGGACAAAATTTCCAAGTCAAGCCCGAACCATATCCGGCCCGGGCCCGAAGATGCCCAGGTCTAGTTATAATAGCATGGTAGAAGTAAATAAAGTATAACCATGAATGTGATTTTGGTAATTTTTAGATATATAATAAAAGTTATAAGAATTATTATGTTTATCCATAAGAGGATAAAATAATAACTAACCTAAGTAGGTTACCTTTTTAAGTCATGAAATATTTAAATTATGTTAACTTATGTTAATACTAATCTAAATAAAATTATCAAGTTAACATAAAGTATTAAATTAAGGAGAATAAAATGTTAAGTATGATAAGGTTAAAATATGTTAAAACGTAATTTAAATCTTAGAATTAACTTAATCTAAAATTTAATCCTTCATAAATTTGGGTTAAAAAGTATAAATAAACTTAGGATAAGTTTTAAACAAATTTGGGTAATTTTTGGAATTTTTAAAAAGTGAAATAAGAATACTTTTGCCACAACTTAAAAAAATTGGGCAAAAATGTGCAAATAAGCCTAAATTAGGGGGGCGGACTGTATTATCATGGAAAGAGGAATTGTCTTCAACCTCTTGCTCCACACAAGGAAACCTTGCCTCCCATGGAAGATTTAGGTACCAAAAATTACGTTTTTGAGCAATAAACCATTGGACAATTTTAGTAACACATTATCTTGCATCTAGAC
This sequence comes from Rheum nobile, assembly GCA_027886185.1. Taxonomy (NCBI): domain Eukaryota; kingdom Viridiplantae; phylum Streptophyta; class Magnoliopsida; order Caryophyllales; family Polygonaceae; genus Rheum; species Rheum nobile. Next base: position 4,463,668 of record WOAB01000648.1, read on the forward strand.
ACAAGAATTAGGTGGATTCACTCCCAATTAAATCCGAATTTCACATGGAAAGGCAACAAGATCCCTAAAAACGCGTTTTCATTGTAGAAGGAAATTGAGATCCGATTCGGGCTCGTTTTGGGCAACATTTAATATCAATCTGCAGGGTTTTGAGAGACCTATCCAACCCCTATAAATACCCCTCCACCCATTGAGTAGATTTATCCAATTTCAAGCCGTATGTTTTTAGTAGTCCCCAAAACGTTTGTGCACTTGCTGAAGCGTTTTCTCTCTCAACTCGGCACATCTAGTTACGGGTTAGGTAGTAAAATCTTCGTCTTGAAGTCTAGTTTCCAGATCCGTAAACCACGCATCATTTGGAGTTCGGACGAGGGAGATACGAAGCAAACAACGAGAGGATGTCGACAAGAACGAACCGAACGAATTCGGTAATTGGCTAATTCGTACCCCTATTCGGTTTTTGTCCAAATTAATCATGATTATGTATGTTAATTGGGGTTAATTAGATGCCTACTGGATTAATTTAATTTTAGAAGTATTAAATTAAATTAATTATATCTTATGATATTATCTTAAATTGTAAGTTGTTAAGGAATAACACTACAATTGGATGATGTGTTGGGTTATTTGATATGATAAATAAATTGAGTAATTTTTATTTATTTATGATATGATTATTTAGAATATACGACTAATCGATTTTTAGAATAGTATAAATAATCGTTTTTATCAAAAAGCCTTGAAACTGATTTATTTGGAGTTAAGTAAAATCAATTAAAAAAAATCAAGACTTGTACCCTTAAAATATTATTATTGAATAAATTATCTAATTACAATTTATTTATTGTGAGTGATACGGGTACGTCTCGGTATCGCGTTTGGAACGGAAATAAAGCAGGGAGCCAATTTGCTTTTCGAAAGCAACCATCTCCGTTACGTCGTTCAAGTTCTTCGTGATTCAAGGCAAGTGGCGGTTCTCTTTTGCTATTTTATTCCATATTTTTCTTAATTGACAATTAATCTATTGTCTTAATTAAGTTGGGATAAATAATTCTAATTGTCGTTTGTGAACTTGTTTGATAAATTGGTGTGAATAATGAACCTTATTTATTAGGTTGTATATATTTGCTAGCAACGACCTATATATATATTATTGTTATTATTATAGGGTGCTAGATGGATTATTTGGTGTGGATTGTTGTGCATTGGTGTGGACTTGTATGCTAGTTTAGCACGAGTATTCGTAGGAGCACTATTTACCTTGCGAAGTTTAGTTGTTTCTTTATTACTGGTATTAGGAGGATTATTGCCCTAATACTTTTTGGTCATGACCTACCCTTATTCGAATATAAGTGGTGGTGCACTTAGCCAGTGCCGAAATTCGGGATTCGTCCCATGATATATCTCATTGCGAGATTGGTGTGGATTAAAAGCTTTAACGTATATGCACGTTTTGGAATTAAATAAGATAAGTGTCGTTTTGCACATAATTAATATATCCTCGGGCGAGAAATACAACGTGGAAAACACTCGGGCTTCTGTCTAGGAAGGTCCTCTTATCAATCTGAATTCGCATAACACATATGCGGTGAGGTTGGTTAAGGACCGATTATTCAAAGAAGTCGTTTTTAAAACTTTGTGTGATAATTATATATGTTCCCAAACAAACATACATATTCCTATAAAACTCAATTTCTTTGGAGTCTTCTCTTGGCAGATATCTTTTCTATCGTTTCAGTGAGAGTATCCGAGTTATGTATCATCTACCGACTATTATTCGAGAGACAATGATAGTAACTGGATACAATCACAAGAACCATTCTATTTAAGCCCTTGCGTAGTCTTTCATTAGACTGACCAACCTTTCTCTTTCATTGAATGGTTGGCTTGTGTCATCCGTCCTATACGGCACATCAATGATTGGTCTCAGACGCCTTGAAGTAACAAATCATAGACGAAGGCTTGCAATTGAAGTTTAGTTTGAAGAATTTTCAAGGCTGTTTAAATATAAGATTTAATTTTCTAATTAATGTAATAGGTGAAGTTGTTATGTCCTAGTTATGTAATTATGATTTATTTAAAGTCTTCCGCTATTTACTCTTTTATTATTTAATGTTTATTTAATTATTTAAGCTTAATTATTCTGATTAAAGTCTTGAGTGGCTTTGGACTTTACAATCTGAGGTCACTGACGTGTGGCACTACCAACCTAAGTTGGGGGTGTTACAAGGTCGTCCAATTTTCTCCAGTCATCATGATACAATGGTGGAAAATCTCCATTGATAATTTGTGTAGGTGTGTTCTACGAGGGAGACAGAGAGTAGAGGTTGCAGAAGAAATTCAGAGCAATGTCTTCAATTCCCCTCTTATCAGTAATCATCATCCAACATCAATCCTGAGGGCTTTAATTCTATTGTTCTTTCGTCTAATAACGGTCGAGATGTGATAGAACATAGTATTTCTTCCGCCTTCTCTCATCCACAACTCATAGGATTTTTGAAGCCAAATCATCTCCCCCTGATCAAGAACTTTGTTGAGCTCAAATCGCAAATCCGATTCTAGAGTAAGCAACGACTGAGTGACTTTGGACGCCAAGGAATTTCGCGCTCTAGCAAGCTGTGAAACCGGGCTATTTTTCCTGATGACTTCCTTGTTCAATTGCAGGAGTTGGGGTCAGAGACCATCAAGAGTGTCCTTGTGCTGTAGTTAGTGGTCCCATACCTTGAATAAGAATTCATGGAACTCAGGATGCGAGGTCTAGCTAGGCGGCCTCAAAATGAAATGTTTGCCTAGTATTATGGCATGGACATTTGGGATCAAGGGCTAGTAAGATCGGTGCACGATCGGAGGCAATAATAGTTAAATGGTGAACCTTTGCATTAAGCCATTCCAATACCACTTCAAGGTTGATGAAAACTCGAACGAGGCGCTTTGAGATCCTACCAATATCTCAACACTGTCTTGGACCAAGTGAACATCAGACCATTGAAACCCAAGTCAGAATGGACAATTCAGACACTTGAGGATATACTGAGAGCCTATGTGTTAGATCGACCAACAAGTTGGGATTATGATATTGAGCTGCTTTATCACCCGAGAAAGGCTAATCTGGTAGCAGGCGCATCGAGCTGAAAGATGACGCATAAGACTGTAGTAGCTTTACTCACTGCTTAACCAAAGTTACAACGGGAACTATTGAGAAGTGAGACCAAAGTTTAGTTTGATCGTCAACAAGGACACCTGAGTATGCTCGAAATTCAAGCTATGTTGCTTGATCTGATCAAAGAAAGACAGATTGATGACATTGTCTTAGTGAAGTTGTGTAGCAAAAGGCTCTAGGATTTGTGTTTCAGGAGGATGAATCACTTTGGTTTCAAGATCGGGTCTATGTTCCTGACAATGACGATATTCATCAGTTGATAATGAGGGAGGCTCATTCCTCTGTATATTGTGTACATCCAGGATCTAGTAAGATGTACAAGGATTTAAGAAGGAACTTCTGGTGGCCCAACATGAAGTGGGATGTAGTAGAATTTGTGGCAAGATGCATGTCTTGTCAAAAAGTGAAGATTGAACATCGAAGGCCATGGGGAGAATTGCAACCTCTTTCGGTGCCAGATTGGAAGTGGGAGGATATTGCAATGGACTTTGTTATGGGATTGCCCATGACGCAGGGCCAAAAGGATGCTATATGGGTGATCATTTGATCGGCTCACGAAAAGTGCTCATTTTGTTTCCATTAAGTCAACTTGGGCAGCCCAAAAGGTATCTGAGGTGTTTTTACATGAGATAGTTCGCCCACATGGTACCCCTAAAACCATTTTATCTGATCGTGATGGTCGATTCATGTCGAGATTTTAGAAAGAACAACATAAGGCCATGGGAACTAAATTAAGATTCATTACTGAATTTCATCCTCAAACGGATGGACAGTCAGAAAGGCCAATTCAGAAACTTGAGGATATATTGAGAGCCTGTGTGTTAGATCGACCAACAAGTTGAGAGAACAGCTTGAGTCTGATAGAGTTCACTTAAAACAATAGTTGGTATTTAACCATCAAGATGGCTCCATTTGAAGCTTTGTAAGGTCGGAAGTACAGATCTCCAATCTGTTGGGATGAGAATATCGATAAGATGTTGATAGGACTTGAATTGGTCTTAAGAGCTGCCTCGGATATTGCTTTGATCATACAGATGATGCTTACAGCTCAGAGTTGACAGAAGTCTTATGTTGATTTGAAGCGAATGAATGTTGACTTCAACGTTGGGGATAAGGTGTTTGTCAAAGTATCGCCGACCAAGGGTGTGTTCAGATTTGGGAAGCGTGGAAAGCTCAATCCTCGCCATGTTGGACCTTTTGAGATCCTTGACCGGGTCGGATCTTTGGCATATCGTTTAGCATTGCCGCCCTTAGCTCATCCAGTGCATAATGTATTCCATGTCTCATTGTTGAGAAAGTATGTACCAGATGAATCTCATGTTCTAAGTTACGACAACATTGAGATTAAGCTAAATGGGACATACGAGGAGAGACCTGTTCGCATCCTAGAGCGTCGAGAGAAACACCTAATAAAGTGGTACCATTGGGGAGGATCCTTTGGTCAAAGTCTGGAACCGATGAAGTTACTTGGGAAACTAGGGAAATCGAGACTGATATGTATAGTCGTTTCCCTGAGCTATTTTCGGCCTAGTTTCAGGGTCAAAACTTTTTTTAAGGGGGTTCGTATTGTAATAACCCTCATTTTATCATGAGGGTGTTAATGTAGAAAGGATGATAATAAAGTTTATGGTATTTGTTTTATTTCTTTTAAAAGAAGAATAATTTAAATCAACCTTAATTTGAGTAAAAAATTAAGTCTTGAATAATTTTTGTACAAATTATTATAAGGTTACATTAATATAGTAGAGAAGTGTTAAACAAAAGCATTTAAATTATAAAATAAAGTTTGGGAACTTTATTATAGTTTTGTAATGGAAGAAGGGTATTTTTGCCACAAGCTGAAAAGTTGGGAAGGAGTGCGTAATTTCATAAAAAAATACCCGAGATTCTCCCCTGCTCTTTACCTGTTCTAGAACCTGGATTAAGAATTCTCACATCAACCGAAAATTCGACCAAATCTCTATGTAATCGGTTTGTTCAACGAATCTATAATGTTACCCGGGTACTTATCTCATAAGAATTTGGTTCTGGTGAAACAACCTCTTAGAGTAAAACGAAGGTACAAATTGGAACCTTTAGATTAAATAACAATCAATGGTCCTGATTGAATCCCAAAGAGTGCATGTTTCTAAAGTGGAGATGCACATACCAGAATGTTTTCTATTAACGTGATTTTATCCCACGATTTTACCAAAAACGTTCGGTTACCTTTTTTACAATTTCATCGCTTCGTCTCCTCTCATTCTCCCGGTCGTCTTCAACCTCCTCCAAGGAATCGCCGACTGTCTTTGAGATCTCGCTTGTCGTCATCTCCGCAGAATCCCATTCTCCCGGTCGTCTTTAACCTTCAAGGAACGGCAAATCTCATCGCTTCGTCTCCTCCCAATTTCATCTACCCGAGTATTTTTTTCTTAAAACCCTAAAATCGAAGGAATCGCCGACTGTTATTCATCGCTTCGATCTCTCTCATTCTTCCTCTTCCTCTGAATTCCCCCTTTCTATTTTCTCTCCTTCATTTTAAGTTTAGATCCGTCCATTTCTCCGAGCCCTAGGACTATTCTCATGGATCTCACCGGACGCTACCAAGGAGACGCCTCCTCCGATCTTCAATTGGAGCATATCAATGTCTACTTCAACGAGGCATCCGGTGGTAGGTACGTTCATAGGACTGTTCGCATGGATCTCGAGCCTGGTACCATGGGCAACATCAGATCCGGGGCCATTGGGCCAAATCTTTCTGTAGGATCGTGATTGTTAGATTAATAATCAGGGAACTGAGAACACAGTTTACAGTTCCCTTCGCAGCGGAAATAAACAATTAACTAAATGAACAAGTTCCTTATAGTGGAAACCTTCGATTGCCAACTAGCAATCTAGGATAAAAACCACTACCTTTCTTTAAAAGGATTTTAAAGTCTACTTCTTGATTTCTTATCTCTTTTGGTTACAGCTTATCCTAGGAACGAACACACAGTTCTTTTGCCTTACACACAGTTAAAAAATCCTAGATAACTTAACACAATCAATAATCAATCCAAGAAACAGACTTTTCGCACCTAGGAACTATCACTTACAGTCACAGGAACTTAGCACTAAGCTCTTCTTCCTTGACTGGTTCCTCTTGATCTCGGTTTGCTTTGATGATCTTGTTTGAAGCTTCACACTTTGATGTTTGCTATGAAGTGTGTTTCTATTGTGAATGCTTGAAGATAACCCTTGAGTTAGTCTTCCTTTTATAGAGGATTCTTCGCAGCTTAAACTTCTCTTGGTTCCCACAGATCGAGCTTGCCCTAGGATGTGTGGTTCTCCTTGGTCCACGTTGTCTTTGACATATGCAAACAACCTAGGCAGCTCAGAATCCTTCTAGGTTAGTCAACTACTTCAGCCAAGTCGTTCTCTAGCTTCCTTCTTCCGAGGTTCAACAATCTGGGCGCTTGGGAACTGACTTCTGGACAGCGACAGGTTCCATGTCCTGTCGCTTTCACCTTTCTCTGTCCGAGGTTCATTGTTCTAGGCATCTTGGAGTCTTGCTCTTGGATGGTGGCAGGCTTTTGGAAGCTTCTCTCAAGTCACTTTCACCTCCTTTTGTCCGAGGTTTGGTGTTCCCAGATTTCTCGGGAATCGCAATGTCGCAAGCTCCATTTCTGGGCACACCTGGGTTCCTCTGGATTCCTTCAGCTGTCTTGTTCCTTTGGTTCCCTTGTTCTGTTTGGCTTTCCTGCCTTTGGTAAATTCCTGTGGTTCCTTAAAACACATCTCGCATGCTACGTTTCTGGGCACACCTGGGTTCCTCTGGTTTCCTTCATCTGTCTTGTTCCTTTGGTTCCCTTGTCCTGTTTGGCTTTCTTGCCTTCGGTATATTCCTGTGGTTCCTTAAAGCACATCTTTGAGATAAAACATTAGTATCATAATATTTGTCATCTTCAAAAGTAGAAAAACTGAGGAAAGGAACTCTCAGGGGAACCGAAGTTCCAGAGTTCCGTTTCCTAACAATTTCCCCCTTTTTGATGATGACAAATATAAGGAACCTGGCAACATAATAAGAACATGAAATTCATGAGAACAGTTGAGCTATGGGATTTTTAACTTTAAAAAATATTGATAGAACATTCAATAGTTGCAAATTCCCCCTAAGCAAATGAACTAAGTTATTCAAGTTCCCCCTTAGAAGTAGAACGGGTTCAGAGTTCCTATTAGTCCAGTAGTTCCAATAATTCAAGGTTCTTATCCATTCTTCCCCCTTTTGACATCATCGAAAAGATCAAGTTACTTATCAAGTATAGGATATCAATGTGAAATAAACAATTTGCGTTAAACACATGACAGTGACCATAATAGAAACTTAAGGCAAATACAACTGATGCATTAGAAACATTACCATAAGAGTTCATTAATCATTAAAATCAAGTACATTGCCCAGAGATGCATAGAGGAAAGAGAAACAAAAGAGCATACCCAATTTGACATTTGACAAAATAAGGATAGAAGAGGGGAGTAGGACCCTAGGGAACTACTAGCACACTGTGATGTTATAGCACTGGGAACTAGGAGATACGTTCCTATGGCAGCGTAGTGGCCTCCTCTTCAGTTTCCTTCTTTTATGCAGTTCCTTCATCTTGGCATGTTGTCATCTTATCGGCCTGATTACCTCCAATTGAGCAAGGTTAATATAAGATTGAGGTTTTTCTTGGCTATTTGAGGAACTTTGTGTTTTGAGAGAGACAGGTGAACATGAGATTGAGAGAAGGCATGAGAGAACAGAGTGCTCAGCTCAATCAAACAGGAAACCTTAAATAAACCTTGAGCAATTTTGGAGCTGTTGAGAATCAAGCCGTTGGAGATATTTCTGGGAACTCTGAAGAGTTGAAACGGCTAATTTTCTTGAAGCTTTTGCGCCTTTGCAATGGTCACAAGTTCAAAGATTAGATGCTAAAAAAATGGCAACTATTCAAGGTTGAGAAGACGTCTCTGACGCTGTGAGATTTGCCATAAATACTGTCTTGGGAGGAACAATTCTCTTACTAGCCGTTTAAGGGGTAGCCCATCCTAGTTCCTTTCTGGCGATATTTTCAGTGTGCTAGAGGGATATATGGGAACTTTGATGTGGGTTTAAAAACATGGAACCGAAAAGTACGTTCCCATACAAGGAATCAAGGAAGGCCATTTATCGCATTACACACTAGTTCCCAGAGAGGGTTAAGAAGAGGATCATAGGGAAATAGATTGTGTAATGAGGCAAGGGAGGGTCATAGTACACAATCATCATTTCGACTTGTATTGTTGGGTTAGAATATGATCAGATTGTGACTTTTGGGCCAACAAAGAAACTTGGACAATGATTGAATTTTAATAAGAGATGAACAACCAAGGAGAAGAACTAGAAAATTTTGTCAAAGCCTTTTGAGAAACCATTATGAATATGAGGGTCTAATGCAAGAGAAATGACACAAAGATTCCAAGATAAAGACAAGTAAAGAGTTCTGAACTAGTCAATCAGGGGAACTGGAAAGAATTCTTAGAACTAAGGTCACTATTGAGTAATATGAATCATTCCTAGTTCCAATCTAAGGTTCTCAAAATGAACTCTATTCAATGCCTTGGTGAATATATCTGCAACCTGATTTTCAGTTCTATAAAATTTCATAATGATGTTTCCCTTCTCAACATGATCTCTAAGAAAATGATGTCTAATGTCAATATGCTTAGTCCTAGTATGATGCACAGGATTCTTAGAAATGTTTATAGCACTAGTGTTGTCACAAAAAAATAGTGAGAGGGCCATAAGACATACCAAAGTCCGCGAGTTGTTGCTTTAGCCAGAGAAGTTGGGAACAACAAGAGGCAGCTGCAATGTACTCGGATTCTGTGGTGGAGAGGGAGACTGAAACTTGTTTCTTTGATCCCCATGACACAAGGCAAGGGCCTAGGAACTGTGCCATTCCAGAAGTGCTCTTTCTATCCACCAAATATCCAGCATAATCAGCATCAGTGAAACCCATGAGCTCAAAGGGACATTCTTTGGGGTACCAAATGCAGAGATCGTCAGTTCCCTTGAGATATCGAAGTATTCTCTTTACAGCAGCCAAGTGGGTTTCTCTCGGACAAGATTGGAACCTAGCACACAAGCCAACAGCAAAGACAATGTCTGGTCGACTAGCGGTTATGTACATGAGTGAGCCTATCATACCTCTATAGAGCTTCTCCTCCACTAGAGGACTCGAGTGGTCCTTATCCAGATGGGCAATGGTGGATATGGGAGTGGAGAGAGGCTTGCATGAATCCAATTTGAACTTCTTCAGTAGTTCCCTGACATACTTCTGTTGGTGGATTTGAATACCATCTTCCTTTTGAGTGATTTGTAATCCGAGGAAGAATGTGAGTTCCCCAATTAAACTCATTTCAAATTCACTGCTCATCAAGTCTTTGAACTTGTCTACAAGGGACAGGTTAGTGGAACCAAAAATGATATCATCAACATAGATTTGAACCACTAAGATGTTACCTTCTTCTTCTAGGATGAAGAGAGTCTTATCAATAACTCCACGCCTGTAGCCATTTGAGAGTAGGAACTGGGCAAGACGATCATACCAAGCTCTGGGAGCTTGCTTGAGGCCATAGAGTGCCTTGTCTAGAAAGTAGACATGATCTGGATGATCGTCGTCTTCGAAACCAGGAGGTTGCTTGACATAGACTTCTTCTTGAAGAATTCCATTGAGGAAGGCTGTCTTCACATCCATTTGGAACAACTTGAACCCTTTGTGAGATGCGAAAGCAATCAACAACCTTATTGCTTCGATCCTTGCCATTGGAGCATAGGTTTCATCATAGTCAATACCTTCTTGTTGATTGTATCCTTGAGCCACAAGTCTTGCTTTGTTCCTTATCACAGCTCCTGTATCATCTAGCTTGTTTCTGAAAACCCATCTGGTTCCTATGATGTGCTTATCCTTGGGGCGAGGAACCAGATGCCAGACTTTGTTCCTTTCAAATTGATGAAGCTCTTCTTGCATAGCTTGGATCCAGTCCACATCCTTCAGTGCCTCACCTATGTTCTTTGGTTCCACAATAGACAGAAAGGCATTAAAAGCAAAGACGGTTAGATGTTCATACCTGACTGGAGGCTTGGCGACTCTTCTTTCTCTGTTGGGAGCCATAGCATTTGATGTGGAGACATTCTGAGTTGAGCATTCAGCTTCCTTGTTAGGATCACCTTCTCCATTGAAGATCATGTGGGAAGATGAATCATTGAAGTCTCCACAGATGTTGTCGTCATGCTCATGGTTCCCAGAAATGGATTGTTGTTAATTATCCATGGGAACTGGTGGGGGAGCCATTGGAGGGTTCCGATCAGCAGGACAGGAACTGGGAGGAGTGATATCTTCATCTGGATCTTCTTGAGATGACTTGGGAAATGGATCTTCAAAGGAACTAGTGGTGTTCTGCACAATCTTTCCAAGTGATTTTTCATTAAAAATAACATGAATACTTTCTTCTACCTTTTTAGTCCTTTTGTTGAAGACCTTGTATGCCTTACTGCCTAAGGCATAACCAATGAAGATTCCTTCATCACTTCTTGGGTCGAACTTGCCAAGATTGTCCTTCCCATTGTTGTGCACAAAGCATTTGCATCCGAACACCCTCAGATGTGAAATGTTGGGAACTCTTCCTCTTAGGAGTTCATAGGGTGTCTTCTCTGTGATTGGGCGAAGCATGGCTCTATTTATGATGTAGCATGCTGTGTTGATCGCCTCAGCCCGAAATGATTGGGAGAGTCCACTTGAGATCAGCATAGTTCGAGCCATGTCCTCCAAGGTCCTATTCTTTCTCTCCACTACTCCATTCTGTTGAGGAGTGTATGGTGCAGAGAAGTTGTGATCAATGCCATGCTCACTGCAAAAGGTTATAAATTCTCCATTTTCGAATTCGGTACCATGGTCAGATCGAATAGCATTAAGTGAGCAATCAAGGGATTTTTCTAACAAAGTAACCAGGTCTTTAAAGCGATCAATGACTTCACTTTTAGATTTAATGAATATGGTCCAAGTAAAGCGAGAGAAGTCATCGACAATAACAAAAATATACATGTTCCCTCCTAGGCTTTGAACTCTCATGGGTCCACAAAGATCCATGTGGATGAGCTCAAGAGGCCTTGAGGTGCTTACCATGTTTTTGGATTTGAAGGCACTACGAGCCTGTTTTCCTTTTACACAGTCAGAGCATGGTTCCTTAGATGTGCCACTCAGCTTTGGCAATCCTCTGACTAGTTCCTTTGAGTGTAGCTTTTGAATCAGCTTGGTGCTAGCATGACCGAGGCGTTGGTGGCACAACTCAGCTTGGTCATTCACGGTTGAGAGACACAGTTTCTCCTTGGGGACGAAGGATGGGTCAACAATGTAAACATTGTTGAATCTCTTTCCTTTTAGGATGATTTGTCCCGAGGAGTCAAGAACTGAGCATTCGTTTGATCTAAATCTGACTTCATTGTCTCCTTGATCACACAGCTGTGACACACTTATTAGATCAAAACCAAGACTATCAACAAGGTGAACTTTGTTTACCTGAATGTGATCGTTAAGCTTCACAGTTCCTATTCCACAGATTTTCCCTTTGCTTTTGTCTCCAAAGGATATGTTCCCTCCTTGGAGAGGTTGAAGAGAGGTCATTTGATTTCTTTTTCCGGTCATATGGCTTGAGCAACCACTGTCAATGTACCATAGTTGGGGTTGCCTCTCTTCTTTCTGCACATAAGGGAACTAAGATTTCTGAACCCAGCGAAGCTTGGCTTTACTGGGGGGATTAGCATTTCGAGTCTGTGAATAATCAGGGAGTTGGTTCCTTTCCTGGTGATAAGCACTTTTCTCCCTTTCAAAGTTCCTTTTCTTAGCACAATCAGTGTTGTAATGTCCATTCTTACCGCAATAGGTACATAAGCGGTTGTAGACAACATGACCATACTTTCCTTTCCCTGGCCTAAAAGGTTTTTCATTTATTTTGTTGAAATCAATATTGTTTTTAACCTTACTATTGGCCATGTCAACATACTTTTTGTGAGCAAAAGAATTGGTGAACCATTGATTTTCAGGAGTCATTTTTTCTTTTCCTTTTGGTTCCTTCTTAGGGCTTTGAGAACCTTCATTGAGACGTTTGGCAACCTCAGCCTTGTTCTCAAGCACCATGATCTTCTCTGATAGGAACTGATTCCTGTCACGAGAGGTGGCAAGAGCAATGCTGAAGTTCTCATTCATCTCAACAAGTTCTCGTCTAGCCTTTTCATCTTCAGCATCATTGTTATCCTTGTTGTTGACATATCCTATTCCATGGCGTTGTCTCACAAAAACAGTTTGATTTATTGTCTTTTCATTAATAGAATCAGTGAGGATGTCCAATCTATCAATTATGGATTGAAGCATGTCTTTTCCAGGTAAATTAGCATGCAAGGGAACTGTGACAGAGTCTATGCTAGTTTCATCACAAGATTTGCAGATTTTAAGGTGACTAGCATGCACGTTCCTAATTTCAATCAGTTTGGAGTGAGTTTCAGCTAGGTCTTTCTCAGTTTCATCAAGTTTCTTACTCCAAATAGAATTCTCAACAGTTAAGCATGCAATTTCATCTTCACAATCATCAAGTTTCTGTTGAAGGGAACTGGTTTCCTTTCCTAGTTTCTTTATGATCTTAAGAAGTTGTTTCTTATCACAATCAACTAGGGATTTTAAGAGATCATCAGAAGTTACCTCAAGGTCTTCTGAGTCGCTTGAGTCTCCTTTTGCCATGAGACATCTTCCTCTAGAGAAGCCGCTCAGATCCAGTTCCTCATCTGAGTTTTCTCCCCATGAGGCTACGAGAGCCTTCTTTCTCTGACGTTTTTCTTCTTCCTTGGAGTCTTCCTTGTTGGGACAGTTCTTAGCGTAGTGTCCCTTCTCTTTGCACTCGTAACAGGAGACTTCCTTTACATCCCTTTTGGGTCCGTTGTAGGAGGAACTCTCCTTTTGGAACCTTCCCTTCACAAAGAATTTTTTGATATTCTTTGAGAAGAGGGCTGTTAGCTCGTCCTCTTCTTCTTCCAAATCTGAGTTCTCTTGCTCCATCTCAAGCTTTGAGAAAGCTTTGGAGATTTTAAGGGCGATTCCTTTCTCCAGTTTCTTATCGACATTGGCTTTAGTGTGTTCTCCTTCTTCAACTTCCAGTTTCCCTATGACTTGGGTCAAGGGAAGGGATTGGATGCCTGGAGTGTTCTTCATGATTCCTTTGAGAAGGGTGAACTTGGAGTTGAGTCCATTGATGATCACTAAGGACTTGGAGACTTCATCAAGATCAACTCCCGCCGCCGTCAACTTTCCAATTAATCTGTTGAAGCGAGAGTAGTACTATGAGATGGTCTCAGTTTCCATCATTTTGAAGGTGTGGTATTCTCCTTCCAAAGCAAACTTTCTGCTTTGCTTTAGTTCCTCACTTCCTTCATGCATCTCCTTGAGAGCTTTCCACATCTCTTTGGCCGTCTTGATTCCTATGACCTTGTCCATGTCCTCTCTGTCCAATCCATTGAGGATGAACTGCCTGGCCTTGACATTCTTCTCCATGATAACATAGTGTTCTGGTTTCCAATCTTCTTCCTTCATGGTGAGGTCGACATAGCCATCTCCATTTTCGACTATCCTCCATCATTGGTAGTCATTGGTCTTGATGTGGCTTTCCATGCACTTTTCCCCCCATGTTTCTTCTCCTTTCTTTCGGAGATGTGGCTTGTTGGTGGAGATTCCGAGCTCAAACTTGCTTGGTTGAGACATGATCTGCAAACTTATCAAAGATCTAGAGCTTTTCCTGCTCTGATACCAATTGTAGGATCGTGATTGTTAGATTAATAATCATGGAACTGAGAACACAGTTTACAGTTCCCTTCGCAGCGGAAATAAACAATTAACTAAATGAACAAGTTCCTTATAGTGGAAACCTTCGATTGCCAACTAGCAATCTAGGATAAAAACCACTACCTTTCTTTGAAAGGATTTTAAAGTCTACTTCTTGATTTCTTATCTCTTTTGGTTACAGCTTATCCTAGGAACGAACACACAGTTCCTTTGCCTTACACACAGTTAGGCAATCCTAGATAACTTAACACAATCAATAATCAATCCAAGAAACAGACTTTTCGCACCTAGGAACTATCACTTACAGTCATAGGAACTTAGCACTCAGCTCTTCTTCCTTGACTGGTTCCTCTTGATCTCGGTTTGCTTTGATGATCTTCTTTGAAGCTTCACACTTTGATGTTTGCTATGAAGTGTGTTTCTATTGTGAATGCTTGAAGATAACCCTTGAGTTAGTCTTCCTTTTATAGAGGATTCTTCGCAGCTTAAACTTCTCTTGGTTCCCACAGATCGAGCTTGCCCTAGGATGTGTGGTTCTCCTTGGTCCACGTTGTCTTTGACATATGCAAACAACCTAGGCAGCTCAGAATCCTTCTAGGTTAGTCAACTACTTCAGCCAAGTCGTTCTCCAGCTTCCTTCTTCCGAGGTTCAACAATCTGGGCGCTTGGGAATTGACTTCTGGACAGCGACAGGTTCCATGTCCTGTCGCTTTCACCTTTCTCTGTCCGAGGTTCATTGTTCTAGGCATCTTGGAGTCTTGCTCTTTGATGGTGGCAGGCTTTTGGAAGCTTCTCTCAAGTCGCTTTCACCTCCTTTTGTCCGAGGTTTGGTGTTCCCAGATTTCTTGGGAATCGCAATGTCGCAAGCTCTATTTCTGGGCATACCTGGGTTCCTCTGGATTCCTTCAGATGTCTTGTTCCTTTGGTTCCCTTGTTCTGTTTGGCTTTCCTGCCTTTGGTAAATTCCTGTGATTCCTTAAAACACATCTCGCATGCTACGTTTCTGGGCACACCTGGGTTCCTCTGGTTTCCTTCATCTGTCTTGTTCCTTTGGTTCCCTTGTCCTGTTTGGCTTTCTTGCCTTCGGTATATTCCTGTGGTTCCTTAAAGCACATCTTTGAGATAAAACATTAGTATCATAATATTTGTCATCTTCAAAAGTAGAGAAACTGAGGAAATGAACTCTCAGAGGAACCGAAGTTCCAGAGTTCCGTTTCCTAACACTTTCGACCCGACAACTTTGTCTTCGGAATACAACATTAATAGGTACTTGTGTTTTAACTTGTGGCTGGAATGGTCACTGCAATTTGTTTTGGGAATGCGCAAAAATCTTTGTTTTTCAAAACCTAGGACTTGGGCTTATCACAGCAACTTGACGAGCTTTAACTTTCTTTCTTCATAATAATGCATTACTTTCAGTTATTTTTTACAATTTAATTGGAGGCTGTTTTTGAAATTATCTTAGTGTGTTCTTGTTCAGCTTTCCAACTTGGGAAGGTCTATTTTGGGAGAAGGCATCTGGATTCGAGGAGTCCATGAAATATAAGAAGCTTACAAATGCACAGAGGTCTGGGCTCAACCAAATTCCAAACCGTAGATTCACTTTGTGGTGGTCCCCGACCATTAATCGTGCCAATGTTTATGTTGGTTTCTAAGTGCAGCTGGATCTCACTGGAATATTTATGCATGGGAAGATCCCAACATTGAAAATATCCATAAATCGTGCCAGTCTGGAGCCGGAAACAATTGGGCCAAGGGACATCACACCGAGGGAGCCGAGTTGATTGATTCCGTTCTTGATGTTGTTCGCAAGGAGGCTGAGAATTGTGATTGCTTGCAAGGCCAGTGCGTGTTAGCTATTTACTGACATATAGGTAATTTTATTTGTTCTGATTGGTGACTTGAGAATTCTTAATTATGTCTTTGATTAAATATTCGTTAGTGCCGATTTGATATGGTTTCTCACTTGGAGATGGTTTTAGTGCCTACTTGGAATTTATGGCTGAGAATTGTGATTGCTTGCAAGGCTAGTGTGTGTTAGTTATTTACAAGGCCAATGAACCATATCGTTTGAGAAAAGGTGCTGTGAGATTCACACACGAATATCAATACAGTTTGTATGAATATCTCCTTTGTCTCTGCGTGAACATATGTACATAATCCATGAATATCCTGTCATTGTGATCAGGTTATTACCAAACAAGATGTTCAATTTTGTTTATCCGATATTCATCATGTGCAAAATAAAGTTTGTATATATGATATTCATTTTCTCTGTGGTGTTATTCATTATAATATTGTTGATATTCACGTGGATTCATATTTTGCTTGTTGATGGTGTTGTATGAGTTATTGATCATGAATATTCACGTTTTTATATGTGATATTCAAATTGCTTGTTGATGGTATTGTTTATACTGTTTGCAATTGATATTCAAATTGTTTGATGTGAGATTCATACAAATGCTTTTGATATTCATGTTGTATGTACGTTTCATGATCTGAGTAGTTGATATTCAAATTTTATGATGTGATATTCACTATGATGCTGTTGATATTCAACATTGTTTTCAGGCCTAACTGTTGCACCGACGAAGAGACGTTTGAAGCTTCATGCTCGTCTAAAAAAGCACAAGTCATTGTGTAATAGCGATATTCATGTTTGTCATTCCTAATATTCATATAATCAATACTGATGTTCATGTACATTTTTTCGTGTATAACTATCTGTGTTAGTGTGAAGTGATTATTTTTGGTTTGGGTTATGATATTCATGGTGAAACGTAGTGATATTCATACCAATATAGAATGATATTCATGGTGTAATACATTATGTTATTCATATATTATTAAGTGGTGATATTCATATTTTAAGTTGTGTTATTCATGTCTTTAATTCGTGATATCCACATATTAAACAAAGATATTCATACAAACATGAACGATATTCAAGAAACAATGACAAAAGCAACAAAAATAAATTTACAAATCTACGAAGCATTAGGACGCTGAAAAAATCAAGTGGTGATATTCATGTTTTAAGTGGAGATATTCACATCCATCGATATTCATAAACACATGAACGATATTCATAAAGACGTGATCGATATTCATGAACGCTGAAAAATCGTTGAAGAAGAAGAAGAAAATGTATCATCAGAATGGGGCGGTTTTAGGAAAGAGAAAATATTGTATTTTGTCTCTCATCTAACAACCTCATTTATTATCTTTTCCTAATTAAAAATTAAATAATTTCCTTATTATAGTAGATTTGGTGGTTACACCTCTACCATATCTATTGTAAGGCCCAATCATCCAACCATCCATCATCATCAATCCAACGCACTAGATTAATACTTCCGTTTTATCATAACTCCCGTTTTACCGGAGCGTCCCTCTATCTCATAAAGCCCTAGATTTATTGAGGTAATTGGTCAAGTTTTGTGGCCAAATTAGTTAAAATCAAGCCGTTGGAGATGTCGATTGAGTTCTTGTAAGATTTGATTGTATCCTCCAATCCATTCCTATATTTTACCCTATAAATTGGACTCAAAACGAGTCAAATTTGACATCCAAAACCGATCAAAGTTCCCTCCTCCTCTATTTTGCTTTTGTTGCATTTCTCATGCAGCCGATAGTGAAGCTTCGACACCTCCATCCATCCTCGGTGGTAGGCTGGTAGCCCACATCATCACGAGTTCAACGCTGCGACCCTGCTCGATTCCGTCGTTGTTTGACCCCTCTCTGAGCCGTGCAAAGTTACTCTGCTAACCCGTTTCCGTCGCCGTTCGTTCTATGCTGCTGTTCGTTATTGCTTCTCTGAGTCGTGCGAACGTAATGTGTGTTTTGAAATTAAATAAGATAAGTGCTTTTATGCACATAATTAATAAACTTTGGGTGAGAAGTGCAACGTGAAAACCGCTTGGGATCCTGTCTAAGAAGGTCCTCTTACCAATTTTAATTTGCACAACACGCATGTGGTGAAGTTGGTTAAGGGACCAATTATTCAAAGGAGTCGTTTTTAAAATCTTGTTGTGATAATTGTAAATGCTCCCAAAAAAATACATATAATTCCTATAAGACTCAAGTTCATTGGAGTCTTCTCTTGAATCACGCCTCTTCCTTTGTTTCAGTGGAAGTATTTTAGTTATGTATCGTCTATCGGCTTTTCACCGATGGACAATGACAGTAACTGGATACGACCACATAGAACCTCTTATATTTATCCTTGTTTAGTCTTTCATTAGACTAACCAACCTTTCCTTTTCCTTGCATGGTTGGCCGGTGTCATCCGTCCCATACGACACATTTGGTAATTCTTCCCAAGTGTGAAGAAGCATAATTCCGACGTTGAAGGCAACTGTTGTTTTTGATATTTTGTTACAATAATGTTGACGATCATGAAGTTAGATTTTAGGTTTATGACCTATTGTGTAATTTTTGTATTTTCCATTAAGTCTTCTGCTACTATATTTGATATTTTATTCGGTCGTTATTTTCCGCAACGTCGTTTGTAAGACATTTTTATGAATTTATGAAAGTTTATGTGTTATTTTTATATTTGCGATCAATATTGTAAGTCTTGGGCGATTTCAAATATGCGTTTCGAAGTCACTAACGGTAATATTCCTAAGGAAATTTAGGGGTGTTACAATTATGTTATTAGAGCTAAAAAAGTTATAACTGAAATTTTTTAAACTATTTTATGTTTAATTGAGTTTTTACAAAACAAAACTTGATGTGAGATTTTTCTTTCTATAGACCTTAAGTTATGACTTAGGTAATTTTATTTTAAAGGTTTATATTGTGCAACAACTATTTGGTGGGGGTTATTTCAAAAGTATAATTCTATAATTTCTTACCAAGGGGTTTCGAAATGGAAGACAAGGTTAGGTTTAAAAGATGAGTCAAATTTTGACAAGTTGTTTCTATGTAAAAAAAATTAAAAGAACTTATGCCAACAATAATAGTGTTATCTACTTATGTCTAATTATAGAAAATATGATTTCTATATTTGGAAAAGTTTCGACCTTTCCTTGTCTCTTTTCAAACAATGGTCCTTATGAGATCTCAACGTAGAGCTTTGGAGGACTCTCAGATCGCTCTAACACTCACGTCCAAGTTTGATTCATTCAACTCCGTCGAGTGCGACGCCTTTGTCATTCAATTTACACCGCTAAGGGAAGAAGGGTTAGATGTAGAAGTGGTGGTGATTGAGACCACTAAGGAGGATCCGAGTGAGGATCCTGGATACAAGAGTGAAGGAAAGGACTAGGTGTAATCCAAACAATCTCCTCTTTCAGAGACCACTGAGGAAGATCCAATTGAGGATCCCGATTATGTGAGCGAGGAAGAGCAGGTGCAACCTGCATAAGTTCAGCTTCCCAACTTTGTGGCACCACCGTACACACCTTGGTCTCTGACTACATATGAGGCGAAAGGGTTCTCAAATGCTGAATGGATGAGTATGACCCAAGAACACCTCTAGTGGAGTTGGTTCCCTCTCCGGTTTACTCACCTAGTGAACCCAGAAGGAGTCCAGTCACTCAGGATGTGTTTGCGGGGAAGATCGAGTCCTTTGGAGGCTCGTCGATTGGTCAAGGAAATGACTAAACAGACGAGAATGAGGGCTAGACCAGGTGAAGCATACATTGCTTCTGAGGACACAGTGCCACATCAGATTAGGGTGAACACCCAAGTGCAGGATGGGCATATAGAGGGGTGGATGACCTCACTGGATGACTTGGTGGAACAAGCTTACGATATTGAGACACTCACATGTTATTTACAGGAAAACGTTCGTACGTGACTACAAAACATCGAGCAAGCAAGGAAGCTGAAAGATCGCAATTCGGAGCGGAACTTGACCGCATCGGAGTTTTAGCCAGGGTTTCTGGACAAATCCTGCTATCCACCAGTTCCAGTTGAGGTGTCAAGTGTTCTGAAGCCCAAGGAACCGAAGAGACCAACGGCAGAGTCAAAGGACAAGCCACCTTTGAAGAAGACCTTGTAGGCTAAGGCATATAAGGACTTGTTTCGGGATACTAAGAAGAAGCAGTAGTTGTTTGTTTCTTAGTCATTTTTTCCGGTGTTTTCCAATTATGAACAATTACGGAGCAGTAGTCTCCTAATGTTTATTTCCGTGTTGAACGGTTTAGGATGTTTTGGTACTATATTATGTTTTTCCCTCTTAATAAGATTGGCAAGTTTTATGTAAATGTATCTGCAGATGATATAATATTTGATTGGATTATATATGATAATACTTGAATACAACCAAATGGCAAACACCAGGAACGCAGCTCGTCAAGGTGTTGGACCAAGTAACGCCTCCCGAATTCAACTAAGGAGTGCGAATAGCCAAGATGCTGAAACTGGGTCTGGATCCCACAACAACCCATCTGAAAATGTTCCGTACCAGACTAATCCTCAAATAGAAGGGGAAATGGTGCATGTTTCTCCTGTTTCTTTGGTTATCTTCAACGCTGTTATCGTTGAGGCGATTAAGCATATAGTAATGCAAGCTGTTATAGAAATGGTTAGGCCAGGAATACAGCCAACCAAGGAATTCCAGTTCCTCAAGTTACTCATGATCTTGAGAAACCAGTGAATCTTGCGCCTCCAATTTCTATTCAGAGAGATGAAGGGAGTTATGCTTGAGCATTGAAAGCGATCAGTTATATGAGACATGACTCCTATGACGATACTGGTGAACCCGTCAAATTGGCCTATTGTTTTTTTTTTCACATGGAATGGTTGTTTAAGAATATTATTTGCTTTGAAGTTGAGAAGGTGCACATTGCCTCATTACAAGTGAAGGATGGGGATAACGAATGGTGGGAAAACACAACATTAGCTGATCACCCCGAACTAACGTAGTCCATGTTTAAGACCAAGATGAACGATCATTTCTTATCTCGGGATATGAGAGAGGAGAAGCACAACGAGTTCCTTTACCCAAAGATTGATGGGCTGAAGGCAACTGCGATGGTTGCTAAGTTCAACCACTTGCTGTACTATGCAAGAACTGAGGTGACTTCTAAAGAGCAGAAAATTTGACACTTCCATGAGTGGATGAACAAGGCTCGGGTAGCCATAGTAACCGACCTCAGCAAAGGCTTACCGGGACTCCTAATACTACTATGTAGTCGATTGCCCATAACAAGGGGAAGGCCCTAGTTGCATCAGGTAGTCAAGGTCAACGACTATATGAAATGCGTAAAGTCGACAGACCAAATGCTCTTGTTTCTCATGGTACTTTATACCTACATTCTACATCAGTTTGCATATTATTTGATTCTGGTGCTACACTTTCTTTTGTTTCGGAGAATTGTGTGAATAAGTTAAGGCTTAAATGCAATGAAGCTTGTGAACCATTTGTGATGAATCTTCCTAATGAGGAACATTTATTAGGGACCAAGCGGTTGTTGGAATTTCCGGTTATCATTCAAGACGTCACGGGCGGTGATCGACTTTAATACGAGGACTGTGACAATTTCATCTGGGGGCCAGTTTATGTGTAAGTTTAAGGGTCGTAATGATGTCGATAACAGAAAGTTGATAAACGCGGTGTCTGAGTTTAAGTTACTTCGACAAGGTTGTGTCGAGTACTTGTGTTATCTGAATAAACCCAAAAAGGATGATGTCTTTGTTCATGACATTCCTACCATATGTGAATTTGTCGATGTCTTTCCGGAGGAAATTCCTAGGTTGCCTGCAAATCGTGAAGTGGAGTTTACTATTGAGTTGGAACCTAGTACGATGCCAATTTCCAAGGCACCCTATCGAATGGCTCCAATAGAGATGCAAGAATTGAATAAACAACTTGAAGAGTTTCTTGAGAAAGGATACATAAGACCAAGTGCGTCACCTTGGGGTGCTCCGATCTTATTTGTCAAGAAGAATGATGGTTCGTTCAGGCTTTGCATTGATTACCGAGAATTGAACAAGTTCACTATGAAGACCAAGTATCCTTTGCGAAGGATAGATGATCTTTTGAATCAGCTGCATGGAGCTAATGTCTTTTCCAAGATCGATATGAGGCCTGAGTATCATTAGCTTATGATACCCAAACCTCATATTGATCTAAAAGATTTGCAACTAACTAGATAATATAATAAATAATCTAAAAGATTTGCAGCTAACTAGATAATGGAAGTATGAAGATAGCGGAAAAACTAAATCCTAAAAACTAGCTAGTGGAAATGTGGGAAATATCAGAACTAAAAATAAATACTAAGAAATTCTTAAATCAATTAAACTAATAATTGGAATAAGGCAGGAACATATCAATGCATTCCCTCAAATTTGTCTTGTCCTCAAGACAAATCTAAGGCACCCTTCTCCTATCTAGGTGACAATACATGCTCCATCTTCCTCTTAGACAAGGGATGATCTTGGTGGCTCTTTGAATAACCTCTAGCACTGTAAATATGGAGGGTATGGATTGTTATTAGACCTGTACAAGTCCGGGCTAGCCCGACCGGTCCGGATCGTCCGCCCGGTATAAAAATTGGGCCTGGACAGTTATATTGGTTCGGTCGGGCCGGGCCAACCCGATACAGTAATGGGCCGGGCATAGACACATATCTAGGCCCGACCAGACCTAAAAATTCGGCCCGATACCCGATACTGTTCATATATAAATAATATTTATTTATACTTTTATATATAAATATAAATACTAAAAATAAATAACCCTAACCTAACTTTCCCTTCACTCTTTTTTTTTCCTTTCCGCCTCCATTCTCCAGACTCCATCTCGAATCTCCAATTCTCCATCTCCATCCTCCTCCTGACCTCCTCCATCTCCAATTCTCCATCCTCCTCCATCACGTTGCGCCACCGAGTCCACCTAGTTCGCGCGGGTCTCCAACTCATCAGATTTGCGCCACCGTGACCGAGTCCACCTAGTTCGCGCGAGTCTCCAACCCAGCCAGTAGCCACCGTGACCGAGTCCATTGCAACCAGTCACCACCGAGCCCTTGCCAGCGGCAGCCACCGAGCCGTCGATCTGCGCCAGGCCGACAGCCAGTCGCCACTACAACCAGCCTGAGGTAAACCTTAAGTGTTTATATATTGTTTGTGAAATTACTTGCTAGTATAACCTTAAGTGTTTATGAAATTACTTGGCTAGCAACTGAAATTACTTGGATGACAACCGAAATTAATTGGTATATTTTGTATACTTGCTAGTTGGTACTATGTATATTGTATCCTTGCTACTATATATTTTGTAAGTTTTGTGATAATTTTGTTGTAGCCTGCGGAACACCTTGGTCTGGTAGTCTACCACACGATGAAAGAAGATTCTATTTCAAAAATTCTCAGTGTGAAAAATATCTAAGCCCACCATTCCTATGGTGATATGTCTAAATTTGTAGGTTAACCCTTTAGTTATTAGTTGTAGTTGATGGTAATTAAGGTTTAAAATTGTTTGATCCTTTTTCTTAATATAACTCAACCATTGGTGTTCCTTACTATACATCATAGTGTGTCCAACAATGAGTCTCACTAATGAATGTTGACAGCTGTTTGCAAGATATTGATCAGTTATCAGGATTAGCATAGAAGAGAGATGATTGTGGTGTTTGCCTTAGAATGAATACATATATATTTAATCATGTTGACAACCAGTACTTTTACTTGGATTGGTTCTTTTCAAGTTCTTTTGGTTTATACTGGAGTTTCCTTGACTCAAGTTCTATTTTGCCATTGGCTTGAATCAAGTCGAATTGTTATGACCCTGTCACTAGAAGAGGTAAAGAGATTCATCTTTTGCGTGCTGATTAGTATATATATGTATATGCTTGTATTCGTTTTCATAGATCTTGTTGTTAACATGTGCAATTGTTTCTTCTTCTTCTTGTGTCTCTTTATTATGAGATTGCGCAGGCGTACACAGTGATCAAAATACAGCAAGAAAGTGCAACAAGTACTGAAGGGGTTGAGGTGTTGGAGAACCGCCCTTTTGAGGACAATGTGTATGTTTGCTTTGCAGGATTGTTGTTTGCAGGATTGTTGTGTTCTTATGTTGTATCACTTGTTATGGTATTTGCACTTTTGCAGAATTGTTGAATGTTCTGTTTTTCTTTGGTTATAATTTGCTTCTATATTTGTGACATATGTTGTATTGTTGTGATTCTATGAAGCATTCAGGTACCCAATGGCATATAAATCAGCCATATTAAAAAAAAACATGTAATAAGTCATATTTTGTAAATATGTGTACCAAAAAATGCATAAATATGAAACGGGCCAGCCCGCCGGGTAACCCGGCCCGATTGACCGGACGGGCCTGGACAAAAAACCCAGCCCGGTTAGACCGGTCGGGCTTAGCCCGGCCCGGTCAACCGGACAAAAAAATACAAAAACCCCGGTCTGAGTCCGGCCCAGACCCGGACTTGTACAGGTCTAATTGTTATCCAACCCAAACTTATTAATACTGCCATCACAATATCCCACGTTGTAATCAATCTGTCGTTCAACCTTCCAGGATCTAGTTGGCGTCCTTGACGAGTGTTGCAGCAATTGGTTATTCTGTTTGGCTAGAGGGTTTTTAGATCGGGTATTCATCTCCACTCGGATCGAAATGGCTCTGACACCAAATATTAGAATCCACTCTAGGTAAGAATCTCACACAAAGGATTGTGTTGCAAGAATCTCACAAACACAACAATTTGCTGAAGAAATCTTCAATATTTAGATATTCAATGATAAAAATCCAGATGCTGATTACAAGCAATAAACCTAGCTATATAAAGGAAATAACTGACTAGGAATGAGCAATTAGTCTGCATACTAACATTACTAAGTAACTGAGAATAAAACTGATAACCACTAACTAAATTAATAAAGCTGAAAAATAATTAAATTGCTAAATAACTAGAAATATGGAAATCAGTTCTAACTTACTAGAAAGGTGGAACCATATCAATGCATCGCTCCCGAAAACTCGACTTGTCCTCAAGACGTAATCCAGGCGAGAGTGCAGTGGTTGTATGGACTGGAGACAGTGGGGAGAGAATGGACGAACCCGTATTGGAGACGAGATGCTTGAAGGAAGCCGGCGAACTGACCTCAGGTTTGGTAGTGATCCCAAAAAGCTTATAATATTTCCAGTGAAGGTTGAAAGCCAAAAATAACTCATTCCAATTTGCTTCAATGGTGTTTAGAGTTTTTAACCAAGTAATATCCAGCACAAGATCAGGTCCCCTTATAGGAAAAGGAAAGAAGTTTTGGATAATAGAAAGACCGTGTATCTGAACCTCTAAATCAGTGCACATACCATCACAATTGATCAAATCTCCATTGCCTATCTGAACACCAAAGGGTGGAACCCATTCAACAGCCAACTGCAGCTTCTTCATCAAGGATCTTGAGATGATATTATGTGTGGAACCACTATCCCACAGAACCACGATCGATTTTGTAAAATAGAGTACCTTGAAATTTCATGGTAGTGGTACTCATAGTCCCCAGGACGGCGTGAAAAGAGATTTCAACCAAGCCGTCGACGTTGTCCTTCAAGCCATCACCTAGGCCCGGTGGATCTATGAGTAAATGATCAATTGGTTGACCGTCTTCCGCAGAGGACTCCATCAGGTGAAATGTCATGGGTTGGCAGCGGTGACCCGGAAAGAACTTCTCCCCACACCAGAAGCGAAGCCCCCTTTCCCTTTGTTGTTGTCGTTCATTATCTTCGGGTCGTGGTGGTGCTAGCGATCTTTGTTGGTTGGTGGCAGAAATAGGTTGCTGTAAGAAGTCGTTTGACTGGTGGGGAAGGATAGAAGCATATGGGTTGGGAATTAGGATTAGGGTTATTGGAAGAATTTGTGTTTGGTATGCTGAAAGAGTTTGTGGGCTTTGGGCTTTTAGAGTGGCCTAATTTAGATTCAAATCTCAAAGCCAAACTTACAACTTTAAACATAGAACGAGATTTGTGAATTCTAACCTCCGCCTTCAACTCTTCTTTCAGTCCTAATATAAAAATACCCAGCAAGAAGTTCTCTGGCCAATCTTTCACATGAGCGATTCTTCGAGGGAGCTCCTGGCGATTCCGACACCGAACTCATTTGCTTGATGGAGCTCAAGTACTCGTCCAGATTTTGAAATTCTAGAGGTTCGTAATGTTCTTGAAATGCTTTCACTAGTGTCTCCCAATACACAATTTCATCTTCTCCATTGATCCAAGCGAACAAATCAAGTGCATCGCCTTCGAGATGCATAGAGGCAACCTCGACTTTGAGATCGTTGGGGATTTGAAAGTATCGAAAATATTTCTTGGCTTTCAAAACCCAACCTCTCGGATCACCGCCCTCAAATTTGGGAAAGTCGATCTTCGCCCTTGAAAGTCGGTGGCCGTGGAGTCCCCAATGGCTGTCATCATCCTCGTCATGGTCATCCCACCAACGAGGGTGACCTCGCTCATAAGTGGGTGCTCGAGGGACACGAGGGGCGCCTCGATTAGATCCTTCTGGATTGCCATCAGTAGCATGGTGGTTACTGTTCTTGAGTGAGGCAACTTCTGCTGCTAACGAGTTCAGGGTTGCAACAATGGTGTTCAACATTTCTGGATTGGAGATGTTGGGTGGTGGTGAAGGAGTGAAAGGGGAAGGGTTTGTTGGTGGATGGTTTGGATCGGGTGGCGTCGCCGGGAGACGACCTAGAAGATTATGGAAGCGTCGTGGATGCAGTATTTGGAAGGGGTGACGTCTCCGACGGATGAATCGAAGAAGTAGTGGGCGGTCGGGGAGGATACTTTTATTGTGGGTCTACACTTCAGCTTTTACCATGGAGTTTTTTTTTTAATTATTCAACCACTTCAACTTTTTCAATGGAGGTTTTTTTCAAATATTCAACCAATGGTTTCTATCTTTGATTTAATTTACAACAGATAAGCTATTTGAATTAATTTACAAGCCCTAAAATTAAATTTCTTATTAAGAATGAATTTTTCAAATCATGAATTTTAGGGGTTTTCCTTTTATGTTGTGTACAATATACCTTGCCTTTTGAAGACTTTAAGGTCAGCAACCGTCAACATAATTGGTGGCTTCACGATGGGTGCGTCAATCGAGCGAAGAGCTTCTATTTCACTTGTTATGTTACTTGTGGGAGGATAGAGAATGGAAAATCGGGGATATGTTTCGAGGCGTGGAGAGACAACTCAAAAATTGCTTTCGCCGGGGTGGATTTTTAGGTCGGCGAGAAGGGTTGGTGTCGCCAAAGGTGAGGATGTCCGGTGGTTCACGGTGGTTGCGTTCTCGCAACTTGTCCAAAGGTTGAAGACGAAGGAGAGATAAAAATGACTCACAAAAGGACATAAATTGCAGACGTTTTTTTTTTTTGATTAGGTAAAAATTAGACTGAAAACTACAGAAGAGCCGATTTCTCAGTCTATAGCATCCTTACGGATGAGAATTACAAATTCTAGATTAGCTCGAATATCTTCCAAGGAACTCTGCTGGACCTTCTTTGCGATGAAGTCGACCACCACGTTTGTTTCTCGGAAGACATGAAAAATCTGCACTGAGGAGAAAAGTTGTAAAACACACAGGATATTAGAAATTAACATTTCAATATCCCATGGACAGTGCCAGATTTGATTCAGAACATTCACAATGGTAAGGTTGTCGCATTCAAGTTGAATGTCGGTAATGCCTAATTCATAGGCCTTTACCAAGGCATTTCTTACTGCAAGTGTTTCTGTTTTTAAAAGGATTGAGATACCACATTTATCCCAAAGAGGAAAATTGATTTACCCGTGTTGTTCATGAAAATATAGCCAAAGCTAGATTCACCATTAGTTTTGGTGGATCCATCTGTATTGATTTTAATAATATTATTAGGTGGTTTTTTTCCATTTCTTTGTTGGTCGTCTGACAATGTTCGTTCTATGAGTTTTTTGTTTGTCTTCTGCTAAATAGTCAAGGTTCCAGTTTTTCGTCTTATTCTAGTTCTCAATTTGTTTCTTAATATAAAATGGTACATCCTTTATGGAATCGGCATCATCGTTTGTTCTTCCAAAGCTTTGTTGGTTTCTATAAAACCAAATGCCCCACCAAGATACCATTAATTCTATGAATTGTGAACTATCAGTTTTTTGTCAAATTTCTTCAATGATTTCATTGATTTTTTTGTTTCCTATGTTTAGGGATCTTCATAGGTATCATAATTCATTTTTTCGATTTTTTTTATGGTATGGTTACATTGGAATAGGAGATGATTCAAATCCTCCAAATGAGCATTGCAACGTATACAACCCGGGGGGGTTGCTATACCTTTTTCTGCTAATCTAGCTTTTGTTGAGAGTCCGTTTTTCATTATTTTCCAGACAAAGTTTTTAACTTTGGGATATGTGTCCATCTTCCAGATCCATGAAGAATCATAGGCAGTATAGCTCTTGTTTTTGTTAATTAGTTCCATAGCAGAATTTGTAGAAAACCAACCATTTTTACTAGTTTTCCAGTACATTCTATCATGGATCTCATTTAGGGATATTGGGATCGAGGTTATTTTTTTGGCTAAATCATATGGTAAACATTGTTCTAGTAAATCCTTATTCCGGGTTTTATCTGTCAACATAAATTCAGCTATCATGGCATCCTTATTTCAGATTGATTGTGGGTTTATGGTATCACATAAAGGGGTGTTTAACACCCAGTTATCCATCCAGAATTTGATTGTTTTTCCATTACCAACTTGCCAAATTAGTCTAGATTTGAACTCAGCCATGAGTTCAATCATTTTGGACCATTGCCAAGAGTAGTTTCTTTTTTTTCTCGTAATGAAATAAATGGTTTGTTTTCAAGTATTTTTCAGTAATAACTCTAACCCAATAGTTATTTGGTTCTGCTAGGATTTTCCATAGTAATTTGAATTGTAAGGCTTTATTCATGTCTTTAGCTTTTCTCAGTCCAAGACCTCCTTGATGAGTTGGTTTACATATTTTTTCCCAGCCTATAAGAGGTTTATAGGAGCTGTCTTTGTTCCAAAAAAGGATCTATTTAACTTGTCAAGTTCATTGTGGGTGTGTGTAGGTAACATAAAACTTTGCATAAGATAGTTTGGTCTTGATGCCAGATTGGTTTTTATTAGTGTTGTTCTTCCTGCTTGGGAAAGAGAGTTTGCTTTCCATTTAGATAATTGATGTTGGATGCTAACTAAGAGGTCAGTAAAGGTATTCAAGTTAACTCTACCATTAATGATAGGGCAACCAAGATATTTTTCTATAGATATCATATTTGTGATTGTGAGAGTACCTTGTATTGCTAATTTCTTTTGGTTGGTAACCTTTTTTATAACTTGAAAAGCGATTTATAAAAATTAACTTTTTGTCCTGAGATTTTACAGTACTCATCAATAATATCCTTAATTTCTTTGCAGTTTTCTTGTTTAGCTTTTGAGAAGATCACAATGTCATCCGCAAATGCAAGAAATGGAATTCGTGTTCCTTGTTGATTGATTTGAAATCCTAGAGGATTTCGAGTTCTTTCTGAAGCTTTTTGGAGTTTTCTAGCAAGGATTTCAGATCCTAAAATAAACAAGAAGGGCGAAAGGGGGTCACCCTGTCGAAGTCCTCTTGATGGTTTAAATATTTCTGTGGGTCCGTTGTTTACAAGTACCGATAAAGATACCGTTGTAATGCATTCTTTTATCCAGTTGATAAATTTTTCATGGAATCCAAACTTTTCCATAATTTTAATAATGAAGTTCCATTCGATTCTATCATAAGTTTTTTTCATATCTAGTTTTAGGGCAATAAAGCCTTCAGTTTTTTTTTTTATTTAAAAGAGTGAAAGATTTCATAGGCAATCAAGATATTATCTTGAATGGCTCTGTTAGCAACAAAGACACCCTGAAGGGGGTGTATTAATTTTTCCATGGTTTCTGTAAGTCTAATTGTTATAATCTTCGAGATAATCTTATAAATTGTAGAGCACAGACTTATGGGTCTATAGTGATTAGTAGAGTTCGGATTATCACATTTTGGGATCAAGGAGATGAATGTGTGATTTATTTGTGTAAGAAGTTTCCCAGATAGAAAAAAGCTTTTAACTGCTTGGATAACAGAAGGACCTACGATGTCCCAATATTTTTGGTAAAATTCTGTTGTCATGCCATCCGGCCCTGGTGATTTATCCGAGCCAATGTTAAAGACCGCCTTTTTAATTTCTTCTTTGGATACGTTTCTTATTAATTTCAAATTGTCTTGTGTAGAGATTTCAGGCTGGATTAATTCGAGATTTTCCTAGAGTAGTCTCTGGTTCATATCCTCACTTCTGAATCTTTTAATGAAATAATTTCTGATTTCATTTCTAATGTTTTCTTCTCCAGTGATGCTTGTTCCTTCTTGTGTTTTGATTTCTTTTATAATTTTTTTATTTCTTCTTCCACTTGCTATTTTGTGAAAATAGCTAGCATTCGTATCATTATATTTGATGTGTTTTACTTTAGCTCTTTGGTTCCAGTAAATTTTCTGGAAACACGGAAGTTTTTCTTTCTTTTTTCTATGATTCTTATTTGTTTTTTAATGAGATCATTTGTTGGGTGAGTACAGATCTCAGTTTGGATTTCAGAGAGTTGTTTTTCTATAGTTTGTAAT
Source organism: Rheum nobile (assembly GCA_027886185.1). Classification (NCBI taxonomy): domain Eukaryota; kingdom Viridiplantae; phylum Streptophyta; class Magnoliopsida; order Caryophyllales; family Polygonaceae; genus Rheum; species Rheum nobile. The sequence continues at coordinate 4,494,302 of WOAB01000648.1, forward strand.
TGTGTGAAAACATTTTCAAAGGTACTTTTATTCCAGATTTTAGCATGTTTCTTGAGTAATTTTGTTTTGGATACAAGATTATACAATCTAGATCCATGATAGTTAGTTCTCCAAGCTTGTTTAACAACGTTTCTAAAATCCTTTCTAGTCATCCAATTTTTTTCAAATTTAAACGACTGATGTTTGAAAGGTATTGCTGATTCCAGCTCGATAGAGATGGGACAATGGTCTGAACTGGAAAAAGCAAAATGCTTCGTACAGATATTAGGATACCATTGAAGAATCTGGTGATGAATAAGTACCCTATCCAGTTTTTTCATAAATGTTATCTATTTTTGTGCTGTTCTTTCGCCAGGTATAGATGTTTCCCTGGATAGGGGTACCTAATAGTTCGCATTCATTCTTAAAATGACTTAATCTTGCAAATTTTGTCAAAGGTGGTAATAACCCGCCTAATTTTTCAGAAGGGTCTTGTATCTCATTCAGATCTCCCATAATAATGCACGAAAGAGAGCAATTTTTAATATAGGAGATAAATTCGTTCCAGAACACATTCTTTGCAGAATCATTTGGTGGGGCATAAGTTAGGATTACCATAAGTTTTTTGTTCGTGAGCAGGTTAGTATACTTAATACTAATGAATCTTGTTTCAATTTGTTCAATTTCAAGGATTTCATTTGTAAGTTGGTAGGTTTTCCACATTACGCAAATGCCCCCGCAAAGCCAGTAGCTGGGACACAGTAGAATTGATCAAAACCTGCTTTTTTCCACACTTTTTCATTTGGTTCTTTGTTTGTTCTTGTTTCAAAGAGTGCAAGAAGTTGTATTCGTTCAATTTTGCAGAAGGATTCAACATCCATCCAAAAAGTTTTATTCCCGATTCCACGACAATTCCATGTTGTAATCTTCATAAAAAACCAATTGTGTTTCTGCCCCATATCCTCAGACATTTAGGGGACTTATAATCGTATCTAATTATTGTAGTTTTCGTGAACATAAGAACAATAGTGTTCCTGCTCTCAATCACAAAGTTGTATTCGTTCAATTTTGGGCCACCAGAATTTTTTTCTGAGGTCCTTGTACATCTTGCTGGATCTTGGATGTACAGAATAAGCTGACGAATGGGCCTCCTTCATCACCAACTGGCGAAGGCCATCCACGTCAGGCACACAAATTCAGTCCTGAAACCAGAGTGATCCATCATCCTGAATCACGAATCCGGGAGCTTTCCCGTCCGTCACTTCACTGCTTAACTTTACCAAGACCACATCATCAACCTGCCTCTCCTTGATCTGATCAAGTAACGTAGCCTGAATCTCCAACATACTCAGGCATCCTCGACGTTGATCGTACAAGACGTCAATCTCGCACAATCCTTGGTTCAGTTTGATCTGAGCAGTGAGTAGAGTTACTACGGTCTCGTGTGGCGTCTTCCGGCTCAATGCATCGGCTACTACGTTTGCCTTGCCCGGATGATACAACAACTCTATCTGTTCAGTTTGTTCATCCACGGTCCGGTCCGTGGATGAACACCCCTAGTCGTATCCTTCGTGAGGTTCGAGGGTAAGTTTGGAGTTTGTTGGGCATTTTTTGTTGGTGGGCTCATTGTTATGGATTTCGCATCACCCGACCGAAATGCAGGAACTTCCTCCATCTCATTCTCGGGCTTCTCTACCAGCCCAACATTAAAAGTCACCTCAGTTTCACTTATGGGCCTCTTGAGTGGCCCACCATCCGTATGCTCCTTTTTGGTAGTCGTCTCTCTCACATGCTTCACAGCAATCTCTGCTTCCCGATTTTCCGCTGATACTTTCGTGACAAATACATCAAAGGGGTGCTTACTAGCAGAGGCGGATCTACGGGGGGGGGGGGGGGGGGGGGGGGGGGGGGGGGGGGGCTAGGGGGGCGGCCGACCCCGCTTACCGTTAAGCCCCCCCGGCGGACGGCGCCATTAAAGAGCACTAGAGCAGATCTGCAAACCAAGCAACCGATTCCACGAAGAAGACGACCTAATTTTGATTGATTTAATTTTTTTTCAAACTGTCAAAACGAGGCCCAAAACGAAGTCGTTTCATTAAATTTTTACAGCTGCCCCGTTTTAATTTATTTAAAAAAAAAGGGGGAAAGTTGCTGACCTTTTCTGCTTCCAAAATCAATTAACCCCCCATCTTTTCAAATCAAAACAAGAAGCAGCTGCTGCGCCTTCTAGTGGGCCATTGTCCGTTTCCACTCCGCACCGACCTCGGCTCCTCCGGCGAAATTCCGCTTTTTGGCCGCCGCCCACCGATTACTGTTGGTCCGTCAACCAGTCCGCCTACCGCCTCTCATTTAGTCCAAATGTGTGAGTTTGAGTTGTTTAATTTAGGGTTTAAGTAAAATTCAAATTTGTATAAATTATATCTATTCTTGCTAAAAGATTACATAGTTTACAATAATAAGTTAATTAGTTAAATAATCAAGAATAATTTTAGATACTAATTTGGAATGTTTGTTTATAGTTATTTTTGTTGGGAATTGATTGTGATGTTAAATATTGGATCATTGGTTGAATACTTAATATTTTAATTGATATTGTTTAAATTAAATTGTTTATGTTTAGGGAAATGAATAAGTATATTATTCGGACTAAGAGAACGACAATTTTGACTACGAATGTGGGTGAATTAAATGAGTCTCAAGTTGATATGAATGTGGATAAAGAGCCTCAAGTTGATACGAAATCGGGTGGATTGAATGAACCTTGAATTGATATGAATGTGGGTGGATCGAGTGAGCCTTAAATTTTTTATAAAATTTTGAGCCCCTTACGAGATGTTCTAGATCCGTCACTGCTTACTAGGGAGGCGAGGCCCCTCCGTAGCGACCTTAGCCTTTCCACGTACATTCCCCTACTTCTTTTTTGGGCCCTCTGTTTCCTCAACTAGCTGTTCAAGGATTAAAAACCTGCTGCCATTAGGAGCCTTGGAATATTGTGTGTTTGCCGTAATCTTTTCTCTCTTCCTCACCACCCTCCGGGGACTGGGCTCGTTCATCCATGAGCCAAACAACCCTCTTCTAATCTCTTTATGACCCGACGTGTCTTTTTAGATCAACTCACTTTGTCTGTTGGAGGAGCTATCAACGTCGGTAGAGTCTCCGGGAGGGGGGAGTTTGCCCACTAGAGCATTGTGCTGCAATATGACCGTACCTGCCACATTTAAAACAAATTAGTTAAAGCCCTTCATATTCCAAAAAATATCGAGTACAATAAATGCAAACTGCTCCTTTTAACGACTTGGTCAAATTTACTTCGACGCAGAGCCTTGCATATCTCCTTCTATTGGTAAACATAGTTTAGTAATTGGTCTCCCTGTTTCTTCAGGAATTTTCTGCAGAACACCATCTTCGTATAAATGAACCGGAGGTTGGTAACCCTGACCTAGGGTTTGTTTGGTACTAGTATTTATAAAGACATTTTTATTCATAAGTAGTTGAAAAATAGGATTATGAAAAAAAGAATGTTTGGTGAAAAAATACTCTTTATAGATATGTGTGTAATTCTTTGAAAAATGTGTGTTGTGAAAAAAAGTAAAATAGTTTTTATTACACGTTTATCAAAATATATAAAAGTTTTTTTTTATAAAAAAAAATCCTTATAAGTAGAAAGTAGTTATCACCAAACAAGACCCTAGGTTGGGATGTGGATATAATCTAGTACGGAGTATATATATATTAAAGTAGAATCTAATTATGTAACATGGCATTTAAAATCGTCACAAGGCATTTAAAACCGACACATGTCATTTTCTCATTTATTCAATTTTTAAAAATAAATTTAATTATAAATCAAAGATTTTTATCCTAAGCCTATCACTAATCTACTTCTAATTTAAATACAAATCAAGCACAAATATTATAAATCCAAAATTTCCTAATTATATACAAATCCAAAATTTTCTAATTATATGGATGATTGAGATACCAAATTATGATTCAAATATGATTTTGATATCAATATTATCTAGATCTATTTTTTTTAAACAATAGATTAATTTTAATAATTATTAATATTTTTTATTCAAGTAAAAATCCGTGTCTAACACGAAAATTACGCTACTGCTAATGTGAGGGTTAAAATTTGGAGTCCATATGATAAGATAGTGGCCCAACAAAGTCCAAGGGCCGCCAGTGACGACATGGATATAATTTATGTGTCTCAAACCGCACCACATAGTAGCCCTTTGGGAGATTCATGAGAAGAGTATAGCTCCTTGAACTTATTTTCCATGACCGTGTAGGGCAACAGAAGTACCAAGGGTTTTGATGATAAGGGATGCTTACCAGAGTGATGCCCGTCACCTCGTCGATAATTGAAATGATTGGTTCTCCTTCTTCTCCTCCCGGGGAAGTAATGTCAATCTTGCCATAAAGGAAATCTGGGGCCAGAGCCGGCCGTTTTTGTCCTCTCCCTCCTATTCATGAGGTCGATGCAATTTATCTATATACCAGTCTTTTTCTACGAGGACTTTATATACACGCATTTTTCGTACTTTTCGCACGCGGTTTGGTGTGCCACAATATGGCGTGCATGTTTAATGCGCCAAAATATGGCGTGGAGAGGGCAAAACAGTAAGAAATAGGCAAAAAAGCATGAAGTCTATGCGCCATAATATGGCATGTGATGCTTCTCTTGATGGCGCGCAAACTGGTACGCCATAATGTGGCGTGTGAGATTTAGCCGTTTGAAAAAACGATCGTTGGATGCGCCAGATGTTGGCGTGCCAAACGGGCAGATTTTCCAACGGCTAAATTTCACCCTATAAGCATCGAATTGAACTCCATATCCAAAACACCCTTATCAAAATGTCTCATACTAGTTTAGATGATGATTTGCACTTGCGCGGAGACGATGAGCTTTGTCAAGCTAGCAGAGAAGAGGACGATGGGCATTCGAGCGGAGACGATGACGATTGGGACTCGAGCGGAGAAGATGACGATGAGAACTCGATCGACAATTTTGTGGTTAGTGTTTAATATATTGTAGGTGTAAGAAAAAAAATTAATGTACCTTTAGAAATTATATTTAGAAAGTTTTAAAGTAGGATATGTGCCTTTAGAAAGTTTTAAAGTATGATATGTGCCTTTAGAAAGTTGTAAAGTAGGATATGTGCCTTTAGAAATTATAATGGATATTTTCTAAATCATTCCTGATTATGCAAACATGTATAGGGGAGAGACTTTGGAGATGTATTTCGTATTAGCCTAATGTGGGATAGTCGCCAAGATTTGGCTGATTGGGCTAGGCAGAAGGCAAAAGATTTGATGATTGTTCTAGTCACTCGTAACTCAAATGAGAGAATGATTAGTTTGACTTGTGAGCAGTACGGTAAATATAGATCGGGAAGACCAAAAGTTAATGAAGAAGATCCGAAAAAGAGAGTTGAGATTATTCGTAAAACCAAATCGAGGAAGAGCGGATGCAAATTTGAGTTGTATGGGGTTCGGTTGAAGAAAAAGCCATGGTCGACTACTAATAAATGGATCTTGGATGTGATAGAAGGTCGCCATAACCATGCGCTTCCGACTAGCTTCATTGGGCATCCATACATGGGTAGAATGACCCCCGATCAGCAGCTCGTGGTTAAGAGCTTGGGCGAACATTTCATGGGGCCGCAAAATATTGTTTCGTAATTGAGGACTTTCTTTCCCGGCAATGTAACATCCATGAAGCAGATTGCAAACTATTTGCAAAAGATCCAGTACGAGGATCGTGGCGAATTGACGGTTACCCAGTGGACGCTAAATTTTTTGAAAGAAAATAACTACGTAGTTCGTCCTTTGAGGAAGAAGTCAACGAGTGAGGTGGATATCCTATTTTTTGCTCATCCGGACTCGCAACACTTGTTGAAGATGTTTCCACATGTGGTAGTTATCGACGCCACCTACAAGACAAATAGGTATGCATTACATTTTAATATAATAGTAGATTTATCTATGTACTTAATTTTGGTTCTTTATTATTAATGAACAATATTTTATCTTCTGTACAGGTATGATATGCCATTGGTGGAAATTGTTGGTTTTACTTGCTCTCACAAGATGTTCAACATTGCATATGCATTTACCCGAGGGGAAAAGGTTATGCATTACAAGTTCATCATGAAACATCTTCGACAATTGTTTGAAGAGTTGGGAGTAATGCCTGCGGTTATAATGATTGATCGAGAAAAGTCCCTCATCAAAGCAATTCATATAGTATTTGAAGGGAAAGTGCAACACCTTTTGTGCTGGGTGCATATTAAACACAACATCGAGGCATATGTCTCCCCAATCCTAAAAAACAGTGAGAAAGTGAAGAACTTTACGGGCCAATGCTGGGGACTTTGGTGTTCAACCACTGAAGAAAGCTACGAAGAGAGGCTGGACAGATTGAGAAAATCGTGGCATAATGGGATCGTTGGGTACGTTGAGAGGGAGTGGCTCATTCCATACAAGGAAAACATAGTAAGAGCATGGACGGATCGTCATCTTCACTTCTTCACGCGGACTTCAAACATGTATTCCTTAACCAATGTTTAGTTGATTAATATTGTGTCTCATTAAAGTGTTATAACACGAGTCCTTTTACCTATTTTGATAGGGTTAAGGGTATGCATAAGGTGTTGAAGGACATTTTGCGTTCTAGCAGAGGTGGCTTGAATAGAGTGTCCGTGAGGATCCACCATGCGGTCACAATTCAAATTGAGCAGGTGAGGGCGATCATGGAGATATCAAGGATGACACGACCAACGTTTTTTTGATGAAAACGTTGCGCCAGAAGTAAGAATGGCATTTGCAAGGTTATTCTACAAAGTATCGGACAAGTGCTTCGATTTGTTGTTGGGCATGTATGATCAGATAGTGAACGAGGAATATTCTGAAGATTGCACTGATCAGTGGGTGCGAGATTGCTTTGGCCTGCCGTGCGTCCACAGAGTTGCAAATGCCATCATTACGGGGACCCCAATCGTGCCGGATGAAGTACAGGACTTCTGGAAGCAAATGGTATGGGAAGGGACTCCAACAATAAATGTGCCTACTCAAGACAATGTACAGATGTGCCATTTAGAGTTGAAGTTGCGTCACATGTATGCGAGGTTGGAGAAAAAGGATTTGGGGCGAGACACATTAGACCAACTAGGTGAGTTGTATTATGACTTGGAGTTTCCGCATGAAAGTACATTGAAGGAGCTGACAGGGATAGTTGCAAAAGGAAGGCCAAAGGGTTCCACGAAGTATGGCACCACGAGACAGCCGAGCTTGTTTGAGCACAGAAGGGACGAGTTGAAGGACTATGAGAAGGAGAAGGAGCAGGCGAAGCAGAAGGCAAAGGAGAAGACCAATGGGAGCCAAGGTAGAGGTCGGGGTCGCCCTAGAAAGGAACCAAATGCAGCTTCGACCGACATTGGGAGTCAATCCCAACCCGAATGGTCTGGGTCACAGTTCGATGAACAACCCATGGTTCATATGGGGGTGAACTTTGGGATTAAGAATGTGGATTACTTTTGGTATCCGTACATTAAAGGGGCTAGAGATGTACGTCCAGAAGGACATTGTGGGTACCGGACACTAGCTGTATTGTGGGGCATGGAAGAGCATGAGTACACCAAAGTTCGACATCAGCTGGTGACAGAGTTATTTGACAACCCAGATGTATACATGCCAATACTTATTAGACTACGGCCGGGGTTGTCCTATGAGGATCTTATGTTTCAAGTGAACTATATCATCAGCTCTTTCTCCTCGGACTACTGGCTTGATATGCCCCTGATTGGTTTAGTGTTTGCCACCGCTTATCAAGTTGCGTTGGCCTTCTTGTCTTGGGATGGTCTGTGCTTGTGCTTACCAATGAAGGCGTCTGACACAAGCCTCGGCCCTCCAAAGAAGATATTGGCGATGGCCCACGTGGGGAACCGGGACCACTTCATACCGGTAAAACTTATTGTTTCTAAACTATTTGATATAATTATGCTAATTTGTTTAGTATAATTAGGGTTAATTATTGTGTTTGTAGGTGTGGCTGAAGGATGGCTCTCCACTACCCCCCCTCCGTACGCCTGGCACAACTACAAGGACCAAAGCGTCAATGGTTGGGATGCTATGCTTGAGTTGAGCTTTAGAGTGTTTCGAGAATACCGCACCAGATATAATCGTCCACCTAATCCTCCAGTTTAGTTTATTCACCTTAGTACTAATCTATTAGGGGAGGGCTACCCCTATTGTGTAGCCCAACTTGTATTAATCTTTATAAGAACATTACAAAATGATCATCAACCTACGATGTACATCATTTAATACAAATTTATCATAAACTTAGGAAAAATTAGAGAAAATATATGACATTGCTTTAGCGTTTGAAGAAATTAGGATAGTCTCTGGTGAACGTTCGCTTCATATGATATCTCTTCTTTACTAAATTTGCTTGCTCCCTATAAAGGTTGATAGTACATAAACAACATTACACAAAAGATACGACATTAATCACCTACGATGTACATCATTTAATAGTTTGAAATTATACCTACGAATGTTATCAAGATCTTTAACAAGATTTTGATTTTCCTTAACAAGATCTTGTTTTTCCTGCCATTGTTGTCGAATAACCGCGTGTTCCCTGTCCTCGTACATTGGATCAATCCACTCCCTGAAACGACACCCCACTTCTGGGCATCCCCAATACCTCCTGCCGTAGTTCCACTGCAAATCTCAAGTTCAGACAACGGCTTCCAAATTATAGTAGCATAGCCTATCTGCGTTTGTTGATGATTTGGATGAAGATGTCATTATTTGTTGTAGTGTTTGGTTTCCGACAAATATCATAAATCCTCAATACCTCCTTCCGTAGTTCCACTGCGTTTGTTGAATTCGGATACTTATAGGGTGAGATTTAGCCGTAGTAAATTCTGCCCGTTATGCACGCCAAAATCAGGCGCATGAAAGGTTCTTTTTTCAAACGGCTAAATCCCACACGCCATATAGTGGCGCGGCCCCATACGCCAACTCTTGGCGTGCACTGTTTAGCCGTTTGAAAAAACGACCGTTACATGCGCCTGATTTTGGCTGGCATAACGGGCATAATTTACAACGGCTAAATCTCACCCTATAAGTATCCGAATTGGTGCGCCACATTTCCATATCCAAAACATCCTTATCAAAAACGAAAAAGCTTAAGGTAAGCTTATTGGTTACATTATTCATCTTTGCTTAAATTAATTTTTTGAGTTTATAGCTTGTGATTTCAAGGTCGTTGCAAAGTATGACTCCGTCGTCCAGAAATGTTATAGTAATCAACGATAGTTCGACATCAGCTGATAGCTCATATTCCTCTGATGATGCTGGAGATGTTGTAAATTCTGCATTAGAAAGAGCCGAAGCTATGCGATGTGATCCTCTGATTTCATTCATCGTCGTATTAAATCAAACGAATGTCTATCCATAATATCGGCTGGTAGGCACCGCATCCTTCATATTATAAATTTATGATTCTGATCTGATCAAAATATCAACTTTAAATACACTTACTGATATGCAGAGCATCCCGAGGGAGCATGCTTTGAGATTCTTGAGTTCTGCAACAACAACGGAAGTCACCCTGGATTGTAGTAATTCTAATATGCATGTGTGTATCGCAACGACTGGGAATCGATACAGATTTGGCAACGGCTGGCGGGATTTTGTAAGAAGCCATAGATTCGAAATTAATGATGTATTACTGTTTGAAATTATCCATCGGTGCCCCCAAGTTGTATACCACGTTAGGGTATTCAAAGCTTAGGGATATTATGTTTTCGGGATTAGGAATATTATATTTTCCGCTTTTATATATGTATTTTCCGGCTGACATGTACTAGTACGCAATTAATATTATATGCATTAAATATGGTTGAAAAACGCATGAAATGGCCCAATAGTACAAAACTGAAAAAATGATTATAGAAGAAACGAGTGAAAAATTGAAAAACGAGAAATTGGGCCCAATAAGAAGGATTATAGAAGAAACGGATGAAAAATGAGAAATTGGGCCCAAATAGGCCCAATAGGAAGGATTATAGAAGAAACGGGTGAAAAATGAGAAATTGGGCCCAAATAGGCCCAATAGGAAGAATTATAGAAGAAACGGATGAAAAACTAAAAAACGAGAAATTTGGCCCAAATAGGCCCAATATGAAGGATTATAGAAGAAACGAGTGAAAAAGTAGAAAACGAGAAATTGGGCCCAAATAGGCCCAATAGGAAGGATTATAGAAGAAACGGGTGAAAAATTGAAAAATGAGAAATTGGGCCCAAATAAGCCCAATAGGAAGGATTATAGAAGAAACGGGTGAAAAACTGAAAAAACGAGAAATTGGGCCCAAATAGGCCCAATAGGAAGGATTATAGAAGAAACGGGTAAAAAAATGAAAAACCAGAAATTGGGCCCAAATAGGCCCAATAAGAAGGATTATGGAAGAAACTGGTGAAAAATTGAAAAAAGAGAAATTGGGCCCAAATAGGCCAAATAGGAAGAATTATAGAAGAAACGAGTGAAAAATTGAAAAAATGAGAAATTCGGCCCAAATAGGCCCAATAGGAAGGATTATAGAAGAAACGGGTGAAAAATTAAAAAAACGAGAAATTGGGCCCAATAGGAAGGATTATAGAAGAAACGGGTGAAAAACTGAAAAAACGAGAAATTGGGCCAATATGAAGGATTATAGAAGAAACGGGTGAAAAATTGAAAAACGAGAAATTTGGCCCAAATAGGCCTAATAGGAAGGATTATATTTCATGTGATATAAGCTTATATGCTATAGTTTTCCGCTATATTTCATGTGATATAAGCTTATACTTATATAAGCGTGGGAGGCTTATACTTATATACTATAGTTTTTTCCTTATATTTCATGTGATATACTTATATACTATAGTTTTTTCCTTATATTTCATGTGATATAAGCTTATATACTATAGTTTTTCTTTATATTTCATGTGATATACTTATATACTATAGTTTTCCTTTATATTTCATGTGATATAAGCTTATATACTATAGTTTTCCTTTATATTTCATGTGATATACTTATATACTATAGTTTTCCCTTATATTTCATGTGATATAAGCTTATATACTATAGTTTTTCTTTATATTTCATGTGATATACTTATATACTATAGTTTTTCTTTATATTTCATGTGATATAAGCTTATATACTATAGTTTTCTTTTATATTTCATGTGATATACTTATATACTATAGTTTTCCCTTATATTTCATGTGATATAAGCTTATATAATATAGTTTTCCTTTATATTTCATGTGATATACTTATATAATATAGTTTTCCTTTATATTTCATGTGATATTCCATGTGATATAAGCTTATATACTATAGTTTTCCCTTATATTTCATGTGATATACTTATATACTATAGTTTTTCCTTATATTTCATGTGATATAAGCTTATATACTATAATTTTCCTTTATATTTTATGTGATATACTTATATACTATAGTTTTTCTTTTATATCTCATGTGATATAAACTTATATACTATAGTTTTCCTTTATATTTCATGTGATATACTTATATACTATAGCTTTCCCTTATATTTCATGTGATATAAGCTTATATACTATAGTTTTTCTTTATATTTCATGTGATATACTTATATACTATAGTTTTTCTTTATATTTCATGTGATATACTTATATACTATAGTTTTTTCTTATATTTCATGTGATATAAGCTTATATACTATAGTTTTTTCTTATATTTCATGTGATATAAGCTTATATACTATAGTTTTCATTTATATTTCATGTGATATACTTATATAATATAGTTTTTTCTTATACTTAAACCCTAAACCCTAAATCCTAAACCCTAAACTCTAAACCCTAAACCCTTATATACTATAGTTTTTCCTTATATTTCATGTGATATAAAACCCTAAACCCTATACCCTAAAAGACAATCCAAATCTCAATCACAGTCATGCACTCGATAGAGGCGCATGGCACGCCACTTGAAACTCGCTGCACGCCAAATGAAAGCGCATGAGGCACCATAATTGGGTGTTCTATGTACCAAAAAAGGAGAGGTAGAGGTTATTTACGCGCCTGATTATGGCTTGCGGTGCTCCCTTTTTAGGCGCATATTTCAGAGGGAGATTTGTTTTGAATTTAGGGTCTAGTGTTTGGGTGTGTATCCTATATTGATAGTGGTTATATAATATGATTATATCCTATAGTTATATTATACAATGGAAGTGATAAACAGAAACGACAAAATAATAGAAGTGTCGAAATAAACTAACGATCATAGTAAGTACATACTAACATCCATAAGTACAATATCAAACTAATCATCGTTGCTAGATTCTAATTCTGCTCTCTGTAGACGCTCAGCCACCTCCCGATCACGAGTCGCGCGCTCATCCGCTTCCCGCTCAGCTGCCTTCCTCAGGGATGAACCGACCCCACTCCCCTGACCTTCCTCGTGCATAGAATCCCGAAACAACTGGGATGCACGCGGTGGGGCGGGGGCCATCGGTGGAGTCTGATCAGTCAACTGGTGAAACCAGCGTTCGACCAGCGCAACGAAATCTGTCGGCCTACTCTCCGGCTCCAACAGAAATCTGCGCATCTCACCAGAAACTAACTGACTCCGCTGTATTGATAACAATACGCATTAACAAAAATAGAAGATAACAAAAATAACTAAAAAGTAAACAAATTTATCTTACCGCAAGAGTGTCGACGGGAGGAGATGGATGGACAGGCTCCGTCGGACGATCCTGTCTAGGGGACCTGGGATCCACGAGCACATGAGACACGTCGTCCAGCCAGTCCAAGTAGTCGTCACTGACATCCCAGAACGACGTCGCCAAATCCTGCACGTCCAGCTCGATGAGAGGTTCGGCTGAAAGAGCACCTCTTACTTTTGCAGCTCGAATGTCCGAACGCACTTGATGGGCCTAGGTGGCACGAGTGGGATGCCCTGTACATATCCGAATTGCCTGAGGACGCGGTCCAGATGGTACGGCTCATGCACATCAAGGCACTCCAGTATGCCTCGGAACCACGAAGTGGCGTACAAGGGTGCATGAATGTCCAATCTGGGCCAAGGGGTCCACCGTATCTGTAAGTAATTAAGTTATATATAATTCATCGTATATGAAAAAGACATAAAAATAAACCGTTATAAATTACCTCCTCATATCGGATGCCGTCCAGGATGCGGCGTATGTCGACCAATCGCTCCGGATCAGATCCCTGGGGCGCCTCTTTTGTAACACCCCCAAATTTCCACCTTTGAAAGTATTACCGCCAGTGACCTCAGACGTACTGTCCAATGTCACCCAAGGCTTTTCCAGTTGATATAAATCATCAAACCACAGTTATAATACCAAATATTACAACTTTCATTAAAACCAAAGTCTCGGAATTATAACATAATTCCAAATACAACAAAATACATCAGAAATACATAATCAGAATCATTACAACGGAAGTCTTTAAGAAAAACATATTTAACACAGCGGAAGTCTTGTAAACAAAGCGACAAAATAACTTGTCAAAACACCGTTCATCTTCATAGTCGTTCTAGCCTTCACGGAACAACAACATACCTGATGTGCCGAATCGAACGGATAACACCAGCCAACCATGCAAGGGAATAATTACGGTTGGTTAGTCTAATGAAAGACTACGCAAGGGTACAAAGCAGAGTGGTTCGAAGCAGTCGTATTAGGTTAGACTCATCGCTTCTCGAATCAAAACCGATGGCGATAGTCAACCACCATACTCCTACTAGAATAACAAAAGGTATGCACAAGAGAAGATTCTGGAGATCGAGTCTCACAGCAATCAATCCCAAAAGAAGACTCCAAATGAAATGAGCCTTAACAAAATATGACAAATGTTGGGAAACTTAATTAATAATATTCATACAAGCGTTCAAAAACGACTTGATGTTTCGGCTCACGACCAACCTCACCGCCCCAGGGCGAATCCAGATTGGAAAGAGAACTTTACTATGATCACAGTCAAGACGAGATTTCCTAGCTGCACTATTACCTAGCTGCACTACTCGCCTGAGGTATATTAATTTTGTGCACTAAAGGCACTTATCTGATTTAATTCCACAACCAATCCACATCACGTTATAAACTTTTATCATGATCAGCTCGTCCCGAGATGAGAGATCTCTTGGGAGCAACTCCCGAGATTTGCTCCCGAGATATGTGTGACACTAGCTAAGTGCACCACCTCTATACCCGAGTATAGAGTCTAGTCATGACCCACCAATGGTATTAGGGTCTCAATGCCCTTTTCTCCATTTAATTATCAAGAAACGACTAGACCTCCTGGGCCCCAGTAAACATTCCTATGAATACTCGTGCTAACTAAACAGTTCAACACAGTCATATATCACATCAAAACAAAGCCATCAAGGCCAACATCATGGATCTATCAATCTATATATATATATATATATATCAAAATAGCATTGCTACTAACAGTATATGCAACCTATTATAATCTTTCATATGAAATTCACCTTTAAAATCCACAATAAAACCATTATGAACATAATAGTGCTGTATCTAGCAATATACAACCTATTATAACAACACTTCTTTTATCAAATAATTTATCAAAACTGTTCCCAACTTAAGCAGATGAATCATCCCAAATTAATTAACAACAAAACAATTGATAATTAATTGAAGTATGAAATGATGAGCAAGAGCGAACCGCCACTTGCCTGGATCCGCAGAAGCTTAAGCAAAGCTTAGAGACAACGGGTTTCTGAGTCTGAAACTGGAACATATCTGGAATAATAAATCCCAAAGAAACGATCCACAACGAGACCCTAACTTAGATCCAATACACTTATAATTGAATCTAAAAGAGTACGAAAAGAATCGAAGGAACCAACCCTCGCACAAGACCACAACACACCAAACCACAACACGAACCTATCTCGCCGCGGGTGCGGTGAGGTTCGTGCCGCGGGGTGCGGTGGCTGCACAGAAACAATGGTTCGACAGTGAAGAGGAGAAAACTCACCCAACTCGATCCGTTAGACCTCGATTCGATTGGGGTTCGATCTCTAACCTCCTTATATCATCAAACACCACTCAAGAGCACCTTGACCAATCAAAGGGAACTCCTAACACTCTCAAACGAAGCTCACAAGCTTGAAGCTGTAATGGAGAAAAACAGAGGAGAGGAGGAAGAAGAAGATGAAGTTGCACTTGCTTCTCCTCCACGAATTCTCTTCCTTTTATAGCCCAAGACAAGCCTCCTCCAAGGGGACAAGCAAGGGGACAAGGGAACAACAACCCACGAAGTCAAGGGAACAAGAGACAACAAGTGGATCAAGTGGCCAAAGAGATAAGACTGTCAGAAATCTTATCGAAAAGACGAAGCTGAAGCTGTCAGCGCTCGCCGCGGGTGCGGTCATGCTCTCACCGCGGGTGCGGTCGTGACAATCAGGAAATCGTCTTGACTTCGACGGGGCCGTTCTCTCAGCTCCGAACTCCAAATGAGGTGATTCCAAATCGAGGAGTTAGATCTAGAAGTCTATTTTAATCCTTCCAAATTTCACATTGAATGGATTATGGAATCAAGAGTTATGACGATTTTGCTAAAAGGTCGCCTTGTATGGGCGAGGAAAGTATGGGTACGAGTTCTTTTAATCCCGGGTTAAATATATTTATACCTGAACATCCTTTTAGCCATACGGGCATAAGAAAAATTCCAAAATACCCTTATAAAATGCGGGATATTACATCTTTGCCATCTCTCATGGCTGCCCGAGCGTCTGCCGATCCTGTCTGGGGGACCTGGGATCCACGAGCACATGAGACACGTCATCCAGCCAGTCCAAGTAGTCGTCACTGACATCCCAGAATGACGTCGCCAAATCCTGAACGTCCAGCTCGATGAGAGGTCTGGCTGAAAGAGCACCTCGTACTTTTACAGCTCGAATGACCGGACGCACTTGATGGGCCTAGGTGGCGCGAGTGGGATGCCCTGTACATATCCGAATTGCCTGAGGACGCGGTCCGGAAGGTATGGCTCATGCACATCAAGGCACTCCAGTATGCCTCGGAACCGTGAAGTGGCGTACAAGGGTGCATGAACGTCCAATCCGGGCCAATGGGTCCACCGTATCTGTAAGTAATTAAGTTATATATAATTCATCGTGTATGAAAAAGACGTAAAAATAAACCGTTATAAATTACCTCCTCATATCGGATGCCGTCCAGGATGCGGCTTATGGCGACCAATCGCTCCGAATCAGATCCCTGGGGCGCCTCTTTGCCATCTCTCATGGCTGCCCGAGCGTCTTCCATCGACTCCAGGTCCATCACATGATGTCCTTGGAAATGGAAAAAATATGCCCAAATACAAGCATGTAAAACAATAATTAAAATTAGTAATTAAAACAATAATATGTTATAAACGACCAAACAATAAAACTTACCCTCAGAAGAAGACCACAACCGGCAATGCCCTGCGCCCTGCGACGGGAAGCCTGTCCCAGGTTCCTGTACAGAACGGCCAGTACACCTGCTCCCTATGCATAACAACCCGTGAGCTCATGATCAAACAGAAGCACCATCCACTTGTGCTTCACGACATTTGTCGACTTGTCCACCAAGACAGTCGTGCCGAGAAGTGTAAGCAGGTAGAAAGATGCAATCAGTCCCTCGTCCCTCTCGGGAGCCTGCATCATAGGTGGCAGTCGGCTCGTCAGGAAACCCAATGAAACTCCGCCATTTCTGTACCACCGTTCAACGTCGGTCAGCTGGATACCGAATGCAGTGGCAATGCGCTGCATGACCTCCCCGTCAGCCATCTCGGATGTCATGCTCCTCCCATCGATGGGCAGCCCGAGAATCTGATGCACATCGTGCAATGTGATCGTCATCTCCCCCCACGGAAAATGAAACGAGTTTGTCTCGGGGTGCCATCGCTTGACAAATGCCGAAATCAGGCAAGCGTCCATCCGCCCGTACTCAAGCGACCCCAGAGCAGTGATGCCGCTGCGCTGTGCTATCCCCCACCACGTATCCGGGCCCTCTACTGCGTGCTCCTCCACGGTCCGATAATGTGCCTTCCGGACATGCACCTTCAGCACCTTCCTCGTTTGAAATAAGAAATTAATTTTAGGATATATTATTTGGGATAAATATTAAAAAATAAAATATGTAATGGTATAAATAAAATACGTACCAAATCATGCTCTGCCTGGCGGTGCCTAATCCCTCAAAGAGGAGGAGCATCCTCCATAGAAGCATCCTCGACAACAACATCCGGAGCAGCAGCCGGCTCGACATCAGGAGCCCGTCCTCCACGCCCCCTCCCGCGTCCCTGCCCGCGTCGAGGAGCAGCATCCGGCTCGACATCAGTAAGCTCCCATATCGCGAAGGCGATATGGGTCGGGTAGCCAGCAAGGAGGGTAGGTCTACGTGGCCCTCCTAGCATCCACAGAGCGGTGCCTAAAATAGGACCTGCTGCAATATCTAGTGCAGCAGCTGGTGCGGTCTCCGGTGTAGGAGCGGGAACCGAAACCGGCTCTGGAACGGGAGGGGGAGAGCTAACTGGGGGTGCGTCATCCCTCCCCAAATCCTCGGCCGTCAAAATAGGATCATCCTCAGCCGTCATAATGGGATCGAAAGACTCCACATAATCCCGATCCATGTCCTCATCATCATCATCATCCGACGGGGAATCATCAGTTGTGATGTGGACGTCCTCCATAACAACATCATCGTGGGCGAGTGGTGAGGACGGCTGCGCGGCGTCTAAAATCTCGCTACTAACGAGTGCCGCGCGCTGACGTGCCGACTCAGTCACACCATGTCTCCGCCTCGAACGTCACTTCGCCCTCTGACGTCTCACCGACAACGAAGAAAAGAAATCTCGTACAACCTAAAATTAAATATTATTAAAATTTATTACATTCATTTATTAATTTATTAATTTCCTAATAACAAATTTCATTCAAATAACTATTTTTTCTATAATTTATTCTCACCGACAACGAAGAAAAGAACTAATTTTCTATAATTTTTTGAATTATTTTAATTTAATCTAATTTATTATATTTATAATTTATTACATTTATAATTTATTCTAATTTATTATATTTATAATTTAATCTAATTTATTCAAAATTTTCTATTTATTATAATTTATTCTCATTTGTTTAAATTTGTTCTAATTTATTATATTTATAATGTAATCTAATTTATTCTAATTTGTTTAAATTTGTTCTATTTTTTCTTTTCATTCTATTTATACTAATTTATTCTAATTTATGCTAGATTGTTCTAATTTGTTTTCTTTTATACACATTAGTTCAAATTTGTTCTATTTTTTTAGAATCCGTTCTAATTCATCTATTTTGTCAACAAAATCAAATTTCTAACCTAATTACAAATCTAAATATGAACTACAAATATGCACTATTAAATTAAAAAATATGAATTAGAAAAATTACATACCGTTTGGCTTCCCCACATACGCGTAACTGGTGGCGTATCGAGATCCTCCGCTACCACTCCTGGTGCAGTACTCGTGGT
The DNA here is from genome assembly GCA_027886185.1 of Rheum nobile. Lineage (NCBI taxonomy): Eukaryota > Viridiplantae > Streptophyta > Magnoliopsida > Caryophyllales > Polygonaceae > Rheum > Rheum nobile. The sequence continues at coordinate 4,512,902 of WOAB01000648.1, forward strand.
GTCGTCGATGACAGAACTAGATGGCGTGCCTCGAACTCGTGCCCCAGCTCGTGTCCGGAATTCGCCCGGTAATACGATCCTGCGTCCCCTTCCGCGAAGTCTGCCTCCGCCCCGGTAAACCCCCACCACCTCCTCCACGCCACCATTCCCTTCGCCTCCACCACCACCAACAACCGCCACCTCCTACAGGCCACCGCCTCCGACCACCACCGCCGCCACCACAGGAATCGCGGGCTCCTTGTCGCCGACCAGCACAACGCCGCCGCAAAACCTCCTCGTCGCCGGTCACCACCATAACACCGCCGGCCTCCTCAACCACCACGTCGCCGCTGCCGCAAACCTCCTCCACCGCCTCTCTGCACAACAACGAAGCGTCGGCGTCGCCAGCCTCCTCCACCGCCTCATCGGCTGGAGCGCCGTCAGCCTCCACCGGATTTGCGCCTGCCACCGCCATCGGCCTCGGAATCTCGCCGCCATCGTCACCACCAAGGTCGCCGTCGCTGCTGTCCATTATCGTCGCCGCCATTGCTGTGTCGGAAACTGGGGTCGCCGTCAAATGGGAGAGAAAAGAAAGAAAGAAAGAAAGAAAGGAGAGAAGAAGACGATGCGCCTCGCTCACTGGCATTTACCCTACGGGTATGCGCCAGCGGGAGGCGCATGAGGCGCCTTATCTGTGTGCGTCATCAGATGGGCCTTTAATAGGCCCATCTGGTATACGCCAGATGGTGGCGCATGATGAGCCTTATTTGGGCGCATTAACAGATGTGCCTTTAACAGGCCCATCGCTTGAGACGCCATATAAAGGCGCATTCAGGCCCGGCCCAGAAGCGGGGGCAAAAGGGGCACCGGCCTAGGGCCCAAAATTTTTAGGGGCCCAATATATTTGTAGAGTATGTATATTACCAATAGTATATTTACATTAGTAAAATAAAGTAGTCTAGTGGTTTGCACTCCAACACTCCATTATAATTGCCCAGGTTCGATTCTCTCTTCCCCCATTTTTTTCATTCTATTTTAAAAGGCCCAACAATACCACTTTAAATATAAAAGGCCCATTGGCCGGTGGGCCAGATTCTCCCTTACAGCCTCCACGTTTTTTTTAAAAGGCCCATAATATCACTTTCAATTTAAAAGGCCTACTGATTTCTAAATTGAAAAAAAAAACAAATAAAAATAATTTACAAATTGAAAAGGCTGAAGCGTGAAGGCAGTGGCACAGCCGCACATCACAAGTTAACTTTGCCTAATTGCCTTCATACACGGTAATCGGTACACCACTACACCTTATTTTATTTTTTAAAGTAGACAAATTGCTAATTAGTAATTAGCTGTAGTAACTAGTAAGTAGTCATTTACTTAGAATTTAGTTTAGTTTATATTATTATATATATTGGGTGATTATATAGAATTTAACTAATTATATATATTATCATATATGATATAGGATAGAAATTTTATTAACAAAAAGTAAAATTGGTTGGATTTTACAGAACCTAATACGTATAGTTATATATTGCTTGTTGATGTGTATTATTTCATCTTTTTGGCTTTTACAGGTGCTTGACAAATAATTTACTTCTGGGGTGTATGCCGTATAGCTTGGATGTATTTTGCTTTCCGCTTTTGAGGTGTTTGATCGGCACTATTTTATAGTGTATATCTAGGAGTTTTACTGGTGTTTAAGGTATCATTTGGATGGATTTAGAGCACAATTGTGGAGTTGAGAGTTAGAGACGAGAAGTGAAGAAATCATGAGATTTACAGAGGTTTGAAGTGCATTGAAGAGTAGAAGAACAGTGGGCTGAATTCAAATGGTTAGTTCTCCTTACTCAGATGTCCAAATGGAGTGATTCCAATTCTAGGAGTTAGATCTTGAAGTCTACTACACTTCCTCAAAATATGAGCACAATCCGAGTTGGGAATCAAAAGTTATGGCATTTTTACGAATGTGTCGCAGAAGCTGGAGAAGTCGTCGCCACCGCACCCAGCGGTGGGATGACCGCACCCGCGGCGAGCACAACAGAAGCGAGGATCTAGATTCTGGAAGGCCACCGCACCCAGCGGTGGGATGCACCGCACCCGCGGTGGAGACGCGCTGAAGACCTTTTCCGGATTTATTTCCGAGTTTTTATTTCCCGTTTTATTTTATTTTCGAGACTTTGTTTCCAAGTTTGTTATTTTCTTTTCTTTATTTCTGAATGATTACGTTAGTATTTAAGTTAGGTTTAAGACTTTTTAGAGAATCAATTCTTTAACCCTAGTTGCCACCTTTCTACGTTCTTGCTCACAAACCCTAATGGAGAACTAAACCTCCATTGTTGCACTTGACAGTTTGAAGCCAGCAATTGATTGGTTGTGAGTTTTCTACTTTTGTTCGTTTTCCTATGTAGTTGGATTGATTCTCTTGTGCTTGATTGATTATTGGTTTATGTTGATTTATCTAGATTGATCACCTAGGTTTATTGATATCTTCCTAAGTGCTAGGACTTGTGATTCCGGGTTCGGGTTGCATATCTAGTAGCGAGCACGATTGTTGCGTATAGGGGATCCGAGCGCTTCATCGTGAGAGAGAGAGTTAATTGCATGCTTATAGTAATGGGTTGTTTCTATTGCATGTATCTTGTTGAATCCTTGGTTGAATTGCTATTTCTTTATTGAGTCTTGAAGGTTTTCGGATTTGATTCAGTGATAAGTACTATTAGGGCTGGTAGAACTAATAGTTATCTATGATCGGGATAAGAACAACTATAGGAATATTAAGAACTTGAGATTGATAGAATTCCGTGATCGACCTTTCTATTGTTGTGTGGATCTTTGTTAAGTGTGGCGCTTTTTCCCTTATTATTCTCAACCGTTATTTGCAAACTTGTTTACTTGCTTTGTTTACTTTGGTTACGAAAAACACAAACAAATCCCCCCTAGTTCCTAGTCAGTGACATGAATTGCAAGAATAGATAACCTGACTCTCTGTGGGATCGACCCTGACTTGCTTGCTATACTCTGTAGTAGGTACTTTAGGATTTCTTTGATAGGCATACGACTTTTAGCTCTGTCAAATTTGGCGCCGTTGTTGGGGAATCAAATTTTCTATTTTTGTGATTTGTTTGTTACCAACCTTAGTGTGGACCTATCTTACGGTCCACACCCGTGCTACTGATTTTTTGTATTTTCTTTTTTTTGATTTTGATACAGAAATGGATTTCTGGGGAGAGCCGCGATATGACCCATACTCCTACACATACACTCCAGGGTGGAGAGATCACCCCAATTCGAGTTATGGGTATCAACAATACCCTCTATATGGTCATGACTACCAAGAGTTCTACCCGGAGCCACAATCGTTCTACCAGTAGGGTGCTCCACAACAGTACAATCCGGCCTATGAGCATAGCCCGCCAGTGTCTAATCCTAGCCCCTCCATGTCAACTGAAGATATGCTCCAAGCTCTGGATAAGCACTTCAGCACTCACGTTCAAGCTACGACGTCGAGTATCAAGAACCTTGAGACGCAGATGAGACAAATGGCTGAGGCGATTACAAGGATTGATCAACGGACTTTGGGATATCTACCATCTCAAACGGTAGTGAACCCGAGGGAAAACGTTAGCGCGATAACCCTTAGAAGTGGAAAGCAATTGCATGTCGATCCTAGTGCTGAAGAGGACGACTCAGGAAAATAGGGTATTCAGGAAAATGACCGCACCCAGCGGCAAGGTGACCGCACCCGCGGCGAGCATGAAAAGGAGGGACAGAGTGTTCTGTCAAGTTCACCGCACCCCGCGGTGGCACCCACCGCACCCAGCGGTGGCGGTACTGTTTCTCGAGAAAATTCTGGGGATCCACCGCACCCGGCGGTGACCTCTCACCGCACCCGCGGCGAGACTTCTGGAGCTGTTGCTGAGCCTTATGTGGACACCTACGTTCGTCCATACTTTCCTCCTCTCAGTTCCGAGAAGCCACCCACCCCATTCCCAGAGGCGCTCAAGGAGTTGGGCCTTCCAGACGATATTTGGGACCACAAGGTGCTTTATGAGGAAGAATATTTTTTGGGACTGGAGGAATTCAGCGACCAAGAGGAGGAGAGTCGCGATTGCGGAAACGATCCTGCGACGCCCGCCCCTCTCGAAGATGCCCCGGCAGTCCCCGACCCTCTGGAGGCTGCCTATGATGAGTTTGTGCGTCTCAACTCCTTCCCACTTGTCTCGCTGCACCCTGTCGCACCCTTCCTTGAGGCTTCCCGAGTTACTCAAAGGCTAAAGAACAACGAGGATATCTATGAGGCTTTCAGTGACTGCATAAAAACCGTTCCCTTGGTCATACTGGCTGACAGCACCCCTCGCTGCAAGGAAATGTTAAAGGTGCCAGGCTTGATCAAAAAGAAACCGAAGGGAAAGCACAAGAAGGAGGCCTTGATTCAAGTGGTGAATCTTTATATGCTGGATACGGGGCAAGATAAGCATACATGCCCTGAGATGCTGGGTAGACCGTTTCGAAAGATGGCAAGTGCATTCATAGATAAGAAAAGCGGTCCAACCATCAAGAAGTGCAGAAGAGTGGGGGTCACGCTCAACATAGAGCATACAAAGAGGGTCGATAAACCGCGCAGTCGATTTTTTTTAGCCGCGCACTTCCTCCTGGGCGGCTCTACATGCCGGCCAGAATACCCTTCCAAAAACCCGGTTTGCACATGGGCGGCACCTAATGCCGCCCATGCAAACCGGTTTTTTATGAACCCGAATTGTACCTGGGCGGCACATATTGCCGCCCAGATTTTTAGGTTTTTGTAGAACCCGGTTTTGTAATTTAATTTATTTATTTTAAAATTAAAAATATGGTTTTCTGGAAACCGGGTTAAAACTCGGCGGCACGGTAAGCCGCCAAGTGTAAACCCAAAATTGTGGGCGGCACAGCTTCCCGCCAAAGGGCGAATTTGAAATTGAAACGTGGGCGACACATCTTGCCGCCCAGGGTCATCTTCTCGGCGTTAGTAAAAGCCGCCCAGGGTCGTCTTCTCCGATCGCGATTTCCAGAGTTCGAGAGCGAAAATGGATCCCGGTGGCGAATTTTCGGTTGACGACATATGGGAGTTCTTGGCGGAGGAAGAACGGACGGAAAATCAGATGGCTGCGGCAGGAGTTCTTGGCGGAGACGGCGGCGATGTACCAGAATCGACGGCCGATTCGACATTGGCGGCGGCGGCGTCGGCGGCCAATCTCTGTTTGACGGGGGGCAGCAGCGACGAAGCATTGGAGGAGGCGAGGCTGGGGGAGAGGGGTGGCGACGCGGCGGAGGAGGCGGCTGAAGCAAGGGATGCGGTGGAGGAAGCGAGGCTGGCGGAGGAAGGAGGCGAAGCAGGGGCCGAGGAGGGAGGCGAGGCTGGGCTGCACAGCGTGCCGCCCACTATGGAGGAATCTGGGCCGCTCGTGGTGCCGCCCATAACCGATGTCGAGGAGGGCGATATTGGGGGGTTTTTGGGCGAGGAGGGAGATATTGCGGCGGAGAATGCCTTTGACGTCGCGTGCGCGGTTGCTCATCAAGCTATGTCAGACTTGGGTGAAATTCCCGTTCGCCAAAAGCGAAAATATGAACAGAGGCCAACTGAAAAGGTATGGTGTTTTTTAAATTTGTAATCGTTAAATCTAATTTATTTAATTAAATTGTTACTGCACTTGTAGATTTATATATACTTGGATTTTAGATTATTAAATCATTATCTGATAAAAAATAGTATAGGTAATAAACTCAATTATAGTGTTAAATAATATTAAATATATCATTGTAATGAAAATTTAATATATTATTTTGTTTGTAAGAAAATAAAATTTAATATATTATTTTATTGTATTTAATCATTATAAAAAATAGTATAGGTAAATCGCGATAATTATACTGTAATATTAAATATGTCATTGTTATGAAAATTTTAATATATTGATTTTGTTTGTAAGAAAACAATTTTCTATATTTTTTATGCGAAAATAGGAAGTTTTGGGTAAGATCACACAGTCCGATCGAGATAGTCGCCCTACTACTGCATCTGCTCGCAAGAGGAGGGTTGGCGGTGTATTGCAGGGCCATAGTGAGGCCGATAGTGAGGGCGCTAGTGAGGACGATGTTGGTCCCGTCCGCTCAGTTGAGGACGTGATTATGGAGGACCCACCTCAGCAGTCACATCAGGAGGACCCACATCTTGATGACTCACCTCAACAACGGCTATCTCTGGAGGAGTCACATGAGCAGCATGTCCCATCTCCGTGTGAGGCATCTCAGCAGGCCCCGTCTCAGCCTGAGCCAGCCACACAGGAGACTCAGTATGGCCCATGTCCATCTCATCATACCCCATCTCCACATCATGAGCCATCTCAGCATGCTCCGTCTCAGTCTGAGCCAGCCACACATGCCCCATCTCCGCATGAGCCAGCTGAGCAGCTTGTATCTTTGTTGAGGAACTTTGATACGCACATTGCAGAGCTGATATGGACGAAGGCGTCGTTGGACCCACCCGAGGACGTTGTTAGGAGTTTGAGGGTTCAGACACGCCCTATGCAGTTTGCATTTTGGAGGGATCGTATTCCTAGAGGGGTCCCTGTGGAGGGTTCCTGGTTTTGGATTGCGCAGCAGACGGGGTTGACATGTTTACTTGATTTGCAGTTCGGCAATGTTGATCACAACCTCATTTCAGCATTCGTTGAGAGATGGCATCCAGAGACGAACACCTTTCACTTTCCTTGGGGCGAGATAGCTCCTACTCTACATGACGTGCTGATGATTTTAGGGCTGCCGATCGAGGGATTTGAGGTGACGTCACCATGGACCGGTCATGATAGGGAGATGGCGGAGTGTGAGGCTTTGTTCGGCTATTTGTTTGGGATAGATTCAGACTACAGCTATGATGAGGATGATGCTGACATGGTCCGCGACCTTAGGAAGGGTTGGGTCAAGCAATTCCAGCTTGGGAGGCATGTGATGCGGATGATTGAGGAGGGTGCCTACCCAGAGGATATAGCAGCCGGTTTCTTATGGCACGCCATGTCGGCTAGCATCTTCGTTGACAAGTCAACGAACGAGCTGAAGACCACACTGCTACCTCTTTTTGTGGACTGGGAGCGTGTTGTTCATACTGCTTGGGGTACCGGGGTTCTGGCTCTCCTTTATAGGAACCTCAGAGAGGGTTCTCGGCGCGGAGCTGCATAGTTCGCCGGCTGCGCACGTCTTTTGGAGGTAGTCCTTTAATATAGTTAAATTATAATTTAGATTATTAATATACATTATTGAATTGTTTATAACTAATGGTTTTCTTTCTCTGTACGCAGGTTTGGATTTGGACGTACTTTGTATACTTTCCGGGCAACCCTAACCTCAAGGAAGGTGCGGACGACGACCTCCGATGCGCTGGACGATACTGTATTGGCCGGACACCTCTCCGGTCCTCCCGTGACCAGTCACACTACAGACGAATTCTGGACGAGTATAGGCCAGAGGATGTACGTATCCTTGAAGCGCTCATGACTATCCCATCCATCAACACTTGGATCCTTGTAAATGCGCCACTGTCTTGGAGGCGGTGGAATGGGACAATGGTCATTAACAAGCCAAATCTGTACACGTAAACAATACAGTTCCTAAAAAAATTATGAAAGAATAAGTAAATACGAGAGAGTAGGACTCCACGTACCGGTACGTAATGGTCTCTCCTGCCTACATGTGCTATCGCATAAACCTTTGTCGGAGGCTCGGCACCCGGGGGGGCCCACAATGGAAGACATGTGTGCGGTCCGAACCATGATAAGACAACAACAGCCACTTGGTGTTCCGTTGCAAACGCCAACCCAGTAATAGGCATTATACACCAGAAGTTTGCCGTGCACGGTGAAGGAATATAATTCAATTTCCTAACAAATTCTTCCAACGTCAACGCTTCCTCCGCAAGAATCGCTACGTAGTTCGCTCCATGTGCCTGGACGTGCTTCGAAAGCCCTAACCGGACATCAATGTACTCGTCTTCTTGGCGACACAGCAAAACGGCAAGAGAACGGAACCCACAATGACCATCACCTTTGACATTTTGAACTCCAGAAATGTAGGCGAGCATGAAATGATCAATATTCTCGTGCCCCCAGTTGAAGCCGAGATACTTGACCGGCTTGTTTGAGCCCGACTTGGACTTGGTTGAAGCAGATTTCGGCTTTGCAGGTTTAGTGGCACTCCCCTTTGCTGTTGAAACTCCACTGTGAGGTCGTCCGCTAGAAGGGCATCCTTTCGATCCCGGGGATCCAACGGACGATTTCACATTGGTCGTCTCTTTCTCTGCAGGCTCATCCTCCTCATCAACTCCCAGCTCCTCATCCTCCATCTTCATCTTCTGCTTCTCCTTCTTCATGTTTGCATCCACATGCTCGTCCCAACACATTTTCCTCTTCGTACCGGTCTTTCTCGCATTCATCCTAGGCCTCCCCTTCTTGGTCTCGCCACGTGGCGGGTCTTGAATATCGCACGATGTAGGGTCCTTTGACTCACGCCACTTTTCCGCCATCTTCTTCAAATCAAATCCCTCAACTGTCCCACATAAGTACTCTTCAACGAAGTCATCCACCGTGACATTGTCCGCTGTCAGTGAAACACCATCATCGACATCAAGATCCTTAGCATCCACCCCTTCCCATCGGATCTGCTTCCAGAAAATATCAACCTCTTCAGGCACTAACGGATAACCCGTCTCCACGTAGACCTTAATTGTGTGTGGGCAAGGCAGCCCCAGTGTGGACCTCCACCAAAAATCAGCACATTTGTTCCCAATTTTCCCCTCCTTTGCTAACACAGCTTGGGCATACAACATCCTCAGGCATTTTTCAAAGCACTTTTCAAGGATGCGCTTGAAGAACACCTTAACACACTCAGGGCCTTTCACTATCTCCATGGGAAAGGCAGTGCAGTTCTTGGTCATCTCATATCGGATCTTCCGATGCTGATCAACAAACATGTTGTCGATGTGTTGCACAAGTGTGTCGAACCCTCCAACGGATGTCTCAATCATGTCCTTAAGCATAGAGTGCTGACCCTCAACCCTGAAAATAATATATTCGTATACAATTAACTAAATAAATTTTATAACCCAATTTGATTGCAAATGTTTGTATGAAAGTTACCTGTTTGATGTTCTTGTGGCAAAATAGAGAACATCATCACACCATGCCGCAACCAGCTTCTTCTTATGCTCATTAAACCAAGTTTGCTCCACATATCGCACCAAGCCTTCACTCCATATCCCCTTAAAGTGAGCAAGCCGCTCTCTGTACTCCTCCTTTGTGTGAGACCTCATCACCCGACGAACACTTCCCGAGAATTTCTTCTCGTAAATCTTCATTGTCTTAGCATATGCCTTCACATTACGGTCTACATGGACCTGACACAAGTGATGACGAACCTTCGGAAACACCAGTTTGGCAGCCTTGATCAGTCCTAGCTCTCGATCAGACATGATGCATACGGGATTTTTCTCCCCGTACAACCACTTCAATCGTCTCAGCGCCCATGCATAGTGGTTTGTCGTCTCCCTTTCCATGAACACAAGAGCAATGCAATATGTGTAGTTGGTGCAAGTAAACCCAACAATCTGGAACAGAGGCATACCGTACCTATAAATGCAACACAAAAAAAAATTAAAACCCGCAGAAAATACCATTATCTACACATAATACAAAAAAGACTAAGGTTTACCTGTTGGTTTTGTAGGTCGAATCCATAATGACGACATTAGGAAACATGCACAACAAGTGTCGAGCGTCTGGATGAGAAATAAACAAGCACGCCAAAACCTCCTTCCCATCTTCCCTCGTCTTAGTAGCAGTGTCCAACAAATAGCCTTTCTCATTCAAAAATCCCAATGACCATTGTGTCACATTCAGATTGCCCAGGGATTTCAACCTCTCCTTAGCCCTAACAGTGTACACCTGATTCCTCGAACTCGTTGCATTCGAATATTCATTCCTAAGCTGTGTAGAAATAACCTTGGGTCTTGCACCCGCCGCAGTATCAATCATCACTTTCCTACGCTGCTCCTTCGTAAGTCGGGTAGCAAATGCATGACCGGTCAAGGTGGTAGAAAGCATATGGTTATGGGATCCACTAACAACCGATAAGGTCCACCCAGGATCTCTAATAACATTTCCTTCCCTAAAAGTACCATGCAGCAAAAAGGGACAACCCTTCTTTTTTGACCTAGTTTTATTCACTCGTATGGGGCTGACCTTTATACCATCGACTACCACCTTCTTCTTGCCGGACCTAGGTAACCCGGATCTCTCACAGTGAAGTATAATCTTTTTAGGATTTGATGATTTAGTAGTGATCACCATAAAAAGACTAAAACCTACCCTTTGCACCCAATCTCGCAATCCTTCCTTACTAGGAAATATCTCAGTAGTAGTAAAATGGGATGAGAAGTCGATAGCTATAAATCCATCATCACTAGAATCACCCTATTTATATACAAAAATTACCACATTAGAGACTAATTAATAATTAAATTTCTAAAAACTAATATCAACAAATTAAATATTATTTCAAAACAGTTTAACATTTCAAAGACTAAGTATATTTAAGATCTAATTATTTTATACAGTAAAAATTACAATATTACATACCTTGAAGTACTCGGGAGAAATTGGCGCCTGCAAATCACCCTCATCATCTACAGATGTGTTAGCGCTCGAAGAGGACTCCGACAATCCCCTCCAACCAGAACCGCTTGACGACGACATTTATTATGAAAATGAGTTTCTAGATTTGGATACAATACAATACATCCCTAATTTATATAGCCGGCTACACCTGTACTGGGCGGCCCTACGTGCAGCCCACATCGACCGTTGGGAGTGAAACGTATACTCACTGGGCGGCACCACGTGCCGTCCATGAACCCTAGGCGGCACCACGTGCCGTCCATGAACCCTGGGCGGCAGGAAGTGCCGCCTATGAACCCTGTCCCCCCAAAAAACCCGGTTCATTGACCCAGTTTCGTGGGCGGCACGAAATGTCGCCCACAACCCCGGTTTCAATGAACCGGTTTTTAAAAACACATTTTTATTTATTTCAAAAAAAAATCCCTAAACTGAACCCATCATGGGCGGCTCGTAGAGCCGCCCATGGAACTCGGGTTTTCTCGGCGGCATGTCGAGCCGCCCATGGGGAAGTGCGCGGCTAAAAAAAAGCGACTGTGCGGTTTTGCGCCGTACAAAGAGACAACCCCCAGATCCAGATCCCAGGTGTTTAGTTGCTATGAGCAACCCAAGTTGAGAAGATGGAGTAATATGTCAAGCCATGACAATAACTAAGGCGTTGTTCGGGAGGCAACCCGAGGTATGTTTTTCTTTCTTTTCTTTTCTTTCTTTGTTTTTGCATTTTCTTTAGTGTGTTTTTGCTTTGTTTTTGTTCTTGTTTTTGTTTCCGACTAACATACATGGAAGATACCCATGCCTATTGAAGAAGGTGTTTCCACACCAATGTAAGTCTTCCTTCCCTGTACTAAGTCACCCCCCGAAAAAACCTTAAACGGGGGGCAAAAAAAAAAAAAAAAAAAAAGTTTTACCGAAGGCTAGCTGTCCGGAATTCCCATGGAGATGGTGTGCATCATGTTGTCAAGGAGGAGACACTTGCCCTACACTTGATTTGACAATGATGATGGCCCTACAATTGGCAGCTGAGGAGGAGGAACACTAGAGCCCACACCAAGATTACATCTGGGCTCCATCATGTGTTCCTAGAAGGCCGTGCAATCCTACTATCATTGTTTTACCACTATTCACCAAAGTGGTTTTCTTTTGGTTGCACGGTAGGAAAAGATTATAGAGTTGATGAAGACACCCGCCCAACACCAGAGACCTGGGTATTTATTGAGAAGACCGCCAGCGACACCTTCACTGTCCAAGCAGCTTGGCGACGTTTGTGAGTTATTTTTTGCTTTTCCCTATGTTTCTATTCTTTTGTCTTTCATTACATTGAGGATAATGCAATGTTTAAGCATGAGGGAGAGTTCTATACTTGCTACGTCGCTGATGAGAAAAATGATAAAAAAGAGAAAAAGCCAAAAATTTGAAAAAAGGCTAAAATAGAAAATCCTGGGATAGGTCAAAAACCCGAAAGGGCGGCCTAGGCAATAAGCAGGTGGCTTGGACCAGCGTTAGGCTGGGGTAATATGAGGTCAAGAGTGACGTGAGCTTATGTGAGTACATCTATTGTAAAATGATATGAGTGGCTTGGTGAAAACCCGAAAGGGCGCCTTGGCAAAATGAGCGAAAAAGAAGAAGAGTGATTTTTAGGACTCCTCATTTTACCTGGCGTGGCGACATAAGAAGAGGTGATATAAGGAGGATTCGGGTAGGTCACTCTGGGAGGCATAAGAAGATAGATGGGAGACTAGGATTAGAATTTATTCACTCTATGGTGTTTGGGATAAGCTTGGAGGAAGTACTCTGCTTTCCTTTTAGCTTTGGTGTGTGGTGGTGTTGTGTTGTTGTATGTTGTGCTGTGCTTATTGTGTTGGTACCTGGAGTTTATTGTTAGGTGTGATTCTTGGAGGGATTGATTTTTCTATGCTTCCTGAAACCTTGGGGATTGATTGAAGGAGTAGGTTTACTTTAGCTTACTCGAGGACGAGCAAGGTTTAAGCATGGGGGATTTGATCGGCACTATTTTATAGTGTATATCTAGGAGTTTTACTGGTGTTTAAGGTATCATTTGGATGGATTTAGAGCACAATTGTGGAGTTGAGAGTTAGAGACGAGAAGTGAAGAAATCATGGGATTTACAGAGGTTTGAAGTGCATTGAAGAGTAGAAGAACAGTGGGCTGAATTCAAATGGTTCATTCTCTTTACTCATATGTCCAAATGGAGTGATTCCAATTCTAGGAGTTATATCTTGAAGTCTACTACACGTCCTCAAAATATGAGCACAATCCGAGTTGGGAATCAAAAGTTATGGCGTTTTTACGAATGTGTCGCAGAAGTTGGAGAAGTCGTCGCCACCGCACCCCGCGGTGGGATGACCGCACCCGCGGCGAGCACAACAGAAGCGAGGATCTAGATTCTGGAAGGCCACCGCACCCAGCGGTGGGATGCACCGCACCCGCGGTGGAGACGCGCTGAAGACCTTTTTCGGATTTATTTCCGAGTTTTTATTTCCCGTTTTATTTTATTTTCGAGACTTTGTTTCCAAGTTTGTTATTTTCTTTTCTTTATTTCTGAATGATTACGTTAGTATTTAAGTTAGGTTTAAGACTTTTTAGAGAATCAATTCTTTAACCCTAGTTGCCACCTTTCTACGTTTTTGCTCACAAACCCTAATGGAGAACTAAACCTCCATTGTTACACTTGACAATTTGAAGCCAACAATTGATTGGTTGTGAGTTTTCTACTCTTGTTCGTTTTCCTATCTAGTTGGATTGATTCTCTTGTGCTTGATTGATTCTCTTGTGCTTGATTGATTATTGGTTTATGTTGATTTATCTAGATTGATCACCTAGGTTTATTGATATCTTCCTAAGTGCTAGGACTTGTGATTCCGGGTTCGGGTTGCATATCTAGTAGCGAGCACGATTGCTGCGTATAGGGGATCCGAGCGCTTCATCGTGAGAGAGAGTTAATTGCATGCTTATAGTAACGGGTTGTTTCTATTGCATGTATCTTGTTGAATCCTTGGTTGAATTGCTATTGCTTTATTGAGTCTTGAAGGTTTTCGGATTTGATTCAGTGATAAGTACTATTAGGGCTGGTAGAACTAATAGTTATCTATGATCGGGATAAGAACAACTATAGGAATATTAAGAACTTGAGATTGATAGAATTCCGTGATCGACCTTTCTATTGTTGTGTGGATCTTTGTTAAGTGTGGCGCTTTTTCCCTTATTATTCTCAACCGTTATTTGCAAACTTGTTTACTTGCTTTGTTTACTTTGGTTACGAAAAACACAAACAAACCCCCCCTAGTTCCTAGTCGGTGACGTGAATTGCAAGAATAGATAACCTGACTCTCTGTGGGATCGACCCTGACTTGCTTGCTATACTCTGTAGTAGGTACTTTAGGATTTCTTTGATAGGCATACGACTTTTAGCTCTGTCAGTGTTATTGTTCTATTTTTATTATTATTGTTCTCAAATATTTTGTTATAATGTTGCCTAAAAAGCATTTACCTGGAAATCAAAAACGGAAAAAAGAAGAAGAAAATTGGCTGAAAAATTCATAGAATCACAAAAAGGAGCTATAGATAAGTTTTGTCTTAAAACAAATATGTCATTCTGAGGGTTCTAATGGACTAGATGTACCAAATGTGGAGCACTCTGATGAAAATGTAAGAGATAATAATTAGATCAATGAGGATATCAATCATTTGAGTGAGCATGATATTATACCTAATATGACAAATGCTGAAAATTTAAATGTTGATGAGCAAATTACCCCTCATTTGGATATATATAATCCTAGAAATTGGGAAAGTATGGACAATAAATCTAGAGACATTTTAGTTGAAAAGGAGCCTATTAGAGAATTGAATCTTGTGTTTCCCTTGGATAATATTTCTAGGCGTTTTTCTTATGCTTATTATTCTAGAAAGTTAAGTAATGGGGAGACTAGTGATAGAAAATGGTTGGTTTACTTGAAGCATGTGGACATTTTTGTTGTTGTAAGATATTTAAATTTGCTGGTAACAAAATCTTATTAGCAAATGATGGATACAAAAATTGGAAGCATCTTAGTGATAGACTTGGACAACATGAGAATAGTGTTGAGCATATGACTAACATGAACACTTGGAATGAATTAAGAATAAGGCTAGACAAAAATCAAACAATTGATAAAGATTTGTTGTTCCTGCTACCTGTTGCCGCTAGAGTGTTGATTATTCCCCTATAGCTACTACATGTAATGTTGTTGTTGTAGAGCTATATACGTTGTTGATTATTCCTGAGAATACTAGTTTTTGTTTTTATAGTGGATATTCAACATTTTATGGTGTACAACTTTGCATTATTTTCAATATTAATCATATGAGATTTTAAGTGGTATATATGTTAAGTAAATAACATATAAGGGCCCATAATTTCCCTTCGCCCCGGAGCCTCTAACTGTCAGTAACGGCCAAATCTCCTTTTCCTCAAAATAACTAGTAGTTTGCTCAGTATGAATTGCAAAAGTTCAATGTATAGAGACATAGTTGGCTAACTGCTACTGTTCTCAGTTTTAGCTACAACTACCTTGTGCAGGAATGGAGGCAGTTGGGGAGGTTATAGCTGTAGGTCCAGGACTGACTGGGCGGAAGGTGGGAGATATCGTTGCTTATGGTGGTAACCCAATGGGTGCATATGCTGAAGAACAGATTCTTCCAGCTTCTGCAGTTGTTCCTGTTCCATCATCTATTGATCCTGTTATTGCTGCATCTGTTATGCTTAAAGGCATGACAGCGCAATGTTTGCTCCGTCGATGCTTCAAGGTAAGCTCATGAAATCATGATTATCTTATCCACATGTAGATCTATGCTTGGTGGTGTAATGTTGGTTTGTCTAATTTATCTTAGTAGCAAGCTATATGATTAGGAATTTCTTAAGAGAATATTTTTCTGTTTCTCAGTTTTATTCTTGTAAAGGATCATTCATCCCATATTGGTACTGAACTATGCTACGTAAAAACGAAACATTGCCTAAGAAAATAACAAGTTTGATTGTGAGGTTCATTCATATATGAAGCGAGTGCATAGGAATTGAAATTAAGTTTATAAAACTGCAGGTTCAGCCTAGTCATACAGTCCTTATTCATGCTGCTGCTGGCGGTACTGGGTCTTTATTATGCCAATGGGCAAATGCCCTCGGGGCCACTGTGATTGGGACCGTCTCAAGTGAAGAGAAGGCTGCGCAGGCTAAAAGTGACGGATGCCATCATGTCATACTCTATAAGCAAGAGGATTTTGTCACCCGGGTTAGTGAAATGACATCAGGGCAAGGAGTCGATGTCGTGTATGATTCTGTTGGAAAAGACACCTTTGAGGTACTAGAATTCATGCTATTTTTATTTGTTTATCCACTGCTTCCCAAACTAGAAATTCATTAATCCAAAGCCTTGTTAAAATTGTGATTCAAACTCAGTTGCCCAGAATTCTGTTATTTCGAAAGTTGTTGATTAGCTATGTTTAAGGGCTTTTAATTAATTGTTTTAGTTTGTTATTTAGTCCACTAAGTTAGTGAGTAGTTAGACGTGGTTAGTGGGAGTAATTAGGGAGTTTGTTAAGCCTCAAAACTCTATTTATTCTATGTGTAATCGATCAATCAAAATGACTGAGAAGTGCAGTTCAGCAAAAGTTCAGCAGAAACTCTGTTCTTGTTCTTGTGTTGTTCTTCAATTTCTGTGAGATTTCTGTGACTCTTTTCCAACAGATTGGTATCAGAGCGTGTCTGGGTTTCGATCCTAGATAGTGTGTGAGAGAATTGAGAGAAGACACAAGGGAAACAAGGGATCAAGAGTGAGTTGTTCATGATGCAGAACAACAATGGTGCAGGGTCTGGATTTTCACAATTGCCCATTTTCAATGGTGTGAAATACCAGTTTTGGAGCCTCAAAATGAAGACTCTATTCAAGTCTCAAGAGCTGTGGAGTTATGTGGAGGAAGGCTTCGAGGATGATGGCTCAGAAGAGCCAGATCAGACTCTAAGAGAGAAGAGGAAAAAGGATGCAAAGGCCTTGTTTATGATACAACAAGCCTTGGATGATGAGATCTTTCCTCGCATTGCTTCTGCCACAACATCAAAGGAGGCATGGAACATCTTGAAGCAGGAATACCTGGGTGACAAGAAGGTGATGACGGTTTGGTTGCAATCTTTAAGGAGAGAGTTTGAAACTACTCTCATGAAGGACAAGGAATCTGTCCAAGATTACTTGTCAAGAGTTTCAGGAGTTGTGCAGCAAATGAAGTCATACGGAGAAGTGATGTCCAATCAAAATGTTGTTAGCAAAGTACTGAGGAGTCTCACAAGCAAGTATGACCATGTTGTAGCTGCCATTGAGGAGTCAAAGGACATGGAGGAGTACACCTTTGAAGAGCTAATGGGATCACTGCAGGCCCATGAAGAAAGGTTGAATAGATCAACTGAGAACAAGGAGGAAAAGGCATTTCAAGTGAAGGAAGAGACTCTCTACAAAGGGAAGTCCAAGGATGATGACTTCAACGAGCAAATGAGTTCAATTCAGTGCAAACATTGCAAGAATGATGATTCCAACGAGCAAAGAAGTTCAGTCCAGTGCAAGTATTGTAAGAAATTTGGTCACAAAGAAGACAATTGTTGGCATAAAGGAAAGCCACAATGTTTCAAGTGCAGGAGATTTGGTCATGTACAAAGAAATTGCAGGTTTGACAATGAGAATGAGGCAAGCATGGCACAAGTAACAATAGATGAAACTCTCTTTTGAAGAAGATGAGAAGTGCATCAAGTTGGAAGAAGATGAGAAGTGCATCAAGATTGAAGATGGATGAGAAGTGCATCAAGATTGAAGATGAATGAGAAGTGCATCAGGATCAAAGAATGAAGATAAGTTTGAATCAAGGAAGGGTGTTAAAATTGTGATTCAAACTCAGTTGCCCAGAATTTTGTTATTTCGAAAGTTGTTGACTAGCTATGTTTAAGGGCTTTTAATTAATTGTTTTAGTTTGTTATTTAGTCCACTAAGTTAGTGAGTAGTTAGACGTGGTTAGTGGGAGTAATTAGGGAGTTTGTTAAGCCTCAAAACTCTGTTTATTCTATGTGTAATCGATCAATCAAAATGACTGAGAAGTGCAGTTCAACAAAAGTTCAGCAGAAACTCTGTTCTTGTTCTTGTGTTGTTCTTCAATTTCTGTGAGATTTCTGTGACTCTTTTCCAACAAGCCTAACATGAACATTTAAACTTTCAGGGGTCGTTGGAGTGCTTAAAGCTCCGTGGATACATGGTTCTCTTCGGAATGTCATCCGGGTCATCGGATCCCGTTCCTATACCTGCACTGGCAAAAAAGTCTGTGTACTTGACAAGGCCTTCCCTCCTGTAGTACAACGCTACAAGAGACGAGCTTCTGGAAGCATCCAGAGAACTATTCATGAATATAGCATATGGTGTTCTTCGAGTTCGGGTGAACCACAAGTACCCTCTTTCTCAGGTGGCGTAGGCCCACACAGATCTTGAGAGCAGAAAAACGTCTGGATCTGTTGTGCTCATACCAGATGCCTCTGAATAGAGGGAGCTGCTACCTGTTTATATTTCGGCGGCTTTAGCCTTGCTCATACCAGAATCAAGTAATGCGGTTATGTTTTCTTAATACCAAATTATAGCCAAAATAAGAAATACTAGTAATAGTTCTAGCTAGATGGAAAATAGATGATTAATCAGAGAAAGCAAGCTTGCACTCAGCGAAACTGGAACAGATCACACTCTTCCTCGAACACAACATCTGTTTTATGTACATAGCTGTCCTTGGCAGCAACACGTACGAAGGAAGTCCGGCGAGACAATCATAGGGTGTTTGGAGTGTTGAATATTTCAAAAAGTAAAAGTGAACTTGTGGCTTTTTACAGCTTCCCACGTATAGACTTTTGTGCATTGAGTAGTATACATTTTGGTATATATTTGCAATTATTAGTTGTTTTAAGAAATGACTCTCTCACGTGCGACACCGCCTGTCCGGTCGGGCTGGGCTTGAGGCACGTGTGCGGTGGGGTGGGGCTACAATTTACGAACTTAATTAATTTTTTTGGTTTTAAGATTTCAGATTTGTAAATTTATCTGTTATTCATAATCTATCGATTTCTATCTCTTCGTTATCTTTTGAGATTTGATTTGTTTTCTATTATCTTTTTGAATTGATTTTGGAAAATTTATCTTTGTAACTGCTTGAGCCTCAAGATTTGCCTCTTGAACCGATTTTTCTACACTACAAAAGAGATCGTTTTCTGTTTTTAAAGACAGAGATAAATCAACTCTCAAATTTTGGTTTTGGTTCTGAGCATATCCGGTGATTTTCACCCTCCTTTGGCGGATGCACGTGATTTGTTGGTGCTGTGTGATCCTTGGCGGGACGCCTTGTCTTGACTTTGCAAGTGGGTCAAGGCGAATTCACTTCCAAGGTAGTGAACATCATACCACGCCATAACAACGTTTTCAAAGCAGCTCTACAATTGTTCCCGGGTATGGTTTCGTTTTAGTCTAATTTTGGTTTCTATTAACAATTTAGAAGCGAATTTTATTAGAATCCAGAATGGCCATGCTTCCCTACTTCAAGCCGTTGTTGGATCTCTCAAAGCTTGAACCTTTAGGCATGATGAATTATAAGCGTTGGACCCAGAAGATGATGATCTTTTTTGAGCAATTGGATATCGACTACGTTCTCCTGCAACCGGCCCCTAAATCTACAATGACTCCTACTGCTCAAGTCGTCAATTCTACTACTCTTGCCGTTATCATTAACATTGTGGACACGGATGACGCTCAGGAAGAGACTACAACTCCAACTGATGAGGATGTCATGAAACAATATGAAATTGATAATAAGACTATTCGGGTCATCTATTGAGTCACGTTTCAAAAGCAATAATTGATCTTTTGGCTACCCACAAATCTGCAAATGAGATGTGAGACTTGTTGGAAACAAAATATGCTACTGATGATGTTGGGAAAAAGAAGTATGTTTGTGGCAAGTTTATGCAGTTCAAGATGGTGGATGATAAGCCAATCATGGACCAAGTCCATGAGTACGAGAATCTGGTTGCTGATATCCTTGCTGAAAGGATGAAGATGTGTGAAGTTCTACAAGCCAACTTCCTAATCGAAAAGTTGCCTGAATCCTAGGCAAAGTACCGCAACCATCTGAAGCACAAGAAGAAGAAGAAGAAGGATCTGACACTAGTGGAACTCGTGAGCGACATGAAGATCGAAGATGCCAATCGCCTCAAAGATAAGCCTGCTCCTAAACCAAATAAAAATTCGGTTAAGGCTAACCTTGTAGAGTCTTCTTCCAAATCTACCGAGTTAAAAAAGAATACTACAAACTCTAGATAGAAGAAGGAAAAAGTTCAGAAAAATAAGGGGACATACTTCAAGAAGCTAAGAAATTGCAATGACAAAGCAAAGCTGGGTTGTTATGTCTACGGGAAGCTAGGACATCATGCTTATTAGTGCTTCCACAGAGTAGACAGCCAAAAGAACGCTCCAAAGCCTAACGGTGAGCAACCCAAGCCACAAGCTAACCTCATTGAAGAGGATGATCAACTGATTGCTAAGATCACAAAGGTGAACCATGTGGGCAACAAGGTCGAGTGACTGTTGGACAATATAGCAACCAAACACTTCTGTGCTGACAATGAGTTGTTTGCTGAATTTGAAGAGTCTATAGGGATATATCAAGTCTACAAGGGAAATTCCAGCATCTCTCAGATTCTTGAAAAATGAAAGATGTCACTGGAACTCAATTCAGGGAAGTCTCTCTTGCTGCAGAATGTGCTATATGTTCCTTCCTTGCGCAAGAACTTGATTTCTTCTGGTTTACTTGAAATTGCTGGCATAAAACAAATAATTGAGGTTGAAAAAATAGTCTAAACTAAGAATGATGAATGTAGGAAAAGGCTATAGACGTGGATGCTTGTATGTGCTTAAAACCATGATTGATAATGAAAACGTTTCTTCTTTTGCTTATATCGTTGAGTCTTTGAATTTATGGCATGCTAGACTTGGACATATAAATGTTAAACTTGTTAATCGATTGCATGCTATGGGATTAATTACGAATTTGGTTAATAAAAGTCATGAAAAATGTAAAATCTGTGTTGAGGCTAATTATAAGAAGAAACCTTTTAATTCTGTAAATGAACGGACATCTACACTATTGGAATTAGTCCATTCTGACCTGGAAGAATATAGAAACATAGAAAGCAGAGGTGGTAAAAGATATTATATCACTTTTGTATACGACCATTCGAGATACACCAAATTTTATTTACTACGATCCAAAGATGAAGCTGAAAATATGTTCTACATCTATAAAGCTGAAGTAGAGAACCAATTGAATAAAAAAATCAAAAGGATTAGATCTGATAGAGGAGGTGAATACATCACAAATTCCTGGAAAGAATTATGTGAGAATAGTGGTATTATACATGAGTTTACAGCTCCCCGTAGCCCACAACAGAATGGTATTGCTGAAAGGAAAAATAGAACTTTGAAGGAGATGATGAATGCTTTGCTTGCTAGTTCTGGTTTGCCTGATAATATCTAAGGTTAAGTTGTTTTGACTGCTAAATATATTCTGAATAGAGTTCCCCACAAAAAGCTAGATAAGACACCCTATGAATTGTGGAAAGGGCATGTGCCTAATCTAAATTTTTTGAAAGTGTGGGGGTGTTTAGCCAATTTGGGATTTCCTTGTTTTAAAGTTGATGCAATTGCTTTAAAACCTTTGATGCTATATTGGTTATGCTGAAAATAGTGCAGCTTATCGGTTCATGTGTTTGAGTGATCGTTCATTGTGTGAATATTATGGTACTGAGTTCTTTGAGCACATAATTCCATTGAAAAAATAATGTGCAAACTGATTTTGTGCCTACTGTTGTTGCATCTTCTTCTATGTATTTTCCTTCCATGCAAGATGATGAAATTGAACCTCGGAGAAGTAAAAGACAAAAGAAACGAGCTATTTTCTGTCTTGATTTTGTAACTGCTTTCCTGATTGAACTCAATGATTGTGATGAATTAAATGAGACATTCATTAGTGTACATATGCTAGAGGATGATCCTAAAACATATGATGAAGTTGTGAGTTCATCGGATGCTAATTTCTGGAAAGATACAATTAAGAGTGAAATAGAATCTATCATGACTAATCACACATGGGAACTAGTTGACATGTCTAAAGGAAACAAAGCCATTGGATGCAAGTGGATTTTAAAGAAGAAGCTTAAGATATATGGCTATGTAGAGAGATATAAGGCAAGAATAGTTTTTACAGGATTCACTCAAAAACATGGGATTGGCTTCTTTGACACTTATTCTCATGTGACCAAGATATCTACCATTTGTGCATTGTCTACTTTAACTTCTAGATAGAAGTTGTTAGCACATTAAATTGATGTTAAAACTGCCTTTTGAATGATGATCTTAATGAGGAAATCTGTATGGAACAACCTTCAGGGTGCGTGGTTCCAGAACAAGAAAATAAAGTGTGCAGACTCAAGAAGTCACTCTATGGATTCAAGCAAGCACCAAAGCAGTGGTATGAAAAGTTTCATAAAACTATTCTTAGCTTTGGTTTTAAGGTCAATGAATCTGATGCATGTGCCTACTCCAAGATGTTTGGCATGGTTTGTGTGATTATATGTCTATATGTTGATGACATGATGATTTTTGGGACACACATTAATGTTATAAACACGACTAAATGGTTCTTATCATCTCGATTTGATATGCAAGACTTAGGTGAAGCTGATGTGATACTAGGTGTTAAAGTCATTAGAACTGAAAACGGTTTCACTTTGTCTCAATACCATTATATAGAAAAAGTATTAAAGAAATTTAATCAATTTGATGTGGTGCTAGTAAGAATTCCTTATGATTCAAGCATGCAATTAAAAAAGAATTGTGGTGATAGTGTATCACAAAATGAATATTCTAAGGTGGGAGTTTGATGTTTTTAATGAACTATACTCGGCCTGACATTGCTTATGCAGTCAATAGACTTAGTCGATATACATATAATCCTAGTAAGGATCATTGGTGTGCAGTTAATATATTATTGAGATATATGAAATGCACTATTGATTGGGTTTGCACTTTGTTGGTCACCCTAAAGTGTTAGAGGGATATTGTGATGCAAATTGGGTTATTGATAATGATGAAGTTAGCTCCACTAGTGGTTATGTTTTTACATTATGTGGTGGTACTATTTCTTGGAAGTCTTCTAAACATACCTGTATTGCTAGATCTACTATGGAATCTGAGTTCATAGATTTAGACTTAGCAGGTCAAGAGGCTAAGTGGTTAAGAAGCTTATTGGCTGTTTTACCATTGTGGAGGTGTCCTGCTCGTCCCTTTTTCTCTACATTGTGACTCACAATCTGCTATGTGTGTAGCTAATAACAATGCTTATAATGACAAGAAGAGACACATTCGAATTAGACATGAAACTATGAGACAACTAATTACCAATGGTATACTCAGTTTGGAGTATGTGAGGACAAAGAGGAACATTGCAAATCCTTTGACTAAAGGACTAAATCAGAGATTAGGTCTTGATACATCAAGGAGAATGGGACTCGAACCCGTGAGATGAGGAGTTCGTGGTGGTCCCCTTTGTGGTCAAAAGAAGCCACGAAAAGACTCATGAGATGGTACACTACTTCCATTTTCTATGACACTGGGTACTTGTAGAGAGTGAGCATTAACTCTTGATGAATTCATAGCCCAAGATATGGGTGATCCTACTGAGACAGACTTCACCGATGTAATAATGAGAGGTTGAGTTGTTAAAACTCTTAATGATTTCATAGCCTAAGCATTGGTGGTCCTAGTTGAGATAGACTTGATGAAATCACATACTAGAGTGTGAAGGGATGTCCTCCTTCTATGAAAGAACTCGGGTGATCTTTTTAGAGTACTCTATAGCATCCCAAGGCAAAACTAGCTTTTTTATTGCAGTTATTATCGAGGGATCACAAAGACCTTAGGAGAGAGGCATGTTGTTGAGACTTATCCTGAAGTTTTTGGAGTTCAAGACTCGTTCAATCATTAGACAGAAAGGATTACTTGACTTCACTATGTGTTGGTTCAAATCGTAAGATAACTACACTTAAGCTTCAAACCTACATACATGCTCAGAACTTGTTTTATACTGTTTGTGAAAATGATTTCCGCACTGTGCGGGATTGTTGGGAGTGCTGATTGTTTCAAAAAGTGAAAGTGAACTTGTGGCTTTTTACAACTTCCCGCATCGAGACTTTTGTGCATTGAGGAGTAGTATATATAGTGGGTATACTTGGGACTATTAGTTGTGTTAAGAAAAGAATCCCCCACGCACGCGCCGCCGCCTGGTCGGGCTGGGCTTGAGGCATGTGTGCGGTGTGGTGTGGTGTGGTGGGGCCACATTTTACAAACTTAATTAATTTTTTTGGGTTATAAGATTTCAGATTTGTAAATTTATCTCTTATTCGTAATCTTTCGATTTATATCAATTCGTTAGATTTGATTTTGTTTCCATTATCTTTCTAATTCGATTTTGGAAATTTTTATCTTTGTAACTGCTTGAGCTCCAAGATTTGCCTCTTGAACTGGTTTTTCTACACTATTAAAAGAGATCGTTTTCTGGTTTTGAAGACATAGATAAATCAACTCTCTCAAATTTCGGTTTTGGTTCTGAGCATACTCGTGATTCCAGCCCCCTTTTGCGAGTGCACGCGATCTGTGGGTGTTGTGTGATCTTTGGGGGGCAACGCCTTGTTTGACTTTGCATCGTGGGTCAGGGTGAATTCGCTTCTAAGGCAATGGACATCATACCACGCCACGACAACGTAACTCTGGGCATGGAATTGTCCCTAGATCTGCTTTATGTGTGTGACCGCTTGTTTGAATTGTGGTGAATATTGCTTTTGGGGGTAAGTGTGAAATATTTGCACCGCCGTTGTGAGTATTAGCCTATATTATTATAATATTAAGGGTAGTTTAGTCTTTTTGCTATCTCTTTTGTTTGCCTTAGCTATAAACTCTCATTTGTGTACTCTTTTTCACACTAATGTTCATATTGTAATCTCTAGTTCTCTGTAAATCCACATGGTATTAGAGTCACTCTTCCTCTCATGGAGTTTGTTGCTTGATTAAAGTACTGCATATGCTTTCACAGCTTGCATCCACCGTTGCTAACTTTGTAGATTATCTTCATGAACTGAGCTTTGTTATTCGTTGTTGTTTAGATTAGTAGATTTTGATTATTTGGGTTTGTTTGATTTGGTTGGGGGGGGGGGGGGGGGGGGGGGGTTCGTTTGCTAATATTGGTTTATTTGGTTGTTTGGGGGATTCATTTGTTGATATTGGTTGATTTGGTTGTTTCAGGTTTTGTTCGCTGATATTGGTTCCTTTGAGAGTTGAGGTTGGTTGTTTGATTGTGATTTTGGTTATTGCTCTACCATTTCTGCATTCTCCTCTAAAGGTTTGTCGACACTCAGTACCTCAGGCATATCCTATTCCTTATGGATTTTGGATTCGGGTTCCACTCATCATATGTCTCATCATTTATCATCCTTTGTTTCTTTGTCTTCACATTCGTCTATATCGATCATGACAACAGATGACACTTCTATGCCATTGGAAGACATTGGTTCCATTATTACGTCTCTTGTGCCTCTCTCGAATATTTATTATATTCCTAGTCTTACTATGAATCTTGTCTCAATTAGTCAATTATGTGAATCTAGCTACTTAGTCTCTTTTTTAGCATCCACCTGTTGTATTTAGGATCCTCAATCTCAGCAGGTGATTGGGACATGTCATAGGCAAGAGGGACTCTTATGTTTTGGACCAACTCAAATTGATATAAAATGTTGTTGCATCTAGTGTGGACTTGTCCTCGTTCCATTTGAGTCACTCGTCATCTTATTTTTATCTATGGCATTCTCGTTTGGGTTATGTTTCCGCCTCTCGATTACAGTTATTAACATCTACAAGATCTTTAGGACATCTGAACTCTCATGATATTTCTTATTGTTGTGGATGTAAATTGGCATAAAAATTTAGCATTACCGTTTTGCAAAACCACTTCATATTCGCTTGCTCCATTTGATCTTGTGCATTCTAATGTGTGAGGACCCTCTTCTGTGTCCACAAAAGGAGGTTCTAGATATCACGTTTCTTTCATTGATGATTGTATTCATTACACTTGGGTTATTTTATGAAACACAAGTATGGTTTTCTTGATGTCATTCGTGACTTTCGTGCTCTTATAAATAATAAAAAATTTGTGTCATTAAGTGCTTTTGTTGTGATTTGGGGGGGGGGGGGGGGGGTGAATACACTTCTAGAGAGTTTTGTCATCTACTTGCTTCTGATGGGACCATACGTCAGACCTCATGTATCGACGCTCATCAACAAAACGACATTGTTGAAAGAAACCATCGTCACCTTGTTGAAACAACTCGTTCGTTCTTGTTGTTTGTTGAAGTTCCTAGTGTTTTTTGGGGGAAGCCATTCTCACAACTGCTCATGTGATTAACAAAATTCCCATTGCTCAAAATTCAGGTTTGACTCCTTTTGAGAAACTATATGGGATTGCACCTGATTATTCCTCATTGCATGTGTTTGGTTGTACATGCTTTGTTCTTCGTCCTCTTGTTTAGTGTACCAAATTGTCTCCTAAATCTGCCTTGTGTCTTTTTGAGCTATAGTGTTGGTCAGAAGGTTTCACGTTGTTTTGATTTGGTTAGTAAAAGTTGTATGTCTTTCGTCATGTTGTGTTCTTAGAGCATATTTCATTCTCCTTTGTTCCTGCTTGTTCTCACCATATGAAACCGACAAATCTTATTTTCATTGATCCCTTCGATCCTGATACTGAGGTTGCCCCACCCACAAATTTTGATATTTTGGTTCCCGTCCCTCATTCCCTCACTTGCGACCACTCACTCAGCTCCTGAGATTGTGGACAATCATCCCCTTTGTCAGTTTAGTCGTGTTTGCAAATCCACTAAGCTTCCTAATTTTGCTTATTTGTCCTACTTTACTTCCTTTGCTTCATTTCTTATTTCTATTAATTGTCTATCTGAGCCTCTGTCCTATATAGAAGTTGGTGATCTTCTTTGGCAGGATGCTATAGCTGAGGAACTTACTGCACTTTTTCATAAACATACTTTGGATTTGGTACCTTTGCCTCCTGGACACCATACCATTGGTTCTCGTTGGGTCTACAAGATTAAGACTAAATTTGATGGCTCCGTTGAACGATACAAGAATTGTCTTGTCTCTAAAAGAATATTCCCAAGAGTATGGTCTGGACTATGAAGAAATCTTTGCACCAATCGTGAAGATGACTAATGTCCGCACCTTGATCGTTGTTGCTTTAGTTTGACGATGGAAAATCTTTCAAATGGATGTTAAGAATGCATTATTGTTTGGTGATCTTCAAGAAGAAGTTAATGTGACACCTCCCCCTGGTATTGCTTATATGCCCGGTGATGTCTGTAGGCTGCGCAAAGCGCTTTATGGTCTCAAGCAAGCACCTCGTGCCTAGTTTGAGAAGTTCTTTACTGTGGTCACCTCACTTGGTTTCCTTCCCAGCTATCAGGATTTAGAACTATTTGTCAAGCATATAAGGTCTTGTTGTATCCTCTTATCCTTGTATGATGATGACATGATTATTACTGGTGATGAAACTGATGGGCTTGAACTCTTAAAAAGTAACTTGGCTCGTTATTTTGCTATGAAAGACTTGGGTTTGCTCCGCTACTTTCTAGGCATTGAGGTTGCTTACTCTCCGAAGGGCTATCTCTTATCTCAGTCCAAGTATATAGATGATATGTTTGTGTGTGCTCGTCTCACTGACAATAGAACTGTTGATATTCCTCTTGATACTAACGCTCGATACTCTCCTCCTGATGGTCTTCATTTGTCTGATCCCAATCTCTATCGTACAATTGTGGTTAGCCTTGTTTATCTCACTATTACTCGCCCAAATATTGCATATGTTGTTCATGTGGTTAGTTAGTTTGTCACTGCTCCTACCATAATTCATTGGATTGTTGTTCTTCGTATTCTCAAGTACCTTCGTGGTACTCAGTTTTAGAGTCTCTTGTTTCCCTCTATGTCATCTTTGGAGTTGCGTGCTTACTCTGATGCTGATTGAGTCGGGTATGGATCGCAAGTCCACCACTGAATTTTGTATTTCCTTGGTGTTTCTCTTATCCCCGGGAAGAGTAAGAAACAAGATGTCCTGCACAAAAATTGAGTATCGTGCCATGGTCTCTACTACTTGTGAGATTGTTTGGTTGCGCTGGTTACTTGCTGATATGGGTATTCACCTTGATCGTCCACACCGTTACACTGTGATAACCAGAGTGTTATTCAGATTGCTCGTAATTCTGTCTTTCACGAGCGAACCAAGCATATTGAAATTGATTGTCATGTCACTCGCCATCATCTTCAACTTGGTACCACAACATTACCTTTTCTGCCATCTTCACTCTAGATTGTTGATCTATTCACTAAGGCTCACCCACTTCGCGCTTCCGTTTCTTGTCTTACAAACTCTCAATGCTTATTGTTGTAGCATCGTGAGTTTGCGGGGGGATATTAACCTGTATTATTATTGTATTAAGGATAGTTTAGTTTTTTTACTATCTTCTTTGTTTGCCCTAGCTATAAACTCTCAATTGTGTAATCTATTTTACTCTAATCATATTGTAAATCTAGTTCTCTCTAAATCCACAGTAAGCACGATTGAAGATTTGTCCTTACATTTATTTGACTTCTCTAGTGAAAAAGGACATTCTCTTCACGCACATTGATCAGACTTGGGTAGGAATTCAAACATAAGAGATAGACACGAGAAGAGAAATTCCCTAATTCTTGACAAATAACAAAAATATGAACATAGCATAGGGGTATATTAGGAGAAATAGAACTGGTGATATTTTTTCAGGATAACTAGCATAGTGCTCGTGTTAGGCACATAATTGGATTTTAGTAATTATTTTTACTATTTGAGTTTTAAAATTCACGAAATCAAATACGTTTTTTTTTAGCCAAATGGTAAATTTTTATTGAAGGTTGGGAAAAAGGCCCAACGTCCTATTTACAATCACTAATACAGAACCAACAACCACAACATACAAACGAAACTAATGACAAGAAACAAACCAGCAAAGCAGAATATAAACTATCCTAAGAAAAAGCAAGAATACAGCCACAAAACCAACAATAAAATCAGCAGAAAACAATAGCAAAGAACAACAGACAAAACTAGCAAGTAAACAACAGAACAAAGAAATTCAGAACAATAACGGAAACAGGAGAAAACACAGAGAAAAACAAGAAAATACAAGAGGATCAAATCCTTAGTCTCCTTCTCATGGCTCTCCCTCTTCTTCCTGAAATCTTCAACTTCTGAACAATCCTAAATTTGCAGTCTTCCACAATCTGTGCAGCACATTGCCCAGGGTCAATAAGTCTCCCAGAGAAGATAACCTCATTCATGAGCCGCCAGGAATAGTAGACAATTCCCAAAACCGCCACCAACTTACTCTTATAAATGTTGTTATTTCTGTTCCTGCATAAAGCAAACCAGGACCACCAATCCATCAAGCAATTCTTCCTTACTCTAATACCTTGCCAAGACAGCACTCTATGAGCAATATCCTGCACAACTGGACAGCAGAACCATAGATGATCCTCATCTTCATCTGCAGTATGACATAAAGCACATATTGCTGAAGGAATCAAACCCCATCTATGAAGCTTACCTGCTGTGGGAAGTCGACCCAATGTAGCCAACCAGCAAATGAAGCTCCATTTCTTAGGATGAATACCTTCCCAAATCACACAACACCAATCCTTCTTCAAAGATGCATTTCTGAGCATATCATAAAGTGAAGTACTATCCATTTTACCATTATTCTTAGTCAAGAAGTGATCATCTATATCCAGGCCATTCCCTCTATTCAAGACCTTATCTCTGACCAAGATTAGGTTCTTCCACACCACAGAACTGCAGGGCAAAGCATTTACAAGCCAAATAGATTGCCCTTTAGTAAGGTGTTTTCTTGCCCACATGGTCCACAGATTATCCCTCTCTTTATGCAGATAAAAAATCAGATGAAACATGAGTGTATCATTCCAAGATAATAGTTCCTTAAAATTCAATCCTCCTTCACAAAAGGCCTACAAACATTATCCCAAGCAACAAGATTTCTCTTGCTTTCCACATCTCCAGACCACAGATAAGCTCTACATAAAGCTTCAATTTTTCTAAGGACTTTCTTTGGAATAAAAATTACCTTCATCCAGAAAGAAATCACTCCTTCAATAACAGCTCTAATAACCTGAGGACGACCAGCATAGGACAATTTTCTAGCACTTCTACTCTGAACAACATTCTTAAGTCTATTCAACAAGGGACCAAATTCAGCAACTTTAAGTCTTCGAGAATGTAAAGGTGTACCAAGGTATCTAACAGGGAATTTACCTTGATTGAAACCTAACATTGCAGAATACTCTCCTCTCTTATCATTACTTAAGCCTCCAAAAAACACTTTTGTTTTGGAAGAGTTAGCAACCAAACCTGATTCTTTTCCAAATTCAACAAGGCACTGCTTGATCAACTTCAAAGATGGAAGAGTTGGCTTACAAAACAGCAACAAATCATCAGCAAAAGCAATGTTGGTCAGTTGAGGCTGTTTACATTTTGGATGGAATCTGAAATCTCTATTTGCACTCACCTTCCTCATTTTTCTGGCAAATAGTTCCATCACAATCACAAATAGGAAAGGAGAAAGAGGATCCCTTTGCCTAAGCCCTCTCTTACCTTCAAAAAATCCTCTAGCTTCACCATTAATAATCACAGAGAAACAAGGAGTTCTCACACACTCCATAATCCATTGAATCAGTTGTCTTGGGAGATTAAGGAAAATCAGACTTTCCTCAAGGTACTCCCATGAGACACAATCATAAGCCTTTTGCAAATCAATCTGGATCATACATCTTGGAGTTGTTCTACTGCAGTCATAACCTTTAACCAATTCTTGAGCCACAATCATGTTGTGTGTAATAGACCTCCCTGGAACAAAGGCTCCTTGGTTGATAGAAATGATCTCATCCAAAACAGGCCTTAATTTTAGAACTAAGACCTTAGAAATGATTTTCAACATAGTATTGCAGCATGAGATTGGTCTGAATTCTTTCACAGAGAAAGGTTGGTCCACTTTTGGAATGAGACAAACAAAGGTAGCATTTGTTTGTCTCAAAATCCTCCCTCTACTGAAGAATTCTACAATGACATTCATAATATCTTGATTAATGATGTTCCAGCTGCTCTTATAAAACCAGCTACCAAACCCATCTGGCCCAGGTGATTTCAGATTGCCCAAACTAAAAACAACATCCCTTACAACCTGAGCATTAGGTATCTCACACAAGCTGTCATGACAATCAACTCTGACTTTAGCACCAGTGTATCCATCAAAGCAAATAGGATGATGAGCACTAGCAGAACCAAATAGACCTATATAAAAATCTAAGATCTCTTTCTCAATTTCCTCATTATTTTCCAATGTTCTACCAGCACTATCTTTAAGAGTAAAAATAGTGCATCTAGCTTTTCTAGATTTAATGCCATTATAGAAAATAGGAGAAGTCTCTTCACCTAACTTGATCCAGTCAATTTTATCCCTCTGTGCAGTAAAACTGTGCAATTGTTCCAACCTAAGATTAAGATCATGCTTAGCTTGAATAACAGCCTGTTGCTTCATAGTATTTGAAAAATCATATTGCAATGCTTCATTCACATCCTTCAGCCTGTCCACACATTCCTCTACCATAATCTCTAATTTTCTGAACCTTCCTCTTTGCCATCTCTTCAGCTCAACTTTCACTCTTCTCAGTTTTTCAGCCACAATAAACTGAGCAGTACCATCAATTGGTCTTTGCCATGCATTTCTTATCAACAAATCATAATCCTCTTCCTCAGTCCAGAAGTTTCTGAATTTAAAGGGAATTTTCTTGCTCCCAACAGTAGGATTTAACATTACCACACAAGGTGAGTGATCAGAGATGTTAGGATCAGAGAAAAACACTCTTGATTCAAGGAAAGCAGCATCCCATTCCTTATTAACCAACATTCTGTCTAGTTTGCAAGCAATTCTGTCTAAACCCTCTTGTTGATTGCTCCATGTATATTTAGCACCAGAGAAAGCATGATCCTGCAGCTCCAATTTATCCATAAGATCTGATAGTTCAGTGCTAACATTCACAACATGTTTAAAAGAAATCTTCTCAGCAGAGCTCAGAATGCAGTTGAAATCACCAATAATAGTCCAAGGTCCAACAACAGAATTAGAAAGGATTTCCAAGTCTCTCCATAGCTCAGTTCTACCATTGACAGCATTTGATGCATAAACAAAAGAAGCAGTGAAATAAATCTGACCATCCTTACTCAAGATTGAACAATGAAGTAACTGTCTTGACATCTTGATAATAGAAACTTGAACAATTGCAGGATCCTATGTCAGCCAGATTCTACCTCTATTAGTGGGAGAACTATTAGTCATAAAAGGCCATTGTGTCATTAGTCTACTAGCCACATCCATCTCTTTATTTTTGGGAATTTTAGTTTCCAGAAAAGCAACCACACTCAACTTATTCTTCCTAACCACATCTCTAATCATCTTTATTCGAGGGGAAGAACAACAACCCCTAGTGTTCCAAGCACCAAATCTGACCTCATCCATTAGGATTGCCTTTGGAGTTGCTACCACTCCCAATCCCTGAAGAGACAGAAGTACTCACTGACTGAGAAGTCACTAAAATTGATCTATATGTTTGAGACTTATCTTTAGCTTTGCTCTTATGTCCTGGCTTCTGAGGTAACTGTGTATCATCAATAGCCTTTAATTTCTGCTGTTGAGGACCATTACTTAAACCATCTTTAGAAGCAGTCTTCCTAACATGACATATTTCACTTTCATTTTCACCACAGTCATGACTCTCTATCTTCTTATTATTAACATGATCAACACTCTTATCTTGAGTAACATTTGCCTTTCGAACCCAGACTTTACTACCTTGTGCTACCTCTTGCTTATTACCAGCCTTTTGAGCCCCAGTCTGGCATCTTTGATGCCAACAACCTCTATCATCATGTCCAAAAACCTTGCAATGAGAGAAACACCATGGAACCCATTCAAACCAAATTCTGTATCTGTAAATTTTGCCATCTGGCCCCTTAAGAACAATTGCCTCCCTTTGTATATCCTGAACTTTAACCATGACAAGAAGTCTAGCATAAGACACCTTCCTCCCAGTAGCTGTAAAATCATCCATACACACTGGTTGTCCCACTAAACTCCCAATCACACTCAACATATGTTTTGAGAAGAAAATAGGATCTAAGTCCCTGATTTGGACCCAAACAGGAATGACCTTAAAGCTAGACCAGGTGATCGCAATCCCAGAGGACCATTTCATAAGAGCCAAAGGTTTAATGCCATCCACTAACCATGGACCATTCTTCTCAACCCATTCCAAGTGTTCCTGACAACTAAATCTGAAGGTCCATATGCCATTACTTTTAACTTGCACATATGGAACATATTCTCCCCAATTTTCCTTGATGAACTGAAGCATTTCATCCATTGAAATTTGCTTCCCTATGATACCTCCAATTAATGTGAATTTCCAGATATCAGCTTCAGTTTTGACTTCTTCTTCGGAGAATTCATAAATTTCTTTGTCAACAATCTCAATCATCTCAAGTTTATGCAATGTCGACCGTTTCCTATTCTTCCTCTTATCTAAATCCACAACAAATTTCTTAGTATGAAGGTCCGTAACTGATTCCAGATCTATCACAGTTATTGGAGTCTCCTCTGTCTTCTGATCAAACGATTTAGCCTGAAACACAACATTCTCACGCAAACCGACTTCTCTAATCTCAGAATTAGGAGCTGAATGAGATTTATCAACTAAATTTTCAATCATAATCTCAGGAACTCCATGATTAGACGAATCCATAGACAAATTCGCAATCGAAATCGGATTATTACTAGGAACCGGAAAATCTAACCCCGCCGCCGGTGGAGAGTCAGATTTGCTTCGATCGAGAGAATTCGAAGTTGTTGAAGTCTTAGAACCACCTCCACGACTTGTCTTCTTCATGAACCTGGTCGTCACGCCCGCCGGAGAGCTCATCACGATCGATCGCCGCCGAAGTCAGCCGAGTCGTTGGCTTTCTTCACCAGCAAGAAATCGCCCAAGAGAACCTTCCGAGAGAGCGGGATTTCACGTCTAGGGCTTATTTGTGGAAGAAATCAAATACGTTTTATGGTACTAAAAGATGACTAATTTTTACACATTAGTGCTGATAAGCATGTCATACTATATGAAAGAAAACAATAAACGAAAAACTTCATTGTAGTTATCCAACCTAAAGTTGGAAGTTAAATATATATCATATTTAACTATATTAAGAAAAAAATGAATAATGAGATTTTTTCATGGAACTTTTTTAAAAAAATGTATATATAAAAAAAATTGTAATACATAATAATTTTGATCAAAGTGGAAATGTTTCTATATTTAAATAATTTCTCAAAATATTAGATTAAAATTTAACTTAACTGTAAAAAGAAGAATTTTTTCTTCACACAAATATATGTTTTGAAAAGGATATAATTACACTTGACTTTGTAATATTTGTGGTGAGAGATAATTAATTATAAAGGTGAATTGAGAAACGTTTTCTAACATAACAAATATTATATATATTAGAGTTATTATATCTTACAAAGGTGTGGTACAAAACACCTATCATAGCAAATTTAATTTGTGATAAGAGTTAATTATACACTATTTTTTACAATATTCGTTATATGTAATTATATCCGATTCTTATAAGCAAAATATATTATGATGATTTGATCTTTGTAGACTAAGAAATTGTTTTTGATATATTGTGAAATTTCTTGATGAAATCTAAACCAATTTATAGGTTGATTTTGTAGACTCACGTGAAGGTTAATTTACATGTTTAGTTTGTAGAATTGTATTGGGTGATATCTTGTAGTGTATTTTTTTATTTAATTAAATCTTAAAGAAAGCTAAACTTGTAAATGTGGGAAAAAGAAGAAAGAGAAGGAAAAAGAAGAAAGAGAAGGAAGCATACCGTCAGCCAGGACGCACCCAACACCGAGTTGATGTCCTTGTCGGTAAGGGAAAACCCCGTATACTGCCCTCATCAGGAAGCCGACAAGCGTCTGAAGGACCTTGGTCACTTTGCTGATGGGGAACACATGAAGGGTCGACAAGCTACCCATCAGGAGGGCCAAATCCTGCAGACCGAGAGAACTGGCTTCCCCGCCTCCCGGCGGAATATCATCAAGGTTCACAACATGCGGGGGCGGCGCAGACGGCCCCGTGGCCAACACTTGCCCCGTAACCCCCTTGACAATATTCCTCTCACGGGTGCGCACCAAAAGCTATGGGTCTTTCACGTCGACCCACACCGGCCCTGTGCACTAGGGTCGTGGAGCAGCATGGGGGATCCTACCACTTCGCCGACCATTAGGATTGGCCCGCGGAGTAAGCAACCCCGCATCAACCATTCTCTTGAACGTCAAGAAGTCGGTACACTCAGGGGCGGACGCAGGTGGGGCCTAGTGGGGGTTGTAGCCCCCATTGGAATTTAAAAAAAAAAAAAAATTTAGATTTATATGAGATTTTTTCCCCTCACCCAAAGTTTTTGAAAAAAAATTTCCCAAAAAAGTTCAAACTATTTTTTGTATTTTTTTAATTTTAAAAATATTTTTTACATAAGATTTATTATGCATAATTCTCAAAATTACTAAAATTTATCCAAATTTGTACACAATTTTTCAATAAAATATGTAATATTTTCACTATATTTATCTTTATTTGTGTTAAAACTTTTAAAATTTAGGGTTTATGGATTTGTAAATTTTACAAATTAATTTTTATACAAATTTGTTAAAATTACGCAGTAAAAGTAGTTTGTAATGATAAAATTTGTGTAATTTTTGGTCAATTTTGAGTAAAATTTCATTTGAAGTTTGATTATATATTTTGTTGTTTGAAATTGAGATTGTTTGTGGAAAACATATTATAGAATTAAAAATTATGGTTTAGGGTTTTGTGTAAGGTAGACGGTAATATTTTACTCTTCAAGATTTTAGCCCCCACTGGATTAAATTTCTGCGTCCGCCCCTGGGTACACTTGACCAACTCTTTGGAAGGGCCCACGAATTGGTCGGCGAACTCCTTCCCGACATCCGCGGGTAGAGCATTAGAGCATTTCAGGTTGGCCCCTTCATGGGGGCATTCGTCACGCTGAGGCTATCGACATCGTTGCTCACGACCAGGAACCACTTCACCTCCCAGCCCTTGAACTTGGAGGGAAGGACCATGTAGGATCGTGATTGTTAGATTAATAATCAGGGAACTAAGAATACAGTTTACAGTTCCCTTCGCAGCGGAAATAAACAATCAACTAAATGAACAAGTTCCTTATAGTGGAAACCTTCGATTGCCAACTAGCAATCTAGGATAAAAACCACTACCTTTCTTCCGAAAGGATTTCAAGGTCTATTTCTTGATTTCTTATCACTTCGGTTACAGCTTATCCTAGGAACAAACACACAGTTTCTTTTTCTTACACACAGTTAGACAATCCTAGATAACTTAACAGAAAGTATAATCAATCCAAGAAGCAGTCCTAAGCACTAAAGAACTAACTCACTTACAGTCACATGAACTAGCACACAACTCTTTGATTCCTTGACTGGTTCCTCTTGATCTTGTTCTGATTTGATGATCTTGTTGAAAGCTTCACGCTGTGATATTTGCTATGGAGTATGATTCTTGTAGTTGTGCTTAATGATAACATCATAGCTTATCTTCCTTATATAGTGGATTCTCGAGGTTGGATCTTCTCTTGGTTCCCTCAGATCAAGCTTGCCCTAGGATGTGTGGTAATCCTTGATTCACGCTGTCCTTGACATGTACCAACAACCTAAGCAGCTCAGAATCCACTTTGGTTGGTCAACTGCTTCAGCCAAGTTTGCCAAGTCGTTCTCCAGCTTCTTTCTTCTGAGGTTCAACAGCCTAGATACTTTGGAACTGTCTTCTGGATGGTGACAACTTTTGTGACACGTCGCTTTCACCTTTCTCTGTCCGAGGTTGTGTGTTCTGGACATCTTGGAGCTTTGATTTGGATGGTGACAGACTTTGGAAGCTTCGCTCATGTCGCTTTCACCTCTTTTTGTTCGAGGTTTGATGTTCCCAGATTTCTCGGGAAAAACAACATCACGTGTTGGATTTCTGGGCACACCTGGGTTCCTTTGGCTTGCTGCTTGGTTTCTTTGTCTTGTTTGGCTTCCATGGTTCCAACAACTGTCATGTGGTTCCTCTAAACACATCTTTGAGATAAAACATTAGTATCAAAGTATTTGTCATCTTTAAAAGTAGAGAAACTGAGAAAAGGAACTCTCATGGGAACTGAGGTTCCTGAGTTCCATTTCCTAACAATTTCCCTCTTTTTGATGATGACAAATATAAGGAACCTGACAACATAATAAGGACATGGGATTCATGAGAACAATTGAGCTAAGAGATTTACAACTTTATAAAGTAATGAGAGAACATTCAATAGTTGCAAATCCCCCCTAAGCAAATGAACTAAGTTATTCGAGTTCCCCCTCAGAAGTAGGACGGGTTTAGATTTCCTATAAGTCCAGTAGTTCCAAGAGTTCAAGGTTCCTATCCATTCTTCCCCCTTTTGACATCATCGAAAAGATTAATTTACTTATCAAGTATAGGATATCAATGGGAAATAAACAATTGCGTTAAACCCATGACAGTCACCATAATAGAAACTTAAGGCAAAGACAAATGATGCATTAGAAAAACTTCCGGAAATGTTCATTAATCATTAAAACCAACACATTGTTCATAGATGCATAGTAGAAAGACAAATAAAAATCACAAGCAACTTGAAACAAACAAAAGAAGGATAGGAGTGGTAGGTAGAATCCTAGGGAACTACTAGCACAATTTGTTGTTACAACACTGGAACTAGGAAAGTCATTCCTCTTCTTCTTCAGCATCATTCTTTTCCTCAATTCCCTCATCTTGGCCTATAGCCGTCTTAGGGGTATCCTTCATCTCAGTTGCATGAGCTCCTCCAATCGCAGCCTCATCTCAGCTTCTTCCTCATCTAGAGCAAGGTGAAGGTTGAAGTCTTTTTTTGTATTTTTTTGTTTTTGGCCATTTGAGGAGTTTGGTGTTTTGAGAGCAAGGGAATGAAGAATTCTGAGAGCAAGGAGAGCAGAGTACTTGGTTCATTCAAACAAGATTCCCTAAATACCTCTTGTGCATCGTTTGGGGGCCGTTGGAAAATCAAGCCGTTGGAAGAGAAATCTCTGGGGGAAACGGCTCTTTTAATTTCAGTTTTTTTTTGTTCTTTGTAACTGTCACAAAATCAGAAGGCAGACATTCAAAAATCTCATCAAAGCCGATCCGTATAGGGAACTCTGACGCTGTTTATTGCATTAAATGTTGTCTCGGGAAGACGCGAGTTTCTACTAGCCGTTTAGGAATGCTGCCTTTCCTAGTTCCTTTCTGTCGATTTTTTCATTGTGCTAGAGGGATATATGGGAACCTTTGATGTGGAGATTTAAGACATAGAACATGAAAGTACGTTCCCATAAAATAAATCGGGGAAGGCCATTTATCGCATCACACACTAATTCTTAGAGAGGGTCAAGAGAAGGATCATAGGGAATTAGATTGTGCAATGAGGCAAGGGAGGGTCATAGTACACAATCATCATTTTGGCTTGTATTGTGGGGTTAGAATATGATCAGATTGTGACTTTTGGGCCAATAAAGAAACTTGGACAATGATTGAATTTTAATAAAAAAGAACATCCAAGGAGAAGAACTAGAAAAATTTGTCAAAGCCTTTTGAGTAACCATTATGGATATGAGGGTCTAACGCAAGAGAAATAACACAAAGATTCCAAGACAAAGATAAGTAAAAAGATCTGAACTAGTCAATCAAGGGAACTGGAGAGGAACTTTAAACTAAAGGAACTGCTAGTTTATAGGGATCATTCCCAGTTCTAATCTAAGGTTCTCGAAGGGAACTCTATTCAAGGCTTTGGTGAATATGTCTGCAACCTGATCTTCAGTTCTACAAAATTTCATAATGATGTTCCCTTTCTCAACATGATCTCTAAGGAAGTGATGCCTTATATCTATGTGTTTGGTCCTAGTATGATGCACAGGATTCTTAGAAATGTTTATAGCACTGGTATTATCACAAAGAATAGTGAGAGGACCATAAGACATACCGAAATCCGCGAGTTGTTGCTTTAGCCATAAGAGTTGGGAACAACAAGAGGCGGCTGCAATGTATTCAGATTCTGTGGTAGAGAGGGAGATTAAGATTTGTTTCTTTGAGCCCCATGACACAAGGAAAAGGCCTAGGAACTGTGCCATTCCAGAAGTACTCTTCCTATCCACCAGGTATCCAGCATAATCAGCATCAATGAAACCCATCAGCTCAAAGGGACACTCTTTGGGGTACCAAATGCAGAGCGAGTCAGTTCCCTTGAGATATCGGAATATCCTTTTCACAACAGCTAAGTGTGTTTCTCTTGGACATGATTGAAACCTAGCACACATGCAAACAACAAACACAATGTCTGGACGTGTTAGGAAATGGAACTCTGGAACTTCGGTTCCCCCTGAGAGTTCCTTTCCTCAGTTTCTCTACTTTTGAAGATGACAAATATTATGATACTAATGTTTTATCTCAAAGATGTGCTTTAGGGAACCACATGACAAATACCGAAGGTATGAATGCCAAACAGGACAAGAGAACCAAGGAACAAGACAAAGGAAGGAACCCAGAGGAACCCAGGTGTGCCCAAAAACACATCATGCGAGATTGCGATTCCCGAGAAATCTAGGAACACCAACCTCGGACAAAAGGAGGTGAAAGCGACTTGAGAGAAGCTTCCAAAAGCCTGCCACCATCCAAGAGCAAGACTCCAAGATGCCTATAACGATGAACCTCGGACAGAGAAAGGTGAAAGCGACAGGACATGGAACCTGTCGCTGTCCAGAAGTCAGTTCCCAAGCGCCCAGATTGTAGAACCTCGGAATAAGGAAGCTGGAGAACGACTTGGCTGAAGAGGTTGACTAACCTAGAAGGATTCTGAGCTGCCTAGGTTGTTTGCACATGCCAAGAACAACGTGGACCAATGAGAACCACACATCCTAGGGCAAGCTCAATCTGTGGGAACCCAGAGAAGATTAAGCTGTGAAGAATCCTCTATAAAAGGAAGACTAACTCAAGGGTTATCTTCAAGCACTGAAATACGACTCACACACATTAGCAAATATCCAGTGTGAACCTTCAAACAAGATCATCAAAGCAAACCGAGATCAAGAGGAACCAGTCAAGGAATAGAAGAGCTGAGTGCTAAGTTCCTGTGACTGTAAGTGAGATAGTTCCTAGGTGCTAAGGTCTGTTTCTTGGATTGATTATTGATTGTGTTAAGTTATCTAGGATTACCTAACTGTGTGTAAGGTAAAGAAACTGTGTGTTTGTTCCTAGGATAAGCTGTAACCAAAAGAGATAAGAAATCAAGAAGTAGACCTTGAAATCCTTTCGAAAGAAAGGTAGTGGTTTTTATCCTAGATTACTAGTTGGCAATCGAAGGTTTCCACTATAAGGAACTTGTTCATTTGTGCTTGATTGTTTAAATTCCGCTGCGAAGGGAACTGAGAATTGTCATTCTTAGTTCCTTAGTTATTTGTCTAACAATCTCGATCCTACAATTGGTATCAAAGCAGGAAAAGCTCTAGATCTTTGTTAAGTTTGCAGATCATGTCTCAACCAAGCAAGTTTGAGCTCGGAATCTCCACCAACAAGCCACATCTCCGAAAGAAATGAGAAGAAACATGGTGGGAAAAGTGCATGGAAAGCTACATCAAAACCAACGACTACCAATGCTGGAGGATAGTCGAAAATAGAGATGGCTATGTCGACCTCACCATGAAGGAAGAAGATTGGAAACCAGAACACTATGTTATCATGGAGAAGAATGCCAAGGCCAGGAAGTTCATCCTCAATGGATTGGACAGAGAGGACATGGACAAGGTCATAGGCATCAAGACGGCCAAGGAAATGTGGAAAACTCTCAAGGAGATGCATGAAGGAAGTGAGGAACTAAAGCAAAGCAGAAAGTTTGCTTTGAAAGGAGAATACCACACCTTCAAAATGATGGAAACTGAGACCATCTCAGAGTACTACTCCCGCTTCAACAGATTGATTGGAAAGTTGACGGCGGCGGGAGTCGATCTGGATGAAGTTTCCAAGTCCCTAGTGGTCATCAATGGACTCAACTCCAAGTTCACCCTTCTCAAGGGAATCATGAAGAACACTCCAGGCATCCAATCCCTTCCCTTGACCCAATTCATAGGGAAACTGGAAGTTGATGAAGGAGAGCACACCAAAGCCAATGCCGACAAAAAACTGGAGAAATGAATCGCCCTTAAAATCTCCAAAGCCTTCTCCAGGCTCGAGATGGAGCAAGAGAACTCAGACCTGGAAGAAGAAGAAGAGGACGAACTAACCGCCCTCTTCTCAAAGAACATCAAAAAATTCTTTGTGAAGGGAAGGTTCCAAAAGGGCAGTTCCTCCCACAATGGACCCAGAAGGGATCTCAAGGAAGTCTCCTATTATGAGTGCAAGGAAAAGGGACACTATGCTAATAACTGTCCCAACAAGGAAGAAGAAAGACCTCAAAAAAAGAAGGCTCTCGTAGCCTCATGGGGAGAAGACTCAGATGAGGAACTGGATCTGAGTGGATTCTCTGGAGGAAGATGTCTCATGGCAAAAGGAGACTCAAGCGACTCAGAAGACCTTGAGGTAACTTCTGACGATCTTCTAAAATCCCTAGTTGACTGTGATAAGAAACAACTTCTTAAGATCATAAAGAAACTAGGAAAGGAAACCAGTTCCCTTCAACAGAAACTTGATGATTGTGAAGATGAAATTGCTTGCTTGACTGTTGAGAATTCTGTTTGGAGTAAGAAACTTGATGAAACTGAGAAAGACCTAGCTGAAACTCACTCCAAACTCATTGATATTAGGAATGTGCATGCTAGTCACCTTAAAACTTGCAAATCTTGTGATGAAACTAGCATAGATTCTGTCAAAGTTCCCTTGCATGCTAACTTACCTGGAAATGACATGCTTCAATCCATAATTGATAGATTGGACATTCTCACATATTCTATTAATGAAAAAACGATAAATCAAACTATTTTTGTGGGACAACGTCATGGAATAGGATATGTCAACAACAAAGGGAA
Source organism: Rheum nobile (assembly GCA_027886185.1). Classification (NCBI taxonomy): domain Eukaryota; kingdom Viridiplantae; phylum Streptophyta; class Magnoliopsida; order Caryophyllales; family Polygonaceae; genus Rheum; species Rheum nobile. The sequence continues at coordinate 4,555,049 of WOAB01000648.1, forward strand.
CAATGATGCTGAAAATGAAAAGGCTAGGTGAGAACTTGTTGAGATGAATGAGAACCTCAGTACTGCTCTTGCCACTTCTCGTGATAGGAATCAATTCCTATCGGAGAAGATCATGGTCCTTGAGAACAAGGCTGAGGTTTCCAAACGTCTCAATGAAGGCTCTCAAAGTCCTAAGAAGGAACCAAAGGGAAAAGAAAACATGGTTCCTGAAAACCAATGGTTCACCAATTCCTTTGCTCACAAAAGATATATTGACATGGCCCATAGCAAGGTTAGAAACAATGTTGATTTTAACAAAAGGAAAACTGAAAAACCTTTTAGGCCAGGAAAAGGAAAATATGGACATGTTGTTTACAATCGTTTGTGTACCTACTGTGGTAAGAATGGTCATTACAATACTGATTGTGCTAAGAAAAAGAACTTTGAAAAGGAGAAAAGTACTCATTACCATGAAAGGAACCAGTTCCCTGGTTATTCACAGACTCACAATGCTAATCCCCCTAGTAAAGCCAAGCTTCGTTGGGTTCAGAAATCTTAGTTCCCTTATGTGCAGAAAGATGAGAGGCAACCTCAACTATGGTACATGACCATGGTACCGAATTCGAAAATGGAGAATTTCTAACCTTTTGCAGTGAGCATGGAATTGATCACAACTTCTCTGCACCATACACTCCTCAACAAAATGGAGTAGTGGAAAGGAAGAACAGAACTTTGGAAGACATGGCTCGGACTATGCTGATCTCAAGTGGACTCTCTCAATCATTTTGGGCTGAGGCGATCAACACAGCTTGCTACATCATCAATCGAGCCATGCTTCGCCCAATCACAGAAAAGACACCCTATGAGCTCCTAAGAGGAAGAGTTCCCAACATCTCACATCTGAGGGTGTTCGGATGCGAGTGCTTTGTGCACAACAATGGGAAGGACAATCTTGGCAAATTCGACCCAAGAAGTGATGAAGGAATCTTCATTGGATACGCCTCGGGTAGCAAGGCGTACAAAGTCTTCAACAAAAGGACTAAAAAGGTAGAAGAAAGTATTCATGTTATTTTTAATGAAAAATCACTTGGAAAGATTGTGCAGAACACCACCAATTCCTTTGAAGACCCGTTTTCCAAGTCATATCAAGAAGATCCAGATGAAGATGTCACTACACCCAGTTCCAATCCGCTGCACAGAATCCTCCACTAGTTCCTCCACCAGTTCCCATGGATAATGAACAACAATCCATTTCTGGGAACCATGAGCATGACGACAACATCTGTGGAGACTTCAATGATTCATCCTCCCACATGATCTTCAATGGAGAAGGTGATCTCAACCAGGAAGCTGAATGCTCAACTCAAAATGTCTCCACATCAAATGCTCTAGCTCCTAACAGAGAAAGAAGAGTCATCAAGCCTCTAGTTAGGTTTGAACATCTAACCTTCTTTGCCTTCAATGCCTTTCTATCTATTGTGGAACCAAACATAGGTGAGGCACTGAAGGATGCGGACTGGATCCAAGCTATGCAAGAAGAGCTTCATCAGTTTGAAAGAAACAAAGTATGGCATCTAGTTCCCCGCCCCAAGGATAAACACATCATAGGAACTAGATGGGTTTTCAGAAACAAGCTAGATGATACATGAGCTGTGATAAGGAACAAAGCTAGACTCATTGCTCAAGGATACAATCAACAAAAAGGCATCGACTATGATGAAACTTATGCTCCAGTGGCAAGGATCGAAGCAATAAGATTGTTGATTGACTTCGCATCTCACAAAGGGTTCAAGTTGTTCCAAATGGATGTAAAGACGGCCTTCCTCAATGGAATTCTTCAAGAAGAAGTCTATGTCAAGCAACCACCTGGTTTTGAAGACGACGATCATCCAGATCATGTCTACTTTCTAGACAAGGCACTCTATGGCCTCAAGCAAGCTCCCAGAGCTTGGTATGCTCGTCTTGCCCAGTTCCTACTCTCAAATGGCTACAAGCGTGGAGTCATTGATAAGACTCTCTTCATCCTAGAAGAAGAAGGTAACATCTTAGTGGTTCAAATTTATGTTGATGATATCATTTTTGGTTCCACTAACCTGTCCCTTGTAGATAAGTTCAAAGACTTGATGAGCAGTGAATTTGAAATGAGCCTAATAGGGGAACTCACTTTCTTCCTCGGATTACAAATCACTCAAAAGAAAGATGGCATACAAATTCACCAACAGAAGTATGTCAGGGAACTACTGAAGAAGTTCAAAATGGATTCATGCAAGCCTCTCTCCACTCCCATATCCACCATTGCCCATTTGGATAAGGACCATTCGAGTCCTCTAGTGGAGGAGAAGCTCTATAGAGGTATGATAGGCTCACTCATGTACCTAACTGCTAGTCGACCAGACATTGTTTTTGCTATTGGCTTGTGTGCTAGGTTCCAATCTTGTCCAAGAGAAACCCACTTGGCTGCTGTGAAGAGAATACTTCGCTATCTCAAGGGAACTGACTCTCTCTGCATTTGGTACCCCAAAGAGTGTCCCTTTGAGCTAATGGGTTTCACTGATGCTGATTATGCTGGATACTTGGTGGATAGGAAGAGCACCTCTGGAATGGCACAGTTCTTAGGCCCTTGCCTTGTGTCATGGGGATCAAAGAAACAAGTCTCAGTCTCCCTCTCCACCACAGAATCTGAGTACATTGCAGCTGCCTCCTGCTGTTCCCAACTTCTCTGGCTAAAGCAACAACTCGTGGACTTTGGTATGTCTTATGGTCCCCTCTCTATTCTTTGTGATAACACGAGTGCTATAAACATTTCAAAGAATCCTATGCATCACACTAGGACCAAGCATATAGATATAAGACATCATTTTCTTAGAGATCATGTTGAGAAAAGAAACATCATTATGAAATTTTGTAGAACTGAAGATCAGGTTGCAAATATATTCACCAAAGCCTTGAATAGAGTTCCCTTCGAGAACCTTAGATTGGAACTGAGAATGATTCCTATAACCTAGTAGTGACCTTAGTTTAAATGCTCCTTTCCAGTTCCCCTGATTGACTAGTTTAAGATTTTTCACTTGTTGAGTCTTGATATCTATGTGTTATATTTTTTGCTACAAGCCCTCTTTTCCATAATGGTTTCTTAAAAAGGCTTAGATAAATTTTTCTAGTTCGTATCTTTTGGTCTTTATTATTCTTTCAACTTCTCCATTGTTCAAGTTTCTTTGTTGGCCCAAAAGTCACAATCTGATCATATTCTAACCCAACAATACAAGCCGAAATGATGATTGTGTACTATGACCCTCCCTTGCCTCATTACACAATCTATTTCCATATGATCCTCTTCTTAACCCTCTCTGGGAATTAGTGTGTGATGCGATAAATGGCCTTCCCGATTTCTTTTATGGGAACTTACTTTCAGGTCCTATGTTTTAAAACCCACATCAAAGGTTCCCATATATCCCTCTAGCACACTAAAAATATCGCCAGAAAGGAACTAGGATGGGCTGCCCCTTAAACGGCTAGTAAGAGAATTGCTCCTCCCAAGACAGTATTTATGGCAAATCTCACAGCGTCAGAGACATCTTCTCAGCCTTGATCAATTGCCATTTTGAGCATCTAATCTTTGAATTTGTGACCGTTGCAAAGGCACAAAAGCTTCAAGAAAATTAGCCGTTTCAACTCTTCAGAGTTCCTAGAGATTTCTCCAATGGCCTGATTCTCAACGGCTCCAAAATTGCTCAAGGGTTATTTAAGGTTTCCTATTTGATTGAGCCGAGCACTCTGTATTTTCATGCCTTCTCTCAATCTCATGTTCACCTGTCTCTCTCAAAACACAAAGCTCCTCAAATGGCCAAGAAAAACCTCAATCTTGACCTTGCTCAATTGGAGGTAATCAAGCCGATAATATGACAACAGGCCAAGATGAAGGAACTGCAGAAAAGAAGGAAACCGAAGAGGAGGCCACTACGCTGTCATAGGAACGTCTCTCCTAGTTCCCAGTGCTATAACATCACAATGTGCTAGTAGTTCCCTAGGTTCCTACTCCCCTCTTCTATCCTTATCTTGTCCAATGTCAAGTTGGTTGTGCCCTTGTATTTCTCTTTCCACTATGCATCTCTGGGCAATGTTCTTGACTTTAATGATTAATGAACTCTTATGGTAATGTTTCTAATGCATCATTTGTCTTTGCCTTAAGTTTCTATTATGGTCACTGTCATGGGTTTAACGCAAATTGTTTATTTCACATTAATATCCTATACTTGATAAGTAACTTGATCTTTTCGATGATGTCAAAAGGGGGAAGAATGGATAGGAACCTTGAATTATTGAAACTACTGGACTAATAGGAACTCTGAACCCGTTCTACTTCTAAGGGGGAACTTGAATAACTTAGTTCATTTGCTTAGGGGGAATTTGCAACTATTGAATGTTCTATTAATATTTTTAAAGTTGAAAATCCCTTAGCTCAACTGTTCTCATGAAATTCAAAGTCCTATTATGTTGCCAGGTTCCTTGTATTTGTCATCATCAAAAAGGGGGAAATTGTTAGGAAATGGAACTCTGGAACTTCGATTCCCCTGAGAGTTCATTTCCTCAGTTTCTCTACTTTTAAAGATGACAAATATTATGATACTAATGTTTTATCTCAAAGATGTGCTTTAGGGAACCACAGGACAAATACCGAAGGTATGAATGCCAAACAGGACAAGAGAACCAAGGAACAAGACAAAGGAAGGAACCCAGAGGAACCCAGGTGTGCCCAGAAACGCAGCATGCGAGATTGCGATTCCCGAGAAATCTGGGAACACCAACCTCGGACAAAAGGAGGTGAAAACGACTTGAGAGAAGCTTCCAAAAGCCTGCCACCATCCAAGAGCAAGACTCCAAGATGCCTAGAACGATGAATCTCGGACATAGAAAGGTGAAAGAGATAGGACATGGAACCTGTCGCTGTCCAGAAGTCAGTTCCCAAGCGCCCAGATTGTAGAACCTCGGAAGAAGGAAGCTGGAGAACGACTTGGCTGAAGAGGTTGACTAACCTAGAAGGATTCTGAGCTGCTTAGGTTGTTTGCACATGCCAAGAACAACGTGGACCAAGGAGAACCACACATCCTAGGGCAAGCTCAATCTGTGGGAACCCATAGAAGATTAAGTTGTGAAGAATCCTCTATAAAAGGAAGACTAACTCAAGGGTTATCTTCAAGCACTGAAATACGACTCACACACATTAGCAAATATCCAGTGTGAACCTTCAAACAAGATCATCAAAGCAAACCGAGATCAAGAGGAACCAGTCAAGGAATAGAAGAGCTGAGTGCTAAGTTCCTGTGACTGTAAGTGAGATAGTTCCTAGGTGCTAAGGTCTGTTTCTTGGATTGATTATTGATTGTGTTAAGTTATCTAGGATTACCTAATTGTGTGTAAGGTAAAGAAACTGTGTGTTTGTTCCTAGGATAAGTTGTAACCAAAAGAGATAAGAAATCAAGAAGTAGACCTTGAAATCCTTTCGAAAGAAAGGTAGTGGTTTTTATCCTAGATTGCTAGTTAGCAATCGAAGGTTTCCACTATAAGGAACTTGTTCATTTGTGCTTGATTGTTTAAATTCTGCTGCGAAGGGAACTGAGAATTGCCATTCTTAGTTCCTTAGTTATTTGTGTAACAATCTCGATCCTACAGGACGACTAGCTATTAGATACATGAGAGAACCTATCATACCTCTATAGAGCTTTTCTTCCACAAGAGGACTTGAGTGATCTTTGTCCAAATGGGCGATGGTAGAGATGGGAGTGGAGAGAGGCTTGCAGGACTCCATTTTGAACTTTTTCAACAGTTCACTGACATACTTTTGTTGGTGAATTTGTATGCCATCTTTCTTTTGGGATATTTGCAATCCGAGGAAGAAGGTGAGTTCCCCTATTAGACTCATTTCAAATTCACTGCTCATCAAGTCTTTGAACTTATCTACAAGGGACAGGTTAGTGGAACCAAAAATGATATCATCAACATAAATTTGAACCACTAAGATGTTACCTTCTTCTTCTAGGATAAAGAGAGTTTTGTCAATAACTCCACGCCTATAGCCATTTGAGAGTAGGAACTGGGCGAGACGATCATACCAAGCTCTAGGGGCTTGCTTGAGACCATACAGTGCTTTGTCTAGGAAGTAGACATGGTCTGGATGATCATCATCTTCGAAATCAGGTGGTTGCTTGACATAGACTTCTTCTTGAAGAATACCATTGAGGAAGGCGGTTTTTACATCCATTTGGAATAGCTTGAACCCTTTGTGTGATGCGAAGGCAATCAACAATCTTATTGCTTCAATCCTTGCCACCGGAGCATAGGTTTCATCATAGTCGATGCCTTCTTGTTGATTGTACCCTTGAGCAACAAGTCTTGCTTTGTTCCTTATCACAGCTCCTGAATCATCGAGCTTGTTTCTGAAGACCCATCTAGTTCCTATGATATGCTTATCCTTGGGGCGGGGAACTAGATGCCACACTTTATTCCTTTCAAACTGATGAAGTTCCTCTTGTATGGCTTGGATCCAGTCTACATCCTTTAGTGCTTCACCTATATTCTTTGGTTCCACAACAGACAAGAAAGCATTGAAAGCAAAGAAGGTTAGATATTCGAACCTGACTGGAGGCTTGATGGTTCTTCTTTCTCTATTGGGTGCTAGAGCATTTGATGTGGAGACATTTTAATTTGAGCATTCAGTTTCAGCTTCTTGGTTGGGATCACCTTCTCCATTAAAGATCATGTGAGAAGATGAGTCATTGATGTCTCCACGGGTGTTGTCTTCATGTTCATGGTTCCCAAAAATGGATTGTTGTTGATTATCCATGGGAACAGGTGGAGGAACAAGTGGGGGATTTTGTGCAAAGGGAAGGAACTGGGTGGTGTGATGTCTTCATCTGGATCTTCTTGAGGAGGTTTGGGAAATGGATCTTCAAAGGAACTGATGGTGTTCTGCACATTTCTACCAAGTGATATTTCATTTAAAAATAACATGAACACTTTCTTCTACATTTTTGATCCTTTTGTTGAAGATCTTGTAAGCCTTGCTACTTGATGCATATCCAATGAAGATCCCTTCATCACTCCTTGGGTCAAATTTGCCAAGATTATCCTTTCCATTGTTGTGCACAAAGCACTTGCATCCGAACACCCAAAGATGTGAAATGTTGATGCCTTCCTCTTAGAAGTTCATAGGGTGTCTTCTCTGTGATTGGGTGAAGCATAGCTCGATTGATGATGTAGCAGGCTATATTGATTGCCTCAGCCCAAAATGATTGAGAGAGACCACTCGAGATGAGCATAGTTCGAGCCATGTCTTCTAAGGTTCTGTTCTTCCTTTCCACTACTCTATTTTGTTGAGGAGTGTATGGTGCAGAGAAGTTGTGATCAATGCCGTGCTCACTGCAAAAGTTTAGAAATTCTCCATTTTCAAACTCGGTACCATGGTCAAAACGGATAGAATTAATGGAACAGTCAAGAGACTTTTCTAACATGGGAACCAGATCCTTAAAACGTCCAATGACTTCACTATTAAATTTTATGAATATTGTCCAAGTAAAACGAGAGAAATCATCGACGAGAACAAAGATGTACCTGTTTCCTCCTAGGCTTTGAACTCTCATAGGTCCACAAAGGTCCATGTGAATGAGTTCAAGAGGCCTTGAGGAACTTACCACATTCTTGGATTTGAAGGAACTCCGAGCTTGTTTCCCACTTACACAGTCTGCACATGGTTCCTCAGATTTGCCACTTAGCTTTGGAAGGCCTCTGACTAGCTCCTTTGAGTGTAGCTTTTGGATCAATTTGGTGCTAGCATGACCAAGACGTTGATGCCACAAGTCTGTTTGATCATTCACAGTTGAGAGACAGAGTTTCTCCTTGGGAAAGAAGGATGGGTCAACAACATACACATTGTTGAGCTTCTTACCTTTTAGGATGATATGCCCCGAGGAGTCTAGAACAGTGCATTCACTTGACTTGAATCTAACTTCGTTGTCTCCTTGATCACACAGCTGTGACACACTAATTAGATCAAAACCAAGATTATCAACAAGGTGGACTTTGTTTACCTTAATGTGGTCATTGAGATTCACAATTCCTATTCCACAGATTTTCCCTTTGCTTTTGTCTCTAAAGGAGATGTTCCCTCCTTGGATGGGTTGAAGAGAGGTCATTTGATTTCTTCTTCCGGTCATATGGCATGAGCAACCACTATTAATGTACCATAGTCGATGTTACCTCTCTTCTTTCTGCACACAAGGGAACTAAGACTTTTGAACCCAGTGAAGCTTGGCTTTACTGGGGAAATTAGCATTGCGAGTCTGTGAATGACCAGGGAACTGGTTCCTTTCATGGTAATAAGCTCTTTTCTCATTTTCAAAGTTTCTTTTCTTAGGACAATCAGTGTTGTAATGACCATTTTTGCCACAATAATAACACAAACGATTGTAAACAACATGACCATATTTTCCCTTTCCTGGCCTAAACGGTTTCTCAGTTTTTCTTTTGTTGAAATCAACATTGTTTCTAACCTTACCATGAGCCATGTCCACATACCTTTTGTGAGCAAAGGAGTTAGTGAACCACTTGTCCTTAGGGGATACTTTCTCCTTTCCCTTAGGTTCCCTAATTGGACTTTGAGAAATTTCTTTGAGACGCTTGGCAACCTCAGCCTTGTTCTCAAGAACCATGATCTTCTCTAATAGGAATTGATTCCTATCTCGAGAAGTGGCAAGAGCAGTACTGAGGTTCTCATTCATCTCAAGAAGTTCTCGTCTAGCCTTTTCATCTTCAGCATCATTATTGGCCTTGTTATCAATATATCCAATTCCATGACGTTGTCTCACAAAGACAGTTTGATTTATCGTTTTTTCATTTATAGAGTCAGTGAGAGTGTCTAACCTATCAATTATAGATTGAAGCATATCATTTCTAGGTAGGTTATCATGCATAGGAACTTTAACAGAGTCTATACTAGTCTCATCACAAGATTTGCAGATTTTGAGGTGACTAGCATGCACATTTCTAATATCAATGAGTTTGGAGTGGGTTTCAGCTAGGTCTTTCTCAGTTTCATCAAGCTTCTTACTCCACACAGAATTCTCAACAGTCAAGCAAGCAATTTCATCTTCACAATCATCAAGTTTTTGTTGAAGAGAACTAGTTTCCTTTCCTAGTTTCTTTATGATCTTTAGAAGTTGCTTCTTATCACAATCAACTAGAGTTTTTAAAAAGTCGTCAGAAGTTACCTAAAGGTCTTCTGAGTCGCTTGAATCTCCTTTTGCCATGAGACATCTTCCTCCAGAGAAACCACTCAGATCCAGTTCCTCATCTGAGTCTTCTCCCCATGAGGCCACAAGAGCCTTCTTCCTCTGAGGTCTTTCATCTTCTTTGGAGTCTTTCTTGTTGGGAAAGTTCTTAGCGTAGTGTCCCTTTTCTTTGCACTCATAACAGGAGACTTCTTCGAGATATCTCCTTGGTCCATTGTGAGAGGAACTGCCCTTTTGGAACCTTTCCTTCACGATTTTTTTTTTGATATTCTTTGTGAAGAGAGCTGTAAGTTCGTCCTCCTCTTCTTCTAGGTCTGAGCTCTCTTGCTCCATCTCAAGTCTTGAGAAGGCTTTGGAGATCTTGAGGGCAATTACCTTCTCCAGTTTCTTATCGGCATTGACTTTGATGTGTTCTCCTTCTTCAACCTCCAGTTTCCCTAGGACCTGAGTCAAGGGAAAAGATTGGATGTCTGGAGTATTCTTCATGATTCCCTTGATGAGGGTGAACTTAGAGTTGAGTCCATTGATAACCACCAGTGACTTGGATACTTCATCGAGGTTGACTCCGGCCGCTGTTAGCTTTCCAATCAGCCTGTTGAACCGAGAGTAATATTCTGAGATGGTTTCAGTTTCCATCATTTTGAAGGTGTGGTATTCTCCTTCCAAAGCACATTTTCTGCTTTGCTTCAGTTCGTCACTTCCTTCATGCATATCCTTGAGTGCCTTCCACATTTCCTTCGCCATCTTGATGCCTATGACTTTGTCCATGTCTTCTCTGTCCAGTCCATTGAGAATGAACTGTCTGGCCTTGGCATTCTTTTCCATGATGACATAGTGCTCAGGTTTCCAGTCTTCTTCCTTCTGGTTGAGATCGACATAACCATCCCCCTTTTCGACTATCCTCCAACATTGGTAGTCGTTGGTCTTTATGTGGCTTTCCATGCAATTTTCCCACCATGTTTCTTCTCCCTTCTTTTGGAGATGTGGCTTGTTGGTGGAGATTCCGAGCTCAAACTTCCTTGGCTGAGACATGATCTACAAACTTAACAAAGATCTAGAGCTTTTCCTGCTCTGTTACCAATTGTAGGATCGTGATTGTTAGATTAATAATTAGGGAACTGAGAATACAGTTTACAGTTCCCTTCGCAGCGGAAATAAACAATCAACTAAATGAACAAGTTCCTTATAGTGGAAACCTTCGATTGCCAACTAGCAATCTAGGATAAAAACCACTACCTTTCTTCCGAAATGATTTCAAGGTCTACTTCTTGATTTCTTATCACTTCGGTTACAACTTATCCTAAGAACAAACACACAGTTTTTTTGTCTTACACACAGTTAGACAATCCTAGATAACTTAACAGAAAGTATAATCAATCCAAGAAGCAGTCCTAAGCACTAAGGAACTAACTCACTTACAGTCACAGGAACTAACACACAGCTCTTTGATTCCTTGACTGGTTCTTCTTGATCTTGTTCTGATTTGATGATCTTGTTGAGAGCTTCACACTATGATATTTGCTATGGAGTGTGATTCTTGTAGTTGTGCTTAATGATAACAACAGAGCTTATCTTCCTTATATAGTGGATTCTCGAGGTTGGATCTTCTCTTGGTTCCCTCAGATCAAGCTTGCCCTAGGATGTGTGGTAATCCTTGATTCACGCTGTCCTTGACATGTACCAACAACCTAGGCAGCTCAGAATCCACTTTGGTTGGTCAACTGCTTCAGCCAAGTTTGCCAAGTCGTTCTCTAGCTTCTTTCTTCCGAGGTTCAACAGCCTGGATACTTTAGAACTGTCTTCTGGATGGTGACAACTTTTGTGACACGTCGCTTTCACCTTTCTCTGTCCGAGGTTGTGTGTTCTGGACATCTTGGAGCTTTGCTTTGGATGGTGACAGACTTTGGAAGCTTCGCTCATGTCGCTTTCACCTCTTTTTGTCCGATGTTTGGTGTTCCCAGATTTCTCGGGAAAAACAACATCACGTGTTGGATTTCTGGGCACACCTGGGTTCCTTTGGCTTGTTGCTTGGTTTTTTTGTCTTGTTTGACTTCCATGGTTCCAACAACTGTCCTATGGTTCCTCTAAACACATCTTTGAGATAAAACATTAGTATTAAAGTATTTGTCATCTTTAAAAGTAGAGAAACTGAGGAAAGGAACTCTCATTGGGACTGAGGTTCCTGAGTTCCATTTCCTAACAGACCATCCTCATATCGGCCTTCACCTTCAGTGTGAAATAGTCAGGCTTGAAAGTCTTGGCCGAGAACAAGGTGACGAATCACCGAAAGATGGGGCGAATTCCCAACTCATGGCACCTCACCAAGAAGACAAAGACCCACCGCCAAGCATTTGGATGCAACTGGATCGACGCGACCCCCAAGCCCCTCAACAGTTCTAGCAATATGTCATGGGCCGGATAGCACAAGCCGGCCTTCAACACCTCCAGGTTCGTCGCCACCCCGTCGGGGTACGCGGAAAAGGCAAAGAAAATGAGACGCCGGGAGGAAAGTCATACTCCTCCCGGATCGCTTGCAGGTCCACGTAGGTCAGTGAAGAGCAATGGCCGTGCTGACGTGCGAACTTCCTGATACTTTGTCCCCCTCGATTTTGGCCGACTTGACCCTCTCGGACAGGATGGGAGGAACGACACTACCGTTGGGGCTCCCGATCGTCCCGCCCGAGGTTGATTCGCTCGACGACGACCCCGAGGACGGTCGGGAGACCCAACGATAGTGTCGTTCCTCCCACGAGTAAGCTCGCCGGTGTTAGAGTGAAGAAGAGAGGGGATCGCCGCAAAGTGTTAGGAAACGAAACTCTGGAACCTCGGTTTCCCTGCGAGTTCCTTTCCTCAGTTTCTCTACTTTTGAAGATGACAAATATTATGATACTAATGTTTTATCTCAAAGATGTGTTTTAAGGAACCATATGAATATACCAAAGGCAAGAAAACCAAACAGGACAAAGAGAACCAAAAGAACAAGACAGAAGAAGGAACCCAGGTGTACCCAGAAAGGTAGCATGCAAGGCTGCGATTTCCAAGAAATCTGGGAACACACAACCTAGGACAAAAGTTGTTGAAAACGACTTGTCCGAAGTTTCCAAAGGTCTGCCAATGCCCATAACAAAACAACAAGATACCCAGAAATGCTAAACCTCGGACAGAAAAGATGAAAGCGACATGACATAGAGATGTCACTATCCAGAAGACAGTTCCCAAGCGCCCAGCTTGCTCAACCTCAGACGAAAGCATTTGAACAACGACATAGCAAGACTCGTCTGAGGTAGTTGACCAACCAAGAGAGATTATGAGCTGCCTAGGTTGTTTGCACATGCCAAGAACAACGTGGACCAAGGAGAACCACTGATCCTAGGGGAAGCTCAATCTGTGGGAACCCAGAGAGGATTAAGCTGTGAAGAATCCTCTATAAAAGGAAGACTAACTCAAGAGAGTTATTTTCATGCACTAAAATACGAATCACACTCATTAGCAAATATCAAGTGTGAACCTTCAAACAAGATCATCAAAGCAAACCGAGATCAAGAGGAACCAGTCAAGGAAGAGAAGAGCTGAGTGCTAAGTTCCTGTGACTGTAAGTGATAGTTCCTAGGTGCGAAGGTCTGTTTCTTGGATTAATTATTGATTGTGTTAAGTTATCTAGGATTGCCTAACTGTGTGTAAGGCAAAGAAACTGTGTGTTTGTTCCTAGGATAAGCTGTAACCAAAAGAAATAAGAAATCAAGAAGTAGACCTTGAAATCCTTTCGAAAGAAAGGTAGTGGTTTTTATCCTGGATTGCTAGTTGGCAATCAAAGGTTTCCACTATACGGAACTTGTTATTTGTTTGATTGTTTATTTCCGCTGCGAAGGGAACTTAGAATTCATATTCTGAGTTCCTTAAGTTATTTTCTAACAATCACGATCCTACAATTGGTATCAGAGCAGGAAAAGCTCTAGATCTTTGATAAGTTTGCAGATCATGTCTCAACCAAGCAAGTTTGAGCTCGGAATCTCCACCAACAAGCCACATCTCTGAAAGAAAGGAGAAGAAACATGGTGGGAAAAGTGCATGGAAAGCCACATCAAGACCAACGACTACCAATGCTGGAGGATAGTCGAAAATGGAGATGGCTATGTCGACTTCACCATGAAGGAAGAAGATTGGAAACCAGAACACTATGTTATCATGGAGAAGAATGCCAAGGCCAGGCAGTTCATCCTCAATGGATTGGACAGAGAGGACATGGACAAGGTCATAGGAATCAAGACGGCCAAAGAGATGTGGAAAGCTCTCAAGGAGATGCATGAAGGAATTGAGGAACTAAAGCAAAGCAGAAAGTTCGCTTTGGAAGGAGAATACCACACTTTCAAAATAATGGAAACTGAGACCATCTCAGAGTACTACTCCCGCTTCAACAGATTGATTGGAAAGTTAACAACGGCGGGAGTCGATCTTGATGAAGTCTCCAAGTCCCTAGTGGTCATCAATGGACTCAACTCCAAATTCACCCTTCTGAAGGGAATCATGAAGAACACTCCAGGCATCCAATCCCTTCCCTTGACACAAATCATAGGGAAACTGGAAGTTGAAGAAGGAGAGCACACCAAAGCCAATACCGAAAAGAAACTGGAGAAAGGAATTGCCCTCAAGATCTCCAAAGCCTTCTCTAGGCTCGAGATGGAGGAAGAGAACTCAGACCTTGAAGAAGAGGAGGACGAACTTACGGCCCTCTTCACAAAGAACATCAAAAAATTCTTTGTGAAGGGAAGGTTCCAAAAGGGCAGTTCCTCCCACAATGGACCCAGAAGAGATCTCAAGGAAGTCTCCTGTTACGAGTGCAAGGAAAAGGGACACTACGCTAAGAATTGTCCCAACAAGGAAGACTCAAAGGAATAAGAAAGACCTCAGAGAAAGAAGGCTCTCGTAGCCTCATGGGGAGAAGACTCAGATGAGGAACTGGATCTCAGTGGCTTCTCTGGAGGAAGATGTCTCATGGCAAAAGGAGACTCAAGCGACTCAGAATACCTTGCGGTAACTTCTGACGATCTCTTAAAATCCCTAGTTGATTGTGATAAGAAACAACTTCTTAAGATCATAAAGAAACTAGGAAAGGAAACCAGTTCCCTTCAACAGAAACTAGATGATTGTGAAGATGAAATTGCTTGCTTGACTGTTGAGAATTCTGTTTGGAGTAAGAAACTTGATGAAACTGAGAAAGACCTAGCTGAAACTCACTCCAAACTCATTGATATTAGGAATGTGCATGCTAGTCACCTTAAAACTTGCAAATCTTGTGATGAAACTAGCATAGATTCTGTCAAAGTTCCCTTGCATGCTAACCCACCTGGAAATGACATGCTTCAATCCATAATTGATAGGTTAGACATTCTCACTAATTCCATTAATGAAAAAACGATAAATCAAACTGTTTTTATGAGACAACGGCATGGAATAGGATATGTCAATAATAAAGGGAACAATGATGCTGAAGAAGAAAAGGCTAGGCGAGAACTTGTTGAGATGAATGAGAATCTCAGTATTGCTCTTGCCACTTCTCGTGATAGGAATCAATTCCTATCAGAGAAGATCATGGTCCTTGAGAACAAGGCTGAGGTTGCCAAACGTCTCAATGAAGGCTCTCAAAGTCCTAAGAAGGAACCAAAGGGAAAGAAAAGATGGTTCCTGAAAACCAATGGTTCACCAATTCCTTTTCTCACAAAAGATATATTGATATGGCACATAGCAAGGTTAGAAACAATGTTGATTTTCACAAAAGGAAAACTGAAAAACCTTTTAGGCCAGGAAAAGGAAAATATGGACATGTTATTAACAATCGTTTGTGTACCTACTGTGGTAATAATGGTCATTACAACACTGACTGCGCTAAGAAAAGGAACTTTGAAAAGGAGAAAAGTACTCATTACCATGAAAGGAACTAGTTCCCTGGCTACTCACAGGCTCGGAATGCTAATCCCCCCCAGTAAAGCCAAGCTTCGCTGGGTTCAGAAATCTTAGTTCCCTTGCGTGCAGAAAGAAGAGAGGCAACCCCAACTATAGTACATTGACAGTGGTTGCTCATGCCATATGACTGGAAGAAGAAATCAAATGACCTCTCTTCAACCTCTCCAAGGTGGAAACTGTTGAATTCCTTAGGTTTTGATGGTTACAAACACTCAACTAATATGTGTACCAATTGTTTCAGGGACAAGAAGAGTTATCCCAGGGAGCTTTGCAGTAGAGGATCTCAGAGGGAACAAAGACTTAGCTAGTGCTTTGTTACCTCTCCAGGAACTGAAGTGACAGACCAAGATCGAGGCTACAAAAGGAAAGAAGTCATTCAGCGTGCAGAATTAAGGAAACAAATCAAGAAGCCACGCGGTAGAGGATGAAGACTTCGGCTCCAAGGATCAAGTCGGATTGTGCGAAGATATGGAAAGAGAGAAAAGACCCGATCGTGTTATCCTAGGAATCTTTCCTAAGATAAGGCGATTGGAGAGAGAAGAATAATATCCAATCGGTTGGATTAATTAGGGAACTCCTTCCTTAATTAATATAATCGGTTGTGATATCTTATCTTCCAAACAAAATCATATCTTTGTAATCCGATTCTAGTTTTTCCTAATTTGTGTCAATTAGGGTTTCTGCCGAGTTGTATTTAAGTAAAGTGAGGATTCATTTCTTAGAGACGACTTCACGGCTGAGAACGACTTTGAACGAGAAAAAAAAGAGAAAGAGAGTGAGGTGCGTGTGAGTCTTTGAGAGTTGAGTTTGATTTATCGTTGTAGAAGAGGTTTCGAGTCTAGCTGGTTGTTTAGAGGTCGAAGTCCAGGATACAAGTGTAATCAAACAAGAAACTAATAAGACAAGTACACAGTTCAAAATCCTCTCAAGCGAAAGCTTGAAGGTAGTAGTTTTTCCTTGAGAAGCTAGTTTTGCTAATCAGGGTTTCCACTATATATCGTGAGTTCGTTCTGTTATCTTTCTTGCTATTTTAATCCGCTGTGCCTTCTGTGGGAACAAAGCTTTTGTTCCCTCAGACGTAACTCTAACGATCCAACATAAACATATCCTTTGGAGACAAAAGCAAAGGGAAAATCTGTGGAATAGGAACTGTGAAACTCAACGACCACATTCAGGTAAACAAAGTTCACCTTGTTGATAATCTTGGTTTTGATCTAATAAGTGTGTCACAACTGTGTGATCAAGGAGACAATGAAGTTAGATTAAGATCCAACGAATGTTCAGTTCTTGACTCCTCGGGACAAATCATCCTAAAAGGGAAAAGATTCAACAATGTCTACATAATTGATCCATCCTTTGTTCCCAAGGAGAAACTTTGTCTCTCAACTGTGAATGACCAAGCTGATTTGTGGCATCAACGCCTCGGTCATGCTAGCACCAAGCTGATTCAAAAGCTACATTCAAAGGAGCTAGTCAGAGGGCTGCCAAAGCTAAGTGGCACATCTAAGGAACTGTGCTCTGACTGTGTAAAAGGGAAACATGCTCGTAGTTCCTTCAAGTCCAAAAATAGGGTAAGCACCTCAAGGCCTCTTGAACTCATCCACATGGATCTATGTGGACCCATGAGAGTTCAGAGCCTAGGAGGGAACAGGAATATCTTTGTTCTTGTCGATGACTTCTCTCGCTTTACTTGGACCATCTTTATTAAATCTAAGAGTGAAGTTATTGACCGCTTTAAAGGTCTGGTTCCCTTGTTAGAAAAATCTCTTGATTGTTCACTCAATGCTATTCGGTCTGACCATGGTACCGAATTCGAAAATGGAGAACTTCTAACCTTTTGCAGTGAGCATGGCATTGATCACAATTTCTCTGCACCATACACTCCTCAACAAAATGGAGTAGTGGAAAGGAAGAACATAACTTTGGAAGACATGGCTCGGACTATGCTGATCTCAAGTGGACTCTCTCAATCATTTTGGGCTGAGGCGATCAACACAGCTTGCTACATCATCAATCGAGCCATGCTTCGCCCAATCACAGAAAAGACACCCTATGAGCTCCTAAGAGGAAGAGTTTCCAACATCTCGCATCTGAGGGTGTTCAGATGCAAGTGCTTTGTGCACAACAATGGGAAGATTAATCTTGGCAAATTCGACCCAAGAAGTGATGAAGGAATCTTCGTTGGATACGCCTCGGGTAGCAAGGCATACAAAGTCTTCAACAAAAGGACTAAAAAGGTAGAAGAAAGTGTTCATGTTATTTTTAATGAAAAATCACTTGGAAAGATTGTGCAAAACACCACCAATTCCTTTGAAGACCCGTTTCCCAAGTCATATCAAGAAAATCCAGATGAAAATGTCACTCCACCCAGTTCCTGCACTGCTGCTCGGAACCCTCCAATGGATCCTCCACCAGTTCCCATGAACAATGAACAACAATCCATTTCTGGGAACCATGAGCATGACGACAACATCTGTGGAGACTCCAATGACTCATCTTCCCACATGATCTTCAATGGAGAAGGTGATTCCAACCAGGAAGTTGAATGTTCAACTCAGAATGTCTCCACATCAAATGCCCTAGCTCCTAACAGAGAAAGAAGAGTCATCAAGCCTCCAGTCAGGTTCGATCATCTAACCTTCTTTGCCTTCAATGCCTTTCTATCTATTGTGGAACCAAAGAACATAGGTGAGGCACTAAAGGATACAGACTGGATCCAAGCTATGCAAGAAGAGCTCCATCAGTTTGAAAGGAACAAAGTGTGGCATCTAGTTCCCCGCCCCAAGGAAAAGCACGTCATAGGAACTAGATGGGTTTTCAGAAACAAGCTAGATGATACAGGAGCGGTGATAAGGAACAAAGCAAGACTTGTTGCTCAAGGATATAATCAACAAGAAGGCATTGACTATGATGAAACCTATGCTCTAGTGGCAAGGATTGAAGCAATAAGGTTGTTGATTGCTTTCGCATCACACAAAGGGTTCAAGTTGTTCCAAATGGATGTAAAGCCGGCCTTCCTAAATGGAATTCTTCAAGAAGAAGTCTATGTCAAGCAACCACCTGGTTTTGAAGACGATGATCATCCAGACCATGTCTACTTCTTAGACAAGGCACTGTACGGTCTCAAGCAAGCTCCCAGAGCTTGGTATGATCGTCTTGCCCAGTTCCTACTCTCAAATGGCTACAGGCGTGGAGTTATTGACAAAACTCTCTTCATCCTAGAAGAAGAAGGTAACATCTTGGTGGTTCAAATTTATGTCGATGATATTATCTTTGGTTCCACTAACCTGTCCCTTGTAGATACGTTCAAAGACCTGATGAGCAGTGAATTTGAAATGAGCCTAATTAGGGAACTCACCTTCTTCCTCGGATTACAAATCACTCAAAAGAAAGATGGCATACAAATTCACCAACAGAAGTATGTCAGGGAACTATTGAAGAAGTTCAAAATGGATTCATGCAAGCCTCTCTCCACTCCTATATCCACCATTGCCCATTTGGATAAGGACCATTCGAGTCCTCTTGTGGAGGAGAAGCTCTATAGAGGTATGATAGGCTCACTCATGTACCTAACTGCTAGTCGACCAGACATTGTTTTTGCTGTTGGCTTGTGTGCTAGGTTCCAATCCTGTCCAAGAGAAACCCACTTGGCTACTGTAAAGAGAATACTTAGATATCTCAAGGGAACTGACTCTCTCTGCATTTGGTACCCCAAAGAGTGTCCCTTTGAGCTAATGGGCTTCACTGATGCTGATTATGCTGGATACTTGGTGGATAGGGAGAGCACTTCTGAAATGGCACAGTTCCTAGGCCCTTGCCTTGTGTCATGGGGATCAAAGAAACAAGTCTCAGTCTCCCTCTCCACCACAGAATCCGAGTACATTGCGGCTGCCTCCTGCTGTTCCCAACTTCTCTGGCTAAAGCAACAACTCGCGGATTTTGGTATGTCTTATGGCCCTCTTACAATTCTTTGTGATAACACTAGTGCCATAAACATTTCAAAGAATCATGTGCATCATACTAGGACCAAACATATCGACATAAGACATCATTTTCTTAGAGATCATGTTGAGAAGGGAAACATCATTATGAAGTTTTATAGAACTGAAGATCAAGTTGCAGATATATTCACTAAAGCCTTGAATAGAGTTCCTTTCGAGAACCTTAGATTGGAACTAGGAATGATTCCTATAACCTAGTAGTGACTTTAGTATAAAGGTTCCTTTCCAGTTCCCCTGATTGTCTAGTTTAAGATTGTCAACTTGTTGAGTCTTGATATCTTTGTGTTATATCTATTGCTTCAAACCCTACTTTTCACAATGGTCTCTTTAAAAAGGGTATAGATAAATTTTTCTGGCTCGTGTCCTTCTGGTCCTCATTATTCTCTCCACTTCTTCATTGTTCAAGTTTCTTTGTATGGCCCAAAAGTCACAATCTGATCATATTTCTAACCCAACACTACAAGCCGAAATGATGATTGTGTACTAAGACCTTCCCCTGCCTCATTGCTCACTTTAGTTCTCTATGATCCATCCCTAAACCCTCTCTGAGAATTATTGTGCAATGCGATAAATGGCCTACCCTGATTTCTTGTATGGGAACGTATTTTTCTGGTTCCATTGTTTAAACCCACATCAAAGGTTCCCACTTGTCCTTCTAGCATGTTGAATATATCGCCAGAAAGGAACCAGGATGAAGCATACTTCCAACGGCTATGTTGGCTCTCCCCCAAAGCTATTTATGGCAAAATCACAGAGGTCAGTCACGTCCTATCAGTTGGCAGACCTACCTCCTCTCTGAATGGGTAAGCTTTGAATTTGTATTGACCGTTCGGAAAAGCTGCAAAGAGCCTTCAATGCTCCAGATTCTCCCCAATCTTCTCAACGGCTAGATTTGTCTCAACGTCCCTTCCACCCTCACCACCTTTAAGAGTTGCCCTGTTGCTCCAAGCTAATCCCACAACTCGCCATCTCTCTGATCTTCCACTTCTCTCTCTCTTAAACACAGAAATCCTTAACCTCTCAAAAATGGCAAATCCAAACCCCAATGTTATCCTGGATGAAGAGGAGGCAGCCCTTCTCAAAGCCTTTCGCAAAAAGAAGGCAACATCTTCCTCCAAGCCTATTTCTGCCACCACTTCTCCAAAAACCCAACCTGAAGATAAAACTGTGGAGACAACAGCGGAGAAACTTGAAGAGAAACTTGAGAAGCCATCAAAATCACAGGCTGAGGAGAAAGCCTTAGCCATCACCCCGGCCTCAGAATTGGCTACAAAATCCATCCCCGAAGGTTACTCTCATGACTCCTCCCCTGACAAGTCTATCCAAACGCTCTCCAGCCTTGAGCCCTCACCAGCAAGCCTCAAATCAAAACCCCCTTCCAATCCTGGTCCCTCTGTTGCCACCAGGCTACAACAACGGAAAAGGAGTTCCCAAGCCTTGGTTCCCTATGATCCTCAATCCAACGAGCAGAAACCCTCCAAAAGAACCAAAGCCCTAACCGTCTCTGCCTCTTCCTCCCTGGGTCTCGTCTCCTCTCTCTTCTCTAAGAGGAAGATCCTCAAGCCCCTCATAATCGGCAAAGAGTTCTGGTCACAAGAACTGGAAGAAGAAGATGAGGATATGTTTGGAGAAGCCCTTGCTGAGTTCCACTCCCTCCTACAGTACCAAGGATGGGACGAGATGTTGATTGAGCCCGTCTCTGCTTCTGATGAGGTCGTCCGCCTGTTTTACCAGTCTATCGAGTTTGTACCCGCTAAAGACAATTGTCCCTGTAACGATGCTATTCTCATATGGAAGGGAACCAGCTATCCCCTATTCTCCAACCTCATCGCATCCGCTCTAGGGATTGAGTCCAAGTCTGGGTTTGGCATTCTCCCTCAGAAAAAGGGGTGGCCCAAGGGAAAGGGCTACAAATCCAAGGGAGCAGTGGTCAAGAAAATCTACGATGGCGCCTCCCCCCAATCCTTGGAGACAAAGGACCACTCCATCACAAACAAGATGTTACACTTCTGGATCACCCGTAATCTAGTTCCCAGACAGGAGCACAGGAATGACGTTCTCATCACAGACGCCACTTTTATGGACAAGGTGCTCTCTGGTGTCCAGATTGATCTCCCTCGCATTGTGTTGGCTCATATCAAGTCTATTCTCTCTAACCTTCACCAATACCTAGATGATTTGCCTGAGACAGTCTATAGCAAGTGCCTTACCATGGCCACTGTCCGGAAGTTGAAGACAAAGGAACAACAGCCCAACCCTTCTGACGCTCAAGCCAATCCGCCTAAGGAAAAGGCGAGTTCCTAGGCCCCTTCTAGCTCCCGACCACAACTCAACCCCTCTTTAGACTCCTCTGTGATCCTCTTTGCTTTGGATTGTATTGAAAAAGCAATCATGGAAGGCTCGACTGCCATCCCGGTCGCCCTCCGTGATCAAGTACAAGAGTTGGGAAAAATGAGCTCAGCTGTGATAAGTCTGGTGAAAGTCCTTCAGATGAATTGGGAAGATGCAATCGGTGCTCATCAAGCCACAAGCCAAAATGTAGGAACTGACGACAAAGTTGATGAAGAGGAGGCCGCTGCTCTACCATAGGAACGCTTGTTCTGGTTCCCAGTGCTGTAACATCACAGCGTGCTAGTAGTTTCCCCTAGGATCCTACTTCTCTTTTCCTTCCCCATGTCGTCTTTCCTAACGATTGCTTTTGTTGTTGCCCTCGTCGTCTGTTATTTTGTTGTTGGTTCTTGTCGGTGGTTGTTAAGTTATTAGTTTGTGTTGTTTTGTGGCTTATCTTATCCTTTCTATGAATAATGATCAGTGTTAAGTTTTAATGACTATCTTTTGGTTTCGTTCCAATGATCAGTTTGTCTTTGCCCTAAGTTTCCATTATGCTTCTGTTATGGGATTGATGCATTTGCATATTCACTTGGATATCCTGTTCTTAACTAGCATTTAATCTTTTCGATGATGTCAAAAGGGGGAAGAAAAGGATAGGAACCTTGAACTTTGGAAACCACTTGACTAATAGGAACTCTGAACTAGTTTTACTTCTAAGGGGGAATTTGAAATAAATTCGTTCACTTGCTTAGGGGGAATTTGCAACCATTGAATGTTCCTCATTACTCTGTAATATTGAAAATCCCTTAAAACTCAATATGGTCTCATGAAATTCAAGTCCTATTATGTTGCTAGGTTCCTTGTATTTGTCATAATCAAAAAGGGGGAAATTGTTAGGAAACGGAACTCTGGAATCTCGGTTCCCCTGCGAGTTCCTTTCCTCAGTTTCTCTACTTTTGAAGATGACAAATATTATGATACTAATGTTTTATCTCAAAGATGTGTTTTAAGGAACCACATGAATATACCAAAGGCAAGAAAACCAAACAGGACAAAGAGAACCAAAGGAACAAGACAGAAGAAGGAACCCAGAGGAACCCAGAAAGGTAGCATGCAAGGCTGCAATTTCCGAGAAATCTGGGAACACACAACCTAGGACAAAAGTTGTTGAAAACGACTTGTCCGAAGTTTCCAAAGGTCTGCCAATGTCCAGAACAAAACAACAAGATACCCAAAAACGCTGAACCTCGGACATAAAAGATGAAAGCGACAGGACATAGAGATGTCACTATCCAGAAGACAGTTCCCAAGCGCCCAGCTTGCTCAACCTCAGACGAAAGCATTTGAACAACGACATAGCAAGACTCGTCTGAGGTAGTTGACCAACCAAGAGAGATTCTGAGGTGCCTAGGTTGTTTGCACATGCCAAGAACAACGTGGACCAAGGAGAACCACACATCCTAGGGCAAGCTCAATCTGTGGGAACCCAGAGAGGATTAAGCTGTGAAGAATCCTCTATAAAAGGAAGACTAACTCAAGAGAGTTATTTTCATGCACTAAAATACGAATCACACTCATTAGCAAATATCAAGTGTGAACCTTCAAACAAGATCATCAAAGCAAACCGAGATCAAGAGGAACTAGTCAAGGAAGAGAAGAGCTGAGTGCTAAGTTCCTGTGACTGTAAGTGATAGGTGCGAAGGTCTGTTTCTTGGATTAATTATTGATTGTGTTAAGTTATCTAGGATTGTCTAGCTGTGTGTAAGGCAAAGAAATTGTGTGTTTGTTCCTAGGATAAGTTGTAACCAAAAGAGATAAGAAATCAAGAAGTAGACCTTGAAATCCTTTCGAAAGAAAGGTAGTGGTTTTTATCCTGGATTGCTAGTTGGCAATCAAAGGTTTCCACTATAAGGAACTTGTTATTTGTTTGATTGTTTATTTCCGCTGCGAAGGGAACTTAGAATTCATATTCTGAGTTCCTTAAGTTATTTTCTAACAATCACGATCCTACACAAAGCTAGAAGAAAAGAGGCAGTGACGGCGGAACACTACATGCAAGATTGTTTCGCCCTAAGTGAGCGTTTTTCTCTCGACTAACAAAGCAAAGAAAATGCAAAAAAAGAGAAGGGAAGAAAAGGCGAAAGAGGGCTGCTTACCTACCCAATTAAAAACAAGGAGCCCTGGTCCACTCTGTACCTTCCACGAATCAACCGCTTCAAAAACCGTTCAGGCGACATTCAAACTGCCATCATAGACCCGGTAGGCGGCCCGCAAACGGTGAAAGGGCCGGCTAGACATGGGCAAGTGCAAATCAGGAGGGTGAGGCAACCTTTCGGGTCTAACGGTCTACCCGCGAGCAATAGAACAACAATAAAGCAAGGGGCAAAGTTATACCCCACAAGACAGGCTCACAAAGCCCGCGAGCACTTCCCGCGATCCGTGAGGAAGCATGGAAAGAAACAACATAACCGCGAACGAAAGAAAGCAAGCCGTAAGCAAAGGAACAAGCAGTGAGCAAAAATTGTATTCTTTATTGTGTCAATCAAGATTATAAGGAGAGATTACAAGTAACAAGCTCATTTTGGCCGCAAGTATACAAGAGGGAATCTAGCAAAAGAGGAGAACGAGGATGAGAAGGAAGGCAAGTGCCATCACTAGCCGCAAACTCTAAGGCCCCCACGGAAGCTACAAGCTCGAGGATTGGAGGAGAACGTGAACATGACCCACGTTTCCTCCGACTCCATCCCAAGCCCGAAGAGCTGGCAAAACCCGCTGAGGGAAAGATGCAAGGGGATCCCGTCTCTCCGACCACCATATGGCCTAGCCATCTGCAAGGAAAAAGATAAATGAGCAAGCAGATATGTGTTTGATTCGAAGAACCCGGACAAGTAAGGAACAACAAAGAAAGAAACAAGTGTCAAGGCAAGTATAAGAGCAATCGTACGTGGCCAGTGTATGAAGCAAGTATCAGAGCAAGTGTTCAGAGCAATCTGGGCAAAGAGGGAGAAGAGATATGAGCAAGAAATGAAGCGACACTGCCCCTTTTTTAAAAGTCGCTCCTCCAAATGGGACATGTGGGGCCTACAGCCTACCTCATGCTAATGGCGAGAAAAACAGTCTTCCCCTCCGCGGCCAGTTGAGAAGGTTCACGACCATGCCAAGCCAGCCGACTCCTTTGAAGATCAAGCCCCCCGGCCGGATAGGACCTCGATCGCGTGGCTTGAGGGGCTGTGTGGGAGCCGAGTTTAGCTCGGCCCAAACAGGAGAAAATCCCATTTAGCAATACGGCCCAACTCAAAGCAAGACCCTAATGGCACTATCTTGGCTCGATCCGGCTACATGGTCCGCGGCCCCTCTTCCCGCTCTACCTGTCGGCTCCCCCCGACCCTGCCCGGCTGTCCGGTCCGAATACCCTCCTCGCGGCCTGGGCTGGCTGCGCAACAAAAGGGCCATCTGGCCTCAGGTATATAAGGGGGAGGATGTAATTGTAAAGGGGATTCTCGACCCTTTCTCTGGTTGGCCTCTCTCTCCCACCCCATCGGCTAAACGCTGAAACTCTTGCCCTTTTTACTCTTTCCGCCACTGTTGCTCCACCGTACTCTATACTCTTTCTGCCACTGTTGCTCTATCGTACTCTATACTCTTTCCGCCACTGTAGCTCCACCATACTCTTTACTCTACTGCTCTTTATTCCATATTCGCGAGTTGAGCATCGAGGTCACCCTCGGACCCCTCTTCTTTCTTAGGTCGGAGCTCGGGACCGGACAACGTCTAGCGTGACCGAAGGCAGCCGGCGGGGAACGAGGAAAGAGGTCTCCGGGAGAGATGAGCCGGAGTTGGTTCTGTGTGGACCGCCAACTACTTCCTCATGAAAAAACGGACGATCACAGTAAACAATTTAAAATTTGTAAAATTGTACACATTCTACAAAATATATCGATAAATAATTTACTAAATAAAACATATAAAAATATTGATTAATGTGAGTCCGAAACATTGGTGAAAGACTTATCATTTAGTTTATATATATATTTATATATATAGATTAAGTTTTAACTATATAAAATCAAACATGTATAATAAGTAAAATAAATAAATACACTATATCATATAAACTAAATCAATAAGAAACCATATATAAATAAATAATTTATTCATTGATAGGTAAATTATAAAAATAAGTAGTTTCCTATAAATTAAATTTGAAAAATAGAGTATAACAATATAGACTGTAAAAGAAAATAGTCTTAAATTACAAAATATGAACAAAAAACAATCTCAAATATCTAGATAATCTTTTATGTTGATAGTTGCAAAATACAATCTCAAAATTTTCTAAGGGTATTATATACAAAATTATAATCAATTTATATCCTTAAGTTAGTGAGAAATATTTTTTTAATCAAATTTGTATTTTTGTCGTAGCTTTAAGGAAAGTTTTTATTAGTTTAAAAATTTTCTAAGGGGGATTATTATTAAAAAAACGATGTTCCCCTATATCAGTGATATCTATTTGATTTGTGAGGGTGATCCTATATACACACAAGTTTTTAGCCTTACGTATGCGGTTTGGTGCGCTAAAAGTAGACGTGCAAGCATAAAGGGTATTGTTTGGCAAAAATGTGGTAAAATTAATACGCCAAAAGAAAGCGTACCAAAAATAAGATAAAGATTTGACACGCCAAAATATGGCGTACCAAACGTGTGGGCCTTTATTTGGGCCTTCAATGACTAGCCCAATTAGAGGCGCATTTGTCGCGCCCGAAAATGGCACACCAAATTGAAGCCAATTGGCGCGCCATCAGCCGGCGCACCAATACTATTACATAATAAATGATCGAAGTTTTATAACACTTAATCTTTAATTGTTGTTCTTCTATTAAATTCATTATTTATTTTATTTAAGTTTATGATAAAGGGAACATATTATAATTTGTAAACAAAATAAAGAAATTTTCAATTGGTATATATAATTTCGGTTGGTGCCACACGTATTAATTTTAACTATAAGATATAACCATAAGATATAACTATAGTATATAACTATACAATATAACCATAGTAGATAACTATACGATATAACAATAGTATATAACTATACGATATAACTATATGATATAATAATAATGTACAACTATACAATATAACCATAGTATATAACTATACGATATAAGAATAGTATATAACTATACGATATAACCGTAGTATATAACAATGGTATATAACTATACAATATAACCATAGTATATAACTATACGAAATGACAATAGTATATAACTATACGATATAACCATAATATATAACTATACGACATAAAAATAATATATAATTATACGATATAACTATAGTATATAACTATATGATATATCAATAGTGTATAACTATACGATATACCATAGTATATAACTATACGATATAACCATAATATATAACTATACGATATAAAAATAATATATAATTTTACGATATAACTATAGTATATAACTATATGATATATCAATAGTGTATAACTATACGATATGACAATAATATATAGCTATACGATATAAACATAGTATATAACTATACGATATAAAAATAGTATATAATTATAAGATATAACCATAATATATAGCTATAGTATATAAGTATACGATATAACAATAGTTATAAATATACAATATAACAATAGTATATAATTATACGATATAGCCATAGTATACAACTATATGATATAACAATAGTATATAACTATACGATATAACCATAATATATAACTATAGTATGTAACTATACGATATAACAATAGTATACAAATATATGATATAACAATAGTATATAACTATACGATATAACCATAGTATATAACTATACGATATAACAAGAGTATATAACTATACGATATAACTATAGTATATAACTATATGATATAACAATAGTGTATAACTATACGATATAACCATAGTATATAACCATACGATATAACAATAGTATATAACTATACGATATAATCATAGTATATAACTATACGATATAACAATAGTATATAACTATATGATATAACGATAGTATATAACTATACG
Organism: Rheum nobile; assembly: GCA_027886185.1. NCBI lineage: Eukaryota > Viridiplantae > Streptophyta > Magnoliopsida > Caryophyllales > Polygonaceae > Rheum > Rheum nobile. Next base: position 4,582,667 of record WOAB01000648.1, read on the forward strand.
ATATAACCATAATATATAACTATAGCATATAACTATACGATAAAACAATAGTATATAAATATATGATATAGAAATAGTATATAACTATACGATATAACTATAATATATAACTATAGTATATAACTATACGATATAACAATAGTATATAAATATAAGATATAACAATAGTATATAATTATACGATATAACAATAGTATATAACTATACGATATAACCATAGTATATAATAATAGTATATAACTATACGATATAATCATAATATATAATTATAGTATATAACTATACGATATAACAATAGTATATAACTATACGATATAATAATAGTATATAATTATATGATATAACTATAGTATATAACTGTATGATATAACAATAGTATGTAACTATAATCTTTAACGAATATTACATTTATTATAATCTTTAACGAACAATTATGCATTACTAAGGTTACAAACTAAATACTTACGAAATTTATACATATAACTACGATAAAAAGTTTATCTTAATTGATATATAACGTCACAACCTTGTATTACGCTCTACATGATGGAACAACAATGCAAATCACCTATTGCTATATATATTACATCCCCCATGGCTATCATGTCATTAGACCACTTGCCATCACAAATTCACGATACAATGAGATATTTAAAATAAAAGAATTTTTTTACAAAATTAAAAAGAGCATGTAACAACCTTCCAAGTTTGTTGAAAGAAGGTTCCCTCAAGGAACCTTAGGTGTTTTGATTATGATAAACACCATGCATTTGATGGTTTGTTCTTAAGTATTGTTTCAGGGAACAACAGAAAGCATGCGAGCTATTTGGAGAAGTTCAAAGGAATAATGGTTATGACCAATGGATCAGTCATCCTAGGGAACAGTGGGAACAAGAGCATCAGAGCTCAAGAAGAAGAGATGGAATGGAGATTCCAGGGAACAAGGAAAACAGAGCATAAAGCTGTCAACGTTCCCAACGAAGAGGCAAATCGCGAGATATTGCGTCTAGGGTTTCGAATGTTTGCTTGGAGCACAAGGAGACGTTCAAACAAGGAAAGTGAAGATTATATATTGCAGATAATGGGTCGGAATTATCATGGAGAGATAAGATCTATTTATGGAAATAAGATAATGTCAAGTTGAAAGATATTGTTTGTGGTATTTTAGGAAGTTGTTTGATGAAAAGATATAATGTTATTTATGGGATAATATATCAGATTAGACCATAAATAAATTATATTTTCGTCATCCTTTGGAGGCCTATAATTACAAGGCACTATCAACCTAGTTTGACATGCTTCCAAGAGAGAAAGAGGAACATACAAGAGAGAGACGGCATTGGAGCTTTGGAGGTTTCTAAGTAGCCATTGGAGAGCAAGAACACAACTTGGAGTTCAAGAGACGAGTTTCAAGGCTGTTGGCTCAAGGGAACGACAGAATCGTTCCTACGTCAAGGAGAGTTGCGATATTTAGGAGCTTCGTACGGGAAGTTTTTGAGGTGACGAAGGTAACTTTTCAGTGATTTTGAGTTTGCTGTGAGTTGATAATACGTGCTAAGGGTTGTTAAGCTTAGAGAGTATTCTAGTAGGGAAATCTAGTTTACGTTGGATCTTTGCTTGACTTGTGTAGCTCGTGTTTATCAATAAAAGAAGTAGACTTTGAAATCCTGTTAGGGTAACGCCTAGAGGTAGAGGTTTTTCCTTTTCAACAAGTTGGTTGATTTGGTTTTCCTCTCTACGTGATTGTGTTGTTATTTGTGATATTCCGATGTGCAAGGTATCATTCCCTATATAGGAACAATACTTTACTTTGTTACTAACACTTGGTTTCGATCCAACAATTGGTATCAGAGCAAGGTTGCTCTAGATTTGTGTTAGTTTTCAGAAAAAGATGAGTACCCACGACGGGAATAGTCAAGGCTACTGAATGGCGCGTCCTCCTCTATTCGAAGGAGAGAAATTAGGTTGGTGGAAGAAAAAGATGGAGATCTTCATCAAATGTGAGGACTTGAATCTTTGGGACATCGTTGTTGATGGACCAGTCGTTCCTTCCACGAAGAACGATAAGGGTGAGATCGTTCCCAAATCAAAGGGTGATTGGGATGACGAGGACAAGAAGGTGATCTCTAAGAACCACAAGGCTATAAAATTGTTTATCCATGCATTATGTGATAGTGAGTACAACAGGGTTTCGGCTTGCACACGTGCTAAGCAAATATGGGACATGTTGTGTGCGACTCATGAAGGTTCCATTGAGGTTAAGAAAAACAAGATAGATCTTCTTGTCAAACAATATGAATTGTTTAAGATGGAGAAGGATGAGTCATAAATAGATGTTTGCTCGTTTTAATGTTATTGTTAATGAGATAACTTGTTTGGGAAATGTGTACACCACTGAAGATCAAGTTCGAAAGGTGATGCGAAGTTTACCCAAGAAGTGGATTCCCAAGGTAACGACGATTGAAGTAGCCAAGGATCTGAGTTCCTTACCTTTGGCGCACCTCATAGGATCTCTCACTTCTCATGAAGACAAGCTGAAATCTTATGAAGATGAAAGTCCCTCGAAGGGAACGATGGCCTTGAAAGTTTCCACAACGTTGAATCAAGTAAAGGCGGGCAAGAAGGACAACGAGGACAAGGACCCAGACGTGGCTCTCATCATGAATGCTATGAGGGACCTCCTCAACAAGAAGGACAAGGATCAAGGCAAGTCTTTTAAGAAGAATCCTAACATTGTTTGCTACAATTGTCAAGGAAAGGGGCACATTGCTAAGTACTGTCCCCAGAAGAAGGAGTCGGAGGATGATGATGACTCTTCTAGGAAGGAAAAGGGCAAGGGAAAGGAGAAAGCCTTTGTTGTCACATGGGGAAGTGATTCCGAATCTGATCCGGAGTCATGGGCAAATACCAAGTTGTGTTTGGTGGCTAAGGAACAGTGTGCTTCTGATTCCGAGGATAAGGTAAGCAACTCTGATATTTACAATGAATTGAAGGGTTGTAGCAAGCGTTCCCTGATAGTCTTTATTGAGAAAGTTTATAGGGAAAATGAAGAATTGAGTGAACAACTTGATGCTGCTAGTTGTTCCTTATCTTATGATGGGTGTGCTATTCTTAAATCTAATGTTGAAGATATGAGTTTTAAGAATAAGGAACTGTATGCTATGGTGAAGAGTCTTGAGAAAGAAAAGTTACAACTTTTAGAAGACTTGGAGAATGCTAGTTCTAAGAAGGGAACTGTTCCATCTGACCAAACTGAGTTGGAAAAGATGAAACTTAGGGTTGATGAGCTTGTTGATACTAACCTTATGAATGAGAAAAGGCTGTATGAGTTGCGGTTTGTTAAGGAATAACCAGGTGTCGAGGCTGAAGACAAGGAGGAATTGTTCCTTCTACAAAAGAAGTTGCAGAGTGCCAACGACCGGAACAAGCACTTGGAGGCTAAGGTAAGTCTTCTTGAAAACAATAGTTCTACTAACCAATCTTGGTATGCAGAAACGAAAGAGCACAAGATTTGGCTTAAGCAAGCCACTGGGAACCGTACCGCTGGTTTAGGCTACGTTGCTCCTAAGGCAAAATCAAGTGCACAAGGTGCAAGTCGGTACCAACCAAGGCCTGAGAAGAAGACACCACACAAGGAAACATGGTTTCAAGGAAGAAAGACTCCACCACAACAGAAGCCTAGGCAAAGCTATGGGAGATGGGAACAACGTGGGCACTATGCTTTCAGGAACGATCACAGATTTCTTACATTAAGGAACAATGCCCAGCGAGTGCAACAACCCAGGAGAGGTAAGTTTTCTAATCCTTATGTGCATTCTCGATATATGGATTATGAAACTGTTGAGTCTTTTGGTGCTAGGACTAACCCAAGGGAACCCAACTTTGTTTGGGTGCCCAAGAACAAGACTTAGCTTGTTTTGCAGGTAGGTGTGAGAGAACATCCTAGAAAGAGGCGTTTCATGGAGATTAATCCCTCACAACCTATAGGAACAATGAGTTGGGAACTCACTTGTGGTTTGGTAGGAAGTGTTGAAGCTTAAGGGGAACGATTCCCAGTTCAGAGGACATGAGACAACCAGTTCAGGGGGAATGTGCAACACCCCCGACTTATTGTCGGAAATGCCACACGCCAGTGACCTCAGGCGTTACTGTCCGATGTCACCCTAGGCTTTAATCGGAACAATTAAACTTAAAGGAACATATTAATTAATGAAAGATTAAACAGCGGAATACATTTAAATATGAAACTCAACCCTTTTATTAAAAGATCTCTCATCAAACGAGAGTAGCGTTTTTACAACAAAGTTAAATCTCAGCGGAAGACTTATAAATTACACAGCGAAAGACTTTTTAGATCAAACCTATTACATGACTAGGTTATAACAATATATTAAAGTAATAGTTGACAACCTTAAAGCACTAACACTTAAATCTTCAACTGCAAGCCTCTTCTTCAATTGGTTACTTCAAGTCTTCGGGAACCAACCACTGATGTGCCGTATAGGACGGATGACACCAGCCAACCATGCAAGGAATAAAACCCGGTTGGTTAGTCTAATGAAAGACTATGCAAGGGTGAAAACAGAATGACTCTAGTGATCGTAACCGTTTACTATCATTGTTCCTCGAATAATAACCGAAGGAACGATATATAACCCGAAACTTTCACGGAATGATTAGAATAGACATGTATTGAAAAGAAGACTCCAAAGGAATTGAGTCTTATGGGAAATGTATGAAGAGAAGACTCTAAAATATTGAGTCTTATGGGAAAATATGAAGAGAAGACTCCAAAAGATTGAGTCTTATGGGAAAGTATGACAAATGTTTGGAAACGTTATAGTTTTCATACAAGCGTTTAAAAATGACTTGATCATTTGGGTCAACGACCAACCTCACCGCGCAATGCGAATCCAGATTGGAAAGAAGACTTACTCTAACCGAAGTCCGAGCGGTTTCCAAGTTGTACTTCTCGCCCGAGGGTTCATTAATTATGTGCATAATTGCACTTATCTTCTTTAATTCCAAAACATATATTCACGTTAAAGCTTTTATAATATATCATCTCGATACGAGAGATATCTTGGGAATAAATCCCGATTGTTGGCACCAGCTGTGTGCACCTCCCCTATACTCGGATATGGGATAGTCATGACCAGGAAAGGGTCTTAGGGCTTGGACATCCTATCCACCACGGTTATAAAGAAACGGCTAGACCTCGCAAGGTACATAGCGTTCCTACGAATACTCGTTCTAACTATATATGTATAAGTTCACACATAAAATCCACACCAATACCATCATGGTAATAACAGATAGAATAACGTTGTTTCTAGCAATATATACAACCTATCATAATATCACATTTTATAACATATCATTTATAAAATCTGTTCCCAAACGAAAACAACAATTCATCCCAATTTAATTAACAATCCGAAATAATTGATAATTAACGGAAACATGGAATGATAAGCAAGAGCGAACCGCCACTTGCCTTGATCGAGATGAACGAATGACGATGAGTTTCTGGGTCCGCGAACTGGAAACGAAATCGGATTGCGGATTCCTGTGATGCCAACGAACCCATAACGAAACCCTAGGTTAGATTCGATAAATAATAATACGGATCTAAGGAAACGAAAGAAACAAGGGTCCCATCCGTGACCGGATCGTCCAAGGCCACGATCGCGTTTGCTAAGGCAATCCGCGGTCGCGGCTTGGATTCCGCGGTCGCGGATGTCTAGACATCGTCTGCGGTCGCGGCTGTTCATGCCCGCGGTCGCGGCCATGAACCCGACAACCCTAATCGGACAAATCCTCACCGGAGATGACACGACGAGGCTCCGAATGAGAGGGCTTCGTCTCCTGGAACCACGACGCCTCTACTGCACCACCACTCGACCACTAAAACTGTAGGATCGAGATTGTTAGACAAATAACTAAGGAACTAAGAATAGCAATTCTTAGTTCCCTTCGCAGCGGAATTTAAACAATCAAGCACAAATGAACAAGTTCATTATAGTGAAAACCTTTGATTTCTTATCTCTTTTGGTTACAGCTTATCCTAGGAACAAACACACAGTTTCTTTACCTTACACACAGTTAGGTAATCCTAGATAACTTAACACAATCAATAATCAATCCAAGAAACAGACCTTAACACCTAGGAACTATCTCACTTACAGTCACAGGAACTTAGCACTCAGCTCTTCGATTCCTTGACTGGTTCCTCTTGATCTTGGTTTGCTTTGATGAGCTTGTTTGAAGATTCACACTTTAATGTTTGCTATTGTGTGTGATTCGTATTTCAGTGCTTCAAGATAACCTTTTGAGTTAGTCTTCCTTTTATAGTGGATTCTTCGCAGCTTGATCTTCTCTTGGTTCCCACAAAGCGAGCTTGCCCTAGGATGTGTGGTGATCCTTGATTCTCGCTATCTTTTACATGTAACAACAACCTAGGCAGCTCAAAATCCTTCTTTAGTTGGTCAACTGCTTCAGCCAAGTCGTTCTCCAACTTCTTTCTTCCGAGTTTCGACAAGCTGGGCACTATGGAACTGTCTTCTGGACAGCGACAGGTTCCATGACAAGTCGCTTTCACCTTTCTCTGTCCGAGGTTATGTGTTCTAGGCGTCTTATTGTTTTGCTCTGGACAATGGCAGACTTTGGAAGCTTCGCACAAGTCGTTTTCAACTTTCTCTTGTCCGAGGTTGGTGTTCCTAGATTTCTCGGGAAGCGCAACATCACATGTTGCATTTCTGGGAACACCTGGGTTCTTTCCTTTGGCTTGCTGCTTGGTTCTCTTGTCCTGTTTGGCTTCCATGCTTTCGGTAATTGTCATGTGGTTCCTTAACACACATCTTTGAGATAAAACATTAGTATCAAAATATTTGTCATCTTCAAAAGTAGAGAAACTGAGGAAAGGAACTCGCAGGGGAACTAAGGTTCCAGAGTTCCATTTCCTAACAATTTCCCCCTTTTTGATGATGACAAATACGAGGAACCTGTCAACATAATAGGACTTTGAATTTCATGAGACCAGTTGAATTTAAGGGATTTACAACGTTGTAAAATAATGAGAGAACATTCAATGGTTGCAAATTCCCCCTAAGCAGATGAACGAGTTTATTCGAATTTCCCCTTAGAAGTAGAACGAGTTCAGAGTTCCTATTGACCCAGTAGTTTCCAAAGTTCAAGGTTCCTATCCTTCTTCCCCCTTTTGACATCATCGAAAAGATCAGTTGACATGTTAAGAACAGAATATCAAAGGAAATAAACAATTGCGTCAAACCCATAATAGAAATTTGAGGCAAAGACAAATCATTCATAGAGACGTAGCCAAAAGTAGTCATTAAACTTAATAAAATCTTAACATTGTTCAGAGGAAGACAAACTACGAAGCATCACAAAACAACCTACAAAGACAACAATATAAGCAACCTTTAAAGAGGACAACAAAAGGATAGAAGAGGGTAGTAGGATCCTAGGGAAGCTACTAGCACATTGTGAGGTTACAGCACTGGGAACCAGGAGAAGCGTTCCTATGGAAGAGCAGCGGCCTCCTCTTCGTCAGCCTTGTTGTCGTCAGTTCCTTCATTTTGGCCCGTGGCCTGATTTACGCCGGTTGCATCTTCCCATGTTTTCTGTAGTACCTCCACCAGACTTGAGACTGCAGTGCTCATCTTTCCCAACTCATTTACTTGATCACGGAGAGCGATCGTGAGGACAGTCGAGCCTTCCGTGATGGCCTTTTCAATACGATCCAGAGCAGAGAGGATCATAGAGGAGTCTTGAGAGTGGTTGAGCGGTGGTAGGGAACTTGAAGGGGCTTGGGAACTAGCCTTGGCTTTGGGCGGTTCTTCCTGAGGGTCAGAGAGAGGGACTTGGGGATCTTTTGTCTTGAGTTTCCGGACAGTGGTCATGGTGAGAAGCTTACTATAGACAGTTTCAGGCAAATCATCTGGGTACTGGTGAAGTAGGGAGAGAAGATTTTTGATGAGATGGGGAAAGGGCAGGGCATGAGATTCATGGGACTTGCAGAACTGCATATGAGCCAACACTATGCGGGGGAGATCAACTTGTGCACCAGATAACACTTTATCCATGAGGATAGCATCCGTGATGAGAACTGTATTTCGGTGCTCTTGCCTGGGAACTAGGTTTCGGATGATCCAGAAATGCAGAAGCTTGTTGGCGATGGAGAGATCCTTAGTTTGCAGGGTTGAGGGGTAGTCGCCGTCGTAGAGTTTCCTTACCACTTCACCCTTGGGCTTGTAACCCTTTCCTTTGGGCCACGTCTTTTTCTGATGCAGTATGTCAAAACCAGATCTAGACTCGATCCCAAGAGCAGACGCGATGAGGTTGGGGGACAGGGGATACATGGTTCCCTTCCACTGGAATATGGCGTCGTTGCAGGGAGAGTTATCTTTGGCGGGCACAAAGGAGAGAGACTGATAGAACAGACGGACTACTTCATCAGAGGCGGATAAGGGCTCGACCAAGAGCTCATCCCATCCTTGGTATTGCAGCAGAGAATGAAACTCACTGAGGGCTTCGCTGAACAGTTCCTCATCTTCTTCTTCGAGAGTTTGGGTCCAGAACTCTTTGCCGATGATGAGTGGCTTAATAATCTTCCTCTTGGAGAAGGAGGATGAGACTTGCCCGAGCGAGGAAGAGGAGAGGGTGAGGGATTTGGTTCTTTTTGAGGGTTTCTGCTCTTTGGATGGAGGGTCATAGGGAACCAAAGCTTGGGAACTTCTTTTTCGTTGTTTCAGCCTTGTGGCAACAGAGGGACCAGGTTTGGAGATGGGTTTAGACTTGAGGCTAGCAGGTGAGGGCTCTTGGCTGAGGATCTCCTGGGTGGTCTTATCTGGGGAGGAGTCATGGGATCCTCTTTCCAAGACAGATTTTGTAGCCGATGCCGATACAGGAGTGATTTCCTTCATTTTCTCCTCAGCTTTTGCCTTAGTTTTCTCCTCAATATTCTTCTCAGGTTGGGGATTTTGAGAGGTGGTGTCAAGAATGGGCTGGGTAGACGATGTTGCCTTCTTTTCTCTATGGGCTCTGAGAAGGGCAGCTTCCTCTTCGTCTTAGATCAAGTTAGGGTTAGGGTTCTTGTCAGCCATTTTTGAGGAGCTAGGTTTTGTGTTTTTGAGAGAGAGATAGAAAATCAGAGGAAATGGAGAAGGCAAGTCTGGTGTAATGCTTCGATCAACAGGACCCCCTTTTTTAAAACCTGTTGAGAGCTGAAGGGACCGTTGGGAAGGATCTGGCCGTTGAGGAGATTATGGAAGATCTGGAGCATTGAAGGCGGTTGCAGCTTTTCCGAACGGTCAAGAGCAATTCAAAAAATCAACCCGTTCAGAGAGGGAGGCTCTGTACTGACGAGACGTGGCTGTTTTCTGCAGATTTGCCATAAATATCATCTTGGGAGGTGCCGAACTAGCCGTTGGAAGAGCATTTCATCCTGGTTCCTTTCTGGCGATATATCCAGTGTGCTAGAGGGATATATGGGAACTCTGATGTGGGTTTAAAACATGGAACCGAGAAGTACGTTCCCATATAAGGAATCAGGTAGGCCATTTAACGCATTGCATAATAATTCCCAGAGAGGGTTTAAGAGATGGATCATAGGGAATTAAATTGAGCAATGAGGCAAGGAGGGTCATAGTACACAATCATCATTTCGGCTTGTATTGTTGGGTTAGAATATGATCAGATTGTGACTTTTGGGCCAACAAAGAAACTTGAACAATGAAAGAGTTGAAAGAGCAATGAGGACCAAAGGATACGAACTATAAAAACTTATCCAAGCCTTTTTAAGAAACCATTATGGAAAAGAGGGTTTGTAGCAAAAGATATAACACAGAGATATCAAGACTCAACAAGTGAAAGATCTTAAACTAGTCAATCAGGGGAATTGGAAAGGGGCCTTTAAACTAAGGTCACTGCTAGGTTATAGGAATCATTCCTAGTTCCAATCTAAGGTTCTCGAAGAGAACTCTATTCAAGGCTTTGGTGAATATATATGTAACCTGATCTTCAGTTCTACAAAATTTCATAATGATGTTTCCTTTTTCAACATGATCTCTAAGAAAATGATGTCTTATGTCTATATGCTTGGTCCTAGTATGATGCACATGATTCTTAGAAATGTTTATAGCACTGGTGTTATCACAAAGAATGGTGAGGGGACCATAAGACATACCAAAATCCGCGAGTTGTTGCTTTAGCCAGAGAAGTTGGGAATAGCAGGAGGCAGCAGCAATGTACTCGGATTCTGTGGTGGAGAGAGAGACTGAGACTTTTTCTTTGAGCCCCATGACACAAGGCAAGGGCCTAGGAATTGTGCCATTCCAGAGGTGCTCTTCCTATCCACCAAGTATCCAACATAATCAGCATCAGTGAAACCCATCAGCTCAAAGGGACATTCTTTGGGGTACCAAATGCAGAGTGAATCAGTTCCCTTGAGATATCGGAGTATTCTCTTCACAGCAGCCAAATGGGTTTCTCTTGGACAAGATTGGAACCTGGCACATAATCCAACAGAAAAAACAATGTCTGGGCGACTAGCGGTTAGATATATGAGTGAGCCTATCATACCTCTATAGAGTTTCTCTTCCACTGGAGGACTTGAGTGGTCCTTGTCCAAGTGAGCAATGGTGGAAATAGGAGTGGAGAGAGGCTTGCATGAATCCATTTTGAACTTTTTCAGTAGTTCCCTCACATACTTCTGTTGGTGAATTTGTATGCCATCTTTCTTTTGGGTGATTTGCAATCCGAGGAAGAAGGTGAGTTCCCCAATTAGGCTCATTTCAAATTCACTGCTCATCAAGTCTTTGAACTTGTCTACAAGGGACAGGTTAGTGGAACCAAAGATGATATCATCGACATAAATTTGAACCACTAAAATGTTACCTTCTTCTTCTAAGATCCTTGCCACTGGAGCATAAGTTTCATCATAGTCGATGCCTTTTTGTTGATTGTATCCTTGAGCAACGAGTCTAGCTTTGTTCCTTATCACAGCTCATGTATCATCTAGCTTGTTTCTGAAAACCCATCTAGTTCCTATGATGTGTTTGTCCTTGGGGCGGGGAACTAGATGCCATACTTTGTTCCTTTCAAATTGATGAAGCTCTTCTTGCATAGCTTGGATCCAGTCTGCATCCTTCAGTGCCTCACCTATGTTCTTTGGTTCCACAATAGATAGAAAGGCATTGAAGGCAAAGAAGGTTAGATGTTCGAACCTAACTGGAGGCTTGATGGTTCTTCTTTCTCTGTTGGGAGCTAGAGCATTTGATGTGGAGACATTTTGAGTTGAGTATTCAGCTTCAGCTTCCTGGTTGGGATCACCTTCTCCATTGAAGATCATGTGAGAGGATGAATCGTTGATGTCTCCACAGATATTGTCGTCATGTTCATGGTTCCCAGAAATGGATTGTTGTTCATTATCCATGGGAACTGGTGGAGGAGCCAGTGGGGGATTCTGTGCAGCAGGGCAGGAACTGGGTGGAGTGACATCTTCATCTAGATCTTCTTGAGGTGACTTGGGGAACGAATCTTCAAAGGGAGTGGTAGTGTTCTGCACAATTCTTCCAAGTGATCTTTCATTAAAAATAACATGAATACTTTCTTCTACCTTTTTAGTCCTTTTGTTGAAGACTTTGTATGCCTTGCTGCCTGAGGCATATCCAATGAAGATTCCTTCATCACTTCTTGGGTCAAATTTGCCAAGATTGTCCTTCCCATTGTTGTGCACAAAGCACTGGCATCCGAACACCCTTAGATGTGAGATGTTGGGAACTCTTCCTCTTAGGAGTTCATAGGGTGTTTTCTCTGTGATTGGGTGAAGCATGGCTCGATTGATGATGTAGCAAGCTGTGTTGATTGCCTCAGCCCAGAATGATTGAGGGAGTCCACTTGAGATGAGCATAGTTCGAGCCATGTCTTCTAAAGTTCTATTCTTCCTTTCCACTACTCCATTCTGTTGAGGAGTGTATGGTGCAGAGAAGTTGTGATCAATACCATGCTCACTGCAAAAGGTTAGAAATTCTCCATTTTCGAATTCGATACCATGGTCAGACCAAATAGAATTGAGTGAGCAATCGAGAGATTTTTCTAACAAAGGAACCAGATCTTTAAAGTGGTCAATGACTTCACTCTTAGATTTTATGAAGATAGTCCAAGTGAAGCGAGAGAAATCATCGACAAGAACAAAGATATACTTGTTTCCTCCTAGGCTTTGAACTCTCATGGGTCCACAGAAATCCATGTGGATGAGTTCAAGGGGCCTTGAGGAACTTACCATGTTTTTGGACTTGAAGGAACTCCTTGCTTGTTTCCCTTTAACGCAATCTGAGCATGGTTCCGAAGATATACTATTTATCTTTGGAAGGCCTCGGACTAGTTCCTTTGAGTGCAGCTTGTGGATCAGTTTGGTGCTAGCATGACCAAGGCGTTGATGCCACAGTTCTGTTTGATCATTCACGGTTGAAAGGCAGAGTTTCTCCTTGGGAGCATATGATGGGTCAACAACGTACACATTGTTGAATCTTTTGCCTTTTAAGATGATCTGTCCCGAGGGGTCTAGGACAGTGCATTCACTTGACTTGAATCTAACTTCATTGTCTCCTTGATCACACAGCTGTGACACACTAATTAGATCAAAGCCAAGATTATCAACAAGGTGAACTTTATTTACCTTAATGTGGTCATTTAGATTCACATTTCCTATTCCACAAATTTTCCCTTTGCTTTTGTCTCCAAAGGAGATGTTTCCTCCTTGGATGGGTTGAAGAGAGGTCATTTGATTTCTTCTTCCGGTCATATGGCATGAGCAACCACTGTCAATGTACCATAGTCAAGGTTGCCTCTCTTCTTTCTGCACACAAGGGAACTAAGACTTTTGAACCCAGCGAAGCTTGGCTTTACTGGGGGGGTTAGCATTGCGAGTCTGTGAATGACCAGGGAACTGGTTTCTTTCGTGGTAATAAGCTCTTTTCTCATTTTCAAAGTTCCTTTTCTTAGGACAATCAGTGTTGTAATGACCATTTTTACCACAGCAATAGCATAAGCGATTGTAAACAACATGTCTATACTTTCCTTTTCCTGGCCTAAAAGGTTTTTCAGTTTTTCTTTTGTTAAAATCAACATTGTTTCTAACCTTACTATGAGCCATATCAACATACCTTTTGTGAGCAAAGGAATTAGTGAACCATTGGTCTTCAGGAACCATCTTTTCTTTTCCCTTAGGTTCCCTCTTAGGACTTTGAGAGCTTTCATTAAGACGTTTGGCAACCTCAGCCTTGTTCTCAAGAACCATGATCTTCTCTGATAGGAATTGATTCCTATCACGAGAAGTGGCAAGAGCAGTACTGAGGTTCTCATTCATCTCAACAAGTTCTCGCCTAGCTTTTTCATTTTCAGCATCATTGTTCCCTTTGTTATTGACATATCCTATTCCATGACGTTGTCTCACAAAAATAGTTTGATTTATCGTTTTTTCATTTATGGAGTCAGTGAGAATGTCTAACCTATCAATTATAGATTGAAACATGTCATTTCCAGGTAGGTTATCATGCAAGGGAACTTTGACAGAATCTATGCTAGTTTCATCACAAGATTTGCAAATTTTAAGGTGACTAGCATGCACATTTCTAATATCAATGAGTTTGGAATGGGTTTCAGCTAGATCTTTCTCAGTTTCATCAAGTTTCTTACTCCAAACAGAATTCTCAACAGTCAAGCAAGCAATTTCATCTTCACAATCATCAAGTTTTTGTTGAAGGGAACTGGATTCCTTTCCTAGTTTCTTTAAGATCTTAAGAAGTTGTTTCTTATCACAATCAACTAGAGTTTTTAGGAAATCGTCAGAAGTTACCTCAATGTCTTCTGAGTCGCTTGAATCTCCTTTTGCCATGAGACATCTTCCTCCAGAGAAACCACTCAGATCCAGTTCCTCATCTGAGTCTTCTCCCCATGAGGCTACGAGAGCCTTCTTTCTCTGAGGTCTTTCATCTTCCTTGGAATCTTCCTTGTTAGGACAGTTCTTAGCATAGTGTCCCTTTTCTTTACACTCGTAACATGAGACTTTCTTGAGATCTCTTCTTGGTCCATTGTGGGAGGAACTACCCTTTTGGAACCTTCCCTTCACAAAGAATTTTTTGATGTTCTTTGTGAAGAGGGTTGTTAGTTCGTCCTCCTCTTCTTCTAGTTCTGAGTTCTCTTGCTCCATTTCAAGCCTTGAGAAGGCTTTGGAGATCTTGAGAGCAATTCCTTTCTCCAGTTTCTTGTCGGTATTGGCTTTTGTATGCTCTCCTTCTTCAACCTCCAGTTTCCCTATGACTTGAGTCAAGGGAAGAGATTGGATGCCTGGAGTGTTCTTCATGATTCTCTTGAGAAGGGTGAATTTGGAGTTGAGTCCATTGATGACCACCAGGGACTTGGAAACTTCATCAAGGTCGACTCCCGCCGCTGTTAGCTTTCCAACCAGTCTGTTGAAGCGGGAGTAATACTCTGAGATGGCCTTAGTTTCCATCATTTTGAAGGTGTGGTATTCTCCTTCCAAAGAAAACTTCCTGCTTTGCTTTAGTTCATCACTTCCTTCATGCATATCCTTGAGTGCCTTCCACATCTCTTTTGCCATCTTGATGCCTATGACCTTGTCCATGTCTTCTCTGTCCAGTCCATTGAGGATGAACTGCTTGGCTTTGGCATTCTTTTCCATGGTGACATAGTGCTCAGGTTTCCAGTCTTCTTCCTTCATTGTAAGATCGACATATCCATCTCCATTTTCGACTATCCTCCAGCATTGGTAGTCGTTGGTCTTGATATGGCTTTCCATGCACTTTTACCATCATGTTTCTTCTCCCTTCTTTCGGAGATGTGGTTTGTTGGTGGAGATTCCGAGCTCAAACTTGCTTGGTTGAGACATGATCTGCAAACTTAACAAAGATCTAGAGCTTTTCCTGCTCTGATACCAATTGTAGAATCGAGATTGTTAGACAAATAACTAAGGAACTAAGAATAGCAATTCTCAGTTCCCTTCGTAGCGGAATTTAAACAATCAAGCACAAATGAACAATTTCCTTATAGTGGAAACCTTTGATTGCCAACTAGCAATCCAGGATAAAAACCACTACCTTTCTTTTGAAAGGATTTCAAGGTCTACTTCTTGATTTCTTATCTCTTTTGGTTACAACTTATCCTAGGAACAAACACACAGTTTCTTTACCTTACACACAGTTAGGTAATCCTAGATAACTTAACACAATCAATAATCAATCCAAGAAATAGACCTTAGCACCTAGGAACTATCTCACTTACAGTCACAGGAACTTAGCACTCAACTCTTCGATTCCTTGACTCGTTCCTCTTGATCTTGGTTTGCTTTGATGAGCTTGTTTGAAGATTCACACTTTGATGTTTGCTATTGTGTGTGATTCGTATTTCAGTGCTTCAAGATAACCTTTTGAGTTAGTCTTCCTTTTATAGTGGATTCTTCGCAGCTTGATCTTCTCTTGGTTCCCACAGAGCGAGCTTGCCCTAGGATGTGTGGTGATCCTTGATTCTCGCTATCTTTTACATGTAACAACAACCTAGGCAGCTCAGAATCCTTCTTTAGTTGGTCAACTGCTTCAGCCAAGTCGTTCTTCAACTTCCTTCTTCCGAGGTTCGACAAGCTGCGCACTTTGGAACTGTCTTCTGGACAGCGACAGGTTCCATGACAAGTCGCTTTCACCTTTCTCTGTTCGAGGTTATGTGTTCTAGGCGTCTTGTTGTTTTGCTCTGGACAATGGCAGACTTTGGAAGCTTCGCACAAGTCGTTTTCAACTTTCTCTTGTCCGAGGTTGGTGTTCCCAGATTTCTCGGGAAGCGCAACATCACATGTTGCATTTTTGGGAACACCCGGGTTCCTTCCTTTGGCTTGCTGCTAGGTTCTCTTGTCCTGTTTGGCTTCCATGCTTTCGGTAATTGTCATGTGGTTCCTTAACACACATCTTTGAGATAAAACATTAGTATCAAAATATTTGTCATCTTCAAAAGTAGAGAAACTGAGGAAAGGAACTCGCAGGGGAACTAAGGTTCCAGAGTTCCATTTCCTAACAAAAACCACCGGCGAGAGCTCTGACGATACGAGAACTCCGGCGACACGAGCGAGAGGGAGAGATTGGATTTCGGATGCTCCAACCCTCCATCCGAGCCCTCCTTTTTTAGCCACCGAGCACCCCAACTCCCGGAAGATGAACCGCTCCAAATCCCCCCCCCCCGACGAATCGACGACCATCTCAACCGACGAAGCCATTGAAGACGAAGACGAAGCATTTTCCGCGGTCGCGGAAATATTCCGCGGTCGCGGAAATATTCCGCGGTCGCGGAAATATTCCGCGGTCGCGGAAATATTCCGCGGTCGCGGAAATATTCCGCGGTCGCGGAAATATTCCGCGGTCGCGGAAATATTCCGCGGTCGCGGAAATATTCCGCGGTCGCGGAAATATTCCGCGGTCGCGGAAATATTCCGCGGTCGCGGAAATATTCCGCGGTCGCGGAAATATTCCGCGGTCGCGGAAATATTCCGCGGTCGCGGAAATATTCCGCGGTCGCGGAAATATTCCGCGGTCGCGGAAATATTCCGCGGTCGCGGAAATATTCCGCGGTCGCGGAAATATTCCGCGGTCGCGGAAATATTCCGCGGTCGCGGAAATATTCCGCGGTCGCGGAAATATTCCGCGGTCGCGGAAATATTCCGCGGTCGCGGAAATATTCCACGGTCGCGGAAAAATGCATGTTCGCGAGGCTGACGACGCATCATTTTCCGCGGTCGCGGAAAAGGCCTGTTCGTGTCCTTTTGCCTGGGAAACGATTGAACACGTGCTAAAACCTTGCAATAACTAATATTTGTACCCAAACAAATATTTTAAGCTTCGAAAATACATCGAATGTATATTATAATGCTCAAGAAATTATTACAAAGATTATACGCGTTACAGAAATTCCGAATTTTGCCTAACGCGTCACGATTACAGAACGAGGGTTGAGAAAATTACCCAAATAGCCTTACTAAAAATGAGGGGTATTACAGAATGATGCCCAAGAACAGTGAGGTCAAAGCGATTGGGAACTGTCCCATGGAACCAAGGAATGAGATAAGTATCTTTGTCACAAGCATGCATGTTTACTTTGTGTTTACTTCATGTTTATGTTGATCCCTTGGAATGTATCTAGGAATGGATTTCTTAGACTGACTAGTTTGGACTACTTTCATAAGTACCCCGATGATTGGCTAGGGAAGATGAGCTAACTAAGAAGGAACTGTTACCTCATATTGCCATGTGTTACGTGATTTTGTTTTGATGTTTTATACTCTGAGTTATTATTCATTCTTGTGTGTGTGAATGTATGATAGCATGATTCATGATTTAACGTCAACATGGGTGTTAGAAAACGTTCTTCTTTCGGCCCAAAGAAATCAACTTCATCTTTGAACCCTCATCATAAGCCGACATGATAGTTGATTTAAAAGACCCACCCTAGTTGAGTCCATTGATGTTTTCCTCTATGAGCCCTTCTTTGTTGAGTCCACAACTGAGGTAAAACATTGGATGGTACAAAAGGCCTACCGAATTTTGATTTGGACTTCTTTGTTGAATTTTCTTAACCCTGAAAATATATAGTCTAAATGTGCCTTTATATCGGTTGGATATGCCATGATGTTGTTTCGGTTGAGGATCTTGAAGATTCCAAGAGCTTGGGTGAAAGTTCAATTCAAAGGGAGCACTACCCAATGAACATTGAAGATTGGCTGAAGTTGCAGAAGAGGGAGCGTTCCCTCAACAAAAAGAAAAAGAAATCAGAATGTTACCTGATGAAAAGAAGAAGAAAAGAGGGAAAAATTTCCTCAAAAAAAGAGAAAGAAAAAATATCAGAATGAAGAGAAGTTCCAAAAGGAACAGTGCGAAGATGTGTACAAAGATGTTTTGAAAGGGAACAATGCGAAGCCATGAAAGGAAGTTTTGCTTGAAGATGGAACAGTCCAAGTGTGGAAGGTAAAGGTCTTCAACTAGGGAACTTCATGGCATGTCTAACACATCCCCTCTCAAAATAACCGAGCAGTTAATTCCTTATCTCTTGATTCTTTTGTAACGTTTTCTGATATTTGTGATGAAGTTGCTTCTTGATGATTGTGATTATATGTTTTATCACTCATTGCATGCGTAGTAACTTTAAGTGGAGAACTCTTGATGAAATTTATGTTTCATGTGATAATCTGATGTTCCGTTCTTTTAAGGTTTTCAAGGTCTTTTTGATGATGTCAAAAGGGGGAAAATGTGGAAGGAATTCAGATTAGGAGGTTGAAGAGTTTGTTACTGGATATATTTCTTAGGGGGAACTTATCCATGTTTGTTGATTGTGTATGTGCATATCTCTTGTTTTGATATCACTTTATTGTGCATTTTTAAAGATGGGTTTGTCATCATCAAAAAGGGGGAAATTGTTAAAAGAAGGTTCCCTCAAGGATCCTTAGGTGTTTTGATGATGATAAACACCATGCATTTGATGGTTTGTTCTTAAGTATTGTTTCAGGGAACAACTGAAAGCATGCGAGCTATCTAGAGAAGTTCAAAGGAACAATGGTTGTGACCAATGGATCAGTCATCCTAGGGAATAGTGGGAACAAGAGCATCAAAGCTCAAGAAAAAGAGAAGGAATGGAGATTCCAGGGAACAAGGAAAACAGAGCAAAAAGATGTCAACGTTCCTAGCGAAGAGGCAAATCACGAGATATTGCGTCTAGGGTTTCGAATGTTTGCTTGGAGAACAAGGACACGTTCAAACAAGGAAAGTGAAGATTATATCTTGCAGATAATGGGTCAAAATTATCATGGAGAGATAAGATCTATTTATGAAAACAAGATAATGTCAAGTTGGAAGATATTGTTTGTGGTATTTTAGGAAGTTGTTTGATGGAAAGTGTTAGGAAATGGAACTCAGGAACCTCAGTTCCTATGAGAGTTCCTTTCCTCAGTTTCTCTACTTTTGAAGATGACAAATAATTTGATACTAATGTTTTATCTCAAAGATGTGTTTAGAGGAACCACATGACAGTTACTGAAACTATGGAAGCCAAACAAGATAAAGAAACCAAGCAGGCAAGCCAAAGGAACTCAGGTGTGCCCAGAAATGCAATATGTGACTTTGCGTTTCCCGAGAAATCTGGGAACACCAAACCTCGGACAAAAGGAGGTGAAAGCGACTTGAGAAAAGCTTCCAAAAGCCTGCCACCATCCAAGAGCAAGACTCCAAGATGCCTAGAACAATGAACCTCGGACAGAGAAAGGTGAAAGCGACAGGACATGGAACATGTCGCTGTCCAGAAGACAGTTCCCAAGTGCCCAGATTATTGAACCTCGGAAGAAGGAAGCTGGAGAACGACTTGGCTGAAGTAGTTGACTAACCTAGAAGGATTCTGAGCTGCCTAGGTTGTTTGCATATGTCAAAGACAACGTGGACCAAGGAGAACCACACATCCTAGGGCAAGCTCGATCTGTGGAAACCAAGAGAAGTTTAAGCTGCGAAGAATCCTCTATAAAAGGAAGACTAACTCAAGGGTTATCTTCAAGCACTGAAATACGACTCACACACATTAGCAAATATCCAGTGTGAACCTTCAAACAAGATCATCAAAGCAAACCGAGATCAAGAGGAACCAGTCAAGGAATAGAAGAGCTGAGTGCTAAGTTCCTGTGACTGTAAGTGATAGTTCCTAGGTGCTAAGGTCTGTTTCTTGGATTGATTATTGATTGTGTTAAGTTATCTAGGATTGCCTAACTGTGTGTAAGGCAAAGAAACTGTGTGTTTGTTCCTAGGATAAGCTATAACCAAAAGAGATAAGAAATCAAGAAGTAGACCTTGAAATCCTTTCGAAAGAAAGGTAGTGGTTTTTATCCTGGATTGCTAGTTGGCAATCAAAGGTTTCCACTATAAGGAACTTGTCATTTGTTTGATTGTTTATTTCCGCTGCGAAGGGAACTTAGAATCGATATTCTGAGTTCCTTAAGTTATTATCTAACAATCACGATCCTACAATTGGTATCAGAGCAGAAAAAGCTCTAGATCTTTGTTAAGTTTGCAGATCATGTCTCAACCAAGCAAGTTTGAGCTCGGAATCTCCACCAACAAGCCACATCTCCGAAAGAAAGGAGAAGAAACATGGTGGGAAAAGTGCATGGAAAGCCACATCAAGACCAACGACTACAAATGCTGGAGGATAGTCAAAAATGGAGATGGCTATGTCGATCTTACCATGAAGGAAGAAGATTGGAAACCAGCACACTATGTCATCATGGAGAAGAATGCCAAGGCCAGGCAGTTCATCCTCAATGGATTGGACAGAGAAGACATGGACAAGGTCATAGGCATCAAGACTGCGAAGGAGATGTGGAAAGCTCTCAAGGAGATGCATGAAGGAAGTGATGAACTAAAGCAAAGCAGAAAGTTTGCTTTGGAAGGAGAATACCACACCTTCAAAATGATGGAAACTGAGACCATCTCAGAGTACTACTCCCGCTTCAACAGATTGATTGGAAAGCTAACAGCGGCGAGAGTCGACCTTGATGAAGTTTCCAAGTCCCTGGTGATCATCAATGGACTCAACTCCAAGTTCACCCTTCTCAAGGGAATCATGAAGAACACTCCAGGCATCCAATCCCTTCCCTTGACTCAAGTCATAGGGAAACTGGAGGTTGAAGAAGGAGAGCACACCAAAGCCAATGCCGACAAGAAACTGGAGAAAGGAATTGCCCTCAAGATCTCCAAAGCCTTCACTAGGCTCGAGATGGAGCAAGAGAACTCAGACCTGGAAAAAGAGGAGGACGAACTAACAGCCCTCTTCTCAAAGAACATCAAAAAATTCTTTGTGAATGGAAGGTTCTAAAAGGGCAGTTCCTCCCACAGTGGACCAAGAAGAGATCTCAAGGAAGTCTCTTGTTACGAGTGCAAAGAAAAGGGACACTACGCTAAGAATTGTCCCAACAAGGAAGACTCCAAGGAAGAAGAAAGACCTCAGAGAAAGAAGGCTCTCGTAGCCTCATGGGGAAAAGACTCAGATGAGGAATTGGATCTGAGATGCTTCTCTGGAGGAAGATGTCTCATGGCAAAAGGAGATTCAAGCGACTCAGAAGAACTTGAGGTAACTTCTGACGATCTCCTAAAAACTCTAGTTGATTGTGACAAGAAACAGCTTCTTAAGATCATAAAGAAACTAGGAAAGGAAACCAGTTCCCTTCAACAAAAACTTGATGATTGTGAAGATGAAATTGCTTGCTTGACTGTTGAGAATTCTGTTTGGAGTAAGAAACTTGATGAAACTGAGAAAGACCTAGCTGAAACTCACTCCAAACTCATTGATATTAGGAATGTGCATGCTAGTCACTTTAAAACTTGCAAATCTTGTGATGAAACTAGCATAGATTCTGTCAAAGTTCCCTTACATGCTAACTTACCTGGAAATGACATGCTTCAATCCATAATTGATAGATTGGACATTCTCACTGATTCTATTAATCAAAAAATGATAAATCAAACTATTTTTGTGAGACAACGTCATGGAATAGGATATGTCAACAACAAAGGGAACAATGATGCTGAAAATGAAAAGGCTAGGCGAGAACTTGTTGAGATGAATGAGAACCTCAGTACTGCTCTTGCCACTTCTTGTGATAGGAATCAATTCCTATCAGAGAAGATAATGGTTCTTGAGAACAAGGCTGAGGTTGCCAAACGTTTAAATGAAAGTTCTCAAAGTCCTAAGAAGGAACCTAAGGGAAAAAAGAAAAGATGGTTCCTGAAAACCAATGGTTCACCAATTCCTTTGCTCACAAAAGATATATTGACATGGCCCATAGCAAGGTTAGAAACAATGTTGATTTTAACAGAAGGAAAACTGAAAAACCTTTTAGGCCAGGAAAAGGAAAATATGGACATGTTGTTTACAATCGTTTGTGTACCTATTGTGGTAAGAATGGTCATTATAACACTGATTGTGCTAAGAAAAGGAACTTTGAAAAGGAGAAAAGTACTCATTACCATGAAAGGAACCAGTTCTCTGGTTATTCACAGACTCGCAATGCTAATCCCCCCAGTAAAGCCAAGCTTCGCTAGGTTCATAAATCTTAGTTCCCTTATGTGCAGAAAGAAGAGAGGCAACCTCAACTATGGTACATCGACAGTGGTTGCTCATGCCATATGACTGGAAGAAGAAATCAAATGACCTCTCTTCAACCTCTCCAAGGAGGGAACATATCCTTTGGAGACAAAAGCAAAGGAAAAATCTGTGGAATAGGAACTGTGAAACTCAACGATCACATTCAGGTAAACAAAGTTCACCTTGTTGATAATCTTGGTTTTGACCTAATAAGTGTGTCACAGCTGTGTGATCAAGGAGACAATGAAGTTAGATTCAGATCACACGAATGTTCAGTCCTTGACTCCTCGGGACAAATCATCCTAAAAGGGAAAAGATTCAACAATGTCTACATAATTTATCCATCCTTTGTTCCCAAGGAGAAACTTTGTCTCTCAACTATGAATGACCAAGCTGATTTGTGGCATCAACGCCTCGGTCATGCTAGCACCAAGTTGATTCAAAAGCTACACTCAAAGGAGCTAGTCAGAGGGCTGCCAAAGCTAAGTGGCACATCTAAGGAACTGTGCTCTGACTGTGTAAAAGGAAAACAAGCTCGTAGTTCCTTCAAGTCCAAAAACATGGTAAGCACCTCAAGGCCTCTTGAACTCATCCACATGGATCTGTGTGGACCCATGAGAGTTCAGAGCCTAGGAGGGAACAGGTATATCTTTGTTCTTATCGATGACTTCTCTCGCTTTACTTGGACCATCTTTATTAAATCTAAGAGTGAAGTTATTGACCGCTTTAAAGATCTGGTTCCCTTGTTAGAAAAATCTCTTGATTGTTTACTCAATGCTATTCGGTCTGACCATGGTATCGAATTCAAAAATGGAGAATTTCTAACCTTTTGCAGTGAGCATGGAATTGATCACAACTTCTCTGCACCATACACTCCTCAACAAAATGGAGTAGTGGAAAGGAAGAACAGAACTTTGGAAGACATGGCTCGGACTATGCTGATCTCAGTGGACTCTCTCAATCATTTTGGGCTGAGGCGATCAACACAGCTTGCAACATCATCAATCGAGCCATGCTTCGCCCAATCACAGAAAAGACACCCTATGAGCTCCTAAGAGGAAGAGTTCCCAACATCTCACATATGAGGGTGTTCGAATGCAAGTGCTTTGTCCACAATAATGAGAAGGACAATCTTGGCAAATTCGACCCAAGAAGTGATGAAGGAATCTTCATTGGATACGCCTCGGGTAGCAAGGCGTACAAAGTCTTCAACAAAAGGACTAAAAAGGTAGAAGAAAGTGTTCATGTTATTTTTAACGAAAAATCACTTGGAAAGATTGTGCAGAACACCACCAATTCCTTTGAAGACCCATTTCCCAAGTCATATCAAGAAGATCCAGATGAAGATGTCACTCCACCCAGTTCCTGTCCTGCTGCTCGGAACCCTTCAATGGCTCCTCCACCAGTTCCCATGAATAATGAACAACAATCCATTTCTGGGAACCATGAGCATGACGACAACATCTGTGGAGACTTCAATGACTCATCTTCCCACATGATCTTCAATGGAGAAGGTGATTCCAACCAGGAAGCTAAATATTCAACTCAAAATGTCTCCACATCAAATGCTCTAGCTCCTAACAGAGAAAGAAGAGTCATCAAGCCTCCAATCAGGTTCGATCATCTAACCTTCTTTGCCTTCAATGTCTTCCTGTCTATTGTGGAACCAAAGAACATAGGTGAGGCACTGAAGGATGCAGACTGGATCCAAGCTATGCAAGAAGAGCTTCATCAGTTTGAAAGAAACAAAGTATGGCATCTAGTTCCCCGCCCCAAGGATAAACACATCATAGGAACTAAATGGGTCTTCAGAAACAAGCTAGATGATACAGGAGCTGTGATAAGGAACAAAGCAAGACTCGTTGCTCAAGGATACAATCAACAAGAAGGCATTGACTATGATGAAACCTATGCTCCAGTGGCGAGGATTGAAGCAATAAGGTTGTTGATTGCTTTCGCATCTCACAAAGGGTTCAAGTTGTTCCAAATGGATGTAAAGACGGCCTTCCTAAATGGAATTCTTCAAGAAGAAGTCTATGTCAAGCAACCACCTGGTTTTGAAGACGATGATCATCCAGACCATGTCTACTTCTTAGACAAAGCATTGTACGGCCTCAAGCAAGCTCCCAGAGCTTGGTATGATCGACTTGCCCAGTTCCTACTCTCAAATGGCTACAGGCGTGGAGTTATTGACAAAACTCTCTTCATCCTAGAAGAAAAATGTAACATCTTAGTGGTTCAAATTTATGTAGATGATATTATTTTTGGTTCCACTGACCTGTCCCTTGTAGACAAGTTCAAAGACTTGATGAGCAGTGAATTCGAAATGAGCTTAATTGGGGAACTCACCTTCTTCATCGGATTACAAATCACTTATAAGGAAGATGGTATTCAAATTCACCAACAGAAGTATGTTAGGGAACTACTAAAGAAGTTCAAAATGGATTCAAGCAAGCCTCTCTCCACTCCCATCTCCACCATTGCTCATTTGGACAAGGACCACTCAAGTCCTCTAGTGGAAGAGAAACTCTATAGAGGTATGATAGGCTCACTCATGTACCTAACCGCTAGTCGCCCAGACATTGTTTTTGCTGTTGGCTTGTGTGCCAAGTTCAAATCTTGTCCAAGAGAGACCCACTTGGCTGCTGTGAAGAGAATACTCCGATATCTCAAGAGAACTGATTCACTCTGTATTTGGTACCCCAAAGAATGTCCCTTTGAGCTAATGGGTTTCACTGATGCTGATTATGCTGGATACTTGGTGGATAGGAAGAGCACCTCTGGAATGGCACAGTTCCTAGGCCCTTGTCTTGTGTCATGGGGATCAAAGAAACAAGTCTCAGTCTCCCTCTCCACCACAGAATCCGAGTACATTGCGGCTGCCTCATGCTGTTCCCAACTTCTCTGGCTAAAGCAACAACTCGCGGACTTTGGTATGTCTTATGGCCCTCTTACTATTCTTTGTGATAACACTAGTGCCATAAACATTTCAAAGAATCCTGTGCATCACACTAGGACCAAGCATATAGATATAAGACATCATTTTCTAAGAGATCATGTTGAGAAAGGAAATATCATTATGAAATTTTGTAGAACTGAAGATCAGGTTGCAGATATATTCACCAAAGCCTTGAATAGAGTTTCCTTCGAAAACCTTAGATTGGAACTGGGAATGATTCCTATAACCTAGTAGTGACCTTAGTTGATGTGATTATTCCCATCAAGTACCACCTACAAGCAAGGCCTCCACAGTTCCCTGCACGACAAGACCTCTGAGTTCCCTACATAGCTCCATGCAAGTTCCTTCCACCACAAGGCCTCCGAGTTCCCCAAACAGTTCCCTGCCCAGCAAAGACTCCACACTTTTGTCTGACTCATAGAGTTCCCCAGACAGTTCCTTACCCAGCAAGGACTCTATACTTTTGCCTGACTCTTCAAGTTCCCAAGACAGTTCCCTGCCCAGCAAGGACTCCACTCTTTTATCTGACTCTCCGAGTTCCCAAGACAGTTCCCTGTACAACAAGGTCTCCCCAGTTCCCTCTGACCGTCCTCCTATCACCACGTGATGTGACTATGCCCCATCAAGTTCCTTCCACCTCAAGGCCTCCGAGTTCCCTACATAGCTCCCTGCAAAGCAAGGCCCTCACAGTTCCCTCTGATCTTGATGAGTTCCCTCCAATGGCGTCTCCTGAGCCACCACCAAGGATCACACGTACTCAGTCCACGGAGCTGCAATCCAAGATCAAGAAGGGACTCCTAAACCTTGGAGCGACGAGCCAAGACCTTATGGGATCGATGACATTGCTTGTGTCCCACAGTTCCCTCTAAGGAACTCCACCGCCGGCATTTTGCACAAGATCTTCTAGAAGGAATTCCAGTCGGCCTCTTTAATATTTTCATAATGTTATTAAGTATTTTTGGTGTTTAAAATACTACTTTTAATGTGGGATTTACTTGGGGAGGGGGAGAGTCTAGGAGTTAAGTTTTGTTGGCTATATGAAAGGATAGCCATGAACTCCTAGGAAGCCTATAAAAGGCTGAGTTCTCTTCCTTGTAAATCACCTTGAATTTGAATCAAAAACCTCTACAAGAGTTTATTTTCCTTTGGAAAATTCCAGCAACAATCTTAGTTCGTGAGTTATATCGAACTACCTATCGATCTTCTTCTTAGGGTGAGTTACATCCCTTAGGCGTCGATCACCCTTGTTCCTCTTAGTGGTGTGTTATATCCACTCAAGAAGATCATCTATCCCCATCATTATCCCAGCCAAACCCAGTTCCCATCCTCTCCAACTTCCATTCACCAACTCAGTTCCCTATTCCATCGTAAAGAAGTTCTTCCTCCCATCAGACGTGGCATCCCCTTGGAGGTTGACTTCCTTGGCGTTTCCTTGCACCGAGGCTGAAGAGAACGTGGATCCTATCATCTGGTATCAGAGCCATGCAAGGTAACGCTCGAAATCTTGTTCTAAAAGTCGAACTTGGTTCCTCTTGCAAGCCCTCTCAATTTCGTGCCATTTCTGGAGTTCGTGTTTGCTGCAAATTCTTTGATAAAATCGTGGCTTATGCAAGGAAGAAGACAACCTTTGGTTGGTATTAAACTGACTGGAATTAATTCTTGCATTAAACCAACTCACTCTCATTTATTCCACCGAAAACTCTTGGGAGTTCCTGCATTTAATGAGCCGTTTTTCTGCATTTTCTCTTCTTCTTTTTGCTGCATAAACCTTGGTTGAATTTGTCTGAATTATGAGTCAGATGAACCGATCAAGGGGCTGAGAATAGCGGAACCAACCTGAGAAAACTCAAACCAACTGAACACATTCAGGGTCTAAACTTTTCTTCAACAACTCTTATGTGCTCACATCAGCCCAACGCTATTGTACTCAGTTTGTTTCCTCTCGTGTAATTCTACAAGTGTGATTCAAGAAAAACTCGAGAAAGATAAGGCTAGTAGCCAGAAAAAGTCGAGTAAAAAGTCAAAAGTTCAAGAAAAAAAGGCTAAGGGCCAGAAAAAAGCGAACACAAGTTGAATTTGAGGCCCTTGTTGTAGTACATTTTCTTAGTTCCCTGACTTGGACCTTTTGGCTGCATAAAACACCAAGTTTGAACAAAGTTTTTGTGGCTTTCTTTTTTGCAAAACTACCCCAACTAAGCCCTGTTTTGAGAGCTTGCAATTCTGAACTTTGTGACAACTTCTACAACAAAATTTTGGGAACTTGCTGGTTCGGTTCCCTTGGTTGCATTGCTTTATCTTTAGTTCCTGTGTTTGGGTTTGCCTTGGTTACTAACCATGCAAGGAGAGCGAATGGAGATGCTTAGCTTGGGCCATATGTCCCAAAGGGATTACCTTTACTTTCGGGATAATTGTGCTTCATATAGGGAGATTCGACCACGTGGGTACCCAAACTACCAAACTCACACAAGCACCTACAAGGACTTCTTTGGCGGAGGACAAGGAACTAGAGATCCAATCAATAGGCATCAAGAACGAACATACATCATGGCGCCTACTAGCTCTACATCGTTGCCCCGACAAGATGTACTAAGACACTCACCTCCAAGGGAACACATTAGAGAAAGGAATCTCCCTCCACTTAGGCGGCAACAACAAGCTCTTAGGGACATGCCACCAAGGTATCAACCTATCCCTTCTTTTGGGCCATATTATTCTTCTAACCCTTTAGTGCAGGCTAAGGGAGTCTATGACTCACCAAACTCAATTTTTAGCACGTCCAAGGGCAAAGAAAGAGTGCCTTCACCGCCCCGTGTTAGGGCACGCGACATTGTATGGGCGAGGTCACTTGGCTGAAATTTGTCCAAACCAATACTACACTTACAAGTATGAAGGATCCATTGAGAGTGAAGCTTTGGTTGATGCTTACGTGGGAGAGGAGGTCAAGAGTGAACCGAATGCTAGTCACCTTCCCCTAGTTTTAGGCAGCAAAGAAGAGCCGTTTAAGGGTCATGATGCCGAGGAAGACAATTTGGTGGTTCCAAAAGAGGCTAAAGATGAGGATGCTCTTGCTACTGAATCACCATCGTCTATGGACAACAGAAAAGAGCTTGAACCAATGGGAAAAGAGGAGAAAATCTTGGAGCCATCTCCAACTCCTCCAAGACGCCAGTGTTGGCCTACAATCAAACGTAGCTCCTTAGAATCGTTAGCTACTCCATGGTCCGACTTGACACACATGGTTCCCTCAAGCTTGCCATTTCTTCTACAAGATGAGGTTGATGCACAAGATGCCAAGTTGGCCGAAGATTCTGATTCTGACCTTGCGAAGAACGAAGTCCACTCTAGGACTCATTCTAGGGAAGTATCACATGCCCTTACCTTGCTTTCTACTCTATTATTCCCTTCGCTTGATAATGAATGTCTTTCAAAGAGTAGAGGATTCCATGTGATTAAATCAGTTTTTGAGTGTAGAACTAGGTACTCATGCATGCACCCAAGTTCCCTTGCTCAATACATGTCATGTGGGATGCATCTAGTTCATGCTATTATTTTGTACACACATGCATGTTATGCTGTTAGTTTGTTTCCTAAACTTGAACATAGGAATAGGAAGAAAAGTGGAATAGTTTGTGCATCCATCTTCGCATTTCATATAGAACTTGGAATTTTCGTGACTACATTCTCAAATTTTCTTGGTGGAGTTCAAGAGCCTCATTTTTCTGATTTTCATGTAGGGCACTTGGATTCGAGGTCGAATCCTTTCCAAGGAGGGGAGGATGATGTGATTATTCCCATCAAGTACCACCTACAAGCAAGGCCTCCACAGTTCCCTGCACGACAAGACCTCCGAGTTCCCTACATAGCTCTATGCAAGTTCCTTCCACCACAAGGCCTCCGAGTTCCCTAGACAGTTCCCTGCCCAGCAAAGACTCCACACTTTTGTCTGACTTATAGAGTTCCCCAAACAGTTCCTTACCCAGCAAGGACTCTATACTTTTGCCTGACTCTTCAAGTTCCCAAGACAGTTCCCTGCCCAGCAAGGACTCCACTCTTTTATCTGACTCTCCGAGTTCCCAAGACAGTTCCCTGCACAACAAGGTCTCCCCAGTTCCCTCTGACCGTCCTCCTATCACCACGTGATGTGACTATGCCCCATCAAGTTCCTTCCACCTCAAGGCCTCTGAGTTCCCTACATAGCTCCCTGCAAAGCAAGGCCCTCACAGTTCCCTCTGATCTTGATGAGTTCCCTCCAATGGCGTCTCCTGAGCCACCACCAAGGATCACACGTACTCAGTCCACGGAGCTGCAATCCAAGATCAAGAAGGGACTCCTAAACCTTGGAGCGACGAGCCAAGACCTTATGGGATCGATGACATTGCTTGTGTCCCACAGTTCCCTCTAAGGAACTCCACCACCGGCATTTTACACAAGATCTTATAGAAGGAAATTCCAGTCGGCCTCTTTAATATTTGCATAATGTTATTAAGTATTTTTGGTGTTTAAAATACTACTTTTATTGTGGGATTTACTTGGGGAGGGGGAGAGTCTAGGAGTTAAGTTTTGTTGGCTATATGAAAGGGTAGCCATGAACTCCTAGGAAGCCTATAAAAGGCTGAGTTCTCTTCCTTGTAAATCACCTTGAATTTGAATCAAAAACCTCTACAAGAGTTTATTTTCCTTTGGAAAATTCCAGCAACAATCTTAGTTCGTGAGTTATATCGAACTACCTATCGATCTTCTTCTTAGGGTGAGTTACATCCCTTAGGCGTCGATCACCCTTGTTCCTCTTAGTGGTGTGTTATATCCACTCAAGAAGATCACCTATCCCCATCATTATCCCAGCCAAACCCAGTTCCCATCCTCTCCAACTTCCATTCACCAACTCAGTTCCCTATTCCATCGTAAAGAAGTTCTTCCTCCCATTAGACGTGGCATCCCCTTGGAGGTTGACTTCCTTGGCGTTTCCTTGCACCGAGGCTGAAGAGAACGTGGATCCTATCATTAGTTTAAAGGCTCATTTCCAGTTCCCCTGATTGACTAGTTTAAGATTTTTCACTTGTTAAGTCTTGATATCTATGTGTTATATTTTTTACTACAAACCCTCTTTTCCATAATGGTTTCTTAAAAAGGCTTAGATAAAATTTTCTAGTTCGTATCTTTTGGTCTTCATTATTCTTTCAACTTCTCCATTGTTCAAGTCTCTTTGTTGGCCCAAAAGTCACAATCTGATCATCTTTCTAACCCAATAATACAAGCCGAAATGATGATTGTGTACTATGAACCTCCCTTGCCTCATTACACAATCTATTTCCCTATGATCCTCTTCTTAACCCTCTCTGGGAACTAGTGTGTAATGCGATAAATGGCCTTCCCCGATTTCTTTTATGGGAACGTACTTTTAGGTCCTATGTTTTAAAACCCACATCAAAGGTTCTCATATATCCCTCTAGAACACTGAAAATATCGCCAGAAAGGAACTAGGATGGGCTACCCCTTAAACGGCTAGTAAGAGAATTGCTCCTCCCAAGACAGTATTTATGGCAAATCTCACAGCATCAGAGACGTCTTCTCAGCCTTGAACAGTTGCCATTTTTGAGCATTTTATCTTTGAATTTGTGACCGTTGCAAAGGCGCAAAAGCCTCAAGAAAATTAGCCGTTTCAACTCTTCAGAGTTCCCAGAAATATCTCCAATGGCTTGATTCTCAACGGCTCCAAAATTGCTCAAGGGTTATTTAAGGTTTCCTGTTTGATTGAGCCGAGCACTCTGTTCTCTCACGCCTTCTCTCAATCTCATGTTCACCTGTCTCTCTCAAAACACAAAGCTCCTCAAATGGCCAAGAAAAACCTCAATCTTAACCTTGCTCAATTAGAGGTAATCAGGCCGATAAGATGACAACAGGCCAAGATGAAGGAACTGCATAAAAGAAGGAAACTGAAGAGGAGGCCACTACGCTGCCATAGGAACGTCTCTCCTAGTTCCCAGTGCTATAACATCACAGTGTGCTAGTAGTTCCCTAGGGTCCTACTCCCCTCTTCTATCCTTATTTTGTCTAATGTCAAGTTGGTTATGCTCTTTTGTTTCTCTTTCCACTATGCATCTCTGGGTAATGTTCTTGACTTTAATGATTAATGAACTCTTATGGTAATGTTTCTAATGCATCATTTGTCTTTGTCTTAAGTTTCTATTATGGTCATTGTCATGGGTTTAACGCAAATTGTTTATTTCACATTGATATCCTATACTTGATAAGTAACTTGATCTTTTCGATGATGTCAAAAGGGGGAAGAATGGATAGGAACCTTGAACTCTTGAAACTACAGGACTTATAGGAAATCTGAACCCGTTCTCTTTCTCATGGGGAACTCGAATAACTTAGTTCATTTGCTTAGGGGGAATTTACAACTATTGAATGTTCTCTCATTATTTTATAAAGTTGTAAATCTCTTAGCTCAACTGTTCTCATGCATTTCATGTCCTTATTATGTTGCCAGGTTCCTTGTATTTGTCATCATCAAAAGGGGGGAAATTGTTAGGAAACGGAACTCAGGAACCTTAGTTCCTATGAGAGTTCCTTTCCTCAGTTTCTCTACTTTTGAAGATAGCAAATACTTTGATATTAATGTTTTATCTCAAAGATGTGTTTAGAGGAACCACAGGACAGTTACTGAAACTATGGAAGCCAAACAAGATAAAGAAACCAAGCAGGCAAGCCAAAGGAACCCAGGTGTTCCCAGAAATGCAACATGTGACTTTGCGTTTCCCGAGAAATCTGGGAACACCAAACCTCAGACAAAAGGAGGTGAAAGCGACTTGAGAGAAGCTTCCAAAAGCCTGCCACCATCCAATAGCAAGACTCCAAGATGCCTAGAACAATGAACCTCGGATAGAGAAAGGTGAAAGCGACAGGACATGGAACATGTCGCTGTCCAGAAGACAGTTCCCAAGTGCCCAGATTATTGAACCTCGGAAGAAGGAAGCTGGAGAACGACTTGGTTGAAGTAGTTGACTAACCTAGAAGGATTCTGAGCTGCCTAGGTTGTTTGTATATGTCAAAGACAACGTGGACCAAGGAAAACCACACATCCTAGGGCAAGCTCGATCTGTGGGAACCAAGAGAAGTTTAAGCTGCGAAGAATCCTCTATAAAAGGAAGACTAACTCAAGGGTTATCTTCAAGCACTGAAATACGACTCACACACATTAGCAAATATCCAGTGTGAACCTTCAAACAAGATCATCAAAGCAAACCGAGATCAAGAGGAACTAGTCAAGGAATAGAAGAGCTGAGTGCTAAGTTTCTGTGACTGTAAGTGATAGTTCCTAGGTGCTAAGGTCTGTTTCTTGGATTGATTATTGATTGTGTTAAGTTATCTAGGATTGCCTAACTGTGTGTAAGGCAAAGAAACTGTGTGTTTGTTCCTAGGATAAGCTGTAACCAAAAGAGATAAGAAATCAAGAAGTAGACCTTGAAATCCTTTCGAAAGAAAGGTAGTGGTTTTTATCCTGGATTGCTAGTTGGCAATCAAAGGTTTCCACTATAAGGAACTTGTCATTTGTTTGATTGTTTATTTTCGCTGCGAAGGGAACTTAGAATCGATATTCTGAGTTCCTTAAGTTATTATCTAACAATCACGATCCTACAGAAAGATATAATGTTATTTATGGGATAATATATCAGATTAGACCATAAATAAATTATATTTTCGTCATCCTTTGGAGGCCTATAATTACAAGGCACTATCAACCTAGTTTGACATGCTTCCAAGAGAGAAAGAGGAGCATACAAGAGAGAGAGACAACATTAGGAGCTTTGGAGGTTTCTAAGTAGCCATTGGAGAGCAAGAACACAGCTTGGAGTTCAAGAGACGAGTTTCAAGGCTGTTGGCTCAAAGGAACGACATAACAGTTCCTACGTCAAGGAGAGTTGCGATCTTTAGAAGCTTCGTACGAGAAGTTTATGAGGTGACGAAGGTAACTTTTCAGTGATTTTGAGTTTGATGTGAGTTGATAATACGTGCTAAGGGTTGTTAAGCTTAGAGAGTATTCTAGTAGGGAAATCTAGTTTACGTTGGATCTTTGCTTGACTTGTGTAGCTCGTGTTTATCAATAAAAGAAGTAGACTTTGAAATCCTGCTAGGTTAACACCTAGAGGTAGAGGTTTTTTCTTTGTCAACAAGTTGGTTGATTTAGTTTTCCTCTCTACGTGATTGTGTTGTTATTTGTGATATTCCGTTGTGCAAAGGTATCGTTCCCTATATAGGAACAATACTTTACTTTGTTACTAACACTTGGTTTCAATCCAACAAAGTTCTTTATGAGTAGCTGTAGATTGGTACTACTCAACCAATTAGTAATTTGTTTCATCTAAAGTAGGCTTTATTTTTTATTTTTTATTTAAACAAATTTATTGATTTTTTCTTAAAATTAATCAATTAAATACCACTGGCCATTGGTCCAATGAGAGCACCTATGATGCTAATCGAATATGTAAAAAAGCAGGGGCGGAGCCAGGATTTTCCCCAGAGGGGCCTAAAATCCTGCGCGATAAAAATCTTGTGTGGCTTAAATCCAACGTGACTTAAATCCTTTTCCGCAAAAATCAATTTGAATTTTTTATGAAGCTTAAGGTAATTTTCACATGAGATGAGGGGAAAAAATTATTTTTTAGACTTAAATCTGTTAGGACTTGCTGAAATTGCATTTTCAAATGAGATGAGGGGGAAAAACTTAAGGTAATTTCATTTTCATGGCTTAAATCTATTAAGGCTGGTTGAAATTATATTTTTCAGATTAAATAAGGATAAAAAAGCTTTTTAAACAAATTAAAAAAAGTATTTTTTCAGCGGGGGCTGTAGCCCCACCTGGCTCTGCCCCTATAAAAAAGTATCAACATCTTGATATATGATTGTTCATTTGTTCGAATATGTAAGAAAGTATATCAGTGCCGACAGTGCATATATTCGACCAATTGAACTCATTATCTCATATTAATAATACAGTATGTATTCAATCTAAAATTCCACCAACATTAGAGATATATGATTGTTTGATATTTTTCTATTATTATCAATTAATTTTAGGATGTAATTACATTAAGCTCAGTCTATTATTAACTCATGAATATTAAAATTTAAAATTTAAAATTAAATAAATAAAATGACTCATTTTTTTTATATCTTTTAAGGAGGCTAATGACAAAATTGTCATTTTAAGTTCTTCATCCTTTAGATGTTAATGTTTTAGATGAATGTGTTATTGCTATCTAGTCTTATAGTTCAGGTAGTTGTAACAATTAATTACTACCTACTGGCTTTAGGTAGTTGTAACAATTAATTACTACCTACTAGCTTTTAGTTCAGGCGCCAAATTGGATTCTCCTTGGTGCGCCATTTCATGGCGCGCCAAATGGGCCCGCATTGATGCGCTTAGCTCAGGCGTGCCAGTCTTGTGCGCCTTAGTCTGGCGCATCATCTCTATGGGTATTTTGTCCATTTCTTCCTGTTTTGCCCCCTGCACGCTTAACTTTGGCGTACCAAAATGCACGCCTATTTTTGGCGCACCAATGTGCGTGCGAAAGGTTAAAAAACCGCGTGTATATAATGTCATCGGTAATTTACCTAGCTCAATATATGGATTCAAAGGCTGCTAATTTTAGAGTGATGACATCAAACATAAAGGTCTGATTGGTTCCTTAAGAAATTGGGTAGGTAAATTACACCTTGTGCTATATATATTCCCCTAAGTTCTTTCACTCATCTTTGTAGGAGTTAGGAACTCTGTCTTGGTCAGTTCCTCTGAGATGTTGAATTTGCGGATTGACGGAACTATTCTCTGGAGGCGCTGAGTTCCTCTCGTGGATGTTGATGTAGACAATGACACATCGGTAGATCAATCATATGCAACAAGATTTTGATATCGGTTTGAATCGTGGCGAACCATTTTCTGAAATCAATATTTCGCCCCTTATATAGCCTTAGAGAATCCACGAAATTTGAAGTGAGATAAGACAAACCAACCAGTTCCTAACCATGCTCATGAAAGGAACTGAACTTTAAAGTTCATGTAATAATGAGTCTAAGACTTAAATCAAGTTCAAATATGAAGAGAAACGCTCTTCACAATGATCATTCGAACTCTCCAACACCACAACCCAAAAGCCTTTTATATAGGCATCGAAGAACAATTCCAAAATGGTTATGGAAGTTTAGTGAAGTTACACCGGCAGTTGGAAGCAGTTACCAACTGTTTCCAGCGGTTATCAACCATTCTCACCTGATCCACAACGGTTACTAACAATTACTTTCAGTTACAAGGTAGTTACGACGGTTGTAGCGGTTAAAACGTTGGTTTTACCAACAACTGCAAGCACATAAAACACATGCTAAGAAGATCAACCAACCATAAGCCTTCTTTTAGTCCCTTAGAAGGGAGATGACGTCCAGTTCCCTTCACAAGAAATGAACTAATATCTAGTTCCCTTTACAGAAACTGTTTCGGCTGTTTCAAGGGAACTTGAGCTTTTACAAAGCTGTTTCAAGGGAACTTGACCCTGACATTTAACTTATCCTTTTGTTTCCCTCTGAAACTCAAGTCGCTTACACAAGCGTGTACTCCACACACGAACTTGTGTTATAACGAAATGAGTTCCCATAGTGTTGCATGAATCCCGATCACACTAAATGACAATGATTTCACTAAAATCACCAACAATCCTCCCCCATTTTAGTGTAATCCTTGATTCACAAAAATAAGCAAGTCTTTATCCACAAACTCTATGCATAAACGAAAATGTCGAGACGATTGAATTTCCGCTTAGTGTAATTACACATTCCAAACACCCCGGGAATCATGGTGTCCTAAGGATTGAACCAATCAACCTCTTTGGGTGCATGAAGATAACACACACAAGAGTTACTTTACATCTCTAAAGTTGTACTTGACTCTATTAAAGGCCTTGAGTCCATATCTATTCATGAACTTATGTAAAGCCAACCCAAAGCTTCATGAAGCGACCAAACATCACATTCATATAGGTAGATCCTTTAAGGGAACATTGCCCCAATCGTGCACATACAATTTGCACTTTTTCAAAGAAACTATTAAGAAGACTTCATCTTCAACCTCTCAACTTGTAGGAACTGAGCACACACTTGGGGATATTTCTTTTGTGCTCTTAGTTTCTAGGTGTGGGCTTTCCACATTGAATTATGTCCCTGACGTTAATCAGGAAGGAATTGGGTATCCCACCACTAGAAAGCTATATGGGTCTTAAATCTCATCCTCTTACAGCCAACCTCTTAATCAAGTGGTTAGCCAAATTGTTTTGACTAAATTAAGACAACTGAAATCGCACTATGTGTCATGAGCTCATGAACTGTTCCATACCTCACATCCAAGGACATGACCTCTTATAGCACACATGATAGTTCCTCTATGACCAGAGATTTTACGCCCACATAGACAAAATCAGTTTCTATCTCAATGAAATTAGGTAGATTAATTAGTTCCCCAGTCGTTTGCCATTGAATTTGGCTACAACTAATACTACCAGTCTCAATTCTATTGTCGAATTCAAAATGTTAGATTGTTCTTCCGAAGTCCATGAAGTGGCACTTCCGTCATGTGGAACTAATCACGTCTAGTTTCCTCAAGGAAACTGACGAAGTTCTGAAGGACAAAGTTCGCTTCAAGGGAACTAGCATCCATCCATCTTAAGAAGATTAATACTATAAGTTTAATATCATCTAACATCCAAATATTCCTTCATATCCAGGAACAATTTCAACATTAATAAGACCATAAACCATGGTCCGCTCAAAGTACTTTACTATTTATTGAATCACCCCAAACAAGGCGTCTAATATAGTTATGACCATGAAACATGCTCTTCTTCAACTACTTAGGTACTCGTTGAACCACCATGTCAAAATGTGTATTCAACGTTGCATCTTACAATGTACACTTTCTTGTACATTCAGAGTCTCCTAAACTCGTAAGTACTTGAGCCAAGATACCATGATGCCCACACTTGGCGCAATCTATAAGCTCTAGTCCATGAGAGAGGAAACGAGAAACTAAGGAACTCATTT
Organism: Rheum nobile; assembly: GCA_027886185.1. NCBI lineage: Eukaryota > Viridiplantae > Streptophyta > Magnoliopsida > Caryophyllales > Polygonaceae > Rheum > Rheum nobile. The sequence goes on from WOAB01000648.1 coordinate 4,619,916, forward strand.
CCCTACAAGGAATATGTTTCCCTCAAGGAACACTTCCCTTCATTCTCGTTTTGATCCTAATTCTAAGGATCACTTTGACCTCCCCATAAGCTGCATAGGGAATCCTAATGCCATGAATCCATAACATGATCCACTAGTTTTGTACTATTCATATTGAATCAGCTAAACAAACAACATCAAACTTGATGCCACCATATTAGTGCTTTCTTTGTCTCATCAACAAAATTGCTACAGGCCTTATTTCCCTTAAGGAAATATAAGTATCACATAATTGTTGATCTGGTAGGAACTACGCTCAAATGCGTTGTCCATACCCATGAGTTAACCCATCTCATTCACCATCGACCTTTTTCAAAAGGCAATAGTTATGTCTTATCGTTTTCACACAAGGTCCTATAATCATACTTAAACTTGAGTATATTTTTCTCCTCAGTTCCCTAGCCAAGTAAACTCGAAGTCGGAAACTGAACGATTTTCCCCCTTCTTGCTTTCGTATTAATATGAAGCACGATTGACATTCTTTCTTGAAAGATCAATCCCACATTTCGCTTCCATAAAATCTAGGAAACATGTCTTTTGGTCCAGGTGTAAGGAACCGAAGTTCTATGAAAAATTTCATCTCTTCACTTGATTACGATAAGCACCGTTCTCAAGTCATTCAGCTCAATAATATTGGTCTGGAAATTATGGAATGCTTAACACACCCAATGATGCAATCCACACATATCCCGCCCAAGGTCTACCTCTTAGGCTTGGGTAGTCCTTTGACCGTCCTAGATCCAAACTCAATTAAATCAAGTTTAATATTTAAACCAAAATTCATATGGGACAATCTTGTTCTTTATGAAGAACCCTATTTGATAATAGGAAATGACTTAGTTCACTTCAGGAACCAACCACTTCCCTTCTAGGAATATGATTCCCTACAACTAGCAGTCGCTTCCCTTTAGGGAATATAGTTCCTTACAGGGAACTTATCTTCCTCCATGGGACATATTTCCCATAAATTATCACTTATACCAAGTACGGAACATGGATTTCACCATAATTTCAAGGACTTTATTTTCTTTTACACAACATTATGTTGTCAAGTGTGAAAAGCACGTACCACATGTACATTTCCCATCATTGTTGATATACAACATTGGTTATAAAACCTCAATCATGTCTAGTTTTTCATGATTAACATGTCCCAAAAACATCAGATATCATCAAATAAATTAAATACAAAGCACGAATAAAAAGAAACAAAACCAATCTACATACAAAGTATAGTAGAGTCTAAATCGACTAATCTGTATAGATACAGTAGAGTCAAATAGCTAATCTATGAAAAATAGTAGGGCCTAAACCAGTAGACCTAATAAGTAATCTGTCAAGGGATCAATAGACTTAAATTAAGTAATTTGATATCTAGTAGACATTACTCAAGTAATCTGTACTAAAATACAGTAGACTTGAAGTAAGTAATCTAGATTTATCCATGAGTAATCTCTATACAGGAGGCATAGTAGACTCACAAGACCAGTTCCCTTCAAAACTTATTCCCTAGTAGGAAACTTAGCTATGATTGGAATCAATTCCTTTCAAGAAACTTTCCTCAATCCCCAACATGAAAATGCCTTGGAAATCATCCACACAACATTCATCCCATAATTTATGTTATTAATGAAATCCAACCCTAGTTAAGTTTATCATCTAGGTCTCAAGATCTAAACGCTTTGGTTAAGTCTCTTCGGACTCTTGTACTCTTAACCATGAATCCTCATGATCAATCCATAATCATAGCTTTGATAATATATTATATGGTTATAAGATACCATAAATTATCATATGTATATACATATTTATGTAGTACAACACCCTTTAGTGAACACAAGTTCCCAAGTAGGGAATTCTTAAAGGACTAGTTTTAGCAACAAAGCGGTCCTTTAGACGATTCACGATGTAACCATCAATAAATGACCAGTATTATGTAGCAAACAATACTTTAACGAATAAGGATCCTTTCAATACATAGATCCCCTCAGTGGAACTTCCGTTTTCCCACCAAGGACTAGATCTGATCAAGGGAACCCCCTTCCAAGGTCCGAATTTCTTTATAGGAAAATCTTCTATCATCCTCAAATCTAGGATAATTAAGATATCATATGCCATAAGTTTATTTTATATATCCAAAGGTTATAACACCTTTCATTCACCCAAATAAATGGTGAATACATGATCATGTTTTAGTTCCCATGATCATAGATTCATTAACATTATGTAAATGTCCTTATGCTTGAACCACATGACTCTAATGGAGTCACTCTTGCATCCAAATGCAATTACCAAAGTCTCATCATTGTCCATTTAGGGGGACGTCGCCATGTTGGACACAGTTCCCTATCAATGGACAATCATCCGAAATTCTTTTGTCAATTTGGCTTTATATGATCATACAATATACTCTCATATATAATGTATCAAAATACAGGTTTACACCTATCATTTCCCATTAAATAATCAAGAGAAATCATGGAAATGTTTACATAACAAATCCATTGACATAAGTTCTGTATCCCATGATCAAATGATCATGCATGGTTTACATCTAACCATTGTCATATTATACATACCATTATATGAATAATATCAAAGCCAAAACATTATTTCATTTTTCCCAATAAAACATGGGATAAATAATATCAAAGTTTCTTCGGATCAAGGGTTCTAATTTCCCTTTGATGGTAAGGTAACCAACTTCATTTGATCTCCTCGAACATCAACTTGGTTGTCTTCTCATGTGCAGTTGTCATATGACTTGATCTCAAAATATTGATTTCGAATGTAGGATTTGGGAACTCTGTCTTGGTCAGTTCCTCTAAGATGTTGAATTTGCGGATTGAGGGAACTGTTCTTTGGAGGAGCTGAGTTCCTCTCATGGATGTTGATGTAGACAACGGCACATCGGTAGATCAATCATATGCAACAAGATCGTGATATCGGTTTGGATCGTGGCTAACCACTTTCCAAAATCAATATTTCGCCCCTTACATAGCCTTAGGAAATCCACGAAATTTGAAGTGAGATAAGACAAACCAACCAGTTCCTAACCAGGCTCATGAAAGGAACTGAACTTTAAAGTTCATGTAATAATGAGTCTAAGACTTAAATCAAGTTCAAATATGAAGAGAAACCCTCTTTACAATGATCATTCGAACTCTCCAACACCACAACCCAAAAGCCTTTTATATAGGCATTGGAGAACACTTCCAAAACGGTTATGGAAGTTTAGGGAAGTTACGGTGGTAGTTGGAAGCAGTTACCAACTGTTTCCAGCGGTTATCAACCATTCTCAACTGATCCACAACGGTTACTAACAGCTACTTTCAGTTACAAAGTAGTTACGACAGTTATAGCGGTTAAAACGTTGGTTTTACCAACAACTACAAGCACATAAAACACGTGCTAAGAAGATCAACCAGCCATAAGCCTTCTTCTAGTCCCTTAGAAGGGAAATGACGTCCAGTTCCCTTCACAAGAAATGAACTAATATCTAGTTCCCTTTACAGAAACTGTTTCAGCTGTTTCAAGAAAACTTGAGCTTTTACAAAGCTGTTTCAAGGGAACTTGACCCTTACATGTAACCTATCCTTTTGTTTCCCTCTGAAACTCAAGTCGCTTACACAAGCGTGTACTCCACACACCCGAACTTGTGTTATAACGAAATGAGTTCACATAGTGTTGCATGAATACGATCACACTAAATGACAATAATTTCACTAAAATCACCAACAATCTTTAGTATTCAGTTGGGTTGTTGAGTAATTGGATTATTTGTGATTTCAGGTTGAGGAAAGGTCGAAGAAATGGCACCTCGAAGGGGAGCAAGATATGAAGGAAAAACCAACCATAAAAGAACTTTTAAAGAGATTACGAGTGAAAGATGAGTAAAATTAGAATACTTTAGACTGTAGATATCTATGGTTTCGCTTGTTTAGGAACCATGGCTGATTTTTGGTAGTTTTTGGCTCACTTCAATGATAGGATACGGTTTATGAATTAATTATCATTATGTACTTGGTCATTTTAATATATACAAAGCTCTTTGATACAGAAATTGTTTGTATTTGTGTTGTATTATACATTTGAATCCTAAACTAGATGGTCTAGATTTTCTGGGTTATAAGCTGAACTTGATTGTGGGTGATATGACATTTGTTAAGGTTGACAAGTGGTTTTGATCATCCTAGTAATGTTTGAAAATGGTCATTATCCTTAATTAATATACATGTGGTATATCTAGTTAATGTCATTATCCTTAATTAATTAAGCAAGTGTTTTTGAATAAGACAGTACGTCAAAACTAACTCATTCACAACTTGAAATTAACTTAGCTCTATTAAGTTGCTTTGTAAAACTAGCTCACAAAAAAAATCACTTTTTTAAGGTCTTTAACATGTCATGTTTTACATTTGTGATAACTTATATATATATATATATATATATATATATATATATAATTATTACTCAAATGTAATTGAATCGTATAGATCACTACCATTATTATGCTTGAATTTTATACATCTTGCAAGTGTGTTTGTACGTGCGTATTTGGCACAAATATCATTTTACAAATTACAACAAATGTTTTTGAAGTCACCCTTTAGCTATCACTCTAATGAATGGTAGCTTTCCAGCTTCAAGTACATGTCTTGAGACTCAGCCTCACAATTCATAATCCAGACTTCCAAGCATCCAGATGCCAATTCCACTTGTACATTGTCTTGGCGGACAATCATTCACCAAAGGCCTAGTACAAATAGAAAACAAGGAGGGACACGTAAACTGAATGATAATGACAAAATTCTGCATATGATTCAACATTAGTCCATTTTTGTGCAAGAAAGATGATTCACCAACTCATTTATCTCACTAGAGGAGAGGTAACCGAGCATGAAGCACTGACAGACCAACCTGGAAAGCGCAACAATGAGGTCATGTCACACCAACAAGTGAAAACACATACTCTAAAGACTCAAAAGAACTACATCTTTCTAATTTTAAATCCCAACACGAGTAACAAAGATTAGCCAACTTAGAGAAAATTCATTGCTCAATCATAACCCTAATCACACTAAATCAAGTTCATTTCTCAATTATTCAACCCTAAATTAGAACATTGTAGTAGCTTAACTGGCCACCACAATTCATCCCCAAATCTGTAAGTTTAAATAACCCTAAATTTGCAATTTCATCCCCATTTTTCAATCCATCCCAAAATATGTAAATTCACAATTAAAATCCCAAATTTGTAAATTGTACCTGAACTAAATAACACCGAACACCACACCCCACCACCGACCACCAACATCGGCGTCGTCGCCCTATCGCTGTCTCCTTCGTCCGCCCTCTCCTTGGTCCGGCGTCTCTTCACTTCCATCGCCCATCCTCCATCTGATCTTGGTCGGGTCACTTCGTTCAGAGAGCCGCCACCAGTCACCATCGTGTCGCGTCTCCTCCAACCAGTCTCTACCGCTCAGCCACTGCGGTTCTCCCTCTCCTCTCCGATTCGTTCAAAGCTTTGTCCCGAGTTGTGTTTTAATGGTTTAACGGTCATTGACGGAACCTTGACGACTGGGTATTTGACAAAAGAAATAGGAAGTTCAAGGTACCAGGCGAATTTTATTAAATCTATGGATATTTCGCAAAATTTGTTTAACCTCGAAGATACCATAAGAATTTTTTGATATATTGAAATACATATTCTTTTTCACATATGAATATATGATACATTAAAAAACATATATTTTTAGATAAAAAAACATATATCTTTTTTTATGAGAAAATAATTTGGTTGGTCTCAGACTCTTTTGATGACCACCCTAAAACGATGAAAATACAAAATTCTAAATCATTATGCGGAATGAACACTATAGATGAAAAACTAAGGATTTGTTTGGCCATAACATTATAATGCTATTTTTTTGTTATAAATAGTTTATTTAAAATAACTATGTTTGATAAACACATATTTTTCTTTATTTTTTTTCCTATTTTTTTATATTTGAGAAGTGGAGTATATATAGTACATTATTTTGATAAAAGTATTTTGGAAGACCCGAACAAACCTAATATAAAGCCTAACGTATCTCATCAAAATGCCAAGGTTACAAACAAAAATGATTTATATTTAAACAATTTGTTTTCTTATAATAAAAAAAAACATTATAAATGGAATCTTTATTGTATTTGATTCTTGCCACGAAAGAGCCAAGGCGTTGTACAGCAGTGATATATAAGCATGTCTACAGGAAGGTGTATTTGATTATATACGCTAATGTATATGTTCTTCGTCAATTCGGAAACATTTGAGTGCCGTGATGTTACAAGAAATTTTGGAACAATATCAAAATCTTTGATGAAAAATTATTTATGGAAATAGTATTTTTGGAACACGCTATGTAATTGCTCAAAAAACTAATAGTAATGTACATTATTTTGTTAATTACATTGTTTTTAAAACTAGTTCTCTATATAAGTATATAACCTAAAGAAAATATTTTTCTTAACTCGTCGTATGAAGCTGGGGGAGCTTACAACTCAAAGTTCCATTTTCATATATTGTTGTTTAAAATTCTCCAGTCTGCTATTTGGTTGTGAGGCTGATTCAGGTACAAATTTATGGTTTTACTCATCAAAGTCTATGGCTTTGATCACTTGTAAAACCAAGTTGCTCGTGCCTCTTAGATACCTTTAATGCCATAAGCCACATCACGCAAACCGATAAGGACGCGAAGTTTACTGTCCTTTCGACACAAAGATGCTCAACAAAGGTTCAGCACAGGTGAGAAAATGAGTCTCAGTCAAATAAACGTAACCCATAATTTGAAGCAAACAAGCTCTTGACATGAAATGTCATCTATTTCAATAACAAAATTAAAGCACTTGCATATTGGGACACTAGTTAACACTACAAGAAGTGCATCATAGCAATATAAATATCTTCTTTTATCTGGATTTCATGTGCTAATTAAAGCAGACGAAAAGCTCATCAAATGAAGTACCTGACCATCTGGATCTCCTTTTGCTTGAACCCGCATTTCTGATAGAACTCTACATTCTCATTGTTGCAATCGAGAATCACCTTGTAGCATCCCATCGACTCAGCGTGCTCCATGAGGAAGTCAATTACCTTCTTCCCCAGCCGCAACCCCCTGGAATTTGCATCGACAACCACATCTTCAACGTGCCCTACTTTTCCACAGTTCCGGATGAACTTCTTCTCGATGAACAAGCACCCGGTTGCTATGATCTTCCTAGAATCTTCGTCTTCAATCACACAGATTAGATGATCGTCGCCATAGGAACAAAGCTCGTGAAATCGGTCATCGAATTCTTTATTAGAGACAGAATCACAAGTGGTTAGCTGCTGGAGAAGCTCAATAAAGCCTTTGCTTTTGTCAGTTATCTCTAATTTTCTGACTTTGTGTTTCTGCTCCAGCTCCCTGCCATTGCCAGGTTCCATGTCTCACCGAGTAATTCTCAACCAAACTATTCTGAATTCAATATATTCCGAGTTTCTGATTACCAATCTAGAACTTGATTGAATTCCGAACATCAATCTGCAATTTCTCACTTCAATTAATGCCTAAATAAATCCAACGAATTGCAAATGAAAAAAAAAAATCACTCAAAGCTCAGTAGAAGAGATCTTGTATCCTCTCCTGGGACGAGAATTCCAGCAGCGCAATTCCAGATCTAGAATAGAAAATAGATGTAATTTTGGAAAATTAATGAAGAAGATAGACTTGCCTCATTCATTGCCATTACAAGCCAGTTATAACACGAAAGCACAAGAAAGATGAAAAAACATACAACGCAAGAAAACACAGACAAAATCGATTATTATAAACCCTAATTTCAAACAGGATAGAAAGCCAATAATCGGATTTGAGCCCGGTGATTCAGCGCATACGAAATTCCTATCATGAATCGCAAATAAGGAATGAGGACTAAATTCATTGCTGAACCCGATCAACATAGTGGTGAAAGTGAAACTCACTCGTGAGCGTCAATTTCGCTTCAAATTTCTTTTGGTGATTGGGATGAAAATAGAGGGAGGGAGGAAAGCGGGGAAGTAGAGCTCCGGATTGACGAGTTGGACTGATTTGAGAGAGTCAACAGCCGCTTTATTTACTTTCCCGGTATTTTGGTTTTCGGGTTATCAAATTAGGTGCTGGATACTTCCAAACAGAAAATTAGTACCCCGTATAAGAAAACAAATTGTTTAAATATAAATCATTTTTGTTTGTAACCTTGCCTTTTGAACCTTTCTAGACTTTCTTTGAGATCCATCTAAAGAAACAAAAAGGTTCTCAGAAAAAGGCTGATAATTAACAGGTTTCATTATAGGTTGTGAATTATTACTTCAAAGAACGACCGTCTATAATCCTATGGAAAAAGAACAGCAAAAGGTACCCAAAATTTTACCTCCATAAACATATCAACCGATTAATCAGCAGTAATTATCAAAAAACATAACAACTTTCAAGAATGATGACCAAAATGACAAATATTCACACCTTTATGCATCCCAACCAAAACAAGACAACTGCATCTTTGTAAAACCACGCTATCAAAAGAAGATATTGAACTCTAGTGAAGCATCAAATTTCAACAAAAACTCAGGATAAAACCTCCCATAAATTACACACGAACTAGGGAACCTATACCTTCCTTTCCTTGATCGGACTGTGGTTATTTCTAAAGATTTAGTTCAGAAACCCACCAAAACATTGAAGACCCTAATATGCTGTTGATACTAGAAAAACCCAAATCTTCTTCTAAATTTCAACATAGGATCATAAAATCCAAAACCTAAATTTGGTGAACCTACAAGAATTTGGGGCTATAAGGAGAGGGAAGTTGGATCTCCAACGAGACCAGATATGTAAGGAAGCAAGATTAGGAAGTGGAATATCAGATCTATAGAAGGTGACAGTAGACTCTGAGCAATGAGAGAACGCACAGAGATGTCTTTGTATCAGCCTATGTTGTCTATTAGACTTTTCCCATGATAATCTTTTTCCAGCAACAACAAAATGCAAAATGCAAGTGAATCATTGAGGATTTCTGCAGTAATGGCCCGGTAGAAAAACACCATATTGACAAGAACAAGAATATGAAAATGAGTATCTAAACCGTGTGATAGTCTGGCAGAGAAAACTGCAAGAGTACTCCAGATTAATGACCGAGTTCCATCATAACTGACCCATAGCTGGAGTTCTATTTCTTGGATAATAAGGTCATAGGATCAGCAATTCATCATTCATACTTCTATACTACTTTCCAATTACACTTCTCTTAAACAAAAATTATACTTCAACTGAATTGATACCATGAAAAGGAATATATAAATTGATAATAGTTTAGAAAACCTAATTGCAGAACTATTTCAAAAACTGCAATTCCGAATTACTGATTGAATACTATCATATTTGGTCCTAATAGAGCTTGTATTGTATACTTGTATCATACAGGATCAACAATTACACTTGTATACTTGTTTAGTATTTCACTTATCTTTACTGAAAATCAAGCACAAAATCAGTTGACATATTTTGCAACTTTTAGAAGATAGATCTAAACAACAAATGCAATACGAACAAAGCTTTCATCCCCCAAATCATAAGGGTAAGAGGAATACCAAGCACAAGATCAAGACACTCCAGCAATCTGAATCAGGAATTAACAAATAGAGTACCCGATTCAAAGGGAATAAGAAGCAGATTGAAGAGATTCCAATTCTGTCGGCTGTTAGGGCAAAAAACAGTGAAAAAGCGAGGGATTTTATGGCTAGCTCAATTGAGAAGACGGGAAACACAGGGGAAAGGCGAAGGATAAATTACCGGCAAGCTTCCTTCTCCGGTGATGCGATTCTCCGGTGATTGATAATGTCCGTTTGCGGGTGTTCGTTGATGCTTCGCGCGCCGGTGAGAGGGAGGGGGGGGGGGAACTGGGAAGTCGACCGAGTTTGGGTATATCTGTATATAGCCTACTTGAGGTGTTAGTGTAAGCTTGACATATCTTGTAAATTTGGTACACTAGTACTGGGTGTGGGTAACAATGGCTCGCGGTTTAGTGGAATCGGAGAATCTTCGGTTCCGTAACCGGAAACAATCGGAACCGGCTCGAATCGAAATCGGATAAACCTCCTATATTTTGTTTTGGTTCCGGTTTGACAAAACTCAGAATTGGAGAACCGGAGGTTTACCCGGTTCGGAACTCCTTCGAACCGGATAAATTTTCGGTTCTCCATATATATATACATTTTATTTTTTATTTTTTTGTCAATTTATTTTATAAGTTAATTTTAAATTTAAGTTTCAAAGTATAAATCTTTTAAATTTAAAAAAACGTTCACTTTATCATATTTTAAAAAATAATGTTTTTCATGTTTTTTTTACAAAAATATTGTTTATTCTTTTTTTCAAGTGCGATATTGGTAGCTAAGTGCGATGTTAGTAGTAACGTGTTGGTTGTATTATAGGCTTAATGGTAAACAACTCTTCCACTTGTCTCATTCTCCCAACCACATGGTATTCATACAAATGCTTGCTCATAAGGCATGCGATACAATTGGATTAACAAAGCTGACACATGTCAAAAGGCCTCCGCGCGATACTCTCATAAGCCTACAAAAGGCAGAGAGAAGTGAATGTAATAAATCTTTTCTCTGAAACCTAAAAAAGGCAGGAGAAAGGGTATCGATTCCAGTAGAAAACAATGAAATTATTTAAGATCCACAAAGACACAATTAGTCAACGGGTGAGTGGTGGGAAAAATACATTGAAACATCTCTAAAGTTTCTCTATCTTCCAATTCTATGGTGATTGGAACAAGTTGTTCGATCTAATTGTCATAAACAATACATTGAATCGTCAATTACAAAGTCATCTTACAAAGTCATCTTGAGATATCTTTCTAATATTATCATTCAATTTTCTATTTAATTATTCACTTTTTGTTGAATCGTTAGTGTGTTAGACAGGGAACAATATGACTGTTCTCTGGACAGCGAAATATAGAGATTCAAAGTAACAAGTAAATTCCGAAAACAAATACTTGTATTATTAAGAATTGTATAATCTCACAAATCTTATCTCCACCTATACCCTAGGTTAAAGACTTTGAGTGCAATCAACTCTAAACAACACAAGAACAAAAACTAGATCCTTAGCAAGAACTACCCGTACCTTGCCTTGGACCTTTGATCTCAGTTCACAAGAGTTCCTTCGTATGATCTATGACAATAACTGAGATACCTTTTACTCAAGGCAAATCTCATCTATATATATGGTCTAACAAAGATCCTATTACCAAATATCTAACAATTAAACATATATGGTAACAAAAAACAATTTCGTTACCAAATATTCTTTTAAGCTAATAAACACATGGTTTTCTTGTATAAACATTCCTAAGATATATTATCTTCTTCTTCTTTTCCAAGCAAGCCTCGAAATCTCGTTTCCTTGTATAATTGAGTCTTTCTGGGAACAGCTGGCATCTCTGCGTTCTCGCATTGTTCCACAGATATTGTTTCCTTGTATGGAAGTTTCCTTGTATAGAAACCACACGCTCCAGATTCCAATTCGCTTCTCTTGGAACTGTTCCTTGTTTCCACAATGTTCCATTGTGCTTCTTTGTTTTCTCTTCTGCACTGTTTTTGCATTGTTCCTTTATCCTTTCATAAAACCTCAAACTCATAGGAACAATAATAAACCATAAAACCTAATGGTGTTTATCATCATTAAAACCAGAGGGAACGTCAAGGTTCCAACAATTTTCCCCTTTTTGGTGATGACAAACCCATTCAAAAATTGTTCGATCAAAAACAGAGTAATAAGCAAGACAATATTAATCAACATGTATCTCAGTTTCAATGTATAAGCAAAATTTTATGTCAAATGAACAATTGCAATTCATACCTTCAAGTTGCATCATCATTCCCCCTCAACACTAACATCGTCCAGAAATTCATAAAGAATTAGGAACAATGTAAATTGTTACCTCTCATAACTGAGTTATCGCACAATTTCCACACTTCCCTTTTTTGGCATCATCAAAGGATCAAAAGTAAACAATGGAACAATATAACTAAGGCAACATGCAAAAGCAAAAGACAAGTTCATATATATCAAGCAGGGAATTGATTACAAAAATGCAGAAACAACTTGACAAACAGCCACAAAAAGATCAAAAGGCAAACACATAAACAAGATAACATTTAAAATCGAAGAGAAGAGGGTAAGACGGGCTGGATAAGAGAAGGTGTCCACTCAAGACTCAGAATCCTCCTTCTGGGCCTTGTCCTTGTTCAGAAAATACTCAAGAAGTAGTGAAAGGATGTTCTTGATCTCACGCAATTCAGTCAACATCTGGCTTTGCAGAGAAGCACATTTGGGTTGTGGTGAGGGTGAGGTTTTTATAGAAGGTGAGATATTGGGAAGAAAGGAAATAAAGGAGGGAGGAGGATAGGCTTACCAAAAATCTCGCCATTGACATCTTTGAAAACGGCAACCTGATCTTTTCTCTCTCTACAGGTAACGGTCATTTTCTTCTCGTTTCACACAATCACATTGTTCCTTGCTGCAGAACAATCAAATCACCATTGAATGCAAGCGCCACAGAGAGCAACGATCACTTGCAACTCTCAACGTTCAGCAGGTTGTTCCCTTTCACTGTTCCTTACGCAGTTCCCCCTTAGGCAAAGCCCATACGGATGACTCTGAGTTACTTGAGTGGATGGAAAGGCTAGTTTGGATATTTTAATGGGTTCACACAAAATTGCAAAGATATATCCAAACAAAAATAGAGGTAGGGAACAATGACGATCCAGATAATGATTCCCAGTAAAATGTAGTAAAACAAAGAAGTTCATAGGGAACGTTTACCTGGATCCAAGCTAGGGACAGCAGTGCAACCAATTATCATTTTGGCTTGTAATGAGGGTGCATTTAATCAAATCGGTTGCTTTGGGCTTGAAGGAAGATGTTATCATGTAAATATGAAGCACATATGATCAAGAGTAGAATTTAGCAAGACGTTTTTGATATTATGTAACACAAAGCACATAGCAAGATTAATAAACAAGTCATTTGCAAATAGCAAGCCACATAGAGGATGTTCCTTAGTTTAAGAATGATCGATCTAGCCAATCACTGAGGGAATAGTGGAAGTGGAGTTCCTTAGTTTAAAGAGATCATCCCAAGGAGCATTCATAAATACTCAAAGGGTTTTCTATCCAGTGTTTTGGTGAAGATATCTGCAACTTGTTCCTCTGTCCTGCAATGATCCATTCTAATAAAAAATTTCTCAACATTATCACGAAGAAAATGGTGACGAATATCAATATGCTTAGTACGAGAGTGATGAACATGATTTTTGGAAATGTTGATAGCACTAGTATTATCACACATAATGGGAACGATGTCAAGAGAGACATACCAAAATCCTTCAATTGTTGTTTGAGCCATAATACATAGGCACAACAAGAAGCAGCAGCAACGTACTCAGCTTCTACGGTTGAAAGGGCAACATAATTTTGTTTCTTTGATGCCCAAGAGACAAGACATGGGCCAAGGAACTGTGCCGTTCCTAATGTGCTTTTGTGATCCACCAGGTGACCAGCAAAGTCAGCGTCAGTGAAGCCCACAAGTTCAAACCCACTGTTCCTTAGATACCAAAGACAGAGATTGACGTTCCCTTTCAAGTATCGCAGGATCCTCTTGACCTCAGTTAGGTGTGACTCCTTAGGATTTTCTTGAAATCTAGCACAAAGGCACACACTAAACATAAGGTCTGGCCTACTTGCCGTTAGATAAAGTAAGGAACCAATCATGCCTCTATACATTGTAGCATCTACATCTTGTCCATTAAAGTCTGCATCAAGATGGGTGTTAGGAGAAATAGGGGTATCAACAGGTTTAGCTTTGTCCATACCGTACTTCTTCAATAGTTCCTTGATGTATTTTTGTTGATGTATTCTTGTTTCCTCAGAGGATTGAGAGACTTGTAATCCGAGGAAAAAAAAGAGTTCCCCAATCATACTCATCTCAAATTCACTGTTCATTAGATCTTTGAACTTCTCTACGAGGGCAGGGTTAGTGGAACCAAAAATAATATCATCAACATAGACTTGGACTATGAGAATCTCACATTTGTGTTCCAAGAGGAACAGTGTCTTGTCAATTGCTCCACGTCTGTATCCATTGGAGAGAAGGAACTGTGTCAGCCGATCATACCAAGCTCTGGGAGCTTGTTTGAGTCCATACAGTGCCTTGTCCAGTGCATACACATATTTTGGATGTTCCATGTCTTCAAATCCTGGAGGTTGTTTCACATAAACCTCCTCTTAAAGATAACCATTGAGAAATGTTGTTTTGACATCCATTTGATACAACGTGAATCCTTTAAAAGCAGCATAAGCGATGAGAAGTCGAATGGCTTCAATGCGGGCTACTAGAGCATATGTCTCATCATAGTCGATCCCTTCTTGTTGACTGTAGCCTTGAGCAACCAGTCTTGCCTTGTTCCTTGTCACAGTTCCAGAATCATCGAGCTTGTTTCTGAAAACCCATCGAGTGCCAATAGCATGCTTGTACTTTGGAAGGGGAACAAGTCTCCAGACTTCATTCCTTTCGAATTGATGTAGTTCCTCTTGCATAGCAACTATCCAATCTGGCTCTTTCAGTGCTTCTTTGATGTTCTTTGGTTCTACAAAAGAGATAAAAGCATAGAAGGCACAAAAGTCATAGAGTTGAGACCGAGAACCTATTTGTTCGTATGGTGTGAGGAGAGCATCAACTGGATGATTCTTCTTGGTCCATACATTCTTGGATTCAAGTGGTGGAGGAATAGGAGGAAGAGCAACAGTTGTTGTTGGAGCTGAGGATGAAAATGACGGAACGTCAGCAGCAATGGGGGAGGCTGCCTCAGAGACTGTTCCTTCAACAGCATCAACAGGTGCTTCCTCATTAATTATTGCCGCATCACCACTCTCTTGGTCATCTTGCACGAGTTATGCATCTGAAGTATCTCCACCAGGAGTTCCATTTGGAACAGTGGTAACATCAGCATCGATGATTGGCGTTGGTGTGGGAGCATCATGCACTGGTGTGTGGGGGTGTCATTGTCACCAGTTGTGGTAGCTCCAGGAGAACCGATAGTGCTCCCACCAGCATTAGGGGCACTGTTCCCTGTACGTGGATTACCCTGGTGATTCCCATTATCTCCTTCATCATCGGAATCCTCTCGTTGCATGCGTGGAAAGTGATCATCAAGGACTTGTGAGTTGGAATCATCACTCGCAACTTTGGAGTGTTCATCAAAGACAACATGAATGCTTTCTTCAATCTTATGGGTTCTCTTGTTGTAGACTCTATAAGCTTTGCTTGAATTAGCATATCCCAGAAAGATTCCTTCATCACTCCTTGGATCAAATTTTCCCAAGTTGTCTTTTCCATTGTTGTGGATAAAGCACCTGCAACTGTTAAGAAATGGAACTCAGGAACCTCAGTTTCCATGAGAGTTCCTTTCCTCAATTTCTCTACTTTTGAAGATGACAAATACTTTGATACTAATGTTTTATCTCAAAGATGTGCTTAAAGGAATCACAGGACAATTACTGAAACCATGAAAGCCAAACAAGACAAAGAAACCAAACAAGCAAACCAAAGGAAACTCTGAAGTTGTCTAGGTTGCTGAACCTCGGACAAAAGGTGTTTGACAACGACATGACAGATTCTTCTGAAGTCTTTGACCAACCAATGTGTATTCTGAGTTTGCCTAGGTTGTTGGTACATGATTAAGTTAGCTTGAATTAAGGACCACCACACAACCTAGGATAAGTTTGTTCTGTGGGAACTCAGTAGAAGTGAAGCAAGGAAGCGCTTACAAGGGAACAAGCACAAAGCAAGTCTATTGAAGATGCAAAGACTTGAGAAGAGTGGTGAAGCCACAAAGGAGCTAGAGCATGGAAACCCTCTCACCGACGAAGGGAACTGTAGTAGGTCAGATGTGTCAGCGGAAATCCAGGAGGCACAGAGCAGTTGGCGGAAAGCAAATGTCCCATCATCCTCGGACTGACACAACCGGCTATTGACGACCTATGCTGTTCCCTAGCTCTTTATGGAAGTTGTCTTGCACACATAAACATCTATGACAACCTAGTTGACGGGATTCATGGATCACCGTTAGATTGAGCTTCTAGTTCGGTTCGATGGGAACTGGAAGCAAACCAGCCTTTGGAGTATAAAAGGCGAATGTGCTTCATTGACAACTTTAAGCACTACAACAAGAATCACACTCCATAGCAAACATCAAAGTGTGAAGCTTCAAACAGATCATCAACTCAAACCAAGATCGAGAGGAACCAGTCAAGGAATCTGAGAGTTGTGTGCTAGTTCCTGTGACTGTAAGTGAGTTAGTTCTTAGTGGTTAGGACTGCTTCTGTGATTGATTATACTTGCTGTTAAGTTTACCTAGGATTGTCTAACTGTGTGTAAGACAAAGAAACTGTGTGTTTGTTCCTAGGGTAATCTGTAACCGAAGTGATAAGAAATCAAGAAGTAGACCTTGAAATCCTTTCGAAAGAAAGGTAGTGGTTTTTATCCTAGATTGCTAGTTGGCAATCGAAGGTTTCCACTATAAGGAACTTGTTCCTTTATTTTGATTGTTTATTTCCGATGCGAAGGGAACTGAATATCTGTATTCTTAGTTCCCTTGTTCTTACTCTAACAATCATGATCCTACAATTGGTATCAGAGCAGGAAAAGCTCTAGATCTTTGTTTAAGTTTGCAGATCTAAGATGTCTCAATCAAGCAAGTTTGAGCTCGGAATCTCCACCAACAAACCACATCTCCGAAAGAAGGGAGAAGAAACATGGTGGGCTAAGTGCATAGAAAGCCACATAAAGACCAATGACTACCAATGCTGGAGGATAGTCGAGAATAGAGATGGCTATGTCGATCTCAACCAAAAGGAAGAAGATTGGAAACATGAGCATTATGTCATCATGGAAAAGAACGCCAAAGCTAGACAGTTCATTCTCAATGGACTGGATAGAGAAGATATGGAAAGAGTCATAGGAATCAAGACGGCGAAAGAGATATGGCAAGCACTCAAGGACATGCATGAAGGAAGTGAGGAACTAAAGCAAAGCCGAAAGTTTGCTTTAGAAGGAGAATACCACATATTCAAAATGATGGAAATTAAAATCATCTATGAGTATTACTCTCGCTTCAACAGGATCATTGGAAAGCTAACAGCGACTGGGGTCACCCTTGATGAAGTCTCCAAATCACTGGTGGTCATCAATGGACTTAACTCTAAGTTCACCCTCATCAAAGGAATCATGAATAACACCCCAGGCATCCAATCTCTTCCCTTGACTCAAATCATAGGAAAACTAGAGGTTGAAGAAGGAGAACACACCAAGGTCAATGCTGATAAGAAACTGGAGAAAAGAACTTCCCTCAAAATCTCCAAAGCCTTCACAAGGCATGAGACGGAGCAGGAGAACTCAGACCTAGAAGAAGAGGATGACGAACTTACAGCTCTCTTCACAAAGAACATCAAAAAATTCTTTGTGAAGGGAAAGTTCCAAAAGGGCAGTTCCTCTCACAATGGACCGAGGAGAGATCTCAAAGATATCTCTTGCTATGAGTGCAAAGAAAAGGGGCACTACGCTAAGAGCTGTCCCAACAAAGAAGACTCCAAAGAAGATGAAAGACCTCAAAGGAAGAAGGCTCTTGTGGCCTCATGGGGAGAAGACTCAGATGAGGAACTAGATCTGAGTGGATTCTCTGGAGGAAAATGTCTCATGGCAAAAGGAGATCCAAGCAACTCAGAAGACCTTGAGGTAACTTCTGATGACTTCTTAAAAACTCTAGTTGATTGTGACAAGAAGCAACTTCTAAAAATCATAAAAAATCTAGGGAAGGAAACTAGTGCTCTTCAACAAAAACTTGATGATTGTGAAGATGAGATTGCTTGTTTGACTATTGAGAGCTCTGTGTGGAGTAAGAAACTTGAAGAAACTGAGAAAGATCTCGCTGAAACTCACTCCAAACTCACGGAACTTAGGAATGTGCATGATAGTTCCCTTAAAATTTGCCAATCTTGTAGTGAGTCTAAGATAGAATCTGTTACAGTTCCTATGCATGATAATCTATCTGGACATGATTTGCTTCAATCTATAATTGATAGGTTAGATACTCTCACTGATTCTATAAATGAAAAAATGATCAATCAAACTGTCTTTGTGAAACAACGTCATGGAGTTGGATACATTGACAACAAGATCAATGATGATGCTGAAAATGAAAAGGTTAGACGTGAACTTGTTGAGATGAATGAGAACCTCAGTACTTCTCTTGCGACTTCTCGAGATAGGAATCAGTTCCTATTAGAGAAGATCATGGTTCTTGAGAACAAGGTTGAGGTTGTCAAGCGTCTCAAAGAAAGTTCTAAAAGTCCAGAAAGAGAACCTAAGGGAAAGGAAAAAGTATCTCCTAAGGATAAGTGGTTCACTAATTCCTTTGCTCACAAAAGGTACGTGGACATGGCTCATGGTAAGGTTAGAAATAATGTTGATTTCAATAAAAGAAAAAATGAAAAACCTTTTATGCCAGGAAAGGGAAAATATGGACATGTTGTATACAATCGTCTGTGTTTCTATTGTGGTATGGATGGTCATTACAACACTGAGTGTCCTAAGAAAAGTAACTATGATAATGAGAAAAGTGCATACTACCGTGAAAGGAATCAGTTCCCTTGTCATTCAAAGACTCAAAATGATAAATCACATGCTAATCCCCCCAGTAAAGCCAAGCTTCACTGGGTTCACAAATCTTAGTCTCCCTATATGCAGAAAGAAGAGAGGCAACCTCAACTATGGTACATTGACAGTGGTTGCTCATGCCATATGACCGTAAGAAGAAATCAAATGACCTCTCTTCAACCTCTCCAAGGAGGGAACATCTCTTTTGGAGACAAAAGCAAAGGGAAAATTTGTGGAATAGGAATTGTGAATCTCAATGACCACATTAAGGTAAACAAAGTCCACCTTGTTGATAATCTTGGTTTTGATCTAATTAGTGTGTCACAGCTGTGTGATCAAGGAGACAATGAAGTTAGATTCAAATCAAATGAATGCACTGTCCTTGACTCCTCAGGACAAATCATCTTAAAAGGTAAAAGGTTCAACAATGTGTATGTTGTTGACCCATCCTTCGTTCCCAAGGAGAAACTCTGTCTATCAACTGTGAATGATCAAACGGACTTGTGGCATCAACGCCTTGGTCATGCTAGCACCAAATTGATCCAAAAGCTACACTCAAAGGAGCTAGTCAGGGGCCTCCCAAAGTTAAGTGGCAAATCTGAGGAACCATGCTCAGACTGTGTAAGAGGGAAACAAGCTCGGAGTTCCTTTAAATCCAAAAATATGGTAAGCTCCTCAAGGCCCCTTGAACTCATTCACATGGACCTTTGTGGACCCATGAGAGTTCAAAGCCTAGGAGGAAACAGGTATATCTTTGTTCTCGTCGATGACTTCTCTCGTTTTACTTGGACAATATTCATAAAATCTAAAAGTGAAGTCATTGGACGTTTTAAGGATTTGGTTCCCATGTTAGAAAAATCTCTCGATTGTTCCATCAATTCTATTCGTTCTGACCATGGTACTGAGTTCGAAAATGGAGAATTTCTAACCTTTTGCAGTGAGCATGGCATTGATCACAACTTTTCTGCACCATACACTCCTCAACAAAATGGTGTAGTGGAAAGGAAGAATAGAACCTTAGAAGATATAGCTCAAACTATGCTCATCTAAAGTGGACTCTCTCAATCATTCTGGGCTGAGGCAATCAACACAGCCTGCTACATCATCAATCGAGCTATGCTTCGCCCAATCACAGAGAAGACACCCTATGAACTTCTAAGAGGAAGAGTTCCCAACATTTCACATCTTAGGGTGTTCGGATGCAAATGCTTTGTGCATAACAATGGAAAGGATAATCTTGGCAAATTCGACCCAAGGAGTGATGAAGGGATCTTCATTGGATATGCCTCAAGCAGCAAAGCATACAAGGTCTTCAACAAAAGGACTAAAAAGATAGAAGAAAGTGTTCATGTTGTTTTTAATGAGAAATCACTTGGTAGAAGCATGCAGAACACCACCAGTCCTTTTGAAGATCCATTTCCCAAGACTCCTCAAGAAGATCCAGATGAAGTCATCACACCATCCAGTTCCTACCCAGCTGCACAAATTGTTTCACCAGTTCCTCCACCAGTTCCCATGGACAATCAACAATAATCCATTTCTGGAAACCATGAACATGAAGATAATGCCTGTGGAGACATCAATGATTCATCCTCTCACATATTCTTAAATGGAGAAGGTGATCCCAACATAGAAGTTGAAGCTGAATGTTCAAATCAAAATGCCTCCACATCAAATGCTCTAGCTCCCAATAGAGAAAGAAGAACCATCAAGCCTCCAGTCAGGTTCGAACATCTAACCTTCTTTGCTTTTAATGATTTCTTATCTATTGTGGAACCAAAGAACATAGGTGAAGCACTGAAGGATGTAGACTGGATCCAAGCCATGCAAGAAGAACTTCATCAGTTTGAAAGGAACAAAGTGTGGCATCTAGTTCCCCGCCCCAAGGATAAGCATATCATAGGAACTAGACGGGTCTTCAGAAACAAGCTCGATGATTCAGGAGCTGTAATAAGGAACAAAGCAAGGCTTGTTGCTCAAGGATACAATCAACAAGAAGGAATCGACTATGATGAAACCTATGCTCCGGTGGCAAGGATTGAAGCAATAAGATTATTGATTGCCTTCGCATCACACAAGGGGTTCAAGCTATTCCAAATGGATGTAAAGACTGCCTTCCTCAATGGCATTCTTCAAGAGGAAGTCTATGTCAAGCAACCACCCGGTTTTGAAGACAGTGATCATCCAGACCATGTCTATTTCCTAGACAAAGCATTGTATGGTCTCAAGCAAGCCCCTAGGGCTTGGTATGATCATATCGCCCAGTTCCTACTCTCCAATGGTTACAGGCGTGGAATCATTGACAAGACTCTCTTCATTCTAGAAGAAAAAGGTAACATCTTAGTGGTTAAAATCTATGTTGATGATATCATTTTTGGTTCCACTAACCTGTCCCTTGTATAGAAGTTCAAAGACTTGATGAGCAGTGAATTTGAAATGAGTCTAATAGGGGAACTCACTTTCTTCCTCGGATTGCAAATAACCCAAAAGAAAGATGGCATACAAATTCACCAATAAAAGTATGTCAGGGAACTGTTGAAAAAGTTCAAAATGGAGTCCTGCAAGCCCCTATCAACTCCTATCTCTACAATCGCTCATTTGGACAAAGATCACTCAAGTCCTCTTGTGGAAGAAAAGCTCTATAGAGGTATGATAGGTTCTCTCATGTATCTAACGGCTAGTCGTCCAGACATTGTGTTTGTTGTTTGCTTGTGTGCTAGGTTTCAGTCATGTCCAAGAGAAACACACTTAGCTGTTGTGAAAAAGATATTCCGATATCTCAAGGGAACTGACTCACTCTGCATTTGGTACCCCAAAGAGTGTCCCTTTGAGTTGATAGGTTTCACTGATGCTGATTATGCTGGATACTTGATGGATAGGAAGAGTACTTCTGGAATGGCACAGTTCTTAGGCCCTTGCCTTGTGTCATGGGGCTCAAAGAAACAAATCTCAGTCTCCCTCTCCACCACAGAATCTGAATACATTGCAGCCGCCTCTTGTTGTTCCCAACTCTTATGGCTAAAGCAACAACTCGCGGATTTTGGTATGTCTTATGGTCCCCTCACTATTCTTTGTGATAATACCAATGCTATAAACATTTCTAAGAATCATGTGCATCATACTAGGACCAAGCATATAGATATAAGGCATCACTTCCTTAGAGATCATGTTGAGAAAAAGGGAACATCATTATGGAATTTTGTAGAACTGAAGATCAAATTGCAGATATATTCACCAAAGCTTTGAATAGAGTTCCCTTCGAAAACCTTAGACTAGAACTGAGAATGATTCCTATAAACTAATAGTTCCTTTAGTTTAAAGTTACTCTCCAATTCCCTTGATTGACTAGTTCAGATCCTTTTGCTTATTTGTGTCTTGGAATCATTGTGTTATCTCTTTTGTAATAGACCCTCATATCCATAATGGTTACTCAAAAGGCTTTGATAAATCTTTCTAGTTTTTCTCCTTGAATGTTCCTTTTTCATTGAAATTCAATCATTGTCCAAGTTTCCTTGTTGGCCCAAAAGTCACAATCTGATCATACCTTAACCCGATGATACAAGCCAAAATGATGATTGTGTACTATAACCCTCCCTTGCCTCATTGCATAATCTAGTTCCCTATGATCCATCTTTCAACCCTCTCTGGGAATTAGAATGTGATGTGATAAATGGCCCTCCCTGATTTCTTGTATGGAAACGTACTTTCATGTGTTGTGTCTAAAATCCCTACACTAGAAGTTCCCATATATCCCTCTAGCATAATGAAAAAATCGCCATAAAGGAACTAGGAAAGGCAGAACTCCCAAACGGCTAGTAGAAACTCGCTTCGGAATCTGGTTCCCAGGCAAGAGCACAGATCCTCAGTCCTCATCACGGATGCCATCCTCATGAAATTTTTTTGTCTAGGAAACAAGTTGATCTGCCTAAGTTGGTGTTAGCCCACATGCAATTTTGTCGTCCCATGACTCTCATCCTTTGCCCTTTCCTCAAAAAAAAAAAAAAAAACTTCTCTCCTTGTTCAACCTGTATCCAACAGACCTCAAAGAAACCACCTATAGAAAGTTCCTCACCATGGGAACTGTGAAGAGGCTCAAAACCAAAGACCACCTGGATGCTCCCTCCGATGTAGAAGCGGACTTGCCTAAGGAAAAGGCAAGTTCCCAAGCCACTCCAAGACGGCTACAGGCAAGGATGAGGGAACTGAGGAAAAGAATGATGCTAAAGAAGAAGAGGAAACTACGGAGCGACATGAATGACTTTCCTAGTTTCTAGTGCTGTAACAACACATTGTGCTAGTAGTTCCCTAGGATTCTACCAACCTCTCCTATCCTTTCTTTTGATTGTTTCAAGTTGATTGTGATCTTTGTTTGTCTTTCTTCTATGAATCTGTGAACAATGTGTTGGTTTTAATGATTAATGAACTTTTCCGAGAGTCTTACTAATACATTATTTGTCTTTGCCTTAAGTTTCTATTATGGTGACTTTCATGGGTTTAAAGCAATTGTTTATTTCACATTGATATCCTACACTTGATAAGTTAATTGATCTTTTCGATGATGTCAAAAGGGGGAAAATGTATAGGAACCTTAAACTCTTGGAACTACAGGATTTATAGGAAATCTGAACCCGTTCTCTTTTTGAGGGGGAACTCGAATAACTTAGTTCCTTTTCTTAGGGGGAATTTGCAACTATTGAATGTTCTCTCATTATTTCATAAAGTTGTAAATCTCTTAGCTCAACTGTTCTCTGAATTTCATGTCCTTATTATGTTGTCAGGTTCCTTATATTTGTCATCATCAAAAAGGGAGAAATTGTTAGGAAATGGAACTCAGGAACCTCAGTTCCCATAAGAGTTCCTTTCCTCAGTTTCTCAACTTTTGAAGATGACAAATACTTTGATACTAATGTTTTATCTCAAAGATGTGCTTAAAGGAACCACAGGACAATTACTGAAACCATGAAAGCCAAACAAGACAAAGAAACCAAACAAGCAAACCAAAGGAAACTCTGAAGTTGTCTAGGTTGCTGAACCTCGGACAAAAGGTGTTTGACAACGACATGACAGATTCTTTTAAAGTCTTTGACCAACCAATGTGTATTCTGAATTTGCCTAGGTTGTTGGTACATGATTAAGTCAGCTTGAATTAAGGACCACCACACAACCTAGGATAAGCTTGTTCTGTGGGAACTCAGTAGAAGTGAAGCAAGGAAGCGCTCACAAGGGAACAAGCACAAAGCAAGTCTATTGAAGATGCAAAGACTTGAGAAGAGTGGCGAAGCCACAAAGGAGCTAGAGCATGGAAACCGTCTCATCGACGAAGGGAACTGTAGTAGGTGAGATGTGTCAGCGGAAATCCAGGAGGCGCAGAGCAGTTGGTGGAAAGCAAATGTCCCATCATCCTCGGACTGACACAACCGGCTATTGACGACCCATGTTGTTCCCTAGCTCTTTATGGAAGTTGTCTTGCACACATAAACATCTATGACAACCTAGTTGACGGGATTCATGGATCACCATTAGATTGAGCTTCTAGTTCGGTTCGATGGGAACTGGAAGCAAACCAGCCTTTGGAGTATAAAAGGCGAGTGTGCTTCATTAACAACTTTAAGCACTACAACAAGAATCACACTCCATAGCAAACATCAAAGTGTGAAGCTTCAAACAGATCGTCAACTCAAACTAAGATCGAGAGGAACCAGTCAAGGAATCTGAGAGTTGTGTGCTAGTTCCTGTGACTGTAAGTGAGTTAGTTCCTTAGTGGTTAGGACTGCTTCTGTGATTGATTATACTTGTTGTTAAGTTTACCTAGGATTGTCTAACTGTTTGTAAGACAAAGAAACTGTGTGTTTGTTCCTAGGGTAATCTGTAACCGAAGTGATAAGAAATCAAGAAGTAGACCTTGAAATTCTTTCGAAAGAAAGGTAGTGGTTTTTATCCTA
This sequence comes from Rheum nobile, assembly GCA_027886185.1. Lineage (NCBI taxonomy): Eukaryota > Viridiplantae > Streptophyta > Magnoliopsida > Caryophyllales > Polygonaceae > Rheum > Rheum nobile. The sequence continues at coordinate 4,644,688 of WOAB01000648.1, forward strand.
GATTGCTAGTTGGCAATCGAAGGTTTCCACTATAAGAAACTTGTTCATTTATTTTGATTGTTTATTTTCGCTGCGAAGGGAACTGAATATCTGTATTCTTAGTTCCATTGTTCTTACTCTAACAATCACGATCCTACAGCAACCAAAGGCACGCAAGTGGGAAACATTGGGCTTGCGTTCCCCGATTAGTTCATAAGCAGTTTTATTTAACAATGGTCTAAGCATGGCACGATTAAGGATATAGCATGAAGTGTTGATCGCCTCAGCCCAGAATATTCGAGGAAGGTTGCTTGCTATGAGCATTGTTCTAGCCATGTCCTCCAATGTTCTGTTCTTCCTCTCGACCACTCCATTTTGCTGTAGTGTCCTAGGAGCTGAGAAGTTATGAGAAACCCCATGATCCCTGCAGTAACCAAGGAACATGGAATTCTCAAACTCCGTTCCATGGTCAGATCGATGGAGCTGAGCTGTTGTCCCAGATTAGTTTCCACACCTTTGATGAAAGCTTCAAAAGACTCGAATACCTGTTCCTTGGAAGAGAGAAAGATTGTCCATGTAAATCTAGAGTAATCATCTACAATAACAAACACATACCTGTTCCCAGCATGACTTCTTATCCTCATGGGACCACAGAGATCCATATGGATCAGTTCTAGAGGACGAGAAGTGGTAACATCCGGTTTGCTCTTGAAAGAGGAACGTGTTTGCTTCCCTCTTACACAGGCTTCACAGACTCCATGGAACTCAGGCTTTACATTTGGAAGCCCTCTAACCAGTTCCTTCTTGTGAAGTTTGTGAATGAGTTGTAAATTTGCATGTCCAAGCCTTCTGTGCCACAGTTCCGTCTCTTCAGCTAGAGACGCAAAACACAGTTCCCTTGAAGGCTTGAATGTTGTGTCCATAGTGTATACATCGTTGAATCAGACAACCTTTAATATGATCTCCTTGGTTTTTCTATTCCTTACGTAGCACTCTTTGGATGTGAACACAGTTTCGTTGTCTCCTTGATCACAAAATTGAGCTACACTTAACAAATGAAAACCAAGTTGATGAACCAGACTAACCTCTTTTATTTTGATGCTTGAGTTCAAGGTGGCTTCTCCTCTTCCCACTATCTCTCTGCAGCGTTTATCTCCAAGGGAAACGGTTCCCCTAGAGTGTTGTTGAAGTGAGATAAGGTGATCTTTATTTCCTGTCATGTGGCATGAGCATGCGCTATCAATGAACCACATGTTGTTCCCCCTCACTTCCTCCTGCATTAAGAGAGTTAGTGTTTAGCGACCCAGGCAAGCTTGACTTTACCTAGTCGTTTAGAGACAAAGTGATATTCTCTAGGTTTAACATTGCACATTTCAGGAGATGCGTCATAATCATTTAAATCAACATTGTTACTTCTACTGTTCCTTCGCTGAGTGTGCTCTTCAGTGAACCTTTGTTTCTTAGCACAGTTTTTCACAACATGGCCGTTGTTCCCACAATGCCAGCAAATCTTATAATAGTCTCCCAAGGTGTACTTTCGGTTTGGGACATGCATCCTACGTTGCTTGGCTCTAATTGGGTCAGGTGTACTAGGCAAATTTCCTTGGGATTGGATAAGATACATCTTATGGGTAGGTTGACCTTGGTACCATGATTGATCTTCACTCAATCCACACTCCAGAGTTTTCACACGCTCTTCTAGGTATAAGTTCCTATCCCTAGTACTCTGAAGTTTCCTATCCTTCATCTCTCTAAGATTAGGTATGGTTAACTCATGTTCTTCACTTTCTTGTTTTTCTCCGTTGTACCCCAGACCATACTTGGGTGCAACAAAGCGAATTTCTTCTTCCTTAAGCTTTTGCTCAACTAAGATGGAGTGAATTTTATCAATCTGAGCTTTCATCTGAGACAGTTCCCTAACATTGCTAAAGGAACTTGGGTCATTGTGAGTAACATCACTTCTAACGCAAGGAACATCAGAGGAACTATCAATTTTAGATAAAGATTCATTCAATTCAATACATTTATCCTCAGCATCACTTAAATCGTTTTGGGTTTTAAGATTCTCATTATACATGCTTTTGATGAGGGAGATCAAGGATTTTTTATCAAAATTGATAAGAGATTCAAAGAAGGTTTCAGCATCTACCTTTTGTTCTTCACTTGATGACTTCAGAGTCATTGCGCACATTCTGTTGTTCCCCCATGACTCAAGCTCGTCATCATCAGAGTTGGCACAATCATCTCCCCAGACAGCAACGAAAGCCTTCTTTTTATCGTTCCCAAAATTTTCACCATTGTTGTCTGAGTTGTTCCCTTTAGGGCACTTATTGGCATAGTGACCCTTATCCTTGCAGTTGAAGCAACTAACATCCTTGATGTCTCGTTTCTCACCATTGTTCCCATCATTTCTGAATGATCGACCCTTGCGATAGAGAGTTCGCATGGCTTTGGTGAGAAGAGCAGTTTTTGGATCAACGCCATCCAGGTTGTCATCTTTGTTGTTTTCTATCATCTCGAAAGCTTTTTCAACCATCAAGGCAATGCCTTTAGGTTTGACATATTTGTCTTCTTCATCATACTTTTTAATTTTCCCAAATACTTCATGAAGTGTGAGTTTGAGAGTATTAGGATTCTCCTTGAGAATTGCTTTGATCATCTTATGCCTTGGAGGAAGTCCATCAATAATGATGAAAATTTTCTCCTTGGGAAGAATTTCCTTTTCATCGACATCGTGAGCAGTAAGTCTAGTGGTGATTTCCTCAAATCTGGATTGATACGAGGAAACAGTCTCACCATCGATCATGGCGAAGTTATAGAAGTCTGTCTTTGCTTGGAAACGATCAAGCTCTCTAAGATCAGAACTTCCCATGTACATCTGTTCCAAGGCTGCCCACATATCCTTTGCAGTTGCACAAGAGTGTAACTTGGATGCATCTTCAATGCTGATAGCGTTGTTGATAAACATACGAGCCTTAGAATTTTTCTCCATGATTCTGAAATCATCTGGGATCCAAGGTTTTAATCCTTTGATTACATCTTCAGTAACTTTTTCTTCACCAACCTCAATGACCCTCCAGCATTGGTAGTCATTACTCTTCAGCCAGTCTGTGAAGAGGTCCTTCCAGTGTTGGAACTTTCCACCGATAGGCAGGAACGGTGGTTTGTTGTTCCCAAGCCCAACTTCATGAGTGGAAGACATTGTTATCTGTGAATCTGAAAAGAACACACAATCTATAGCAAACCTGCTCTGATACCAATTGTTGAATCGTTAGTGTGTTAGACATGGAACAATATGACTGTTCCCTGGGCAGCGGAATATAGAGATTCAAAGTAACAAGTAAATTCCGAAAACAAATACTTGTATTATTAAGAATTGTACAATCTCACAAGTCTTATCTCCACCTATACCCTAAGTTAAAGACTTTGAGTGCAATCAACTCTAAACAACACAAGAACAAAAACTAGATCCTTAGCAAGAACTACCCGTACCTTGCCTTGGACCTTTGATCCCAGTTCACAAGAGTTCCTTCGTATGCTCGATGACAATAGCTGAGATACCTTTTACTCAAGGCAAATCTCATCTATATATATGGTCTAACAAAGATCCTATTACCAAATATCTAACAATTAAACATATATGGTAACAAAAAACAATTTCGTTACCAAATATTCTTTTCAGCTAATAAACATATGGTTTCCTTGTATAAACATTCCTAAGATATATTATCTTCTTATTCTTTTCCAAGCAAGCCTCGAAATCTCGTTTCCTTGTATAATTGAGTCTTTCTGGGAACAACTAGCATCTCTGCGTTCTCGCATTGTTCCACAGATATTGTTTCCCTGTATGGAAGTTTCCTTGTATAGAAACCACGCGCTCCAGATTCGAATTCGCTTCTCTTGGAACTGTTCCTTGTTTCCACAACGTTCCATTATGCTTCTTTGTTTTCTCTTCTGCACTGTTTTTGCATTGTTCCTTTATCATTTCATAAAACCTGAAACTCATAGGAACAACAATAAACCATAAAATCTAATGGTGTTTATCATCATCAAAACCAGAGGGAACGTCAAGGTTCCAACACTTTTGATTTTAGTTTCCTTTTAATTCATTAATTTCCAAGTATAGGCTTTGATTTCAACATATTGTCTTTGTATGAAATCATATTCATCTTTGTCAATTATTATTATTAGAGAATTCTTTTATTATTATATTTATGTTTTAGCTTCATTTATATTGTTAGTAATTAGATATATTTCTCATTGATTTTAAATATTTTTATTGTGAAATCAATATGTTTTCAATAATTAAAAAAAGAAAATTTTGGTTAACTCCCAAATAATTAAAGTAATTCATGTTGGTGCCATATTTTTTATTTTTTCACTTGGTAACCCTGTGATTTAGGAAAAAAAAATTAGTGCCCAAAACTTATAAAATCCTCAACTCTCTTACTATTTATTTGCATTTGACCACCCTTTATTTTACGTTCTTGCATATAAACACCCTTTATCCCAACTTTTATTAAAAAGTCATAATAATCATCAACATCAACTTCGATTTTAATCTATTTTATTTTGATCTTCTAATAAATTATATAAGCTACCAAATAAATATAATGTCACAGATTATGTTGGGAGAAAAATTAACAGGTTATTTTATTTATATAATAAATTTCTAATAGTTTTAATTAATTAGTTATATTAATATATTTTGTAAATTTTAAATTGAGGTTTATCATGTTTTTGGGAACCGATAAGTTACACGAAATTATGTTCGGTGGTTGTCAACGGTCTACAATTAATTTGGGTTTTTGTTTTTATATTTCATATACTTTTTAATGGAAAATATAATATAAAGTGAAACCTCTCAGTAATTGTGATATTTTCTTTAAATTGAACATAATGAGTGGCTATTATACAAGAATCAGAAAAGAAGGGGTGATCAAGTGTAAATAAAAATAACAAAGTTAATGAGTTATACGACTTTTGGACACAAACCGGAAGTTTCCAAAACTACAGGGTTATCAATCAGAAGGAAAATGGCGTGTGACATCAACTGGAATTACCCTTTTCAATGTAAAATTTACTAATTATTTGTGGAGTTTTAGAATAACTCTATGGATAGACTTTTAAAACTCTATAGTAAATATATAAATCCATAAAATAAAAATAAATTATACAAAAATAATAGGTCATTGCTAAATAGAGTCCATTCTATTTTTCTAAATAGAACTCTCTCTACACATATATAAGAAATTTGTTCCAAAATTACATTTCTACCACCCTCATTTTCTTCCTCACTTTCATTTCTCATCTCCCACCTATCTTCCTTTCTTCCATTTTCCATCTCACAAGCCATCAAAAATCAACCCTTTCTTCCTCACTTAGCCACTAAATTGCCATCAATTTGGATCAAGGAGGTGCCACACTTAAGAATCAACCAACCATCTCCAAGAAAATATAAGTTTATCAACTAATTTTGTAAATTCGTAGTTAGGGTTTAAACAAATTTTCAAGATTGAATTTTGGGTATTATTGACCTAATTTGTCTTATAAATTCGAAGTTTTAAGTCTATAGATGAGTAAAATATGTAATGGATATGATTTAGGAAGATTTCAGGTTGATTTCTTGTTGCTAGTTGATTTCAGGTTGATATCTTGAAATGAACGAACAACTGCGTCTTCTGATGAAGAAGACGACGTCCCACCATCACGGATGAAACATGTTCATCCGTGATGGATGAACGCGGTTCCTCCGTGAGTTGACCACGGAGGAACTGCATCCATCCGTGAGTTGACCACATAGGAACGCAATTCGTCCGTCGTTAATTCACGGACGGATGCATTTTCTCCGTGGTCAATTCACGGTCGTAAAGTGAACGCTATGAAAAAATATAGGGTGAGCGTTAAATAGAAACCATGAAATAATATTACCTTAAGCTTTTTTCCCTTCATCTCATCTAAATATCTCATCTGAAAATGTAATTTCACTCGTCCTTACAAAAACTAACCCATCTCCTCCAAATCTCAGTCTCTCATCTCGACTCATCCTCTTCCTCATGTCTTGGTTGAGTCTTGTTGCTGCTTCTTCTAGCTCCAGGCGAACCGACGCCGGCGACAGTGCTGTTGTTGCTTCTTCCCGACGACGGTGTTGTTGTTACTTCTTCCCAGATGTATTATATTTATTGTAAGTAAAATTAGTTTTAGCAAAACGGGATTTAAGCCACATTGAATTTCAGCCACGCGGGATTTTTATTTCCCAGGATTTTAGCCCCTTGGAGTAAAATCTTGGCTCCGCGCCCACCTCAATACATATATTTTTCTCGAAACTCATGGATTTCTAAACTTCCCTCTTTCCTTAATCTTCTACAAAATACAACTATCTGCAAAGCAAAACACTGAAATGGCAGAAAATGGAAATGCTCCAATAGGTTGCTACTCAATCAAGCATTTTTTATATCATGTGCCAATAGGTTATAATTATCGCAAACCTTATAGTAGTTTTTATGAAATACTCCATATATGGAGTTCACTCTTAGTTATGATACTCAAGCAACCATCAAAATTAACATCCGAAAACCCTTAGCCATTGCTTTACACTATGAATGAGCACGGGGAAACTTAACGATGGTATCTTTGGCCATCATATTACAAAAGTATAGATACCTTGTTGGCATAGATATTCCAGTTGATTAGAAGTTAAGAAATCACTGTAGGAACAATGTGTGCTGAATAAGGGAACAATGTATGTTGAGCCGACGGTTCCTTGCAAGTCTTGATCTTCTCTTAATATAGACTTCGGCTTCAATAGGTAACGACAAATGAACGTTGTATCTCAGATAAGATTTGAATCGTGAGAACATTTTTCGAAATCAGAATTTTGCCCCTTACTAAAGCCTTAGGGAATCCATAAAATCTGAAGTGAGATAAGATAAACCCTTTAGTTCCCATCAAGGCTTCTGATGGGAACTAAACTATGTTCATGCATTAGTGGAGTATGACTTTAACTCAGATAGACAAATCATGTGTTCAATCTGGTCTCCCAACACTATCACCGAAATGCCTTTATATTGGCTTTCGGGCGGTTACAAGGAACGATTACGGTAGTTATAGGCGGTTACTAGCGGTTACCAACCGTTTCAACTGCCACAACCGTTTCCAATAATATCCAACTACTTCTATCAATTATCAACTGATTTTAAGGTAGTTATTTCGACGGTTATCAAGGCGGTTACAACACAATAATCACGTGTTGAAACATTAACCATGCCTTAGGGAACTTGACGTTCCCACCTAGGTAATGACCACTCGTTCAACCTTAACACCGATTGTCTTAAAGACACAAATAACCTCTCTAATACACTGCTCTCTTATGGGTAACGTCACATGTCCTTAATGTTTCCCTCTAAATCTCAAGTATGCTTACACGAGTGTGTACTCCATACCCCCAAACCCGTGATATATCTAGGTGAGATCTTATTGTGTTGTATGAATCTCGATCACACTAAATGGCATTGTTCACTATATGGGAACAGTCTCTTGATGACAGTAAAATCACCAACTATCCTCCCTCATTTTAGTGTAATACTTGATTCATAAAATAAGCAAGTCTTCATCCCAAACTCATGCATAAACACAAATATCGAAATGATTGAATTTGAGTCTTAGCGTAGTTACACATTTCAAACACCGGGGAATCATGGTGTCCTAACGATTGAACCAATCAACCTCTTTGGATGCATGAAGATAACACACATGAATTACTATACAATTCCATAGTCTAACTTGACTCTCTTAATGGCCTTGAGTCCTTAACCATTCGTGAGCGTTTTTGAAGTCAACCCAAACTTCATGAAGCGGTCAAACTTCATGCCCATATAGGAAGATCCTTTTAAGGAACGCGTCCTCAATCGTGCACCTACAATCTGCACTTTTTCAAAAGAACTATTAAGAAATTGCTTTCAACCTCTATACTTATAGGAACAGAGCACATACCTGGGGACTGTTCCTTTGTGCTCTCAGTTTCTAGGTGTATGTTTTCCATATTGAATTCGTTCCCAACATTAATTAGAAAGGAACTGGGCATCCCACCGCTAGAAAGCTTATATGGGTCTTAATCCCATCCCCTTAGCCGACTTGGAAACCAAGTCCCTAGCCAACCCCTTCGTCAAATGATCAACCAAGTTTTGTTGTGATCTAACAAAATCCACCGAAATCACCCCATGCGTAATGAACTCTCGTATCGCACTATGCCTCACACCCAAATGGCTTGTTCTCAAGATGACACAGATATATATGTTTCATGCCTTCACAATATTTCTAATTCTTCCATCCATTTGTGTTGCACACTTTGCAATGCTCTCATCAAGGAGTTGTCTTTGAACACGAATAAACTTTTTTATAGAAAAGTGAAGGGGCAAATGTAGTCATGTTTGATCTCAGAATGTGCTCCTCATGTTTGCACTATCTACGTTGTTTCCAAGGGGAAGTTGGAGTCTCTTCGCCAATTAGGCGAAGCAAATGTGAACATTCTAGAAGATACTACTATTTCTTGATACATCTGTAAGATATAGCTCAAGTACTCTAAGTGAAGTTACATTCTCATATTTCATTTATATGTGCCTCTCTCTTATTGTGATTCCCTTTAATTGAACTTTTAGTACTTGTGTAAGATCGCACGTGTTAGAAATCAAAGGGAACTGAGAGTTCAGTTCCTTAGCATCGGAATATGTAATAACACATAATCAAGACCAGTTCCTTAGAGTGAGAACCTTTGATAACCAACTAGTTATCCAGGATAAAACCCACTACCTCTCTTTCAAGAGGATTTGAAAGTCTACTTCTTTTATTAATGCTTCGATTACAATCAACTAAGATAGAACACACAGATTAAAGACTTAAGACACACTTAAGACTCTCTAACTAGTTCGACCTAATCAAGCACACAACAAGCAAGTGGATTATACAGTTCTTCTCACAAGAACAAGCTCTGTTTTCTTCTCCGTAAGCAATGAGTGAATTACGTTTTTGGTGAGAGAGTTTTGATTACTCTATTTATGCAACTTAACCGTGTAGAATCAGAATCTACAGCTGGTTGATTTGCACAAATAAAATATTCAAAAAGAAATCGAAAAGATAACATTTGTTACCAAATATAATCTTCCACGATTTTACACATTTTGTTTCCATAAAAGATATACATAGAATCTCCTAAACAATATAGAAATGGGATAATCTTTATCTTCTCTCTCTAAGTAAAGATCTACCCTAAACAGATCGCCTCCGCTCTTCATATCTTGTTTTAAGCTATCGCGGCATCATCATTCTTCAGTTCTTGTGCCGGTTCCCAAATCTGGCATCTTGGTCTCTGTCTTGTATTTCCGATTCCTGAGTTCCATGTTTATCTACACATATGGAAATATTAATAGCAAAGTATTTGTCATCGTCAAAACTAGGAAAATTGAGGAAGGGAACTTGGAAGGGAACTAGAGTTCCCAAAAGTTCACTTCCTAACAATTTCCCCCTTTTTGATAGTTCCTAGGTGCGAAAGTCTGTTTCTTGGATTGATTATTGATTGTGTTAAGTTATCTAGGATTGTCTAACTGTGTGTAAGGCAAAGGAACTGTGTGTTCATTCCTAGGATAAGCTGTAACCAAAAGAGATAAGAAATCAAGAAGTAGACTTTGAAATCTTTTCGAAAGAAATGTAGTGGTTTTTATCCTGGATTGCTAGTTGGCAATCAAAGGTTTCCACTATAAGGAACTTGTCTTTTGCTTGATTGTTTATTTCCGCTGCGAAAGGAACTGAGAATCGTTATTCTGAGTTCCTTAAGTTTTTATCTAACAATCACGATCCTACAATTGGTATCAGAGCAGGAAACGCTCTAGATCTTTGTTAAGTTTGCAGATCATGTCTCAACCAAGCAAGTTTGAGCTCGGAATCTCCACCAACAAGCCACATCTCTGAAAGAAAGGAGAAGAAACATGGTGGGAAAAGTGCATGGAAAGCCACATCAAGACCAACGACTATCAATGCTGGAGGATAGTCGAAAATAGAGATGGCCACGTCGATCTTACCATGAAGGAAGAAGATTGGAAACCAGAACACTATGTCATCATGGAGAAGAATGCCAAGGCCAGGCAGTTCATCTTCAATGGATTGGACAGAGAAGACATGGACAAGGTCATAGGCATCAAGACGGCGAAGGAAATGTGGAAAGTTGTCAAGGAGATGCATGAAGGAAGTGAGGAACTAAAGCAAAGCAGAAAGTTTGCTTTGGAAGGAGAATACCACACCTTCAAAATGATGGAAACTGAGACCATCTCAGAGTACTACTCCCACTTCAACAGATTGATTGGAAAGTTGACAGCGGCGGGAGTCGATCTTGATGAAGTCTCCAAGTCCCTAGTGGTCATCAATGGACTCAACTCCAAATTCACCCTTCTGAAGGGAATCATGAAGAACACTCCAGGCATCCAATCCCTTCCCTTGACACAAATCATAGGGAAACTGGAGGTTGAAGAAGGAGAGCACACCAAAGCCAATACCGACAAGAAACTGGAGAAAGGAATTGCCCTCAAGATCTCCAAAGCCTTCTCTAGGCTCGAGATGGAGGAAGAGAACTCAGATCTTGAAGAAGAAGAGGACGAACTAACAGCCCTCTTCACAAAGAACATCAAAAAATTCTTTGTGAAGGGAAGGTTCCAAAAGGGCAGTTCCTCTCACAATGGACCAAGAAGAGATCTCAAGGAAGTTTCCTGTTACGAGTGCAAGGAGAAGGGACACTACGCTAAGAACTGTCCCAACAAAGAAGAGTCCAAGGAAGAGGAAAGACCTCAAAGAAAGAAGGCTCTCGTATCCTCATGGGGAGAAGACTCAGATGATGAACTGGATCTCAGTAGCTTCTATGGAGGAAAATGTCTCATGGCAAAAGGAGACTCAAGCGACTCAGAAGACCTTGAGGTAACTTCTGACGATCTCTTAAAATCCCTAGTTGATTGTGATAAGAAACAACTTCTTAAGATCATAAAGAAACTAAGAAAGGAAACCAGTTCCCTTCAACAGAAACTAGATGATTGTGAAGATGAAATTGCTTGCTTGACTGTTGAGAATTCTGTTTGGAGTAAGAAACTTGATGAAACTGAGAAAGACCTAGCTGAAACTCACTCCAAACTCATTGATATTAGGAATGTGCATGCTAGTCACCTTAAAACTTGCAAATCTTGTGATGAAACTAGCATAGATTCTGTCAAAGTTCCCTTGCATGCTAACTTACCTGGAAATGACATGCTTCAATCCATAATTGATAGATTGGACATTCTCACTGATTCTATTAATGAAAAAACGATAAATCAAACTGTTTTTGTGAGACAACGTCATGGAATAGGATATGTCAACAACAAAGGGAACAATGATGCTGAAAATGAAAAGGCTAGGCGATAACTTGTTGAGATGAATGAGAACCTCAGTACTGCTCTTGCCACTTCTCGTGATAGGAATCAATTCCTATCAGAGAAGATCATGGTTCTTGAGAACAAGGCTGAGGTTGCCAAACGTCTCAATGAAGGTTCTCAAAGTCCTAAGAAGGAACCTAAGGGAAAAGAAAAGATGGTTCTTGAAAACCAATGGTTCACCAATTCCTTTTCTCACAAAAGATATATTGACATGGCCCATAGCAAGGTTAGAAACAATGTTGATTTTAACAAAAGGAAAACTGAAAAACCTTTTAGGCCAGGAAAAGGAAAATATGGACATGTTGTTTACAATCGTTTGTGTACCTATTGTGGTAAGAATGGTCATTACAACACTGATTGTGCTAAGAAAAGGAACTTTGAAAAGGAGAAAAGTCCTCATTACCATGAAAGGAACCAGTTCCCTGGTTATTCACAGACTCGGAATGCTAATCCCCCCAGTAAAGCCAAGCTTCGCTGGGTTCAGAAATCTTAGTTCCCTTGTGTGCAGAAAGAAGAGAGGCAACCCCAACTATGGTACATTGACAGTGGTTGCTCATGCCATATGACCGGAAGAAGAAATCAAATGACCTCTCTTCAACTTCTCCAAGGAGGGAACATATCCTTTGGAGACAAAAGCAAAGGGAAAATCTGTGGAATAGGAACTGTGAAACTCAACGATCACATTCAGGTAAACAAAGTTCACCTTGTTGATAATCTTGGTTTTGACCTAATAAGTGTGTCACAGCTGTGTGATCAAGGAGACAATGAAGTTAGATTCAGATCAAACGAATGTTCAGTCGTTGACTCCTCGGAACAAATCATCCTAAAAGGGAAAAGATTCAACAATGTCTACATAATTGATCCATCCTTTGTTCCCAAGGAGAAACTGTGTCTCTCAACCGTGAATGACCAAGCTGAGTTGTGGCACCAACGCCTCGGTCATGCTAGCCCTAAGCTGATTCAAAAGCTACACTCAAAGGAACTAGTCAGAGGATTGCCAAAGTTGAGTGGCACATCTAAGGAACCATGCTCTGACTGTGTAAAAGGAAAACAGGCTCGTAGTTCCTTCAAATCCAAAAACATGGTAAGCACCTCAAGGCCTCTTGAGCTCATCCACATGGATCTTTGTGGACCCATGAGAGTTCAAAGCCTAGGAGGGAACATGTATATTTTTGTTATTATCGATGACTTCTCTCGCTTTACTTGGACCATTTTCATTAAATCTAAAAGTGAAGTCATTGATCGCTTTAAAGACATGGTTCCCTTGTTAGAAAAATCCCTTGATTGTTCACTTAATGCTATTCGGTCTGACCATGGTACCGAATTCGAAAATGGAGAATTTCTAACCTTTTGCAGTGAGCATGGCATTGATCACAACTTCTCTGCACCATACACTCCTCAACAGAATGGAGTAGTGGAGAGAAAGAATAGGACCTTGGAAGACATGGCTCGAACTATGTTGATCTCAAGTGGACTCTCCCAATCCTTTTGGGCTGAGGCGATCAACACAGCATGCTACATCATCAATAGAGCCATGCTTCGCCCTATCACAGAGAAGACACCCTATGAACTCCTAAGAGGAAGAGTTCCCAACATTTCTCATCTAAGGGTGTTCGGATGCAAGTGCTTTGTGCACAACAATGGGAAGGACAATCTTGGTAAGTTCGACCCAAGAAGTGATGAAGGAATCTTCATTGGATATGCCTCAGGCAGCAAGGCATACAAGGTCCTCAACAAAAGGACCAAAAAGGTAGAAGAAAGTGTTCATGTTATCTTTAATGAAAAATCACTTGGAAAGATTGTGCAGAACACCACCAGTTCCTTCGAAGACCCATTTCCCAAGTTATATCAAGAAGATCCAAATAAAGATGTCACTCCACCCAGTTCCTGTCCTGCTGCTCGGAACCCTCCAATGGCTCCTCCACCAGTTCCCATGGATAATGAACAACAATCCATTTCTGGGAACCATGAGCATGACGACAACATCTGTGGAGACCTCAATGATTCATCTTCTCACATGCTCTTCAATGGAGAAGGTGACCCCAACTAGGAAGCTGAATGCTCAACTCAGAATGTCTCCACATTAAATACTTTGGCTTCCAACAGAGAAAGAAGAGTCGTCAAGCCTCCAGTCAGGAACGAACACCTAACTTTCTTTGCCTTTAATGCCTTTTTGTCTATTGTGGAACCAAAGAACATAGGTGAGGCACTGAAGGATGCGGACTGGATCCAAGCCATGCAAGAAGAGCTTCATCAATTTGAAAGGAACAAAGTCTGGCATCTGGTTCCTCGCCCCAAGGATAAGCACATCATAGGAACCAGATGGGTTTTCAGAAACAAGCTAGATGATACAGGAGCTGTGATAAGGAACAAAGCAAGACTTGTGGCTCAAGGATACAATCAACAAGAAGGAATTGACTATGATGAAACCTATGCTCCAGTGGCAAGGATCGAAGCAATAAGGTTGTTGATTGCCTTCGCATCTCACAAAGGGTTCAAGTTGTTCCAAATGGATGTGAAGACAGCCTTCCTCAATGGAATTCTTCAAGAAGAAGTCTATGTCAATCAACCTCCTGGTTTCGAAGACGACGATCATCCAGATCATGTCTACTTCCTAGACAAGGCATTGTATGGCCTCAAGCAAGCTCCCAGAGCATGGTATGATCGTCTTGCCCAGTTCCTAATTTCAAACGGCTACAGGCGTGGAATTATTGATAAGACCCTCTTCATCCTAGAAGAAGAAGGTAACATCTTAGTGGTTCAAATCTATGTTGATGATATCATTTTTGGTTCCACTAACCTGTCCCTTGTAGACAAGTTCAAAGACTTGATGAGCAGTGAATTTGAAATGAGTCTAATTGGGGAACTCACTTTCTTCCTCGGATTACAAATCACTCAAAAGGAAGATGGCATTCAAATCCATCAACATAAGTATGTCAGGGAACTACTGAAGAAGTTCAAATTGGATTCATGCAAGCCTCTCTCCACTCCCATATCCACCATTGCCCATCTGGATAAGGACCATTCGAGTCCTCTAGTGGAGGAGAAGCTCTATAGAGGTATGATAGGCTCACTCATGTACCTAACCGCTAGTCGACCAGACATTGTCTTTGTTGTTGGCTTGTGTGCTAGGTTCCAATCTTGTCCAAGAGAAACCCACTTGGCCGCTGTGAAGAGAATACTTCGATACCTCAAAGGAACTGACGATCTCTGCATTTGGTACCCCAAAGAATGTCCCTTTGAGCTCATGGGTTTCACTGATGCTGATTATGCCGGATACTTGGTGGATAGGAAGAGCACTTCGGGAATGGCACAGTTCCTAGGCCCTTGCCTTGTGTCATGGGGATCAAAGAAACAAGTTTCAGTCTCTCTCTCCACCACAGAATCCGAGTACATTGCGGCTGCCTCTTGTTGTTCCCAACTTCTCTGGCTAAAGCAACAACTCGCGGACTTTGGTATGTCTTATGGCCCTCTCACTATTCTTTGTGATAACACTAGTGCCATAAACATTTCTAAGAATCATGTGCATCATACTAGGACCAAACATATTGACATTAGACATCATTTTCTTAGAGATCATGTTGAGAAGGGAAACATCATTATGAAATTTTGTAGAACTGAAGATCAAATTGCAGATATATTCACCAAGGCATTGAATAGAGTTCCTTTCGAGAACCTCTGATTGGAACTAGGAATGATTCCTATTACTCAGTAGTGACCTTAGTTCTGAGAATTCTTTCCAGTTCCCCTGATTTACTAGTTTAAGATATTTAACTTGTTGAGTCTTGATGTCCTTGTGTTATATCTTTTGCCACAAACCCTTCTTGTCATAATGGTTTCTTAAAAGGGCTTAGATAAATTTTTCTGGTTCGTTTCCTTTTGGTCCTCATTACTTTTTCAACTCCTCATTGTTCAAATTTTTTTGATGGCCCAAAAGTCACAATCTGATCATATTTCTAACCCAACATTACAAGCCGAGATGATGATTGTGTACTAAGACCTACCCTTGCCTCATTGCTCAATTTAATTCTCTATGATCCATCTCTAAACCCTCTCTGAGAATTATTGTGCAATGCGATAAATGGCCTACCCTGATTCCTTGTATGGGAACGTACTATTTTTGGTTCCTTTGTTTTAACCCACACCAAAGGTTCCCATACATTCCTCTAGCTCGCTAAAAATGTCGCCAGAAAGGAACCAGAACGTAGCGTCTCTCCAACGGCTCATTTGGCTCTCCCAGACGCTATTTATGGCATATTGGCAGGGATAAGGCATGTCTCATCAGTGGCAGACCTCCCTCTTCTCTGAATGGGTCAAATTTTGAATTTAAGTTAGCCATTCCGAAAAGCTGCAACTTTCTTCAATGCTTCGGATTTGCCTTGATCTTCTCAATGGCTGGATTTGCTTCAACGGTCACCTCAGCTCTTGGCCATCCCAGATCTTAAACGCCCTTAAAGAGGTGCTCAGTTGCTCCGAGTTGATCACACAAGCTCTCCATCTCTCTGATCTTCTACCTCTCTTTCTCTTCACACAGAAATCCTCTTAGTTCCTCTCAAATGGCCAACCATAACCCAATCGTTGTTATGGATGAAGAGGAGGCTGCTTTTCTTCAAGCATTTTGCGAAAAGAAGGCTAAAGCCTCCTCCTCCAAGCCTGTTTCTGCCTCCACTTCTCCAAAATCCCTCCCCAAAGAAAACCCCGTGGCGAAACCTATAGAGAAACCAGAAGAGAAGCTTGAGAAACCACCAAAGGATAAGGAAAAGGTGGAAGAGGAACCAACCATGCCCAAAGAAGAGGAGCAAGCCATCACTTTGGCTTCAGAATCAGTCACAAAATCAATTTCTGAAGGCGGGTCGCATGATTCCTCTCCGGATAAATCCCTTCAAGAGATCCTTAGCCCCGAGCCTTCCCCGATCAACCTCAAATCCAAAACTTCCAACCCAGGCCCCTCTGTCGCCACAAGAATGCAACAGAGGAAGAGAAGCTCCCAAGCCATTGTTCCCTATGAAACCAAATCCACAAAAAAGGCCAAAACCACCACCCTCTCTGCCTCCTCTTCCTTCTCCAAAAGAAAGATCCTAAAACCTCTCATTATCGGCAGAGAATTCTGGACCCAGGAGTTAGAAGAAGAGGATGAGGAACTCTATGGAGAAGCTTTGGATGAGTTCCACTCTCTGTTGCAGTTCCAAGGGTGGGACGAGATACTGTGCGAGCCTTTCTCTGCTTCCGACGAGGTTGTCCGGATGTTTTACCAATCTATGGAGTTTGTACCCCAGAAGGAGAACTCTCCTTGTCACGACGCCATTCTTATCTGGAAGGGAACCAGCTATCCCTTGTCTGCCAACTTGATCGCGTCTGCTCTAAGGATCAAGCCAAGGTCTGGGTTTGGCATTCTGCCTCAGAAGAAGGGATGGCCTAAAGGAAAAGGGTTCAAGTCCAAAGGAGCAATAGTGAAGAAAATTTATGATGGCGCATCCCCCTCATCTTTGGAGACGAATGATCTCTCCATCGCAAACCGGCTACTGCATTTCTGGATCACTCACAACTTGGTTCCCAGGCAAGAGCACAGGAACGAAGTCCTCATCACCGACGCCGTCTACATGGACAAGGTGCTCTCCGGTGTTCAGTTGGATCTTCCCCGTATTGTGCTGGCTCACATGCAATTCTGTGCATCCCATGACTCCCATGCTTTACCCTTCCCTCACATCATCAAGAAGCTACTCTCCAACCTCAATCAGTACCCAGAAGACTCACCCGAGACTGCCTACAGCAAATGTCTTACCATGAACACAGTTCGGAAGCTGAAATCTAAGAAACAACAACCCAACCCTGCTGAAACAGAAGAAATCCCGCCTAAGGAAAAGGCGAGTTCCCAGGGCCGTTCTAGTTCCCACCCTCAGCAACCCCCCTCTTCAGACTCCTCTGCGATCCTCCTTGCGTTAGATCGTATTGAAAAAGCTATCTTGGAAGGCTCGACTGCCAACACGGTCGCCATCCATGATCAAGTAAGAGAGTTGGGGCGTATCAGTTCTGCTATCGAGAGTCTGGTGGAAGTTCTGCAGAAGGATTGGCAAGGTGCAATCAGTGCTCATCAGGCCGTGGGCCAAAATGTAGGAACCGACGACAAGTATGCAGAAGAGGAGGCCGCTACTATGCCATAGGAACGCTTGTTCTAGGTTCCCAGTGCTGCAACGCCACAGCGAGCTAGTAGTTTCCCTTAGGATCCTACTCCCCTCTTTTATCCCTTTTGTTGTCTTTCCTAAGATTGCTTTTGTTGTCTTCCTTGCTATTTGCTGTTTGTGTTGTCAGTTGTCAGTTGTTATGTTGTGGCATAAGTGTTTTGAACAATGATCAATGAAGCTTTAATGACTATATTTGGAATCGTTCCAATGATCAATTTGTCTTTGCCTTAACGTTCTCATTATGATTTTTTTTTGGCTTGATGCAATTGCATATTCACTTGGATATCATGTTCTTAACTTGTACTTAATCTTTTCGATGATGTCAAAAGGGGGAAGAAAAGGATAGGAACCTTGAACTTTGGAGACTACTGAATTAATAGAAACTCTGAACTAGTTCTATTTCTAAGGGGGAATTTGAAATAAACTTGTTCACTTGCTTAGGGGGAATTTGCAACCATTGAATGTTCTATCACTAATCTGTAATGTTGTAAATCCCGTTATCTCAATATGGTCTCATAAGATTCAAAGTCCTATTATGTTGTCAGGTTCCTTGTATTTGTCATCATCAAAAAGGGGGAAATTGTTAGGAAACGGAACTCTGGAACTTAGGTTCTCCTGAGAGTTCCGTTCCTCAGTTTCTCTACTTTTGAAGATGATAAATATTATGATACTAATGTTTTATCTCAAAGATGTGTTTTAAGGAACCACATGAAATTACCTAAGGCAGGAAAGCCAAACAGAACAAGGAAACCAAAGAAACAAGACAGCTGAAGGAATCCAGAGGAACCCAGGTGTGCCCAGAAATGGAGCTTGCGACATTGCGATTCCCGAGAAATCTGGGAACATACAACCTCGGACAAAAGGTGTCGAAAATGACTTGTCCGAAGCTTCCAAAAGTCTGCCAAGGTCCAAGAGCTAAAGAACAAGATGCCTAGAGAACCTCTACCTCGGACAGAGACGATAAAAGCGACAGCACATGAAGACGTCGATGTCCAACAGACGGTTCCCAAGCGGCCAGCTTACTCAACCTCGGACGAAAGCGTTTTGACAACGACACCACAAGGCTCGTCTGAGGTAGTTGACCAACCAAGAGAGATTCTGAGCTGCCTAGGTTGTTTGCACATGCCAAGAACAACGTGGATCAAGGAGAACCACTAATCCTAGGGCAAGCTCAATCCGTGGGAACCAAGAGAGGATCGAGTTGCTAAGAATCCTCTATAAAAGGAAGACTAACCCAAAGGTTATCTTTAAGCACAAAAACAAGAACTCACACTCATTAGCAAATATCTAGTGTGAACCTCCAAACAAAGATCATCAAAGCAAACCGAGATCAAGAGGAACCAGTCAAGGAAGAAGAGCTGAGTGCTAAGTTCCTGTGACTGTAAGTGATAGTTCCTAGGTGCGAAAGTCTGTTTCTTGGATTGATTATTGATTGTATTAAGTTATCTAGGATTGTCTAACTGTGTGTAAGGCAAAGGAACTGTGTGTTCGTTCCTAGGATAAGCTGTAACCAAAAGAGATAAGAAATCAAGAAGTAGACTTTGAAATCCTTTCGAAAGAAAGGTAGTGGTTTTTATCCTGGATTGCTAGTTGGCAATCAAAGGTTTCCACTATAAGGAACTTGTCTTTTGCTTGATTGTTTATTTCCGCTGCGAAAGGAACTGAGAATCGTTATTCTGAGTTCCTTAAGTTTTTATCTAACAATCATGATCCTACACCTTTAACTTCCAGAATGAAGAGGGTTTTGTCGATCACACCACGTCGATAACCATTGGCTGTTAGGAACTGGGCAAGACGATCATACCAAGCGCAAGGGGCTTGCTTTAGACCATAGAGGGCCTTGTCCAAAAAATAGACGTGGTTAGGGTGATCATCATCTTCGAATCCTGGAGGTTGCTTGACGTATACTTCCTCTTGAAGAATTCCATTCAGAAATACAGTCTTCACGTCCATTTGGTATAACTTGAACCCTTTGTGAGAGGCATAAGCTATGAGTAGTCATATAGCCTCTAGTCTTGCCACATGGGCAAAGGTTTCATCATAGTCAATTCCTTCTTGTTGATTATAACCTTGAGCAACCAAGCGAGCCTTGTTTCTCGAAATAGCACCTGAATCATCCAATTTGGTACGAAATACCCACCGAGTTCCTATGATGTGTCTGTTTTGAGGACGAGGAACGAGTCTCCAAACTTTATTCCTTTTGAACTGGTGAAGTTCCTCTTACATGGCTATAATCCAGTCAACATCCTTCAGAACCTCCATGATGTTCTTTGGTTCTATAAGAGACAGAAAGGCATTGAAAGCACAATAGGACATATCCTCAAATTCATACCTGACTGGATGCTTGGTAGTTCTTTTGTCTCTGTTAGGAATAATCAGATCAGTTCCTGGAGCATCAACATATGTGGGTGCAATAGCGGAGGAAGAGGTTGTATTAGGATCAACTACCGGAGCAGGCTCAGTTGTCGGAGTAAGAGCATCTTCATTCGTTGATGGGTTGGAGAGAACTAGGGTGCTATCTGAAGATGTTGCCGCTTTGGGTGCAATCACAGTTGAGGGAACTGTGGGTGTGTGGTAACCAGACAAGTTGGGATAAGAATTATGCTTGGAGGGAACTTCATCATCAGAGTCTTCATTTGGCCGTTGAAACGGATCTTCCGAGGGAACTGAGGGATCCTACACAGACTTTGAAGGCAATTTTTCATTAAAAATAACATGAATACTTTCCTCTACCTTTTTAGTCCGTTTGTTGAAAACCTTGTATGCTTTTCTACTTGAAGCATATCCGATGAAGATTCCTTCATCACTCTGTGGATTAAACTTCCCTAGATTGTCTTTCCCATTGTTGTGAACAAAACACTTGCAGGCTTGCAGCCAAAGACTCTTAGATGAGCAATGTTGGGAACTCTGCCTCTTAGTAGCTCATAGGAAGTCTTCTCTAGCATGGGGCGTAGCATAGCCCGATTTAAGATGTAGCACGCTGCATTGACCGCTTCTGCACAGAAGGATTGAGAGAGTCCGCTCGAGATTAACATGGTTCGAGCCATATCTTCCAAAGTCATGTTCTTTCTCTCAACAACTCCGTTTTGCTATGGAGTGTAGGGAGCCGAGAAATTATGATCAACTCCATGTTCCCTGCAAAAAGTTAGAAAATCTCCATTCTCGAACTCAGTTCCATGATCGGAACGAATAGCACAAAGAGATACATTCAAGGATTTTTCAAGTAAGGGAACTAACTCGCTGAACCTATCAAAGACTTCACTTTTAGATTTTATAAATAATGTCCAAGTGAATCTAGAGTAATCATCAACAAGTACCAGAATATACCCGTTTCCACCAATTCTTTAAACTCGCATAGGACCACAAAGATCCATGTGTATGAGTTCCAGAGGTTTAGAGGAACTTACCAATGTTTTGGACTTGAAGGAACTACGAACCTGTTTCCCTTGAACACAGTCAAAACATATTTCTGACTTTTCAGCGTTGATTTTGGGAAGGCCACGAACAAGTTCCTTTTGATGTAGCTTATGGATGAGCTTGATGCTTGCATGACCAAGTCGCTAATGCCATAGATTCGTCTGATCTTCAATTGACAAAATACATAGTTTCTCTTTGGGAACGAACTTTGGATCAATAACGTAGACATTATTGAACCTTTTGCCTTTTAAGATCACAGTTCCCCTACTGTCTTCCATAGTACATTCTTTAGAAGTAAAGCAAACCTCATTTCCTCCTTGATCACACAGCTGTGACACACTAATTAGATCAAAACCTAAATTTTCAACAAGGTTAACGTTACTTACCTTGATGTGATCAGTAAGATTCACATTTCCAGTTCCACAGATTGCTCCCTTTCTTTTGTCTCCAAAGGAAATAGTACTTCCTCGGTGTTTCTGAAGTGATAACATTTTTCTTCTGTTTCCGGTCATATGGCACGAGCAACCACTGTCTATGTACTATTTGTCATGTTATCACACTTTAACCTGCACAAGGGAACTCAAACTTTTTGAACCCATCTAAGCTTAGCTTTTCTGGGTGAATTAGATTGATAGCTTTTCTGTGGGTTAGGAATAGGCGCAGAGTAATAAGGATCATTCAAATCAACAATAGTATGCATATTTTTTTTTTGTTCATTTTCTGGTTCCTTTTCTTAGCATTTTCTTCCATTTGTCTTTTCTTGTGGATGCACTCATGAATGTAATGACCATTTTTACCATAATGCCAACAAACACAATTGTAAACAACATGACCATACTTACCATGACCAGGTCTGAATGGTCTTTCAGGTCACGGATTTCCCTTCTGACGCGGAGTTACAATTTTCGTCCGAAATCTTTAGTTTACTTTATTCCCTTTTATTTATTTCCTTTTAGTTCGTTTGTTTTATTTTTAGAAGATTGTTATCGTTATCTTTTAGAAATTAGGTTTTGCTAAGTCTTTATATTCTGCCTTTAGAACATTAGATAGAGAGTTTGTTTTTCTCCTTCTTCCTCTTTTCCCTTTTCTTTGTTTTTATCTTTGTTTTGTTTTTGGCTAGACAATTGAAGCCTTGGTTTGAATTTGATTGTGAGATTATTCCTTTACTCTATCCTTGAATGTTATTGATTCTCTTGCTCTTTCTCCCATTGAGTTTTATTGATTTCTCTAGCCTGATCAACTAGTAGTTATTGGTATTATTCATACTGTAGGATTAGGGTTTTGAATTCTATTGGTTTATCTAGTTCACCATTCTGTTGTGATTAGTATTATTAGTATTGGTTTCCCTAGCTTAACAAACTAGTTGAGATTGGTATTATCTATAGTACTGGTTCCCCTAATCTGGTCAACTTATTGAGATTAATATTGTGCATCCCTAATTCAGAGTAGCAACCACGATTTACAGGAACTAGTTGTTGATAGGCGTTGTCGTGACACCTAAACAAAGTAATCCTTAAAAACCTAAACTAGTAGAATAGGCAAGCAAGGGTCGAATCCCACAGGAAGGAGTTGTCTTTCTCTACGTAAATTTGCATACAAAAGTAACAAAGGGGGGTTTTGGTTGGTTGTTTGTAAACAAGTAAACAAAGGAAACAAAGGCAAAGGTTTGTAATCAAATTGGGAAAAACACTTAGCCAAACAAATATCCACCATTCATTCGATTGATTGGTCCTAGATTATCTCTATTCCTTCCTTTGATTATTCTTGTCCCTATTCTGAAATAGTTACCAGTCCAGGTAACCCTAACTATCGAACGCACAAGAAACCATCAAGATTTAGAACAATAGCAGCAAGACGCATAGGAATTAACCAGGATACATGCAACACCGATTTTTCACAGCATTTAACACATAATCAATTCTCTTTCATAATAAACTAGTCCTACCCGTCCTAGAATATCATGGATGCTACAAAAGATAAGGAATCTCAACCCGAAATTTCCAAACCCTAGCAATAGACAATTACTAATATCAACTAGGTGATCAATCTAGTCAAATCAATAAGAATCAATAGGAATAAGCTCAAGAGAAAAGATATAATCCAAAGGAATAGGAAATAGAGTTATAACCTCACAATCATGAATCAAATGAAGGCTTCAATTGTCGGACTAAGCAAAGGGTGCTTAGTTCTTCATAGTCTTGAAATAAAAACTCAAAGGGAAAAGAATGATGAATAATAAACTAAAACTGAATAATAAACTCTATGAATGGAGGCTGTTGGAACTAGGTTTAAATAAACTAAACCTAAAACCAAAGATCACAAACATAATCTAAAAGGAAATAAAATAATCCTACCGGAATAAAGAAATAAAATAAAATAAGAAAATAAAATAAAGTAAAACTTCGGAACTCCTCGGACGCGTTGATGACACAGATTTCCGCGATCGCGGAAAATACAATTCTCCACTAGCTGCTCTCGACTTTTCAGCGACCAAGGCTTCTGGACTTCCGCGATCGCGGAACTTAGGATTTCTTCACTTCGCCTCCGTCTCTTTGTCGTGACCGCGGCCATGGCCTCTGCGACCGCGGTTTTGCTCCTGTAGAACCACTTGGTTCTACTTCTTCGTCTTCTTGGTTAGTTTCCTTCTCTCTTCAACAAATCTTCATTTAAGCTTCTCCAAACCACCATATCTGCACATCTACTCCTCAACTCCGATCTCCACAATAACGCTCTAAACATCTCCAAATGGTACCAAAAACACCGATAACAACTCCTAGTTAAACCCTACAAAGTAGCGCTGATCAAATTCCTCCATGCTTAAACCTTGCTCGTCCTCGAGTAAGCTAATATAAACCTACTCCTCCAATCAAATCCCCAGGGTCTCAGGAAGCATAGCAAAACTCTCTCCACTAAGAATTGTACCTAAACATGAATCTCCAAGGCACCAACATAATACGCATAACACAACACACAACCAAGCTTAAAGGAAAGCAGAGTACTTCCCCCAAGCTTAACCCGAACACCATAAAGTGAATAAAAATCTAATCCTAGCCTCCATCTATCTTCTTATGCCTCCTAGAATGACCTACCCGAATCCTCCTTATATCACCTCTTCTTATGTCACCACGCCAGGAAAAATGAGGAATCCTAATAATCACTCTTCTTCTTTTCACTCATTTTGCCAAGGCGTCCTTTCGGGTTTTCACCAAGCCACTCATTTCATTTTTCAATATATGGGCTCACATAAACTCACATCACTCTTGACCAATTATTACCCCAGCCTAATGTTGGTCCAAGTGTTAGGAAACGGAACTCAGGAACCTCAGTTCCTATGAGAGTTCCTTTCCTCCTATCTCAAAGATGTGTTTAGAGGAACCACATGACAATTACTGAAACTATGGAAGCCAAACAAGATAAAGAAACCAAGCAGGCAAGCCAAAAGTAACCCAGGTGTGCCCAGAAATACAACATGTGACTTTGTGTTTCCCGAGAAATATGGGAACACCAAACCTCGGACAAAAGGAGGTGAAAGCGACTTGAGAGAAGCTTCCAAAAGCCTGCCACCATCCAAGAGCAAGACTCCAAGATGCCTAGAACAATGAACCTCAGACAAAGGCACTGAAAGCGACAGCTCATAGAGATGTCGCTGTCTAGAAGACAGTTCCCAAGTGCCCAGATTGTTGAACCTCAGAAGAAGGAAGTTGGAGAATGACTTGGCTGAAGTAGTTGACTAACCTAGAAGGATTCTGAGCTGCCTAGGTTGTTTGCATATGTCAAAGACAATGTGGACCAAGGAGAACCACACATCCTAGGGCAAGCTCGATCTGTGGGAACCAAGAGAAGTTTAAGCTGCGAAGAATCCTCTATAAAAGGAAGACTAACTCAAGGGTTATCTTCAAGCACTGAAATACAAATCACACTCAATAGCAAACATCAAAGTGTGAACCTTCGAACAAGATTATCAAAGCAAACCGAGATCAAGAGGAACCAGTCAAGGAATCGAAGAGCTAAGTGCTAAGTTCCTGTGACTGTAAGTGAGATAGTTCCTAGGTGCTAAGGTCTGTTTCTTGGATTGATTATTGATTGTGTTAAGTTATCTAGGATTGCCTAACTGTGTGTAAGGCAAAGAAACTGTGTGTTTGTTCCTAGGATAAGCTGTAACCAAAAGAGATAAGAAATCAAGAAGTAGACCTTGAAATCTTTTCGAAAGAAAGGTAGTGGTTTTTATCCTGAATTGCTAGTTGGCAATCAAAGGTTTTGTTCCTAGGATAAGCTGTAACCAAAAGAGATAAGAAATCAAGAAGTAGACCTTGAAATCCTTTCGAAAGAAAGGTAGTGGTTTTTATCCTGGATTGCTAGTTGGCAATCAAAGGTTTCCACTATAAGGAACTTGTTCATCTAGTTGATTGTTTATTTCCGCTGCGAAGGGAACTGTAAATTGTGTTCTTAGTTCCCTGATTATTAATCTAACAATCACGATCCTACAATTGGTATCAGAGCGGGAAAAGCTCTAGATCTTTGTTAAGTTTGCAGATCATGTCTCAACCAAGCAAGTTTGAGCTCGGAATCTCCACCAACAAGCCACATCTCTGAAAGAAAGGAGAAGAAACATGGTGGGAAAAGTGCATGGAAAGCCACATCAAGACCAACGACTACCAATGCTGGAGAATAGTCGAAAATGGAGATGGCTATGTCGATCTTACCATGAAGGAAGAAGATTGGAAACCAGAACACTATGTCATCATGGAGAAGAATGCCAAGGCCAGGCAGTTCATCCTCAATGGATTGGACAGAGAAGACATAGACAAGGTCATAGGCATCAAGACGGCGAATGAGATGTGGAAAGCTCTCAAGGAGATGCATGAAGGAAGTGATGAACTAAAGCAAAGTAGAAAGTTTGCTTTGGAAGGAGAATACCACACCTTCAAAATGATGGAAACTGAGACCATCTCAGAATACTACTCCCGCTTCAACAGATTGATTGGAAAGCTAACAGCGGCGGGAGTCGACCTTGATGAAGTTTTCAAGTCCCTGGTGATCATCAATGGACTCAACTCCAAGTTCACCCTTCTCAAGGAAATCATGAAGAACACTTCAGGCATCCAATCTCTTCCCTTGACTCAAGTCATAGGGAAACTGGAGGTTGAAGAAGGAGAGCACACCAAAGCCAATGCCGACAAGAAACTGGAGAAATGAATTGCCCTCAAGATCTCCAAAGCCTTCTCTAGGCTCGAGATGAAGCAAGAGAACTCAGACCTGGAAGAAGAGGAGTACGAATTAACAGCCCTCTTCTCAAAGAACATCAAAAAATTCTTTGTGAATGGAAGGTTCCAAAAGGGCAATTCCTCCCACAGTGGACCAAGAAGAGATCTCAAGGAAGTCTCTTGTTATGAGTGCAAAGAAAAGGGACACTACGCTAAGAATTGTCCCAACAAGGAAGACTCCAAGGAAGAATAAAGACATCAGAGAAAGAAGGCTCTCATAGCCTCATGGGGAGAAGACTCATATGAGGAACTGGATCTGAGTGGCTTCTCTAGAGGAAGATGTCTCATGGCAAAAGGAGATTCAAGCGACTCAGAAGAACTTGAGGTAACTTCTGACGATCTCCTAAAAACTCTAGTTGATTGTGACAAGAAACAACTTCTTAAGATCATAAAGAAAGTAGGAAAGGAAACCAGTTCCCTTCAATAAAAACTTGATGATTGTGAAGATAAAATTGCTTTCTTGACTGTTGAGAATTCTGTTTGGAGTAAGAAACTTGATGAAACTGAGAAAGACCTAGCTGAAACTCACTCCAAACTCATTGATATTAGAAATGTGCATGATAGTCACCTTAAAATCTGCAAATCTTGTGATGAAACTAGCATAGATTCTGTCAAAGTTCCCATGTATGATAACTTACCTAGAAATGACATGCTTCAATTCATAATTGATAGATTGGACATTCTCACTGACTCTATTAATGAAAAAACGATAAATCAAACTATTTTTGTGAGACAACGTCATGGAATAGGATATGTTAATAACAAAGGGAACAATGATGCTGAAGATGAAAAGGCTAGGCGAGAACTTGTTGAGATGAATGAAAACCTCATTACTGCTCTTGCCACTTCTCGAGATAGGAATCAATTCCTATCAGAGAAGATCATGGTCTTTGAGAACAAGGCTGAGGTTGCCAAACGTCTCAATGAAAGTTCTCAAAGTCCTAAAAGGGAACCTAAGGGAAAAGAAAGGATGGTTCCTGAAAACCAATGGTTCACTAATTCCTTTGCTCACAAAAGATATGTTGATATGGCTCATAGTAAGGTTAGAAACAATGTTGACTTCAACAAAAGGAAAACTAAAAAACCTTTCAGGCCAGGAAAAGGAAAGTATGGACATATTATTTACAATCGCTTGTGTACCTAATGTGGTAAGAATGGTTATTACAACACTGATTGTCCTAAGAAAAGGAACTTTGAAAAAGAGAAAAGTGCTTATTACCATGAAAGGAACCAGTTCCCTGGTTATTCACAGACTCGCAATGCTAATCCCCCCAGTAAAGCCAAGCTTCGTTGGGTTCAGAAATCTTAGTTCCCTTATGTGCAGAAAGAAGAGAGGCAACCTCAACTATGGTACATCGACAGTGGTTG
Source organism: Rheum nobile (assembly GCA_027886185.1). Classification (NCBI taxonomy): domain Eukaryota; kingdom Viridiplantae; phylum Streptophyta; class Magnoliopsida; order Caryophyllales; family Polygonaceae; genus Rheum; species Rheum nobile. The sequence continues at coordinate 4,672,348 of WOAB01000648.1, forward strand.
CTCATGCCATATGACCGGAAGAAGAAATGAAATGACCTCTCTTCAACCTCTCCAAGGAGGGAACATATCCTTTGGAGACAAAAGCAAAGGGAAAATATGTGGAATAGGAACTGTGAGACTCAACGATCACATTCAGGTAAACAAAGTTCACCTCGTTGATAATCTTGGTTTTGATCTAATCAGTGTGTCACAGCTGTGCGATCAAGGAGACAATGAAGTTAGATTTAAGTCAAGTGAATGCACCGTCCTAGACTCCTCGGGACAAATCATCCTAAAAGGCAAAAGATTCAACAATGTGTATGTTGTTGACCCATCATTTGTTCCCAAGGAGAAACTCTGCCTCTCAACAGTAAATGATCAAACTGAGTTGTGGCATCAACGTCTTGGTCACGTCAGCACCAAATTGATCCACAAGCTACACTCAAAGGAACTAGTTCGAGGCCTTCCAAAGATAAGTGGTACATCTTTGGAACCATGCTCAGACTGCATAAAAGGGAAACAAGCAAGAAGTTCCTTCAAATCCAAGAATATGGTAAGCTCCTCTAGGCCCCTTGAACTCATCCACATGGACCTTTATGGACCTATGAGAGTTCAAAGCCTAGGAGGAAACAGGTATATCTTTGTCCATGTCGATGATTTCTCTCGTTTCACTTGGACTATCTTCATAAAATCTAAGAGTGAAGTCATTGATCGCTTTAAAGATCTGGTTCCTTTGTTAGAAAAATCTCTCGATTGCTCACTCAATTCTATTCGGTCTGACCATGGTACCGAATTCGAAAATGGAGAATTTCTAACCTTTTGCAGTGAACATGGAATTGATCACAACTTCTCTGCACCATACACTCCTCAACAGAATGGAGTAGTAGAAAGGAAGAATAGAACCTTGGAAGACATGGCTCGGACTATGCTCATATCAAGTGGACTCTCTCAATCATTCTGGGCTGAGGCGATCAACACAGCTTGCTACATCATCAATCGAGCCATGCTTCGCCCAATTACAGAGAAGACACCCTATGAACTCCTAAGAGGAAGAGTTCTCAACATCTCACATCTAAGGGTGTTCGGATGCAAGTGCTTTGTGCCCAACAATGGGAAGGACAATCTTGGCAAATTCGACCCAAGAAGTGATGAAGGAATCTTCATTGGACATGCCTCAGGCAGCAAGGCATACAAAGTCTTCAACAAAAGGACTAAAAAGGTAGAAGAAAGTGTTCATGTTATTTTTAATGAAAAATCACTTGGAAGAATTGTGCAGAACACTACCACTCCCTTTGAAGACCCGTTTCCCAAGTCATCTCAAGAAGATCCAGATGAAGATGTCACTCCACCAAACTCCTGCCCTGCCGCACAGAATCCTCCACTGGCTCCTCCACCAGTTCCCATGGATAATGAACAACAATCCATCTCTGGGAACCATGAACATGATGACAACATCTGTGGAGACTTCAATGATTCTTCCTCTCACATGATTTTAAATGGAGAAGGTGATCCCAACCAGGAAGCTGAATGCTCAACTCATAATGTCTCTACATCAAATGCTCTAGCTCCCAACAGAGAAAGAAGAATCATCAAGCCTCCAGTCAGGTTCGAACATCTCACCTTCTTTGCCTTCAATGCCTTTCTATCTATTGTGGAACCAAAGAACATAGGTGAGGCACTAAAGGATACAGACTGGATCCAAGCTATGCAAGAAGAGCTCCATCAGTTTGAAAGGAACAAAGTGTGGCATCTAGTTCCCCGCCCCAAGGATAAGCACATCATAGGAACTAGATGGGTTTTCAGAAACAAGCTAGATGATACAGGAGCGGTGATAAGGAACAAAGCAAGACTTGTTGTTCAAGGATACAATCAACAAGAAGGCATTGACTATGATGAAACATATGCTCCAGTGGCAAGGATTGAAGCAATAAGGTTATTGATTGCTTTCGCATCACACAAAGGGTTCAAGTTATTCCAAATGGATGTAAAGACGGCCTTCCTAAATGGAATTCTTCAAGAAGAAGTCTGTGTCAAGCAACCACCTGGTTTTGAAGACGATGATCATCCAGACCATGTCTACTTCTTAGACAAAGCACTGTACGTCCTCAAGCAAGCTCCCAGAGCTTGGTATGATCGACTTGCCCAGTTCCTACTCTCAAATGGCTACAGGCGTGGAGTTATTGACAAAACTCTCTTCATCCTAGAAGAAAAAGGTAACATCTTAGTGGTTCAAATTTATGTAGATGATATTATTTTTTGTTCCACTGACCTATCCCTTGTAGACAAGTTCAAAGACTTGATGAGCAGTGAATTCGAAATGAGCTTAATTGGGGAACTCACCTTCTTCCTCGGATTACAAATCACTCAAAAGGAAAATGATATTCAAATTCACCAACAGAAGTATGTTAGGGAACTACTAAAGAAGTTCAAAATGGATTCAAGCAAACCTCTCTCCACTCCCATCTCTACCATTGCTCATTTGGACAAGAACCACTCAAGTCCTCTAGTGGAAGAGAAAGGTATGATAGGCTCACTCATGTACCTAACCGCTAGTCGCCCAGACATTATTTTTGCTGTTGGCTTGTGTGCCAGGTTCCAATCTTGTCCAAGAGAGACCCACTTGGCTGCTGTGAAGAGAATACTCCGATATCTCAAGGGAAATGATTCACTTTGTATTTGGTACCCCAAAGAATGTCCCTTTGAGCTGATGGGTTTCAATGATGCGGATTATGCTGGATACTTGGTGGATAGGAAGAGCACATCTGGAATGACACAGTTACTAGGCCCTTGCCTCGTGTCATGGGGCTCAAAAAAACAAGTCTCAGTCTCTCTCTCCACCACAGAATCCGAGTACATCGCTGCTGCCTCCTGCTGTTCCCAACTCCTCTGGCTAAAGCAACAACTCGCGGATTTCGATATGTCTTATGGTCCTCTCACTATTCTTTGTGATAACACCAGTGCTATAAACATTTCAAAGAATCTTGTACATCACACTAGGACCATGCATATAGATATAAGACATCATTTTCTTAGAGATCATGTTGAGAAAGGAAACATCATTATGAAATTTTATAGAACTGAAGATTAGGTTACAGATATATTCACCAAAGCTTTGAATAGAGCTCCTTTTGAGAACCTTAGATTGGAACTAGGAATGATTCCTATAACCTAGTAGTGACCTTAGCGTAAAGGCTCCTTTCAGTTCCCTTGATTAACTAGTATAAGATCCTCTACTTGTTAAGTCTTGGTATCTCTGTGTTATATATTTTGCTACAAACCCTCTTTTCCATAATGGTTTCTTAAAAAGGCTTTGACAAAATTTTCTAGTTCTTCTCCTTGGTTGTTCATCTCTTATTAAAATTCAATCATTGTCCAAGTTTCTTTGTTGGCCCAAAAGTCACAATCTGATCATCTTTCTAACCCAACAATACAAGCCGAAATGATGATTGTGTACTATGACCCTCCCTTGCCTCATTACACAATCTATTTCCCTATGATCCTCTTCTTAACCCTCTCTGTGAATTATTGTGCATTGCGATAAATGGCCTCCTTGATTCCTTGTATGGGAACATACTTTTCGGTTCCATGTTTTTAAACCCACATCAAAGTTCCCATATATCCCTCTAGCACACTGAAAATATTGCCAGAAAGGAACTAGGATGGGCTACCCCTTAAACGGCTAGTAAGAGAATTGCTCCTCCCAAGACAGTATTTATGGCAAATCTCACAGCGTCAGAGACGTCTTCTCAGCCTTGAACAATTGCCATTTTTTAGCATCTAATCTTTGAATTTGTGACTGTTGCAAAGGCGCAAAAGCTTCAAGAAAATTAGCCGTTTCAACTCTTCAGAGTTCCCAGAAATATCTCCAATGGCTTGATTCTCAACGGCTCCAAAATTGCTCAAGGGTTATTTAAGGTTTCCTGTTTGATTGAGCCGAGCACTCTGTTCTCTCACGCCTTCTCTCAATCTCATGTTCACCTGTCTCTCTCAAAACACAAAGCTCCTCAAATGGCCAAGAAAAACCTCAATCTTAACCTTGCTCAATTGGAGGTAATCAGGCCGATAAGATGACAATAGGCCAAGATGAAGGAACTGCATAAAAGAAGGAAACTGAAGAGGAGGCCACTACGCTGCCATAGGAACGTCTCTCCTAGTTCCCAGTGCTATAACATCACAGTGTGCTAGTAGTTCCCTAGGGTCCTACTCCCCTCTTCTATCCTTATTTTGTCTAATGTCAAGTTGGTTGTGCTCTTTTGTTTCTCTTTCCACTATGCATCTTTGGGCAATGTACTTGACTTTAATGATTAATGAACTCTTATGGTAATGTTTCTAATGTATCATTTGTCTTTGCCTTAAGTTTCTATTATGGTCACTGTCATGGGTTTAACGCAAATTGTTTATTTCACATTGATATCCTATACTTGATAAGTAACTTGATCTTTTCGATGATGTCAAAAGGGGGAAGAATGGATAAGAACCTTGAACTCTTGGAACTACAAGACTTATAGGAAATCTAAACCCGTTCTCTTTCTGAGGGGGGACTCGAATAACTTAGTTCATTTGCTTAGGGAGAATTTACAACTATTGAATGTTCTCTCATTATTTTATAAAGTTATATATCTCTTAGCTCAACTGTTCTCATGCATTTCATGTCCTTATTATGTTGCCAGGTTCCTTATATTTGTCATCATCAAAAAGGGGGAAATTGTTAGGAAATGGAACTCAGGAACCTCAGTTCCTATGAGAGTTCCTTTCCTCGGTTTCTCTACTTTTGAAGATGACAAATACTTTGATACTAATGTTTTATCTCAAAGATGTGTTTAGAGGAACCACATGACAGTTACTGAAACTATGGAAGCCAAACAAGATAAAGAAACCAAGCAGGCAAGCCAAAGGAACCCAGGTGTGCCCAGAAATGCAACATGTGACTTTGCGTTTCCCGAGAAATCTGGGAACACCAAACCTCGGACAAAAGGAGGTGAAAGCGACTTGAGAGAAGCTTCCAAAAGCCTGCCACCATCCAAGAGCAAGACTCCAAGATGCCTAGAACAATGAACCTCATACAAAGGCACTGAAAGCGACAGCTCATAGAGATGTCGATGTCCAGAAGACAGTTCCCAAGTGCCCAGATTGTTGAACCTCGGAAGAAGGAAGCTGGAGAACGACTTGGCTGAAGTACTTGACTAACCTAGAAGGATTCTGAGCTGCCTAGGTTGTTTGCATATGTCAAAGACATTGTGGACCAAGGAGAACCACACATCCTAGGGCAAGCTCGATCTGTGGGAACCAAGAGAAGTTTAAGCTGCGAAGAATCCTCTATAAAAGGAAGACTAACTCAAGGGTTATCTTCAAGCACTGAAATACAAATCACACTCAATAGCAAACATCAAAGTGTGAACCTTCAAACAAGATTATCAAAGCAAACCGAGATCAAGAGGAACCAGTCAAGGAATCGAAGAGCTAAGTGCTAAGTTCCTGTGACTGTAAGTGAGATAGTTCCTAGGTGCTAAGGTCTGTTTCTTGGATTGATTATTGATTGTGTTAAGTTATCTAGGATTGCATAACTGTGTGTAAGGCAAAGAAACTGTGTGTTTGTTCCTAGGATAAGCTGTAACCAAAAGAGATAAGAAATCAAGAAGTAGACCTTGAAATCCTTTCGAAAGAAAGGTAGTGGTTTTTATCCTGGATTGCTAGTTGGCAATCAAAGGTTTTGTTCCTAGGATAAGCTATAACCAAAAGAGATAAGAAATCAAGAAGTAGACCTTGAAATCCTTTCGAAAGAAAGGTAGTGGTTTTTATCCTGGATTGCTAGTTGGCAATCAAAGGTTTCCACTATAAGGAACTTGTTCATCTAGTTAATTGTTTATTTCCGCTGCGAAGGGAATGGTAAATTGTGTTCTCAGTTCCCTGATTATTAATCTAACAATCACGATCCTACACCAAGCCACCTGCTTATTACCTAAGTCGCCCTTTCGGGTTTTTGACTTATCCCAGGATTTCTATTTTTTCCTTTTTTCAAAGTTTTTGGCTTTTTCATTTTCTTCATTTTTTTCTTTCTCCTCAGTGACTAGCAAGTATAGAACACTCCCCCATGCTTAAACATTGCATTGTCCTCAATGTAATGAAAGACAAAAGAATGAAGCACGGGGAAAGGCAGAAAAGTTACTCACAACCGTCGCCGAGTGGGCTTGGACCTGGAAGTTGTTGTTGGCGGTATATCAATGAAATCACATGTCTATGGTGTTGCGTCGGGTCTTCAAAGCAATCTCCACCGGGCAACCAAAAGGAAACCACTGTAAGGTGTAGTGGTATATCAAGGAATCGGGGTTGTACGGCCTTCAATGAACACATGGTGGAGCCCAGATGTAATCGTGTTGTGGGCTCTAGTGTTCCTCCTCCTCCACAACTGTCAAATGTCGGGCCATCATGGGTGCCAAATAAAAATGTGGGGCGAATGTTTCCTCCTTGGCAGCATGATGCGCACCGTTTCTCAAAATAAAACGCAGACAGCTGGGCCGCGCTCGCGGAAATAAGGCCGCGATCGTGGAAAAACGCCGAACTTTTTTTTTTCAGGAAAGGGGACTTACAGTAACTTTTCCGCGCCCGCAGAAAAGACTCTGGTGCGTAGTTCACTGTCTTCAATGTGGCTTCGGGTCGCCTTCCTGTAGGTTAGTCTAATGCAGAAACAAAAGCAAAACAAAATAACACAAGATAAAAACAAGAAATAATTGAAGACATGGTATGAAAAGATAAGAAAAACATACCTCGGGTTGCCTCCCGAGCAGCGCCTTATTTATTGTCGTGGCTTGACATGGTACTCTCCCACTCAACTTGGGTTGCTCATATCAATTGAGCACTCGGGGTTCCCATCCGGAGGGTGTCGCTTTGAATCATCGATGCTGAATCCGACCCTCACCCCGTCAAATTCCATTGTGAGCGAACCGCTGCTCACATCATTTTTTGTCCCCACCATATTCATAAACGGCCTTCCTAGCATCATAGGGGTTGCATCCTTATCTTGCCCCGTATCCATCACAAAGAAGTCTGCAGGGAAGATCAACTTGTCAACCTCTACCATCACGTCCTGCACCACTCCTTTGGGGTAGACATAGGAATTGTCCGCCAGCTGGATCATAATCCCCGTCTTCTCTAATGGCCCGACCTCTAAAGATTCATAAAGTGATAGAGGCAACACATTGATGGAGGCACCCAAATCCAGCATAGCTTTCTCGAACAAGGTGCCACCAATCTTGCAGGGAATGGTGAACATGCCTGGATCACTGGCCTTCTTAGGTAACCGCTTTTGTAACATAGCGGATACATTTTCGCTGACCTGGACTTTCTTCTTCTCCTTTACCGCCTTCTTTTTCTTTATCTTGCACAGCTCTTTCAAGAATTTGGCATAGCGAGGAATACTTTGAACAAGCTTTATCAAGGGAATATTTACCTCGCAATGGCTGAAGGTTTCAAATAAGTCTTTGTCGTTCTCCACCTTTCTGGTGTCCTTCAGAGCCTCGGGAAAGGGAGCGGGAGGCTTCTGTGCAGAGCGAAGTGAAGTTGGGTCGCACATATTCATCGTGGGTGTCTTCGAGAGGATCTGGAGCTTCAGGGGCTTTTCCGCGATCGCGGATATCTGTCCGCGGTCGCGGATCGTTTTCGATCATGTCCTCGTCTCCAGTGAGTTTTCCGCGATCACGGAATTCTATCCGCGGTCATGGATTATCATCGACCAGCTCCTCTTCAGAATAGATTTTTCCGCAATCGCGGAAATCTGTCCGCGGTCGCGGAAAAATGCCGATTTTCTTCACCGCGGTCGCGGAAAACTTTCTGTTGTTCTCGATTTTCCTCCACTTAGACTCCGCTCCTTAGCGTCATGGCGCATACATTCTCTCTCGGGTTGACTACCGTTTGAGATGGTAGTTTCCCCGAATCTCGGGCTTCCAGTCTGCTCACTGCGATGGAGATTTGTCCCACTTGCGTCTCCAAGTTCTGAATGCTAGACCGCATCTCTTGAGTCTGTTGGAACATAGTGTTTCCAAGCGTTGTCATATTCTGAGCTAGAGTCTCCTGATGTTTGACCACATCTTGAATACGTTGTCCCATCTCTTGATTTGATTTATCCATAGTGCTAGCCAATGTCGATACGCTCTGGGTGAGAGATTTGATCATGTCTTGGTTGTTTGATACGCTCTGAGCAAGATTGATCATGCCATCACCGGGCATAGATGGATTTGAGCTTTGGCATTGGGGTCTTTGGTCATATGGAGCTCGAAATTGTTGTTGTTGACCCTCAGGCTGATGATATTGTTGTGGGCGGGGCAGGAATTGTGGAGGCCTCTGTTGATACTCTTGATTCTCCTGGCCTTGAGGAGTACTCTGTTGATTCCCGTATCTTAGATTGGGGTGATCTCTCCACCCTGGATTGTACGTGTTGGAGTACGGGTCATATCTTGGCCTTGAAGGGCCGTATCCTCCAATAGCATTCACCTCAGCAGTGGGCTCCTACAGCGTGGGACATGCATCGGTTGGATGTATCGTGTCATAGCATATCCCACATGATTTGACTTGCTGCTGGCTACCCTTCATCATGTATCTCCTCATCATCTCCTTCATCTCAGCCAACTCAGAGAGTAGAGTGGAATTTGGCTGAGAGTCTGCAACTCTCACTGATTGGGCATCCGCCCTCTTACTAAACTGTCTTGAGCCCTAAGATGGCTCAAATAAAACCTCATATGCCGCAGCTGGAGTCTTGTTTAAGATGTTCCCTCCACAGGCAGCGTTCACCATCCGACGCTCGTCATCAAGAAGACCCCCGTACAAATAAAGTACGAGGTCCTGGTCGGAGTAGCCATGGTAGGGACAGCTAGAGATCAGCCTCTTGAACCTCTCGTAATACTCATACAATGACTCAGCAGCCTGTTGTTCAATGTTGCTGATGCTCCTCTTCAGGCTATTGAGCTTAGTTGCAGGGAAGTACTTCTCCAAGAAGGCCTTCTTCATCTTGGCCCACGTGTCAATGCTCCCTGGGGTCAAGTAGTAGAACCAGTCATTAGCTGAATCCTTCAGAGAGAAAGGAAAGGCCCTCAGCTTGATCTGGTCTTCAGTCACTCCTCTGGGCTTCATGCTAGTGCATACGACATGGAACTCCGATAGATGCTTATTGGGGTCTTCTCCACTCATCCCATGGAAGTGGGGGAGTAAGTGGATCAACCATGACTTGAGCTCGAAGTTGACGCCAGCGGCTAGCTCAGGAAACTGCACAGCCAGCGGTTGCTGTTGCAGATTAGGGGCGGTCAGCTGCCTCAACGTGGGTGCTTCTTCGGCCATCTCAAAAGTTGGATTATCAAAGACCAAAGATCTGTTTACTCTGCGGTTCAGGGAGAGTGTTCTCTCAATTTCTGTATCCAAAGCTAAAAGTGGAGAGTCAGTAGCACGGGTATGGACCATAAGATAGGTCCATACAAAAATTGGCACACAAACACACACAAAGAAAAATCAAAACTTGTCTCCCCGGCAACGACGCCAATTTGATAGGCGTTGTCGTGACACCTAAACAAAGTAATCCTTAAAAACCTAAACTAGTAGAATAGGCAAGCAAGGGTCGAATCCCACAGGGAGGAGTTGTCTTTCTTTACGTAAATTTGCATGCAAAAGTAACAAAGGGGGGTTTTGGTTGGTTGTTTGTAAACAAGTAAACAAAGGAAACAAAAGCAAAGGTTTGTAATCAAATTGGGAAAAACACTTAGCCAAACAAATATCCACCATTCATTCGATTGATTGGTCCGAGATTATCTCTATTCCTTCCTTTGATTATTTTTGTCCCTATTCTGAAATAGTTACCAGTCCTACCAGTCCAGGTAACCCTAACTATCGAACGCACAAGAAACCATCAAGATTTAGAACAATAGTAGCAAGACGAATAGGAATTAACCATGATACATGCAACACCGATTTTTCGCAGCATTTAACACATAATCAATTCTCTTTCATAATAAACTAGTCCTACCAGTCCTAGAATATCATGGATGCTACAAAAGATAAGGAATCTCAACCCGAAATTTCCAAACCCTATCAATAGACAATTACTGATATCAACTAGGTGATCAATCTAGTCAAATCAATAAGAATCAATAGGAATAAGCTCAAGAGAAAAGATATAATCCAAAGGAATAGGAAATAGAGTTATAACCTCACAATCATGAATCAAATGAAGGCTTCAATTGTCAGACTAAGTAAAGGGTGCTTAGTTCTTCATAGTCTTGAAACAACAACTCAAAGGGAAAAGAATGCTGAATAATAAACTAAAACTGAATAATAAACTCTATGAATGGAGGCTGTTGGAACTAGGTTTAAATAAACTAAACCTAAAACCAAAGATCACAAACATAATCTAAAAGGAAATAAAATAATCCTACCGGAATAAAGAAATAAAATAAAATAGGAAAATAAAATAAAGTAAAACTTCGAAACAGATTCCGCGATCGCGGAAAATACAATTCTCCACTGGCTGCTCTCGACTTTTCCGCGACCAAGGCTTCTGGACTTCCGCGATCGTGGAACTTCAGATTTCTTCACTTCGCCTCCGTCTCTTTGCCGCGACCGCGGCCATGGCCTCCGCGACCGCGGTTTTGCTCCTATAGAACCACTTGGTTCTACTTCTTCGTCTTCTTGGTTAGTTTCCTTCTCTCTTCAATAAATCTTCATTTAAGCTTCTCCAAACCACCATATCTGCACATCTACTCCTCAACTCCGATCTCTACAATAACAATCTAAACATCTCCAAATGGTACCAAAAACACCGGTAACAACTCCTAGTTAAACCCTATAAAGTAGCGCTGATCAGTTGTGAATGTTTATTGTGAAGAGAATTGATTGCATGTCGAGTACTGACTAGTTGTTAAGTATTGCATGAGCCTATCTATTCCTGAGCTTACCGCTGCTGTTAAATTGAATCTTGATAGTTACTTTATTGTTTAATAGTTAGGATTATCAAGACTGGTTGGACTGGTAATTAATTTAGAACAGGGATTAGGACATTCATGAGAAATGAGAACTAGGGATAATCAATGATCGATCAACCAAACTGAAGGTGGATATTTGTCTAGCCAAGCTATTTATGTTTTATTTATCATTTTCTTAGTTAGATTCATATAAACTCCCCCCTTTTGTCTTTGTTATCAATTGGTGAACGTTTTGGCAAACATGATATATAGCTTGATTCTCTGTGGGATTCGACCCTTACTTACCAGACTACATTAGTTAGGTTTTTTAGATTTACTTTGTTAGGTGCATGCGACAAAACTCCTATCAAATTGGCGACGTTGCCGGGGAAACTAAAGTCTGTGTATTCTCGTTTGTGTGATGGTTTACGGATGTGATCAACAAGACACTACGTCGAGCCACAACATTAACCAAGGCGCTGCTCGGGAGGCAACCCGGGGTATGTAGTTCTTTTCATGTCTTTTCTTTTCAAGTTTTGATTTTTGTTGTTTTGTGTTTAGACTAACCTGCAGGTAGGAGACTGGAAGACGGTGTTCGCCTTGCAACAGACGCGAAACCGTGATCGCAGCCCAAAAACCGTGACCGCGGTTTGACCATTGTAAGTCTCCTCATCACAAAAAAAAATCACAAAAAAATCAAAAAAAAAAAGAAAGAAAAAAAAATTCAAAAAATAAACAAAATTCTGAAGACACCGCGATCGCGGCCCAGCTGTCGGACTTTTACTATGAGAGACGGCGCGCATCATGCTGCCTAGGAGGAGACATTAGCCCGACATTTTTATTTGGCACCGATGATGGCCCGACATGAGACAGCCGATGAGGAGGAGCTCCGGAGCCAACTGCAGATACGATGATTGATATGGAGCAATAGAGCCCGCTACACGATTACACTAGGGCTCAGAATCTGTGTTCATTGAAGGCTCGTGCAACTCCGTTCCTTCGATATGCCACTTCACCTTACAGTGGATCTATTTGGTTGCACGAGGATTTGCTTGCGTAGGACCGCCACAACACCAGAGACTTGTGTTTTCAATGTTTTACCGCCAGCACCAACGTCCAAGTCCAGGCCACCTCAGCGACGATGTGAGTACTTTTCTGCATTCCCCAGTGCTTCATCTTTTAGTCTTCCATTACATTGAGGACAATGCAATATTTAAGCATGGGGGAGTGATCTATACTCGCTAGTCGTCTGAATAAAAAAAAACATGGGCTAAGCTGAAAACCCGAAAGGGCGGCTTAGGCAATAAGCAGATGGCCCGGACCAGCATTAGGCTGGGGTAAGAAGAAGTCATGAGTAATGTGAGTTTTATGAGCCCATCTATAGAAAAATGAAATGAGTGACTTGGTGAAAACCCGAAAGGGCGCCTTGGCAAAATGAGTGAAAAGAAGAAGAGTGATTATTAGGATTCCTCATTTTTCCTGGTGTGGTGACATAAGTGTTAGAGATATAAGGAGGATTCGAGTAGGTCACTTTGGGAGTTATAAGAAGATAGACTGGAGCTAGGATTAGATGATCACTTTCACTCTATGGTGTTCGGGGTAAGCATGGGTGGAGTACTCTGCTTTCCTTGAAGCTTGTGTGTTGTGTTGATTGTGTTGGTACTGTGGAGATTCATGATTATGTGCAGTTCTTAGTGGATAGTTTTGTTGTGCTTCTTAAGACCTTGGGTATTTCATTGGAGGAGTTGGTTTCTATTAGCTTACTCGAGGACGAGCAAGGTTTAAGCATGAGGGAATTTGATACGCTCTACTTTATAGTGCGTAACTAGGAGTTGTTACTGGATTATTAGGTACCAATGCTGTTGGTTTAGAAGACATTTTAGGAGAATGAAGTTGTAGAGAAGAAGTGGTAGAAAGGAAGATTTTAGTAGAGTATTAAAGCATTGAAGAGATGAAGGCCAAGAAGCCACTACAAGAGACCCGGGAGGAGAGCCGCGATGGGAGAGAGCCGTGGGAGCGAGGAGCAGAGATTTCCGCGGGCGCGGATTTATAGCATAAGCGTGAATTCGACAGTGTGCATTTCCGCGGGCGCGGAAGCTTGGCCGCGGTCGCGAATTTCCCTTCTGACGCGGAGTTACAATTTTCGTCTCAAATCTTTAGTTCACTTTATTCCGTTTTATTTTATTTCCTTTTAGTTCGTTTGTTTTATTTTTAGAAGATTGTTATCGTTATCTTTTAGAAATTAGGTTTTGCTAAGTCTTTATATTCTGCCTTTAGAACGTTAGATAGAGAGTTCATTTTTCTCCTTCTTCCTCTTTTCCCTTTTCTTTGTTTTTCTCTTTGTTTTGTTTTTGGCTAGACAATTGAAGCCTTGGTTTGAATTTGATTGTGAGATTATTCCTTTACTCTATCCTTGAATGTTATTGATTCTCTTGCTCTTCCTCCCATTGAGTTTTATTGATTTCTCTAGCCTGATCAACTAGTAGTTATTGGTATTATTCATACTGCAGGATTAGGGTTTTGAATTCTATTGGTTTATCTAGTTCACCATTCTGTTGTGATTAGTATTATTAGTATTAGTTTCCCTAGCCTGACAAACTAGTTGAGATTGGTATTATCTATAGTGTTGATTCCCTTAATCTGGTCAACTTGTTGAGATTAATATAGTGCATCCCTAATTCAGAGTAGCAACCACGATTTACAGGAACTAGTTGTCAATGTTTATTGTGAAGAGAATTGATTGCATGTCGAGTACTGACTAGTTGTTAAGTATTGCATGAGCCTATCTATTCCTGAGCTTACCGCTGCTGTTAAATTGAATCTTGATAGTTTCTTGATTGTTTAATAGTTATGATTATCAAGACTGGTTGGACTGGTAATTAATTTAGAATAGGGATTAGGACATTCATGAGAATTGAGAACTAGGTATATATAATCAATGATCGATCAACCAAACTGAAGGTGGATATTTATCTGGCCAAGCTATTTATGTTTTATTTATCATTTTCTTAGTTAGATTCATATAAACTCCCCCCTTTTGTCTTTGTTATCAATTGGTGAACGTTTTGGCAAACAGGATATATAGCTTGATTCTCTGTGGGATTCGACCCTTACTTACCAGACTACATTAGTTAGGTTTTTGAGGTTTACTTTGTTAGGTGCATGTGACAAAACTCCTATCAAATTGGCGTCGTTGCCGGGGAAACTAAAGTCTGTGTATTCTCGTTTGTGTAATGGTTTACCGATGTGATCAACAAGACACTACGTCGAGCCACGACATTAACCAAGGTGTTGCTCGGGATACAACCCGAGGTATGTTGTTCTTTTCATGTATTTTCTTTTCAAGTTTTGATTTTTGTTGTTTCATGTTTAGACTAACCTGCAGGTAGAAGATTGGAAGACGGTGTTCGTCTTGCAACAGACGTGAAACCGCGATCGCAGCCTAAAAACCGCAACCGCGGTTTGACCACTGTAAGTCTCCTCATCACAAAAACAAAATAAAAAAAAATCAAAAAAAAATATGAAGACACCGCGACCGCGGCTTTAAAACCGCGATCGCGGCCCAACTGTCGGACTTTTACTACGAGAGACGGCGCACATCATGCTGCCTAGGAGGAGACATTAGCCCGACATTTTTATTTGGCACCGATGATGGCCCGACATGAGACAGCTGATGAGGAGGAGCTTCGGAGCCAACTGCAGATACGATGATTGATATGGAGCAATAGAGCCTGCTACACGATTACACTAGGGCTCTGAATCTGTGTTCGTTGAAGGCTCGTGCAACTCTGTTCCTTTGATGTGCCACTTCACCTTACATTGGATCTATTTGGTTGCACGAGGATTTGCTTGCGTAGGACCGCCGCAACACCAGAGACTTCTGTTTTCAATGTTTTACCGCCAGCACCAACGTCCAAGTCCAGGCCACCTCGGCGACGGTATGAGTACTTTTCTTCCTTCCCCAGTGCTTCATCTTTTAGTCTTCCATTACATTGAGGACAATGCAATATTTAAGCATAGGGGAGTGATCTATACTCGCTAGTCGTCTGAATAAAATAAAATAAAATAAAAAAACCTAGGCTAAGTTGAAAACCCGAAAGGGCAGATTAGGCAATAAGCAGATCGTCCGGACCAACATTAGGCTGGGGTAAGAAGAAGTCATGAGTGATGTGAGTTTTATGAGCCCATCTATAGAAAAATGAAATGATTGTCTTGGTGAAAACCCGAAAGGGCGCCTTGGCAAAATGAGTGAAAAGAAGAAGAGTGATTATTAGGATTCCTCATTTTTCCTAGCGTGGTGACATAAGTGTTGGAGATATAAGGAGGATTTGGGTAGGTCACTTTGGGAGTTATAAGAAGATAGATAGAGCTAGGATTAGATGATCACTTTTACTCTATGGTGTTCGGGGTAAGCTTGGGGGAAGTACTCTGCTTTTCTTGAAGCTTGTGTGTTGTGTTGATTGTGTTGGTACTGTGTAGATTCATGATTAGGTGCAGTTCTTAGTGGATAGTTTTGTTGTGCTTCTTGAGACCTTGGGTATTTCATTGGAGGAGTAGGTTTCTATTAGCTTACTCGAGGACGAGCAAGATTTAAGCATGGGGGAATTTGATACGCTCTACTTTGTAGTGCGTAACTATGAGTTGTTACTGGATTATTAGGTACCAATGCTGTTGGTTTAGAAGACATTTTAGGAGAATGAAGTTGTAGAGAAGAAGTGATGGAAAGGAAGATTTTAGTAGAGTATTAAAGCATTGAAGAGATGAAGGCCAAGAAGCCACTACAGAAGACCCGGGAGGAGAGCCGCGGGAGCGAGGAGCAGAGATTTCCGCGGGCGCGGAAATATTTCCGCGGGCGCGGATTTACAGCAGAAGCGTGAATTCGACAGTGTGCATTTCCGCAGGCGCGGAAGCATGGCCGCGGTCGCGGATTTCCCTTCTGACGTGGAGTTACAATTTTCGTCCGAAATCTTTAGTTCACTTTATTCCCTTTTATTTTATTTCCTTTTAGTTCGTTTTGCTAAGTCTTTATATTCTGCCTTTAGAACATTAGATAGAGAGTTCGTTTTTCTCCTTCTTCCTCTTTTCCCTTTTCTTTGTTTTTATCTTTGTTTTGTTTTTGGCTAGACAATTGAAGCCTTGGTTTGAATTTGATTATGAGATTATTCCTTTACTCTATCCTTGAATGTTATTGATTCTCTTGCTCTTCCTCCCATTGAGTTTTATTGATTTCTCTAGCCTGATCAACTAGTAGTTATTGGTATTATTCATACTGTAGGATTAGGGTTTTGAATTCTATTGGTTTATCTAGTTCACCATTCTGTTGTGATTAGTATTATTAGTATTGGTTTCCCTAGCCTGACAAACTAGTTGAGATTGGTATATCTATAGTGTTGGTTCCCCTAATCTGGTCAACTTGTTGAGATTAATATTTTGCATCCCTAATTCAGAGTAGCAACCACGATTTACAGGAACTAGTTGTCAATGTTTATTGTGAAGAGAATTGATTGCATGTCGAGTACTGACTAGTTGTTAAGTATTGCATGAGCCTATCTATTCCTGAGCTTACCGCTGCTGTTAAATTGAATCTTGATAGTTTCTTGATTGTTTAATAGTTATGATTATCAAGACTGGTTGGACTGGTAATTAATTTAGAATAGGGATTAGGACATTCATGAGAATTGAGAACTAGGTATATATAATCAATGATCGATCAACCAAACTGAAGGTGGATATTTGTCTAGCCAAGCTATTTATGTTTTATTTATCATTTTCTTAGTTAGATTCATATAAAATCCCCCATTTTGTCTTTGTTATCAATTGGTGAACGTTTTGGCAAACAGGATATATAGCTTGATTCTCTGTGGGATTCGACCCTTACTTACCAGACTACATTAGTTAGGTTTTTCAGGTTTACTTTGTTAGGTGCATGCGACCAAACTCCTATCAAATTGGCGCCGTTGCCGGGGAAACTAAAGTCTGTGTATTCTCGTTTGTGTGATGGTTTACCGATGTGATCAACAAGACACTACGTCGAGCCACAACATTAACCAAGGCGTTGCTCGGGAGGCAACCCGAGGTATGTAGTTCTTTTCATGTCTTTTCTTTTCAAGTTTTAATTTTTGTTGTTTCGTGTTTAGACTAACCTGCAGGTAGAAGACTGGAAGACGGTGTTCGCCTTGCAACAGACGCAAAACCGCGATCGCAGCCCAAAAACCGCAACTGCGGTTTGACCACTGTAAGTCTCCTCATCACAAAAACAAAATCAAAAAAAAAAAAAACTGAAGACACCGCAACCGCGGCTTTAAAACCGCGATCGCGGCCCAGTTGTCGGACTTTTACTACGAGAGACGACACACATCATGCTGCCTAGGAGGAGACATTAGCCCGACATTTTTATTTGGCACCGATGATGGCCCGACATGAGACAGCTGATGAGGAGGAGCTCCAGAGCCAACTGCAGATACGATGATTGATTTGAAGCAATAGAGCCTGCTACACGATTACACTAGGGCTCCGAATTTGTGTTTGTTGAAGGCTTGTGCAACTCCGTTCCTTTGATGTGCCACTTCACCTTACAGTGGATCTATTTGGTTGCACGAGGATTTGCTTGCATAGGACCGCCGCAACACCAGAGACTTGTGTTTTCAATGTTTTACCGCCAGCACCAACGTCCAAGTCCAGGCCACCTCGGCGACGGTGTGAGTACTTTTCTGCCTTCCCCAGTGCTTCATCTTTTAGTCTTCCATTACATTGAGGACAATGCAATATTTAAGCATAGGGGAGTGATCTATACTCGCTAGTCGTCTGAATAATAAAAAAAAAACCTAGGCTAAGCTGAAAACCCGAAAGGGAGGCTTAGGCAATAAGCAGATGGTCCGGACCAGCATTAGGCTGGGGTAAGAAGAAGTCATGAGTGATGTGAGTTTTATGAGCCCATCTATAGAAAAATGAAATGAGTGGCTTGGTGAAAACCCAAAAGGGCGCCTTGGCAAAATGAGTGAAAAGAAGAAGAGTGATTATTAGGATTCCTCATTTTTCTTGGCGTGGTGACATAAGTGTTGGAGATATAAGGAGGATTCGGGTAGGTCACTTTGGGAGTTATAAGAAGATAGACTGGAGCTAGGATTAGATGATCACTTTTACTCTATGGTGTTCGGGGTAAGCTTTGGGGAAGTACTCTGCTTTCCTTGAAGCTTGTGTGTTGTGTTGATTGTGTTGGTATTATGGAGATTCATGATTAGGTGCAGTTCTTAGTGGATAGTTTTGTTGTGCTTCTTGAGACCTTGGGTATTTCATTGGAGGAGTAGGTTTCTATTAGCTTATGCGAGGACGAGAAAGGTTTAAGTATGGGGGAATTTGATACGCTCTACTTTGTAGTGCATAACTAGGAGTTGTTACTGGATTATTAGGTACCAATGGTGTTGGTTTAAAAGACATTTTAGGAGAATGAAGTTGTAGAGAAGAAGTGGTGGAAAGGAAGATTTTAGTAGAGTATTAAAGCATTGAAGAGATGAAGGCCAAGAAGCCACTACAGGAGACCGGGAGGAGAGCCGCGATGGGAGAGATCCGCAGGAGCAAGGAGCAGAGATTTCCGCGGGCGCAGATTTACAGCAGAAGTGTGAATTCGACAGTGTGCATTTCCGCGGGCACGGAAGCTTGGCCGTGGTCGCGGATTTCCCTTCTGACGCGGAGTTACAATTTCCGTCTGAAATCTTTAGTTCACTTTATTCCCTTTTATTTTATTTCCTTTTAGTACATTTGTTTTATTTTTAGAAGATTGTTATCGTTATCTTTTAGAAATTAGGTTTTGCTAAGTCTTTATATTCTGCCTTTAGAACGTTAGATAGAGAGTTCGTTTTTCTCCTTCTTCCTCTTTTCCCTTTTCTTTGTTTTTATCTTTGTTTTGTTTTTGGCTAGACAATTGAAGCCTTGGTTTGAATTTGATTATGAGATTATTCCTTTACTCTATCCTTGAATGTTATTGATTCTCTTGCTCTTCCTCCCATTGAGTTTTATTGATTTCTCTAGCCTGATTAACTAGTAGTTATTGGTATTATTCATACTGCAGGATTAGGGTTTTGAACTCTATTGGTTTATCTAGTTCACCATTCTGTTGTGATTAGTATTATTAGTATTGGTTTCCCTAGCCTGACAAACTAGTTGAGATTGGTATTATCTATAGTGTTGGTTCCCCTAATCTGGTCAACTTGTTGAGATTAATATTTTGCATCCCTAATTCAGAGTAGCAACCACGATTTACAGGAACTAGTTGTCAATGTTTATTGTGAAGAGAATTGATTGCATGTCGAGTACTGACTAGTTGTTAAGTATTGCATGAGCCTATCTATTCCTGAGCTTACCGTTGCTGTTAAATTGAATCTTGATAGTTTCTTGATTGTTTAATAGTTAGGATTATCAGGACTGGTTAGACTGGTAATTAATTTAGAACAGGGATTAGGACATTCATGAGAATTGAGAACTAGGTATATATAATCAATGATCGATCAACCAAACAGAAGGTGGATATTTGTCTAGCCAAGCTATTTATGTTTTATTTATCATTTTCTTACTTAGATTCATATAAACTCCCCCCTTTTGTCTTTGTTATCAATTGGTGAACGTTTTGGCAAACAGGATATATAGCTTGATTCTCTGTGGGATTCGACCCTTACTTACCATACTACATTAGTTAGGTTTTTGAGGTTTACTTTGTTAGGTGCATGCGACAAAACTCCTATCAGATGCACAAGAGGAAAAAGCATATCGAGTCGGCCTATTCCCAGAGACAAATCCTGAAATTGTCCACATTCTAATGCAAATTATGAGGCAAAATCCTTACGTCAAATTTTTCCGCTCATTACGAGAATTGGAAATTTCATAGTACACAAAATTCATGATATCCCATAACCCTACTCTTGACCAGCGTATTTACAACGCCCCATCGTCTAAAGATGTGGCTACATTGATAGTAGAGAGCAATAGTTCACACAACATTAACAGCCCACATATTTTAGTATATGGAAAAGACAATATTTCACACAGAATTATGCACTACTATGGATGTTACGATCCACTTCAATACCCACTTCTCCATCCACAAGGGAAATTAGGTTGGCACCAAGCCTTACATCAAATTCATACTACGAGTACCCAGCTTTATACCAACCCTGCAACCTCGATGTCATCACCCCTCTTTCAAGACCCTACTTACATATTCAAAGAGAATCTTAGAGGTAGCATACCCGCTTGTAATGAATGCAACCTACATTTTATATTCATTCCCACTACCATTTTGTAGTTAATTCATATTTTCATAGTTGCAAGAAGAACTCCATCACAGAATTGAACAGTTGTATCATGCCGACAATATTATGCGTACAAGCTCCAAATGCGATGAGGGAACCACCTCCTCAAAGCAGGTAGGCTCTTTCAGCAATATATAGTTGACATGTATGTCAAAATTGAAAACACTCGACTCAATTACTTAAGGAAAAAACAAACCACCATCAGAGCCGAACTTTATCAAGGGATACTTGACAGCTTGCATATAGGACATAATGTTGCATCCGATGTAGGTCATCGCACAATATTACCTCGTTCCTTCATTGGTGGACCTAGGGATGTAAAGCGCAGATATCTTAATGCCATGACACTTGTGCAGAAATTTGGAAAACCATATCGATCTATTCATTACTATAACCCAAACTGGCCTGAAATACAGGAAAGGCTAGGACTTGGAGAAAAAACAGAGGACCGACCTGATATAGTAGCACGAGTTTTCCATGCAAAACTTATAATGCTAAAGAATGAGATAATCCAGAGGAAACTATTTGGTCCAGTAGCAGCAAGGGTCGACGTTATCGAGTTCCAGAAAAGAGATCTACCCCATGCACATGTACTTTTCATTTTAGAACGCTCTCATAAAATCATTAGTCTTGAAAAATTCGATCAATATGTATGCGCGAAAATTCCCTCAAACGGAAATCCACATCTACGGACAACAGTTCTACGACATATGATACATGGTCCATGTGGGTCCAAACATCCTAATTGTGCATGCATGAAACGAACCGGCAATCAATCATCGTGTAGATATAAGTACCCGAAATGGTTCGCTGAATTCACAACATGTGGAGATGATTCTTATCCAGTTTATAAGAGGAGAAATCATGGCGACAAAATACGGATACGAGGTGAATGGTTAGATAACAGATCAATGATCCCTTACAATCCCTATCTCCTAGCACTGTTTGACTGTCACATAAACGTAGAAATATGTTCAACAATTACAGCAGTTAAGTACTTGTACAAATACATATACAAAGGACATGATTGTGTAAGTTTTAATATAATCCAAGCCAGCATGAATGCAAATGACGAGATCTCAAGTTATCAGAACGCTAGGTGGGTGTCCCCTCCAGAGGCTGCTTGGCGATCATTTGGATTCAATTTATATGATATCCAATCACCGGTAATACCACTACAAGTACACTTACCTAATATGCAATCCATTACCTTCCACCCACAAGAAAATTTAGTGGACATTGCCACCTATGAGCACAGATCAAGAACAATGTTAACTGATTTTTTTAGATGCAATAGTGTCTCCGAAAATGAAGGGGAATATTTATATTCAGAATATCCTGAACACTATGTATGGTACCAACCTAAGAAGAAATGGACCACAAGGAAACAAAGACATGCAGTTGGCCGACTAGCTTATGCCGGCCCATCTGAAGGCGAAAGATATTATCTAAGACTCTTACTTTCCCATGTACATGCTCCAAAATCATTCAAGGATCTATTAACTGTGAATGCATATGAGTGCAGAACATTTCAAGAAGTTTTACAAAGATGCGGACTCTTAGAAACAGACGGCTATGCAGAATCATGTATGAAAGAGGCCAGTGAGATTCAAATGCCACGCACATTACGTCGACTCTTTTCAACATTATTAGTATTTTGCGAACCCGACAACCCCTTGACACTCTGGATTAAACATTACAAATCACTGTCAGAAGATTTTGAAAAAATATACTCTCTAAACAAAGCCGGAATATTACAGCTAACAATGAAAGATATTGAAAGCTATTAAGAATCCATGGGCAAAACTTTGAAGAGCTATAACTTACATGAAATGTCAGAATCTGAGGACACTACATTAACGATGACTAGAGACATAAGTGATGCACTTATCACACCAGTACCACCTGAGTATATTAATGCTCACAAAAGGCTGAACAATGAGCAACGTACGGCATATAAATGTATAATGCAACATGTGAAAACCAATACAGCAAGAGCATTTTTCATTGACGGTCCTGGCGGAACTGGCAAAACATTCTAATATTGTGCATTATATGCAAAGTTACGTTCTCTGGGGAAAATTGTGCTACCAACAACTACGTCGGGAATAGCAACATCTAACATACCTACTGGCAGTGGCAGAACAACACACTCTCGATTCAAAATACCAGTTGATGAAGAAAGTTCAGCAGCATGTAATGTATCAAAACAATCCAGCCTCGCACAGTTAATATAACAAACATCACTAATCATTTGGGACGAAGCATCAATGGAAAGAAAAGAAAACATAGAATCGGTCCACCTTCTACTGCAAGACATATGTGATAGCAAAGAACTTTTTGGCGGAAAAGTTATTGTATTTGGAGGCGACTTTCGTCAGGTATTACCTGTATTGCCACGAAAGACACAACATGAGGCACTCAATGCTAGCCTTGTCAGCTCCTACATCTGGCCCCAACTTACAAATTTTAAATTAACGGAAAATATGCGGGCTAGAGAAGATCCGAGTTTTTCAGACTTTTTACTTCAACTAGGTAACGGGAAGTTACAGAATTAGGAACACGCTTACATAAAATTGCCGCATAACATAATCTGACCTCTAATGAAGGAGATGATGACCTCAAAATTTTGGCACAAACAATTTTCCCCGAAATTAGATTGTCGCCACTAGATGTGCAAATTTACAATGAAAGGGCAATACTGACACCCACAAATGACAGTGTCGATCGTATTAATGCGGCATTAATTGAACAATTTGTTGGGAATTCTACAACCTACCACAGTTTCGACTCAATCGTTGATGACAACTGCAACACATTTTCAACTGAATTCCTCAACACATTATGTCCAGCTGGAATGAGCCCACACACGCTTGTTCTGAAACAAAATTGTCATGTGATATTGCTTCGCAATTTAGATCCATCTTCTGGCATCTGCAATGGCACAAGACTGATTTGTAAAAGGTTTATGGAACACGTTATACATGCGAGATTAGTATAGGAAATTACAAAGGTCAACAAATATTTCTACCAAGAATAACCTTGAAGCCGCCAACAGGTACAAAATATCCATTCAACTTCCAAAGAAAGCAATTTCCTATAAAATTATGCTTCGCCATGACAATTAGTAAAGCACAGGAACAAACTTTAGACAAAGTCATAATATGTTTACAACAACCTTGCTTCTCACACGGACAACTATATGTTGCACTATCAAGAGCGCGGAAAGCAGTTGATGTGAAAGTGTTGATAAAGACCTCACAACAACAACAACAACAACAACAACAACAACAACAACAACAACAACAACAACAACAACAACAACAACAACAACAACAACAACAACAACAACAACAACAACAACAACAACAACAACAACAACAACAACAACAACTATTTCTGATTCAGAACATAGTTTTGTACGAAACACTACGACGAGCTGAAATCATTTAACGAGCTGCAAAAGGTAAATACAGTTTGCCTCATTTTCATTTGACCATATAAAAACATACATAGATGCAGAAGCTATAGTACACAACATGAAAGAGACACATTTCCACACCATATAACTAATGCCTTCTAACAAGTACTGAAGATATTTTTTTGGGTTTTAGGTGATGGACAGATCAAGTATAGGTTCATAAGACAAGCAAACATGTTGCCGACTACGAACACTGAATACGACTACATAGTAGTAAGACGAGGGACAGCGGAGTGTGCGCTGGTGGCAATGTTGTCAAGGAACTACAAGGTGTTCGTACTGGATTGGAGAAGGATGCCCTTCAACAACGAAGACCTTGGCTTACCTGCAGAACTTCGACATCGCCTTCACAGACACCTCTCCCGACTTTTTAAATTTTATACTTGTCTTATTGCTCATCAACACATCAGTTAGTTATATATTTAGTCAGTTCATAGCCATGAAGTGATTTTATGAGAGGTAATATGTATTTCTTAATTACATTTTTAGAATAATAATATGGTTTAGTTCTAAGTATGATTTAGGGTATAGTGCTACATACGTACCATATGTATAGGAAATAGATTTTTCTTAGTCTTTGTATTTTTTTCACATGATCAATCTTTGTGAATATTGAAATGACTGATTAGAAGTTAGAATGCCTCCTCTCATATAGTAATGCATTACAGATGAATTAACGGGGAGAATGTTCGCACCGCGAAATTCTAGCCTCGCGCCGCTTTTAAGCGGAAAACTAAAAAAATAAAAAAAAATAAAAAAACTTGGGCGCAACCTGGTTGGGCCCAAGTGAATGAACCGGGTTGTTAAAAAAACCCGGTTCATGGCCGATTTATAAAAAAAAATCCGATTCACGTAGTTGCGCCAAAAAAAACGAAAAAAAAATACTTGGGCGCTACATTTAAATCAACAAATTTATTTTATATTTAAAATAAATTTACTACATACTCATCCCATTGTATCTATTCTGCTATTTTATATGATTTGGAAATTCAAATACCTAGTAGATTTGTACACTTGTGTGAATTTGACTATAGTAATAGACGTTTTCAAGTAATCAGGGTTATATGGTAATACATTCATTTGTATCATGAGGTTTCACTATACTTTTATTCATCTAAAATTCATGTATGTTTCTCCATTAATTCGTTTACTATTAACTGTTTATTATTATTATTCTCGAAAATCACATATAACTATGGTTATATCCAATTTGGTTATGTCTTATGGTTATATACTATGGTTATATTCTATAGTTATATACTATGGTTATATCCTATAATTATATACTATGGTTATATCCTATAATTATATACTATGATTATATCTTATGGTTATATTCCATAGTTATATATTATGGTTATATCCTATATTATATCATATAGTTATATACTATGTTTATATCCTATAGTTATATACTATGATTATATCTTATAGTTATATCCAATTTGGTTATATCATATCGTTATATCCTATAGTTATATACTATGGTTATATCCTTCGAAAATCACATATAACTATGGTTATATCCAATTTGGTTTTGTCTTATGGTTATATACTACGGTTATATTCTATAGTTATATACTATGGTTATATCCTATAATTATATACTATAATTATATCTTATGGTTATATTTCATAGTTATATACTATGGTTATATCCTATATTATATTATATAGATATACTATGTTTATATCCTATAGTTATATACTATGATTATATCTTATTGTTATATCCAATTTGGTTATATCTTATAGTTATATACTATGGTTATATCCTGTATTATATTCTATAGTTATATACTATGTTTATATCATATATTATATACTATGATTATATCTTATAGTTATATCCAAATTGGTTATATCATATCGTTATATCCTATAGTTATATACTATATAATAGTTATATACTGTGATTATATCTTATAGTTATATCCAATTTGGTTATATCATATGGTTATATACTATGGTTATATCATATAGTTATATACTATGATTATATCTTATAGTTATATGACTTATATCCAATTTGGTTATATCATATCGTTATATTCTATAGTTATATATTATGATTATATCTTATGGTTATATTATATAGTTATATACTATGGTTATATCCTATATTATATTCTATAGTTATATACTATGGTTATATCATATATTATATAGTTAATTACTATGGTTATATACTATGATAAATACCATAAACCCTAAAACAATCCCCATACACCCTTTGGGCACAACTAGGTTGCGTCCAGAACTATGGGCGCAACTAGGTTGCGCCCAAGGGGTTTCTAGTGTTTTCTTAGGATTTAGGGTTAGGTTTTGGGGTTTAGGGTTTGTGGTTTAAAGTTTAGCGTTTTCGTACTATGATTATACCATATGGTTATATTCAATAGTTATATCATATATTACATTCTATAGTTATATCATGTAATGACATTATATATTACTCCCCCAACCACCATCATACCTTTCAAGGTCCGAAACAATTTAGCAAAATATTCAGTCAATATATAGATATTATAAGTTATTTTTCCAACTTCAACTTGAAAATTTTAAACTTTGTACTGCAATGATAACGACCCTAAATCTTAAACCCGAAACCTCATGATACAAATGAATTTATAGCCATGTACACAAGTATACAAATCTACTAGGTACTTGAAAACGTCTATTACTATAGTCAAATGTACACAAGTATACAAATCTACTAGGTATTTGAATTTCCAAATCATATAAAATAGCAGGATAGATACAATGCGATGAGTATGTAGTAAATTTATCTAAATATGAAATAAATTTGTTGATTTAAATACAAGCGTGGTAGTAGCGCCCAAGTTTTTTTTTTCCGCTTTTTTTTCTTTTTCTGGGCGCAACGTAGATGCGCCCAATTTTTATTTTTATTTTTTTCGTTTTTTGCGCCCAAGTAAACCAGTTCAGATAAAGAACCGGTCCAATAATATTTAAAAAAATCATTTTTTCAAAATAAAAAAAATTCACCCGGACCTTGGGCACAACCTAGTTGCGCCTAATGAATTGTTTTTTTTCTAAAAAATTATTCACTTCTGGTTGCGCCCAAAAAGCAGTGCGGGGCTAAAAAAACGAGTGCGAACATGAATCCCCTAAATTAATTAAATACGTATATACTTGTACGCGCGTGTATTTGATGAGTTCATGATTTGAATGTAATACTTGAGATTTTTAGAAGATGAAATTGGGATCGCTTAGAATTTTGTCGTCTTAATTAATTCTTGAGGAGTCAATATATTTTATGTATATTTGATTAGGCTAAAGTTGTTGTGTCTATCAAAGAATCCCTAAAAACCTAACTAAGTATAGTAGGCAAGTAAGGGTCGAACCCAAGGGAATCAAATGATCTATTTCTATGTAGGAAAGTAAGTTACCAACTAGGAACTAGGGGGATTGTTGTTTGATTTCTAATATTACTAATGAATTAAAGCAGAAAGTGGTTAAGATTGTTGTAAATATGATTGTGAGGGCGCTTCACCTAACAGATATCCACACTTCAGTATGATAGGTTGATCATTGATTATCTCAAGTTCATTCAATCCTATGATTGTTCCTATTCCGATCTTATGTATATTAACAGGTCAATCAACCCTGAAAACACTAACTATTAAACAATCAAGAAACTATCAAGATTTAATTTAACAGCAGCAGTAAGCATAGGAATTAAGCAGGATACATGCAACACTTAACAACCAGTCAGTATTCAGCATGCAATCAATTCACTTCACAATAAACATTCACAACCAGTTCCTGTAAATTGTGGTTGCTACTCTAGATAAGAAATTTCAACCAGAAATAACCAAATCCTAGCAATAGAAAATTACTAACATCAACTAGTTGCGCAGGCTAGCGAAATCAGCAAGATTCAATAAAGATAAGTTCAAAGAGAATTAATACAACCCAAAGGAAATAGAACAAGAGTTATAATCTCACAACCAAATCAATTGAAGGCTTCAATCATCAAGCGAAACAAAGGTGTTTAGTTCTTCATAGTCTTCTCAAAACTCTAGGGAAAATAATGAACGATCCTCAAAGTCTGCTCTTCCAAAAGGTAGATAAAGCCTCTCTTTAGCAAAACCTAATTCCTAAAAGATAACGATAACAATTTTCTAAAAATAAAACAAACGAACTAAAAGGAAAATAAAATAAAAGGAAATAAAATAAAATAAACTAAAGATCTTGGACGAAAACCGACGCGCTCCGCACTGCAACAGGAAAGGACCCGCGATCGCGGTTTTGTCTCGTGTGCTCCCGCGTCTTGCCTTCCATCGCGGCTCCTCCCGCGGGTTTCCTTGGTAATCCGCGACCGCGGTTCTTCTCCCGCGCCCGCGGTTTGGCTCTGCTGCGACTTCTTCTGCTTCTCGCTCACGGCCTTCTCCTGTAGTGGCTTCTTGGCCTTCATCTCTTCAATGCTTCAATACTCCACTAAAATCTTTCTTTCCACCACTTCTTCTCTACAACTCCATTCTCCTAAAATGTCTTCTAAACTCACACAAATGGTACCTAATATCCTAGTAACAGCTCCTAGTTACGCACTACAAAGTAGAGCGTATCAATATTATAATTATGAATTGATGGCATGACTTGAAAATTTTGGGTTTTTGCCGAATAGCGGTATTTGATCATCTTGGGTATTATAATCTCCATTTAGGATGGTCTCGTATGTACAAGTGGGTACGCATAAATAGGCTGATATTTTGAAATATCACCCGGAGGTATGTATTAATATTTAATTTTGGGTTAGTAATTCAAATATATTTTCCTACTATTAGTTGTAGTATGAAAGTCGACGGGGAATACAGATTAATATCAGTACTAGAATTATTTTCGGGTAATCAATAGAATATTTTAATTCAATACTCACCTAAATTATAGTTAAAAGTAATATTGGCACAAAAAGACAAAATACATATTTGTCAATTATCATTTAATGCAAGCTTATCCTTTAAGAACTAGAAAGTTCTCCTAAACTAACTAGCCATCTTCATATCCTCCCTCCTTCATCACGGCTCCTCCTTGTTATTACCATTCCCATCGATTTTTTTATCTCTACCTCCATATACATATCTTCCATGCTTATTTATTTATTAAACACCATGTTTATCCTTATAAATACTAGAAGGTTCTATTTAACCTGTTTATCAATAGAAATCTAGAACCCTCTTCTAAGCCTATATAAATAAACTACCCTTCTCTCCATTGGGCTTGGTTTGACCGGCCACCTCCTCCTCCTTCCACCACCATGCTCACGGCTATCTCTCTCCTTCCTCCAACCGGCCACCTCATGGCCACCCTCACGGCCACCATGTCGATCTACCTCTCATGGCCATCACCTTCCATCATCCTCCTCCCTTCATGCTCATCTATGGGTCATGCTACCAAGGAGCTTCCATCTCTTTCAAGATCTTTGCATCCATTCTTGATTAGAGCTTTGTAAGGTAAGATTATTTATTAGAGTTCTTAAATATAAATTCCATGATTAGGATGTTCTTGTGTAAAAGAGGTACTTAGGGTGAAATTTATGGTTGCTTAGAGGTTAATTGATGTGGTAGGAGACTTAGGTAGATTGGATTTAAAGATTGAAAAGGAAAGCTTGTAAATTGGGCATGATTGTACACTTCTGGAAATTTCTGGGCACTTTTCGTAAATACTGGAAATTGGTGACTGGGATTATAAAATGAGGAATCCTCTTACGAGGATGAGAAACTTTACGGATCTTAATTTGTATATGTATATAAAGAGTTATGCATAAATCTGCGTTGTAATGCAGATTCGAGAATTTGCAGCAACTACGTGAGTCGCGGGATGTCGGGCCGCAGAAATGATCATACCGTGAAATGGTTTGACGTGGAACTCCTCTAAGGCAAGTTATTTGTGAATGTTTACGTGCTTAGTATAAGTTTAGGTTATCAGATTATGCAGGAATATCATAAATAGGATTATATATGAATGTTGGGTGGTAATTGCATTTCTTAGGTTGGATAAGAAATCCATATTACGTGGGTTTATGATATGTCTCTATGTGTTGGAGTTATTTAATATATGATATGATCATTCATGTTTATGAATTTAAGTGGTAATATGGACTTGTTGTGAATTATTATGGTTGATCCTGTAGTAATGTGATGTTGTGTTAGTAATTGTCTTCGTACGTTAGATATAGATTCCATGTTAAAAAGGTATATGATATATGTACTTGTTGGAGTTATCTCATCCATGAGTATATGATGTAGTCGTTCATGGTCTTGACTTGGGGTATGGATGGTCATGCTTATAATTGCAGGCTGTGTTGATATTGTGTGTGGGCAGGTCGTATTATGGACTTGTCGTGTCACATTGCGTGTGCAATTTGTATGATGAATTGTTGTGAATCATTGGGATTGATCCATGTGATGATGCGTTTATGATTTCTATGGGTAAGGATTGTTCCGAACCCTGCTTGATTTTAAAATGGTTTTTACTGGATACATCCCGTGTTGCTCTTCCCGGAGTTCGGGTTGAGTAGGTCATGGGAGGTGCTTTATGTAACACCCCCAAATATATAACCTTGAAGGCATTACCGTCAGTGATCTCAGACATTCTGTCCAATGTCACCCAAGGCTTTACCAGTTGATATAAATCATCAAACAACAATTGTGATACAAAATATCATAACTTTCATTTAAACCAAACTCTCGGAATTACAACATAATTCCAAATACATCAGAAATACATAATCAGAATCATTACAGTGGAAGTCTTTAAATAATCATAAAAAGGGTCTTGATCGCAATGATCACCCGTCAAGGATCTTAACCTGAATAAACTTATCAAAAACATCGTTTCCCTTCATAGTTGTTCTAGCCTTCACAGGACGGCAACTTATCTGATGTGCCGAATCGAACGGATGACACCAGCCAACCATGCAGAGAACAATTACGGTTGGTTAGTCTAATGAAAGACTAAGCAAGGGTACAAAGCAGAGTGTTTCGAAGTAGTCGTATTAGGTTAGACTCATCGTCTCTCTAATAAAAGTCGATCACGATAGTCAACCATCATACTTCTACTGAAATACATGAAAAGGCATGATCAAGAGAAGATTCTAGAGACCGAGTCTCACAGCAATCAATCCCAAAAGAAGACTCCAACGAAATGAGCCTTATCGGAAGCATGACAAATGTTGGGGAACATTAATTAATCACAGAATCACAGTATCGCATACGAGCGATTTAAAAGTTAAGACGAGATTTCCTAGCTGCACTATCGTCTAGCTGCACTACTCGCCCAAGGGTATATTAATTATGCACGACAACGGCACTTATCTCATTAAATTCCAAAACGATCATCACGTTATAAGCTTTTAGAATCTCCCCACAAGAGATATCGGATCTCCTCACAAGAGATATCAGATCTCCTCACAAGAGATACCAGAGGGAATAAATCTCAAAAGATTTGGCACTAGCTAAGTGCACCATCCTGAGTAAGTGCATGGTCATGACCTGAGAGAGTACTGGGGGAAAATCCACCAAGTACTAGTTATAAAGAAACAGCTAAACCCCCACAAGGTACATAGCGTTCCTACGAATACTCGTGCTAACTAAACAATTCAACACAATAATAATCCACATCACAACCATCATGGCCAACAACAAAACATATATCTATACTAGCGTTGTTCTAGCAGATATACAACCTAGTATAATATCATATTTTAATCACATATATAATAGCGTTGTTCTAACAGATATACAACCTATTATAATGTCTCCTTTTTAAAATCACAAACAGTTATCAAAACTGTTCCCAACGAAAACAGTAAATCATCCCAAATTAATTAACAACTAAACAATTGATAATTAATTGAAATATGGAATGATGAGCAAGAGTGAACCGCCACTTGCCTGGAATAGATTCGGCGAGAGCTTGAACGAAACTTGGAGGCGACAACGGGTTTCCGGGCTCGACACAGGGACAGATCTGAGATCACAGATTCCTTCGGATCGACCCATAAAGAAACCCTAAGTTAGATTCAATATCTACATACTTGAATCTAAAAGAATACGAAAGGAATCGAAATGAACGAGGTCCGATCAAACGCCACAGAAGCCAAGGCCGAAACAGGCCAAAACCTCTGGGCGGCGGTCGCCTCCTGTCTTACGGCGGTCGCCGCTGTTCATGGCGGCGGTCGCCGCCATGAACACCGGAGGATTTTACGAGAGCATAAAACTCACCCCCGACGACGGGTTTGAACCCCTTTTGGCTTGCTTTGGTTTCTATGCTTCCTTGGACCACCAAGGGATCACTTTGCAATCACCAAACAACCCCAACGAAGCTCAGACGAGAGCTCGAAAGATTCCGGCGACAAGCTCGAAATTCCGGCGAGACGTTTGGGAGGAGATTAGAGCTCGGTTTTGTGCCCATTCTCAGCCAATCCTCCTCCTTAAATAGCCAACTAATGGCTAAGCATCAGCTAATCCACCAAGCGAAGCAAACGACGCGTGGCAAAGAAAATCGGGGCGATTGTCAGAACTCCGGCGACCTTGACTTTCAACTTGACAGTTTTGGGCTTTGCGACGGTCGCCGCCATACCCACGGCGGTCGCCGCTTGTCAGACCACTTGCCTGAGAAGATAACGTTGTCAGAGGCTAGTGGCGGCGGTCGCCGCCAAGGCCATTTTTCGTCTGTTTCAATCTTGGAACAATTTGGCCTTAGCACGGGATAAAAATAGTCGTACATGAACAAGTATTAAGTCCCGAAATACGTCGAATGTATTTTATTTCACTTAGAAAAATTATTACAGAGATCAAACATATTACCGAATGTCTGAACTTCTCTGAAATAAATTCGACGTGTAATACGGGAGTTGGAAAAATTCCAAATTATCCTTATAAAATGAGGGATATTACACTTTACATGTATTGGGGAGGGTCGGGTTGTTTAACTAATGATGCCGTTCCCGACCCGCGGGTAAAGGTTTATATCCACAGTGCAAATACATCCCTTGTTACCCCCGGAGTCCGGTTTGGGTATGTCAAGGGAGGTGCTTTACCTGTATTGGGGAGGCCGGATCGCCTAGCTAACGATGTCGTTCCCGACCCACGGGTAAAGGTATGTAATAAAAGGTACCTTCGTGTCCAAAAGTACTTGGGCATGTTTTTGAACGCTTTCGTAAATGTTTTTCGAACGTTTCCGTAAATGTTTATTTTACACTGAGTTTTCCATAAAAGAATAGTATACACGGGTATAGGTTTTGAATAATGGATATTGATCCCGATGATTTGTGGTTTAATTGGATACTTATGGGAATTACTTAAATATAATTTGTGGTTTAATTGGATACTTATGGGAATTATTGTAATATAATTTGTGGTTTAATTGGATATTTATGGGAATTATTGTAGCGTGATCTGTAATGTAATATGTGGTATAGTTGAATACTTATGGGAATTACTGTGATATAATATGTGGTATAGTTGAATACTTATGGGAATTACTGTAATATAATTTGTGGTCTAGTTGGATAGTTATGAGAGTTACTACAATGTGATCTGTAATGCAATATGTGGTCTAGTTGGGTATTTATTGAAATTATTGTGATAAGATCTGTAATGGAAATCTAGGCTCAGTTGGATGTGTATTGTGGTATTTGGGTTATTTGTTAATGCATCTGAGGTCAATTAGAATATTAGGTTGTACGGTATTGTGGTATCTGGGTTGTCTGTTCATGAAGGGATAGTCATTTATAGCATTAGGTTGTAGGTTGTTGTGGTATCTGCATATGAATGATTCCTCTATTTATGCTACAATACGTATTCAATTTGCTGATATACTTGCTTAGTCTAGTTGTAGACTAACCCCTTTTATGTGGGGGACCAGTTATGCTTGCAGGACCAGGATATCAGGCAGCGTAGCGGAAGAACAGAGGAGGTCATGCGACATGATGCGAATCTAGGATGGGGTTTTGTTTGGGTTTCAGGCCTTTTGCAGACATGGTAAAGTTGTATTGATTAAACCGGAACCGTCTTTTGAATAGATTTTAAAATTTTAGATTTGTCATGGTTCAGGTTTCGAATTTTTCACATGTTGAGTTTTTTTTTAAATAGTCTGAGGGAATTTCTGCAGAAAATTCTTGGCGCTGTGACTCCCCAATAGTGGTTAATTTTGGGGCGTTACATTGTAAGGTGAGACCTCTGTAGCTATTAAGAGTGGTTTTCATTTCCTTATTTGCTCCCTCACTTTTAACTGCAATATTATGTATAACAAATTAGGTTAGTACAAAGTATTGGTTGTGGTATTAGATTTTTAAAAATTCTTCAACCCTTATTAATAACTATTGGTGTTGTAATCGACATAAAACTGATAAAAAAAATTACAACACCAAGAGGTATAAACTTAACGTTGTAGTGTTCATAGGCATATCGAAACACAAAAGGATAAATTATCTATATCCTTCATAATTATTCATATTCACTTAAGCCGAACACTTTATTTTTTTGCAATATACCACCTACCTTAATTACGGGTCGGGTCGATTGTGGGTCAAAATTTGCAGGTCGATTGTGGGTCGGGTCGTTGCGGGTCAAGTACGGGTTCGGATTGACCCAACGGGTCGAGAGCGCCTTGTCAAAGTTTTATAAAATAAATATTAAAATAATATTTTAATTAAAACAAAAAATAATAAATCAAAAAAATATTATTATATAATGTTTTAATAGTAAAATATATCTTATTATTTAATATATAGAATATAAACATATTTGTATTGACCCAAGGGGTCAATGACCCAACCCAGAAATTTTTGGGTCGAACGGGTCAAATCATTTTTGACCCAATACTTTTCGGGTCGGGTCTCAACCTAAAAAGCAAAGATCGGGTCGGGTCGGATTTGCGGGTCAGGTCAAATTTTGACAACTCTACATACATCTAATAAATGACTATTCTTATCAAAAAAAAAAATTGACTACTCACTTAGTACCTTAAACCACTCATTCATAACATGCGGCCCCGCGTGCATAGCACGCGGGCCACCCCTAGTATTTAAAAAATAAGATGTTTAACTTATATTTCAAAATGTTTTATATTAATTTATTCACATAAATGAAGAGTCAAATATATATATATAAAAATATATATAATTACATGCTAATAAAAAATTACAATTAGATCATATTTTATTATATTTATCTTGTTTTTAGAATATTTTTTGAGTCCAAAATAACTTAGGTTATTCTATTGACGTGTAAAAGGAACAAAAAACACTTCCCAAATACCGCATATAAGTATGAATACGCAAAAAGAATCAATCGTAAAATGGAAAAAGTGGTTAAATTACTACGTCGATACATAGTCGTATATTTTATAATTTGCGATTGAACAACTTTTACAAATTATTGAATTATTTACTTTTAGGTTATACGAATTTTACAAACTCATTTTCAAAAAGTAATTTACTTATATATATGGCATTTAGTGCTTGAAAATATTAAAGTGTTAAATAGTTAATAATGAAATAGAAATGAAATAAATCATATTATATCATTAGCTCAAATTGGAAAAAAAAATTGTATTCACGTAAAGAAGTGACAATTGTTAAGATTTTTATTTGTTGGTGCAAATCTTGTTAACATTTCTTTGTTAATTTATATTTTGCTGATTATTTATTATATATCAAAATATTAAAAAAAAAATAGAAACATTAAAAAATAACACCTCAACAACATGGCCCTAAAAACACTCTAGTGGATCAAAAAAGGGTGAACTTTAATATATATATATAGAGAATTATAAGATTTATTTTAGTGTGGCGATCTAGACGTGAAAGAAAAAGTAATTATGAGAAAAATATGATAAAGCTGAAACATTAATATACAACAAACTTATACATAAAAGAGAATCAAGAGGAGAGAATAGAGATGGAGATAAATTTAAAATAACATCTATAAAGTCATTCTACAAAATTGACCCATTTTTGATATGTTTGACTCCACAAACTTTAAATTCCATGTTTATAAAATAAGGCAAAGGTTCTGTACACTACAATTTTTTTCTGGGTACACTACAGTTTGAAACGCAGAAATCTTGCTTAAGCAAGATTTCTGCGTTTCAAGACAAATTGTACCCAGAAAAGTCGTTTCTGTATAAATTTGAAACGTAGGTACTTTGCTTAAGCAAAATACCTGCGTTTCAACCATTTTTTTTTTAAAGCTGAAACGCAGGAATCCTGATTAAGCAGGATTCCTGTGTTTCAACCATTTTTATTTTTTTTTAAAAAAGCTGAAACGCAATATTTTTGCTTAAGCAAAAATATTGCGTTTCAGCCCTCCCCCTTTAAGTGAAATGAAACGCAAGATCTCGCGTTTCACTCGTCTTCCATCTCTCGCGTCTTCCATCTCCCGCTAGGTCAGTCGCCGCCATCAACTTCCCCGGCGCCTTCATCCCTCTTCTTCCATCGTCTTCTTCTTCCTTCTTCTTCCTATTTCGATTTTGATTTTGATTCTTCCTATTTGGATTTGGGGCGAAAAAATGGTGGAGCCGGAGACGAAGATGATAGCGGCCGAAGACAACCGGCGGCGCTCTCATCGTCTTCTCCGGCGGCAACAGTGAACTTGGCTGGCGACGAGAGCTTGGCTGGCGGTGGGGGAGGTGACGGAGCGACAACGCTAGCAGTCGGAGCAGAGGGCGACGGTGTTGATGCTCAGTCGGAGCAGAGGGCGACGGAGCAGAGGGCGACGGCGGTGGGGGACGAGGCAGTGGCTCAGGCGGTTGGGCTGGCGTTGGATGCTTTTGCCGGCGTGTGTACTGGAGGTGTCGCCGGGAAAGATGGAGTCGCCGGGAAAGATGGAGTCGCCGGGAAAGATGGAGTCGCCGGGAAAGGCCGCGACGCGGGAAAGTCTCGGAAGCAGCGCAAGGTAGCCTCTTCGTCTACCGTACCAGATGCACCGATAGTATCTTCTTCTACCGATATTCGACATGTATATTTTAAATTTTAAATAAATTTTAAATTGTGTTTAATATGATATAAATATCCGCATACATGAATTAATAGCATGAATATCGAAATGTGTTTAATAGCATGATTTATGGTTGCGTAAATAAAAAGTGATTAAATTTAAAATATATTTAAAATGTGTTTAATAGCATGATTTATGGTTGCGTAAATTAAATGCATGATTTTAATAGCACGATCTATATGATTTAGAATACAAATTAAATAACAACTACCAAAATAACAATTAGTTTAGCAAGTAATTTAGAATAGAAATTAAATAAATTTCATAATAAAGAATATGAATATTAATGTCCAATAGAAATTATTGTTTATATAAAAACAATTAGAATTTGAAATTATAACATTATTAATAACTATTAAGAAATAAACAATAATTTAAATATAATAATTTATTTAAAAACAATATGAAATAATAACGAGTGATCTAATCGAAATAAAACAATAAAAAAATTAGAAATTAAAACATTATTAACAAGTAATTTAGAAATCAAGTAGAATTAGAATTTAAAACATTATTAATAATTATTAAGAAATAAAAAATAATTAAAATATAAAATAATAACGAGTGATCTAATCGAAATAAAACATTAAAAAAATTAGAAATTAAAACCTTGTCGTCCGAAGATAACGATATGATTTAGGAAATTTGACAATTAATTTTAGAAATAAATAACTTATTTAGAATAGAAATAAATTAAATGTCAAAATAAAGAATATTAAGATTATTGTCTATATAAAAACAAATAGAAATAGAATTTAAACATTAATAGGAATTATTAAGAATTAACAAATAATTAAAATAAAGGGCATATTAGAGGCGTGCGGCGGATCTGTTAGAGCGAAGCGTCGTGGTCCTCGTAAGCCCAAAGAACGAGGGATCACAGCTTCTGCACGACGTGGTTCTACATCTCAGCTGAGCAGACAGGTAGACGTTGCATTACAGAGAGATGTTGGGCAGCCCGAGGATCATCCGACCGAGTCTGCTGAGCCCGAGGATCATCCGACTGAGTCTGAGTCGTCATCTTCGGACGATGAGGTTGATATTGTCCAGGATGAGTACACACGTTCTCCAGTTTTTGAGGCGACGGAGCAAGGCTGGCATGAGACATTTGAGCCCTCCACAGATGCTGATAGAGTTGACGACATGCCCCATCCTCGTGCGACGCAGACTT
The DNA here is from genome assembly GCA_027886185.1 of Rheum nobile. Taxonomy (NCBI): domain Eukaryota; kingdom Viridiplantae; phylum Streptophyta; class Magnoliopsida; order Caryophyllales; family Polygonaceae; genus Rheum; species Rheum nobile. The sequence goes on from WOAB01000648.1 coordinate 4,710,246, forward strand.
CTGAGGCACCTTCTCCCCCACCTGAGGCAGAGGGGCCACCCATTATGGAGCACATTGCCCCCCCCCCCCCCCCCTCCTGCCCCCCATCCTGCCCCCCTGCTGGCCCTATACCTCTAGGGCAGGAGGGGAACTGGATGCCAGGAGGTCCTCGTCGGAGAGACCTGATCCCATCCTATCCTACCCACATCGCACCCCTTTTATGGATGGCGACGCAGCAGGAGGCAGGGGTAGCCATAGACATTTTGGCTCCCCCAGTACACTTTCCCCCGCATCAGGATCCGGTATGTATAAAAATTTTCTTTTAAATTTTCAAATGTTTGGAAAACCAAAAAAAAAATTATGTACATTAATCTTAAATACACAAAATTTATTGTTTCAGATGAGGAGGATCCTCAGGACCTTCGTTCGCCATCCACACTTTGATGATATACACCGGTATAGGACGGAAGAGGATGGGTCATGGTGGACTTTGGCGCAGCGCAGCGGGCTGACTGCATTGGGGACGTTGGAGTTTCGACGGATGGACTCGGTTCTCATATCAGCATTCGTCGAGAGGTGGCATCCGGAGACCAACTCCTTCCATTTCCCCTGGGGCGAGATTACCATCACACTGCATGATGTTGTGCAGATTCTACATATTCCGATTGACGATGCTGTGGTGGTTTCTCCTATGCCTGATGCAGCGATGTGGGAGGCCTTGGCTCCGATTTTGGGGGTAGATCCGCGTATTGCTGAGATTACTGGGATAGGTAAATAAATCGAAATTATAACAAATAGTTTATTAATATTATTGAAAACTGATAAAATTTTGTTGTATTCTAAACAGCTGGCGGTTATGGAGCTAACAAGATGTTGAAGGATCGGGCTAAGGAGTTATGCATAGCCGAGGAGAGGTGACATTCTGTTGTATTTTGAATAATATTAAAATTAGAAAATTACTGTAGTTATTTTTAAAATATAATGTTAAATAATAATCGTTCTTTACAGGAACGAGCATCACATAGCTACGTTGTATCTTGCGATACTAGTGAGTTGTACTCTCTTCGTTGACAAGTCGGGGATGAAATGCAAGCCTGAGTATCTAGCGGTCCTCCTTGATCACGACGAGACTGGAGGGTACGCATGGGGAGTCGCTACCCTGGCGTACCTATACCGCCAGTTAGGTAAGGCGTCGCGAGGTCAAGCAGCTTCTATTGCCGGTTGTATGCTTCTGCTGAAGGTAATCTATCGCATTCAACTCTATTTGTCTTACGTTTACACCGAGAAACTATACTTACATTGATTTATTTCAGTCTTGGATCTGGGCCTACTTTCACGCGTTTCGAGGTCACGCGTCTTCCGATCTCGAGGCTCTACGTGACAGTCGCGCTGCTGCACGTGATGGTGCAGAGGCACCGCAGGGCGCGGATCGGCAGTGTCTGATCAACCTACGACGGGTCCTTGATCAATACAGATATGCAAATGTATCTTACATTATTCGTAAGTAAGTATTTCCTTCGACATGATACATTTGTTTGACATTCTCAATATATTACAGGTTCGCTGGATGCCCTGGGGGCAGTTGGACTTTGACTCCCCGAGTCTCGCTCCATCGAGGTTTCGGGGATTGATTGAGTGCTTTGAGATCCGCGAGCCGTACCTGCCTGATAGAGTTATGCGTCAGTTTGGTCGTACGCAGGGCATACCAGAAGCGCCCCTTACTCCTACCGCAGATGTACGTTCTGCGAGTCTGCGTGCGACTTACACCGTTAGTTTCCCGGACGATGCATGTCAGTGGGGAGCCGATCCGAGGCCGATGATAGAGCTCGGTGCATGCCTGATGCCAGTTGCCCTTGGGATTGTCGGCCAGAGTATCTGGATTGGTGGGAGCAGATGTCTCATCCATACGTAGATTATCGATCATCGAGGCAGGATCCTTCAGCACCACCACCAGTAGATGATGACGTGCCTCTTCCGCCACTGCTTCCCAGCGACCTGAGTATATAAGGTAATATCACATGAAATATTGAGTAGAACTATAGGATATAAGTAATATCACATGAAATATAAAGTAGAACTATAGTATATAAGGTTATTCACATGAAATATAAAGTAAAACTATAGTATATAAGGTTATTCACATGAAATATAAAGTAAAACTATATTATATAAGGTTATATCACATGAAATATAAAGTAAAACTATAAGATATAAGTATATAAGGTAATATCACATGAAATATAAAGTAAAACTATAGTATATAAGTATATAAGGTAATATCACATGAAATATTGAGTAGAACTATAGGATATAAGTAATATCACATGAAATATAAAGTAGACCTATAGTATATAAGGTTATTCACATGAAATATAAAGTAAAACTATAGTATATAAGGTTATTCACATGAAATATAAAGTAAAACTCTATTATATAAGGTTATATCACATGAAATATAAAGTAAAACTATAAGATATAAGTATATAAGGTAATATCACATGAAATATTGAGTAGAACTATAGTATATAAGTATATAAGGTAATATCACATGAAATATTGAGTAGAACTATAGGATATAAGTAATATCACATGAAATATAAAGTAGAAGTGGTCTCGATTTCCAACTTGAGCCATGGTCAATATCCGTATCCCATTACCGTTGAGACTTGATTGCGATGTCATCATTGGCAAGCATAAGCACGGACCATTCCAAGACAAGAATGCCAAAGCAACCCGATACACCGTGGCAAACAGTAGACCGACCATGGGCATGTCGCACCAGAACCTCGGTCCGCAAGGACTAAAGAAGTAGTTCACCTCAACTGTATATTGCTCAAATGACTTCCCAGGGTTTAGTCTTGCCAACACGGGCTCGTACAAGGCTCTGTTGTCGACCAAGTGAGATGCCAAATTGAATCGAATCCTCTTGTAGTTCCCCTCATCTTCGCCCAACAATACACATAGTGAGCGGTAGCCACAATGTCCGTCTCCAACTACATTCCTCACCTCCCTAATGAACGGATACCAAAAGTAGTCAATGTTGTTGACTCCAAAGTCCATTCCCATGTGATTGATGGGTTCCCCGGGAAATTGTGGTCCATACGGTTCTTGATCAACATGAACATGTTCTTCTACATCAACAAAAACAGGTTCTTCTTGGCCCTTTCTAGGTCGACTTCTTCCTTGGCTTCCCTTCTGCTTGCCCTTCTCCTGCTCTTTCTCCTTCTCTAGCTTATCAAGATCCGCCCTTGCATACTCAACCCTAATCGGATCTCTCTCGGTGGAATACTTGCACGACCCCACCGGTCTTCCTTTTGCCTTGATCATTGTGGGTTACCGCAGGGTTGACTCATGCGGATACTCCAAGTCATAGTAAACCTCCGACATATGATCTACTGTTGATTTCGGTAACTCATGCCTCTTCACCCTCTCTCCAAATTCGATGCACCTCATCTCTGCAACTGTAATATTGACGTTGTCACAAACAACATTGTCTGTGTCGGAACAAACTATCCTATCCCATTCGATCTGCCTCCAAAAGCGGTGTATCTCAGAAGGCATGATTGGCTTCTTATCAATGATAGCAAACGCAACTGTGTGGATGCACGGTAGGCCAAGGCACTCTCTCATCCATAAATCAGCGCACTCATCTTTGAAATCACCGTCCAGTAGCTGCTGATACATGGCATACAACTTCCTCAAGGCTCGATCCGACACTCTGTAGAATAGCCTAGAAAACACAACCCGAACTGTTGGAACCATGTGGTTGTAACATGTGGGCATCTTGATCCGTGACATCTCCATGCTTGCCCTAACCTTGCAAACTTGGCTCTCAATCGCTGAGTGGATCCTCACCGACATTCGATTAAATCCGCCTATACTTGAATCCACAATTTTTTTCAACACCTTGTGCATACCCTCAACCCTTTCAAACCATATAACAACGAGGTTAATATATTATAGATCACTTATGCAAATATCTATAAGATTTGAAGTTGGGATACCTGTTAGATGTCCTTGTGAAAAAGTGGAGATGGTGGTCCGTCCACGCTCTGACTATGTTTTTCTTGTAAGGTGTAAGCCACTGCTTCTCAACATATCTAATCAACCCACTCTTCCATGACTTCTTCAATGCTGCAAGCCTCTCTTCGTAGCTTTCTTCCGTGGTTGAGCAAAACAATCCCCAACATTGCCCGCAAAAAGCTTTTACCTTTACTTTACTCTTCAAAATAGGGGAACTATAAGCCTCGATGTTGTGCTTTATATGCACCCAACACAAAAGGTGTTTAACCTCTGGGAAGATCAAATGGATTGCATTGATGAGGGACTTCTCTCGATCGGTCATTATCGCCGTTGGCATGACTTTGGCCTCCTCACACAAATAACGCAGCTTCTTCATGATGAAAGTGTAATGCACAATCTCTTCTTTCTTCGTAAATGCATAGGCAATGTTGAAGGTCTTGTGAGTACACGTAAAACCGACAATCTCCACCAAAGGCATGTTATACCTAACGACAAAGGCAACAAAATATTAGTGCATATCCAAATTTCCTACCATATTCATAATTACAATTATTGCTTCAATAAGTTACATACTTGTTTGTCTTGTATGTGGCGTCGATGATGATAACATATGGGAACCTCTTAAGAAGCCTCAGTGAGTTAGGGTGGGCAAAAAATAAGATATCCACCTCATTAGTTAGCTTCTCCCTCAATGGAAACACTTCATATTTGTGTTGTTTCATAAAATTGAGTGTCCATTGGGTGACCGTCAAATCCCCACGATCCTCGAATTGCAAATTTTGTAGGTAGTTGGAAACTTGTTTTGCCGATGTCACATTTCCTGTGAAGGATTTTTTCAACGCTTTACAAATAGCAGAGGGGGGGACAAATGACTCACCTAAATTCCGCACCAAAATCTCTCTTCATCGGCTAATCGACCAATGATTGCATGGCATTCGAAGCTAAGCGGCAACTTATGGTTGTGTACACCACTCAATACGCGCAATATCCATTTACGACTCTCTGTCTCATACTTCTTCTTCTTCTCTGGGACACCTATAAGCTCAAATGTGCATCCTGACTTCTTCGAATTTGTTCCTGGACGCCTATCAACATCAATCTCCCGAGCCTCCTCATCTTCTAAATCACATTTATCCTTTCTAATTCTTTGCTTCCCAAAATGTTCACAAGTCAAACTAACATGCCTCACGTTACTTCGCCTAATAACTAAACACATCATCAATTATTTTCCCAAATTCTTAGCCAAGTCAACCAACTCCTCTCGACTGTTCCACTTCTGATTAGTGGCAAATTCCTTTCCATAAAATTTCCCCTGTTATTTTATCCATTTCCAGCAATTAATTGTTGCATACACAAACAAATTTACCTATTATATCGAAATATATAAAAACTTTACTATTTATATCTAAATCTACAAATACGTACAAGATCATATCTACTACAAATACGAATTCATATCTACAAAAGTAAACATTTATTTAAACTTATTTCCAATTATAATATTCATATCGAAATCTATATGCTCCAACTATAAACACATTCTATAATATAACGCATTACTAACCGGAAAGTTTGAAATATCGAAATTTGGATCGTCTTCGTCATCGGGCAAATTTTCATCTTCGTGGTCGCTCTCAAATTCGAACTCTTCTTCGGTGCTATAATCCGCTTCTTCTTCACTACTAGACATTTACGAAATAATTTTATGCTCGGATTTGGTGGTGTATTCCCACAACAAGTGATGGGGACTTCTTATAAAAGGCTAAATTCGACCGTTGAAATATGACCGTTTTGAAACGCAAGCATTCTGCTTAAGCAGGATTCATGCGTTTCAACGCAGGAATCCTGCTTAAGTAGAATTCATGCGTTTCAGCTTTTTTTTTAAAAAAAAATGGTTGAAACGCAGGTATTTTGCTTAAGCAAAATACCTGCGTTTTAAATTTATACCGAAATGCCTTTTTTCGGTACAATTTGCCTTGAAACGCATAAATCTTGCTTAAGCAAGATTTCTGCGTTTCAAGGCAAATTGTGTACCCAGAAAAAAATTGTAGTGTACAGAATTCTTTCGTAAAATAATTGTTCTTTTTCACCTTCCTTAACTCACGGCAAATTTATTGAAGAGATTTTTGTGCCAAACTACCTATTATATGACCCATTTTGCATGAAATCACCCTTTATATCGATAATTATTCTAAACCACCCATTAAAGGGCTCTCGTTAACAAAAAGCCACCCAAGAGATCCTTTTGTCACTTTTGTCATTATTTTTGTGTGAAAAGACCCTTATACCCCTCGTTCTTTTTTAAAATTACGAGTAATACCATATTTTTTTTATTTTTTTTTCAAAAAAATTAAGAAGTGTTTATTTCCGATTTTTTTTTCCAAATATTAATACCATAGACTTTAGCATTTTAATCATGCACTTTAACATACTAACTCATGGTATTAATTTTTGGGGGGGAAATTGAGAAGAAAAAAAATTCGTAAAATAAAATTTGGGGGAAAAAGTTCCGGAAATAATTTTTTAATATTTTTTGAAAAATAAAAATATATAATAAACATAAATAAAACATGGTATTACTCATAATTTTAAAAAGAACGAGGGGTATAAGGGTCTTTCATACAAATTAACAGCAAAAGTGACGGAAGGATCTCTTGGGTGGCTTTCAGATGATCATCAACATATTTATTATTTCTCATGATGTCAATTTTTAAGCAGTTTAGCGTCCTAATGTTTTGATTAATCACAAATTATATATTATATATAATTTATCAATTCAACATAATCGTTTCTAAGTTTTTATGACATGTAACATTGTAGTTTTTTCATCTTTCATTATACGTTAGTGACTTTTTTTTATCCAAGATTAAACAAATAAATTTGAACAAGTTTTTATAGTGTTTGATGTATTATTTTTGTTAGAAAGATCAAACCAAAGTTTTCAATTTAAGTATTATTTACTTGATACGAAAGAAATTTTTATTATTTATTATACAATTGTTCTATTCGCATTAAGGTGCTTACATTTTCTTGAACAACAATCCTTTAAGCAATGAGTAAATTAGCCAACTTCAGTCTCCACATAAATCACTACTTAACAAAGATAACCGAAAACTTATATAAACATTGAAATTAATTGATGGGTTTGATAATTTTTTAGAGTTTTTACATTAATAAAAATTATTTTGTGATAATAAATTGATAGATTTTTATTTTTTTTGATGAAGAAAGAATTTGAAGTACTCGACATAACAACGTCAGGTAGATCAAGAGGCCGATTAATCGGCGCTTGTCAAAACCGGACAATGAGAACAACAAATCAAGCATGAAAATTACAACAAAGCAAAAATAGAGCTAAAACGACCAAGAGCGAGTGATGAGCAAAACACGATCAGACGAAAGCGTCACCGGAAGAAGAGTCAGACGAGACTAATCCTGCAGAAGTGTTGAACGGACTACCATGACGTTGCTCTCTCTTCTAGAAGGGATCAGGAGCATCAACCATGACGTTGCCCTCGTACAAGAGGGATCTTCATTGAGCTACAGACATGACCACGACCACGATCGGACACTCAGACAACACCCAAGATCAGCTCCACAATTGCAATGAAGAATTTGACACCCAAACTTGAAACAAACGAATCTAGATTTTTTTTTCTCTTGTTTAATTTTGATATAAATTGTAAATTTTAGTAAGAAGTGGTGGTGGGCTAATAAGCCCAATAGACCAAATTGAAATCTAGGCTTTCACCATAAATTGATCCTTGCGAGGCCGCCACACAATCAAATTTGAAAAATAATTTTGATTTTGATTTTGATTTTTTTTTATCAAACTCAAAAGCAAACCAAGCGTACTCACTACTCAGTAAGCTACTTTCAATTTTTTTATTTCGTTTGTATTTGTGTCTATACTTTCTGTTCAACTTCTTTTTGACAAGGTTGATTTGATCATTCACATCAGAGGTCAAAAGTTCAGGGGTTAAATTAGGGAGCTTGGTTGTTTGGGCATGGATAGATCCAAAAATTCAGGGGTTCAGCGTGGGTTAAGCCGGCAAGAAAGACTCAAACGAGGTGGTGATTTACTGATTTTGGGTAGAAAAATTTGCAGATCTAGAATGGTCGGACTGAAACGAAGGTTCTCCGTGGCAACGACTTATGGCGGTTGATAAATTAAAGGGTTGGGGACCGCCGGAGAGGAGGCGGACTGCCCAGGAGTTTCAAACGGCAGAGGGGATACCGCACCCAGATTTAACGGGTTGAATGGAAGCTCAACCATGGTGGTGGTTTGCCTAGAGGTTAAATTGGAGGTCTTTATATTGTCAAGGATATGTTTATTTGTTCTTTCCTTGAAAGGACAATGGGCGGATTACCCTTTTCCAAATCAAGTTTCTATGTAAGTGTGATCTGGTGTTGGTGGATGGTCACTCGGTTGGAGCCGACCAAGGGGAAATGAGTGACCAACTCTTGGGATAAATTATTTGAGGATTATCTCATGATTCAGTTTGTTGTTTGAAGGGTTAAGTGTTTTTGTTTTTCCCTTGTTTCTCTCTTTGAAAAATCAGAAGAGTGTGAGCAGATGGATCTTACTTTTTTTTTGGTTTACCTTAGTGTTGTATTGACGAGAGAAACCTCGTATAGTGTATTTCCTGAGATTGTTCTTGTTGTTGATCGTTGAGTTTAGAGAGGCTTTACCTTTTAGTTAGTTGGGAGTTTTTCCCTTTGGTTGTTGTTCCGGTTTGTTGATTGTTGTTGTTGTTGGAGGAGGTGGCTCCTTTGATGGTTTGAAGATTATTTTTTTGTTGGTTTTTGGGATTTTCTAGAAAGAAGGGAGATTCATATCTCTAGAGTCCTTAATAAATTGATATATTATTTACACTAAATTGATGAAACACAATTTTTATTAAGCAAATCATTTAAAAAAAAGTCTACTCATATTTTTTATTAAATATTTTACTTTTATTTTGTATATTTATTTTATATATATTTATATATTGATGTTGAATATTCTAAATAGAGCTCTTTAACATATCATTTTGTTTTAATTGCTAAATTTTTAATATAACATGTGTAAATAATATTGTTCAATTTTTCTTCTTTTGAGCTAATATTGTGATTTTGTGGCTAATATTATTGTTATAGTACATAGAAAATTTGATAGAATTATAGTAATATAATACAGTTTAAACAAATATATACACTAAAAATGATACTAAAGAACTACGTCAAAACAATATCTTAATAATAATATTCCATGCATGATACAGGTTATATACTAGTAATAGATAAAAAGTGAAACAAAGAAACAAGTAAAACATGTACCCAAATTTCAGAAAAAAATATTTATTTGTTAATCAAATTTAAGTTTGTTAGTAGACGATAATAATAATTATAAAAAGGCCCATTAGTAAAAATATCAGATTTTTGATATTTTTACTATTGTTAAGAGTTGAATAAATTTTTTTTTTAATGTATAAATCAAATAAAACATTACAATTTTTGAAAAGAAAAAACAAAACAAAATTTTAATTCTACTAATTTAATCCTAATCAATCCCAAATCTCACCCTCCTCTGTTTCCCTCTTCAGCGAAGGCCGCCGTCCATTCCGCCGCCGCTGTGTTCCCTCTCCTCCTCGCACCGCCCCACGCCGATCAAATCCCCACCCGATTCTGACCGCAGCAGCTCCACCAACCGCTTCATCAACCACACCAACAACCCCTGCTCTAGCAGCCTCTCGTCTCCCTCCTATACTTCTCTCCTTGGCCATCGCTGTTTGAATCCGTCACGTCCATGGTCGTCGGACGTCCTCCCCTGCGCCCCTCGCTGCTGCCTCAGGATCCTACAGTGAAGACCTCGATTCGTCTCCTGCAACGCTCTCCTCGTCCGCCGTCGTCACCGTTGACCTAACTCCATCCAGATATCTCCTGGCGTCAATTCCATCCAGATGCTTCGGCGAGGCTCCCAAGATGCTCCGGCCCCAATTCCATCCAGATTTAAGTACTAGATTACTCCGACCCGCGTATCCAAGATGCTCCGGCCTCAATTCCATCTAGATATCTTCTGGCATCTTCAACAAAAAGGCTTTGCAGGTAATAATAATACTAGGTTTATTCAATCCTCAATAGTGATTTGCCATTGCTTCCCTGTTTGATCAGCTATGATTTCGATTGCATGTTAGGTGAAATTTTTAGGGTTTGTATGAGATAATAGAGAAAGTGATACTTGTTCATTGAATGGACTGTCATACTTATACAGGGTAATTAACTAACTGTGAGAGATGTTTGGTGGTTATCAATTGATCTTGAGACCTTTCAAGCTGATACCATATGAGATAATAGAGAAAGTGACTACTGTCTACTGCTTCAAGATGCTCCGGCCCCAATTCCATCCAGATTTAAGTACTAGATACCCTAAGCTGATATCATATCAGAAAGAATGCTTGAAAGTCTAATCTTTGTTTTAATCCGAGTATGATCAAATACAATATTGTATGGCAAGTGACTACTGTCTACTGATTCAAAACTTGACCAATTTTGAATTGTCTTTGGGTTTGAATTGGATAGCGAATTATCTTGGAATGTGCAAGCAAACTGCTTTTTACTTCTTTATTTTGATTGTAATACGAATTAAGAGAATTTTTGATGGTGTGGCTTCGGAATCATAATGCAAATTCTGTCATCAATTTTCTGGAGCAGGTTTTCTCCAATCTGGACAAGTCTGATTTAGAGTTGTGGGCAGTTCTCATCTGGAGTGTCTGGCTGGCTCGAAACAAGAGAATTTTTGATGGTGTGGCTTCGGATCCTGTCACGGCGCTGCACGATGCGAAGCAACTCCAAGGTGAATTTAAACGCTGCACTACTGTGCAGGAATTGGGCACCTCTTTGGCCCCTGGTTCCTGCAAATGGTCTAGGCCCACAGGTGATGTGATTAAGATTAATTGTGATGCCTCTATCTTGTCGGTGCAGAAATGTGGGATCGGTTTCATTGCTAGAGGTGCTACTGGTACTGTCTGTTTCTTTGGTGCTCGCACAATCCAACCAACTGCTGATCTTGGTGACGATTTTCAGATAGTATTTCATTTCATTTGCATTTTGTTGAGCAGCACACTATGATTACAGGGAGACGACAGTAGTCATTTACCATTTTGTAGTTAAGACTTTGAGGAATTTATCAATCAGTCTTTATGTTTTTGTTTCCATTTTTTAGTTGCACTTTGTTGATTTTGAAACCTAAGTCTGCAGATTCATGCTTATGTTAGTTTATGAATCATTCTACATATCTACTGCATATTCCCTAATTTCATCCTTTCTCAGTGCCAGAATCGTCTCTTGTTGCATCACACAAGTAGCCTTGTCGAGGAGACGAGTGAGTAATACTCGGCGCCTTATGGGCAATGGGAGCTTTCCTTTTGCTGGTGCTTCTTGCAGATGGGAGCATGTTAGAAGGGAAGCCAATAGAGCTGCTCATCTCCTGGCTGCCTTGTGTCCTGCTTCTACTATATTATGTACTTTTCCTGTTTGTTTGGATTCCATTTTGCTGGATGACTCAAGGATTTAATTGATGGGGTTTTTCTGCTAAAAAAATATGAATTAAGGCTCTTCACCAATTTTTACTTCTTTATTGTGTATTTACGTTGTTTGACGTTTATACCTTTCTTCAAGTATTGAATTCGAAATTTTGTATGTGTGGTTACATCCTGATCATGCCACTAGATCATTTACTAATACAAAACATAACTTGCCAATTACTTCTTTCAAACTTAGGCAAGACTTTCTAAATCCTCTTTATATTCTTGTTTTTCTTTTCTGAAGGAACATTGGAAACCTCTCCCAAGAGACTTAAATTTGAATTTGTGTTTTTAGACTATTGTTAGAAGAAAGAACTCGTTAAGTAGAGTTAATTACTCCGAGGAGTCAGCTATATTTGCATGGGAACTCGTGAATAATCTTCGTGCCCCGATATAAATGTGGTCTAATAAAATGAATATTGTTCTGACATTTAAAACCGACTAACATTTAAGACAGCATTCAAATCTACTTTATCATGACACATTTACACGAAGTCAGACCACATATATACGAAGTCAGGTCAACGCTTTGTTATATCACAAAATTTTAAATGTTAACCGATTGCGAATTTCAAAGCAATATACAATTTATCAGGCCACATTTGTACGTTGTCAGCCGTCAGGTCATTACTCTTTTATTTTATTAAATTTAAATTTAAAACAAATTTTGGTTGGTTCCGTAATGAGAAACACTTAAATTTGAAACGAACATTGGTTGGTTTCGTAATGAGAAACACTTAAATCTGCATTTATTAGTTGTGATTCTCGTTCAATTGATAATCACTAAAAATATTTACGTGTTTTCAAAAGAAAACTTCATAAAAGAAACACCAACTTTGGGGTGAACAGAGTTGACCCCCTTCTTGTAAACACTTTGATTTGAAATTCTCTACACTCTTCAGTGCCGCTCTCAGAGTCGACTCCCTTCTTGTACACTCTTTAGTGCCTCGATATAAATGTGGTCTGATAGAATGAATATTGCTCTGACATTTAAAACCGACTAACATTTAAAACAATATTCAAATCTACTTTATCAGGACACATTTACACGAAGTCAGACCACATATATACGAAGCCAGGTCAACACTTTGTTATATCACAAAATTTCAAATGTTACCCAATTGCGAATTTTAGAGCAATATAAAATTTATCAGGCCATATTTGTACGTTGTCAGGTCATTACTGCTATGTAACCTCTTGAATGATATTCTCTTCATGCAATTTCTCAAGAATTACATGCTCGGAAACAACCTTATGAACTATGGCATCGAAAAAGATAAGACCCCCTCCATTCCAGTACATGCAAGTTGCTACGAATAAAGGTGGGGTCCTAATGATGTATATTTTTTCGTTTGAACAAAGATGCATTGAAGTCGACTATGCACAAACAAAGACAGGTTGTAATTCCAAATATAACTTGAACCCTTAATGAAGAGGAGTTGGTAACAGGTCCAATGTCGCTTTAAAAGTGTAATGTTCTTGCATGCGTTTGCATATTTAGAAAGAAAAAACCTGAAAATGCATTTAGAATAAGAGGTGAGCTATACATGTAATGTGGTATAAATAAGTAGAAGTTAAAAAAATGGTTGTAACTGTAAGCATATCCTTCTTACCCTATATTATTGGACATAATTATACTATAGATTGGTGCTAATGTTTTACACATCTTTCCAAATTAAGAAGCAAAACTCATACAGTTTACTTTAGCAGACCACATTTATACTTGATCAGGACACATTTATACGAATTTAGGTCAATTCTATGTTATATCACAAAATTTCAAATATTAGTCAATTTCAAATGTTCAGAGCGATATTCACTTTATCAGGTTATATTTATACGTTGTCAGGTCATTACTCTGTTATATCAACTATAAATTTGAAACGAATATTAGTTGGTTTCGTAATGAGAAACACTTAAGTTTGCATTTATTAGTCGTGATCCTCGTTGAATTGATAATCACTAAAAATATTAGGACAAAAGGGAAGGGAGAGATATAAGGAACACAAAATACATGTTCCAATGAGACAAAGTATCTAATGCATAATTTCAATTCACTTAAAAAATCATTCATATCTTGGTGACTTCTTTGGCATATTCAAACTTGTATCGTATTTCATTGCTTCATGGCTTGTCCTTCCTTGAATGAAATATGCTTAGCTATTCCATCACATACTCAATGCCAGCACCAATGTTGAAGACGATTGCTCCAATGCATGATGTGCTCCCTAGTTAAGCAAAAAAATATAATAATCAAAGATGTGATCATAACACATATAGAAGGTGCTTCCATATATACTAGAGAACACTACCTCTGAATGCCACCTCGTCGTTCCTCCTTTGGGTTTGTGACGCTGCAAGGTTTCTCCAAAGATAGGTCGCGGAGTCTAGGATCTTCCACCGACGTTGAAAAAGAGCTTCAAAGTGGCATAGTTATCGGTTTTTTATGCACAACGTGGTGACTTCGTCTAAATGTGACCTGACTTCGTACAAATGTGACCTGATAAAGTACATTATCAATTGTTAATTAGACTAGTTGAAATTTTGTGATATAACAGAGCATTGACCTGACTTCGTATAAATGTGACATGACTTCGTACAAATGTGACCTGATAAAGTACATAATTCTCTGTTATGTAACAAAATTTAGAAAATAAAGTTTTAAATGTCTGATCAATATTCATTTTATCAGGTCACATTTGTACGTAGTCAGGTCATTACTCTGTTATATAAACGAACATTGGTTGGTTTCGTAACTATCAATAGAACCTTGTTTGATGCCTTGACCACCACTCTGCCCTTCCTACTTAGTTAATCCAATATAGCTAACTAATTAATTAATCAGCATGTAACTTGATGTAATTTATGTAATTTTTATTAATAAAACTCCAAATGACAATACAAGAGATACAAGAATTTGATAGTGTGGCGCCCAAAGTCCCTTTGAGTTGTTTTACAATAAAAAAGACAAGTAACGCGGGCCGATTCGGAGGTGATTCGATGTCGTTCGGAGATGATTTCAAATGATTCAAGAGTCGGGTTTAAGTAACTTGAGCATGACGAATACAATGATGTGGTCAGATTTTGAATCATTTGAAATCACTTTCGAACGACTTGACTCTTGAATCATTTGAAATCACTTTCGAACGACATCAAATCACCTCTGTATCGGCTCGAGTAGTAAAACTATATGATTTTTACTAGAAAATTATTTCTTTAAATTTATAAATATACACATGACTATGGTAAGAGATAGGGAAAATTAGTTTAAAATTTAAAGTTAATATAACAGAGTATTGATCTGACTATATACAAATATGGTCTGATAAAGTGGATATTGCTCTGAAATTTAAAATCGGCTAATATTTGAAATGCTTAATCCCTAGTTCAACGTCTGCTTGGAGCAGTGTCTCGATTCATTCAAAATCTGATCACCCTCAAAGTTGTTGTAAGATCACCCTCATGACTTCGTATAAATTCGGTCTGATAAAGTATATAATGCTCTATTATGTAACAAAATTTACGAAAATGAAGTTTTAAATGTTAAGCGGTTTTAAATGTCAGAGCAATATTCACTTTATCAAATCACATTTCTACCAGGTCAGGTCAATGATGTGTTATATCACAAAATTTATAAAAATGAAATTTCAAATGTTAGGAGATTTCATATTTCAGAACAATATTCACTTTTTTAGTAAATGACCATATTTAAGATATAGTAGATGATATAATCTTTACAAACATCATGTTAGGAGGTTTAATTTTAAAGAAATCTTGATCAACCTATATGGGATTCGAACCCACATCATGTGCAACAAACACATTGCTCTTCCTTTTGAGCTATTATGCTTTTAAGTAATTTTCCAAGACAAAAGATCAAGCAAAGATACATTTAAATTTGCATTACGGAATCAACCAACGTTTGTTTCAAATTTAAAATTAATATAACAGAATACTGACCTGACTACGTACAAATGTGACAAGATAAAGAGAATATTACTCTGAAATTTAAATTCGGCTAACATTTGAAATTTTGTGATATAACAGAGCATTGACTTGACTTCGTCTAATTGTGGCTTGACTTCGTATAACTATGGACTGATTCTTTATCAACGCAACCAACCAACGTTTGTTTTAAGTTTAGGATTTCTTCGTGCATATTCTTTTTCAACGTAACAAAACATAAATTAACTTCACTCAAGGTCTTGTTCTCGTCCCTAATCTTCTGAACTTCATCCTTGGACCCTTTTCTGAAGCTCTACCAACATTTGTTCGTAGTCATGTCATTACTCTTTTATATTGACTTTAAAGTGAATATTTCTCTGAAGTGCATATTGCTCTGAAATTTGAAATCGGCTAACATTATGAAAATGAAGTTTTAAATTTAGTCAGTTTCAAATTTCAGACCAATATTGACTTTATCAGGCCATATCATCTAGACGATCTTGCTACCAAACTGAAAATTTCAAGCCTCAACAATCTCTTCCTCCTCACTGCGTGGCTACACGCAGTCAAAACAACCATGAACGTTATTTCATCAAGACTTCCCCTAGATCTCGAATTTACAGTGTGTTAGCAACTTAGTCTGTGTGCTATGTTTTGTCTGTTTCCAATGCTTTTCTAAAAGATTCGAATTGCTAAATCAACCTTCTTATATATTAAACTTTCTTATACACTCTTCAGTGCCTCAGTATAAATGTGATCTGATAAAATAAATATTGCTCTGATAATTAAAATTGACTAACATTTAAAACTTCATTTTGTAAATTTTGTTACATAACATAGCATTATGTACTTTGTCAGGCCACATTTAAACGAAATCAGGTCACATTTATACGAAGTTAGGTCAATGCTCTGTTATATCACAAAATTTAAAATGTTAGTCAATTTCAAATTTCAGAGCAATATTCACGTTATTAGGCCATATTTGTACGTTGTCAGGTCATTACTTAATTATATTAACTTTAAATTTGAAGCAAACATTCAGTATTGACAACGTGCTTTGATCCTGGTGTAATATTTCATAGCAATATATAATTTATCAGGCCACATTTGTACGTTGTCAGGTCATTACTCTATTATTTTATTAAATTTAAATTTAAAACAAATGTTGGTTGGTTCCGTAATGAGAAACACTTAAATGTGAAACAAACGTTGGTTGGTTCTATAATGAGGAACACTTAAATCTGCATTTATTAGTTGTGATTCTCATTGAATTGATAATCACTAAAAATATTTACGTGTTTTCAAAAGAAAACTTCATAAAAGAAACACAAACTTTGGGGTGAACAGAGTCGACTCCCTTCTTGTAAACACTTTGACTTGAAATTCTCTACACTCTTCAGTGCCGCTCTCAGAGTCGACTCCCTTCTTGTACACTCTTTAGTGCCCCGGTCTAAATGTGGTCCCGTGTATATAATTGTGAAATTATATGATTTTTAAGCAAAAATTATTTCTTTCAATTTATAAATATACACATGACTATTGTAAGAGATATGAAAAATTAGTTTAAAATTTAAACTTAATATAACAAAAACAATGACCTGACTACGTACAAAGGTGGCCTGATAAAGTAAATCAGGCTCTGTCAGTGGGCTATTGTAAGAGAGATGAAAAATCAGGCTCTGTCAGTGAGCATAACTCTGATTACGAAACCAACCAAGTATGAATCAGGCTCTGTCAATGGGCTATTTTTCATAAATTTAATATTCTCCGTCTATAGTCGTTCCTCCCAGTATTCAGGGCACCTCAACAGTTTCCAATCACAAACAAAACACAATCAGTACGTCTATATATTTCTTCAGAAGATTCTTTTTGTAGAATGGCATCTAATATATAAGTGTATCTTATGCTTAATAGGCTATTGAGCTCTTCCAAGTGCATCGGACCTCTGAAAACCCCTGCCTAATCAAGGTAGTGTAGTGCAAATGTTCAAGTTAGACAATGAATTACCATTACCCATTTTTTGTAGATCAAAGTATGCACCTTGTAACCACAACTTGAAACATTTTGCACAAGCTTAGACTTACCTCACGACACAAGGGGCACTTCTCTTGCGGAGACGCTTCCTTTAATACATTTAAATTTGCATTACGGAACCAACCAACGTTTGTTTTAAATTTAAAATTAATATAACATAATATTGACCTGACTACGTACAAATGTGACCTGATAAAGAGAATATTACTCTGAAATTTGAATTCGGCTAATATTTGAAATTTTGTGATATAACAGAGCATTGACTTGACTTCTTCTAATTGTGACCTGACTTATTATAAATGTGGACTGATTCTTTTTCAATGCAACCAACCAACGTTTGTTTTAAGTTTAGGATTTCTTCATGCATATTCTTTTTCAACTCAACTGAACATAAATTAACTTCACTCAAGGTCTTGTTCTCATCCCTAATCTTCTGAACTTCATCCTTGGACCCTTTTCTGAAGCTCTGCCAACATTTGTTCGTAGTTAGGTCATTAATCTGTTATATTGACTTTAAAGTGAATATTGCTCTGAAGTGAATATTGCTCTGAAATTTGAAACCGACTAACATTTACGAAAATCAAGTTTTAAATTTAGTCAGTTTCAAATTTCAGACCAATATTGACTTTATCAGGCCATAACATCTAGATGATCTTGCTACCAAACTGAAAATTTCAAGCCTCAACAATCTCTTCCTCCTCACTGCATGGCTACACGCAGTCCAAACAGCCATGAACGTTATTTCATCAAGACTTTCCCTAGATTTCGAATTTACAGTAGGTTAGCAACTGATTTTGTGTGCTATGTTTTGTCTGTTTCCGATGCTTTTCTAAAAGATTATAATTGCTAAATCAACCTTATATATTAGACTTTCTTGTACACTCTTTAGTGCCTCAGTATAAATGTGATCTGATAAAATGAATATTGCTCTGACATTTAAAATCGACTAACATTTAAAACTTCATTTTCGTAAATTTTGTTACATAACAGAGCATTATGTACTTTGTCAGCCATATTTAAACAAAGTCAGGTCATATTTATACGAAGTTAGGTCAATGCTCTGTTGTATCACAGAATTTCAAATGTTAGTCAATTTCAAATTTCAGAGCAATATTCACTTTATTAGGTCATATTTATACATTATCAGGTCATTACTCTATTATATTAACTTTAAATTTGAAGCAAACATTCAGTATTGACAAAGTGTTTTGCGGGGTTCTTTTGACCTTATCGCGACATTTAGTTGCAAAATTTCCAATTTCATGTGAGGTTCAAGTTTCCAATATATGATGTACTTGTAATAAAACCTGATTTGTGGTTCTTCATAGTTGTGAATCCCTTTGTATATAGTTTAGCTGTAAACGAAAAACAAATATTGCCTTGTGATTTCAGTTGCCTCATTTTGCTTGCATGGAGTTTTCTCCAAATAATTAATTAGTGTTGTCTAATGTAAATCCTGGAATGATGTTAGTGATTTATGGCAGCTAAAGTGATTTCCGCGTTCTCTTGCTTCTCTTATTCTAATCTGCAGCGCCGACGAGCTCCTCAGGTGACTTTAACCCCACCTTTTCCCTACTCCACTGCTTGTTCCCTTTCTAGTTCGATTATCTTTTTTTTTGGGTAGGTTGACTGTTTGCTTCATGGATGTATGTTAGGAGAATTCTAACCATGAGGCAAGAACTTTCAGAGTGAATTTTTCCCCTTGAATTGTACTCTTTGCTTTTATTTTCAGTTCTTTGTTTCTTATGGATTTCTAGATATTGATTGTTGAAATTGGGGTTTTGGCATGGTAAGTGACGCCTGATTGTAATCCAGTAGGAAATTGGATTCATCTAAGGTTGGAATACACAAGCTATGGATTTTATGGACAAATTCCCTTACTGACGAGGTTCATGCTGGCATGCTGCTGATGAATGTATTGAATTTTGTTCCACAATGTCAATTATCAGGAACATCAGACATGATAGTAGGCTATTAGCCTATATACCTTGCTCCCTGTAAAAATAGATGCCGTAAGATGGTCTTTTAGCCAGACATCATAGCAACGTTGAAAGTAGCAGCATCGTCCTCCTCCTCATCGGCTCGAAGGCGGGAGGGAAGGCGAGCAATGCAGAGCGCCTCCTCCTTTTCAAGCAGTACTTGCAAGTAGCAGCATCGTCCTCCTCCTCACCGGATCTAGTAGTAGTAGTAGTAGTAGAGCTGCTCTCGACCGATTCCGCCGCCGTCAATGGAGCTTTCTGGAAGATGAAAAAGCCGTCGCCGCGGTCTTCTTCTTCTGTGGTGTAACCGACGAAATTCCGATACTGTGATTCGTATTCAGATTTGGAGGGGTGCTCTAATCTGTCCCACCACGATCTCAAACCGTTTCCATTCTCTATGGATGAATTCGCTCGTTTGATTTCAAACCCTAGATCCTTCGCCTTCTCTTACGGATCTCATCTCAGCCTCCCTAGATTCCCCTGATTTTCCAAAGATTCGTTCGTCTCCGTGGAATTGGACACCAATCTCGACAACTCTCACCGAAATCCCAGCGGGAACACCATGCCGGCGTTGATATCAATTTGCTTCAGCCGATGCTCACTCGATATTCTTTCTTAGCTTCCAACGGCCGATACGAGGCTCACCCGTCCACGTCATCGAGCAGGGCTGAGGCAGCGAGGGAAGAGGGCTTTCAAGCAGGAGGTGTTGAGAGGCTCCGAGAAGCCTCTGCTTTTGATGCAGAGGCTGCCACCATTGGAGTTGAGGGGAAGATGAGGGGTATATGTGGGAGAGAAGACTAAATCGTATTAGTACTTGTTAAAAAGTAATTAGCATTTACTAAAAGCAGAGTTTTTATCAGAAGAAAAGGTAAAAACAAATATGAATTTATCTTTTCCTAAAAATAAAGTTTTGCAGCTTTATGGCATATTTGCAATACTTTTCAAAAGATGTTATTTCTGCAAATGGGCTAATGAAATCTGGTAGTTTTTGCTAATACTTCTTATAAAAATTACTTTGTTTGTTTATAATTTATAAAAGATTTTGTAAAATTTTAGATTTTAAATTAATCAACACAAAAATAAGAGAAAAATATAAATTATGATTATAAAAAGATAAAACATATAATATATTAATAGATAATTAATACTTGAAAGAAAACTAATATTCAAATATTAAATATTTGGAATATTATCTTTAGTTTGTTTATTGAAAATTTATCTAATTTTCTTCTAATCATATTTAAATGAAGTAACTTATTGCATATTTATTCCGTTTAGAATGATCTGTCTTGAATATTTTTTAGTTTGTTTATCAAGTGTATGCAATTTTTTTGTTTGAAAATTTTAAAATGAACTAAATAATGTAAGTAGTGACTCGAAAAGCTAGTGAATAGTCACTAAATAATCAACTAATGATTATTGATAAATTTCAGATATTGTTATAGATATTATTAGTTTAAAAAATTATCTAAATCAACAAAAGTTAGTTAGAAAAATTTTGTTTAAAATTTGTCAATTTAGAGTAAAATAAAATTTGAAAACAAAATAAAATAAAATTAATGATAAAATTACACATAAGCATGTTGAGTCTAGAATTATTATTCTATTGTGAAGGCTTAAAATTTGAGCTTCAGTATATATTTTAGAAGGATTTGCAAAAACTACCAGAATTCAGTGGGCCGTTTGCATAAATATCAGATTTTAGAAAGTATTGCAAATATGCCATAAAGCTGCAACACTTTTGAAAACAAAAAAGGTAAAATAAAATATGAATAAACCTTTATCAAAATAAGTAAAAGTGCTTAAGATGCAGTTAAGTGTAAAACGGTTATATGAGTAAGCCTAATTATATACATGTTCAACCGGTAGCACTTCTCATCTTCCCCAATTAATGTTCTCCGCTGAAGAACCTTTTTTTCCTTTCATCCCTGAACTCCTGAAGCGTATTCCTCACAGCAAATCCTAAATCCCCAAAGGCGAGAAGCCCTTTGTTCAACCCTTTTTGAAGCCCTTTCTAAAGCCCTAGATCGACAATGGTGAGGACCAGAGGTTTGCAGTCTGCGAAAGCCAGAGTGAAGAAGCAGAAGCCGAATGGTTCTACAGAGTCGAAGAGAAGGGTTGAGGAGAGCGCGAATGCGAAGGCGGCTCCAGTGGCGAGTGGCCGAAAGAAGAGAGCCTACAGTTTGTCAGAGGAAGAAGAATCACCAAGTCCAGTCGTTTAGATGCAGAAGAAGAAACCGAGAATGGCTGAAGAACCAAAAGCCAAGAGGTTGAGGAAGGAGCCATCGAAAATGGTTGGCGGGGTTAGTGATCTTCTCAAACTCTTAATTTTCTGGAAAAAAAACAAAATTTTGTCTGAATGTGATGCATGCTAAAATTAGGCTTATGTGAAAATGAGAGCATGATTTGCTCTGTGATAAACAGAGCACGGAGAGATGTGCAAAATTTATAGTAGCCTAAACTGTTACATCCATATGGCCTGACAAACGAAATTATATTCTGACGAAACGAATTATCTTACCTGACAAAGTAAGTTTTAGGGTTTATGTGAATATGAATGTCATGTATTTGTTCTGTGGTTAGAATGTTAGACTTATCCTCAACAATTTCCATTTGTTGATACAAAAGTGTAAGTTATACTCTAGGGTAAAGACTTATCCTCAACAACTTCCATTTGTCCTGGCAAACCGCAATGTAGTCTGATAATTTATTTTGTATCCTGAAAACATATATCTTTACCTGACAAAGTAAGATGGTACCTCTCTTTTATGTGAATATGAAAGTCATTCTTACCTGTCATGTATATGTGAATGTCATTCATTACAAATAAGTTACAAGTGGCATTCTGAGGAGTTGTTTTTTGGTCGGATAAATCAGAACTCAAGGCTTCAGTATCTTTCTTGTATCGAGAACACGCTAACTCGAACAGACTGGCAGACAGTTATGCAGGGGCCCTTTGGCCCAATAATCAAAATAATGAAAAACATGAAATTGTCTGCACAACTGATTCACCATGTCTTGTTTAGGCAACTGGACACAAAAAAGCAGTTTGAGACATGGTATGATCTTGGTGGACAGCCATGTAGGTTTTCAATAGAGGAGTTTAGGCTAATAACAGGACTGAATTGTGGGATGCCCGATGAGGAGGACAGTATGCAGGATAAGAATGCAGTGTTTGAATTTTTTGGTGTGAGGAGTATTACTATTGCTAACCTTTTAACCAAGTTCTTATCCTATCGGGAGGACAATGTATATAAGCTGAAGATGGCCTTGTTGTTAATTCTTGAGGGTGTTGTACTTGGGGGTGATAAGAAGAGGGAGGTCAGACCCTTACATGTGAAATTGACCCAAGACTTAGATCGTTTCAATAATTTCCCATGGGGTAGGAGTGTATATCTTGACCTCCATCAAAGTCTGGCTTCTGCTTTGGACACAAGAATGGAGTCAGTTCAGGCTGCACTTGCAGTTTCAGACAATGCCAAAGCAGGATACATCATACGGGGTTTCCCGATGGTGTTTCAGGTAATGTGTTAGTAGTTGAGTATGTAAAACTGAGAAATGTTAATGCCTCTATTCATAATTGTGGATTAATTCCAATTCTGTTTATTTCAGATATGGTTGTATGAGGCAGTGCCCCATATTGGCAGAACATTTGCCCAAAAGCTGAATAAAGATGTGCAGCCCCGAGGTGTGAGGTGGCTTAAATCTAGTAGGCCAAGCTTGGATGCGATTTCTGCTGCCCTAGAGGGGAATTTCCCTGCTAAACAGATCCTTGTTGAGGAGGACAGAGATGACTTGGGAGAAAGCTGTTATTTCCCGAAGGAGGAAGGACACAAATCCTTGGATGAGATTGTTAAGCACTTGAAGCCCAGAAGGAAAAATGCTGGTAAAAAGGCCAAGGGAGTTGGTAAGGGAGGGCAAGCTGGAAACATTGAGGGTTTCGACCCAAGGCAATTTATGTGTTGTTTGAATGAATTGCATGAAATGATGCATGCTCTAAGGGAGGAATTTATTGAGTTAAACAAGTTCATAAGAGGCAAAGCTCCTAGAACAGGGGCATCTTCATCCAGTGATCAAGACATCAGTACACAGCAGGAGCTCTCTGGGGAGGTTAACAGTGATAATGAACCCAACATCACCCAACACCAGCAGAGCATGAGGGAGGCAAAGACGGAGTCTGAAGCAAATGATGAAGAGGAAAAGATGGAGTCTGAAGATGACGAAGACAATGAGTCCAAAGAGGGAGAGTCCGAAGAGACTGAGACTGATGAGGTATGTATGCCCAAAACTTTCAGTTAGTATATGTACAGTTCAGTCCAGATGTACATATTTCAATCCATTTTTGCACATTTCAGACCATATATCATCGTTTCAGTAAACAGTTCAGTCCATATATGTATTCAGTCCATATATGCACATTTCAGTCAATTTGAGCACAATTCCAAAAATATTTGCTTATTTCAGACCTTATATCATCGTTTCAGGAGACAATGGATGGAGAGCAAAATACTGGTGAAATAGTTGTGTATGATGCAATTAATGTAGGCTGTCAGAAAGAGGCGGGTGAAGATGTCGCAATAGTAGATGAGGAAGAAGAGCAAGGGATGCAACAGATCCACTGTCAGTTCTTGTCCAAACTTGTACAATACTACATGCAGATGAGAAGTTGGTTAATGAGGCAACACCGCAAGATGTGGAGGGACTCATCAAGGAGTTGGTTGATGACGAGTTGGTTAATGATGGGACTGTGGTGGCAACACAAGTTGAGGTGGCAACAAAAGCAGTGTCTGATGAGGGTGTGCATGACGGAGTTGTGGAGGAACTAAAGGAAGCTGTTGTGAAGGGAGGAAGCAAGGTTGATGACGGAGGTATGGATGTTGAGGAGGTAGCAATGGGAGCTGATGTGGAGGGAAGGACCAAGGTTGATGAGCAAGTTGTGGAGGAACCGAAGGGAGATGTGGAGGGACTAAACCCGGTTGATGAAGGAGTTATGGAGGAATCAATGGGAGATGTTGTGGAGGGAGGGACCAAGGTTGATAAGCTAGGTGTTGAGGCGAGGACTGAAATACAAGGTGAGAAGGTATCACATGCTGATTTTGATGACGTGGGGGGTGATGAAGGGGAGACCAAGGAGTCCAAAGTGCCGAGGAAGGGCAAACCAAGGAAGGGTAGCCAAGTTCCTAACAAGAAATATCCAAGTCGCACTCGCGAGCTTGCTGCCAAGGCAAAATCACCCTACCGCAATATGGATGAGCAGAAATTGGCAAAAAAGATTACCAAAAATAGCAAGGTGGAAGGGATGACAGATCTGGTAAAGTGGATGCAGAGTGAGAGGTTAGTGACTTAAGTCAGGCCAGATTACGAATTTACAGTAAATATTCACATTTGTCAGGTTGTTTTGATATATCTTTTTCAAATTCATCCATTCCAATGAGTCATGTCATCGTACAAACATCAACCTAAATTGTCAAAGACGCTAGAAAAAAAACTCCCACATTGAAACCTAATATTTCCTAAATTTAAAGGGTTTTTAAATTGAAAAATAGCCTTTAAAAAGAGGGGGGGTAAAGTACATATTAACCTAAATTTGTGCTACATTTCAACGGTTATGAAACCGGGAAAATACAACGTTTGTAAAAGGTTTTGAAACCGAAGCTTTGGCAATAAGCTAGTTAAAAGACGGGGTTAACAAGTTTTCGAATCAAACCAAAGCTTTGGCAATAAGCTTTGTCAGGTGACCTTACTTCCTTACAGTAAGTGATGTACTTTGTCAGGTCATGATGAATAAATCCTATTCAAAGTCATCCTTTCCAATGCATATCCGATTTGATCCCTCTTAAATTTCAATTAAATATCCTGTATTCCCTCAACTACCCGTCATTAACTCCATTATCCACTCATCCTTGTGTATAAATAGCGTTCTTGCCTTGTCCCAACCCCTCACATTTCCTCTCTCAAACTCCTCGCACTCCTCTCAAACTCCTCGCATTCCTCTCTCATTTCCAAAAAAATCTATTGCAACATGGCCGAGTCATTCAAGAAAGTTTTCCTGCAAGTGTACTGGGATGGCCAACTATCGCCATCCAGCGGGGTAATGGCCCTCTTGACTACGCACGAGTATACTGGCGGGAGCACCAAACTCCTGAAAGTGCCAGCGATCAAAATGAATATCTGGTACCTGCATGGTCTGATAAGCCTCCTCTCTCCCGGTTCAAAATCCTTATTATTTGAATAGATCCCAGCATCGGGGCAGCGGTTCCTTCAACCACTGCAGACCGACGACGACTGTGCAGACCTTGCCCGCCTCGGCGAGAGGGTCGCCGGAGTCAAGGTCTATGTGGTGCGGGACGATCCAGATGGTTCTCTGCCCCAGTGATGATGGCCGTGGGGATGTTTTTTAATGATGCTACTTTGTTTTTTATGCTGTTTTTATGCTGTTTGTTATGGTTGTTTACTTATGTAATGCTACCGACTGATAATAATATAGATCCTTTGCCCTTATTCTCGCATTTACTACTTTTGACTATTTTCATTTCAGGACAAAACTTATCATGTTCGTACTAAATGTACTAATGTTCAGGGCAAAAAGATTAATACTTTAGAGCAATAACATCGAATATGTGTACATGAAAATTCAGGACAACTGAAACTTATTCAGGAGAATCCGTGTCATATGTCAGAGTACTAACAACATGTAGTAATTGTATTTGAAATTGT
This sequence comes from Rheum nobile, assembly GCA_027886185.1. Classification (NCBI taxonomy): domain Eukaryota; kingdom Viridiplantae; phylum Streptophyta; class Magnoliopsida; order Caryophyllales; family Polygonaceae; genus Rheum; species Rheum nobile. The sequence goes on from WOAB01000648.1 coordinate 4,736,488, forward strand.
GATGACAATTTCAAGGATGTTTTCAAGCAAATTGGTGCTTAAGTCAGGAAATATTCATGTTTTACCTGCATAAAACCCTCGTTGTATAAACAAGGAACCATAATACATTGTATTGCTAAACATACGGTTATGAGTAGTTATCATAATTTAACCAACAAGGTTACAAATTGGACAACGAAGACAACAAGTAACAACACAAGTACCACCACACCAAGTACAACTTTCAGAACGAAATTTTCTGTTTTGATATTCATAATGTCATTCATTGAAGTCGATTGATGCGGGTAAATATTTGGCCGAGAGGTTGTCCCGTGATCTTCAACAACTCTTACGCTTTGAATGGACTCATTGGCTCTAAAATTATAAGCTTGACCATCCACCCATTTGAAGTATTTGCAATCGTGCCCTACCTAAGGTTTAATACAAAATTAAACCAATCAACTAATTTACGACTATATAAAATCCCAATTGAAAAGCATATTTCGCACGAAATTTCACATTCAACAATACCTTCCATAATGGACACCCATAGAACTGTTTTCCCGAATTTTGAGTGTGTTTGCAAGTTTGTATTGTTGCAGGGAGGCCATGGAAATATTTTTTAGTTGATGATTCACCAGCTTCGTGCCCTCTCCTCAACGAATTTGAATTGGCAGATGATCTTCCTTGTGTCCAGCCGTTTGTCATCGTAAAATTTCGGCCAAATTTTCGAAGACGGTGTTCCTCTTTCTACTCTGCGCTGTTCTTTGTTTTTTCTTCGGTGCAAATTTTCGAATTTGAATTGGCAGTTGTTCTTCCTTGTGTCCAGCTTCGTGCCCTCTCCAGAAGATGATCTTCCTTGTATCCGTACTTGTTTTTTGTTGTTTGTATTAAATAAAGAGAAATGAAATGAAAGTTCAATGATGATGTGATGTCTGTCAGGTCAACATCTTTTTCTTATAGAAGGATTTCAGTCAAAAAATTTCAAATTGTTAAAACCGTATACAAATACTTAAAAAACTGTGTAAAAGAGTATTTAATGGGTTTTTAAAATCTTGACCTGACGTCATCCTTATCCTGTGTAATGAGATTAGTTTTTGTAAAATCTTGACCTGCCGTCATCCTTATCCTTTCCAATTAAGTCTTCTAGGGTAAGTTTTCAGGTTATCACTTAATTATGTATTTCCAATGAGTTTTTTTTAAAAGGTAAAATAATATAATGAGATTAGTTTTTGTTATTTAAACAAATTAACGGGGTCAATTTTATTTAATATATTTGATTATCAATAAAAATAATCAAAAAATTTCAATGAAAATAATTAGTATTATTGAATAAAAATAATTAATAGTATTCAATTATATAATGAGATTAGCTTTTCCCAGGCTCTGTAGCAAGGTTCTTAAAAAAACTTCGATGCTCTCACTTGCTTCTCTACATACTCAAAATTTGGCCTGAGAACGTAGTTATAAGCCTTGCAAACAACCATATGTCGACTGACGATTAATGCTTGTTCTGTTTCTGACATATGTAGTTTTTCAGGGCTTATTGTTTGTCTGACTCGCGTGTCAGGTCATATTGAAGTCGGATAAATAACAACATAGATAGTTTTTACCTTTTCGGGTTTCTCAGGCATTATAAACATTTTTATAGTACGTATTCAGGTTTGTCAGGTAACATTGAAATAAGTGAGTTCGTTTCAAATTTGTATCCGATTTCACCCCTCTTAATTTTCCCTAAAACACCCATACTTGCCCAAATCTTTTCTACCAAGTCTCTTCAAATACTCACCGGTCCATTACCAAAGTTCTCTACCAAGGATCTCAAAACACTCCCACGCTGTCTACCAAGGTGCTTCAAAAACTCCCACGTTCTTTTGTTAACTCAAATACTCCCACTTTCCCAAATACTCCCACTCTCACGTTCTTCAAATACTCCCTCTCTATACTCTAAATTCATGGCGGGAGAACATCACTTTGTCACTGGGACATACTTTGAAGTAAATGAACTGCTTCAATCTGCCCGGGAAGTGAAGGATCATGTTGGAGGCCGGAAGATGACCGAGGCCGATTTTCAGGAGTACAATCGCAACATTGTGGCCAGAGATTTGGAGTTGGTAAGTTTAGTTAAGGATTTGCGCCGCCTGAGGCAGGAGCTTGCTGCTGTGAGTCCGGAAGGGGCTCAGACCGAAGAAGAAAAGGCCCGGATCAAGCTCAAGCTTAGACTGGTAAGGCTTTTATTGTATATTTTCTTCCTATGTACAAGGGACGTGCCTAAGATGCTTAATTTTTGTTTTTTGCAGATTGAATGGGACACCACCTTCACTGAGCTCAACATAAAAAGGGTGTTGGACCATGCTCAGTCGCTGGAGGGAAAGCTGAAGTCCCGATATCGATCTTGATGGGATAATGTTTTCATAACAGGGTAGTTTCTGAGTATGTGTGGATAAGTGTTTTTAATGTATGAACTTTGCAATGCTAGTTTTTTTGTTCTTTTGTGTGTGGGAATGCCATGCCAAGGGCACGTTTTTTGTAAAGTTGAACAACGTAATATAATGATTGTGTTTATAAGGTTTATACCATGTTGGAGTTTTACAGGATGTATTGTGAATTTACAGGTCGTGTTTATGTATTAGGTTTGTCAGTACAACTTCGCACCTGATTCTAGGGTTCTTATGAATAATTTATAGACTCCGCAACTGAAATGGTTTCGCACATTTTTGTCAGACCATGTTAGAGTTTTACAGGACGTATTGTGGCTTTACAGGTCGTGTTTATGTATTAGGTTTTCCTTTGTCAGACCATGTTAGAGTTTTACAGGACGTATTATGGGTTTACAGGTCATTTTTATGTACTAGGTTTTCCTCAAGCAAATGAGTATGTCAGGACATATACGTTGTTTTACAGGGTGTTATAGAGTCTTATGGTTTCTCCTTGTGAGGAGTTTAACACTGACTGATGCTGAGAAGTAATCAACTCTTAAGCAAAGATGATGACAGGACAAAATGCAACGTTTGCAGAGAACCTGAGAACTTTGTCAGTACAACTTCGCACCTGATTCTAGGGTTGCTGAAGGTTCAAGATGACAAGTAAATCTTAAGCAAAAGCTTTAATTTATCTAGTTTGTATATCATCCAAAAGGGAGCCCCCACAAAAAAAGAGGTGTGGTTTACGACTATATAGACTTAAACCATACATCTTTTCACTGAAACACCCAACAACAACATTTACTAGCATAAACACCCAAAAACACCAACATGGTGACAATTCTAAACAACCCTAAACTAACCCATTCTCTTCCTATAATCCTTCGTCAATCCTTCTCCTCCTACAGTACTGCTTGTTGTGGCCTTGGTTGTCGCAATACGAACACCGCCTCTTCCTAGTATAGTTCCCCTCCCACGTCGCCCTGTATCGGTTAATTCGTGGCCTTCCAGGAGGATGTTTTACATTTGGTGGACAACATGGAATGGATGACACGGCTTCAGGAATTGACCATCGGCCTGTGGGAGGAACAAGATGCACAGTTTCCTTGTACACTTCTCTCATGCACTCGTTCTTGAACATGGGATGGACGAGATCAGTGAGTCGCACTCCCCTATCACTTGCAACCGCTATGGCATGAGAACAAGAAAATTTATCAATCTGGAACATGTTACAATCACATGTACGAGCATTAAGGTTCACCGAGTATCTACAAGTTCCTACCATGACCTCTGCTTCAAACTGGCTTAGTCTTCGAACACTCATCTTTGCTGCCCTTCTGTAGTTCACCTCTACCAGTGTGTACACAGAGGGTGACAAGTATTGGTCCCAGTTTAAGGCCGCTTCCCTTCTTTGACAAAACCATTTAGAAATGGTCTCAACAATCGCATCAAACAGAGCAAGAATAGGCCACTGACGCTGTGTTTTCCACAAGCCATTAAGACACTCGGCGTTGTTGCTTGTCATGATGTTAAACCTGTTCCCATGAAAATGCGCTCTCGCCCAGTTTTCAACTCCAGCTTCTTTTAGATATTGACCAATCTTTGGAGATGCAGCTGTTATTTGAGCAAACTGATGATTGAACTCAGCTACTGTGTAAGCATGAGCAGCTTTTTTGAATATGCCGAAGAGGTCTTGCCTACCAAACTTCCTCTTGAAGTTTTGGTATATGTGATATATGCAATATCCATGCTTGGCAAAACGATAGCTATTTCTCAGACCCTTCCCAATGCTAAGATGACGATCAGACACGAAATACAACTCGGGATGATCAGGAACAACAAGCCTCAATTCACTGAAGAAAAATGACCATGCATCATCGTTCTCACTATTAACAACGGCAACATCAAGTGGATATATTTGGCCGTTCCCATCTTGTGCCGTTGCCAAAAGAAGTATCCCCTTGAACTTGGCTGTGAGGTGAGTGTCATCAACTGATATTACCTACACACACTAGTGGAAAAAACCTTTTTTGAGGCTCTCTTTTAGAGGCGTACATAGTTCAAAACACCTCAACAACGACTTAGGCAATCACTTTTCTTGGTTTTTGAGGCGGATAATTAATTTATACGCCTCAAAAACATCTTTTGAGGCGGGCAAATTAATATACGCCTCAACAAGTTTCCGAAAAAACATTTCCCGCTAAAGTATTAGAGACGGGCCAGGGTAAGGCCCGCCTCTAATTCTAACTAATTGAGGTGGGCCAAGTAGCCCGCCTCAATTAAAGCTTGTTGAGGCGGGCCTCTTAAAGCCCGTCTCAACAATTTTTTTTCCTCTTTGCTTTTCTTTCTCTCTCCCTCTTTTCTTTTCTTTCTCTCTCTCCTCTCTTTCTTTTCTCCCAGCCCCGATACCAGCTCTCAGCCCTAACCCTCCTTTGCCTCCATCTCTCCCCCGAACTCCCTCCTCACGCTCTCTCTCCCTCACTCCGACCACCGGCGACCCCTTTCTTACTAACCGACATTGAACACACTTCTACTCCCTTTCCAATAACTCTTGCTCTGTCTCCCATCTCCTCCATCACCGATCTCTCCTCCACCCTCAAAACGGTGTTCTCTTCCACTTCTCGCCCAATCCCGGCATTCCAGCCGAAGCTTCTTGCCGAAATCACATCTTTTCCTCTGCATCTTCGTCGCTTTCGGCATGTCGCCCATCTTGCCTCCCGATTTCACTAACACGGTAAGCGTGCTTTGTTTTGAGATTTTGTGTCCAAACGCTAATGGATTTTGGTCCTGAATATGTGCGAAATGTCGTGTTTTTAATTTAGGGATTTGGGGCTTCAAATTTTAGGGTTGTGAATTAATGATTGCAACCTTCTAGGGATTTAGGGTTATCAACTCAATTAACCATTGTATTGTACGAAATATAGGATTAGAGATTTGGGGCTAACTTATTTACGAAATCTCATGTTCTGTTTTCGCTGCTTTGTTCGTTTTTTCGTTTTGGTTTGATTTTAGTTCAGGTATTATGTATGTTGCCTTCTTTTTGAGCTTCTCGTGGAATTATGGGAGTTCTCTCAATTTGTAATGGTTTTCAATTTTTCTGGACTGTTTTGAGTCTGAAAACAAAGCGATCTACTGAGCTGCATGTATGCTTGTAAATTGGTCTGACAAGTACCTGCTTATATGCTTGTTTGAATGTGCTTCTTTTGAATCAACATGAAGTGTGATCTACTGAGCTGCAGGTTTTTGTGTTTCAGTATTGAAGAGCTGAAAACTTAAATGTTGTATATGTGCATTTATCAATGGAGATGAAGTGTGCCCTCCTCTTCCTGTGATAAGGGAAGCTCTCTATGGGTATGCACTGATTTTATTCTTGTCCTTTGTTTTAATGGTTTGAACAGTTATGCTGGACTATATTCTGTACTTTGTGATCTCTTATTGAATGTTTTGCCAACATTATAGGAGGGGTATCGGATTGTTGAATGCTTTGCCACTGCACCTTTGTTGAATGCTTTACCAATATAAGTTAATCTCATGCAGTGGAATAAATAATTTGAGAATTAGATGCATATTTTTGACTCTTTGATATCTTCAGGATAGCCTTTTAAAAATATTTATGGGTTTACATTCTCCTTGCTGGATGTAGAAAGTTCAGCAATGCTATTTTCATCACTGACTTCACGACAAGAGTTCTACAAATTTATAGACCTAATCACAAGATTTAGTTTGTGAAATAATCATAGTGGTTTAACTTCTTCATGTAAATTTCTGACACTACATCTTTTAATGAGCACTACCTTTATTTCTTTTTTCTTTTTACTTTCCTCTAATTGGTATTTTTTAATTAAACAATCTTAATTTCACTTTCAAATAAAATAATTATGTTCTCTTAAATTTCGCTTATTTACTATGTGTTTCTCTTGCTCATAGAGCATCTAGGCCTGGTTAAGGTTCAGATTTGTAAGTTTCCCCCCTCATGTTTCAATAATTGGGAACGACTGGTTAAGGTTCAGATTTGGATGTATTTGTCTGATGTCACTCATAATGGGTTTTTATTCATGTTCTTAAAATAGGACTTGGTCTTGTATCAAAGAGATTAAGGGGAACAAGGCAAACACTATCTAACTTTGTTGGATACTGTAAATTGAATCTTTCAGGGGTTACTCAGTTTCAATCAGAAAAAATATAGGGGAAAAAATCAAATTCAAGCCATGCGAAAGAGAGGAATGAAATGTGTTGATAACTTTGAATGTCGTGGTAACTTCTGTAGTGAAGTGATATTGGAGAACTTTGTTAATAGGTTTGTCATTTCGTCAATTGTGCTAAGAAAATAAACTCATCACTTCTGCTAGATGCAAAACACTAAAGGTTGAATGCCTTTGATTTTTTCAGACAAGGGTATACTAAGTAAATCTTGATTTTCAGGCAATCATTTACAATGCATCTACTCCAGTTAATGACCTCATGGGCAGTGGTTTATGATGTGTGGTATATGGAACCCCAGAGTTTAAGGCCTGGAGAAACTCCTATTGAGTTTGCAGAGAGGTTAAGAATTTTTATTACATTTTTGTAACTAAAACTTTTACTATTGTATTCTACTTGTAATACTTTATAGTTCCACAAATATTAGTTTTGTGTAGAGCTACATGAAGAAATTGAGTTCATGTTGTTCCTGATGCCAGGGTTAGAGACTCGATATCAGTCAGAGCAGGTCTCAAAAAGGTTCCTTGGGATGGTTATTTGAAGTATGCACGTCCTAGCCCAAAGCTTACTGAGCGCAAGTATGGTTAATTTCCTCATTTCTGCATTTTTAATAGACTTAGAAAGAATGTAGGATTGTTGTCCTCATCTGTCATTCCTTTTCTTCAAAGGGCTTTAAACATGCAAGTAAATATCGTCTACATTACAATATATGACAATTGCATCTCTTTCATCCTGAATGGTATATTTGATTTTTTTATTCACTTTATTTGCTCGATATAGATATTTTAGTTTATTGTTCAACTCTATCAGCCAATCACATGTAGGTGGTACACAAAGTGAAACAAGAGGTCTCAATTGCTAAACACAAGCTAAAGCTCTTCATTATAGTGATTCTTTGGTGATATTAAGCCTACTGTTTCTATGGTGCTAGAATAGCTGTCTTTTTAGAGGACACCTATAAGAAAGAATTAGTAGGCAAATCTTGAAGATTGTTATTCCTGCTATTATATTTTCAACTTTTTCAAAAAACGAGAAAGGAAAGATATCAAGTAGAGTAGAACGAATAAGAATCTGGAAGCACATTGCACTGTCCCAAACATTGGCAGTACTAATTTGAGCTATATTGGAGTTTGCAATCCCAGGTAATCTTCTTTTTCTTTTACCTCTATGTTTCTGGTAATTTTTTTTTTATTTGTTTATATTTTACTTTGTTTGATTTGTTCATTTCGTATACACTCTACGCAGGCAACGAAGCTTCGCCAAATCCTTGTTGCAGCGTTTAGAGGATAAGCAATGATGTCTCTTATTAACTTCATTGTCATCCCTTTGTCAATTCTTTCATTTTCTTTGTCATTGTACTTTATCTGGTTTTCATGGCTCGAATTTTCATTCTAATACAAGAATGAAGTTTTTGGTAGGTATATGGTCTATATATAGGTTTTGCTCTTTCCCTCTCCTTGATGCTTCGCAATCACAAAGAAGTTCAGTTAGCATTTGTTGATGTTTGATGGTGATGTGCGTTAAATAAGGCTGTTATTCGTCTATTAAATGTAGTAAAGTATCAAATTTGGCATGAAGGACTGTCCTGTGCTATTTTTTTGCTGTTCATATTACATCTGTTGCATCTAATGTTTTTGTTGTGTTTAGCGCCACGAATTTGTTGGTGGAAAGACGAGTTGGAATTTGTTAGTAAAGTATACAGCTGTGATTGGATTTTTTTGCATTTTTTTTTGCAAAAAATTGGACTTTTTAGCCCGGATGTGGAAGAGATCCGGGCTAAAATGTCCAGTTTTTTTTTGTTTAAACATAATGCTTTTTAGCCCGGACTTACCCAGATCCGGGCTAAAAGGTGGAAAATGCGACTTGTTGAGGCGGGCCTCCGAAGCCCGCCTCAACAAGTCCCTCATTTTGGCGCCAAAGTGAGGGACTTGTTGAGGCATATAACGCCCGCCTCAAAAAGTGTACCCACTTGTTGCAGCCTCCTTGGTTGAGGCGAACGGTGTACGCCTCAAAAAGTGTCAAAAGACCCGCCTCAACAAGGGTTTTTTCCACTAGTGACACGTAAAACTATTTTCTCAGATGTTGCCCTGACAAGAGAGTTATAAGCTTTGAAAATACGTTATATAGCCTGACAAATGATGCTTGTTCTGTTTGTCACATATGCAGTCATATAGTAGATTTACCTGACAAAATGACTATATTTCCTGACGTAACAACATCACGACTGAATACTGACCTTTTTCAGATGTGGCGCTGCCCTTATCCATGGATCTAAAGTCTAGAAGACGTACTTGAAGCGTTGATCAGCATCTCTGACTATTCTCGTGTATGTTCCCAGATTACATTTCTGTAACATGTGCATGTAAGAGTACATTGCCTTGTAGCTATCCTCAGCTGTACCATGTTCCATGTCCTGGGCGAAGACCCGCGCTCGATTGGCTTTGTAGTAGTTTGTCCTTATCCCATGCTGTAACATGAAATCCTGAATTTCTGAAGCAAGTAGGCCTTTACGGCCGTTTAAAAACCTGAGATGTAACGAAGTGAATCTATAGATGCATTCATGTTGGCCTTTGATCACAAAAACTGTTCAAATGCAAGAAAAACATACTTGTGAAGTACTTTATCGGTAATCAGCCGAGAAGTTGCTCCTTTGTGATGATTGTGGTTTACTATCATGCCACAGGTATGATCCGCAACATATTGTCGCACCATAAACAACGACGTTTTTCGATACAATGAGCCACGGCACAAAAAGGTGCATTTGTCGTCAACGCACTCAACATCATAATTGGACTTATCGGACCTCTTCACACACATCTCATAGAAGTTTTCCATTGCCAGGGAGAAGAGTGCAGCTTTGAACTCTTCCTTAGAATTGAAGAGCTGACCAACCTTCATTGTTGGATATGAGGACTTGTTTTCACTTGTTTCCTCATCTTCAACTAACATTTCCATCTCCGTTGGATAGTACCTCTTTTCAATCTCTCTAAGCATGTCTTCATCAACATCAATCTCTTCTTCTTTATCCGCCTCTATTTGCTCCTCGTTCTGTGTTCCATCAATGCCATTTATTTCTTCCCACACATCATCTAGACCAACAGTATTCACATCATCACCTGAAGCATACCCTAACCCTTCCACACCATCAACACGATCATCATCACCTGATTGATAATAGCCCTCATAGTCAAAGCCATCTTCTATTTCATCCTCCAAAGAATCTCCACTGTTGGCATAATCAGTCATTTTCTCCTTCCCTTTGTTTCTTGATGTAGCAGCTTCAATGTCCTCATCATCGCTACTCAATGATATAATGTCTTCCACTATCAGGGGACAATTTCTCTTGTCTTTCCCCCTCACTTCATCCCTTTTTAATCTCCTTAACTCTGCTTCATTGTCAGCTTCAATAATTTCATCAATCGACCTGACATCTGTGTGAGGTGCTCTGTCTTGTTTAAAAATTGACCTGAAAAAGTCTTTATTATCTTGGCTCTGGCTCTGAGTTGGTGGTGGAGCTGTTGAAGGAAGAGTACGATGTTCAGCCCTTTCACTTCGAATCTCTTCCTTCTTTAAAAGGTTGGTGTACAACTCAATATTCCACTCTGATGAATTTTCTCCACATTTGTTCAAGAACTTGAACGCACCAAGATCGTCGTCATCATTTATAAAGATGGGTGGAAGTTCTGGTTTATTTTCATAAGCGTATTGCACAAACAATTTTTCTTCATCAAATGGATTCTTCTCAGTCCATTTGTTGCGCAGTGTAGCCAAATCCATGTCAGGGGAAAGCAACATGACTTTCACTATTCTATCACCCTCATACAACCACCTTTTCCCTTGTTGTTTCCATTCTCCACCACTGATGAACGTCACATACACTAGTTTCGTACCTACAAATAAGTAAGGTTTTTGAACTTCACGTATACAGAGGGGGGAAATCGATTGTTTTTCAGGAGAGTTTACTTACCCATTCAAGTTGTATTTGCATGCGTCAGGTGTTAAATATCAGGTGGGAAATATCTCACGTGTAATAAGTGGTCAGATTGCTTTGAAGTTCTCTAGGAATATTCAGGGATATTTTCAGGGGAGCTTAGCTGGAGGGATTAAAGGTTGAAGGAGACCAGATTTTTGGAGGGAAACTTGCCCGCCAGTTTTAATGTGTGGAAATTTAGTCACAGTTCAAGCACCTTGGTTGATGTGATGCCTCTGTCACCGGCGGCTTCAATCTCATTAAGGAGAGATTAACCCTTCTTTTACATTTTTTTGAGATAATATTAGTCAGCTTTTACCCATTTTCTATTTAAAAGAAAAGATAAATTTCATACTCAACAATAGATATTCAGGGATATTTTCAGGGGAGCTTAGCTGGAGGGATTAAAGGTTGAAGGAGGCCAGATTTTTGGAGGGAAACTTGCCCGCCAGTTTTAATGTATGGAAATTTAGTCATAGTTCAAGCACCTTGGTTGATGTGATGCCTCTGTCACCGGCGGCTTTCAATCTCATTAAGGAGAGATTAACCCTTCTTTTATATTTTTTTGAGATAATATTAGCCAGCTTTTACCCATTTTTTATTTAAAAGAAAAGATAAATTCCACACTCAACAATAACAATAATACCAGAAACCGTACAGAATTCTGATACTTTTGCAATACTTTTGAAAATCTTGGATTTTTGCAAGTTGTTTTAGCAAATCTGGTATATTTGCTAATGGGCCTATATTTTATAGATTTTAAAATTCCAAAAATACTCTTATCAAAATTATCTCTTTAAAAATAAAAATAAACATTATAAATGGAAGACCCGAACAAACCTAATGTAAAGCCTAACGTATATCATTATTATTATTATTATTTTTATTTTTTTTTTGATGAGGAAAAAATTAGACGAGTCCTAGCAACGATGCAAGGTCCGACCTAGAACATCCAATTGGATGAGAACACGAAGTTCTGAGTTTGATTCCAAGGCAAATCTCGAAGGTGAGAAGCTGAGTTTAACAATTTGATCAGCAGAGCGGTTCACCTCCCGAAAAACATGCCTTATAAGGACTTCCTGAAAAGAACGGAGATCGATGAGGATGTCAGCGATGACTATTTCAATTTCCCAAGGGCAAGTCCAAGTGCCTAAGATGGAGTTGATAAGGCACAAATTGTCCCCTTCGATTTCGATTTTATTAAGACGAAGGGAGACAACTGTTTTGATACTGTTTTTCAGGGCTAGAGTTTCTCCCATTAGGACGGAGAGGCATCCGTATTGTTGGTTGGACATATGGATTGTTTCAGCATATTCATTTCTGATGATGAAACCCGTACCTATTTTACCATTTGGTGTTTTCGTACCATCAAAATTTATTTTACAAAATTCTAATTTAGATTTATCCCATTTAATATTTTTAGTCTTATGCCTAATGATTGGATTAGATTTTTTAGTTGTTGTTTCATCTGTATATGATACCTTAGTTTTATTCCAATTATGGATTAGGATTTTGATGTATATTGTTAACTTGCCAAGGCTACAAACAAAAATGATTTATATTTAAAGAATTTGTTTTCTTATGAAATTCCCCTTTATACGGAGTACTATTTTATTTTTTGGAAGTATCCAGCACCTAATTCGGTAACCCGAAAACCGAAATACCGGGAAAGTAAATAAAGCGGCTGTTGACTCTCTCAAATCAGTCCAACTCGTCAATCCGGAGCTCTACTTCTCCGCTTTTCTCCCTCCCTCTATTTTCATACAAATCACCAAAAGAAATTCGAAGCGAAATTGACTCTCACGGGTGAGTTTCACCACTATCTTGATCCGGTTCAGCAATGAATTTAGCTCTCATTCCTTATCTGCGATTCATGATAGGAATTTCGTATGCGCTTGAATCATCGGGCTCAAATCCGATTACTGGCTTTCTATCCTGTTTGAAATTAGGGTTTATAATAATCGATTTTGTCTGTGTTTTCTTGCGTTATATGTTTTTTTATCTTTCTTTTGTTTTCGTGTTATGACTGGCTTGTAATGGCAATGAAGATGCGCATTTGAATGAAATGAAAAAAACTTATTAAGCGAAAGAGAAGCTTTGATCTCTATAGTAACCAGGTAGATTGTGTAATTTCAAGATTCTTGCTTGTTTTATTAGGGAAGTTGGTTAAGGTTGAATATACTTTGCTTTTCTCCTATTCCGTTACTGCCGGGATCAGCAATCACCAGATAGGTTTTGTTTTGTTATCCGTGATTTTTGAGGATTCTCTTTCTTTCCTTTGCTCCAATTCTCCTTGGAATTTTTCAAGAACGTGGGAATCCGTTGGTTGAATTCATTGTGTTAAATTAACGTAGTTAGGTGAATTAGTTAAATACAGATTTGGTGATGCTTTTTTTTTTGTCTTTCAGAAGAACTAAATTATAAAAAAATAACAAGCCCTGTTGACACATTTGAATTTGTCTTGCAACAGGTGTATTTGATATCGTTAGTCAGACTAAGTTTGTTTCTCCGGGCTTACTTTTATGGCTTCAACAGTCTCTCCTCAGTGGCAGGAGAAAGCCAGTGATTTTTTTTCTAATTCAGGTTCGCTTGGTACTGATTTGTTGCAAATTCCTTTTGACTAGACTGTGTTAGGTTAACTACTATTTAATTGGCATTAAACATAGGTGTGAAGCTCAAAGAGGCGAGCCATAATGTGGTTGATGCAGCAGAAAAAGTTGGATCAGTAGTCAAGAGTAAATGGTCCTTGTTTCAGCAGCCATCCACAAAACATGCCATGCAGGAGCGGTTTCTTTCTGCTGCTGCTTCGACAAGTCTTTTCCTGAGAAAGGGGTTTTCTGAGACGAAGGATAAGGTCGTTGTAGGAAAAGTCAAAGTAGAAGAGGTAATGCTCTTTATTTGCATGCTATGTATGTTGTTCATTTTTGGCTTTTGGATCATTACCTTTACAATTGGTTGTTTATGTACAATCCACCAAAACTTTATTGTTTTGAGATTCTACTTTCTGTAAGCTTGATGCTATGTGAGGATGTTGTTTTTCAGGTGGCCAAAAAAACTGCCCAAAGAAGTAAATCCCTAATGTCGGATATTGAAAGGTGGCAGAAGGTAAAGCATATCTGAGAGTTTTAGTTAGCATGCAATGTTTGTTCTTTTCAGTCTCTTTCTTTTCAAACTTACTAATGGTTTGCCTTTTTCATTTGGTGATTTTCAGGGTGTTGCGAGCACTGACGGTAAGTTACTAAAATCATTTGGAGTTTCTTTCCCCTCGTACAAAATTAAGCTCTGTTTGCATTTGTAGCTATGTTATATTTCCTGTTATCACCAGATTAGGTTGCCAAGTCACTACTTTGTCACCACCAAGACACTCTTGAAAAGCAGATTTGCACATTGAATGTTTTGGCGAACAACATACATGATCAACTTCGACTGATTTCAACTGATGTAGACAGTCCAATCTTCTAGGATGTTATTTTAGGCTAAAATGAGTCTCCATCTTACTTAAGTGGTTTTGGGATTTGGAGTTAGATTCTTTATTATTTGCTAAGTACACCTTGAGGGCTGGATAGAGAGGAAGGGCTTGGGACTTTTATCAGGACCGGACACTGTCAAGGTTAGGGTGAGTATCATCCTGTCAGCAATATTTTGGTTTAGGTAATAATCTGACGGTGGCAGGGTTTTAATTGCACATGAAAATTATCTGTAGTTACATAATATGTCCTTATAGATGTTATCACAAGTACTGGATCAGAATAATATAAATGATGAAAATAAAGATGCATGGTGAGAGATAGAGTATATGAACAATTCGAAGCACTGTTAACCAAATGAGTGATAAAAGATAATAGGTTTATCAACATCAAATATCTTTATTATGGAAATACTCCTCTTGAGAATGTTAGTAGTAGAAAATTAGTGCGAAAGGACCTTTCTAGACCAAAGAGAGATTGGAGTAGTGTTGTTTGCAGGAAAAATGATGAGTATGTGAACAATGGAAGCATCACTGACCTAGTGAGTAGGGAAGGTACTAGTCTAACTTGGATTAACATCACCTTGCTTAACTACTATGGAACAGCAGTTGAGGGTTTTAGAAGTTAGAGAAACTATGCTAAAAAAACTTATAAATCGAAGGGAGATTTGCATAGTGATAAGCTTTCCGGTCTTTTTTTCTTCTTATAAATATTGAAATTTCCTTTCGTGGTAAGTCTTTGAATTGGTAATCCACAGGAAGAACTATATAAAACCGGTCTCCTGATAGTTTTCTGGTTTTGATATGGATTTAGCATGATCCTCTCATTGGTTTGGAGAAGTTAAACCCAAGTTTTTGATGTGAAATTCTGAAATATCATATCAGTAGGTCTCTATTGTATTTTCTGCATCTTTCCTTGCTTTATGCCTCCGTGCATGATCCTCTCATTGGTTTGGAATAGTTAAACCCAAGTTTTTGATGTGAAATTCTGAAATATCATATCAGTAGGTCTCTATTGTATTTGCTGTATCTTTCCTTGCTTTATGCCTCCGTGCATGGTCATTTTGCATGTATTTAACAAATGTATCTATGGTTGGCTTATGCATGTTTGCCTTCTAAATAATCTAAACTCATTGATAATTGTTATTGTTGTGTTTACTTGTTCACTGTCAATATAGTGTCTCATATTACAGGGATTTGACATCATAGTATTTTCTAATTTGACTTTTTGGTCAGTATTTGGGGTTCCAATTGAGATTATGGTGAAGAGGCAGCAATCAAATACTTACACTCCCCATATTCTTGTCAGATGTGCTGATTTTCTAATATCATCAGGTAAATGCGTGATATTGGTAGTTAGTTTTTGTCTTAATTTGATGTTTTGAATCCGAAGCTTACTTTTAGTTTTTTTTTTATGGTAGGACTGAACACACAGTACTTGTTCAAAGCAGAAGGTGATAAGAAGGTTATTCAGCAACTGGTTTCGTTATATAACCAAGGTTCCCTTCAAATTCATTTTTACAACAAGAACCTTTTTGTTACTTTTGGTGAGGATTGTCAGCTTACACGATAAACCTTTGGAACCACAGAACCCAATGCACCTCTACCTGAAGGCACAAACCCACTTGATGTTGCAGCTCTGATCAAGTGTTATTTGGCAAGTCTTCCCGAGCCAATCATTACATATGAGCTTTATGAGGAAATTAGTGGCAGGCGATCCAATATAAATCTTATGAGAAACATACTGAAGAAACTTCCAAATGTGAACTACATGACCGTGGAATTTGTCACTGCACTACTGCTTCGTGTTAGCCAGAAGTCACTTCTTAACAAGGCATGCTTTTCTTCTTCTGTTCACTCCAGTCACATGTTAGGGTTGGTTTACCCATGCAGATATCATGCATACCTATTTACCAACTATACCTTTTTTATTCCTTTTTTTTTCGCCTTTGGAAATGGAAGATGATGACTGTTCTGAGATACAACTTGAGTCTTGTTCAAGTTGTACTGACATGCCCTTTGCATCTCTGACCATTTACTAAAACAGATTTTATTTGAGATATCTACTATGACTAGCTTTCTTCGGTAGTATCTAACATGCTGTAAATAAAACATATGTGTCATTATCCTGTTATAATAATGAAGTCCATTTGACATTATTATGTTAAAAGAGAACGAGAAGTTCTTCTAGTGCTTAGCAGTTTGTGCGACAAAACTACTTGGGTGTCCTCTTATCTTGCTGATGCCTTGTTCATATCTGTAAGTTTTTTGCTTCTATGCTACCATCCAACTTTCAGGTCCATATGCATTATTTTTTCCTTGAGAAAAACCCCAAATGCATTTACACTTACATGTATGTATCCTGGATTTCTCTGAGTTATTATAAAAGTTAATATGATTTTCATCCACTATTCTTGAACTATTTGCAGATGGACGTGCGAAGCTTGTCTGAGGAGATGGCCCCTGTAATTATGTGGAAGAAGGGACAAAGACCTGTGTTCTATAGTCGGTTTTGGCAACAACGATCATCGAATGAATCAAGGAAGAATGGTGATCAAGTCCCTTCTTATAGTGTGTGGGACATGCTTGGTGAGTATTTTGAAAATTCCCTTTTCAAATGAAAGAGATGACAAACAAAATGGCTTTTTGTTATTGCTTGTTCGTTGGGTCTTGAATATATCATCATCCTTGTATTATTTTCCTAAAAGCCCGTGTCCTATTTGGTTACCAAAGTGGTAAACAATGGTTGTGATGCCTCTGACGTTTCTACTGGCTTGTTTTTTCTTCCACCACTTTATGCAGAAGAGGATGGTGTGGATGCTTCATCTCCGATTCCCTTGAACGATGGTCAGCCAATCGATTTTGCTGCAATCGAGGTAGTTCAATGCCTCATCCAACATCACAACACGATCTTCACAGATGCTAACGAAACCACATGGAGGTGATGCGATGTCCAGAGAAATGTCCTTTGCTGCCAAGTTGGCTCTGTATTCAGTTTCACAATTCTAACTCTGACAGCTCCACATTATGGTGGTATGGCCTTCTGAGCGGTCTTGTATATTGGTTTGCAACTGTGTGGGGCTTAGAAACTGCTAGCATGAAGATGGATAGTCCCTTTATCTTTCAGTTTTTGTTCATACTTGATTTGGACAACTTGCCCAATTGAATGGCTTTTTTCAATGTGTGTGCATGGTAGCTCTTCTATTTCTGTAACTCCTTTATTAAGAGTGTAAATATGGATTATTTCTGCAGCAAGTAGTAACACTAACATGACCAGTTTCAAGGATATAATGGAAATGTAGGTCGCAATGTGTGTTAAGGCGGTGCATGGGATAAGAGGCATCTCCTTTGACTATACTCCTCTCGAGTTTGATTATTGCTGGTTGTAATTGTTTGAGGTGTCAAGACATTCTCCGATCCTCAAGAAGCGATACATACTACATACTACACTTAACTTCCGTTTAGTGCAAGTGTGGCGAGGAACAAAAATCGTTTTCCAATATGGGAAGTTCAATAATATAATTTTCTAAGAAGATAATAATTTTGTTAATCCATATGAATTTCCAGGATTTGAGGGATAAAAAATCATCTTAATTAACTGGCACGATCATTACTTTGTCTGACGCTTTGCAACAACAAAGAATTTTAGGGTCCGTTTAAATTCCAAATAAAATGAGTTTAAATGAATTATCTTATATTAAATTAATGATTTAATACATTTTTGTTGGAATATAGCATTCCACGTTTAAAGTTGGAATATAAATTGCCTAGTATATAAGCTTGATGAGCTACTCTTTTTATTGCCAATTGGTTTTAGGATGGAATCCCATTGGACTTGTGTACTGGGCTCATCTGCGTCTATGCGCTCGTGTCCGCACGACTCCCAATCTATGGGCCCATGGACTTTCACATGGTATCAGAGCGAGGTTCGGCCCTGAGCCCCTTTCTTGGGTCGATTGGGTCTGACTATAAAGAGATTGAGATGTCCACCCATACCTGTTTGTCCAAGTGTCAACTGGGTCAGGCCAATTGTCCGCCCGTTGCACTTGCAGGGACGTGTTGGAATATAGCATCACACATCTAAAGTTGTGACATAAATTATCTAGTATATAAGCTTGATGATCTACTCATTTTATTGCCAATGCACTCGTGTCTGCACGACCCCCAATCTATGGATCTTTCACAATTTTAAATTGAATCCAAACACATCCTTAGTCTTAAAAAATTGTTAGCTCTTTTCAAAAATTATCTTTAAATATAAAAACGAAAGGAAACATAATTAAGGAACGAGGGAAACGAAAAGGAAACATAATTAAGGGACGAGGGATTAGTTGGATTGATATTTAGTCTTATACAGTCAAAGCTGTATCTCCATGGCCATGGATACCCCTCTTCTACACCTGCTATTTCTCCTCACTGCAGCCACCCTGGTACATCTCGGATCTCTCTATCTGCAATTTGTTAACATAGTATCAACTTTTCTTCTGATTATTCGATTTTCACCTAATTAGGGTTTACTCGTCTCTTCCAATCATCATAGTTTACCTGTTGCTTGATTGATTAGAAGCAATTTGATGCTATAAGTTTGAGACGGTGTTTTATTTGTTGGGAATTGAGAAAATTCCTCGTGTGACTAGGCTTCCGGGGAAGTGGTAGACAAGTACCCCATGGTGGTGAGTACATGGCCATTTGTGGAGGCTGTTAGAGCTGCTTGGAGGGCTGCTGCTGATGGATTTTCGGCCGTTGATTCCGTCGTGGAGGGCTGCTCTGCTTGTGAGGAACTCAGATGTGATGGCACAGGTGATCCTTCATTTGCTGCTAATTTTGCTCAAGTTTGTTCTTGGTTTGCCCTATATGGGGATATAGAGCTCACTTGTAGGCTTTGGAATTTTGAGTCCTTTTGCCTATTGTATCCTGCAGCTCTCTGTGCACAAGGACCCGAAATATGCAACTTTTATCTGTAAAGACGTCTTCATGTTTTTATGGAGACATGAAAAAACTAGCTACAAAAACATGCCAAACCTTGTAAAATTTGGATGCCACTTCCTACTGTTCCAGTAGGTGTTTCCATTGTACAATTGGAGGATCTGCCACTTCCATTTCGGTGATTCTGGAAGGAAAAATTATGGAGCATTTTATGGCTCCTTATTAGAGACCCAGTTAGCATGTCCATCAATCTTTGCAAGCTGATATGTTGCCAGCTTGTTAGATGGAACTTGTAGCTATCAAAACTTTTTGCCTGTGAAGCATCACTGAATGCAGTCATAGGGTTATATTGGCTCAATAATTCAATTATAAAACGTGCTTCTTGCAAGAAATTTTTTGGGTCAATGCTTCCTATAAGAAAATTAAGTTCTGCTTCTGTGCAAGGATCTCATAAGCTTTTCGGAAACGATCCACTGATTGGTACAGCTGTATTATGGTTTGAACCCTTTCTATGTACTTCTGACAATGTAAAATGATCATGTAGTATGTTGTGGACTTGTGGCTAATGGAATGGGTATGCTATATGGCTATGCATGCTTATACTAACTATTTGTATTCATTATTTGAAAAGTTGGGCCTGGTGGTAGTCCAGACGAATATGGAGAAACTACTCTTGATGCTTTAGTTATGAATGGGGTAAGTGAAGTTGATTATTCCCATGATGCTTTAGCTTATCGCCATCAGCACATTCAAAAGAATTGATAATATCTTAACTATAGACACTCGGCAAATAATAATTTTGCACCCTCAGGAATATTCAATATCTTATACATATTGTAAATGAGTTTGTAAATTCATAGTAAGCCAGCTGCCTATTAAACTTTAAGTGATATGACTGAACCCTATTTAGCTACCAAGGCTTGTGGTGAGCATGAGTACTTTTAATACTGCTATGTAGAATGTTTGGATGGGGTCTGGTTTTCTTTCATTATTGTGCAAGGTTAAAGAACGTTCTATGAAATGGATAATTCAGACCTGTCCTATTCAATGAAGAAATTGATGCAATGAACATTGAAAGTTGGCTTCCTTATTGCTAATTGTCCTCTCCTGCTCACTCTTTTCTATCTTTCTTGTTGCTATACTACTTATATATTGTCCTTCCCTCATAAACCTAATGGTTGTACCACTTGCCAAGGATATTGTAGGAGACAATGGAGATTGGGGCTGTTGCTGCAATGAGATACGTCAAAGATGGAATAAGAGCTGCAAGACTGGTCATGCAACACACAGAGCACACTTTGCTTGTTGGAGAGAAAGCATCTGAATTTGCCATTTCAATGGGTCTTCCTGGCCCTACAGACCTCAGTTCATCCGAGTCCCTCAAAAAGTGGATTAGATGGAAAGAAGATGGGTGTGAACCTAATTTTTGGAAAAATGTTTTGCCTACAAACAGCTGTGGTCCTCATATTCCAAATAACAGTGAGGGTCTTGGTCAGGGGAAATGTCCTACTGATATGGTGGAAAATACTTCATCAGCTTCATCTTTGATAAATGTTCACAACCATGACACAATCGCAATGGCTGTTTTTGACAAGGTATAGTAATCTTGATCAAGTACGGCTATGTTTGATAGTCTCAATTGATTAACCCAGCTTTGTTCTCTATGTAAGATGGGACATGTTGCCGTTGGTACATCTACGAATGGAGCAACATTCAAGATCCCTGGCAGGTATGTAGTACAAAACTCTTAAAATTGCTGTTATAGTGTAATCAGTGAAGGTTTCAGTTTTCATTTTAGGGAGAAGTGAGTAGTAAAATCAACAATTCACTGTCGCTTATATTACGAAATTCAAATGTGTTGTTTCACGTTTGGTATTCGGTAATGGTTGGCTCACTCTGATTAAATTGTCGACCAGGGTTGGGGATGGACCGATTGCAGGATCATCTGCATATGCTGATGGTGAAGTTGGTGCTTGTGGAGCAACAGGCGATGGTGATATCATGATGCGCTTCCTTCCATGGTACATCCCTGACTGAACAATCACTTGCAGTAAATGATCAAGCATAATACAAAACTGGGTGGTTAATTTGTGGCATACATTTTATAATTGGGCTTGAAGATACACTATTCGAATTGGTCTGAATTGCTGTTTTCCTGATGGTAATCTACAGCTACCAAGTTGTGGAGAGTATGAGACTGGGGATGCATCCTAAGCTGGCTGCAGAGGACGCCATGTCAAGAATTGCAAGGAAATACCCAAACTTTGTTGGGGCTGTGTTTGCCGTCAACAACCAAGGAGTGCACGCAGGAGCTTGCCATGGCTGGACCTTTCAGTACTCAGTCAGAACTCCGCATTTGGAGGATGTTCAAGTTTACACTGTTCCCCCTCTCAGATTGAATGCTTACCATTAATCTTATGATGCTCTGCTTCACACCAACTTTTCATCTGAGTAAACGACTACGTGGTGCCGGTGTGGTTACCGTTGGCTCTCATCGATGTTTGGTTTTAATGCTAGTGTTCGTGGTAACATTTAGGTACTTCTCTTGTTGCCAATTGAAGCTGTAATTATGTGAAGATGGATGTTCACTTTTTAAATCTATTCATATCATATTCCTTGGAGATTTATATTGTCATCGGCTCATGGTTTGATTACTCAGAGATTGATCGAGTGTACTAATTAGATTGCTATGATTTTTTATTTTGAAAAACAAAACCAACAATTGAAATGAAATGCATGGTGATATGGCCAATTGCACAGTTATGACTTATGAGGATGATAATAATTTTCCAAATAAGTTGAGGTTATATGTTGTATCCACGTCGAGTATTTTATATGAATTTTGAATCTATGATCGATTAATTTAACTCACGATAGAATGAAATTAGGAACCTAGGAATTCATTTTGCTACAAAGGTCTGTTGGTATTTTCAAATGCCTCATCTTGATAATGATTGCTATAAGTCAATAACGTATGTTATGGTTATGGAATATTCTTATACTAGCATTCGATGCTTGGCTAACCAAACAAGTCACCTTTTTCAAGTCGATCGATCAATTTCAGTGTTTGAAATTTTAGGGATTCGGGTTATGTTTTTTTAGGTTTTAATGTATATAAAGCATATATATATATAGGAATTGTGGGTTTGGTGTGTAGGTTTATTTTGAGGTCTAGTCCATTAAGGAAAAACACGGAACTTTTCTTAACAATTTCGAAGGGTTTAATTTGTATATAACTTGACAGTCTAGACTGTTGAGGCCGGGGCATCCATAATTTATTGTACCACTCGATCACTTGATATTTGATAATTTGACAAACCTACTACTGCTTATCAAAATCAAAATTAATTAATATAAAAAATATAGTAGGATAAGATATGGTATATACATAAAATCGCAATGAAGATCTAACTAGTTGTGGAGCATCACCACCGTATAATTAGCTGGGGCAAAGGCCAAAAATAAGAGCAAGGATAGATGAAGGGGATTTTAGTATTTCACGATTTTCTTGGTCACCTTGTACCGATTTTATATATTAAACTAATTTTATTAAATAATTTTTCAGGTAGCTGGGAAGAACTGGATAACGACGAGCGTCGTGCATTTTTGACATTTTGCGACTCTCATATGGTGCATGCCATGCCAAACACTCATAAATGGAGGGTTTTCTTTTTCCGTGTTACATCACTATAATATGAAGTTAATCATCATCAGTTTAGTTAGAAAAAAGTTGTAACTGTGATTACTTTTAATTATCAGTTAACCTTCTTTGGGTCTTGATCAATTAACCTCTAGATACAACGCTGAAAGAAGTATAGCGTCAAACCACTAGACTAACTGAATGTTGGTATCAGTTAACCTTCTTTAATAATTCAAAAATCTCGCTTGATAACCCTGAATTTTTGACTTTTTCGCAAAAACTCCTAACGTTTTGATAATTTCAACTGGTAATCCTGAGTTTTTGACAATTTTGCCTGATAATCCTGAGTTTTTGACTTTTTCGCAAAATTCCTTCAAGTTTTGACAATTTCGTGTGGTAACCCTGAGTTTTAATTTTTTCCTCGGATACCCCTCCATTCATTTCACTTAAAAAACGTTAACATTAATTTTTTCGCGAAATACCCAAATCGTTAATACAAACGGTTTCATTTAAAAAAAAACCCTTAAAAAAGTTTTTAGGGTTAATGGCTTATGGATTTAGGGTTTAGGTGTAGGGTTTAGGGTTTATGTTTATGGCTTAGGGGTTTAGGGTTTTGGGTTTTGGGTTTAGAATTAGGGTTTTCGTGAAATACCTAAATCGTTAATACAAACGGTTTCAATTTTTTTTTTAAAGAATATCCCCTAAACCCTAAATATTTAGGGTTTATTTAAAAAAAATTGAAACCGTTTGTATTTAACGATTTGGGTATTTCGCGAAAACACTAATCCTAAACCCTAAACACCTAAGCCCCTAAAACCTAAATCCCTAAGCTCTTAACCCTATTTTTTTTTTTGGATTTAGGATTTATTTTTTTTTAAAAAAATTGAAACTGTTTGTATTTAACGCTTTGGGTATTTCGCTTAAAAAATTAAAATTAACGTATTTTTAAGTGACATGGATGGAGGGGTATCCTGCGAAAAAATTAAAAACTTAAGGTTATCACACAAAATTATCAAAACTTGAGAGAATTTCGCAAAAATGTCAAAAATTCAAGATTATCAGGCAAAATTGTCAAAAACTCAGGATTATCAGACAAAATTGTCAAAATTTTAGAAAATTTCGCGAAAAAGTCAAAAACTGAGAGTTACTCAGGCGAAATTTTATATTTACACATTTTCTTTTATAAAAATCAATTCTAAACCCAATAAATAAGGGTACAAACATCAGTTTAGTTAGAAAAAAGTTGTAAACTGTGATTACTTTTAATTATCAGTTAACCTTCTTTAGGTCTTGATCAATTGACCTCTAGATACAACGCTGAAGGAAGTCTACCGTCAAACCACTAGACTAATTGAATGTTGGTATCAGTTAACCTTCTTTAATAATTCGAAAATCTCGCCTGGTAACCCTGAGTTTTTGACTTTTTTCGCAAAAACTCCTAAGGTTTTGACAATTTCACCTGATAATCCTGAGTTTTTGACAATTTCGCCTGATAATCCCGAGTTTTTGACTTTTTCGCAAAATCCCTTCAAGTTTTGACAATTTCGTGTGGTAACCCTGAGTTTTTAATTTTTTCGTCGGATACCCCTCCATTCATTTCACTTAAAAAACGTTAACATTAATTTTTTCGCGAAATACCCAAATCGTTAATACAAACGGTTTCATTTAAAAAAAAAAACCCTAAAAAAGTTTTTAGGGTTAATGGCTTAGGGATTTAGGGTTTAGGTGTAGGGTTTAGGGTTTATGTTTATGGCTTAGGGGTTTAGAGTTTAGGGTTTAGGATTTGGATTTATTTATTTTTTTTAAATTGAAACTGTTTGTATTTAACGATTTGGGTATTTCGCTTAAAAAATTAAAATTAACGTATTTTTAAGTGAAATGGATGGAGGGGTATCATGCGAAAAAATTAAAAACTTATGGTTACTACACAAAATTATCAAAACTTGAGAGGAGTTCGCAAAAAGGTCAAAAATTCAGGATTATCAGGTAAAATTGTCAAAAACTCAGAGTTATCAGACAAAATTGTCAAAATCTTAGAAAATTTCGCGAAAAAGTCAAAAATTGAGAGTTACTCAGGCGAAATTTTATATTTACACATTTTCTTT
Source organism: Rheum nobile (assembly GCA_027886185.1). Lineage (NCBI taxonomy): Eukaryota > Viridiplantae > Streptophyta > Magnoliopsida > Caryophyllales > Polygonaceae > Rheum > Rheum nobile. Next base: position 4,761,197 of record WOAB01000648.1, read on the forward strand.
TATAAAAATCAATTCTAAACCCAATAAATAAGGGTACAAACATCAGTTTGATTCACGTAATTATAAAAAAATTGTTAGTACATGTATGATGTATAAAAAATAATAAGAAACGGTATAGTAAGCTAACGATTAACGAAGGAATGATTTTTTCAGATGCCAATCAATTTAACAAATAATGTCCAATGATTTCTTAGACTTGGTTTTGGCACAACCACTATACTTGTACATTCCTTCTTATAAATATAAACTTAATTATTGCAAATAATATCCTATCAATAATTAACGCACAGCCTCAAATCTACCCTTAATTTTATTGCATCGCTTCGCTTGTATAATGTATAGTGTCCCCCTTCATGAATCATGCCCCATTTATTCAAAATTGAGAAATACACGCTTCGTATGTACTCCTACTTACTACTAGTCTACTACCTCTAAAAAAATCCTACTAGTCTACTATACTAACTTATAGAAAATATTGTCATTTTAACCCAAAATTTTTATAATTAAAATATTATTATTTTAAGTGTTTAGGTAATAATTTATTGATGAGTTATAAGTTTGACATCAGAAATTATATTTTTTAACTATTTTTATACAAATTTTTTATGTTTGTTGACTACAATTGAGATGAGTTATTAAATAATTATAAATTTTAATAACTTTATGAAATTATAAGATAATTATTTATTTCTTAATAAGTATGTTAAACTTGACAATTTTTTTTTATAGGGAGTATGCACTAATTATCATAAAGTCAACTCGATCAAATAACAAGCCATTTGTTATATGCGCCCTTAATTCTCAGTCTAACTTTGGACAAAAAGACAAATTAACAATGTCTCCATCTAAACTAATCAAATAATTAATGTGATTAAACAACAATTTTATGGTCACTTGAAAATGGTATAAGGAAGTTAAGCCAATCAGTTTGAGAGTTGAGAGGAAGAACGTGCGTGAGACTTAACTTGTGTGCTGCTGCTGTATTTCCTGCATCCTTGTTTCCTATGTTGAAATTGCTAAGCACCTCAACTTCCTAAATAATTCGAATACTTACTTTTGTTTTTGGAAGAAACAGGACAAAAAATATTTCGGCAAATTCACAACACTTGCCCACATTTTTTGATATTATTCTGGTAATTTGCTCTGATAACTCCCCCCCTCAATGTTTCACTGTTGTCTCTCTTTATTGTTCCAAATTTGTAATCAGGTTGCATTTTTAGGGTGCAGAACACTTTCTGGGTCCTGAGAATTTTGTGTTTGGGAATTGGGTTTTTGGCATGTCTTCTTCCTTTTGCTGAAGAGGGGAAAAGTTATTGTATTTTATCTGGGAGAGATTGTAGGTTTACATGAATTTAGAATGGATAAGGTAGGATTTTGGTTTGTAAGTTTGAGGCTTGTAACTTACTTACTTTGTAAGAAGGTATCATGTTCAAACGCATGCAGTCTTCCTGTTTGTTGTTATGTGTAAGTGACTGTGGTCATAAACTCAGAGGTACTCTAGGTTATTCTCTTTGTTTCTGTCTGGTTGGCTAAAAATCCCTGCCATTGTGTTATATAAGTAATCATTCAATTCTATGCTTTGTTTTCATACTGATATAAAGTTGAAGAGAAACTGTGTTTTATGTCTAATATGATCAGGATGAAGAGAGAATTAACCCTCAAAATCAAGTGTAGATAATGATTGTTGAGACGTCAAACTCGCTATAATCCTCTGAGTGGGAGCAATATGTTGAAACTAATGTGGTTCTATCTTGCAAGTTAGGTGTCTGGTAGATACAAAAATAGTGCGGCGTGAGATGGGAGGAAAGGAAAGCGGTGATGGTGAAGGAGGGCTTCTAGTGGCGATTGCTCTGAGTGGTGGGTCGAAGAGTAAGGCCCTCATAAAGTGGGCAATGGAAAAGTTTGTGCCTGAGGGAAAAGTTTCATTAAAGTTGTTACATGTCTACACCAGGATCACTGCAGTTCCTACCCCAAGTAAGCGCAATCTTTCAGACTTGTATATGTGCGCGCAGAAATAGGTGTACTAACTAACCCTTGGCTGTTTTTCAGTGGGGAACCTAATTCCTCTTCATCAAGTAAGAGATGATGTCGCCACTGCTTATAAGAAGGAAGTGGAATGGCAGAAAATGGAAATGCTTCTACCTTACCAAAAGCTTTGCACCCTTAGAAAGGTCCCTATTCATTCTGTTTCTAGGCCAAGCTATTAATTAGAAGAATTTGTTACTTAAATCTTTCATTTCACGAAAGCAGGTGCCAGCTGACATTGTATTAGTGGAGGCGGATGAAATTGCAAAAGCCCTGTCACATGAAATCGCCAAAATTGGAGCAAAGGACGTCGTCATAGGAGCTTCTTCAACTGGCTTGTTCTCAAGGTGACAAACATGCACATATAATTTTAATGCTCTCAGGCTCAGCAAGGAGTTGTCTTTGAACATGAATACACTTTTGTAGGAAAGTGAAGGGGCAAATGCTATCATGTCTCATCTCAGAATGTGCTCCTCGTGTTTGCACTGTCTATGTTGTTTCAAAGGGGAAGTTGGAGTCTCTTCGCCCATCAGACGAAGCAAACATTCTAGAAGATACTACTAGTGATTCATCTGCAGGATATAGTTCAACTACTCTAGGTGAGGTCACATTCTCAAATTTCATGAATTAATCAATGCTTCCCTCTCATTGTAATTCACCTCCGACTGAATCTGTAGTATTTAATTTGATACAAACTTTTTATAAATATGCAGCTGATCTGCAATTAAAAGTATAAGATTACAGTATGAATAGAGGATGGAAATCTCCATTAATAGTCGTATTCCATGTTCACATACTATGCCTATCCTATCCATAGAGTTTGGAAAGCTATCTAATATAGATAAGTAGTTGGTCCAGCAGACCCCGGTTTGTCTTGTGTGGAGCATTCTGTTGGTTCTCCTTACCAGACTAGGAAGCGAGTGGTCTCAGCCGAGACAATGAGTGATCTCAGCCGTTGGAGATCACTGGACTTGAGGGACACTGAGGATGCTCTAAGCTTTGTTTCTGGGAGATGTACAGTGACAGGATCCATGATGAGCCAAGCTTCTAGCACCAAAACCTACACAACGGAGTCGAGCGACTCCTTCGTTTCATCAGCATTAAGCTCTCCTTCAGCTCTAAACTCATCTCAAGCCCCGGTCAGTTTTGGTTTATATCTACGTGTCTTTCTTTGGTTCGGCTATGTTCCCAGAGTGACGGCTTTTTTGTAGACGAAGACGAAGATGGATATGGAGCTTGAGATGCTTAGAATGGAACTCAGGCATATTCGTGGGATGTACTCGATGGCTCAACATGAGAAGGTGGACGCCTCTCGAAAGGTAAAATGATATATCCCTGTGGTGATTGTGGTGGTAAAATGATCCCCGTGGTGATTGTTGTTGCAATTGAGCAGTTAAGTGAGCTAAGCAAGCTGCGGCTGGAGGAAGCAACACATCTCAAGGAGATGAAGGAAAAGGAAGAAAAAGCCAGGGAATCAGCAGAGGTGGAGAAAGAGAAAACTGAAGCTGCCAAAAAGGAAGCTGAAGACGCCAAGGAATGTGCTTTCAAGCAAGTGTATCAGAGGAAAGAAGCAGAGCTGGTTGCGTTCCACTCAGCCAGAGAGAAGGAGCAGCTCAAGCACGCCTTTTCGGGTGCTTCCATGCGTCACCAGAAGTTTGCGTGGAAGGACATCGAGGCTGGCTGCTCTTCTTTCTCCGACGACTTGAAGATCGGAATTGGATCCTACGGAACCGTGTACAAGTGTAAGCTACACCATACAACCGTGGCCGCTAAAGTTCTCCACTCCAAGGAGGGCTCTCAGAGCAAGCAATTCCAACAAGAGCTTGAAATCTTAAGCAGAATTCGGCATCCTCACATCCTGCTCCTCCTAGGGGCGTGCCCCGAACAAGGCTGCCTTGTGTATGAATACATGGAGAACGGGTCCTTAGAGGACAGGCTGTCGTGCAGGAATCAGACGCCTCCGATCAAATGGTACGACAGGTTCAGGATGGCCTGGGAGGTAGCGTCGGCCCTGGCCTTCCTCCACAGCAGCAAGCCCAAGCCCATCATCCACCGAGACCTCAAACCCGCCAATATCCTGCTTGACCAAAACCTGGTGAGCAAGATAGGCGACGCGGGCCTCTGCACCATGCTCAACACGGCTTCTGGGACTCTGTACAGGGACACCAGCCCCGTGGGTACGCTTTGCTACATCGACCCCGAGTACCAAAGGACCGGGATGATCTCCACCAAGTCAGACGTCTACGCCCTGGGGATGGTCATTCTGCAGCTCCTGACCGCCAAGCCTGCTGTCGGCATAACTCACGTGGTCGAGGATGCGTTGGAGGAGCACCGTCTGATGCAACTCATGGACGCCAGTGCTGGGAACTGGCCGGTCAGGGAGACGACCGAGATGGCCTTGTTGGCGCTTCAGTGTGCCGAGCTGAGGAGGAAGGACAGGCCTGATCTCAGTGACGAGGTTCTCCCTCTACTTGACAAGCTTAAGGAATTCGCTCATCAGGCCAAGGACGTCGCCACCAACGCTCCGGTTGCTCCTCCTCCTACCCACTTCATATGTCCTATACTCAAGGTAAATCTATCTCTTGATCGATTCGATTCGATTCGATTCGATTCATCCTAGCTTTGACATTCAATTCAGCAAGATTGAATTGATGTATTGTAGGATGTAATGGACGAGCCCTGCATCGCAGCGGACGGGTACACGTATGATCGGAAAGCCATAGAAATGTGGCTCAAGGAAAACGACACTTCACCCACCACAGACTTCCCTCTGTCAAGCAAGGAACTACTCTCAAACTACACTCTTCACTATGCTATCATGGAGTGGAAGACTAAGACCAAGTCCTCCTCACCAAACTCGTGGAGGTCCATATGAAACCACACTCACCCAACTTTAAGTTTGAATGAAGTCTTGCTGTACGTATATACATTACAATCTGTTGAATAACACTGTCGTTTACATCACTTTTTTATGTCAGTTTTGCAATTCCGTCAATCCAAAAGAAATCTTATACTAATACAACATCAAATCAGCCAACCAACCACACGTACATAAGGTTAATTAATTATGGCCGGTTATATATATATGCAGTTAAGCAAGTGCATGGAGTAGTGTTTCCAAAGAAATATTTGAGACCATGTTATTTAATTGTTTGTCATAAGTACGATTCCCAATACACACAGGTTAATGTTTGTTCTTTTCTTCGAAAAAGGAAATTGGTGCCATGCTTAATTTAGTTCCTTACTTTTTAACGCATACGTATTTTTGCTGTTTAATATATAGGGCTGACACGTAACGTGGAGAGTGGATACCCACGTTATGTGCCGGTTATAGCTTTTTAAGCCTCCACACGTAATGTGGGAAATGGCTCCCCACGTAACGTGGGAACCAGCTTTCCACGTTACGTGTGGAGTGTAAGTGGCTTTAAAAGCCAAAATTTCTTTCTTCTTCCTCTACCCTAAATCGCCACGCCTCCATCCCGCATAACGCACCTCGTGGATCTCCTCGTTATGAGTCAACAAACTCCGCACATTACGTAGAATCAAAATCTTTAAAGGTTAAGTAAGTAAACATTCTTGTTTGGTTTTTTATTAATTTTGCATTTTTTTTGTTAGTATATTGTAGATCCATATTGTTAATGTGTTTTTGATGTTGTTGTAGTTGGTTATGTGTAATTTTGAAGTAGTTATTTGCATTTGTTGGTTAATTTGATAGATATATTTGTATGAAATGATGGAAATTTGTTAGATTTGTATGAAAGGGTGTTTAGGGTTTTTGTTGGATTTGTATGAAAATAGCCAAATGCAAGTGGTATTTTTGTTAAATTAGTGTGAATTTTGTTGATTTTTTGGTAAATTTTGACCATTTTAATGTGGTCGGAATCTGGAAAAATCGTCGGAAAGTCACCGGAGAAGACGCCGGAAATGTGGAAATGGACATTCCACACGTTATGTGTGGAGGCTTTCCACACGTAACGTTTGGTCTATCTCCACACGTAACGTGTGAGCTCATTCCACACGTTACGTGTCGAATGTTCATTTCCAGATTTCCGGCGTCTTCTCCGGCGACCTCTCCGACGATTTTTCCAGATTCCAGAATTGTATTATTTGAAATAAAATGTTTTGATATATTACTGTAGATGGAGCCCGGTGAAAGAACAAACCGAAAGAACCGAAGAAACCTCGTCCGTGACCAATCGTTTCAGACTGAACAGGAGGTGACCAGGTCCGAGAAAAAGAAAAATAGGAATATTTGCTACCGTGAGGATGAGACAGGCTTCTATCAAACGGCAGCTGCTAGCGGTAGTGAGGATCCGCCAGTGATGCCTGCTGTGCCATCTTTTCCTACCGCTGGTGGTCGGGCCGACTCGGAGCCTCAGTTGTACCCAGATTACAGCGTGAGCCCGCTCCGAGGTTATTCTGATACAATGAATCAGAATAACTATTATGGCCCCATATTTAGTCTGCCGTCTCAGCAGAGCCAACCGCCCCATCACAGCCCTCAAATCCATCATAGCCCACTGCCCCATCACAGCCCTGTGTATTATCAGGACGTAGATGAGCAGATGTAGCACAACCCATGGGAGAACCCGGGCCTCCACCCGAACACCCCCTATCAGAGCCCTATGGTAAATAGACTTAGTATCTGAAAAGATAAGCGTTTTATAAAAATGTAATTACTTATCATTTGTTAAAAAAATGTAGGACGAGGATAGCCATGCTTGGGTTCCAAGAGGTGAACCTCAATACGTGGACGAGGAGCCTCATGAAGCCTCTTCTTCGCGGGCAAAACCGCCCCGATCGAAGAAAAAGGGCAGATATGACCCTGAATTGCAGGTTAGAGTACCTGGAAGTCCGAAGAGGCCTGAACTTCTGAAGGGTTTTGCCAATCACGTGGCGTACTACCTTTACCAGCGCATTGTAAGTTGCATGGAAAACCTTATTCTTGAAATTTCACATTTTATTATAAATATGTCAAATGGATTGCTTACACTGGTTTCAAAATGCAAATATTTATAGCCTGTGCCACCGTTGAGGTTTCAGCAACGAGGCAAACAGATACGCTCATGGCCTTTGAAATGAACGGCATGGGGTCATATGGCATCTGCATCAAGGCTGTGTCATATACCGGATGTGATGCATGAGCATGTGGACGAGACGCTGATTGGTGCGTTCGTTGAGCGCTGGCAACCTGAAACCAACTCGTTCCATATGCCATGGGGAGAGATGACCATAACTCTCCATGACATATTGTTGATCCTTGGGCTAAATGATCGGAGGAGTAGTGATCGTATCCCCAATCAAAAGTAAATCCTAAAATCCTCACTAAACAAAGTATAGTAAGCAAGTCAGGGTCGATCCCACAGAGAAGGAAGGAATTCAATGGTGGTAGCATGCAATGTCACAAAGGGGGGTTGTATGGTTGGTTGCAAACAAAACAAAGTAGAATGGATGAAATATCAATAGAGAAAAACACTTAGCCAAGTAATGTCCACATAAGTTATTCAAAGGTTGTTCATAGATTAAGTCCTATCTTCCTATTCGGTTATTCCTATCCCGATCTTATGTAAATTCAGAGGAAAACCTTCCACAAAGAACCCTTACCAATGAATAACCCTAGTACCACTAAAGGTTCAACCCAAAGGCAGCAATGCATATAAGAATTAACCAGGATACACAGAACGCTCGCTCAGATGCATTTACCATGTAATTATCTCTCCCTACAATAGAACAATTTCAACCAGAGTATGTAAATTGTAGTTGCTACAGCAGAATAGGACGTTAGCCCAACAGTTTCCTAATCCTAGCAATATGAAAATCACCAATAACAACTAGTTGCGCGAGCTAATGCAATTAATGAAATCTAATGGAATAAGCTTAGAAGAGATAATATAACTCAATAGGAATAAATAGATAGGAACAAAACCTCACAACCAGATGAATAAACTCATGCTTCCATTACCGGACTAAGCCAAAGAGGCTTAGCTCCTCATAGACATGGTGAAAACTTCAAAGGAAAAGAAAACAACGATGAATGAAAATTGCAACTAAAGTGTGGAAGATTTCAACCCTAATGCTAAAAGAAAGTATTTATAGGGCTCTAACAAATGACCTAGCCCATTAAGAAAAATAACTGAAATAGAAATCAGAAAAAGGGAAAAGAAAACTAAAAAGATAATTCGGAATAAGTCCGAGCTCCTGCCGTGTCAGACCCGCGATCGCGGGTGGTGGACCTTGATCGCGGCCCATGTGGCTCCGTGCCCTTCAATCTCTCCGCGCCCACAGAAAACTCCCGACATGCTCCGAGGCCCGCGATCGCGGCACCCATGCCCGCGATCGCGGTTAATGCTCGGCATTCTTGTCCTTTGCCTTGCACCAACTCGTCTCCTCTTCACTCCTTGGCGTCTTCTCTTGATGGCTTCCTTCCTCAGTGTCTTCATGATATCCAAAGTAGCTCAAACACCTCCAAAAACACCAACTTCGCCTCCAAACGCCATACACAAGAATGTGTCTAAATCTACCCGAATGGCACCAATAAAACCTCTAATAACTCTTAGTTAAGCCCTAAAAAGTAGTGCTTATCACTAAACATCCACGGAAAAGACATGGCATCTCCACAGAAATGGCATGAGCAGTTGGGGGTGAATGATTTGAAGAAGGCCTTGGTGGAGGAGGCATAGGAAGTCTTTGAGTTGCCTGCTGGGGCGGTGACATCTGGTACCGTACCTGCTCAGTGGTTCAAGGGGCATTGCGGAGAGCTGAATGACGAGTAGTGTGCGTCTGGGTACTTGCTGCACTTGTTGGGCTCTTGTCTCTTCCCGGACAAGTCCCAACACAAATTGCCAGTGTACTATACGGGATTTGTGGATGATCACTCGTCTACCATGGATTATGCATGGGGTGCTGGCGTTCTTGGCCACGTGTACCGCAGCTTGGGCGAGTGCACAAGAAAAGAGGCGAGATTGATGTCCACATGCTACACTCTGATTCAAGTATATTTTTTTTTGTATAAAAACTATTGTTTATACCAATTTTTTTTGTTGTAAATGTAATTATTCAATAACATGGATTGCTTATGAAAATTTCCCTTCAGGCGTGGATATACCAATATTTCAACATGTTCAGACCTGCACAGAGTAGAGACTGGGACTTTGAACATGCGATCTCATACGCTCATAGATGCGACCTTTCAGAGAAACCCAACCCCATGAGAAATTACAGAACGGAGCTCGATATGATGACTATAGACATGGTAAGTGCATATATGGTCTATCTCTATTAAGTCAGAAATTCGATGATAGGTATTTTTAATTCTTTTGCATCCTATTATGTTTAGGTTGATTGGATGCCGTTCGGTACGATTGACTTTAACGATGTGAACTTTGCTCCATCGCGCTTCCATGGAGTTATCTCGTGTCTTTGGATAACTGAGCCGTACATGCCAGACCGTGTGGCGAGACAGTTTGCCCGTGTACAGCAGGTTCCAAGACCGCCTATAGTGCCTACAAGGGCTTGGAGGGGAACAAAGATCAGCACCTACACGGTGGAGTACGATAGAGCTCGATTTGCATGAGATGCGCAGAATATACATTCCATGACCTTAGCTGTGATGGGCCCTCCTGTCGAGCAAGGCCATGAGTGTAGCGGTGATTATATGCCGTGGTACCTCGAACATACGCACCCATACGTCAACCCCCCGCAGAGTGATGATGTGATACATGTATGAATTTGACTAATTTTTTGTTGTTTAATTTCGTGTACAAACTATATATATCATATCAACGTTTTTGTGTGCAGTGTATCGGGGATTGCTACAGTCGTCTTCACCCATATCGCACCCATGAATGTGAAGATGTAGCAGAGGCGCTATGCTCATCATTGGAGCAAATATATCCCTTCCTTCCCAATCACTAAGGAAGCTGTGGAGACTGTTTTATGATTAAACTTGTTTCATTTTATGGATTTGATTGAACTTTGGATTATGGCAACAATGAATGTTATGACTTCTATTTGAATGTTTGTTATGATATTCTTGAGAGTGTATTGCCAAGTTTAAGATGTCTTTATTTTGTATTGTGTATGAGACCGTATTTTAATTCACGTGAAGCTAACGAACTAGATGAAATTCAACGAACTAAAGAGTAATTATAAAAGTAGGTAAAATACTTCCTAGTGAGTATGTTAACAATCCGAATTCGATCAACGTCATGTAGGAGCTTAATCGCTTCGAATGTAATTATGTGTAAACTGCCATCACGATAAACAGTAGATCATACAGTGCCTTTTATAGAAGGCACTGAAACAACGAGAAATAACATTGTGGTAAGGCGCACGTTATATGTGGATGTAATCCACATGTTACATGTGGAAGATATCCACATGTTACATGTGGAAGATATCCACACGTTACGTGTGGATGTAATCTGTGTAGAACGCACGACCGTGCGTTTTACCGCACAGGCCGTGCGGTGCTCTCGGCTTTTCACCAAAAAATACAGCGAAGACCGCACGGCCATGCGTTTTACCGCACATGCCGTGCGGTGCTCTCGGCTTTTCACAAAAAAAATACAGCGAAGACCGCACGGCCGTGCATTTTACCGCACAGGCCGTGCGGTGCTCTCAGCTTTCCGGTTAGCAAAATGATGAGGGATGAGGGAAAATCTATCATATGACACTAAATTCACCAACATGTCATAAATATAGCGAACATGTGTCTTGGTATTACATCAAAGTCATTGCATCATACATATGTCTTAACATAAGATAGTTTCAACTTTATTCTTTCCGCGACCCTTTGGTTTGTGTGCTTGGTACTCCGTCAATCGTTCAAGGAATGGATCTACCAAGGCATCCGCAGACGGGTCATGAAATCTCACCCACGCGGTGTAAAAGTCCGGCAAGGGCGAGGTTTCGACAAGGCAATCTACATAAAAGTCATTGCATCATACATATGTTTTAACATAAGATAGTTTCAACTTATTTGATTGTATTAACGTACCGCAATGAAATGTTGTTCTTTCTCGACATGGCAAATGCATATCGTCTTCAGCTTCTCTCCAACCGCTTGGTTTGGATTCGCCCTCATAGGCATGTATGTCGTGCCTACACCAACACTGATGGAGACGAATACACAGTTGAATGCAGTAGCCACCAAACATCCCATATCCGGGAGGTCTAACCATGTCTCCCATGGGGCAGGCATGTTGGGCGCAGGAAACCATGCAAGCTTCGCCTCCATTGCCTCAAATGTCATCGTAGACATCCAAATTGGCGTGAATAGCTCATACTCATGTTTCAACGTATCGATCATGGTACATTGAATAAAAGGCCACTGCTCTTGCCCGAAACCCAGACCATGCGCAATTGATCTGTATCCGCAGTTTCCATCACCAACTATTTCCCACCATCCTCCCACGTGTGGTTTCATACACTTGGGAAACTGGGTAATATATCGCCTAGGGTGTTTGATCAACGTCGTGTGACCCGAAGGCATAGGCTTCCATGATTGCCATGGCATGGTTGAAGCTTCCTTAGGTGGTCTTGCTTTTTGCTTCTTCGGAGGTGTTCCCTCCATCTGTTGGTCAGTGTACTCTCATGCTGATGGTTGCCTTTTGGTGGGAATGTTTAGAGCTCCTTGAGGCCGACCCTTATGCCTAACTTTAGCTGGCTCTTGCAGAGTAGTCCGCTCTGGATGTGCTAGAGACAACTTTGTGTTGATCATGCACTGGCAATGTGGGGAAGACGCTTGATGCAAATTCATCAAGCAACGACCTATTCACTCTACGTGCTCTGGCTTCTTCTTCTTCTTCATCCGTCCGCACTTCTGACAAGGTCAATTGCCTCCAGAACGGATGCAATGAGCTAGGTTCAATTGGTTCCTGGTTCATCACATTCCGTGCCATGTCATGCACGCAAGGCAAGCCATCCCTGACCCTCATTTGGCATTTGCATATAGTGTTCCACAATGGATCTTCACCTTTCTTGTATTCCTCAATCAGCCGTGCTAGTGCAATCGCAGAGACCTTGTAGTGCAGCTTGCCGAAAAGATGTGATCTGGTTATCAGCGTAAATCGCTTTTCTAAGCTCTCATTCAAGGCCTCCCTTATCTCCTTAATGTGAATGCGCAACCGTGCATCATATTGATCGAATATAGTGCAAATGTTGCCATCATTGCTAGTGAATAAGCTTTTAGGACTGGAATGAGCCCCTTCAACCCTGTATTACAATAAAAAATCTAAAGTCAGTATGTTGTTGTAAAAGTCTAAGTTCAAATAACCAGTTAACTTTAAAAACATAATGCACAAACCTGTTAGTTGTGGAAGTTCCAAGAGTGAAGATTGTATCTGTCCATACTGAGACGATTCTTTCCTTGTACGGGTCAAGCCAGTTTTTTTGTACATACTGAAAACATTTTGGATATTTCCTCCAATCTTGCTGAATCTTCTTCAGTTTTGCTTCATACCCTTCTATGGTTGTTTCCTTGAATAGTTGCATGTAATCATTGGAAAACGCTGTGCCCCTAAACTTGTCCATGACCTTCTTCCCAAAGTCTTCAATATTCTTCCTCACATGGAGCCTACATAGGAGGAATTTTGCAGTTGGAAACAACTTCTCTAAGGCGTTCATCAACGCCTTCTCCCGATCTGTGACCAAGCATGTGGGTGCCCGTTGGACCTTGACAAACATTTTTGAAAGTTGTTGTATGGCCCACATGTAACTCTTTTCGTTCTCATGCTCCAAGAATGCCCCGACAACATTATAGTTTTTCCAAACAGATGTGATGCCGATAAATTCAAGGAAGGGCAAATTGTAACTGCACACATAATGATATGTTATGGCATGCTAATGATTACATGAACAAGTGAAGAATATAATAGATATGTGTGTTACTAACCTGTTAGTTGCGTATGTAGAGTCTAGCAACACAATGTACGGGAATGCCTTCAGCAGCGACAACTAGTCTGGGCTTGCGAAGAAGATATATGTGATCTTATTGGTCTCCTTATTGCATCTGTGCTCCATGAAGTATCCCTTCTCCTTACACTCATAGAAGAACTGTTGCATCACTGTTCTTCCTTTCATACCGTTTTTTTCGTATGGCATGCATCATGTTGTACACTTGCTTCATCTTGGTCAAGTTTTCTGGGGACGAGCTGATTGTAGTAAAAGTCTTTTGAGGCTTGCAATGATTAACTATCATCATCCTAATAATCTCCTTCTCTTCAGCGTTTGGTCGACCAACTAATGCATGACCAAACAAATTCTCTTTGATCATATGATTGTGAGTTCCATGTTATACATTGATCTTCCATGATCCCTTCGACCCTTCTTTCAACCTCAACATGAATGGACACCCACACTTCTTCGACTTTGTGATCTTCCTCACTTGGTCAGCTTGTTTACATATGTTTTGTCCATATCTATCGCAAGGTAACCAAGTCCCCCCAAGGGCTCCTTGATAACAGGAATTTGTCGTGCTAATTCCTACTATGCAAAATATCCAAACAAACCTTAAACCGTAGTCCTAGGTAAGTAAAGGTCGAGTCCACAGGGAGACAAAGTCTATCTTAATATGCAATTTGTATGTCAATCCAAAGTAATCAAAGGGGGGTTTTGTATGTTTTAATGAATCTAAGCATGCAAAAGTAAACAAACTAAAAGTTGATGAATTCAGTGATGGGAAAAGCACTTAGTCAAACAACATCCACTATTCGTATGACAAGTTGATCCTAGATACTCATTCAAAATCTCATGCAATGGAAATTCCAATTCCTTTTCAGATATAACTAATAGCACAACCAGATACTATTAGCACTAACTAATTAAACAACCCTGAAACTATCAAGATTCAGTTTAACAGCAGCTTTACGGATAGGAATATAGTTGGATACAATTCTAGCATAAAACAACCAACTTTTATCCTAGAATGTAAATCAGTTCTCTTCTGCATAAGACTAGCACAACCAGATACTAGCACGATGCGGTTGCTACTCTGAAATAGATATGCTCAACCAGTAACAATCTAAATCTAGCAATAGATCAATAACAACAAGCCCTAGTTGATCAGACTAGAAATTATCAATATCAATCATAAGCAATCAAGCAAGAGAATAGATAAAATCCATGCAATAGATTAAGAACGAGAATCTCACAACTGAATCAAAACGAAAGCTTCAGCGTCTGACTAAGCAAGAGTGGCTTAGTTCTTCATAGCAAAGTACGTAGAATGAAAAGTGAAATTAGGGTTCGAGAGAGGAAAACAAGCCTTTCCTCTACCCTTAAATACTAAAAGGAAATAAAGTCTCCAGAATTAACATAAAACGAAATATTAAAACCGTAATAAAATAATCCAAAATAAAACAATTAAGGAAAACAGGCTTGGTGGGCTTCTGACAGCGGCGACGGTCGCCGCCTCCTCTGCGGAGGTCACCGTAAATACGGCGGTCGCTGACATTAAACGGCGGCTGCCGTATCAATGCCGTAGCCATGGTCGCTGGGAGGGCTTTGGCGGCGGTCGCTGCCTCCTCTGCGGCGGTCGCCGTGAAGCCATTTCTTCAGTGTCTTCGTCTCTTCAGCTCCGAATGCTCCCAAAGCCTCCAAAAGTGTGTCTTCAGCACCTCCTCGCCAATACTTCATAACTCCTTAGTGTCTTCTACTGGTGGCTTCATCCTCAGTGTTTCCTATGATCTCCAAAACAGCTCAAACACCTCCAAAAACACCAACTTTGCCCCCAAACGCCATACACATGAATGTGTCTAAATCTACCCGAATGACACCAATAAACCCTCTAATGACTCTTAGTTAAGCCCTACAAAGTAGTGCTTATCACTCCTCCTATGGAAGGTTTATTCCTCCACTTTATGATGCAGAAGTTATGACACATAGCAGTCTCCCGCGCCCATTTAAATTCTTCTTCTCTGGACTCCCAGATTTGATATGTTGTGAAGAACTCTGAATAATCAGTAGAGACGAAAACATCCTCTTCTGGATCATTTCTGAACTGAGGATGTGTGTGTAGGGATGGAAAGCCGAATTGTGGGTTAGCAGAAGCCGAATTCTGAGTCTCTTCATGAGACAAAGTGTAACACCTCCGACTTACGTCGACAGTGCCACATGCCAGTGACCTTAGACGTTATTGTCCAAAGTCACCCTAGGCTTTAATTGGAACAATTAAGCTTAAATATGTATATATTAAGTAACGAAAGATTAAGCAGCGGAATACATATTTAAATGAAACTCAACCTTTTATTAACAGACTTCTCATAAAATGAGAATAACGATTTTACAACAGAGTGAAATTACAGCGGAATACTTTTATAATAAACCCTAATACATGACTTGGTTGTAATATTATATTAAAGTAATACTTAACAACCTTAAAACACTGACACTCAAATCTTCGACTGTAAGCCTCTTCTTCGATTGGTTACTTCAAGTCTTCGAGGACCAACCACTGATGTGCCGTATAGGACGGATGACACCAGCCAACCATGCAAGGAATAAAACCCGGTTGGTTAGTCTAATGAAAGACTATGCAAGGGTGAAAACAGAATGGTTCTAGTGATCGTGACCGTTTACTATCATTGTCCCTCGAATAACAATCGAAGGAACGATACATAATCCGAAACTTTCACGGAATGATTAAAATTAGACATGCACTGAAAAGAAGACTCCAAAGGAATTGAGTCTTATGGGAAACGTATGACAAATGTTTGGGAACGTTAAGTTTACACACAAGTTTAAAACAACCTTGATTATTTGGGTCCACGACCAACCTCACCGCGTAATGCGAATCCAGATTGGAAAGAGGACTTACTCTAACAAGAGTCCGAGCGGTTTCCACGTTATACTCCTCTCCCGAGGGTTTATTAATTATGTGCATAACCACACTTATCTTATTTAATTACAAAATGTATATTAACATTTGAAGCATTTAATACAATCTAGAGTAACTACGAGAATAACACAGGGTGACATTACGTCCAACCCACTTGCACTAGCAAGGTGCTTAAACACATCTTATCCTTAACGGGTGGATAAGAAGAAATGGTCATGACCTTTAAAAGTATTAGAGAATTATTCCGACTAATACCGAATTATAAAGAAACGACTCATCCTCGTAAGGAATTAGCGTTCCTATGAATACTCGTGCTAATCTAGCATTTAAGTTTACATTTAAATCCACACCAAAATCCATTACAGTAATAACAGGTATAATAGCGTTGTTCTTGCAATATATACAACCTATTATAATATCATCTTTTAATCACATCATTTTATTAAATCCGTTCCCAAACGAAAACAACACTTCACCCCATTTTAATTAACAATCAAGTAATTGATAATTAAAGGAAACATGGAATGATAAGCAAGAGCGAACCGCCACTTGCCTTAATCTAGACGAATCGAAGATATCGGGTTCTGAGATCTGGAGACTAGAATCTGCGTACGGATTCCTTCGACGATGATGAGATAAACGACGGAACCCTAACTTAGACACAATACGGACGAAACGATACGAACGAAAACGATACGAATCGAATGGGATAAAGCCTGAGTCGTGACCGTGGCTGTCCAAGCCACGATCGCACTTGCCAGGGCAAGCCGCGGTCGCGGTTTGGGCTTCTGCGGTCGCGGAAATCTGGGCAGAGCCGCGGTCGCGAAATTCATCCCCGCGATCGCGGATTCCCCTTCTGACGCGACTCTCCTTTGGCTTCGAGGCTTATCGACGATGCGAATGACCACCTTGGCTTCGAACGAGGGCTCACCACCACCACCACTACTGCCTAGCCTCCAAGACAACTCCGGCGACACCACCAATTCTGACGACACTCCGACGAGGGCAAGAACTCCGGCGAGCTTGAAAACGAGAGGAAGAGATGAGATCTTGAAGCCGTGGATGATGATTCCGGGGTGGGAGCCTCCTATTTATAGGAAAAAGAGGAGCTCAATGCCGAGAAGACCAGTCGATCGGCCTTCCTCCAACGGCGAAGTTACGCACGAGGCAAAATTCGAACCGGCGAAACGTCTTCAGATCTGAAGATGACGATAAACAGTGTTTCCGCGGTCGCAGAAACACTTCCGCGGTCGCAGAAATGCCGCGAGCGTGCCACTTGGCTTTTGGTTGCGGATTCACTCGCGGTCTTATGCTAGAATTTATTTTTAGTACCCATAAAAATATTCTAAGACCCAAAATGCATTAAACGTATATCCAAACGTTCAAAAGAGTTATTACAGAGATTACAGAAATTGCCCATCACGTCTTTCTTACAAAACGACAGTTCGGGACTTTTAGGGGTTATTACATTACCTCATCCTTAAAAGAAGTTTTGACCCCGAAACTTGGTCGATAACAGCTCGGAGAACCGACCTTACTTTAAGTTACCCAACCCTATAAGTTTAACCATGCCTAACCCATTTAATACTTTGTAAATTGGTTCAAGCATTTCTAAGTTAAAATTTATAATTTGGTTCCGATTATAGTTAACGTAAGGTTAACAATAATTTAGACGCTTCACAACTTAAGGGAATTTTATAACCTTGTTTTCACCAATATACATTTACCATATTACCCTTATGGAAATCCTGAGGGTTATTACATTACTATCCCCTTAAAAATAGTTTCGACCTTGAAACTAACATCACTAAGGTAGAGGGACCGGTTTCACCATTAGCCTCACTACCCGAACTTAGTATCCTTAATCATTTCATCCTTGAAATTGCTCCTAGGAAAACGATATGTTTTCTCAACCATACCATTATCTTGCATATCTTACCTCCATGTGCTACACCTGTAATAACTCGTGACTATATCCACAAGGTCATAATTATCTTAGGATAGTAGTCTCCAAAATCATCGCAATAGACTTGCTATACCTTAAGCATGAGAACGCACATTTCTCTTTCAACTTTTCTCTTTATAAACCACTCTCAACGTTCATACCTTATCTTCCTTAAGTTGATATTTTAAATAAATTTGGTCTTCGTACTCTATATCACCAAAGTCGAACTATTTAATCGATCATGATTCCACCTACTACATACTGCCTTCGTCCATTACCCTCGTTAGAATTGATATGATCATCCACACGATTACGATTACCTTAATTAGAGTATCCATTATAGTCTCCAATATAATCTGGCTTTTATGCCCTATTCATCATAAAGATTTTGATGTCCTCCAGCAGAAGAATACAACATTTTTCTACCAACTTCCTTTCGATGATCAGATCCTCAAAGTACATCCATAACTCACTTATACTTCCAAACTCCGTACCTCCAATTGTCATATCGGCTTACTCTTTTACATGTGCACCTCATTTATCTCATTATTTACCTTAATTAAATTTGGCCCTTATGCCATCTTCTTAAATGATTCCTTAATTTTCCACAATTAACTGCATCCAATTCCTGTTTACCTCAACATGTTTTAATAACTCATTCCGTAAGATTATAACCTCGTTTTACCCAAGCGTGTCATACGATCACCTTAATAGACGTAGGTCACTTTTTCCTCAAGTCCAGTCGATAACATCCACATACTTATTTTATGCCACACTATTTGATCCACCAAAATCATAACAACTCTTACCGGTTGAGTTTGTTATTCACTCATAAATCCTTAAACAACCAGTCGTCCTCACACGACTTATCATCCCAAATCAAAAACCCTTTTTCTTTAATGATATTTACTATTTATCCAAGACTTAATCACCTTAACACTTCTTGTATCATCATCTCATTATATCGTTTCCTTAAGAATACCTCGCAACGAAACCTCGAATAGGTCTTTCCAAAACAGTACTTATGATTTCACACACTTAGCTTTTCCAAAAAGCCTTTAACACTGGTCCCATGATGGACACACTCATTTATTAACACAATTAAAACAAACCTTTACCAACTGAATTTATTATTCACCAATAAACACTTAATTTCCCTCACACAATCTATTATCCTAATTAAAGCACATTTTTTTGGCTAACCAAATTTACCATCTACCTCGTATTAAATCCCTTAATAATTCTCATATCATTACATTACTTCCAAAAAACATGTCCTTATAATGTCATTTATCACTTGAGTAAGTTTCTCCAATTAAAACATTTATACACTTAGCTCCTTCCAAAAGCTCTAAACCATTAGGCCTATAAAGAATACACCTACTCATAATCACAACGTTTAAATCCTTATATGTTTAAATAATAAACCATTGATCGCATTAAATTGCGATCCTCTTAGGGAAAAACAACTCTTAGTAATTTCTTTTTCCCAAAACGAACCACATAAGGTATTACTCTTATTTCCTCGAAATTTCATATCGATAAATGATTCATTACCAACAAAATCAATCACTTCAGTCATAATCCTTCAGTAGATATATACGAGTAACATTTGTTACCTTACTCCTTAAGCGCACATAAGACAAATCTCTTCGCTAAATCCTTTAGTTTATCGAAATCCTCAACATAACCTATTCTTATACTATAACGCTCGACCACTACACTCACGAGACAACGCTCGACAACTCGACTGGAAAAGAAAATAATGCCAATACCCAACTTGGCATTTAGAATTTTCCAACTTATACGTGACTCTTCAATCACTACGTTATGATACGAATTGTAAGGGTCCAAACAAATAACTTTATATTAGTTTGACTGACCCTCCACCATTAACCTTAAAAACGATCTTCTTCTCCTCCTTGAGAATGGATCAATTAGGAGAAATGTCAACCTTTAACTGACATTAAACCTAAGAATGGACGATAACCTTAATGATGAATCTAAGGAATAGGTAACCAAATCGAAGCTTGCAGAAGTTTGAAAACCACTTATTATTAAACCTTATACTTTATACATATAGATCATTTATACCTAACTTGGCAAAATCATTATATTTATCTCTTTGAAATAAAGACATTATTATTTCTTTATAAACTCTTACGAAAATCCAAACCACATTTTTTTAAAGTTATAACACAAACTTAATTTTTTTTTAAACGTTTATAACTTTATTTTATAGAAGTACGATGAAAATTAACGCTTAACACAAGAGAGTTTAAACATTACTTTTAACACCATAATGAATACCATTTTATTCCTTCAATACTAGGAGAATGTTACTTTTAACTTTCAATTTTTTTTAAGAAATTTTAAAACCTTAATTTTAATACTACAATTTAGATTTACGAAATTCCTTTTTAAAAGAAACTAGTTTGTAAATAGGTTCGAAATTAATTTTCGAAAAATTCTCAAACCTAACAATAGGCCAAAAATTTTAAAACCATTGCTATGATACCATAATTGTAACACCCCCGACTTACGTCGGTAGTGCTACACGCCAGTGACCTCAGACGTTACTGTCCAAAGTCACCCTAGGCTTTAATCGGAATAATTAAGCTTAAATATGTATTTATTAAGTAACGAAAGATTAAGCAGCGGAAGACATATTTAAATGAAACTCAACCATTTATTAACAGACTTCTCATAAAATGAGAATAACGATTTTACAACAGAGTGAAATTACAACGGAAGACTTTTATAATAAACCCTAATACATGACTTGGTTGTAATATTATATTAAAGTAATACTTAACAACCTTAAAACACTGACACTCAAATCTTCGACTGTAAGCCTCTTCTTCGATTGGTTACTTCAAGTCTTCGAGGACCAACCACTGATGTGCCGTATAGGACGGATGACACCAGCCAACCATGCAAGGAATAAAACCTGGTTGGTTAGTCTAATGAAAGACTATGCAAGGGTGAAAACAGAATGGTTCTAGTGATCGTAACCGTTTACTATCATTGTCCCTCGAATAACAACCGAAGGAACGATACATAACCCGGAACTTTCACGGAATGATTAAAATTAGACATGCACTGAAAATAAGACTCCAAAGGAATTGAGTCTTATGGGAAACATATGACAAATGTTTGGGAACGTTAAGTTTACACACAAGTTTAAAACGACCTTGATTATTTGGGTCCACGACCAACCTCACCGCGTAATGCGAATCCAGATTGGAAAGAGGACTTACTCTAACAAGAGTCTGGGCGGTTTCCACGTTGTATTCCTCGCCCGAGGGTTTATTAATTATGTGCATAACCACACTTATCTTATTTAATTACAAAACGTATATTAACGTTTGAAGCTTTTAATACAATCTCGAGTAACTACGAGAATAACACAGGGTGACATTACGTCCAACCCACTTGCACTAGCAAGGTGCTTAAACACCTCTTATCCTTAACGGGTGGATAGAAGCAATGGTCATGACCTTTAAAAGTATTAGAGAATTATTTCGACTAATACCGAGTTATAAAGAAATGACTCATCCTCGTAAGGAGTTAGCGTTCCTATGAATACTCGTGCTAATCTAGCATTTAAGTTTACATTTAAATCCATACCAAAATCCATTACAGTAATAACATGTATAATAGCGTTGTTCTAGCAATATATACAACCTATTATAATATCATCTTTTAATCACATCATTTTATTAAATCTGCTCCCAAACGAAAACAACACTTCACCCCATTTTAATTAACAATCAAGTAATTGATAATTAAAGGAAACATGGAATGATAAGCAAGAGCGAACCGCCACTTGCCTTAATCTAGACGAATCAAAGATGTCGGGTTTCGAGATCTAGAGACTGGAATCTGCGTACGGATTCCTACGACGACGACGAGATAAACGACGGAACCCTAAGTTAGACACAATACAGACGAAACGATACGAACGAAAATGATACGAATTGAATGGGATAAAGCCTGAGTCGTGACCGTGGCTGTCCAAGCCACGATCGCGCTTGCCAGGGCAAGCCGCGGTCGCGGTTTGGGCTTCCGCAGTCGCGGAAATCTGGGCAGAGCCGCGGTCACGGAATTCATCCATGTGATCGCGGATTCCCCTTCAGATGCGACTCTCCTCCGACTTCGAGGCTTACCGACGACGCAAATGACCACCTTGGCTTCGAACGAGGGCTCACCACCACCACCACTACTGCCTAGCCTCCAAGACAACTCCGGCGACACCACCAATTCCGACGACACTCCGACGAGGGCAAGAACTCCGGCGAGCTTGAAAACGAGAGGAAGAGATGAGATCTTGAAGCTGTGGATGATGATTCCGGGGTGGAAGCCTCCTATTTATAGGAAAACGAGGAGCTCAACGCCGAGAAGACCAGTTGATCGGCCTTCCTCCAACGGCGAAGTAACGCACGAGGCGAAATTCAAATCGGCGAAACGTCTTCAGATCTGAAGATGACGATAAACAGTGTTTCCGCGGTCACGAAAACACTTCCGCGGTCGCGGAAATGCCGCGAGCGCGGAAATGCCGCGAGCGCGGAAATGCCGCGAGCGCGAAAATGCCGCGAGCGCGCCACTTGGCTTTTGGTTGCGGATTCACTCGCGGTCTTATGCTAGAATTTATTTTTCGTACCCATAAAAATATTCTAAGACCCAAAATGCATTAAACGTATATCCAAACGTTCAAAAGAGTTATTACAGAGATTACATAAATTGCCCATCACGTCTTTCTTACAAAACGACAGTCCGAGACTTTTAGGGGTTATTACACAAAGATGCTTCTGGAGGCGGACAACTCTCGTCAAACACTCCAAGTGAGAAGGATGGTATATCTTCTGGTGTTTTCCACTCAGATAGTGTGTTTCATTCTGGAAACGGTTGATGAGGTGTTTCCCAACCAGAAAAGGATTGCCCTTGTTGTGGGGTGCTCCAATCATCGAGCGAAATATTGTTCAACCCCTCGTACAAAAAATAGTTCGTCTGTATACACATGGAATCGTTTCATCAAGTAGTGAACTAATTATTAAGTGTGAAACCATAATTCCCTTTAAGGAAGCATGAGTATATCTAGATTTGTCATCAGTAAAAGAAATGAAGTATCTATTTTCTCCTCTTGTTAAATACTCCATTTAATTCACATATATCAGAATGTACAAGATCTAGGATATCATTTGTCTTTTCTACTATAGTAAAAGGTCTCTTAGACATTTTTGCTTGAACACAAATTTCACAATCTTTAGTTGTAGAGTTAAAGTCCCCACTGATCATACCATTCTTAGACATCAATTTTAGTGTTCTAAAATTAACATGAGCAGTTCTTAAATGCCATGATTCACACATTATGTATGGAGCAGTTTACACGTTATGTGGGAAGCATCTCCACACATAACGTGTTGAACAGCTTCACACGTTATGTGTGGACATGTTGCACACGTTACGTGTGGACATGTTGCACACGTTACGTGTGTATATGTTTTACACATAACGTGTGAAACTGTTCTTCAATGTAACGTGGATCTTGCTTTCTTACACATGTATCCCTCAAAATCTAGCATGTAAAACTTGGTTTCTAACACCTAAACAACAAATATCAAGTTCAAAACTTTGAAAATCTAGCATGTGAAACTTGGTTTCTAACACCTAAACAACAAATATCATGTATTGTTTTTAACAACTAAAGATCAAAACTTTGAACATGTCCCAAACAAAAAATGAAAACTTTAACTTCAAATAACGGAAATTACCTCATTTGAAAGTGGATCCTCTTCAACATTGTTGTTCCAATAATCATTGTTGTTCATATTGTCCATTTTTTTTTGAAAAACTTGAGGGTGTTTAAAATTGTAAGGTGTTTCAAATAAGGGGTTTGGACTCGAACTTGTGTCCTTAGCCGGAGAAGATGAAGTTAGGGGACCATTAATTGAGTTAGGTGGGGACAAGACGTTAATTGAATGCGTTTTACATCCACCATATCCCCACTTTACGTGTGAGCATATCCCACACGTAATGTGGTGAGTCTTTTCCATTTAAGGTTTTAGGGTTTAGGGTTTAGGTTTTAGGGTTTAGGATTTAGGGTTTAAGGGGGGGTTTTGTGTTTAGTTTTTTAAAGTCTTTAAATATACATGTATTGTGCAGTGGTGATGTTGTCCTTGTCCATCACGTGAATTCAGATTGAATAAGGTGCGCACACGTAACGTGGTGATACATTTTCCCCTTAGGTTTTAGGGTTTTGTATTTAGGGTTTACGGTTTAGGGTTTAGGGTTTAGGGTTTTAAGGTTTATGATAAAAGACTCATGACTACAGCTGTATACAGCTATATACAACAGCTGGTTATTAGTTGTCAAAGATTTGTCAAACACGTTAGTCAATTTTTTTCCAGCTAGTTATTAGTTGTCAAACACATTGCCTTTTCACTATATAAGAAGCATTAGGGTTGTTTGTTCACTACAATAATTCCAACACAAGCGGCGCTGATAGGTGCCATTTCAGGCACCTTAACTAGTGATTATTGACATGATTTAGATAGAGTTTCGGTATAGATTTAGGCTAAGTCTATAATCCAGAAGAAGAGTTAAGAAGTGAAGATATCATAGGATTTACAGCTTAATGATGGAGGAGAAGATCTGCTCAAGATTCATGGAGGAAGGCTACCATCACTTGGTAGTACAGGAGAGCAGAAGATGAAGAACTGAAGGAGTTGGTCTTTGCCGCCCCGCGCCACAAGCCACCGCGACCCGGTGGTAGATCTCAAAGAAGGCGACACAACGAAGCCACCGCCCCGCGGTGGAGGTCGACGCCTCGCGGCCAGCGTTTATTTGTTTTCGACTTTAGCGCTTTCGGATATTTTATTTCCTTATTTTATTTTCTAGGTTTAGCTTATCTTTTCTGAACCTATTTAAAGAGTTTTTCTAGTTTTTAGAAGAGGACGTACGTTCTCTCTCTTTATTCATTCCAGGTCTAGGGTTTGAACGAATGGAGAACTAAACACCTTTGTTTCGCTAGACAATTGAAGCATTGTAATGAATTGGTTGTGAGATTTCTATTCCTTGTTCTATATCTTATAAAGTTGGTTTAATTCTCTTGAGCATAATGTCTATTGGTTTATATTGATTTATCTAGAGTTGCTAACTAGGTTTATCGATATCTATCATAGTGTTAGGGTTTGCATATAGTGGAATACGAGTGCTTACCTAGTGGCAAACACAATTGTTGCATATAGTGGAATACGAGTGCGCAATTGTGAGAGAGAATTATTTGCATGTTAAGTAGTAAGGTTTTCTTCTATTTGCATGTGTCCTATATCCTTGTGTGCATCGCTATTGCTTTGTTAGTGGTAAAGTTTTCTTCCATTGATACTGTGATAAGTCTATCAACAACTGTGAGAATTGTTAGTACTTAAGATCAGGATGGGAATAATTATAAGATTGTGAAAAGAACTTGGAACAATAGTTATCAGTGATCAACCTGTTTCATCTGCAGTGTGGATATTTGTCTAGTGGAATACTTCCCCTCATCATATTTCGTCTTCTTTTAAAGCTTGCATCTCTATTACTTTGCGAATATTCTAAAAACCCCCCTGCTACTTGTTAGTCACACGTTAATTGCATACATATATCTGACTCCCTGTGGGATCGACCCTGACTTGCTTGCTATACTCTTTAATAGGTGAATTAGGATTTCTTTGACAGGAAAACGACACCGGTTTCCGGCCTTGTCAAATTTGGCACCATTGCCGGGTAGTCAAATACTCTGTTTGTGATTATTTGTGATTGACTGCGGTATGGATCTATCTTACGGTCCGCACCTTTGCTACTGATTCGTTACTTGTTGAAGTTGATACAGAGACAGGTACCAATGGCTCTAACATTCCGACAGTTGACTGTGCCAGATCTAATACAGCAGCCATTGGCTGTAATCATTCCACCCCTTGCGGATGGTGTGACATTTGACCTCAGAACATGAGTGATACGGTTGCTCCCGAGATACCATGGACGAAGTGGTGAGGACCCCATCCTACACTTGGGTAAATTCCACAACGTCATCATGAGCATTAAACCAGCCAACGTCACTGAAGATCAGATTAAAATGAGAGCCTTCGGGTTCACTCTTAAGGACGATGCTGAGGACTGGTATTATCATCTGCCTGGCGGAAGCATAGATTCATGGGCTAAGCTACATAAGGCCTTTCTCGCACAATATTTCCCAACCAAGATGGAGAATGCCTTGAAAAGGGCGATTCCCAGTATTGAACAAGGAGAAGAGGAGACCCTTTATGACTATTGTGAGCGGTTCAAATGACTTTGTTCTAGTTGCCCGTTCCATGGTTTTGACAAGAAAGCTCTAGTGCTCTATGTTTACAATGGGATGCTGGATGATGAAAGAAGAATTATAGATGCTACTTGTGGTGGTAGTATCTTGAATATGACCCCTGATGCAGCCATGATTAAACTCCATGATATGGCTGAGAGCACAAGAGACTTTGATGAAGCCCCAATGACCAGAGGAGTTAATAATGCTGTCAACTCTAATGATGCACATCTAATGCAAGAAATTGCTTCATTGAGGGAGGTTATTGTGAAGATGAGTACAAAAGAAGCACCCCAATAGCACAATGCTTGTGGAATTTGCGTTGACCCATTTCACAACACCAACTCTTGTCCCCAACTTCAGGATGCCACTACTGCTGAAGTATACACTGCTGGAGGTTACGGGCCTATTAGACCTCGACCTGATCAACAACAGCTACAACCACCACCACAACTTCACTTTGATGAGCCACCAGCTGCTCCCCAAGCTTGTAGCTCCCCTTCAGCTGAAGACTTGATCAAGGCCTTAACAATGCACTTCACAACTCATGTACAAACAACTGCGGCCAGCATCAAGAGCATGAAGGAGACAGTGGTTCATTTATCAGATATGGTCACTAGGTTAGACAAAAGGGCCGCAGAAGAAAGTGTGAATGCGGTGACCCTCCGAAGCAAGGAATTGCAAGTCGCTCCTACTACTGGAAAGGATAACAGGGCAGAAATTGACGATGGGCAAGTTCCACCGCCCCGCGGCAACACTCACCGCGACCTGGAGGCATCTCCCAGTTGTCCTGAGTCAATACCACCGCCCCGCGGCAACACTCACCGCGACCCGACGGCATCTCCCAGTTGTCCTGAGTCAATACCACCGCCCCGCGGCCAAGAGCACCGCCCCGCGGTGAATCCACCGCCCCGTGGTGCGAGCCCAAATCTTGATCATGATGAAGAAGAGGACTCCTATGTTCGTCCAAATTTTCCTCCTCTTGGTTCTGAAAAGCCCCCTGCCCCCTTTCCGGAGGCACTAAATGAAAGGAGAGTAATCGACGACAAGGATCTTTTCGACACCTTCAATAAGTGTGAGGTTAACATCCCCCTCCTCAAGCTTGTAAAGAGTGTACCTAGGTATGCTAAGTTTTTAAAGGAGCTATGCACCATCAAGAGAAATCAGAAGCTGAAGGGCAAGGAAAAAGTTAAGGTCAGTGAACGCGTATCCGCTGTATTCCAGAGGCGTATGCCAAAGAAATGCGGCGATCCAGGTATGTGGAGCATTCCTTGTATTATTGGTGACACTAAATTTGAAAGAGCTATGCTTGATCTTGGTGCCTCCATTAATGTTTTGCCCTATTCCCTCTATGAATCTCTTGGACTTGGACCTCTGCAGGAAACATGAATTGTAATTCAATTAGCTGATAGGTCTAGTGTCTACCCTAGAGGAGTAGTAGAGGATGTTCTTGTTATGGTTGATAAATTGATATTCCCTGCAGATTTTTATGTCTTAGATATGGACACAGATACAAAGGCAACTCCTATACTGTTAGGTAGACCATTTTTGAAAACTGCTAAGACTAAACTTGATTTGCAAAGTGGGACACTTTCTATGGAATTTGATGGGGAGAAGGTGGAATATAACATATATGAAGCTATGAAACACCCCAATGAAGACCACTCCTTATGCTCCATTGATGTGATTGACTCTATTGCACATGATGTATTTGATATATCTGGTCCTGATGAGTTGATGTCCATTGTTGAGAATAATTTGGATTTGTCTCATGAGGAATACTCTTTACCATATAACATGCAGGAAATCATAGCTCAGATGGATGCGTATGGTAAGTTTCCTATAGATCCTTTGGGCGTTGGCCCCAAATTACTAAATCCAAGCGAGAAGCTTGTTCCCTCTGTTGTACAGGCCCCCGAGATTGAATTGAAGCCGTTGCCAGATCACCTCAAGTACGCCTTTCTTGGAGCCAATGACACTCTGCCAGTCATTGTGTCTAGTAAGCTTTCTGAAGACCAAGAAATAAAGCTATTAGGCGTGCTCAGGGAGTACAAGACTGCAATTGGATGGACCATTGCAGACATAAAAGGGATAAGTCCCTCGACTTGTATGCATAGAATTTTACTTGAAGATGGAGCCAAGCCATCCATGCAGCCACAGAGAAGACTCAATCCTCCAATGATGGAAGTGGTCAAGAAGGAGGTGTTGAAACTCCTCAAAGCTGATATGATCTTCCCTGTTTCCGATAGCCAATGGGTAAGTCTGACCCAGGTTGTCCCTAAGAAAGGAGGCATCATTATAGTAGAAAATCAACATGGGGATTTGGTTCCTACAAGGACCACTACAGGATGGAGGGTATGCATTGACTATCGTAAGCTGAATGCGGTAACTCGAAAAGACCATTTTCACCTACCTTTTATTGATCAAATGCTAGAACGACTTGCTGGACGACCCTATTACTGTTTTCTAGATGGGTATTCAGGATACTTTCAGGTGGCTATAGCACCAGAGGACCAAGAGAAAACCACATTTACATGCCCCTTTGGCACTTTTGTATACCGCAGAATGCCATTCGGATTGTGTAACGCACCCGGTATATTTCAACGATGTATGGTTAGTATCTTCTCTGAATACGTTGAGAAATTTATTGAGGTATTTATGGATGACTTCACAGTGCATGGGACTAGCTTTGATTCATGTTTGAACCATTTGGCACTTGTACTTAAAAGATGTGTTGAAACCAATTTGGTTTTGAATTTTGAAAAGTGTCATTTTATGGTAGAACAAGGTATAGTGCTCGGTCATATTGTCTCTGCTAGGGGTATTGAGGTCGATAAGGTGAAGATTGATGTGATTTAGTCTTTGCCTTATCCTACTAATGTGCGTTGAAGTGCGTTCCTTTTTAGGTCATGCAGGTTTTTACCGAAGATTTATCAAGGACTTTTCTAAGATCTCTTCACCCCTATGCAAACTATTGAAGAAAGAGGTGACCTATGAGTTCAGCGACGAGTGCAAGAAGGCGTTTGATTGCTTAAGAGAACGCCTGCCAAGTGCATCTATCATTCAGGCACCTGACTGGTCTCGCCCGTTTGAGATCATGTGTGACGCCAGCGACTATGCGGTTGGAGCAGTTCTAGGCCAGAAAGTGGGACGTGCCTCCCATGTGATTCATTATGCCTCCATGACTCTGAATGGAGCTCAGAGGAACTACTCCACCACTGAGAAGGAAATGCTGGCAGTTGTCTTTGCCCTGGAAAAATTCAGGCAATATCTTTTGGGAGTGAAGGTGATCATCTACACAGATCATGCTGCCCTTCGTTACCTAATGACGAAGAAGGAAGCAAAGCCAAGATTAATCCGATGGGTTCTCCTGCTCACTGAGTTTGATGTTGAGATACGAGATAAAAAGGGGGCAGAGAACCTAGTAGTTGATCACCTGAGTAGGCTCATACATAAGGAAGATAAGCCCGGAGCACAGAGCCCCATTCACGGAACTTTTCCAGATGACACACTATTTATGATCGAAGGAATTTCGGGTAGCGCCCACCGCCCCGCGGTCTCCACTACCGCGACCCGGCGATCTGTAGCCAGTGTGGAACTGGAGACTCCACCGCCTCGCGGCAATATCCACCGCGACCCGGCGGCAGGTTCAATAGAGAACCAGGAAAGCTCACCGCGGCCCGCGTCGACAACACCGCCCCGCGGCAACATCTCCAGACTCACACTTTGCTCTGAACCCCCTCCTCACATAACCGAGACCGCCTTTGGACTCCGCTCTTTCAGACCATGGTACGCAGATATCGTGAACTATTTGGTTCGAGAGGAACTACCCCCGGATTACACTAGAGCTCAAAAGGCAAAGGTACGAAGAGAAGCCTGTCACTATGTTTGGGATGATCCTTACCTATGGAAACATTGTGTCGATCAGGTAGTGCGCCGATGTCTTCCGGACAATGAGGTACAATCTGTCCTTAACTTTTGTCATTCTCATGCATGTGGGGGTCATTTTGGAGCAAATAAGACTGCTAGGAAAATATTGGATGTAGGATTTTATTGGCCACACATCTTTCGGGATGCTTATGCCTTTTGTAAATCCTGTGACCGATGCCAAAGGGTTGGAAACATCTTCGGGAGGAATGAGATGCCGCAATCATCACTAATCTTTTGCGAGGTCTTTGATGTTTGGGGCATTGACTTTATGAGACCCTTTCCTAGCTCTCAAGGGAATCTCTATATATTGCTTGCGGTGGACTACGTTTCCAAGTGGGTGGAAGCGAAAGCCACCAAGACTGATGATTCTAAAGTTGTGGCAGGTTTTCTTAAGGAAAACATTTTCTCAAGATTTGGGATACCCAAAGCTTTAATTAGTGATCGGGGAACCCATTTCTGCAACAAGACGGTGACTGCCCTGCTGAAGAAGTATCATGTCACCCAAAGAGTCTCCACGGCCTATCATCCTCAAACTAATGGGCAGGCCGAAAATTCCAATAGAGTGATTAAATCTATCCTAGAGAAAACGGTTGCAGCTAATCGGAAGGATTGGAGTTCCAAACTTCATGATGCACTGTGGGCATACGGCACAACTTTCAAACTCCAATAGGAATGTCTCCTTTCCGGTTAGTATTCGGAAAAGCATGCCACCTCCCTGTAGAGCTCGAACATAAAGCATGGTGGGCAATAAAGAAATGCAACATGCAACTGGATGAAGTGGGAGATTTCCGGAAGCTGCAGCTGTAAGAACTAGAGGAATTGCGCCTTGAGTCTTATGAGAACTATGTTAGCTATAAGGCGAAGACCAAGCAGTGGCATGACAAGCACATCTTGAGAAGAGATTTCAAGCCAGGGGATAAGGTCCTCCTATTTCAATCTAGGCTTAAGCTTTTTGCTGGGAAGCTGAAATCCAAGTGGACGGGTCCTTATGAAATTGCTGAAGTACACCCCCATGACGCCATTGGATTGATTAACCCCACGACAAACAACATTTTCAAAGTGAATGGCCAGAGATTGAAGCCTTACCATGAAGGCTTCAACCCGAACCGAGTTGATGAAGTGAGTTTTGAAGTCCCTGAAGCTGAAAACTGATAGGCCACAGCCTACGTCGAGACAACGACATTAACCAAGGCGCTGATCGGGAGGCAACCCGAGGTATTTTTCTTTTTCTCTTCTTTTGATTTTCTTTCCTTAGACTTTTTTTCGTAGTTCTTTTTCTTTGTTTCGTCCGCCTGCTACTAACGTGTCAGGTACGAAAGTAAATGGAGGCGAGTTTAACTCTCCAGGAAACCCACGACCGCCCCGCGGCACACTACACCGCCCCGCGGTGAGGCCTGGGTATTCTCACTCAACTTTGATTTAAAAAAAAAAAACGGTTTTGTTTTCAAAAACATTTTCCAAGTTGGATACGAAGGATCTGACGGTGTTCTTTGGATCGTCCCGCGGTCCGGTACCTGGTATTTACCCCCATTACCCTTTAAACACTCCCGCCATGCCCTAACCTCCTCACCCTTTTCTTTCTCTCTCTTTCTGCCGCACCCATCTTTCTCCTCTCAAGCCCTCACCCAAAAATCCCATACTCGATACCCCTCCCTTGCTCTAAGCCTTGTCTGTGGAAGATCCTTGAACCCAATTTTAGATTCCCATACCCGAGCCACCACATTCTACTTGTCCGACCGCCCCGTGGTGTCTATTAGTTGAAGGGAGGTGTTGTGAAGTTTTGGAGGTGTGATTGGAGGAAGTTGGGCTTTGTCTAGGCTCGTCGGAGGTCGAGATAGGGTTGATCATACAGTCGCCGCCTCGCGTTGGAGTTTCACCGCCTCGCGCGAGTCGGGAATTTTGATTTGGAGAAGAAGGTTGAACAGTCACCGCCCCGCGGCAGTCATTACCGCGACCCGGCGGCAGCCTTCAGTGGAGTAACTGGTCTTCATCGCCGCCCCGCGGTGGAGCATACCGCCCCGCGGTGAACCCCCATCTTTGGTTTGTAAGTCCTCTTTGCCTAGCTCTTTGATTCCGAGTGTTCCAATACTTTCATTATGCCGAGAGCTAGGAAGGTTGACTGTGGAGGAGAACAAAGCTTATGATGTGGTTGCAGAGAGGACTGTGCTCCTATCTCGATTCTTTGATAAGGGTACCTTGGCCGAATTGGGTATGTTAGAAATAGTCCAGCTGTGTTTGGATAAGTTAGGATTGGGTGGCTTCCTGGACAAGTGTGCCCCTGCGTTCCCCGAACTTTGTTACCAATTTATCGCCACCATGTCAAGATACCATGAGAGACGCACTATTAATGGTGAAGAGCGCAAGGTACTTGCGGGTATAAAATTCAAGTATGAGGGATGAGCTTACGAGATGCCAGTTGAGGAAGTCAGGGATGTTCTGGGAGTGTCTAGACCACCTACTACTGGGTGGAAGAAGGGACCCGATGAGGCGGACACTAAAGAATTCTGGATTACCGCTATGGGAATGTTTGCTTATCAGAAAGGGAAGGAAACCAGTAACAAGCTCGTGCACCCCTGTCTACGCTTAATTCATTCTGTGCTGGTGCAGTCATTTTGTGGGAGTGCGGAGGATAGGAAGATTTCCCTGAAGCGTCTTGGTTTGTTCTCTCCGATGCTAGACCCTTTGGATGAGGAGACTCCTTGTTGGATTTTGGTATGGACGTGCGAACTCCAGAGGATTCGCGAGGGTGAAGCATGAGATATTGTTCAGGGTGGTCTGATCACTTTGGTTGCGGCCGCCAGAGTACAGACTGACACTATTCCTCAGCCGATCATGCCTGTTCGCTACGACATCCCATGTCTGCGACGGTGTGGTATGTTGAACAACTCACCGGAGAAATTCCTTTGGTGTTCTTATGGAGGCCACGTGCTGCGGCTTCCTCGCCCCTTTACCTACCCGCGGGATTTCACACAGTGGTTCATTCCATCTGACGTTGAGGTCGTTCCTTCCGATTCTGAGGATAGTCTCCAGGTTGCTACCCCCATGGATATTGATCCCCCTGCGTATGCTTCTGCCTCTTCTTCTGCATCAACTTCTGAGATTCCTTGGGATGAGGTGTTTGCTCATTTTGATGCTTTCACACTGCGTCAACACGCTGCAAATGAGGGGATGCTGACTCGCCTGCAGACTTTGCAGACTGATATTGAGAGGGGTATTACGAACCGGTTGAGTTCAGCTACGGCCTCTATGCAGGAGCACTACTTTGGGCAGTACCCACATCCGCCGAGCTATCCATCATATCCACCTTTCCAGTGAGTTTATTTTCCTTCTCCCCTATTTCGTTCTGTCTTCGTCTCTACATTGAGGAAAATGTGTGTTTCAAGTGTGGGTGGGGGGGGGGGGGGGGGGGGGGGAATTTAGACTTGCTGCTTATCATAGTTTTTGTACATAATTTGTTTATGCATTTCGTATTTGCATTTCAGATTCGACAATTTCCAAAAAAAAAGGCCAAAAGTATTTGAAAAAGGCAATCAAAATCCTGGGATGAGCTGAAAACCCGAAAGGGCAGTTCAGGTAATAAGCAGGTAGTCTGACTGGTATAGACCGGTGCAAAAGTGGACTGGAGTGATGTGAGTACATGTGAGATGTTTAGCAAAATGAAATGAGTGGCTAGGTGAAAACCCGAGAGGGCGCCTAGGCAAGATGAGCGTAAAGAAAAAAGAGTGATTTTAGGATCATTCTGGAGGCTGGCGTCATAAGCAGAGGTGATATAAGGAGTTTGGATAGGTCACTCTGGAGTGATAAGGAGCTAGACAGGAGTTATGAATAGATTTATTTCGCATCACTTGTTTTGGTTGTCTGAAGCTGATTGTTGAGTTGTTGTAGTCACTGGTTTCATGTTTGCCTGCACTTCCTGAGGCCTTAGTTTTGATGATTGGAGTATGATTAGTTTTGATTTACTCGGGACGAGTAAAGGTCTAAGTGTGGGGGAATTTGATAGGTGCCATTTCAGGCACCTTAACTAGTGATTATTGACATGATTTAGATGGAGTTTCGGTATAGATTTAGGCTAAGTCTGTAATCCAGAAGAAGAGTTAAGAAGTGAAGATATCATAGGATTTACAGCTTAATGATGGAGGAGAAGATCTGCTCAAGATTCATGGAGGAAGGCTACCATCACTTGGTAGTACAGGAGAGCAGAAGATGAAGAACTGAAGGAGCTGGTCTTTGCCGCCCCGCGCCACAAGCCACCGACGGTAGATCTCAGAGAAGGCAACACAACGAAGCCACCGCCCCGCGGTGGAGGTCGACGCCTCGCGGCCAGCGTTTATTTATTTCCGATTTTAGCGCTTTCGGATATTCTACTTTCTATTATTTTATTTCCTTATTTTATTTGCTAGGTTTAGCTTATCTTTTCTGAACCTATTTAAAGAGTTTTTCTAGTTTTTAGAAGAGGACGTACGTTCTCTCTCTTTATTCATTCCAGGTCTAGGGTTTGAACGAATGGAGAACTAAACACCTTTGTTTCGCTAGACAATTGAAGCATTGCAATGAATTGGTTGTGAGATTTCTATTCCTTGTTCTATATCTTATAAAGTTGGTTTAATTCTCTTGAGCATAATGTCTATTGGTTTATATTGATTTATCTAGAGTTGTTAACTAGGTTTATCGATATATATCATAGTGCTAGGGTTTGCATATAGTGGAATACGAGTGCTTACCTAGTGGCAAACACAATTGTTGCATATAGTGGAATACGAGTGCGTAATTGTGAGAGAGAATTATTTGCATGTTAAGTAGTAAGGTTTTCTTCTATTTGCATATGTCCTATATCCTTGTATGCATCGCTATTGCTTTGTTAGTGGTAAGGTTTTCTTCCATTGATACTGTGATAAGTCTATCAACAACTGTGAGAATTGTTAGTACTTAAGATCAGGATGGAAACAATTATAAGATTGTGAAAAGAACTTAGAACAATAGTTATCAGTGATCAACTTGTTTCATCTGCAGTGTGGATATTTGTCTAGTGGAATACTTCCCCTCATCATATTTCGTCTTCTTTTAAAGCTTGCATCTCTATTACTTTGCGAATATTCTAAAACCCCCTCTGCTACTTGTTAGTCATACGTTAATTGCATATAGATATCCGACTCCCTGTGGGATCGACCCTGACTTGCTTGCTATACTCTTTAGTAGGTGAATTATGATTTCTTTGACAGGAAAACGACACCGGTTTCCGACCTTGTCAGGTGCCTACAGATAGACTTTTGGGTAAGCTTCTTCTTCTAGTTTCTATCGATTTAGTAACACTAATTTTTGATATTAATGGATTTATGATATTTGTAGGAAACCAAACACTACAACAAATAATGGCATCTTCATCAAAATCATCAACAAACGCAGATAGGCTATGCTATTGTAATTTGAAAGTCGTTGTTCGAACTTGGGATTTGTAGTGGAACTACAGAAGGAGGTATTGGGGATGCCCAGAAGTGGGGTGTCATTTCAGGGAGTGGATTGATCCAATGTACAAGGAGAGGGCACACGCGGTTATTCGACAACAATGGCAGGAAAAACAAGATCTTGTTAAGGAAAATCAAGATCTTGTTAAAGATCTTGATAACATTCGTAGGTATAACTTCAATCTATTAAATGATATACATCATAGGTGATTAATGTCGTATCTTTTGTGTAATGTTGTTTATGTACTATCAACCTTTGTAGAGAGCAAACAAATTTAGCAAACCAGAGATATCATATGAAGCGAATGTTCACTAGAGACTACCCTAATTTCTTCAAACGCTAAAGCAGTGTTATATCTTTTCTCTATTTTTTTCTAAGTTTATGATCAATTTGTATTGTTTTCTGTATTGTGTGATAAATGTGGTTGTAGTCAATTTGGGTTATGAGCAATTTGTATTGTCTTCTAGGTTGATGATCATTTTGTATTGTTCTTATAAAGATTAATACAAGTTGGGCTACACAATGGGGGTAGCCCTCTCCTAATGCCTATTTCAAAACAATCTTATGTTTCATACATAACATTAAAACACAAATAAATACTATAACTATTACATGTCATAAACCCTAAACCCTAAACATACGCTATCTTTAGGTTAGAAGCGGCCGAGTGGCTCGATCGAGAACTTTACATTGGAAGGATAGAAGACCGAAATAAGCGAATGTAACTGACTCAATACGATCGTAACTTCAATCTTATTGTAAAACTCGATACTAAGCGAAGAAGACCGAAATACTTCGTATAACGTTACTTAATCAAACAAAGAGGTCTACTTAACGTGGGGACACTCTCCTCACGACCTCTTCCTATGGAGACTCCTCACGTAACGTGTGGAGATGATCCACACGTTACGTGGGATGAAGCTCCACACGTTACGTGGGATGAAGCTCCCCACGTAACGTGTGGAGATGATCCACACGTTACATTTTTTCACACGTAACGTGGTGAGCCATGCACCACGTAACGTGTTGAGAACTGTACATTTTGCCTATGCGCTAAAAAGTAAACATGTTAATTTATTGGCTTTGGCTTCCCTCAACCTCTTCAAGCTAACTAACTTTGGATCACTAAATGCTTGTTTGACAAATGAGATAACTTTTGAGCAATTGAATGTCATTATTTTCGTTTTTATAAAATGAAAGCTTATATTAACATTCTTTAATTACCAAAAAACTTATAAGACCATCCACATTAGTTAGTTTTTTACTTGGTTTTTTAATAACTTTTTCAACTTTCTCTCTCTTCCACATCATTTTAAAAACTCATTCTACTTTTCCTCCACATCTATGGTTTTTTAATGTTGGGAAAACTAGACTTTTCTCTCTTTCGTGTGATTAAGATGGGAAATATGATAACTAGAATTGCAAGCTAATATTTGTATACTAGAAAAGAGACTAGAACTAGACTAATTAATTTGTCAACAAATTTTAAAAGATTAGGGAACTCAACTTAGCCTTAAACTCTCTTAAACTTTGCCTTTTTGCTTGGTTACAAATGGGCAACACAAAGTGCCTATTTATAGGCCTAAATGTCGGCTAAACATGAGCACAAGGTCCACCGACCTTCACCACTAACTAAGTAGATATTCAGGTCTTGTACACACCATGGCATACATAAGACTGCCTACTGCTGATGCATAGGGGGTAGTATTCATTTCCTACTTCTCCTTCTCACTTGTTGGACTCTGCTTTGAACTCAACTTGAAATGTTCAGCAAGTGGAGTGTTCACCGACTTCGCTTTGTCCATGTTGAATCTCTCCAACACCTTTTCAATGTATTGATCTTGGGATAGCCATAGCAGCTTCTTGGATCTATCACGCGTGATCTTCATCCCCAGAATTTGCCTAGCCGGTCCCAAGTCTTTCATGGCAAAACACTTGCTCAAATCTTTCTTTAGTGCAACTATCTTGTTGCGATCATGACCTACAATCAACATGTCATCGGCATAATACAGAAGTATGAGGAAGTCACCGCTAGCGTACCTTTTCATGAAGACACAATGGTCATTCATGGTTTTCTTGAAGTCATGATTTGCCATGAAAGAGTCGAACTTCTTTCACCAGTGCCTTGGGGCTTGCTTCAAGCCATAGAGACTCTTCTTTAGTCGGCATACCATGTTCTCCTTGCACGGGACCTTGAATCCTTCAGGTTGCTCCATGTAGATCTCCTCCTCGAGGTCACCATGGAGGAAGGTCGTCTTTACGTCGAGTTGTTCAATCTCCAAGTCTAGAGTAGCTGCTAGACCAAGAACAACTCGGATGGAGGACATCTTCACCACTGGAGATAATATTTCTTCAAAATCGACGCCTTTCTTCTGGTTGAATCCTTTCACGACCAGTCGGGCCTTGTATCGGGGCTTCGAGTTGCTATCCTCGGATTTTATCCGATACACCCATTTGTTCTTCAAGTCTCTCTTGCCTTTTGGTAGCTCCACCAACTCGTAGGTGTGGTTCTCATGCAAGGATTGCATCTCATCTTGCATGGCTTTTATCCACTCGTCCTTGTGAGTGTCGACTACGGCCTCTTTATAGCTCTGAGGCTCCCCCTCATCTGTGAGGGTTACATTGTAATATCCCTCAATTTTTAGTAAGGATATTCGGGTAATTTTTCCCAACCTTCACTAATTAATTATTTCGCTTTCAGTGGAGTTTGGATTTTCTGAAATATCCATGATATCCGAAATAATTCCCTGAGTGGTATAAAATACATTCAATGTATTTTCGAGACTTAGAATATTTGTTTGGATACAAACATATAATTTTCGGAGTTTAATACCCATACCAAAAACCAATTCTTCACGCACTGCCGAAAGGAGCTCGCCGAAAGCACTCCTGAAAGTACGCGAAGTTGTTGCTGGCTCGAGCCCTGTGTTGGTCGGCTCTCATGCAGCGTGGTCAGGGCTTCTCCTGGAGCTATATAAGGAGCTCGTTGGAGAAGCTGAAATGGGCACCGATCTGTCTCTCTCTCGTCTCTCCCCTGTTCCTCTCGTCTTCTCTGGTTCGCGCCTCAGCCCAGCCCAGCCTTCCTCCTCTGTTGCGGCGTGGTGGTTGTGGTGGCTGAGATCGCCGACGATGAGAACCTCCCGGCGTTGAGGCGGCATAAGCCCAGCTCGTCCCCCGTCTGCCGTCGCCAGCCGCCGAGCTCCCCTGTTCGCGTCGCCCTCCGCTCCTCTGTTTCGAGTTTCTCCCGCCGGTGAGCCTGGCGTGGTGCTCCATCGTTGAGCTGCGGCTAGCCGATTGGTGGTGCTCCTCCTCCCCGCCGCCTCTGCTCCTTCCCGGCGTGTCCATGATGGAAGCCGAGCTCCCTGTTGTTGTTGTGCTGTTGAAGGAGAAAGGTTGAAGGAGGAGGAATAGTGGAGTGGGCCCCCTGTTGAATTGTTTCGTGATGGGCCGATTAGCCCATTAAGCCTCTAGTCCAAATTCAACCCGAAATTATTCGAGCGGTATAATTTCGATTCCCTTTCGTTCGTATTTTTTTAAGGAAAATTTAATAAATTATTTTATGATTTAATATCATAGAAATTTATTAAATATAAATTCTTAAATTCGTCCAGTCAAATTAATTGATAGATATTAATTTGTCAGTTAGAACGTGATCTGCTGGGTCGCGTGTGGACTCGTACTCTGGTAGGAATATTCTGAAGCTTAAGCCATATCCTCGGAAAGGATATTTTCGGTAGTCGTCTCGTCCAGATTCATCGCCGAATCTATTCCAGACAAGTGGCGGTTCGCTCTTGCTCATCGTTCCATATTTACATTAATTATCAGTTGTTTATCTGAGTAATTAATTTGGAATGATTACTGTGTTTGTCTGGAATTGGTTTTATAAACTGTTTTGGAAAATCATATAATAGGTTGTATATCTGTTAGAACGACGCTATTATCTGTGATCGCCTTCTGGGCATTTATGTGGATTTATCTTGTACTGTGGTTGTGTTGTAACTGTAAGTTAGCACGAGTATTTGTAGGAACGCCTGGATCCTGAGAGTTCCATGCGCGTTCCTTTATAACTGTAAGGGCGATGAAGACCCAACGATTGTTGAAGTTTGAACTCAGTGAGGTTCATTCTTTTAAAGGGCGAGCAAGACCCTGCGATAGTAGAAGTTTGGACTCTGTGAGGTTCATTCTTTCGATGTAGATTCAGAGGTTTGGACTCGGTGAGGTTCATTCCTTAGATATGGGTCCTGCGTGACAGGGACATATATTAAAAGCTTACAACGTGTTAATCGTTTTGGAATTAAATAAGATAAGGTGCCCGAGAGCACTTAATTAATATACCTTTGGCGAGTAGTGCATCTAAGTAAATAGTGCAGCTAGGAAAGCTCGTCTTGACTTTTGATCAGAGTACGTTCTCTTTCCAATCTGGATTCGCTGTAAGCGATGAGGTTGGTCGTGAACCGAAACATCTTAGTCAGTTTTTAAATCATCGTTATGTGGTTCTGTAAGATCCAGACTTGAATGTAGTACGTTCTCCTTCCGATCTGGATTCGCTGTAAGCGGTGAGGTTGGTTGTGAGCCGAAGCATCTCAGTCAGCTTTTAATCGCTGTTATTTGATTCTGTAAACATTCCAGATTTGTCATATTTCCTTAAAGGCTCATTTCCTTTGGAGTCTTCTTTCGGGTCGATTTCTGTGAAGATTAAGTCTTCCAGAATCTTCTCTTATGCATACCTCTTGTTGTTATTCCGTAAAAGTGTCGGGTTATGTATCGTCCCTTCGGTTATTATTCGAGGGACAATGATAGTAAACGGTTACGATCACTCGAACCACTCTGCCTTTTACCCTTGCTAGTCTATTCAAGTAGACTAACCCACGAACATTGTTCACCGCATGTGGGCTGGTGTCATCCGTTCGATTCGGCACATCAGATAGAGCGAAGATATGAGGAGACTAGATTGACTATGAAGACGACGGTTGTTTTTGGATGTTTTAATAATTTCTTTTAATCAGGTTGAGATCCTTGGGCAGGTGATCATTACGATCACAACCCTTTTTGTAATATCTTTTATAAGACTTCCGCTGTACTTTGTTTAAACTCTGTATTTGTCCTATTCGGGATTGGGATGTAATCCCATAACTCATGTTTCATTTGATTGATGTTTTGATTTGAATACTTTGATCATTATGTATCAATTGTATTCCATGAATTGTATTTAAACCGGTAAAGCCTTGGGTGATCTCGGTAAGGAACACTGGGGTCACTGGCGGTAATACCTTTCCAAATGGGTTAAGATTTGGGGGTGTTACATACATAAT
This sequence comes from Rheum nobile, assembly GCA_027886185.1. Taxonomy (NCBI): domain Eukaryota; kingdom Viridiplantae; phylum Streptophyta; class Magnoliopsida; order Caryophyllales; family Polygonaceae; genus Rheum; species Rheum nobile. The sequence goes on from WOAB01000648.1 coordinate 4,802,047, forward strand.
CTTCTCGACTATATCGTGTAGACAGTCTCTTGTCTATGGAGGACCCTCTTGGCTCAGGCTCTGGCTGGGTGCTAGATTTTCCTTCTGGTTCTAGCTGCTCCTCTTCGTCCATGTATTCATTATTCTGATCATGAGTAGGGGCACCGTCTTCAATGTCAGCATCACCTGTCTCGATTTCTTCTTCTGAGTTGTCACGTCGTTCATGAGTAGGATGAGAATCTCTGCTCCTACTAGCTCTTGACCTTGGGTTCTCCGATCTCTGAATATCTTCAATGTTCTGGTCCTCGAAGAACATGACTGTGATATCCTGTATTTTTGTAAGGTTATTTTGGGAATTATGGAATTTTCCCGAGTACCCGTTGTGTACGTCGGATTTAATTCAGGTAGCTTGAGACATTCTGTAATGTGCTCTATATCTGTAATATTTTTCTCAGTGAAATAATATACAGACAAGGTGCCTTGAATTTTAAATTGTCGTTCGCGTACGATAATTTTTATCCCGGTTTATCGTCAAGCTCGTTCAAAGCCGAATGGGCGGGAAAAGGGGAAAACGGCGACCGCCGTTCAGAAACGGCGACCGCCGTGGTTGGGCTCGAGGAGTCAGCTTGTCAGCTTCCAGCTGGCCGCGACAGACCTGGAAACGGCGACCGCCGCATTTACGGCGACCGCCGCGTGCCCGCCGCAGGCAAAAATACGGCGACCGCCGTGATTGTCCAGTGGGCTTTGCCCGATGGTCGCCGGCGTCGTTCGAGGTGCGCCGTTGCATCGGTTGCCGCGTCTGAAGGCTTGCAGCTCAATCCTTGGGGTTTGCCGATAAATAACAGAGCTTGGGCATGGGTTTTGGGTCATCTACAACCCCGAATCGCTGCCAAATTCGCCTCTCGCCGGAGTTTAGTTTTCGCCGGTTTTCTTGTGCTCGCCGGAGGTCTCGCCGGTGTTGCCTTGGTGTGTTTCCAGAGTGCCTTTGTGAAGCTTTTGGTTAGCCTTGGAGGTTAGAAGCCAAAGCAAGTCGAAGGAAGCCAAACCGCTCGTGTTTTGGGGTGAGTTTTCTCTCGTTTCAGTTGGCCGTGTTCTTCACGGCGACCGCCGTGTTCTTCACGGCGACCGCCGTGTTCTTCACGGCAACCGCCGCCAAGAACGGCGACCGCCGCCAAGAACGGCGACCGCCGCCAAGAACGGCGACCGCCGCCAGTGCCCAGAACGCCTTCGTGGCTTTGGCTTGGTCGGTTGTCGTCGTGGCATCGTTCCTTTCGTGTTCTTTCGCCGTGTTTAGATTCGTACTGTTTATGTCAGATCTAACTTAGGGTTCCTTTCATGGGTCGACTCGAAGGTCGTTGTGCTGTCCGAGCTGTACCGCGTCGAGCCCGGAATCCAGTGACGTCTTTAGACTATTCTGCGGAGTAAGACAAGTGGCGGTTCGCTCTTGCTCTTTCGTTCCATATTTACATTAATTATCAGTAGTTTATCTGAGTAATTAATCTGGAATGAATATTCTGTTTGTCTGGAAACGGTTTTGATAAACTGTTTTGAAAATCATATAATAGGTTGTATATCTGTTAGAACAACGCTATTATCTGTGATCGCCTTTCGGGCCTTTATGTGGATTTATCCTGTAAATGTTGTGGTGCTGTAACTATTTAGTTAGCACTGTTAGATAGGAACGTTACTCGGACTCTGTCCAGTCATTTCTTTATAATCTGGTAGAGGGGTGGCTCGTCCCCATCCAATACCATTCTAAGATCATGATCGGTCTCTTACACATGTGTGTAGAGACAGGACACTTAGCTGGTGTCACAAACCTTTCAGTATACATCACTCTCGACGAAACGTATACTAAGATGTGTCGTTCCATTGGTGGGGTACACATGTAAAAGTCTATAACGTGATGCGTGTTTTGAAACATAAATCAGATAAGTGCTACCTTGACGCACATAATTAATACACCTTGGGCGAGTAGTGCAGCTAAGTTCAGTGCAGCTAGGAAAACTCGTCTTGACTTGAATGTAGTACGTTCTCTTTCCAATCTGGATTCGCTGTAGGCGATGAGGTTGGTCGTGAACCGAAGCATCTCAGTCAGTTTTAAATCATTGTCGAATGATTCTGTAACTTTCCAGATTTGTCATTCTTCCTTAAAGACTCATTTCAGTTGGAGTCTTCTTTCGAGTCGATTTCTGTGAAGATTCAGTCTTCCAAAATCTTCTCTTGTGCATACCTCTTGTTTATTCCAGTATGAGTATGGTGGTTGACAAGCGTACTCGATTATTATTCGAGGGACGAAGAGTCTAACCTAATACAACTGCTTCGAACCATTCTGCTTTATTCCCTTGCTAGTCTATTCATTTAGACTAACCAACCAATATTTTTCCCTTGCATGGTTGGCTGGTGTCATCCGTTTGATTCGGCACATCAGTTAAGAAGTAGCTCAGAAGATTAGAAAGACTATGAAGTCGGCGGTGGTTTTTGAATGTTTTAATTATTTCTTTAATCAGGTTATGATCCTTTGGACAATAACTCCGATTATAACTTACTTTCTTAGTCTTCCGCTGTGTTTGATTAAACTATGTTTTGACCTATTCGGGATTGGGTTGTAATCCCGTAACTCTTTTTTCCTTGACAATGTTATGTTTTGGAATTTAACGCTTGATCTTTGTGTATCAATTGCATTTCATAAATTGTATTTCTTTGGTAAAGCCTTGGGTGATCTCGGTAAGGAACACTAGGGTCACTGGCGGTAATACCTTTCCAAGAGGGTTAGTTTTGGGGGTGTTACAGTTGTGGTATCAGAGACGAAGGTTTTTAAAACGGGTTTGGGATTTTATAAATCATTTATCCGTTTTTGAAAGTGCTTTAAGAGGACTCTGAATTTTCATTCTGAAAAGAATTTAAAAACACCGTTCATAGTCATGTCTTCTTTATAGTCTGATATAGTAAGCTTGCTTCTATGTCTAGAAAGACTAATTCCTTCCTTATTGTTCGATAGGATGGGCGTCTGCTTTTCTATTGGTAGGAGGTCGGAGGACGCCAAGTCGGATCAGCCGAGGCTAGATTTTTCGTTACCTCAGCGATGTTTCGAGGTTGGAGGTCCGAGTAGCCCACCCGAAGACGTCAAGCACGTTCTCCCCGAGTCAGTTGTCCTTGTAGCCAGGAATGCTATGGTCCATAGACCTGCACCTGTGCCGCCACCAAGGGTGGAGGGAGTACAGGAATGGGAGCAGGAGGACGAGTTGTCAAGGTACGAACAAGGGGTTTACCAAGACGACTTTCTACTGGGACCAATTCCCGAGGAGATCGAGTACGAAGACGAGGAAGAGGAGATGCTGGAGGTAGATCCTGTCGAGGACGAGGAGATGATCGAGGATGATTCCGAGGATGAGGATCCCAGCGAGGATGATCCCGAGGAAGAGGATCCCATAGAGGATGATCCAGAAGAGGATCCAGAGTTGGACCTTGGAGGGCAGATTCAGGAGCCCGGTACAGGATTGTCACCAGTGCCAGAGTACACACCCATGTCAGAAGCTGATTGGGAGGCACTGTATACTGAGTACGGTATTGGGAGAAGTGACAGGGAATCTCAGCCTATCCCTACTCCAAGGAGATGGAGGTCGGAATCCGAGCTGCAGGAGATTCTCCACCAGAGCGAGGTAATCTCCGCAGAACAGCAGCGTCAGAGGGATGAGCTGATCACCAGTACCCAGAGGAGGGCTGGAATAGGAGGACCAGTCATGGACAACCCATACTTTACCATGACTGAGCTAGGACTATGTGCTTCAGGGTCAAGCAGGGTGCGAATCCCATCGCCAGAGCTCGATAGTGAGCCTAGCCCGAAGAGACCATGCACGAGTAGCCAGTCGTATGGGAGACGTTTTGGAACGCCTTGAGGAGGAATGGCGTTGCCAATCGTAGTAGTTCGTTTCTTAGTTTTCCAAGTTGTACCTTGTGTAATATTTCAGTATTGCGACAAGTACTTTGAGAAACACTTATATCTTCGAGCAATGTTGTCCTAACGCTCGAATGATAGACTTATGTGTAACTTGTGTAAGAATTCGATGGTTCATCTATAAAATGCCAAGTTGATCTATTCTGAGTGATTTATTTACATTGATATATTGCATAAGTATGTTGCATAATATTAATGTATTGAATGCTTGGAATTGGATCGGTAAACAGATGGTGAACCCAAGAAGCACGAGAAACTCGACTCGAGCCGGTGCTGGGACCAGCCAAAACCCCAGACCAGCATGAAGAGGTGTTCAGGATGAACACGAGTCTGAGTCTCGCGTCCAGCAGAGGCGTGAAGGTCAGGATCAGACCCAGGCGCCGACGTTGTTTGACGCTGGAGCTATTGAGACGATCCGTGGGATCGTGATGCAGGCTATTACTGATGTCTTGAGACCAAGTGCGCCTCAAGCACAAGAAGTGCCTATTCATGCAGCGGTTCCTAATATTGTGGAACCCAGAAACCCTGTGATTCAGGAGACTGCCGTTAGGGCAAGAGACAGCTATGGTCGCGCTCTTAAGACCATTACTTCCATGAGACCCGACTGCTATAACGGGAAAGGAGAGCCAGTGGCAGTGACTCATTGGTTCTCCCATATGGAGAGGCTGTTCAGGAACGTGGAGTGTACAGAGGCCGAGAAGGTCCATATCGCGTCTCTTCAGCTGAAGGAGGAGGCTAGCGAGTGGTGGGAGAGCACTGGTTTGGCTGAGAGCCCAGTGTTGACTTGGTCGATGTTCAAGACCAAGATGGTGGATCGCTTTTTCTCTCGTGCTATGAGAGAGGAGAAGCATAAAGAGTTCTTGTACCCTCAGACTGATGGTCTGAGAGTGACCTAGTTGGCATCTAAGTTCAACCATCTTCTTCAGTACGCCACTGCCGAGATCACCAGCGAGGCTCAAAAGATCTGGTACTTCCACGAGTGGATGAACCCGGATATCAAGCCGCTAATGGTGCACCACACATGCTCTACCTTGGAGCAGTATGTGGATTGTGCCTATAAGCTGGAGGTAACTCTCGAGGAGTCGACCAAGAGGCGCAACCGACAGAGGTCGATGCAGAATCATAACCAGGGAGGTGGTTTTAAGCGCCCTGCGCCACCGTCTAACTTCGCCAAATCCGACAGAGCTAAGACGGAGATGACGCAAGGGGGATCGACTCAGCAGTCAGGGCATACCAGGAGTTCAGTTCAGTGTTATAACTGTGGTACTGCTGGGCACAAGAGCACTGAGTGTCGGAAGGAGAGGAGACCATGCTTTGGGTGTGGACGTGATGGTCATCTGCAAAAGTTCTGCAAGCAGGGAAAGCAGAAGGGAGTAGAGTCGCAACAAGGGTCAGTTCATCAGAGCAACCGACCTAGGTTTAAGCCTGCCGAGACTCCTAGCCCTTCAGTGCAGACGACTGCTCAGAACAGGGGAAAGGCCCCAGCTGCTTCTGGAAGTCAGGGCCAACGCTTGTACGAGATGCGTGAGGCAGATGGACCCAACGCTCCGATTGCTCAAGGTACTCTATACCTTCACTCTACTTCAGTGTGCATTCTGTTTGATTCTGGTGCTACGCATTCCTTTATTTCGGATAGCTGTGTTAGCAAGTTAGACTTAGTGTGCAATGATTCGTGCGACCCTTTCGTCGTTAATCTTCCTAATGGAGAACGTTTGGTGGGAACCAAGCATTTGTCCGACTTTCCGATTACCATTCAGGGTAAGGAATTCGAGGCAGATTTAATATGCATAGCCATGGCTCCATACGACATTATTCTCGGTATGGATTGGCTGACGCGTCACAAGGCGGTGATCGACTTCAGTTCAAGAACGGTGACGGTGTCATCCGGGGGCCAATTCGTGTGCAAGTTCAAAGGTTGAAATGACGCTGATAACGGCAAGCTGATCAATGTGATGGCTGCGTTTAAGCTACTACGACAAGGATGTGTCGGGTACCTTTGCTACTTGGATTCGCCCGAGGGGGATGGACCTGAGGTTCTTGATATTCCTATAGTTAGGGAATTTTCGGATGTCTTTCCGGAAGAAATTCCTGGATTACCCCCGATTCGTGACGTAGAGTTTTCAATTGATCTCGAGCCTGGTACGGCGCCGATTTCCAAATCACCGTATCGGATGGCTCCGGCTGAGATGCAAGAATTGAAGAATCAACTTGAAGATCTTCTCGATAAATGTTATGTCAGGCCGAGTGCATCGCCGTGGGGTGCTCCGGTTTTGTTCGTCAAAAAGAAAGACGGATCGTTCCGACTTTGTATCGACTATCGAGAGTTGAACAAGGTGACGATCAAGAACAAGTATCCTTTGCCTAGGATTGATGACTTGTTGGACCAATTACAGGGAGCAAAGGTGTTCTCCAAGGAGGTACGCAGTTTTCTTGGACTTGCCGGGTATTATAGAAGGTTCGTAGAAGGATTTTCAAAGATCGCTCTACCTATGACCAATCTACTCCGCAAGGTCCACAAGAAGTTTGTCTGGAATGACAAGTGCGAGGTCAGTTTCCAGGAGTTGAAGCGACGGTTGACCTCAGCACCCGTGTTAGCACTCCCTGAGGGGAATGACGATTATGTGGTCTATAGTGATGCTTCCAAGTGTGGTCTTGGTTGTGTTTTGATGCAAAGAGGCAAAGTCATTGCTTACGCATCTAGACAACTCAAGACTTACGAAGAAAACTATCCGACCCACGATCTTGAGTTAGCAGCGGTTGTCTTTGCGCTGAAGATTTGGAGGCATTACCTCTACGGTATAAGATGCCAAGTCTTCACCGACCACAAAAGTCTCAAGTATATATTTACTCAGAAGGAGTTAAATATGAGACAACACCGCTGGCTAGAGTTGCTCAAGGACTACGACATGGAGTTGTTGTATCATCCGGGCAAGGCTAATGTAGTAGCTGATGCGCTAAGCCGGAAGACAACGCACGAGACTGTGGTTGCGTTGCTTACTGCTCAGACCAAGCTAAACCAAGAGTCATGCGACATTAAAGTCTTGTATGACCAGCATAGAGGGTACCTGAGTATGATGGAAATTCAGGCTACACTGCTGGATCAAATCAAAGAAAAGCAAGTCGATGACATCATCTTGGTAAAGTTAAGCAGTGAAGTGATGGATGGGAAAGCTCCCAGTTTTGTGGTTCAGGATGATGGATCACTTTGGTTTCAGGATCGGATCTGTGTGCCTGACACAGAAGGTCTTCGTCAGTTGGTGATGAGAGAAGCTCATTCATCTGCTTATTCTGTGCATCCTGGCTCTAGCAAGATGTACAAGGATCTCAGGAAGAAGTTTTGGTGGCCAAATATGAAGTGGGACGTAGCAGACTTTGTGGCGAAGTGTTTAACTTGCCAAAAAGTCAAGATCGAACACCGCAGACCAGGTGGTGAGATGCTACCTCTCCCCGTGCCAGAATGGAAATGGGAGGACATTTCCATGGACTTCGTCACTGGGCTACCCAAGACTCGAAGTCAGAGAGATGCTATTTGGGTAATTGTGGATAGGCTTACGAAGAGTGCTCATTTCATAGCCATCAAGACCACATGGGAAACCCAGAAGCTAGCCGAAGTTTACCAGAAGGAGATTGTCCGCTTACATGGCATTCCTAAGACCATTGTATCGGACCGAGATGGCCGTTTCATGTCAAGATTCTGGAAGGAACTTCATAAGGCTATGGGGACCGAGTTGAGGTTCAGTACAGCATTTCATCCTCAGACAGATGGCCAGTCTGAAAGGACCATCCAGACTCTGGAGGATATGCTTAGAGCTTGTGTGCTCGATCGTCCGACTAGCTGGGAGGACAGCTTGAGTCTGATTGAGTTCACGTACAACAATAGCTGGCATGCTATAATCAAGATGGCTCCGTTTGAAGCTTTGTATGGTCGCAGATGCAGATCTCCGATTTGTTGGGACGATAATGCCGACAAAATTCTGCTTGGACCAGAGTTGGTCGAAAGGACGGCTTTAGACATTGCTTTGATCAGATAAAGGATGTTGACCGCTCAGAGTCGACAAAAGTCCTACGCAGATCGGAAGCGCAGGACTGTCGAGTTCGAGGTCGGTGACAAGGTTTTTGTCAAGGTGTCACCTTCCAAAGGAGTTTTCAGATTTGGTAAGCGTGGGAAGCTTAACCCTCGCTACGTGGGACCATTCGAGATTTTGGATAGAGTGGGATCCCTAGCGTACCGTTTGGCGTTGCCACCATCGGCTCACCCGGTGCATAACGTGTTCCACGTGTCTTTACTCAGAAAGTATGTGCCAGATGAGTCTCATGTGCTTAGTTATGAAGACATCGAGATTCAAGCTAATGGTACTTACGAAGAGTTGCCCGTGCGCATTTTGGAGCGTCGGGAGAAGCATTTGCACAACAAGATCGTACCTTTGGTACGAGTGCTGTGGTCCAAGTCAGGGACCGAAGAAGTTACTTGGGAGACGTGGGAAACCGAGTCAGATATGCTCAGGCGTTTTCCCGAGTTATTCTCGACCTAAGTTTCGGGGTCGAAACTTCTTGTAAGGGGGAGGAGATATGATACCCCGTATTTTTGTAAGGTTATTTTGGGAATTATGGAATTTTCCCGAGTACTCGTTGTGTACGTCGGATTTAATTCAGGTAGCTTGAGACATTCTGTAATGTGCTCTATATTTGTAATATTTTTCTCAGTGAAATAATATACAGACAAGGTGCCTTGAATTTTAAATTGTCGTTCGCGTACGATAATTTTTATCCCGGTTTATCGTCAAGCTCGTTCAAAGCCGAATGGGCGGGAAAGGGGGAAAACAGCGACCGCCGTTCAGAAACGGCGACCGCCGTGGTTGGGCTCGAGGAGTCAGCTTGTCAGCTTCTAGCTGGCCGCGACAGACCTGGAAACGGCAACCGCCGTGTTTACGGCAACCGCCGCGTGCCCGCCGCAGGCAAAAATACGGCGACCGCCGTGATTGTCCAGTGGGCTTTGCCCGATGGTCGCCGGCGTCATTCGAGGCTCGCCGGTGTTGCCTTGGTGTGTTTCCAGAGTGCCTTTGTGAAGCTTTTGGTTAGCCTTGGAGGTTAGAAGCCAAAGCAAGTCGAAGGAGGCCAAACCGCTCGTGTTTTGGGGTGAGTTTTCTCTCGTTTCAGTCGGCCGTGTTCTTCACGACGACCGCCGTGTTCTTCACGGTGACCGCCGTGTTCTTCACGGCGACCGCCGCCAAGAACGGCGACCACCGCCAAGAACGGCGACCGCCGCCAGTGCCCAGAACGCCTTCGTGGCTTTGGCTTGGTCGGTTGTCGTCGTGGCGTCGTTCCTTTCGTGTTCTTTCGCCGTGTTTAGATTCGTACTGTTTATGTCGGATCTAACTTAGGGTTCCTTTCATGGGTCGACTCGAAGGTCGTTGTGCTGTCCGAGCTGTACCGCGTCGAGCCCGGAATCCAGTGACGTCTTTAGACTATTCTGTGGAGTAAGGCAAGTGACGGTTCGCTCTTGCTCTTTCGTTCCATATTTACATTAATTATCAATAGTTTATCTGAGTAATTAATCTGGAATGAATATTCTGTTTGTCTGAAAACGGTTTTGATAAACTATTTTGAAAATCATATAATAGGTTGTATATCTGTTAGAACAACGCTATTATCTGTGATCGCCTTTCGGGCCTTTATGTGGATTTATCCTGTAAATGTTGTGGTGCTGTAACTGTTTAGTTAGCACTGTTAGATAGGAACGTTACTCGGACTCTGTCCAGTCGTTTCTTTATAATCTGGTAGAGGGGTGGCTCGTCCCCATCCAATACCATTCTAAGATCATGATCGGTCTCTTACACATGTGTGTAGAGACAGGACACTTAGCTGGTGTCACAAACCTTTCAGTATACGTCACTCTCGACGAAACGTATACTAAGATGTGTCGTCCCATTGGTGGGGTACACATGTAAAAGTCTATAACGTGATGCGTGTTTTGAAACATAAATCAGATAAGTGCTACCTTGACGCACATAATTAATACACCTTGGGCGAGTAGTGCAGCTAAGTTCAGTGCAGCTAGGAAAACTCGTCTTGACTTGAATGTAGTACGTTCTCTTTCCAATCTGGATTCGCTGTAGGCGATGAGGTTGGTCGTGAACCGAAGCATCTCAGTCAGTTTTAAATCATTGTCGAATGATTCTGTAACTTTCCAGATTTGTCATTCTTCCTTAAAGACTCATTTCAGTTGGAGTCTTCTTTCGAGTCGATTTCTGTGAAGATTCAGTCTTCCAGAATCTTCTCTTGTGCATACCTCTTGTTTATTCCAGTATGAGTATGGTGGTTGACAAGCGTACTCAATTATTATTCGAGGGACGAAGAGTCTAACCTAATACAACTGCTTCGAACCATTCTGCTTTATTCCCTTGCTAGTCTACTCATTTAGACTAACCAACCAATATTTTTCCCTTGCATGGTTGGCTGGTGTCATCCGTTTGATTCGGCACATCAGTTAAGAAGTAGCTCAGAAGATTAGAAAGACTATGAAGTCGGCGGTGGTTTTTGAATGTTTTAATTATTTCTTTAATCAGGTTATGATCCTTTGGACAATAACTCCGATTGTAACTTACTTTCTTAGTCTTCCGCTGTGTTTGATTAAACTATGTTTTGACCTATTCGGGATTGGGTTGTAATCCCGTAACTCTTTTTTCCTTGACAATGTTATGTTTTGGAATTTAACGCTTGATCTTTGTGTATCAATTGCATTTCATAAATTGTATTTCTTTGGTAAAGCCTTGGGTGATCTCGGTAAGGAACACTGGGGTCACTGGCGGTAATACCTTTCCAAGAGGGTTAGTTTTGGGGGTGTTACAATGACATATCGGCTTCTGACAACCTTTTTATCGATCGGATCCCAAAGTCGATAGCCCAACTCATCTTTGGGTGAACCAAGATAGATGCACTCCTTTGTCTTGGAATCTAACTTGGCCCATTCGTCCTTGGGAATGTGAACAAATGCCCTGCACCCGAGAACCTTTAAATGGTTGTAGGAGACCTTCTTTCCTGACCAGACCTCTTCAGGGACATCTCCATTCAAAGGAACTGATGGTGTGAGATTGATGATGTCGATCACGGTCATCACGACTTCTCCCCAGAATGACTTGGGTAATTTGGCATGAGAAAGCATGCACCGAACTCTTTCTTCGATTGTTCGGTTCATTCTCTCGACTAACCCGTTCAGTTGTGGCGTCTTAGGTGGTGTCTTCTCCAGCCTGATCCCGTGAGATTTGCAGAATGCCTCGAAAGGACCCCGATACTCACCACCGTTGTTGGATCGAACACACCTGAGTGTTTGTCCCGTCTCTCATTCTACTCTGGCTACGAACTCCTTGAAGGCATCGAGAACTTTATCTTTGGATTTCAACAGGTGCACCCAAACCTTCCTTGAGTGGTCATCAATGAAGGTGACGAAATATGATGCACCACCAATGGATCTCTCAAACATGGAGCACACATCAGTGTGCACAAGATCAAGGATGTGTTTCCTCCTTGTAGGTATAGAGGATTTCTGGAAAGCAACTCTATGTTGTTTACCAGCTAAACAATCAGAACATGGTTCGAGGGACATACCTTTCATATCAGGGAGGAGTTTATTTCGAGCGAGGATATGTAGACCCTTCTCGCTCATATGCCCGAGCCTTCGGTGCCATATCTCCATGTCAAGACTTGCAAGATTAACCTCTCCCTTGCAAAGCTTAGCTTGTGTCACGTACAATGACCCTTCTTTCCTTCCTCGAGCCATGACCAAGCTTCCTTTGGTGAGCTTCCACTTGCCATTACCAAAGTGGTTCACCAGACCGACATCATCAAGCTTTCCAGTTGATATGAGATTGAGGCGCATGTCGGGAACATGCCTTACATCCTTGAGAATGAGCTTGCATCATGTGTTTGATGTAAGGATGACATCCCCCTTTTCGACAATTTTGCTTCTTCCTTGATTCCCCATTTGGACGTTACCAAAGTCACCACTTTGGTAGGTTGTGAAGAAGCTTTCATGAGGGGTGACGTGGAAGGAAGCACTAGAGTCGACAATCCAAGAACTATCATCGGAGCCAATGTTTAGAAGATTACCTTCTCCAACGAGGTATAAATCTTCACCTTCGTCTGCCACGGTAGTGGTGGTCTTGTCATCCTGCCTCTTCGTCGGGTTGTATTGGTCCGGCTTGACGTTACCTGTCTTTTGATCTTTCTTGAGAAACTGGCAATCTGATTTCTTGTGGCCTACCTTGCCACAATAATAACAGGTAACCCTCGGGCGTGACTTGGATCGTCCTCGAGATTGATCCTGGCCTCGGTTTTTAGTGCGCCCACGTGTCTCGTCTCTACCCCGGTTATCAATGACATTTGCCTTCGAGTGGGTATTCTTGCCTCGTTCCTTCTTCCTGGCTTCTTCGTTTACAAGGCTATCACTGACGGTATCCATGGTAAGCTTTCCCTCTGGTGCCGAGTTGTTGAGAGTGATGACCAACGTGTCCCAACTCTCCGGCAAAGAGCTAAGGAGTAGAAGGGCTTGCATCTCATCTTCGACCTTCATGTCGGCCTTAGTTAGCTGATTTACAAGCCCCTTGAAATCGTTCAAGTGCTCCATCATGCTCTGGCCATCCTTATACTCCAACTTTACCATCCGTCGAACAAGGAGGGCTTTGTTACGAAGCGTTTTCTTTTGAATCATGGACTCGAGTTTCGTCCATAATTCAAATGCATTTTTATAAGTAGAGACGTGTTCAAAGAGAGTTTTGTCGATGTACTTACGGATCATGGCGACCGATTTTCGATTTAAGAGCTCTCATTCCTTAACGCTCTTTCCTTCGGGCTTGTCCTTGGTGGTGATGGGCTCATGCAAATCCTTGCAGTACAAGTGATCCTCCATCATCGGCTTTCGGTACGAGTAGTTGTCCGCCGTAAGCTTGAACATGTCATCGTTGTAAGTGACGTTACCCTCCATCTTGAACCGCACGAGCTATCGAGGATCGTAAACGAGCCTTGCTCTGATACCACTTGTTGGGAAAACTAGAATTTTCCTTCTTTCGTGTGATTAAGATGAGAAATAGGACAACTAGAATTGCAAGCTAATATTTGTATACTAGGAAAGAGACTAGAACTAGACTAATTAATTTGTGGACAAATTTCAGAAGATTAGGGAACTCACCTTAGCCTTAAACTCTCTTAAGCTTTGCCTTTTTGCTTGGTTACAAATGGGCAACACAAAGTGCCTGTTTATAGGCCTAAATGTCGGCTAAACATGAGCACAAGGTCCATCGACCTTCACCACTAACTAAGTAGATATTTTGGTTAGATTAGTCTAGATTACTCTATTGTTCTTATCTCTAATTTTCTCTAGAATAGTCTTCTTTTGGGCTTTTATTTAGACCACAACTAGGCCTACTTCCTTGGGCTAAGGAGGGACTATACCCAACATGTAACCCTAGTTTTTTAACTATAACTTTATTTACTTATCAATTATTTTAATATATAATAATGTTTTGAATATAAAATGTAAAATTTCATAGTTTAAAAATTAATTAAAAGACAACCATATTAATATGGTATAATATTTATTAAAAAAATTAAACTATAATTAGAATGTTTTGAATTTGTTGAATACATTTCAGTTTTCAATTTTATGTATATATATTTTGTGTACCTAAATTTGTAAAATAACTATTTATAATTGACATTTTAAGTTTGAAATTATAATAGAACACAAAGAACACTTGACTTTATTTATAATGAAAACATGAAAATACATAAAAACAAGAACATGAAATTTTACACACAAATACATGAAAACATATAAGACACAAAAACAAGGAAATACATAAAAACAAGAACATGAGATTCTAACAATACACGCAAATACATAAAAACATATTAAAATGACATCGTAGATAAAATTACTAATTTCTAACATAACCATGTCCGAACTACTGCCATATGTGCTCAACCAAGTCATCTTTTAGTTGTTGATGTGTATTCCTATTTCGGAGTTGCACTCGAGTGGTTATGTAGTCCGTCATGGAAGCTGGTCGATTAGTTATGTTTGTGAGTGTTGTATAACCATGTCTGAACTTCTAATTTACTTATGTCGTTTCTTCTAGTTATGTTTGTGAGTGTTGTATAATTTCATGTGTAATGTCTTGTAATATCTTAATTTTCATGTGTAATGTTGTTTTAATATTTTTAATTTCATATGTAATGTTGATGTAATATATTATTTCATGTGTAATGTTGTTGTAGTATGTTAAATTTTATGTTATATTTGTAATATATAAATGTTCATGTCTAATGTCTTGTAATATATTTATTTTATGTGTAAATGTATTAGTTTTCATGTTTTATTTCATCTAATATATTCAATACAATATTTTATATAATACATAAATTCATTTGCTTATAGTAAATAATAAAATCAATTTTTAATATTTAAAATGCTTATATTGTTTATTTTCAAAGAAAACATTTTTCATAAAAAAACATATACACAATGGGTGTCTATGGATAGCTAAAAATAAAATAAAAATATTTTTTCCCTTTTTTTTTTTGGGCTAAAAACATAGTCTACTTTATGTTGGTTTTTTAGGAGTTTCTTACATGGCAACTGAAGATGAGGTTTTTTAACATTTTACCACTTTAGCTAAAAAATTTAATGTTTTAAAATTCTAAAAAACCACCACTATGGTTGCTCTAACATTCTTTCTTTGTATTTTAAATTCAGAAAACAACAATAAAATATAATAGTACGTAAACAATTACACTATAAGAACTAAGAAAAATGTTTTAACAAAAAAAGAAAAATGTATAAAAGCAAAATTTCTAAAAAGATAACCATTAAAGTAAGAAAATAAATTTTCAAATTCATTATGCAATATTTGTTTAATCCGGATTCCGGAATAACAATACCAATTTTAAGCGAAATTGTGAAGAGTACAAGCAGTTAAAGTCCGCTAAGCTGGCATTGTTGACTTTTTCTAGTGTCATGTCATCAATGACATGAACAAGGAACAAGAGAGACAGAGAAGGAGATAGGTAGAGAAGGGAAGGGACACAGATCATGAAAAGAGAGGGAATTGGGAAAGAATGGTACTTTGA
The DNA here is from genome assembly GCA_027886185.1 of Rheum nobile. Classification (NCBI taxonomy): domain Eukaryota; kingdom Viridiplantae; phylum Streptophyta; class Magnoliopsida; order Caryophyllales; family Polygonaceae; genus Rheum; species Rheum nobile. The sequence goes on from WOAB01000648.1 coordinate 4,817,108, forward strand.
TATATTTCTTCATGATATCCTTTCCATATATCATATTATCCTATTTATACTAGTCCCATATATGACATCTAGTTTGTTATAAGTAATAGAATTGCTCTATTGTACTCATTTCTTGAACTTAAGGATCCAATGACTATCTTCTATCTTTCCATTTTTTTTGGTCAAGACTTTTGTCTTGACATTTGTTGGACAAGATAGAAACATTTGTTCACAGTGGGCATATGATCAGAGGATAATATGTTGTTGCGCACTCCATCAAATTCCCCACTCAATCCCATCAAGAATTGGAGGAGTATGTCAGGGAGACAACAACAACAATTCTATAGATTTTTCAGTAGCAGAGTTGGGGAAGGAAGGTCCAATGATGGTTCAAGAAGGGGTCGAAGTGATAGGAAATGTGATTTTTGCCACATGAGAGCTCACCTCAAGGACCAATGCTATAAGTTGAATGGTTATCCTCCAAACTAGAAGGCTAAGCAGCCTGAGAGGAGGGCCAATACTGTTGAGTTTCAAGATAATCCTCTGAATGTGATTCCTTCTTCCTAAAACGGTTTAAGTGTTGATGGATATATCACACAAATGACTACTATGTGCCAGGAAATGATGAAGATGTTTCAGAATCAAGCTTCCACTTCATCCTCATCTATTAATTTTGCAAGTAAAGTGCTTAATCCTACTCCTTTATCTGTCTATTCACACTCAGATCATGCTAAGTGGATTATAGATACCATGGCCACTGATCACATGATTTTTTATTCAAGTTTGTTCTTGATAAAGAAGAAATTAGTAAGACTTGTTAAAGTTGCTTTGCCAGATGGGTCTGTTAAGAGTGTGGATATTGTTGGATAAGTCAGAATTAAATAGAGATTAGTGATTGAGAATGTGTTGTTGGTTTCTGGTTTTCAACACAATTTAATGTATGTCACTAAACTATTAGATGATCATGGTTGACCGGATAGCATAGAACCAAATAAAATCTTGGATCATTCAGAAGTAAACAGAGATTGGCGGTTGAGGGCATGCGAGCTGGAGGGCATGCGAACTGATGGCCTCTATGTTGCTCAGTCTGATGCATCCATGTCATCCAGTGCACAAAATAACAATTCAATTTCTTCCAATAATGTAGATCCTAGATATGGTTCTCATGTTAAGGTTTCTGTTAATGTCCTTCATGAGATACGAGGACATTGTTCTAGAAGCAAAATGCATCATCTACATGTTTTTAGTCCAGTTCACCAAGTGTAGACACATTTTTTGAAAGTTGTGTATATGCTAAACAGTGTAAAGAATCATTTTCCAGAAATGAAAAGATTGCTTTAGCTCCATTTGATCTTGTTCATTTTGATGTATGGGGTCCATACAAAACTCCTACATTATCCGGCGCTTCTTACTTTCTTATTGTGCTAGATGATTGCACTATATACACATGGATTTATTTGTTGAAATATAAACATCATGTTTATGGGGTTATCATATATTTCCTTGATTATGTGAAGACTCAATTTGGGGCATGTGTCAAAGTTATTAGGAGCAACAATGACACTGAGTTTGTGCAAAAAAAGTGTAAAGCTATGTTTGACTGGCTAGGCATCATTCATCAAAGAAGTGTGCCAGGTAATCCACAACAAAATGGCCGGATGGAAAGGAAACACATGCACATTTTGGAGATTGCTCGTCCTCTGAGAATACATGCTAGTTTGCCCATCAAATTCCAGGGAGAATGCATATTGATTGTTGTGCATATCATAAATTTACTTCCTAGTTCTATGTATTAGTGAAAAGTTCCTTATGAAATTATGTTCAAGCAAAAAGTTGAGCATGATCACTTGAGAAATTTTGTTGTCTCTCTTATGGAAAGCCTAATCAAGCTAGGAAAGACACGTTTGTATTTTAGTCAAGCAAGTGTGTGCTCACTGGTTATCCAACAAGTCCGAAGAGATACAAGCTATATGACTTGGAACATCATATTGTGTTCATATCCAGAGATGTGATCTTCAAAGAACACATCTATCCCTACAAAAACCAACCCTTTCCACACCACATGTTTTGCCTTTAGTAAATCCAGTTGTTGATGACTTGATTCCCATTTCAATACCTACATGTTCATCTCTTCTACCTATTCATTCTCAAGTTTTAACACCCATTGAGAACTCTACAGACTCTCCCACATAATCTTTTTTGCCTTCTTTGTCTGTCACTGATGCTCCTCCTAATTTCCCAACTCATCAAACACAATCCTATCCTAGAAGATCCTCTACACCACGTTTTCAACCTCACAAATTGAAAGAATATTTTTTTCCTTCCAATCCTACATCATCTTCTTTCCAAACCTCTACTCTTGTTGAATTCAATGATTTCACAGATGAGTATGTTGCTTCATTTTTCAATGCTTGCACTATACTTGAGCCATCTTCTTATCATAAAGCAAAGGGACAACCTTGTTGGGAAGGTGCAATGGCCAAAGAAATCAAGGCCTTTGAAGACAACAACACTTGGCAATTGACTACATTGCCTAAGGGTCATAAGGCAGTAGGGTCCAAGTGGGTATATAAGATCAAATTTAGACCAAGTGGTAATGTGGAGAGATATAAAGCAAGGTTAGTTGCTAACGGTATAATCAAGTTTGAGGCAAAAATTAACAATACACCTTCTCACCAGTTGCAAAGCTTGCCATTGTCAAAATCCTTATTGCACTTGCCACTGCTCAAGTTTGGGACATATATCAGCTAGATATAAATAATGCAATTTTGCATGGTTATCTGGAGGAAGAAGTCTACATGACACCACCTTAAGAATATCTCAAGGATAAACCAAGTCAAGTATGTAGACTTGTGAGATCTCTTTATGGCCTCAAACAAGCATCAAGGCAGTGGAGCATAGAGTTAAGTAACTTCTTGTTTAAGCTTGGTTATATCCAAACAAGATTATTCATGTGGTCTCATTGACATTGCTCTTGTCTATGTTGATGATCTTCTCCTTACTGGTAATGACACTTCTTTTCTTATGAGCACCAAAGCAGGCTTACATCAGGCTTTTACTATTAAGGACTTGGGATTTCTTAGATTTTTCTTAGGGATTGAAGTTGCAAGGTCATCCAAAGGTACTATTATTAATCAACGCAAATACATATTAGACATCCTCCAAGACACTGGTATAATGAATTGTAAATCATCTCCTTATCCTATGCCTGAGGACTGAATTTGTCTCTTGATGATGGAATTGGGCCAGCTGAACTTGAGGTGTATAGAAGGCTAGTGGGCAGGTTACTCTATCTTAATATAACTCGTCTTGATTTGTCCTATTCAGTTCAGCATTTAAGTAAGTTCTTCAATACACCCAGAGAGCCTCATATGCAAGTGGTTGAACATGTGGTGAAGTATATCAGAGGCACACTTAATTGGGGTCTCTTTTATCATGCCAAGAACAATTTCATTGTTAACAGTTACAGTGATGGAAGGGGGGCATGTCGATTTTCTTCCAAAGCTCTCAATGCCTACCGTGTCTTCCTTGGTGATTCCTTAGTATCATGGAAAACTAAGTATTAGAAAATTGTTTTCAAGTCATTTGCAGAATCAGAGTATAGGAGCATGTGTTCTAGTGCAAGTCAAGTGGTATGGGGTCTTCGAGATTTGTGCATTTCAGTTCATTTACCTATCACCCTTTATCTTTATTGTGATAATAAAGCAGCTCAACACATTACCATGAATCCAGTTTAAGCATCTAAATATTGAGTGTCACTATGTCCAGGAGAAAGTGAGTGAAGGTTTCTTAAGGCCTTTTTACATTTAAGTCTCAATTACAACTTGTAGATGTCTTGACTAAACCATTGGGAGCAATACCGCACAAGTTCTTATCCTTCAAGTTACGATTGATTGATTCACCTCCAATTCCAACTTTAGGGGATGTGAAGAGTATAAGCCGTTAAAGTCCAGCTGATTTTGGGTTTTGAGAGTAAGAAATTTGTATCTCTCTTCTCTCTTGTAATACGCCATTTTGGTTTTAATGATTTTTTTTTTTCTTCCTTCTTCCTCTCATCATACTGATTCTGTGATTCAGTTGAAAACTTCCAAGGAAATCAAACAAAACAATAGACCAATTACCGTAACCAACTTCATATTTTCATTTCAATTGGGTTTGATCTTATCTTAAAATCGAGGATTTATTTCCCCATGGCATATATCACTACCTAGTAAAAAAGATGAATAATCATATTAGTTGCAAAAGACCATTCTTTATATATAACGTCTAATATAGAAACATCAAGTATAATATCAATATTAATTTAAATACATGACATATTATTCTCATAGTAATGGCATAAGTGTTTCTCATGAACCAAAAAAACTAAGTGACATATCAAACTTAGCTGGTATGTCAGTTTTACATATCAACTAATTAAATGCGATTACACTCCACAACAATGGCTAAACTATAGTGGGTAATGGCGCAAAAGTGGATAAAATTGATATAAATCCCACAATAACAAACTCTTTAAGAAAGTATATGATTTAATATACTCCTAGTAAAGAATGACATAAATTTTAAAAAAAAAAAAAAAACATAATCTGACAAGGTATAAGAATTGCTCTCCGTCGACGGTTGTTCCGTGATACTCGCTTTGACTCTCTCTGAAAGCTCTCTGTCAACTCTCAATTCCTCCAAATTTCCTCCTTCAATTGGGGCTTAAGCTCACTCATCCACATCCATGGCTTCCATTTCCAAGCTCTGAGGAAGACACGGGAAAGAAGCAACAGAGCAATGGAATCCAGCAACAAGAAGCTCGCAGTCATTTTCCTAATCCTCTTCCTTTCTCTACTCTTCCTCCTCTTCCTCTTCGTATTTCTCAGGCGCCGGCTTCGGCGAAGATCCAAGCTCGACCGCTCAATCCATTACAACTCCGAAGGTGCTTCTGATTTTGGCGGATCCAGGCGGGCTGCCGAGGAGCTGATCCGCTTCGACGGCGGCGGGGATCTCGCCGTATCCGACATTCTAGACGCTCCCGGCGAGGTCATCGGAAAATCTCCGTACGGGACGCTCTACGAGGCGAGCGTGGTGAAGTCCGCGAGCTCGCCGGAGGTGATGGTGCTGCGGTTCTTACGGCCGGCGTGCGGCTCCGGGTGCCTGGAGGCGGTGGGCCCCGCGGCGCGTGCGATCGGGGTGGTTAGGCACGCGAATGTCGTGCCGTTGAGGGCGGTGTATGTGGGGCCCATGGGAGAGATGTTGCTCGTTCATCCCTTCTATGAAGGGGGCAACCTGGCCCAGTTCATAACAGGTAAAATTTCCTTGATTGATTAATTAAATGATTATTCTTTATATTTATTGGGGAAAATTACCTGCCAGTGTTTCTACCTAATTTTGTATATAAAGGCTAATTAAGAATGGCTTGTAGTGAAAATGGAGAAGGAAATTAGACGTGATCATTGTGTTGCTGTAGAAATATGGTTAATTGTTTTGTTTTGATATTAGAACTAAGAAATTGAACTCATTTGGACGTAAGAATTTGAGATGTTTTGAGTGCCAACTTCTGCCAGATGGTGTAGTAGTAAATACAACAATAGCATGTAGAAAGTATACATGCTGAAAGTTGAAGAGATGAATCGGTGAATAAATTAAAGCCCTGAATCTTGAATATGCAATTCCGGGTGATTTCATTTTGTTGAGGTGGTACATGATTTTCATTCCAACACTGATGTGTGATTTAGGTACAATTTGCAAGAAATCTTAAAGTTGTAGCATCTATTCCTGCCCATTAAACAATTCAGATAGGTTTCTTGAGGTTTCTGGATAGCTTTTTTGGTGGGCAATCACTTATCCCTTTCTTTTCAACTGCAAGACGTGCAAATCTAAACAAACATGGTGACCACCATTATTTTGGATGGCCTGCTTTTCAGCTCTATTGTAATCTTGTACTCTTCTTGTTGTCACCTTTCTCCTTTCTTCCTTTTTGTCTCTCTTTCCTTGTATGAACTGGTCCATAGCTTGAAGGGAAGCAGGTAAGCTTTTCGTTACTGAAATCTGTGCTTGTGGGCCTGAATTCCATAATGGCTGGAAAGCAACTTCAACAGCTCCTTGCAATTCATACTTGTACTAAACTCATTCATCTCAAGTGACTTCACTATAGCACTCCTTGATTGATTTCGTTCTGAGTGACAAGTATGTTTCCATGGACAGATGATAATGTAGAATGTCACAAGTGGGACGCTATCTACAAGATTGCACATGGCATAGCCAAGGGACTGGATCATCTCCACACGGGTTTGGCAAGACCAATGATACACGGCAATCTCAAGTCGAAGAACATACTATTAGACTTAGACGGCAGCCTCCATCCTTACATATCAGACCATGGCATTCACCTCCTTCTCAACCCTAAGGCTGGCCAGGAAATGCTGGAGGCCTCAGCATTGCAGGGCTACAAGCCTCCGGAGCTCCTGAAAATAAAGGATGTGTGCGAGTCCACTGACGTTTACAGTCTTGGGGTCGTCTTACTTGAGTTACTCACCGGAAAGAAGCCCGTCAGCGGAAATCCCTCAAACTCTGAGCAACTTCATCTGCCAAATGCAGTAAGAAGTGCAGTTCTTCGTCACAGGGTCACTGATCTGTACCATCCGGACTTGCTCATGAATGCAAGCGGGGATCAGAGGCAGATCACAGAAGAATGCATTCTCAAATTGGTTCAGCTAGCAATCTCTTGTTGCTCCCCTTCTCCCTCTCTTAGACCACCGGCTAAGGAAGTTCTTAGAAAGATTGAAGAAATTAGGAGACAGTAGTAAGCATGCAAGGATGAAATTCCTACTCACATTTGAATCCTAACAAGCTCAAACCTACTGTGCACACAACGTACATACATATGAGGGCAAGCAACCAAGACTGTCACAATTCATTGCATGAATGTTTGTCTCTTGGAAAAGCACTTCAAGTAGTACTACAAATCATTTTCAGGACATGGATTGAAGAAAGGGGTCTCAGAATCTTGTCTTTTTCACTGTAAGATTTCATTACATTGTAACAATTAAGGGGATGGTATACCGTATACAACACAAGAATGAACCTTAGAATTGTTCAGACCTAAGATGGGGATACTTTTTTTTCCTTTTAAATAGGATTGATCGATGACGTGATCCAATCTTGTTGGTTTAATTTTTTGCTATCTTACTTTAATACAATAGATTAATGGCAGATCGGACATGAGAGTGCAATTGTTAACATATGGATTTTCAAAATAAACAACAAAAAGAGTATCCATTAAATAAGATTAGGATAGTTTAACATGAAAATCTAATATTTGAAAGAAGTGACACATTTATGGTTTATCGTATGCATAATTATTACTGTAGTTGTTATGCGAAAAGCTGTGGATTGCAAGTGCCTTGTTAATGCCGGGTGTGGTGTTTTTGTTGATAGTATCTTTCCTATTGAATGGCACACAAAGCATGCAAACCACTTCATTATTTGAGTGCTTGACTCAGTCGTCTCTTTAATTGAGACTTTTCCCTTCACTCAGTAAAAGCCACTGCATTAGGATCTCAAATGTCATTCTTCCAGACATCAAACATAATTATCATGGTATATTGGTTTCCAACATCAATGAATGTCCTCAGTCTCAGGTAAGAAGGGAAATAATCCAATTTCAAGCATCTAAATAAAGATTTACTATGACTAGTTGATAACACCCTTCAATTTTCAAGCAAAAGGTAGTATTCTGCTGAATGTAGAAACTACAAATGGTTTGCCAAAATTAAATAGATACAAAAGTTGGCTGAAGATGAGGTGCGAACGGCATATTTATATGAACATATAGGAAGAAAGCGTATGTATATATAGTGAATATATATGCACACTTACAATGAAAATGTATGCTCACATACGGATCGTATGTACACGTACTAAGAGAACATATATACACATAGAAACATATGAAAACATGCTAAGAAAGCATATAAACACGTGCTACAAAGTATATGAACACACATTTTCAATAAATATATGTACACTTATTCATGTGTTCAAACGCTTTTTACTTACTTGTTCAAATACGATCGTCTGTACGAGATCTTTTCCCCCAAAAGTTTTACCAAAGCAAATAGATTCAACTAGGCTTGCTGGGCAGGCCTGCATAAAAGAACAACCCTCCTCAGGTTAAGTAACCCCTTCATATGATTGAAATCAAGCTAATACACCCAAACAAGCTTAATTTGTCCGCGTGACCCCCTAGATAACTACCTAACGCGCGCTGACAGAAGCCCAAACAAAAACCTAGACAAAACGCGCGCCGCGGAGCTGAAGACACCTTAAATGGCGTCTGGTTTCTCGACATGAAACTCAATCAACTAAGAGAAATCAATTAACTAACGAAAACAAACAACGTGGAAGACGACAATAAGCAATTGATCGAAAACAAAATTCATCGAGAACTGTCAGCGTAGAATACAATCGATCAATGTATTTATCTAACACTGTGATAGAACTACTTCAATTATTATCTGTTGCAGGTTCGAGTGATTTCAAATAGAAATCAAAGCATAAAACAACTAGATCATTAACTGGATACTGTGCTTAGTTCGTTTTGTCGGAGGAACGAGAGGCAGTTGACGAAGAACACAAACCTTGTTTAGTACAAGATAGATTCTAGCTGTCACAAACTCAAAGCATAAAACAATGCAAATCACCATAAACTGTTACAAAGACTGCATTGGTTGATGGCAGTTTATAACTGTCATCAACCAATGAATTAATAGTGACAATGAGAAACTGTCACAAACATTGCATTGGTTGATGGCAGTTGTAGTTGATGGCAGTTGTAGTTGATGGCAGTTTACAACTTCCGTCAACCAATGAATTGAAGATGACAGTTAGTAACTGTCACAAACACTGCATTGGTTGATGGCAGTTGTAATCTGTCATCAATCAATGCATCTACGTGCGACAGTTTCTCACTGTCACAAACACTGCATTAGTTGATGGCAGTTTACAACTGTCATCAATCAATGCATCTATGGTGACAATTAGTAACTGTCACAAATACTGCATTGGTTGATGGCAGTTGTAAACTGTCATCAATCAATGGAGTGTTTGTGACAGTTTATGGCGATAGTGATAAAATGTCACAAATACTGCATTTGTTGATGACAGTAGATAATTGTCATCAATCAATGGAGTGTTTGTGACAGTTTATGGTGATAGTGATAAAATGTCACAAGCACTGCATTTGTTGATGAAAGTTGTAAACTGTCATCAACCAAAAAATGTGACAATTATTCACTGTCATAAACACTGCATTGGTTGATGACAGTTATTCACTGTCACAAACATATCATTGGCTGATGACAGTTCCAAACTGCCATCTTAAGTTGACAGTATGATGAATAAATTCTTATTTGCTACTTCAATTGACAACAGTAATTAGTTAATTACAATTTAATAAGTTTATAAAAGTTATTAAGTTGTGATAAGAACTTTTTGAACATGAGCATTAGTTAACGAGAATTGCTAAATACTAAAATTGTTGTGATGACAGTATGATATAAACAATATGTAAATAATGACAACTTTTTGGTGTTGTGCAGATGGAACTCAAAATTCTTATTGTATGCTATGGAGGGGAGTGGAAGATCAAAGATGGATTTTATTCATATGTTGGAAACATGATCTCAAAGGCAATCTTATTTGATGACAGTATGCAACTGCAAGCTGTCAAGGAACTGATTATTGAGAGATTTTAGATCGATTCAACAACATCTGAAATTACACTCACACATTTGAATCCATTCCAGAAACTCAAAAATCCATACATGGTTGACACAGAGGATGATTTCAGGTCTTTCCTAGATATTAATGAGGCACCTCAAGTTTCATGGACTTTACCATTGTACGTGTCATCAACTAAGACGATGTGTGGGAGTCAACACACTCGTGATAGTGCACGCAACAGTCTACTCTCTTTGCAATCTGATTATAATTTTCAAGGAAACAGTGACAGTGTTGAAAATGGTGATAGAAACAACCTAGAAATTGTGCAAAGATCAGAGAAAGATGAAATAAGTCATACTGAAGTAGCTACTGATTTTCTTCACGTAGGGCAGATTTTTGGGTCAAAACAAGAGCTAAAGGATGCGGTAAAGAACATGGTAATGCGTGACAACTTTGGATTCAGAGTTAAAATCAACACCTCATCTATATAAAGTCCTATGTGTAGATGCTGAGTGCAAGTGGAGAATACGAGCTACTGTATTGAAGGGAACTGAATTCTTCGAGATAAGAAGATTCAGAGAAGAACATACTTGCTCCTTTGACGTCAGATGTGCAAACCAATGTAAACCTACATACAAGATGGTAGGAGAGAAGATAAAGACACGGTAACATTAAAAACTTAGAAGCATATTATATACTGCATATTTTGTAAAATAAATTCTAAATATACATCTCATGTCTTGAACATAGGTATGAAGGTGTCAAAAAGGAACCAAACCCTAAAATGATTCGCAATGATATGAGATGTGAGTTCTATCGGGATATAAGCTACTGGAAAGCTTGGAAAGCACAAGAATGGGCACAAAACTTGATAAGAGGAACACCAGAACAAAATTATGGAATGCTTCCCGTATACTGTCACATGATAAAACAAGTCAACAATGGGACATACACATGCCTTGAGATTGAAAGTAATAATCGTTTCAAGTATGTGTTTATTTCAATTGAAGCATCGATTAGAGGGTTTCAAGTAATGCGAAAGGTACAAACCAAAAATTCAACGATGATTGCAGTTCAACCAATACATCTATGGTGATAGTGAGAAACTGTCACAACAACTGCATTGGTTGATGGCAGTTTTCAACTGCCATCAAACAATAAATTATGGCAGTTTCTCACTGTAAACAAATCATTGGTGATAGCAGTAGAAGATTGTCATCAACCACTGTCACCATACTTGCACTATTTGATGACAGTGTAAATTGGCATCAACCAATTCATTGGTGATGTCATTAGATAACTGTCATCAACAAATGCATCTATGGTGACAGTATTAAACTGTCACAATACTTGCATTGGTGATGGCATTGTATTGGTGATGTCACTACATAACTGTCATCAACAAATATATTGGTGATGAGAATTATATGAACAAATAAATTTTGACAGTATATAACTATCACAAACAATGCATTAGTGATGACAATAGTTAACTATCATAAACGAGTGCAATTATAGTGACAGTGAGATACTGTCACCATACTTCCATTAGTTGATGACAGTTGTAAACTTGCATCAACCAATTCATTGGTGATGTTAGTAGATAACGGTTATCAACCAATTGATTGGTTGATGAAAGATGTAAACTGACATCAATCAATTCATTGGTGATGTCAATAGACAACTATCATCAACCAATTGATTGGTGATGTCAGTAGATAATGGTCATTAACCAATTGCATTGGTTGATGACAATGTATTGGTTATTGCAGTAAATAACTGTCATCAACAAAAATATTGTGATAGTTGTTCACTGTCATCATATATACATTGCTTGATGGCAGTTTACTGTCACAAATAATTCATTAGATGACATCATACACATATAAATAAACTGAATTTCCATTACACTTAATTTTGAAGGTCATCATGGTAGATGGAACACACCTACATGGAAAGTATGGGGGACATCTCTTGATTGCAACTGCACAAGACGGGAACCAACAGATTTACCCTATTGCTTACGCTATGGTGGACTCTGAGAATGACAACTCTTGGACATGGTTTTTCCAGCAATTACACAATGTCATCTCTTCTTCAATAGAGTTAGTATTTGTCTCTAATAGACACTTGAGCATCAGCAAAGTTGTAGAGTTTGTGTACACTACTCCAAAACATATGATATGCACACGACACCTAAAGCAGAATTTGAAAGCAAGGTTCAAGGAGCGTGGGGGTACACAGGTTGTTTACAAAGGCTGCTGACAGTTACACCATGAGGGAATTTGAGGAAAATTTTCAGAAAATTTGCGACATCAATGCAGAGATGGAAAGGTACCTACGCGAAGCAAATTTTGAGAAATGGTCTAGAGCACATTGCAAGGGAGACAGATACAATATTATGACTATGATTAATTCAGAAACATTAAACGCAATACTTAAAGAGGCTCGGTCATACTAGATTATTGCCCTCCTAGAGTACATCAGGGATTTGCTATCCAAATGGTTTAATGAGCGGATGGAAAAGACAGAAAAATGTGTGAACAGATTACCACCAAATGTGGCAAAATTACTAGAGGAGAGATATATGCTGTCAAAGAGATATGAGATAAAAATGCTGAACTTAATTCAGTTTCAAGTACTTGGTGGCAACTTCTACGGTTTGATTTGCAGACAAAAAAATGTAGTTGCAAAGTGTTTGAGTTGGATCACATGCCATGTGCACATGCAATCGCTGCAATTCAAAAGAAAAATGGAAGATAACTGATTTTGTTAGCAAGTACTATCAATATCAGTTTTGGTATACAGCATACAAAGAAACCATATATCCGGTGCCTAGAGAATCAGACTATATTATCCCTGAGGTTGTACTTGACATAGAGTGTTGTCCACCATTTGTGAGGAGGAAGACTGGAAGGCCAAGAAAAAAGAGGTTGCCTTCCATAGGTGAATTCACAAATACTGCCCGCAAAAAATCATTTAGGAAGCCAATCAAGTGCAACAATTGTGGACAAACTGGACACAACAAGACTTCATGCAAACACAACTCAGCAAGCACAAGCTGTGATGTATTGCAAGTGGAATAGCTTTCAACTTAGTAGAGTGAAACAATACATAATACTTATTAAAGTATTTCCATATGCTTTTTACAGACAAAAAAATATTGTTTACTTTTGATGTTTCATTTAACTTTACAATAGACAAATGCTTGGATTACTTTTGATATGGTTTCATATATATTAATTCTCATAGACAAGGAAGTGTCATATATATTAATTCTCATCATCCAGACTATAATAACACTGTCAACAAAAATAAAATTCATATCTTGTCATCAATTATTTAAACTCTTGTTGACAGTTATAATGGAATCATGAACAATGTAATCATGACAAATCTATATATGTTTCTGTATATTGGTTATCAAATTGTCATTTAATAAAAAGAACACATGAAAGTAACAATGACAGTGATCAAACAGTCATACACAGTTTATAGTAGTTTGTCAACATTTGTGATACCCCGTATTTTTGTAAGGTTATTTTGGGAATTTTGGAATTTTTCCGAGTACCCGTTGTGTACGTCAGATTTAATACAGAGAGTTTGAGACATTTTGTAATGTGCTCTGTATCTGTAATATTTTTCTCAGTGAAATAATATACAGACAACATGCCTTGGATTTTAATTGTCGTTTGCGTACGATAATTTTTATCCCGGTTTAACGTCATGTTCGTTCGAAGCTGAACGGGCGGGAAAAGCCTGTCACGGCGACCGCCGTACAGTGGCGGCGACCACCGTCTCTGGAATCAAGAACGGAGACCGCCGTAAAGTCACGGCGCCCGCCGTCCCAATGCTCGAGGTGGCAGCTGGTGTGCCAGACCGCGGCGACCGCCGTAAATTACAGCGCCCGCCGTAATGGCCACCATCGTTGTCCGGCAGTCCTTGCCCGTTGGTCGCCGGTGCGGTTTCTGGCGAGCGCCGAACTAGCTTTAGGCCCATATTTTTCGTGCCCCAGATGCTTTGGCTATAAAAGGAGGTGTTGGGGGAGAGATTTGAGCCATCCCAAACACCGAACCTCTGCCAAATTTTCCTCTCGCCGGAGTTTGTGCCTTTGCCGGAAATTCTGAAGCTTTCGTCGGTGTCGTTTGGTGGTGTTTCCAGAAGCCCTTTAGAAGCCTTTTGGTTGCCTTTGGAGGTCAGAACCCAAGCAAGGCGAAAAGGGGTCGAAACGCGGATCGTTTTGGTGAGACTTCTCTCGTCTCTGTCGTTTGTGTTCTTCACGGCGACCGCCGTGTTCTTCACGGCGCCCGCCGCCAGTGCCCAGAATGCCTTCGTGGCTTTGGCTTGGTTGGTTGTCGTCGTGGCGTCTTTCCTTTCGTGTTCTTTCGCCGTGTTTAGATTCGTACTGTTGTTATGTCGGATCTAACTTAGGGTTCCTTTTATGGGTCGACTCGAAGGTTGTTGTACTGTCGGAACTATACCCGTGTCGAGCCCGGAATCCAGTTGTCGTCGTTAGACTATTCTGCGGATTAAGGCAAGTGGCGGTTCGCTCTTGCTCGTTCGTTCCATATTTACATTAATTATCAGTAGTTTATTTGAGTAATTAATTTGGAATGAATACTCTGTTTGTCTGGAAACGGTTTTGATAAACTGTTTTGAAAATCATATAATAGGTTGTATATCTGTTAGAACAACGCTATTATCTGTGATCGCCTTTCGGGCCTTTATGTGGATTGATCATGTAACTGTTATTGTGCTGTAACTGTTTAGTTAGCACTGTTAAATAGGAACGTTATTCGGACTCTGTCCAGTCGTTTCTTTATAATCTGGTATCGGGGTGGCTCGTCTCCATCTGGTACTATTCTAAGATCATGATCGGTCTCTTTCACAAATGTGTAGAGACAGGACACTTAGCTGGTGTCACAAACCTTTCGGTGTACGTCACTCTCGACGAAACGTATACTAAGATGTGTCATCCCATTGGTGGGGTACACATGTAAAAGTCTATAATGTGATGTGTGTTTTTGAAACATAATCAGATAAGTGCTACCTTGACGCACATAATTAATGAACGCTCAGCGAGTAGGGCAGCTAGGTGATAGTGCCGCTAGGAAGACTCGTATTGACTTGAATGTAGTACGTCTTCTTTCCGATCTGGATTCGCTGAAAGGCGGTGAGGTTGGTCGTTGACTGAAGCATCTCAGTCAGTTTTAAATCATTGTTGTATTATTCTGTAAACATTCCAGATTTGTCATACTTCCTTAAAGACTCATTTCCGTTGGAGTCTTCTTTCGAGTCGATTTCTGTGAAGATTCAGTCTTCCAGAATCTTCTCTTGTGCATACCTCTTGTTTATTCCAGTAGGAGTATGGTGGTTGACAAGCGTACTCGATTATTATTCGAGGGACGAGGAGTCTAACCTAATACGACTGCTTCGAACCATTCTGCTTTGTACCCTTGCTAGTCTATTCATTTAGACTAACCAACCAATATTTTCCCTTGCATGGTTGGCTGGTGTCATCCGTTCGATTCGGCACATCAAATCGAAAGTAGCTCAGAAGATTAGAAGGACTATGGAGTCGATGGTGGTTTTTGAACGTTTTAATTATTTATTTAATCAGGTTGAGATCTTTTGGACAATGACTTTGGTTGTAAGGTGTTTTATGAGACTTCCGTTGTATTTGGTTTAAACTCTGTGTTGACCTATTCGGGATTGGGTTGTAATCCCGTAACTCATGTTTCCTTGACAATGTTATGTTTTGGATTGAATGCTTTGATCATTATGTATCATTAGTATTTCATGATTGTATTTAACCGGTAAAGCCTTGGGTGATCTCGGTATGGAACACTGAGGTCACTGGCGGTAATACATTTCCAAAAGGGTTAAGTTTTGGGGGTGTTACAGTTGTGGTATCAGAGCCAAAGGTTTTAAAACGGGTTTGGAATTTTTATAAACCATTTATCCGTTTTTGAAAATGCTTTAAAAATGGCTCTGAATTTTCATACTGAAAAGAATTTAAAAACACCGTTCATAGTCGTGTCTTCTTTATAGTCTGATGTAGTAAGCTTGCTTCTATGTCTAGAAAGACTAATTCCTTCCTTATTGTTCGATAGGATGGGTGTCTGCTTTTCTATTGGTAGGGGGTCGGAAGACGCCAAGTCGGACCAGCCGAGGCTAGATTTTCCGTTACCTCAGCGATGTTTCGAGGTTGGAGGCCCGAGTAGCCCGCCCAAAGACGTCAAGCACATTCTCCCCGAGTCGGTTGTCCTTCTAGCTAGGGATGCTATGGTCCCTGAGCCTGCACCTGTGCCGCCACCAAGGGTAGAGGAAGTACAGGAATGGGAGCAGAAAGATGAGTTATCAAGGTATGAACAAGGGGTTTACCAAGACGACTTTCTGTTGGGACCAATTCCAGAGGAGATCGAGTACGATGAGGAAGAAGAGGAGATGCTTGAGCTAGATCCTGTCGAGGACGAGGATATGATTGAGGATGATTCCGAGGATGAGGATCCCATCGAGGATGATTCCGAGGATGAGGATCCCATCGAGGATGATCCCGAGGATGAGGATCCCATAGAGGATGATCCATAAGAGGACCCGGAGTTGGACCTTGGAGGGCAGAATCAGGAGCCCGGTACAGAATTGCCACCAGTGCCAGAGTACGCACCCATGTCAGAAGCTGATTGGGAGGCACTGTATACCGAGTACGGTATTAGGAGAAGTGACAGGGAATCTCAGCCTATCCCTACTCCAAGAAGAAGGAGGTCGGAATCCGAGCTGCAGGAGATCCTCCGCCAGAGCGAGGTAATATCTGCAGAACAGCAGCGTCAGAGGGATGAGCTGAGCACCAGTACTCAGAGGAGGACTGGGATAGGAGGACCAGTCATGGACGACCCATACTTTACCATGACCGAGATAGGACCATGTGCTTCAGGGTCAAGCAGGGTGCGAAACCCATCGCCAGAGCTCGATGGTGAGCCTAGTCCGAAGAGACCTTGCACGAGTAGCCAGTCTTATGGGAGACATTTTGGAACGCCTTGAGGAGGATTGGCGTTGCCTATCGCAGTAGTTTCGTTTCTTAGTATTCCAAGTTTGTACCTTGTGTAATATTTCAGTATTACGGCAAGTACTCTGTGAAATACTTTATCTTCGAGCAATTGTTGTCCTAGCGCTCGAAGGATAGACTTATGTGTCGCTTGTGTAACAGTTCGAAGGTTCATCTATAAAATGCCAAGTTGATCTATTCTGAGTAATTTATTTACGTTGGTATATTGCATAAGTATATTGCATAATATTAATGTATTGAATGCTTGGAATTGGATCGGTAAATAGATGGTGAACCCAAGAAGCACGAGGAACTCGACTCGAGCCGGTGCTGGGACTAGTCAAGATCCCAGGCCAGCGGGAAGAGGTGTTCAGAATGAACACGAGTCAGAGTCTCGCGTCCAGCATAGGCGTGAAGGTCAGGATCAGACCCAAGCGCCAGCGCTGTTTGACGCCGCAGCTGTTGAGGCGATTCGCGGGATTGTGATGCAGGCAATTGTAGATGTATTGAGACCCAGTGCGCCTCAAGCGCAAGAAGTGCCTACTCACCCAGCGGTTCCTGATGTTGTGGAACCCAGAAACCCTGTGATTCAGGAGAATGCCGTCAGGGCTAGAGACACCTATGGTCGCGCTCTTAAGACCATCACTTCTATGAGGCCCGATTGCTATAACGGGAAAGGGGAGCCAGTGGCAGTGACTCATTGGTTCTCCCATATGGAGAGGCTATTTCGGAACTTGGAGTGTACTGAGGCCGAGAAGGTCCATATCGCTTCTCTTCAGCTGAAGGAGGAGGCTAGCGAGTGGTGGGAGAGCACAGGTTTGGCTGAGAGCCCAGTGTTGACTTGGTCGATGTTCAAAACCAAGATGGTTGATCGCTTTTTCTCTCGTGCTATGAGAGAGGAGAAGCATAAAGAGTTCTTGTACCCAAATACGGATGGTTTGAAAGTGACCGAGTTGGCGTCTAAGTTCAATCATCTTTTGCAGTACGCCACTGCCGAGATTACCAGCGAGGCCCAAAAGATCTGGTACTTCCACGAGTGGATGAGCCCGGATATCAAGCCGTTAATGGTGCATCACACATGCTCTACCTTGGAGCAGTATGTTGATTGTGCCTATAAGCTGGAGGTAACTCTTGAGGAGTCGACCAAGAGGCGCAACCGACTGAAGTCGATGCAGAACCAGAACCAGGGAGGTGGTTTTAAGCGCCTTGTGCCACCGTCTAACTTTGCCAAGTCTGGCCGAGCTAAGACGGAGATGACGCAAGGAGGATCGACTCAGCAGTCAGGGCAGACACGGAGTTCAGTTAAGTGTTATAACTGCGGTACTGCTGGGCACAAGAGCAATGAGTGGCAGAAGGAGAAGAGGTCGTGCTTTGGGTGTGGACGTGACGGTCATCTGCAGAAGTTCTACAAGCAGGGGAAACAGAAGGGAGTAGAGTCGCAGCAAGGGTCAGTTCATCAGAGCAACCGACCTAGATTCAAGCCTGCCGAGACTCCTAGCCCTTCGGTCCAGACGACTGCTCAGAACAGGGGAAAGGCCCTAGCTGTTTCTGGAAGTCAGGGACAACGCTTGTATGAGATGCGTGAAGCAGATGGACCCAATGCTCCAATTGCTCAAGGTACTTTATACCTTCACTCTACTTCAGTGTGCATTCTATTTGATTCTGGTGCTACGCATTCCTTTATTTCGGATAACTATGTTAGCAAGTTAGATTTAGTGTGCAACGATTCGTGCGACCCTTTTGTCGTTAATCTTCCTAATGGAGAACGTTTGGTGGGAACCAAGCATCTGTCCGACTTTCCGATTACCATTCAGGGTAAGGAATTCGAGGCAGATCTAATCTGTATAGCCATGGCTCCATACGACATTATCCTCGGAATGGATTGGCTAACGCGTCACAAGGCGGTGATCGACTTCAGCTCAAGAACGGTGACGGTGTCATCTGGGGGCCAGTTCGTGTGCAAGTTCAAAGGTCGAAATGACGCTGATAACGGCAAGCTGATCAATGCGATGGCTGCATTTAAGCTACTACGACAAGGATGTGTCGGGTACCTTTGCTACTTGGATTTGCCTGGGAAGGATGGACCTGAGGTTCTTGATATTCCTGTAGTTAGGGAGTTTTCGGATGTCTTTCCGGAAGAAATTCCTGGATTAACCCCGAACCGTGACGTAGAGTTTTCAATTGATCTCGAGCCTAGTACGGCGCCGATTTCCAAATCACCGTATCGGATGGTTCCAGTTGATATGCAAGAATTGAAGAATCAACTTGAAGATCTTCTTGACAAAGGTTATGTCAGGCCGAGTGCATCACCGTGGGGTGCTCCGGTATTGTTCGTCAAAAAGAAGGACGGATCGTTCCGACTTTGTATCGACTACCGAGAGTTGAACAAGGTGACGATCAAGAACAAGTATCGTTTGCCTAGGATTGATGACTTGTTGGACCAGTTGTAGGGAGCAAAGGTTTTCTCCAAGATCGACCTGAGATCTGGATATCATCAACTCAGGATTCGTGAGCAGGACATTCCTAGAACTGCGTTTAGGACCAGATATGGTCATTACGAGTTCGTAGTGATGCCTTTTGGGCTTACAAATGCTCCAGCTGTCTTTATGGATTTGATGAACCGATGTTTTCACCAGTACTTGGATAAGTTCGTGGTGGTCTTCATCGACGACATTCTGATCTATTCTCCGAATGAAGAAGTCCACGAGGAACATCTACAGATTGCCTTGTCAATCCTTAGACAACATCAGCTTTATGCTAAACTGTCCAAGTATGAATTCTGGATAAAGGAAGTGGCTTTCTTAGGCCACGTGATCAATAAAAATGGGATTATGGTTGATCCCCAAAAGATTGAAGCGGTGGCTAAATGGACACAGCCCCAGAACGTAAAAGAGGTGTGCAGTTTTCTTGGACTTGCCGGGTATTACAGAAGGTTCGTAGAAGGATTTTCAAAGATCGCTCTACCTATGACCAATCTACTCCGCAAGGTCCACAAGAAGTTTGTCTGGAATGACAAGTGCGAGGTCAGTTTCCAAGAGTTGAAGCGACGGTTGACCTCGGCACCCGTGTTAGCACTCCTAGAGGGGAACGACGATTATGTGGTCTATAGTGATGCTTCCAAGTGTGGTCTTGGTTGTGTTTTGATGCAAAGGGGCAGAGTCATTGCTTATGCATCCAGGCAACTCAAGACGTACGAAGAAAACTATCCGACACATGATCTTGAGCTAGCAGCGGTTGTCTTTGCGCTGAAGATTTGGAGGCATTACCTCTACGGTATAAGATGCCAAGTCTTCACTGACCACAAAAGTCTCAAGTATATATTTACTCAAAAGGAGCTAAATATGAGACAACGCCGCTGTCTAGAGTTGCTCAAGGACTACGACATGGAGTTACTGTATCATCCGGGTAAGGCTAATGTAGTAGCTGATGCACTAAGCCGGAAGACAACGCACGAGACTGTAGTTGCTCTACTTACTGCTCAGACCAAGCTAAACCAAGAGTCATGCGACATTGAAGTCTTGTATGACCAGCGTAGAGGGTACCTGAGTATGATGGAAATCCAGGCTATACTACTGGATCATATCAAAGAAAAGCAAGTCGATGACATCATCTTGGTAAAGTTAAGCAGTGAAGTGATGGATGGGAAAGCTCCCAGTTTTGTGGTTCAGGATGATGGATCACTTTGGTTTTAGGATCGGATCTGTGTGCCTGACACAGAAGGTCTTCGTCAGTTGGTGATGAGAGAAGCTCATTCATCTGCTTATTCTGTGCATCCTGGCTCTAGCAAGATGTACAAGGATCTCAGGAAGAAGTTTTGGTGGCCAAACATAAAGTGGGATGTAGCAGACTTTGTGGCAAAGTGCTTAACTTGCCAAAAAGTCAAGATCGAACACCGCAGGCCAGGTGGTGAGATGCTACCTATCCTCGTACCAGAATGGAAATGGGAGGACATTTCCATGGACTTCGTCACTGGGATACCCAAGACTCGAAGTCAGAGAGATGATATTTGGGTAATTGTGGATAGGCTTACGAAGAGTGCTCATTTCATAGCCATCAAGACCACATGGGAAACCTAGAAGTTAGCATAAGTTTACCAGAAGGAGATTGTCCGCTTACATGGCATTCCTAAGACCATTGTATCGGACCGAGATGGCCGTTTCATGTCAAGGTTCTGGAAGGAACTTCATAAGGCTATGGGAACCGAGTTGAGGTTCAGTACAACTTTTCATCCTCAGACAGATGGCCAGTCTGAAAGGACCATCCAGACTCTGGAGGATATGCTTAGAGCTTGTGTGCTCGATCGTCCGAATAGCTGGGAGGACAGCTTGAGTCTGATTGAGTTCACGTACAACAATAGCTGGCATGCTACAATCAAAATGGCTCCGTTTGAAGCTTTGTATGGTCGCAGATGCAGATCTCCGATTTGTTGGGATGATAATGCCGACAAAATTCTGCTTGGACCAGAGTTGGTCGAAAGGATGGCTTCAGACATTGCTTTGATCAGACAAAGGATGTTGACCGCTCAGAGTCGACAAAAGTCCTATGCAGATCGTAAGCGCATGACTGTCGAGTTCGAGGTCGGTGACAAGGTTTTTGTCAAGGTATCGCCATCCAAAGGAGTTTTCAGATTTGGTAAGCGTGGGAAGCTTAACCCTCGCTACGTGGGACCATTCGAGATTCTGGATAGAGTATGATCTCTAGCGTACCGCTTGGCGTTGCCGCCATCGGCTCACCCGGTGCATAACGTGTTCCACGTATCTTTACTCAGAAAGTATGTGCCAGATGAGTCTCATGTGCTTAGTTATGAGGACATCGAGATTCAAGATAATGGTACTTATGAAGAGTTACCCGTGCGCATTTTGGAGCGTCGGGAGAAGCATTTGCGCAACAAGATCGTGCCGTTGGTACGAGTGTTGTGGTCCAAGTCAGGGACCGAAGAAGTTACTTGGGAGACGTGGGAAACCGAGTCAGATATGCTCAGGCGTTTTCCCGAGTTATTCTCGACCTAAGTTTCGAGGTCGAAACTTCTTGTAAGGGGGATGAGATGTGATACCCCGTATTTTTGTAAGGTTATTTTGGGAATTTTGGAATTTTCCCGAGTACTCGTTGTGTACGTCGGATTTAATACAGAGAGTTTGAGACATTCTGTAATGTGCTCTGTATCTGTAATATTTTTCTCAGTGAAATAATATACAGACAACATGCCTTGGATTTTAATTGTCGTCGCATACGATAATTTTTATCCCGGTTTAACGTCATGTTCTTTCGAAGCTGAACGGGCGGGAAAAGCCTGTCACGGCGACCGCCGTACAGTGGCGGCGACCGATACATTGCAGTTCAACCAATACATCTATGGTGATAGTGAGAAACTGTCACAACAACTGCATTGGTTGATGGCAGTTTTCAACTGCCATCAAACAATAAATTGTGGCAGTTTCTCACTGTAAACAAATCATTGGTGATAGCAGTAGAAGATTGTCATCAACCACTGTCACCGGACATGCACTGTTTGATGACAGTGTAAATTGGCATCAACCAATTCATTGGTGATGTCATTAGATAACTGTCATCAACAAATGCATCTATGGTGACAGTATTAAACTGTCACAATACTTGCATTGGTGATGGCAGTGTATTGGTGTTGTCACTACATAACTGTCATCAACAAATATATTGGTGATGAGAATTATATGAACAAATAAATTTTGACAGTATATAACTATCACAAACAATGCATTAGTGATGACAATAGTTAACTGTCATAAACGAGTACAATTATAGTGACAGTGAGATACTGCCACCATTCTTGCATTAGTTGATGACAGTTGTAAACTTATATCAACCAATTCATTGGTGATGTTAGTAGATAACTGTTATCAACCAATTGATTGGTTGATGAAAGATATAAACTGACATCAACCAATTCATTGGTGATGTCAATAGACAACTATCATCAACCAATTGATTGGTGATGTCAGTAGATAATTGTCATTAACCAATTGCATTGGTTGATGACAATGTATTGGTTATTGCAGTAAATAAATGTCATCAACAAAAATATTGTGATAGTTGATCACTGTCATCATATATACATTGCTTGATGGCAGTTTGTTGTCACAAACAATTCATTAGATGACATCATACACATATAAATAAACTGAATTTCCATTACACTTGATTTTGAAGGTCATCATGGTAGATGGAACACACCTACATGGAAAGTATGGGGGCATCTCTTGATTGCAACTACACAAGACGGGAACCAACAGATTTACCCTATTGCTTACGCTGTGGTGGACTCTGAGAATGACAACTCTTGGACATGGTTTTTCCAGCAATTACACAATGTCATCTCTTCTTCAATAGAGTTAGTATTTGTCTCTAATAGACACTTGAGCATCAGCAAAGCTGTGGAGTTTGTGTACACTACTGTAAAACATGTGATATGCACACGACACCTAAAGCAGAATTTGAAAGCAAGGTTCAAGGAGCGTGGGGGTACACAGGTTGTTTACAAAGGCTGCTGACAGTTACACCATGAGGGAATTTGAGGAAAATTTTCAGAAAATTTGCGACATCAATGCAGAGATGGAAAGGTACCTACGCGAAGCAAATTTTGAGAAATGGTCTAGAGCACATTGCAAGGGAGACAGATACAATATTATGACTATGATTAATTCAGAAACATTAAACGCAATACTTAAAGAGGCTCGGTCGTACTAGATTATTGCCCTCCTAGAGTACATCAGGGATTTGCTATCCAAATGGTTTAATGAGCGGATGGAAAAGACAGAAAAATGTGTGAACAGATTACCACCAAATGTGGCAAAATTACTAGAGGAGAGATATACGCTGTCAAAGAGATATGAGATAAAAATGCTGAACTTAATTCAGTTTCAAGTACTTGGTGGCAACTTCTACGGTTTGATTTGCAGACAAAAAAATGTAGTTGTAGAGTGTTTGATGTGGATCACATGCCATGTGCACATGCAATCGCTGCAATTCAAAAGAAAAATGGAAGATAACTGATTTTGTTAGCAAGTACTATCAATATCAGTTTTGGTATACAGCATACAAAGAAACCATATATCCGGTGCCTAGAGAATCAGACTATATTATCCCTGAGGATGTACTTGACATAGAATGTTGTCCACCATTTGTGAGGAGGAATACTGGAAGGCCAAGAAAAAAGAGGTTGCCTTCCATAGGTGAATTCACAAATACTGCCCGCAAAAAATCATTTAGGAAGCCAATCAAGTGCAACAATTGTGGACAAATTGGACACAATAAGACTTCATGCAAACACAACTCAGCAAGCACAAGCTGTGATGTATTGCAAGTGGAATAGCTTTCAACTTAGTAGAGTGAAACAATACATAATACTTATTAAAGTATTTCCATATGCTTTTTACAGACAAAAAAATATTGTTTACTTTTGATGTTTCATTTAACTTTACAATAGACAAATGCTTGGATCACTTTTGATATGGTTTCATATATATTAATTCTCATAGACAAGGAAGTGTCATATATATTAATTCTCATCATCCAGACTATAATAACACTGTCAACAAAAATAAAATTCATATTTTGTCATCAATTATTTAAACTCTTGTTGACAGTTATAATGGAATCATGAACAATGTAATCACGACAAATCTATATATGTTTCTGTATATTGGTTATCAAATTGTCATTTAATAAAAAGAACACATGAAAGTAACGATGACAGTGATCAAACAGTCATACACAGTTTATAGTAGTTTGTCAACATTAATAACATTGTCATCAATACAGAAAGATTGTTGTCATCAAATAAAATATTGGTGACATTTAACAATTAGAAAATGACCACACTAACAAAAAGAAAATGAATGTTGTTGACAATTATCAAAATGATCACAATAAGAAGTCATCGAGATGTTAAACTGTCAACAAAATATAAAACTATCATCACACTTGCCAAAAATTGTCATCACATTACACTAAGGACAAAAAAGAAAAAGAAGGTATAAAGTTATGAATGTAAATTAAAAACGTCCTCGAGAAAATGAATGTTGTTGACAAAATATAAAACTGACATCACACTTGCCAAAAACTGTCATCACATTACACTAAGGACAAAAAATAAAAGAGGCTAGAAAGTTATGAATCTAAATTAGAAAATGATCACACTAACAAAAAAGAAAATAAATTTTGTTGACTGTTATCAAAACATGAAAAAAACAAAATTGAAAGTTGATGACAGAAAGCAAACTGCCATCAAGCAAATTGTCATCCGTAAGACAATTGTTTTGATGACAGTTTTGAATGTTTCATGTACCATTGTTATTAAAGTGATATATTGTCATCAAATTGTACAAAGTGTCAATAGCATTATAAAAACACAGTTACAATATTGCAATAAAAACTTAGAAGATTATATTCACATGAAAAGCAGCTAAACTGTCATCAACATAATATCATTACAAATTAACTGAACAAAATGTCATCAAAATGTAAAAACACGGTCACAATGATCCAAACGTTTACACATAAATGATAATTTGTTCAACAGTAACATCAACACAAAAAGGTAATCGACTAAATGTTTTACATAACATATAATCCCAAAGACACAATCACAGTTACAAACTATTCCTTCTTCTTTGTAGGAGGCAATGACTTGAAAATCCAAGTATACTTGAACAAGTCAATGCTCATTTTTTCTCTATGCGCCTTGATACGCTGATCATCCAAATCATCCAGATTACCACCAAATGCAAAAGCTTCAATATATTTGATGGTATAAACTCCATAATTGCCTCTGTCAAAATAAACAAGAAAAAATGTAAGGACAATTTTCCTCTGTCAATTGCATCCACAATTCATATCATTACAAACCATAAACAAAAAAACAGAAAACATGTAATACAAAATGAAAGATAAGATAAAAACTTTACCCTGGAGTATCTTGGGGAAGAGTTCCATCTCTACTCAGGGTAAAATCCTCATCAAGTGACCCAAGGTGTGGAAAATGGTTTGATTTCTTCATCAAAATAGGGAGCATGGCACATAAAGGTTGTAATAATTCTGCAACCTTGGCATCACTGACTAAATTGATGTTTGAGTCCAGTCCCTCACATGATGATTAGTCAAATCAATCTCTAAACCAACCCAATGCTTCTTAATAAAGTTAAACAGGCTGTATACCTTGGTAACACCATCAAACCATGACTTTCCGTATTCTTTAGGATACATACCAGCGAAATACTCAAGGTAGGAGTCTAAATATTCATCACTACTATTTTTTAAGCATTGTAGCATGGCATCATTGAATTTACTAAACCAAATCCAATCCATAATGGTTATTCCCTTGAAAGCTTCAAGTTCTTGGGCAACACGCTTCCTCATATGATATAAAGCTTCTGCTATATGCTGGTTTACATAATAAAAAAAATGCAATTAGTTTCAGAAATTAAAAATACGTTTTAGAAATGCAAAAAATAAATACTTACGACATCATCCAACCAATTATTCGTGTACACAAGTTTTTTGAAGAAGTCCTTGTCCAGAAGAATATCATATGCTGGTTTACACAAGTTTTTTAACGCGTAGGGCTGACACGTAACGTGGGGAGAAGGTACCCACGTTACGTGCAGTCTGCTGCTTTTCAAGCCTCCACACGTAACGTGGGGAGTGTCTCCACACGTTACGTGGGGTAGGGCTCCAAACGAAACGTGGGTGTAACACCCCCAAATAAATAACCTTGAAGGCATTACCGCCAGTGACCTCAGACGTTCTGTCCGATGTCACCCAAGGCTTTACCAGTTGATATAAATCATCAAACAACAATTATAATACAAAGTATCATAACCTTCGATTAAAATCATTATTTCGGCATTACATCCATAATCTGAAATGCAACCAAAATACAAAATCAGGTTCAATACAGCAGAAGTCTTTACACAAAACATATTTAACACAGCGGAAGACTTTAAATAATCAACAAGAGGGTCTTGATCGCAATAATCACCCGCCAAGGATCTCAACCTGAATAAACTTGTCAAAACACCGTTCGCCTTTATAGTCGTTCTAGCCTTCACGGGATGACAACTTATCTGATGTGCCGAATCGAACGGATGACACCAGCCAACCATGAAGAGAACAATTACGGTTGGTTAGTCTAATGAAAGACTAAGCAAGGGTACAAAGCAGAGTGGTCCGAAGTAGTCGTATTAGGTTAGACTCATGGCTTCTCGAATCAAAACCGATGACGATAGTCAACCACCATACTCCTACTAGAATATATGAAAAGACATGATCAAGAGAAGATTTTGGAGACCGAGTCTCACAGCAATCAAACCCAAAAGAAGACTCCAACGAAATGAGTCTTATCGGAAATATGACAAATGTTGGGGAACATTAATAATAATCACACAAGCGTTCAAAAACGACTTGATGTTTCGGTTCACGACCAACCTCACCGCTCACGGCGAATCCAGATTGGAAAGAGAACGTTACTCTGATCAAAGTCAATACGAGATTTCATAGCTGCACTATAGCCTAGCTGCACTACTCGCCCAAAGGGTATATTAATTATGTGCGACAACGGCACTTATCTTATTTAATTCCAAAACGATCATCACGTTATAAGCTTTTATAATATCTCATCACAAGAGATATCGGATCTCCTCACAAGAGATATCGGATCTCCTCACAAGAGATATCAGATCTCCTCACAAGAGATATTAGAGGGAATAAATCCTGAAAGATTTGGCACTAGCGAAGTGCACCACCCTGAGTAAGGGCATGGTCATGACCTGAGAGAGTACTGGGGAAAAATCCACCAAGTACTAGTTATAAAGAAACAACTAAACCCTCATAAGGTACATAGCGTTCCTACGAATACTCGTTTAACTAAACAGTTACGAACACAGTAATAATCACATCAAAGCCATCGCGTCCAATAATAGATATAATAGCGTTGTTCTAACAGATATACAACATATCATAATATCTGTATTTAATCACATATATTTATATATAATAGCGTTGTTCTAGCAGATATACAACCTATTATAATATCTTTTAAAATCACAAACAGTTATCAAAACTGTTCCCAACGAAAACAGTAAATCATCCCAAACTAATTAACAATTGATAATTAATTGAAATATGGAATGATGAGCAAGAGCGAACCGCCACTTGCCTTATATCCGCAGAAGCTTAAGCAAAGCTTAGAGACGACGAGTTCCTGGGTCCGAAACAGGGACAGATCTGAGACCACAGATTCCTTCGGATCGACCCAAAATGAAACCCTAAGTTAGATTCAATATCCACATATATGAATCTAAAAGAATACGGAAAGAATCAAAGGAGTCAAGCCTCGCCCAAGACCACACACCCACGAGCCACAACACGAACCCAACTCACCGCGGGTGCGGTGGGGTCCTTGCCGCGGGTGCGGCGAGCTAACAGAGGCAGAGGGGCTTCAGCAAAAATTCAGAAAACTCACCCAAATCGAGTTGTTTGCCTTTGATTCGATTATGGTTCACTCTCCAAACACCTTAAACCTTCCAACACCACTTGGGAGTACTTTCTCCACTCAAGGGAAACCCGGCGAAGCTCCGGCAAAAGCTTGGAAGCTCAGGCGGCAATGGAGAAAACAGAGGAGGAAGAAGACAGAGGAGGATGAAGAAGACGTTCAGCAGAGCGAATCTTCTTCTCCAGCACCTCCCTTTTATAGGCCCAGCTAAGAGGGGAACAAGCAGGGGACAAGCCCTCGACCAAGGGAGACAGCCACTTGCTGACAACCGGTGCCACTTGCAGTGGAAGACGATCACGCTGCAGAAGAAAAAATATCCCACCGCGGGGTGCGGTGGCCTCCTCTGACCGCCTCACCTGTTTGGCCTTCGCCGCGGGTGCGGCCACTTGACCGCGGGGTGCGGTCAAGGCCATTTTTCACCCTTTTGTCCGTTTTAAACTTGGGTTAATTATATTTAACCCCGAGTTAAATATATTCGTACACGAACGACTATTTAACCTTGAACACATGTCAACTGTATTTTATATTACTCGGAAAAATATTACAGAGATCAAACATGATACAGAATGTCTGAACTTCTCTGAATTTAATCTGACTTGTAATACGGGAGTTGGAAAAAAATTCCAAACTATCCTTATAAAATGAGGGATATTACATTACCTCCCCCTTAAAAGAAGTTTTGACCCCGAAACTTGATTATTCTAGGCCGAAAACAACTCGGGAAAGCGTCTAAGCATATCCTCTTCAGTAACATCCAGCAAGTCCTAGAAAATTGCGCACCTCATTCACATCCTGAAGATGCTTCCAAATAGCTACCGCTTCGATCTTCTGGGGATCAATCATAACCCTATCTTTACTGATCACACGGCCTAAGAAAGCCATTTCCTTGATCCAAAAGTCACATTTAGACAACTTCGCATATAGCTGACCTGTCTAAGGACTGACCCCTAAGAGCCTCCTTGCTAGGGGAATAGATCAAAATACCATCGATGAAGACCACCACGAACTTATCCAAGTACTGGCGAAAACATCGATTCACCAGGTCCATGAAAACTACTGGAGCATTGGTGACTACGAACTCGTAGTGACCATATCTCATCCGAAAAGCAATCCTCGGAATATCTTCCTTACGAGTCCTGAGTTGGTGGTAACCAAACCTCAGATCGATTTTGGAAAAGACTTTTGCTCCTTGCAATTGATCCAACAGATCATCAATCCTTAACAACGAATATTTATTCTTGATCGTGACTTTATTCAACTCTCGCTAGTCGGAACAAGGTCGAAACGATCCATCTTTCCTTTTGACAAACAGAACCGGAGCACCCCAAGGCGATGCACTCGACCTTATGTAACCCTTGTCAAGAAGATCCTCGAGTTGCTTCTTCAACTCTTACTTCCCAGCAGGAGCCATCCGATACGGTGCCTCGGAAATCGGCGCGATACCAGGCTCAAAATCAATTGTAAACTCCACGTCACGATACGGGGTAATCCAGGAATCTCTTCTGAAAAGACATCCGGAAACTCACTAATCACATGAATATCAAGAATTGATGGTTCATCTTTCATGGGCGGATCCAAGTAGCAGTCATCGCATTGATGAGCCTGCCATTATCAGCGTCATTCCGACCCTTAAATTTGCACACACACTGGCCCCCAGATGACACCGTCATGGTCCTTGAACTAAATCGATGACCGCCCCATGACGCGTCAGCCAATCCATACTGAAAAAAAATATCGTATGGAACCATGGCTATCTAGATCAAATCTGTTTCTAACTCCTTACCCTGAATGGTAATCAGGAAGTCTGACAGACGCTTGGTTCCAACTAAATGGTCACCATTTTGGACCAGCCCATTACATGGTTTACAGATGGCCCACTAGTGGCTCCGAGCCCAGGCCCAGCCATTACCAGCGTCCACTGTTGCCATGAGCCGCTGTCCATACATCTCAACCCATCCTTGGTAGCTCCACCTAATTAATAGGCAGCCATCTCCAAGAGGTTATTGGTGAGTCTTGAACACGAGACCTCACCCTTTACCAAGCAACGAAACACTAACTTGGTATAAACCAAAGGTTCATTAATAGGAAGAGTTACAACAAAAGGTTCACAACCTCGTTGCACACACAACTTAACTTACTACACAACTATCCAAAACGAAAGACTGGGTAACACCCAAATCAACAACATACCAACAAAAGGTAATAATCACTTTAAGCATATGGAGCATCAGGTCCATCCGCCTCACGCATCTCGTAAAGGCATTGACCTTGACTCCCAGAAGCCACTGGGGCTTTCCCCTTGTTCTGTACAGTTGTCTACATTGAAGGACTAGGAGCTTCCACCGGACTGAACCTGGGTCGGTTGTTCTGATTAGCAGACCCCTGCCGTGACTCAGCTCATTTCCACCTTCTCTGCTGACAAAACGTCTGCATATGGCCCTCCTTTCCGCAGCCATAGCACGTCTTCTTATCCTTCAGACATTCATTGTTCTTGTGCCCGTGTGTACCACAGTTGTAGCACTGGATTGGACTTTTGCCCTGACTCGAACGTTGCGTAGACCCATCATGAGTCATATCTGTTTTTGCTCGGCTAGATTTGGCAAAGTCAGATGGTGGCGCGGGACGTTTAAACCCACTCGCCTGAGGCTGGTTGACCTGGTTCTGCACCTGCCTCTGGCTATTACGCTTCTTGGTCGACTCCTCCAGAGTCACCTCCAACTTATAGGCTGCATCCACGTACTGCTCCAAGGTAGAGCATCCGTGACGCACCATCCATGGATTAATATCTGGATTCATCCACTCATGGAAATACCAGATCTTTTGCTCCTCGCTGGACGCTTCCATCCCAGCATACTGCAGTAGATGGTTAAACTTAGTTGCAAGCTCGGGCACCTTCAAACCATCTGTCTTTGGATATAGAAACTCCTTGTGTTTCTCTTCCCTCATAGCTCGGGAAAAGAAACGATCAATCATTTTTTACTTGAACATTCTCCAGTTCAAATCAGGATTATCGGCTAAACCGGTGCTTTCCCACCATTCACTAGCGTCTTTCTTCAACTGAAGAGAAGCTATATGCACCTTCTCAGCTTCAGTGCATTCTACATTGCGAAATAACCGCTCCATGTGGGAAAACCAATGAGCCACCTTGACTGGCTCTCCTTTTCCATCGTAGCTGTCAGGCCTCATAGAGTTAACGACCTTCAGTGCTTGGCCATAATCACCTCTATTCCTAACTGCCTCTTCTCGGTGTACATGGACATCTTGTTCCTCAAGCCTAGGAACTACTAGAGGAATTGGCACAGCCTGTGTCTGAGGCGCGTTTGGTCGCATTATCTCAGTGAATGCTTGCATAACGATTCCCCGTATTGCTTCAACTGCTGCTGCATCAAATATAACTGGAGCGTTAGCCTGAGTTTGGCCATTGCCTCCTGGATTATTGTGAGAAACAGACTCGTGTTCCTCCACAGGGTTCGGATCATTCCTTACGTTTGGCATGGGGTCATTACTCGGCCCAGCACCAGCACGGATAGTGTTCCTCATGTTCACCATCTATTTACCGATCAAATTCCAAGGATTTCATACATTAATATCTTCAAATGTACTTAACGTAATGAAATCAACTTAGAAGAGATCAAACTAGGTAATTTCATTAGATGAACTTCAAACCGAGTTACTAGGTTTTACAACCTCAAATCATAACGAGGGAACTGGGAATTCAAGCCTTACTGGAGATGACGAAACACATCGGCTTCTTCCGAGTCCCTCTAAAGAGAAACGAAAGCGCTCAAAATCCACGAGTGACGAACAGAGAGTTAGTCTTTCTAAATATGGAAGTTCGTTTTCATATCAGACTAAAGAGAAGGCACGACTATGAACGGTAAAAAATTTCATTAAAAAAAATCAGAGCCTTTGAAAACATTTCTCAATTTAAAACGAGTAAATGATTTATAACAACCCAACCCGTTTTTTTTTTATATAAAAAAAAAAGCGGCTCTGATACCAAGTCTGTAACACCCCCAAATAAATAACCTTGAAGGCATTACCGCCAGTGACCTCAGACGTTATGTCCGATGTCACCCAAGGCTTTACCAGTTGATATAAATCATCAAACAACAATTTGATACAAAGTATCATAACCTTCGATTAAAATCATTATTTCGGCATTACATCCATAATCCGAAATGCAACCAAAATACAAAACCAGGTTCAATACAGTGGAAGTCTTTACACAAAACATATTTAACACAACGGAAGACTTTAAATAACCAACAAAAGGGTCTTGATCGCAATGATCACCCGCCAAGGATCTCAACCTGAATAAACTTGTCAAAACACCGTTCGACTTTATAGTCGTTCTAGCCTTCACGGGATGACAACTTATCTGATGTGCCGAATCGAACGGATGACACTAGCCAACCATGCAGAGAACAATTACGGTTGGTTAGTCTAATGAAAGACTAAGCAAGGGTATAAAGCAGAGTGGTCTGAAGTAGTCGTATTAGGTTAGACTCATGGCTTCTCGAATCAAAACCGATGACGATAGTCAACCACCATACTCCTACTAGAATATATGAAAATACATGATCAAGAGAAGATTCTGGAGACCGAGTCTCACAGCAATCAAACCCAAAAGAAGACTCCAACGAAATGAGTTTTATCGGAAACATGACAAATGTTGGGGAACATTAATAATAATCACACAAGCGTTCAAAAACGACCTGATGTTTCGGTTCACGACCAACCTCACCGCTCACGGTGAATCCAGATTGGAAAGAGAACGTTACTCTGATCAAAGTCAAGACGAGATTTCCTAGCTGCACTATAGCCTAGCTGCACTACTCACCCAAAGGGTATATTAATTATGTGCGACAACGGCACTTATCTTATTTAATTCCAAAACGATCATCACGTTATAAGCTTTTATAATATCTTCTCACAAGAGATATCGGATCTCCTCACAAGAGATATCGGATCTCCTCACAAGAGATATCAGATCTCCTCACAAGAGATATCAGAGGGAATAAATCCCGAAAGATTTGGCACTAGCGAAGTGCACCACCCTGAGTAAGGGCATGGTCATGACCTGAGAGAGTACTGGGGGAAAATCCACCAAGTACTAGTAATAAAGAAACAACTAAACCCCCACAAGGTACATAGCATTCCTACGAATACTCGTTCTAACTAAACAGTTACGAACACAGTAATAATCACATCAAAGCCATCGCGGCCAATAACAGATATAATAGCGTTGTTCTAACAGATATACAACCTATCATAATATCTGTATTTAATCACATATATTTATATATAATAGCGTTGTTCTAGCAGATATACAACCTATTATAATATCTTTTAAAATCACAAACAGTTATCAAAACTGTTCCCAACGAAAACAGTAAATCATCCCAAACTAATTAACAATTAAACAATTGATAATTAATTGAAATATGGAATGATGAGCAAGAGCGAACCGCCACTTGCCTTAGATCCGCAGAAGCTTAAGCAAAGCTTAGAGACGACGAGTTCCTGGGTCCGAAACAGGGACAGATATGAGACCACAGATTCCTTCGGATCGACCCAAAATGAAACCCTAAGTTAGATTCAATATCCACATATATGAATCTAAAAGAATACGGAAAGAATCGAAGGAGTCAAGCCTCACCCAAGACCACACACCCACGAGCCACAATACAAACCCAACTCATCGCGGGTGCGGTGGGGTCCTTGCCGCGGGTGCGGCGAGCTAACAGAGGCAGAGGGGCTTCAGCGAAAATTCAGAAAACTCACCCAAATCGAGTTGTTTGCCTTCGATTCGATTATGGTTCACTCTCCAAACACCTTAAACCTTCCAACACCACTTGGGAGTACTTTCTCCACTCAAGGTAAACTTCGGCGAAGCTCCGGCGAAAGCTTGGAAGCTCAGGCGGCAATGGAGAAAACAGAGGAGGAAGAAGACAGAGGAGGAGGAAGAAGACGTTCAACAGAGCGAATCTTCCTCTCCAGCTCCTCCCTTTTATAGGCCCAGCTAAGAGGGGAACAAGCAGGGGACAAGCCCTGGACCAAGGGAGACAGCCACTTGCTGACAACAGGCGCCACTTGCAGTGGAAGATGATCACGCTGCAGAAGAAAAAATATCCCACCGCGGGGTGCGGTGCCTCCTCTGACCGCCTCACCTGTTTGGCCTTCGTCGCGGGTGCGGCCACTTGACTGCGGGGTGCGGTCAAGGCCATTTTTCACCCTTTTGTCCGTTTTAAACTTGGGTTAATTATATTTAACCCCGGGTTAAATATATTCGTACACGAATGACTATTTAACCTTGAACACATGTGAACTGTATTTTATATTACTCGGAAAAAATATTATAGAGATCAAACATGATACAGAATGTCCGAACTTCTCCGAATTTAATCCGACTTGTAATACGGGAGTTGGAAAAAAATTCCAAACTATCCTTATAAAATGAGGGATATTACAGTGGGAACCAGCTCCCCACGTTACGTGTGGAGTGTAAGTGGCTTTAAAAGCCAAAATTGCTTTCTTCTTCCTCTACCCTAAACTGCCGCCTCCTCTCTTCTTCCTCCTTCATCCCGCATAACGTACCTCGTGGATCTCCTCGTTACGAGTCAACAAACTCCGCACGTTACATAGAATCAAAATCTTTTAAGGTTAGTGAGTATTCATTCTTGTTTGGTTTTTTGTTAATTTTGTATTTTTTTGTTAGTATATTGTAGATCCATATTGTTAATGTGTTTTTGATGTTGTTGTAGTTGGTTTTGTGTAATTTTGAAGTAGTTATTTGCATTTGTTGGTTAATTTGATAGATATATTTGTATGAAATGGTGGAAATTTGTTAGATTTGTATGAAAGGGTGTTTAGGGTTTGTGTTGGATTTGTATGAAAATAGCCAAATGCAAGTGGTATTTTAGTTAGATTTGTTAAATTAGTGTGATTGTTTTTGATTTTTTGGACAATTTTGAGCATTTTAATGTGGCCGGAATCTGGAAAATTTGCCGAAAAGTCGCCAGAGAGGTCGCCGGAGAAGACACCGGAAATGGACATTCCACATGTAACGTGTGGATGCTTTCCACACGTAATGTGTGGTCTGTCTCCACACGTTACGTGTGGAATGTCCATTTCCAGATCTCCGGCGGCTTCCCGGCGACCTCTCCGGCGATTTTTTCAGATTCCAGAATTGTATTATTTGAAATAAAATATTTGATATATTACTGTAGATGGAGCCCGATGAAAGAACAGGCCGAAAGAACCGAAGAAACCTCGTTTGTGACCAATCGTTTCGGACTGAACAAGAGGTTACCAGGTCCTAGAAAAAGAAAAACATGAATATTTGCTACCGTCAGGATGAGACAGGCCTCTATCAGACGGGAGCTGCTAGCGGTAGTCAGGATCCGCCAGTGATGCCTGTTTCCTGTCGTTGGTGGTCGGGTTGACTCGGAGCCTCAGTTGTACCCAGATTACAATGCGAGCCCGCTCCGAGGTTATTCTGATACAATGAATCAGGATAACTATTATGGCCCCATATTTAGTCTGCTGCCTCAGCAGAGCCCACTGCCCCATCACAGCCTTGTGTATTATCAGGACGTACATGAGCAAATGCAGCACAACCCATGGGAGAACCTATGCCTCTACCCAAACGCCCCCTATCAGAGCGCTATGGTAAGTAGATTTAGTATTTGAAAAGATAAGTGTTTATAAAAATGTAATTACTAATTCTTATAAAAAATAATGTAGGACGAGGATAGCCATGTTTGGGTTCCAAGAGGTGAACCTCAATACGTGGACGAGGAGCCTCTTCTTCGCGGGCAAAACCGCCCCGATCGAAGAAAAAGGGCAGATATGACCCAGAATTGCAGGTTAGAGTACCTGGAGGTCCGGAGAGGCTTGAACTTTTGAAGGGTTTTGCCAATCATGTGACGTACTACCTTTACCAACGGATTGTAAGTTGCATGGAAAACCTTATTCTTGAAATTTCACATTTTATTATAAATATGTCAAATGAATTGCTTACCCTGGTTTCAAAATGAAAATATTTATAGCTTGTGCCACCGTTGAGGTTTCAGCAACGAGGCAAACAGATACGCGCATGGCCTTTGCAGCGAACGACATGGGGTCATATGGCATCTGCATCAGGGTTGTGTCATATACTAGATGTGATGCATGAGCATGTGGACGAGACATTGATTGGTGCGTTCGTTGAGCGCTGGCAACCTGAAACCAGCTCGTTCCATATGCCATGGGGAGAGATGACCATAACTCTCAATGACGTATTGTTGATCCTTGGGCTACACATCCACGGAAAAGACATGGCACCTCCACAGAAATGGCATGAGCAGTTGGGGGTGAATGATTTGAAGAAGGCCTTGGTGGAGGAGGCAGAGGAATTCTTTGAGTTGCCTGCTGGGGAGGTGACATCTGGTACCGTAACTGCTCAGTGGTTCAAGGGGCATTGCGGAGAGATGAATGACGAGCGGTGTGCGTCTGGGTACTTGTTGTACTTGTTGGGATCTTGTCTCTTTCCGGACAAGTCCCAACACAAATTGCCAGTGTACTATACGGGATTTGTGGTTGATCACTCGTCTACCATGGATTATGCATGGGGTGTTGGCGTTCTTGCCCACGTGTATCGCAGCTTGGGCGAGTGCACAAGAAAAGAGGCAAGATTGATGTCCACATGCTACACTCTGATTCATGTATTTTTTTTTATATAAAAACTATTGTTTATACCATTTTTTTTGTTGTAAATGTAATTATTCAATAACATGGATTGCTTATGAAAATTGCCTTTCAGGCGTGGATATACCAATATTTCACCATGTTCAGACCTGCACAGAGTAGAGATTGGGACTTTGAACATGCGATCCCATACGCTCGTAGATGGGACCTTTCAGAGAAACCCAACCCCATGAGAAATTACAGAACGGAGCACGATATGATGACTACAGACATGGTAAGTGCATATACGGTCTATCTCTATTAAGTTAGAAATTCGATGATAGGTATTTTTAATTCTTTTGCATCCTATTATGTTTTAGGTTGATTGGATGCCGTAGGTACGGTTGACTTTAACGAAGTGAACTTCACCCCATCGCGCTTTTATGGAGTTATCTTGTGTCTTTGGATAACTGAGCCGTACATGCCAGACCGTGTGACGAGACAGTTTGCCCGTGTACAACAGGTTCCAAGAGCGCATATAGTGCCTACAAAGGCTTGGAGAGGAACAAAAATCAGCAGCTACACGGTGGAGTACGACAGAGCTCGATTTGCATGGGATGCGCAGAATATACATTCCATGACCCTAGCTGCGATGGGCCCTCCTGTCGAGCAAGGCCATGACTGTAGCGGTGATTATATGCAGTGGTACCTCGAACATACACACCCACACATCAACCCCCCGCAGAGTGATGACGTGATATAGGTATGAATTTGACTAATTTTTGGTTGTTTAATTTCGTGTACAAACTATATATATCATATCAACGTTTTTGTGTGCAGTGTATTGGGGATTGCTACAGTCATCTTTACCCATATCGCACCCATGAATGTGAAGATGTAGCAGAGGCGCTACGTTCATCATTGGAGCAAATGTATCCCTTCCTTCCCAATCACTGAGGAAGCTGTGGAGATTGTTTTATGATTAAACTTGTTTCGTTTTATGGATTTCATTGAACTTTGGATTATGGCAACAATGAATGTTATGACTTCTATTTGAATGTTTGTTATGATATTCTTGAGAGTGTATTGCCAAGTTTAAGATGTCTTCATTTTGTATTGTGTATGAGACCGTATTTTAATTCACGTGAAGCTAACGAACTAGATGAAATTTAATGAACTAAAGAGTAATTATAAAAGTAGGTAAAATACTTCCTAGTGAGTATGTTAACAATCCGAATTCGAAACCAAACAATAACGTAATTATGTGTAAACCGCCATCACGATAAACAGTAGATCATACAGATAGGAGCTTAATCGCTTCAAACCATGGTTCAATTTTTCTTATTTTCCACAAGGTTCAATTTTACAGAAGGCACAGAAACCGCCAGAAACCACATTTTGGCAACGCGCACGGTTTGTCACAAAAAATTCAGCGAAGACCGCACGGCCGTGCGTTTTACCGCATGGTCGTGCGGTGCTCTCGGCTTTCGCTGTATTACTAAATTCACCAAAATGTCATAAATACAGCAAACATACAAAAAAAAATACAGTCTGTACTTTGATCTTTCATGATTCCTTCGGTCCTTCTTTCAACCTCAACATGAATGGACACCCACACTTTTTCGACCTTGTGATCTCTCTCACTTGGTCAACTTGTTTACGGATGTTTTGTCCATGCCTTTCGCACGGTAACCAAGTCCCCCCAAGGGCTCCTCCTATGGAAGGTTTATTCCTCCATTTTATGATTAAGAAGTTATGATGCATTGCAGTCTCCCGCGCCCATTCAAATGCTTCTTCCCTAGATCCCCAGATATGGTCTGTTGTGAAGAACTCTGAGTAATCAGCAGAGACAAAAACATCCTCTTTTGGATCATTGTTGAACTGTGGCTCTGTGTATAGGGACAGAAAGCCGAAATGTGGGTTAGCAGAAGCCAACTTCTAAGTCTCTTCATAAGATACAGATGGTTCTGGAGGCGGGCAAGTCTCGTCAAACACTCCAAGTGAGAAGGATGGTATCTCTTCTGGTGCTTTTCCACTCAGATGGTTATGGGGTGCTCCAATCATTGAGCAAAATATTGTTCATCCCATCGTACAAAAAATAGCTCGCCTGCATACACATGGAATCGTCTCATCAAGTAGTGAACTAGTGAGGAGTAGCATCCTAAACAAGTTAAGTGTGGAGCTATTCCGCACGTTATGTGTGGAGAAGATCCACACATAACGTCTGGCGAAGCTCCACGCATAACGTGTGGAGAAGCTCTATGCATAATGTGAGGAGTAGCTACACACATAACGTGTGGAGTAGATCCACACGTTATGTGTAGATGTGTTCCATAGAAACGATATTTTTCATTCTTACACATGTATGGATATTGCATTCTTACACATGAATCCCTCCAATGTAGTTAACAACAAACCAAAAACCTTAACTTTGAAAATGTAGTTAACAACAAACCAAAACCTTAACTTCAAATATGGAAAAATAAATAAAGTTCATGTATGGTTTTCAACAACTAAAGATTAAAACTTAGAACTTGTACATAACAAAAAATTAAATATTTAGCTTCAAACAAGGGAAATTACCTCATTTGGAGATGGATCGACTTCCTCATTGTTGTTCCAATAATCATTGTTATTCATTTTGTTTTACTTTTTGAAAAAAAAATGATAGTGTTTCAAAGTGATGGAGCTTGCTTTGTTTTGGCTCGAAATTGTGTGCTTAGCCGGAGAAGATGAAGTTAGGGGCCCATTAATTCAGTTAGGTGGGGACAAGACGTTACTTCAATGCGTTTTACATCTGCCATAACCACACGTTACGTGTGGGTGCTTACCTGGAGAAGATGAAGTTAGGGGCCCATTAATTCAGTTAGGTGGGGACAAAACGTTACTTCAATGCGTTTTACATCTGCCATAACCACACGTTACGTGTGGGTGTGTTCCACACGTAACGTGTGGAAGACTTCCACACGTTACGTTAGGGGCCCATTAGTCAGTATTTTCCAACTGGTTATTAGTTGTCAAACACATTGCCTGTTTTTTTCACTATATAAGAAGCATTAGGGTTGTTTGTTCACTGCAACAATTCCAACACAAGCGGCGCCAACATATAAACATTTTGGGTAAGCTTCTCCTTCCAGTTTCCATCGATTTCGTACCACTGATTTTTGATATTAATGGATTTATGATATTCGTAGGAAACCAAACACTATAACACATAATGGCATCTTCATCAGAATCATCAACAAACGCAGATAGGCTATGCTACTGTCATTTCAAAGCCGTTGTCCGAACTTGGGATTTGTAGTGGAACTACGAAAGGAGGTATTGGGGATGCGCACAAATGGGGTGTCGTTTCAGGGAGTGGATTGATCCAATGTACGAGGAGAGGGCACACGCAGTTATTCGATAACAATGGCAGGAAAAACAAGATCTTGTTAAGGAAAATCAAGATCTTGCTAAGGAAAATCAAGATCTTGTTA
Source organism: Rheum nobile (assembly GCA_027886185.1). NCBI lineage: Eukaryota > Viridiplantae > Streptophyta > Magnoliopsida > Caryophyllales > Polygonaceae > Rheum > Rheum nobile. Next base: position 4,857,519 of record WOAB01000648.1, read on the forward strand.
AAGATGTTAATAACATTCGTAGGTATAACTTCAATCTAATCAGTGACATAAATCGTAAGGTTTAATTCGTATCTTTTGTGTAATGTTTGTCAACCTTTGTAGGGAGCAGCAAAGTTATCAAAACAGAAATATCATATGAAGCGAACGTTCACCGAAGACTACCCTAATTTCTTCAGACGCTAGATCATTGTCATATCTTTTCTCTACTTTTTTCTAAGTTTATGATCAATTTGTATTATTTTCTGTATATATAAGAAGCATTAGGGTTATTCGTTTTCAGTATTGTATTGTTCTTAACATTAAAATTAATACAAGTTGGGCTACACAATGGGGGTAGCCCTCCCCTAATGCCTATTAAAAAACAATCTTATGGTTCATACACAATATTAAAACACAAATAAATACTACAACTAAACACAAATAACATTACTAAGTATTACATGTCATAAACCATAAACTATAAACATACGCATTCTTCAGGTTGGAAGCAGCCCGGTGGCTCGATCGAGAAGTTTACATTGGAAGGGCAGAATGGTAATAGCAATGTAAATGACTCAATACGATCGTAACTCAAATCTTATTGTAAAACTCGATACTAAGCGAAGAAGACCGAAATACTACGTATTACATTACTTAATGAAAAAAATAGGTCTACTTAACGTGAGGACCCTATCCTCACGTTAAGTATGGACCTCTTCGTATGGAGAATCTCCACATAACGTGTGGACCATCTCCACACGTTGTGTGGTGAGATGACGTGTGGATCGTCTCCACACATAACGTGTGTATCGTCTCCACACGTAACGTGTGAACATGTTTTACTCACACGTAACGTGATGAAAGGCTCACCACATTACGTGCTAGCCTATACGCTGAAAGACAATTTTGCATATATACTAAAAAATAAACGTGTATGTTTATCTATATGAAAACCGAAAAAGCATTTACGTACGTTTACATATGTGAAGTTGATATGAGAGTGACCAAGAGTCCAAAAACATGATGATCATCAGAACTCTACTTGTATCTGCACATGATTATGATTTTTTTAATTCAAATATATCGAGATCAAGGATTAGTATTAATGGTAACATGTTAGTAATAGTTTTTGTCGGGCCCCCGGATACCCAAAAAATGCTAATGTAGAGTAAAAGAATAAAATATTTTCATTTACTAGAAAGTCCCGTCACAGTAATAATTGTTTAGATCAAAATAGTTAACTGTTTATTGTTGTCACAAGTGTATGGATGTTCTCACCCTAAAGATTCTTGTATCCGCTAGCTGTCTCTTTTTGTTAATAACAAGAACGTTGGAGAAGAGCAATGAATATATAATACAGAGTAGTATTATCTACCGTCTTAGATTACATGCTATACGGAGTATAGTTTTACCCATGTGGGGCCCGCAACCGATAAGAGTGTGATTTAGGAGAGAAGGCAGGCAACAAAGGCGTATGCAAACAGCCTGGAATGGATGAAATTGGTACATAAAAGTCCTCAAAAACACTTGGTGATTTCAGGCGCCAGATCACCAAACTTTTGCTACAGCCTGTCCTAATTTGGAAACACCACAAAATATCTCCTTTTTGATTCGGTAATCTCTCCCCCAAGATTTTTGTTGCTTTCTCTTCGCCTTCACTTTTCAATTGTAGGAGGTGGTGCACCTCCTACAATTTTTTCTCCCAAAATTGCTATCCTATCAGCGAATCTTCCCCTCCACACTCTTGCTTTTTTTGCTCTAAAAATAAATACTGTTTCATGTCTCTTATCTCTATCATAAGTTTGCTAGTCATGGCACCAAAACTTCAAAATCTCCCAACTTTTTGTCAATGGATGAGACAAATGTACAAAGCTGGTACCTTTTTGGTTTTTAACGTTGGGAAAGTATAGGGGATCAAATCTGTCCAACTTGTAGGCTTGTTTGTTACTCAGTTTATATGATCGATCAAACATAGGATTAAGGCACGAGTGAATGGAGCAGGGGGTGTTATATGTACAATGCCAACAGAAAATGTATGTCAGATTCTTGACATGGACTGCAGAACACCAATTAAGAGTACACTAGATTTCATTCAAAAAGATGTGAAACTTTCAATGCCAGACTTCACATTGTTGGACCAAGATGGAAGGTGGGTCTCCACTACACATGTTGTTGAAAGCCTGTAAATTTCAACTGAATAAACCAGGGAGGCGCCAGCAGAGCGACCAATCTATGATGATGAAGTTTGAGTATGCAAGAATAAATGGTTGAAATCAAGGAAACATGTAGCAAATTGAAGTGAAAATACATGGAATATGCAAAGATAGTCTATTGAGGCGTAACCTGGTAGAGATCTCTCTGTGGTACTGGACAATTACATGAGCAAGATGAAACAATCTGCATTGTAAAATAATCCCCATCCACAGACTGGAGAAAGAATCAAGAATTGCGCTGGGTTGTGTATTGATCTAATAAGGATGATCATACACGGCGAGCTAGGGCTGAAGGACCAAAACTTATTAGTAAAAAAGGTCAAGGCAGGCAGAGAGAGAAGATGTGATCATCCATGAGTGTTAACGGCCTCCCAGACCAGGTTCCTGGGAACGGGGATGGTAAGATCGCGGGCCTGCAAGGCGGCCTTACGCAGCACGTCGATGGTCATGACATTGGCCTTCCAGAAGGAAGCGCAGTTGTAGGGCAGATTGTGCTTCTTGCACAAGTCCTTGACCACCGGCGAGATCCTCCTGAGGTTGGCTCTGGGCATCCTCGGGAAGAGATGGTGCTCGATCTGGAACTGCAGCCCGCCGTGGAACCAGTCCATCCAGGGGGCGCAGGCGATGTCGAGGCTGCCGTGGGTCTGCTTCTCGAACCAGTCGTGGCTGGAGGGGGGCCCCACATACACATCGGTGGAGAAGTGGTTCAGGGTGAACTGCACGTGCTGGATCCCGGTCACTGCGAAGCTGGCGAGAACGAAGGCGAGCCTCTCGCCCCAATTGGGCAGCTGCGAGACCAGGAGCGGGTACCAAACCCAGAAGACAAGGAGCCCCAGCAGCTCCAACCTCCTGTGGGGCACCTTCCTGTCGGACAGCAGCAGCATGAACGACTGCGCGTACAGATTGATTCTTGCGAAGCACATGACCGGGTAGTACGTGTAGTGCTGGTAGCTCACCAAGAACCTGGTGGCCGCGTCGAAGTTGAGCTTCCTCCCGTAGAAGTGGGAGGTCAGGGACGAGAAGAACTTGGAGGACACAGCAAAGAAAGGCATGTGCTGCAGATCCGGGTCATACTCGAGGCTGTTGCAGGCAATGTGGTGGGCGTTGTGGTTCCACTTCCACCACTCGATGCTGATCCCGGCCAGGCAGTTTCCGGTCAGCACCTGGGTTATCCGGTTCACTCTAGGGCTTGACATGATCTGGTAGTGCCCAGAGTCATGGCCGAGCCACCCGCTTTGGATCCACAGGAACCCAATTAACCCACCCGACACCAGATGCGCCCAGAAGCCCTCGCACCGGAAGATCCCATACAGGCTGATTGAAAGCAACGCAATTATAAAGCAGAAGGTGAAGAATGTGGAATGACCTTTCTTGTCGAAGAGGCCCATCTTGGAGAACTCAAACACAAGCTTCCGGTAGTCCTTTGACACCTCCGAGACCTTGTAATCCTTGAGATGGAACCCAGTGAAGAACTTCTCCAGGTGCTGCCAGGCGGATCCGGGGTGCAGGGCCACGAAGGCGTCGGTCACATCTTGCCCGGCGAGGTTCAACAATGGGGTCTCGCCGCCGGGGTGGTGGTTCGCCCAATCGCTGACGTCGTAGACCTTGCCTTGGATGGAGATCCACAGATCCCCCTTCTTGTTGTGGCTGCGGAGATCTTCGGATGTGATGTACTTCTTGGAGTCCGCCATTGTTGGTGGAAATAGAGATCTGAGGAAATGTGGAAGGGGGTTTGTTGCTGCTTATAACGGGTGGACTTGCAACTTGATGATTTCTTTTAGTGGGGATTTGGGATTTGTGATGGGGATATTCTCTAATATTGTTTGTTTTAAAATTCCATAATTTGTGCGGTATTTGCGTCGACACAGAGTTATACAGGGGGTGAGAAAGCGAATGAAATCATGAATGGATTTGGATTTTTTAATTTTTTTTTAATTAGGTAAGAATTAGACTGAAAATCACAGAAGAATCAGTTTCTCAGTTTATAGCATCCTTTTAGATGAGAATTACAAATTCTAGATTAGCTCGAATATCTTCCAAGAAACTCAGCTGGACCTTCTTAGCGATGAAGTCTGCCACCACGTTTGTTTCTCGAAAGACATGAAAAATTTGCACTGAAGAGAAAAGTTGTAAAACACACAGGATATCAGAAATTAACATTTCAATATCCCATGGACAGTGCCAGATTTGATTCAGAACATTCACAATGGTAAGGTTATCGCATTCAAGATGAATGTCGATAATGCCTAATTCATAGGACTTTACCAGGGCATTTCTTACTGCAAGTGTTTCTGTTTTTAAAGGGGTTGAGATACCACATTTATCCCCAAAGAGGAAGATTGGTTCACCCGTGTTGTTCTTGAAAATGTAGCCAAAGCTAGATTCACCATTAGTTTTTGTGGATCCATCTGTATTGATTTTGATAATTTTGTCCGGTGGTTTCTTCCATTTCTTTATTAGTCGTCTGAGATTATTCATTCTATGTGTTTTTGGTCTATCCTCTGCTAAGCAGTCAGGGTTCCAACTTTTTGTCTTATTTCAGTTCTCAATTTGTTTTTTAATATAAATTGGTACATCATTTATGAAGTCGGCATCATCGGTTGTTCTTCCAAAACTTTGTTGGTTTCTATAAAACCAAATTCTCCACCAAGAGACCATTAATTCTATAAATTGTGATCTATGAGTTTTTTGTCTAATTTCATCAATGATTTCATTGATTTTTTTGTTTCCTGTGTTTAGGGATCTAATGATGTCGTAAGTATGATAGTTCATTTTCTCGATTGTTTTTGTAGTATGGTTACAGTGGAATATGATATGATTCAAATCCTCCAATTGAGCATTGCAGCGGATACAACCCGGTGGGGTTGCTACCCCTTTTTTTGCTAATCTGGCTTTTGTTAGGAGTTTGTTTTTCATTATTTTCCAGACAAATTTTTTAACTTTGGGATATGTGTCCATATTTCAGATCCATGAAGAATCATAGGCAGTATATCTCTTGTTTCTGTTAATTAGTTCCATAGCAGAATTCGTAGAAAACCAACCATTCTTGCTTGTTTTCCAGTACATTCTATCATGAATATCATTTAAGGGTATTGGGATCGAGGTTATTTTTTTTGACTAAATCATGTGGTAAACATTGTTCTAGTAAGTCTTTATTCCAGTTTTTATTTGGCAGCATAAACTCAGCTACCAGGGCATCCTTATTCAGGATTGATTGTGTGGTTATGGTATCACATAAAGGGGTATTCATGACCCAATTATCCGTCCAAAATTTGATTGTTTTGCCATTACCAACTTGCCAAATTAGTTCAGATTTGAACTCTTGCATGAGTTCAATCATTTTGGACCATTGCCAAGAGCAATTTCTTTTTTTCTCGTAATGAAATATATGGATTGTTTTCAAGTATTTTTCAGTAACAACTCTAACCCAATAGTTATTCGGTTTTGCTAAGATTTTCCATAGTAATTTGAATTGTAGGGCTTTATTCATGTCCTTTGATTTTCTCAATCCAAGACCTCCTTATTGTGTTGGTTTATATATTTTTTCCCAGTCTATAAGAGGTTTATAGGAGTTGTCTTTGTTCCAAAAAAAGGATTTAGCTTGTCAAGTTCATTATGTGTGTGTAGGTAACATAAAGTTTTGCATAAGATAGTTTGGTCTTGATGTCAGATTGGTTTTTATTAGTGTTGTTCGTCCTGCTTGGGAAAGAGAGTTTGCTTTCCATTTAGATAATTGATGTTGGGTGCTAATTAAGAGGTCAACAAAGGTATTCGAGTTGACTCTACCATTAATGATAGGGCAACCAAGGTATTTTTCGAGAGATATCATATTTGTGATTGTGAGAATACCTTGTATTGCTAATTTCTTTTGGTTTGTAACATTTTTGTGACTTGAAAAGCCGATTTATAAAAATTTACTTTTTGTCCTGAGATTTTGCAATATTCATCAATAATGTCCTTGATTTCTTTGCAGTTTTCCTGTTTAGCTTTTGAGAAGATCACAATGTCATCCGCAAATGCCAGAAACGGAATTTGTGTTCCGTGTTGAGTGATTTGAAATCCTAGAGGATTTTGAGGTCTTTCTGAAGCTTTTTGGAGCTTTCTAGCAAGGATTTCAGATCCTAAAATAAACAAGAAAGGCGAGAGGGGGTCACCCTATCGAAGTCCTCTTGATGGTTTAAATATTTCCGTGGGTTCGCTGTTTACAAGCACCGAAAAAGATACCGTTGTGATGCATTCTTTTATCCAGTTGATAAATTTTTCATGGAATCCAAACTTTTCCATAATTTTAATGATGAAGTTTCATTCAATTCTGTCATAAGCTTTTTCCATATCTAATTTTAGGGCAATGAAGCCTTCAGTTCCTTTTTTCGATTTAAAAGAGTGAAAGATTTCATGGGCAATCAAGATATTATCTTGAATGACTCTGTTTGCAACAAAGGCACCTTATAGGGGGTGGATTAGTTTTTCCATGGTTTCTTTAAGTCTTGTTGTTATGATCTTCGAGATAATCTTATAAATTGTAGAGCATAGACTTATAGGTCTATAGTGATTAGTAGAGTTCGGATTGTCACATTTTGGGATCAAAGAGATGAATGTGTGGTTTATTTGCTTGAGTAATTTCCCGGAAAGAAAAAAACTTTTAACTGCTTGAATAACAGAAGGACCTACAATATCCCAATATTTTTGGTAGAATTTTGATGTCATACCATCAGGCCCCGGTGATTTATCCGAGCCAATGTTAAAGACAATCGTCTTTATTTCTTCATTGGATATGTTTCTTATTAATTCTAAATTGTCCTCTGTAGAAATTTCAGATTGAATTAATACAAGATTTTCTTGGAATAGTCTCTGGTTCATATCCTCACTTTTGAATCTTTTAATGAAATTATTTCTGATTTCGTTTCTGATGTTTTCTTCTCCAGTAATACTTGTTCCTTCTTGTGTTTTAATTTCTTTTATGATTTTTCTATTTTATCTTCCACTTGCTATTTTGTGAAAATAGCTAGCATTCGTATCAGATAATTTGATGTGTTTGACTTTAGCTCTTTGGTTCCAGTAAATTTTCTGAAAACACAGAAGTTTTTCTTTTTTTTCTATGATTCTTATTTGTTTTTTAATGAGATCATTTGTAGGGTAAGTACAGATCTCAGTTTGGATTTCAAAGAGTTGTTTTTCTATAGTTTGTAATTGAGTAAATACATTGCCAAAAGTACATTTGTTCCAGATCTTGGCTTGTTTCTTAAGTAATTTTGTTTTGGAGACAAGATTATACAACCTCGAACCATGATAGTTAGTTCTCCAAGCTTGTTTGACAACATTTCTAAAGTCTTTTCTGGTCATCCAAATTTTTTCAAATTTAAACGGCTGATTTTTAAAAGGTGTTGCTGAATCAAGCTCGATAGAGATGGGACAGTGGTCTGAGCTTGTAAAAGCAAAGTGTTTGGTACAGATATCAGGGTACCATTGAAGGATCTGGTGATGAATTAGTACCCTATCCAGTTTTTCATATATGTTATCTATTTCTGTGATGTTCTTTCGCCAGGTATAGATATTTCCTTGAATAGGGGTTTCCAGTAGTTCACATTCGTTTTTAAAATTTCGTAATCTTGCAAATTTTGTCAAAGGTAGTATTAAACCACCTAATTTTTCAGATGGGTCTTGTATTTCGTTTAGATCTCCCATAATAATGCACGAAAGAGAGTAGTTTTTAATAAAAGAGACGAGTCCGTCCCAGAACACATTCTTTGCAGATTCATTTGGAAGGGGCATAGGTTAGTATTAGCATAAGTTTTCTGTTCGTGAGCAGGTTTGTATACTTGATACTAATAAATCTTACTTCAATTTGGTCAATTTCTAGGATTTCATTTGTAAGTTGGTAGGTTTTTCACATTACACAAATTCCACCCGAGAAACATGTCGTTGGGACACAGTAGAATTGATCAAAACCCGCTTTTTTCCACACTTTTTCACTTGGTACTTTGTTTGTTCTTGTTTCAAAAAGTGCAATTAATTGAATTCGTTCAATTTTACAGAAGGATTCAACATTCATCCAAAAAGTTTTCTTTCCGATCCCACGGCAATTCCAGGTTGTGATCTTCATAAAAAATCAATAATAATTTTGCCCCATATCATAAGACATTTAGGGGACTTTGGGAGGGTTCTATTAGTACACTTGATATATGTTGCTAAAGCAGTTTGAATGGAAACAATAAGAGGAGAACTCTTAATAATATGCATAATTTCGCTTTCATATTTGGGGTTTTCAGGATTCCAAGGAATGCATAGTCTGCAATAGATAATTAGTTTCCTGGGAAATGTGTCATACACTATAACTTCCTTTATTTGAACTTGTTCAGTATTGTGCCTAATTTCATGTAACATTGATAATTTCAAAATAAGGGTGTCAATGATAATCTTGGTATTCATGTAAAATTGCTCTAATTGTTTCACATAAATTATTTTTTGTCGGTGTATCCAAAAAGGACTCCAGATGCGAGAGGCCATTATATGACAAGTTTTTTTGCTGGTGTATCCACAAAGGACTCCAGATGTAGAATTGATAATTTCGAGTTATTGGTGTATCCTAAAAGGACTCCAGATATAAAAGGCCAGTATATGGCAAGATTTGTTCTAATAAACATCATACATAGATACAGAATTGTATACAACACACATAGGGTTCATAAATTGATTTTTCTTGGATTTAAAACTCCAAAAAGGCTTGTAAGCAGGCTGATGATATACTCCATTATCTGAATTCTTGGTTTGTAAGGTGATGTAGCACAGGAAAACCTGGAAGCAGATCAGAGAATTCAAGTATTTATGAGCATATTTCTGAGGATTAGTGTTCAGAGAGGGGTAGAAACGATAAAGAAATGCATACTTTAAAGAAGTTTGCACATCAAGGGGATGATTTATCAAAGGATTAAAATTAAAAATGTAAATGCTAGATAAGGAGCGGAAATGGGAATTAAACCAAGTTCCCATCTGTTCACCAACTTTCAATTCCTGCAACGTATCCATCGACGCACACAAAGTCACAGGATCAAGATTGTAAATGGTCGAAAGAAACCAAAAAGGAAGATAGCACCAAAGATGCGTAAACTTCACTTCAGGGATGTTCAGATTCCCACAAGCGGTAAAGGAAGCACAAGACCAGAACAGAGGCCTATGACTAGCCAGAAACAGCTTAGGAAACACAAGATGACAAGTGATCAAGCTCATTCTGTCACAACAGAAGAAATGATCCCATAAGCTAAACAAGGGGGTTACCCTTTGCACAAATATATCAAACTCAAAAGAGTAGTTGTTCACATAAAAGATCAAATGGACAGGTATGGCAACAGAGAAGGAATAAGTCACATCAAGAGGGTTCACCTCATTCGTATTCAAGATACTGGGGTCAGGGGACAGGTTTTTCACAACCTTAGGGGAATAAAGAGCACCAGGCGAGTCAAAACGCATCTCTTTCGAAGTATCCTTACCATAAAGACAGTAAAGGCACCCGAAAGAGAGAGCATAGAGCGGGTTAACAAAATTCAAAGGATGAAGAATTAGATTTAACCAGTCAAGGAAATAGTCCAGAGGATAAGTAAACACCACACAATCAAACCAAGCAGAGGGAATGAGGGAGTAGGAAGGAACAGACTTGGAATAAAGAGTTGAGCAATGCCATTGTTCTGAGATGCAGATTTGAAGACTTCTCCATAGCCCAAATCTTACTAAGGAAGCAAGAACTGGACCTCCAAAGTAGTACCAAATCTGGCACATCAGACGGCGCAGAGAGCCGCATCCTGTACCACCGTACACCGGCCAACACGACCTTCACCATCCCAGATCCAGGCGGGGAAACTCAGCGAGCCACGTCTCACAGCAGAGCTTCGGAAAGGATGGAGCCTTGCCGAGGAGGAAATGAGCACCCAAAGAAACTCGCTGAGACTAAGAAAGAGGGATATCCTCAACACCATACAACCCAGAAACAAGCAGGGAGGAAGAGACCGGACGCCACCACACCCGCTCCAAACCATCGTCCATGCACAGATCCGAGAGGCCACCCGAGTTAACAACAAGGAAGAACCACCGAGGAAGGATTTGATTTCTTCAGATTGATCTATCAAGAGGTACAAGGGGAGAGGTGGGAACAAAACGGGATTTAAGAAGCAAATAGGCTTCTTAAAACCAGATCTAGAACAAGGTTCACGGAAGAGATCAGAAGGAGAGGTCAGGAAGGAAAGGTTTCGAGGAGAGATTTGCGTGAGAGAAGCGGTTGCAAGGGTGGAGACATGGCGATGTCGGGGAGGGGAGGCGGCGGCCGTTGAGCCATTAAGGTTTCTGATTCGATGGTATGGAGAGCGAATTTCTTGTGTCGTTTTCATTTTTACCCTTGGATTTGGATTTGAAAAGGGGTGAAGAAGAAAAATCACAACAATCTGCAAAGTAACCCTTTTTTTTAAATAAAAAAATAAATTGAAGGAGAGAAATAAACTTTTATGAGATGTGTATGCAGGGGCGGAGCCAGGATTTTACCCTAGAGGGGACTAAAATCCCACACGATAAAAATATTGTGACTTAAATCCAATGTGACTCGAATCCTATTTCACAAAAATCAATATTAACTTTTTTATGAAGCTTAAGGTAATTTTTACATGAGATGAGGGAAAAAAACTAGTAATTTTATTTTTTTGATTCAAATCTGTTAGGATTGACTGAAGTTGTATTTTCTGATGAGATGAGAAAAAAAATTTTAGGTAATTTCATTTTCATAACTTAAATTTTATTAGGGTTGACTAAAATTATATTTTTAGATTAAATAAGGGTAAAAAAGCTTAAATTTTTTTATTTTTTTGAAAAAAAAAAAGATTTTTTCTTTTCTTTCTTTTTTCAGAGGGGGCTATAGCCCCCCTAGGTCCAACATAGCTCCGCCCCTGTGTGTATGTGTCTATAAGACAAAACGAATAATTGGAGTCCTGGAGTGTTACTAAGGGTCTATTCGATATGGCTAGAGTTTATTGGGAGTAAAGGTGAAGTAATGACTGAATTTGGCTGAAGTTGAATGAAAGAATTTAAGTCGGGAGCTGAATTGAGCTGAGACTGAAGCTAAATCTAAGGGCTGAAACATTAATGTCTGTTCAGTATCGATGACTTATCCATATTTAATTTTATATAAAAATTACAAATTCATCCTTAATTAAATTTTGTGAGGGGTATATGTGTACATGATACATTTTCCCCCAAATTTTGGTTGTTTCTTCCTTCTTTAGGGTTTCTTAACAGGTCCGGGAACAAGAGAAATAATATAGATGAAGGGAAAAACGATAAATATATTTTCAAGTGTCAAATGACATTTTCCCCCAAATTTGGTTGCACTTCTATAAATGACATCTTTCTCTCAAACAGGTCCAGGAACAAGAGAAATACGAAAAATATATCTTCAACTGTCAAACAGTTATTTCATCCACATACAAGCTACATCAAATTGGACAGATGCAAAACAATACAGATGAAGGGAAATTAACAAATGCGGCTTCAAAGCAAGGGAGCATTTGCAAGAGACCATCCAATTCCCCACTTGAGACCAGATTACTCCCCTTCATTAAGAATTGAGACAATGGGAGGTTTCATCTATGCAAGATAAACAATTGCCCACTTGTGCAAGCAAACGTAAATGTGCAATGAATAATGTTAAATTGTTAGAATGACATCAAAAAGTGCACTGAGGAAAATTGGGGAAGAGGTATAACAAATAAAAGAAGGTAAAATATGTTAAAGCTAGACAGTAGAACATGACTGAATATGTTGATCTAACGGTGATCAGTGATGATAGTAAGTATATGCTTATATTTCCTAGTTCAAAGCTCATATAGTCCTCATAAATTACTGAAGGAAGCATCTAAAACACACACTGTGTGGCACATTTCAAAGATTTCAAATATAAGGATATAAACTAATTATAGTAAAATATGTAGACAGAGGACAATTACAACTATCCTTGGTTGTAACAAGTTGGACATAGTGGAAAAGTGCGCCATTAACCAGCAAACATACTATCCTTGGTTGTTCATTCAAGGGAAGAAGGTAACTGAAGCTACGCCAAAAAGAATGAGCATTTCATGACACTATGGAACAAAGGGACTCAATGCTTCCTCACTTATTATTGTTGTGAGAGCCTGACACAATAACTATTTATATCTCGAAAAAATCAAGCTTCTTATCCCTTGATGAAATTCTCATTCTTTCCACAATGGGGGGAAAACATGTTTGATCCTCTTATCTTTTTTTTTTTTTTTTGATAAAGTAAGAATTCAAGATTCAGGACAAACCCCTGAAAACTCGAGAGACCGATTAAACAACAGAACCAACAACAACGACACACAACAACAAAGAACGAAATAAAGAAAAAGAAAAACAAACACAGCCAAAAGCAACAACAACCGAACAAGCAAACCAAAATGCTAAACAAAGAGAAAGTCTTCAAACAGGGGTTGAAAAACTCCAACAAAGTCGTTTAAAGCAGCCGGAAAGAAGAGATAAGACATAATCTGATGGCAAATCGTCAAAACAAACCACCAGGGATCACACGACCACTGTCAAATCTCGAACCGAAACAGCAGTCTCCAGTCAAACCAAAGGGTCACCTGCACAGCCGAAGAAACCACAGCAACAAACAAACAAACCACAAAAGAAACAAAGACGAGGACAGAGGAGGGAGAAAGAGGAAGGGAAAGGGGAGGAAGGCAGGGGAGGCTAGGCTGGCCGAGAAAGAAGGCGGAGGAGGAGGACGGCAGACGGGGGGAGATCTGGTGGAGGGAGGTCGGGGGGGGAGATCTGGAGGAGGAGGGAGGTGAGGGGCAGATCGGGGGGGGGGGGGGGGGGGGGGAGTTCTCGGTGGAGGAGGGAGGACGGGGGCAAAACGGAGCAGGAGTGATGGCGGCAGGAGGCTGGAGGAGACAGTGGGAGTGGCTCGGTCGGAGCAAGGGGGAAAGTGCTCGGTCGGAGCAGGGGTGCCGGTGAGGCAAGGTGCCGGTGAGGCGACGGCTAGTCTCCGGCGAACGAAATCCTCCGGTAGCCATGGAAGGCTTCAGGAAAACGCTCCCAAAAGGGAGCGTTTTAGATTGAACAATTATAATTTTTTGTTTTGATACAAGAGTAGCATAAAGATTGAACAATTATAATTTTTTTAGCAGTCTGTTTTGATACAAGAGTAGCATAAAGATTGAACAATTATAATTTTTTTACCCCAGACTGCTAAAAAATACATCTGAATCAACTCATCAAGGAACAAACTGAAAAACAAATCAACAATGACAGAAAAAAGCAGCCACAAAGAAATACTAGTTTATACCAGTTAAGGGAACTGAAAAGAGCCTCCAATCTCGCTAGTCTAAACTAAAGGCTAGCTATTTCACACGAAATTGTTGCAGTGACTGTATAGCTTAACATTGTAAATGATTTATAAGCCTAAGAAGGTGCCAAGAACCCTAATATGATGCAAATCTGCCAAAACCCTTAAATCAAAGGTGTCAAGAAACATAATATGATGCAAATCTTCAAAATCGGGGTTGTAGGTGCCAAGAACCATAATATGATGCAAATCTTACAAAACCCTAAAATTGAAGGTGCCAAGAACCCTAAAATCGAAGGTGCCAATAACCCTAAACTTGAAGCTGCCAATTACAAACACATCTAAAAACCCTAACCTCGTGAAGAATGATGGTAGAAGAATCCACAGTAGTCAATGAAGAAGAACGAGATTGGAAGAAGATGGAGGAGGATAGGTACTTCGAGATTTGGCGACGAAGATGAAGAACAACAGCGAGCCCTTCGAAAGATCGCAATGTCGGGTAGAGGAGGAAGAAAAGAGATGCATTCGAAAGTTTATCGGGTAGAATGGGGAAATATGGAAATTATTCGGATAAGCCTCCTGAATTCAGCCCTTTTTGGTCCGGATTTCAGACAAGATCAGCCTCGATAAGCTGAAGTAAGCCTCTTCGGTGCCGAACGTTTCCTAAGCCTCTGCTTAAGCCCCATGAGCTTATTGGAGAAAATAAGCCAAGTTCAGCCCCAAATAAGGCATACTGAACGAGCCCTGAGAGTGCATTCAATATGCCTTATTTGGGGACTTATTAGGGCTTATCTTCCCAGATCAGTCATGGAGACTTAAGCGGAGAGATCCGTTCGGTATGCAAGTGTCTTAAGGAGGCTTATTTCGACTGAAAAAATGGGCGAAAATTTCAGTCTCGTTTTGAAGCTTATGGGATTATTTGAGGTGACTTGTCCTGGATCTGGGCATTTCTACCCCGATAGTTCTTCTTCCTCCTCGAGCAAGCACCGACCGAGCTTCTTCTTCCTCCTCGAGCAAGCAAGATCTGGGCAACAGTCTTCCTCCTCGAGCAGCTCAGCTCCCATGTAGTGAATCCTTCTCCCTTAAATCCAGCTCGCAACTTCTAACCTCATGCTGCTTTGGAGAAGATTTGACCCAAAAACTCAAACAAGCTCGTCGGAGAAGATAAAAGGATGGCTTATGTGATGCGGCCTTCTAACCAGCTGAGTAGGTCTTGTCGTCGTCTTTCACAGTTGGAGAGCTCGCCCTGATAAACCGTTGGAAAGCTTGTCGTCGTTCATTGATGGAGAACTCATCGTCATCAGCGCCAGGAGAGTAGCTTCAAGGCTTCAGGAGGAGATGGCTATGGAGGAGACGAGAAACCCTAGAAATATATCGGGGACCAGCTTGAGGCCCAAACCACCAGATTTTGGTGCAACTGAGGGCAGTTGTTGGAGTCCTTGGAAACACAATTAAAATTGAGGGCAATTGTGTCATTTTAACTAAATTTAAGTCGGGATAAATCATCGATACCGAACGCGTCCTAAGGTTTCAACCCTCAGATTCATCTTCAACCTTAGCTCAATTCAACCCCAGCTTATATTTTTCCAATTAGCTTCAACCTACTTTAGAACCTACTTCAGCTTCAGCCCCGATAAGTCTAAGCCATACCGAACAGACCCAAGTAACAAGTCCGATACAATGTTTTTTTTTTTTTACAAGACAAACATTAAGCTCATTTTCAAGTAAACAGCATGTCTAAATTACTGCAACAGATAATTTTTATAAAAGGTTTATAAATGACTTCACTTATCGAGTTTAAATTTAAAAACTCATGTCTAATAGAATACATATCAAAACATAAAGAATCCAACATTGTAAATCTTCACAAGAAATTTTTGATTGACGTAGAATTGATGTCATGAGTGCCTAAATAGTCCGCAACCTTATTGGAGTCTCAGTAGCAGTGGAAAACTGAGACATAATAAAAAAAATCAGTAGAGAACAAATGTCTAATATGATTGTTCTTATTTCCCATGGTATTTTTCAAATTTCTTGTGTGTTAATTACGGTTAAATTATCACCTTTTAGCACTAATTAAGGAATACGTAAGGTCATCGCTTTACGAATGCCCTCTAATGCTGCATATGCTTTGGTCTGTATAATGGACATGTCCGGAATTTGTTTTTTTTATCTACATATAGTACATTTCCTGCATGATCTCGAAGAATAAAGCCAATATGAGATGTTTCATTGATTTGTTATGAACCATCAAAGTTGAACTTTACCCAATCTAGAGGTGGCTTCTTTCAGATTTTATTCGTTAGAAGTTTTCTTTTATTTTTCCTAGAAACAATTGTAGAAGAAGTCAAATGTGCATTTTTCCAATTTCGAAACTGAAGGATGCCAAGGTCAGAAGGTTTGGAAGGTCGTTATCCATTATCTTCACTACTACAAAAATGTCAAATAACCCGGGCGTTTAAGGGTAAATAACCCGGACCTGATTCGGGTTAAAGGTCAGTGCGATATTTGACGTGCACCAAATAACCCGGACCTAAATCCGAGGTTATTTGCCCCCTGCAATTTTTCCACCCAATGTTGATATCCGGTTATTTGGGTACTATATAACCCGAATATATATACATCCGGGTTATATAAATCTCATGTAAACCCTGATTATTTGATATGAAAATACAATAATTTTTATAGATCCGGGTTATTTGCCTAAGCAAATACACCGGTTAACCCGAAACCATATCCGAGTTATTTGTGCCGCAAATACGCCGGGTTTAACACGTCACGTTATTTCCCTCAACAAATACATCGGTTATATGAAAATCAAGTCCGAGTTATTTGAGATATGACATTTTACGCACTTGTCCTGGTTCTATATATTAATTAACACCATTATCAAATTCAACGTCAAATACCATATTTGCATTATCCAACTACGTGACTGACCAAATCAATGTCACAAGTACAAATAACTAAGATAATATACGTCATTGCCAACTCAAATAACTCAACGTCACAACTAAAAATAACTAAAACAATATATGTCATCGCCAACAATGTCACAATTACAAATAACCAAAATATAGCTATGTCAGTAGCTAATACTCCTTGCATTGCACATGTCATCTTTCATTCATAATCTCTGTCAGCCATTACCATGTAAGTGTTGCGAATTGCATATAGTAAACATTGTATAAAACTAGTTAACAACCTTAATCAAATGCAAACTACTTAACAAGATGAAAAGGAAACTAAAGAAGAAAAGAATAAAGCTAAGCGACTTCTTACCTAAAAGACGAGACAAAACAAATACTCTATTCATTCCTTTCTAGTTTCATCAATCTCGTCATCTGAATAAGTGTTCTTCTTGCTGTACCACTGCAAATTTAGATGAAGTTACTATTTGTCTGATGAGAACTTTAGAATCAACTACAGAAGTTCAAAAGAATCAACAATCTAGCATGTTAAAGAGGCCCAATACAAGCCATTGTCAAATTGGTCAAGTGGTTTCAGTATGCCCTAAGAATTGAAATCCCTGACAGCCGCTTACTGCCAGAATATACTTGCAACCCTAGCAAAATCCATCAAAATACAATCAAGAATATATATATATATGTATATACTTATATCACACCAAAATCAAAGCGAAGAACAAAAGAGGAAAGAAAAGATGGGTTGTTGCACAATCATATGGTAAGAGAAATGTTCTAGACGGCCAGGATTGACATGTATTGTCGTTGCCCATGACTCATCATTCAAAACCCTAACAAAAATAAATTAAAGTCAAACAAAACAGAGCTTTGACAATGTAGGATTAGAAATCAACAATAACCAAATGAACAAGTGATCAGTCAGAGTCAAACTATCTGTCTGATGAGAACTTTAGATGCCCAAGAACATGAAACAACATTAACTCCTTGAAATTTCTGCTCGCAACTAGAGTACACTCAATCACAGATATCATACTTTAGTATGTTCTAAATTCTGATATATAATTCAACTATAAAATCAAAGATTCCATCCCAACGTTTTCCAACTAAAATCCATTTGTCCCATTTTCTTACACTTACGTCACCACAAAGAATCACACAAATAGAGAAGAGAAGATACAGGGAAACGACAAAGGTTAGAAAGCTTTGCTATGTCACTCTTAACTTATAGAATTTACTAGTTGGTTATAAAAACTAATACTTCGACATACAATAAGAATCATGGAGATGTGCAAGGCTCTATACAAGCTAGTGACATATGCCCTGACTAGCTGCACTGTACGTTCCAGACCAGCTATCCCCCTCTGTGACTTAATTATAAAGAACCTTACCTCTTCACCAAATATTGCTGAGTATGAACCTGAACTGAAATCGTTCACTGTTATTTCACTAGTCTTGGCTCGAACAGTCAAGTAATTCTCCAATGACAAAACAAATCTGAAAACCAAGTTGATAGAAGCTACTTATTTTCATATACATGACTAAAGTAGCTGATAGCAAGAAGTACAAGCAGGTTCCATCAACTTAGCTAAAAAAAGTAACAAATAGATACTAAGATTAGTGTCCGAGTTCTTCTATTTATGAAAAGAAACTCCACATATATAAATCTAAGACAATTTTAAAAGCCGAGTCTCTAAAATAACTTATGTTCGTGGAAGGAAATAAAAGTACTCTACAGATGTTAAGATGGAAGTACAATCACCAACCATTCTTAAGAATACAAACAAGTTTAAAGATGCTTACTGAGGGCATTCGCTTTTATGGGGTCAGTCTCTTCATCATTGAAATGGTCAACACCTTGCTTTTCTTGTACGCAGAAGAGCAGAGTCAGCTTCATCAAGACACTGCAAGTCATATGTTTATACAATTATTAGCCCAATTTGTAAAAAAAAGAATAACAAGTTCAGTATACACCATTATACTGCTCCACTGAAGTATAAAATCAAATCAATGACTGAAAGTAGACGACCAGAAAATATCAGATTTAAAAAAAAGTCATTTTGGAGAGATAAAGTTCTAAATCATTACCACCAACGACTCATCATAGATCATTACAATACACCATGCACGGTCATAAAATTACTTGATCAAATGTACTTGAACCAAATAGTTGATTAAAGGATGCCTGCGTAGAGTCAAACTATCAGTTGTAGTGCAAATTTTAACATCAATACCTTGTACCGGTCGAAAAATTCCACCTGTAGAGACAAGAGTGAGGAGGAAAGAGAGAAAGAGTACACAATGTGAGTATCAACACCATTATAAGGTAGTCAGAATTTTCAACACAAAATCAGCTTTCACTACTAGAAGAAACAACAGTTGTAGTGCAAATTTTCTTGGAATTGATTTGAATGTGATTTTTATATCGGCAATGAAAACAGACAAATGTTCTCACCTTCCACACAATCGGACCTCGCGCTTACGCCGCTGGATCTGGCCAACGCAGCTCCGACACTAGTCGCCGGAATCCTTTCCTTTAGTCTGCTTCCTCGTCTTCTCCCGGTGCTTCGAACTGGTGGAGCCCGTTCTTTGGCTTGCCGTCAGACCCCGACTACATCGACTCAAATTTTAGCAAAATCGCTTACAATCAGCACGATTCTCAGGTAAAAAAGGAGGAAAGAGATGCCAATTCGGCCAGATCTAAGTTCGCTTCGGGAGACTTCACGGAGGAGTAGGCCAGGCGGCTGCGGATGATGACGAGCCACAAAGAGACCTTCCTAATTCCAACTGCGCTAGGGCATTGTTGTATCGAAGGACAAGGGAGCAGCAAGGGACAATATAATCCGGGCGCGTTTTTAACTCTCAAATTACCCGGGCGTGTATTGCTACGGATTATTTAGTTGTCTTTTCCGTTTATATAACCCGTATGGAGAAACGCCCGGGTTATAACTTATAAGACTTTTATTTCAAAAAAATAATAGAATTTCGATGTTTCCATATCAACCACCATAGGATATATATAAGTTCTGGAGTACTATCCACCATAGGATATATATAAGTTCTGGAGTACTATTAGATGTTCTGAAAAACTAAAGATCAGTACAAGAGTTTGAGTTTTTTTGAAAAAGAAAATTGAATCTTGTTGTAACATCGATTTCATGTATCACTTGTCTAGTAAAGGGCATGTGAAGAAAATATAATGTAGATCTTCATTATCAAATTACATAGTTGCATTGCGAGGGAATTCTAGAATAATGATGATTAAGGCGTTCCGTTGTAGGAAGACTATCAGTAGAAGCTTTTCAAATAAAATTTTGAATTTTTGGAGGGACATTTAATTTCCAGAGATAGTGTGTTGGGTATATGTTCGAAGTATGGGTTAGTGTTTGGGCAGTTCAGACAAAAATTTCCATATAAGACGATCCTTGATATGGGTGTTTGAAATACGAATTTTTAGAATTTTATCAACTATATGGGAAGGGGGAGAATACATTACAGGTTAAGGATATCCCAATAATGGTCCGTTGTAATGAACTGCGAAACCTTTAAATTAGTATTAATATTATCGTAATATGGTAATAGGATGCAATCTTGAATCCAATGGTCATTCCAAAAATTGATAGTTTCCCCATATCCGAGTTCCCAAAATATACATTTTCTGAAGATTTCGCGTATGTGGAGGATTATAGAGAATTGCAATATTTGTTTAGATTTCTTTTTGTAAGAGAAAATGTCGAGAATCCTACATATTTTTCAATGATGATGCGAACCGACAAACTATCAGGTTCCATTGGCGATTTCCATAAGAGTTTCATTTGTAAGAATTTATGTAAGTCTTCTGATTTGTGTAGTCCTAAACCCCTTTCAGATTTAGGACGACAGATACTATCCCAACTAATCAATGGGTGGTGGTTAGAAGTAGATCTATTCTAGAAAAAGTCTTTGTTTATTTTATCGATTTCATTGCAAACTGTTGTTGCTAAAAGAAAACTTTGCATTAAGTAGTTTACTTTTGAAATAAAATTTGATTGAATTAAGACCCCTCTTCCAACTTGGGACAAAGAGTTGGCCTTCTATTTGGTCAATTATTTTTATATTAAAGATGGGGTAATAGAAAATCTCTTTTTAACGCGACCATGAACAATTGGGACACCATTGTATTTCTCCATAGATTTCGTTATTTGAATGTTTAGAACATCATGAAGAGAAGCTGCCTATTGAGACGTTATATTAGTAGAAGTTTGGAAACTACTTTTGTGATAATTTACTGTTAAACAAGATTTTGGTGTAAACTTATCCAGTATAGATTTTATATGTAACATATTAGAATGAAAGATATTGGCTAGGATCATTGTGTCATCAGCAAAATCAAGAAAATGAATACAAGTTCCATTTCTTGTTAATTGTATACCAATGTTCCTATGGGTTTGTTCGGATTCAGAATCAATTGATAATGATCTAGGTAAGAATTCCATTGTTAGAATGAATATAAAAGGAGCTATTGGATCTCCTTGTCGAAGACCACAAGATGGACAAAATGGATTCCTAGTTCATTGTTGACTAATACTGAGAAGGATGTAGAAGTGATACAAGTCATAACAAGGTTTATCCAACTTGTATCAAAACCAAATTTAAAAAGGACTTGTCTGATAAAGTTCCAATCAAGTTTATCATAGGCCTTTTCCATATCCAATTTCAGGATTATCCAACCCCTTTTGCCTTTCTTTTTTTAACGGAAAGAGTGAAATATTTCATGTGCAATTAAGATATTATCTTGTATGAGTCGTCCTTGAACAAAAGCTCGTTGTAATGGACTGATTAAACGATGGAGTAATTGTTTTAATCTATTGGCTAATACTTTGGTTATTATTTTATACAAAGTGTTACAATGACTAATAGGTCGAAAATGGTTTATTGTAATAGGTTTATCTATTTTAGGAATTAGAGATATGAAGGCTTGAGCACATTCCTTTAGTAATTGTCCAGAGTGGAAAAAGATTGGATTGCTGATATAACAAAGCATCTAAAAATATTCCAATACTTTTGGTAAAATTCGGCTGGGTATCCATCAGGTCCATGTTTTTTATCACAAAGAAAATCAAAGGCTATCTGTTTAATTTCTAATGTGGAGGGTTGTTTAAGTAGCATAATATTATCTGCATGTGTTACTAATTGTGAATAATATCTATATCATGTTGCGTTGTCGTATTTAAATTGGCCGATTGGAATCTATGTTTGAGCTCATCAGAAATAGCTTGTTGGATACTAGATTGATCAAAAAGAGTTAATTTGTCATGGGTTTGAAAAGAAATCAACTTTTGTATATATGAGCGTATTTTTGCATAAGTTTGGAAGTAACATGTATTTTTATCCATATTTTATAAGTATGTAGTTTTAGCGCATTGTTTCCAGTATGTATTTTGGAAGTCAAGTAACATATTATATTTTAGAGATGTTTGTTGTTTTGGGCAGATTTCGTATCGTGACACTATCCTCTTATTTGTGGAGTATAGGGTCAAGGGTTACACAATGAGTAAAGAAAGAATGGATTGATCGTGAATAGAGTAGGAATTGTATTAATGTAAGAGTGTGTGAATACGTAAGATTGTATATCCTTTAAAAGGCGTTGGCACCCCCTTTATATAGGAGTCCAAGAGTGATTATACAAGGAATAGGATATTACTACAATGATAGAAAGATATTTTATCTTGGGGCCTAAGATAAAATATATATATACATGGTAGATGATATTTTCTTTTATCAAATAAGAAAAGTATATCTCTAATGGGCGTACATCTTGACGCGCAAGCCATGCTTAGATGTCACTATTTTCCCGGGTTAAGGTGCGCTCTATTAGGAAAGGAAATCTTTCTCACCGTGTCGCGTAGTGCTTCGTTCTCATGGTCGCATATGACAGTCGTGGACATGTCATCTTTCATTGACCAACGTCATGATTGATTGATGCTTCTCCATCTCAACATGTCTAACCTCTTTGCGTCGACACAATGTAAGGGCCCTAACAATACCCCTAAGGCGTTTAGCTAGGTGAATCGTCATACGCGTGGAAAACGTCTTCATCACGCTGTCTTGGAATCAGAGCCCAATCAAATTAGCGGTCATATCAACTCTTTTCAAATTTCAAAATGCTGATTCTCTTTCCTATTTGTGGCCAAGTAATCTCGCTCTTTCCCTTCACATTTCTTCTGCGACTTTCTTTCTTCCTCTATGCAACTTCTATGGGTAAAATATTCTTTTCTTTTTCACCTCAACCAATTGTCTCCTCTTTTCTTCTTCAAGCTCCCTCTAATGGCAGATAAACAAAACCATCGCTTCTTCCCTCAATACATCCTAAAACACCCTTACAAACGTCCCTCCTCTGTTATCGACCTTGAGGCCTTCATCGTGGCCACTGGATTTCCTAAAAATAACCAGAGGTCCTAGTCCTTGACGCTTTTGTTTTTCCTGACCATTATTGCAAGGGTTGGGTTTGCCTGTTCGATTACTCCTTTCAAATAGGCAATTGTCTACCCTTCTCACCCCTAGTGCGCTCCTTCCCAAGCCTCCTAGACACCAGGATAGGTCAAATCCTTCCGCAGACATGGATGATTTTCTTTACTCTTGACCGGATTATCGCCAAACACAATATACCCTTCTCCATCCAAAACCTGCTTTACTTCTACTCGATTGCCCTCTGCGCCCAGGGTCACATCACCTTGAAGCTTCGACCTAAGAAGCCAACCTTGGTGATTGACGCGACGAAGAATGAACGCAGATGGTCTGACCATTTCTTCTTTGTTGAAAAGGCTTCTTGGGGAGAAGAATGCAACTCTTTAAACGACTCATGGCAGAAAGAGGGTAACTTTACCCTAATTTATCTTGTATTCTTCGATGTTCGATTAACTTTGCCCTCACTTCTTTCTGTTGGCAGTAAATTATGATGGCACTCTATCGAGGGAGGAATCATAGGTGATTGTGGAGAGCATTCTGGAGCTTTTAGCGTCAGAGAGGACTTTCGCAGAAGTCATGTTTATTGATCTTACATTTGAAGAGACTTTCTTAGTGACACCACCTCCAAAGATGTGTAAGTTCCCCATTCTTGACTTCTTTCCTTGATGTCACATTTTAATTGCTACTGACATATATTCTTGCTTGGAACTTGCATGCAACTTCAAGGGCTAGACGGGCAGACACCGCGGCGGAAAGAATAGAGACAAAGAAGAGGAAGATGTCGGGTGAAGGTGCTTCTGCCTCTAAGCCTGTCACGGTCTCGTCGAACGCTCCTAATATGCCAAAGACTACCCATTTGTGGAGAAGGAGGTTATAGAAAGAAAGGCGTCGCCACCTATGAACATGTCAGAGATCCCAGGGTTAATGCGTCGGCGTTAGTTCTTGCGAGACGCGTTCTGCAGTGATGCAAGACGTCTGGTCGCCATCGGCTAAGGAGCATTACAAGGACGCGGACACGGTCGCCGTCGTTGAAGAGTCCCTCGCTACGCAGTGGCAAGTAAGACCGTCTTATTCTGATCATGTCATTTTGTTGTTGTTGTCCCCATTATTCTGACAGTCTTCTTTTAACAAACCTTTAGGCGACGTTGTGTACCTGGGATCATCTCAAGGGGTTGTTCTCCATGATGGAATCTTTCAAGGATCAGGCTAAGACCGACAAGGTCACAATTGAAGTCTTGACCTCTAGGAATTCCGAGTTGCCGCAGAGCATGATGGTCCTCCAGAAGAAGGTGCTAAAGCTTATTGATGAAAAGACTCGTCTCAATGAGGAGAAGTTGGTGGCAAAGGAGGAGAACGAGCGTCCAACGGCGGAGCTTGATGAGGCGCCAACATATTACTCTTGGTTAGCCAAGGTGGAAACCATGGAGGATGTCGTCGCTGTGAAGCACGTGGAATGGGACATGGTTGCTAAAAGGAAGGCGTTTCACAATGCTTATCCTTCGGAGCCCGTCTTCCCCAGTATGATGCCGCAGAAACTCACTGATGCCGAGGAGGAAGAAGAGTCGGTCCCTAGAGA
Source organism: Rheum nobile (assembly GCA_027886185.1). Taxonomy (NCBI): domain Eukaryota; kingdom Viridiplantae; phylum Streptophyta; class Magnoliopsida; order Caryophyllales; family Polygonaceae; genus Rheum; species Rheum nobile. The sequence goes on from WOAB01000648.1 coordinate 4,882,002, forward strand.
GAAGCAAGACTTGGTGGCGGAGTGGGATGTGTTGGATCTGCCGCCACTTCATTAACTCTTTTTTAGTAACTTTGATAGTGTTGGCCATCGCCCGTAGTGGGACGGTGTTTTGAACATTTGGGCCCACCCCTATGGTGGTTTGACAATATTTTGCCCTCTTCTGTGGGGACGATGTGTTCACTTAGCAGTAACATTTGTTGCATGACTTTATTGTTTGTCCGTATGGTATGCCTTTATGTCTTTGATCATGCAAGCATTGGTGTAGCTAGAGGGCCATGAACAATGTATATAACAATGGGAGAAAAGTTTTGCTTTTATTGAATGAATTGACTTTCAGTCAGGAACATGCATAGAATGTAAACAAGATTAGAAATAATACTTTTTAAGGTTGGTTGCGTTTCAGCTATGAATGACGAGCACACCTTCAGGGTTAGTGATCAACGCTACTTTGTAGGGGTTAACTAGGAGTTGTTATCGGTGTTTTGGGTACCATTTGGAGATGTTTAGAGCGTATTGTAGAGATCAGAGTTGAGGAGTAGATACGCAGATAAGGTGGTTTGGAGGAGCTTAAAAGAAGACATCAAGAAGATGAGAAGAAAACCACGTAGAAGACGAAGGAGGAGCTGGAGAAAGGAGCCAAGTGGAGCCACAGAGCCAAAACCGTGATCGCGGGGCCAAGGCCGCGGTCGCGGGAATTAATGAAAAGACGGAAGATGAAGAACGCGACAATCCGCGATCGCGGACGAGCAAGGCATTTGATCGCGGAAAAGTCGAGAGCAAAGGATCCAGGAATGGATTTTCCACGATCGCGGAAATTCTTCCGCGGTCGCGGAAATCTGCTCAGCGAGCGCCGCGTGGGTTTCGTCAAACGATCCGAAGTTTTACTTTATTTTATTTTATTTTCCTATTTTATTTTATTTCTTTATTTCGTTCCATTATTTTATTTCCTTTTAGAGTTTGTTTGTTATCTTTTAGTTTTAGGTTTTGGGTTAGGTTATTTAACCTAATTTTCCCAGCCACTTTCAGAGATTCAGATTCAGTTTTACGTATTGTTCTTTTCCTTTGAGTTATGAAGAACTAAGCACCCTTTGCTTAGTCCGACAATTGAAGCCTTGGGTTGAATTTGATTGTGAGATTATTCCTTTACTCTATCTTTAAATGTTATTGATTCTCTTATGCTTCATCCCATTGAGTTATATTGATTTCTCTAGATTAGCTACCTAGTTTTATTGATATTATTCATATTGCAGGATTAGGGTTTTGAATTCCATTGGTTGATCTAGTTCATCAATTGTTGTGATTAGTATTATTAATATTAGTTTCCCTAGCCTGACAAACTAGTTGAGATTGATATTATCTATAGTGCTAGTTACATTAATCTGGTCAACTTGTTGAGATTAATATTGTTCATACCTAATTCAGAGTAGCAACCACGATTTACTGGAACGAGTTGTGAATGTTTATTGTGAAGAGAACTGATTGCATGTCGAGTACTGACGAGTTGTTAAGTATTGCATGAGCCTATTTATTCATGAGCCTACTGCTGCTGTTAGATTTATCTTGATAGTTTCTTGATTGTTTAATAGTTAGGGTTATCAGGACTAGTTGGACTGGTAACTAATTTAGAACAAGGATTAAGACATTCTTGAGGATTGAGGACTATGAATAATCAATGATCAATCAACCAAACTAAAGGTGGATATTTGTTTGGCTAAGTGTTTTTCCCAAGTTGATTACAAACCTTTGCTTTTATTTCCTTTGTTTACTTGTTTACAAACAACCAACCAAAACCCCCCTTTGTTACTTTTGCATGCAACCTTACATAAAGAAAGACAACTCCTCATTGTGAGATTCGACCCTTGCTTGCCTATTCTACTAGTTTAGGTTGTTAATGATTTTACTTTGATTGGGCACACGACTTTAGCCTCTATCAAATTGGCTGATCTAGTTCATCAATTGTTGTGATTAGTATTATTAATATTAGTAGAATAGGCAAGCAAGGGTCGAATCTCACAATGAGGAGTTGTCTTTCTTTATGTAAGGTTGCATGCAAAAGTAACAAAGGGGGGTTTTGGTTGGTTGTTTGTAAACAAGTAAACAAAGGAAACAAAAGCAAAGGTTTGTAATCAAATTGGGAAAAACACTTAGCCAAACAAATATCCACCTTTAGTTTGGTTGATTGATCATTGATTATTCATAGTCAACAAGGGTTCTAGTGTGTGTTTGTGTGCTAAATTGGCACCGTTGCCGGGGAGGCAAGTTTTGATTTTTCTTTGTGTGTGTTTGTGTGCTAAATTTTTGTATGGACCTATCTTATGGTCCACACCCGTGCTACTGACTCTCCCATTCTTGCTTGTGACACAGAGATTGAGAGAACCCTTTCTAGGAACCGCAAGACAAACAAAGTTTTGTGTTTTGACAATCCTTGTTTTGAGATGGCTGACGAACAACAGATGCTGAGGCAGTTGACTGCCCCTAATCTGCAGCAACAACCGCTAGCTGTGCAGTTCCTGAGCTGGCAGATGGAGTTAATTTCGAGCTGAAGTCCGGGTTAATCCACTTACTCCCCCACTTCCATGGGATGAGTGGAGAAGACCCCAACAAACATCTGTCTGAATTTCATTCGGTCTGCACCAGCATGAAGCCAAAAGGCATGACTGAGGACCATATCAAGCTGAGAGCCTTTTCTTTTTCGCTAAAGGATGCGACCAATGATTGGTTCTACTATTTGCCTCCAGGAAGCATAGACACATGGGCTAAAATGACGAAAGCCTTTCTGGAGAAGTACTTCCCTGCGACAAAGCTCAACAACCTGAAGAGGAGCATAAGCAATATTGAACAACAGGCTGCTGAGTCGTTGTACGAGTACTACGAGAGGTTCAAGAGGCTGACTTCTAGCTGCCCTTACCATGGGTATTCAGAACAAGACCTCATACTTTATTTGTACGGTGGTCTTCTTGACGAGGAGCGTCGAATGGTGAATGCAGCATGCGGAGGAAACATCTTGAACAAGACGCCAGTTGATGCGTATGAGGTTTTCTTTGAGCTATCGGAGGGCTCAAGACAGTTCAATAGGAGGGAGAGCGCCCAAACAGCCAGAGCTGCGGACTCTCAACCAAATTCTTCACTACTTTCTGACATGGCTGAGATGAAGGAGATGATGAGGAGGTATATGATGAAGGGTGGCCAGCAGCAAGTCAAATCATGTGGGATATGCTATGACACGATGCATCCAACCGATGCATGTCCCACGCTGCAGGAGCCCACTACTGAGGTGAATGCCATTGGAGGATACGGCCCTTCAAGGCCCAGATATGACCCGTACTCCAACACGTACAATCCAGGGTGGAGAGATCACCCCAATCTGAGGTACAGAAATCAGCAGAGTACTCCTCAAGGCCAGGAGAATCAAGAGTGTCAACAGAGGCCTCCACAATTCCTACAGCGCCCACAACCATATCAACAGCCTGGGGGTCAACAACAACAATATCGAGCTCCATATGACCATAGACCCCAAGGCCAAAGATCAAGTTCACCCACGTCCGTTGATGACATGATCAGGACCCTCACCCAGAGCGTATCAACGGTGGTCAAGAACCAGGAGTCGCTAGTTCAGACTGTAGCAACGTTGGGCAATACTATGGTCCACCAAAATCAAGAGATGCGGTCGAGTATTCAAAACTTGGAGAAGCAAGTGGGGCAGATCTCCATCGCAGTGAGCAGACTGGAAGCTCGGGACTTGGGAAAACTACCATCTCAAATGGTAGCCAACCCGAGGGAGAATGTATGCACCATGACGCTGAGAGCGGTACACAAGTGGAGGAAACCCGAACGCAACAGAGAGAAATCCGCGACCGCAGAGAAGAAGGCCGCGACCGCGGAGTTTGCGCTGAAGCAGAGGAGAAAATCGGCGATTTTCCGCGACCGCGGACAGAATTCTGCGATCGCGGAAAAATGCTTGTTGAGGAGGGCCCGTACGATGAATTGCCGCGACCGCGGACAGAATGCCGCGATCGCGGAAAGGTTTCTGGAGCCACAAACATTGTCGAAGCGGTACAAAATGATTATGTGCAACCCAACTTCACTCCGCTCAGCACAATGAAGCCGCCCGCTCCCTTTCTCGAGGCTCTGAAGGACACTAGAAGGTCGGCGAATGACAAGGAGTTATTTGAGACCTTCAGCCACTGCGAGGTAAATATTCCCTTGATAAAGCTTGTTCAAAGTATTCCTCGCTATGCCAAATTCTTGAAAGAGCTATGCAAGATAAATAAAAAAAAGGCAGTAAAGGAAAAGAATAAGGTCCAGGTCAGCGAGAATGTATTCGCTATGCTGCAAAAACGGTTATCTAAGAAGGCCAGTGATCCAGGCATGTTCACCATTCCCTGCAAGATTGGTGGCACCTTGTTCGAGAAAGCTATGCTGGATTTGGGTGCCTCCATCAATGTGTTGCCTCTTTCACTTTATGAATCTTTAGAGGTCGGGCCGTTAGAGAAGACAAGGATTGTGATCCAGCTGGCGGATAATTCCTATGTGTATCCCAAGGGAGTGGTACAGGATGTGATGGTAGAGGTTGATAAATTGCTCTTCCTTGCGAACTTCTTTATGATGGATATGGGGCAGGACAAGAATGCAGCCCCTGTGATGCTAGGAAGGCCGTTTATGAACACGGCGGGTACAAAAATTGATGTGAGCAGCGGTTCGCTCACAATGGAATTTGACTGGGTGAGGGTCGGATTTAGCATAGATGATTCAAAGCGACACCCTCCGAATGGAGACCCCGAGTGTTCAGTTGCTGTGAGCAACCCGGGATGATTAGAGAGTACCAGGTCGAGCCACGACAATAACTAAGGCGCTGCTCGAGAGGAAACCTGAGGTATGTATTTCTTTTCTTGTCTTTTCATTCCATGTCTTTAGTTGTTTTTGCATTAGACTAACCTGTAGGTAGGAGACCCGAGCCAAAATCAAAGACGGTGTTCCACACCAGAAACATTTCCGCGGCCGCGGAAATACCACTGTAAGTCTCATCGAAAAAAAAAAGAAAAAAAAAAGAAAAAAAAGTTCTACCGAAGGCCAACTGTCCGAATTTTAAGTGAGGGAGGTGCGCATCATGTTGCCAAGGAGGAGACATTCGCCCCCAATTTTATTTGGCAACGTTGATGGCCCTACATTCGACAGCTGATGAGGAGGAACACCAGGGCCCACACCACGACTACATCTGGGCCCTATTTTTGTGTTCATTGAAGGCCGTGCAACTCCGATTCATTTGCTATTCCACTACACCTTACAGTGGATTCTATTTGGTTGCACGGTGGAGTTTGCTTTGACGACACCGCAACACCAGCGATATGTGCTTTTATTGTTTTACCGCCAGCAACAACTTCCGTGTCCAAACCAACTCGGCGACGTTTGTGAGTTATTTTTTGCCTTTCCCTGTGCTTCATTCTTTTTTGTCTTTCATTACATTGAGGACAATGCAATGTTTAAGCATGAGGGAGTGTTATATACTTGCTAGTCGCTAAGGAGAAAGAAAGAAAAAGTAATGAAGAAAAAGAAAAAGTCAAAAATTGAAAAAAGACTTAAAATAGAAATCCTGGGATAAGTCGAAAACCCGAAAGTGCGGCTTAGGTAATAAGCAGGTGGCTTGGACCAACATTAGGTTGGGGTAATAATTGGTCAAGAGTGATGTGAGTTTATGTGAGCCCATCTATTGAAAAATGAAATGAGTGGCTTGGTGAAAACCCAAAAGGGCGCCTTGGCAAAATGAGTGAAAAGAAGAAGAGTGATTATTAGGAATCATCATTTTTCCTGGCGTGCTGACATAAGAAGAGGAGATATAAGGAGGATTCGGGTAGGTCACTCTGAGAGACATAAGAAGATAGATGGAGGATATGATTAGATTTTTATTCACTCTATGGTGTTCGGGATAAGCTTGGGGGAAGTACCCTGCTTTCCTTTGGGCTTGGTGTTGTGTTGTATGCTGTGTTGAGCTTATTGTGTTGGTGAATTGGAGTTTCATGTTTAGGTGCAATTATTGGTGGAGAGAGTTTTGCTATGCTTCCTGAGACCTTGGGGATTTGATTGGAGGAGTAGGTTTATATTAGCTTACTCGAGGACGAGCAAGGTTGAAGCATGGGGGAATTTGATCAACGCTACTTTGTAGGGTTTAACTAGGAGTTGTTACCGGTGTTTTGGGTACCATTTGGAGATGTTTAGAGCATATTGTAGAGATCGGAGTTGAGGAGTAGATACGCAAGTAAGGTGGTTTGGAGGAGCTTAAAAGAAGACATCAAGAAGATGAGAAGAAAACCACGTAGAAGACGAAAGAGGAACTGGAGAAAGGAGCCAAGTGGAGCCACAAAGCCAAAACCGCGATCGCGGGGCAAAGGCCGCTGTCGTGGGAATTAACGAAAAGACGGAAGATGAAGAACGCGACAATCCGCAATCACGGACGAGCAAGGCATTTGATCGCGGAAAAATCGAGAGCAAAGGATCCAGGAATGAATTTTCCGCGATCGCGGAAATCTGCTCAGCGAGTGCCGCGTGGGTTTCGTCAGACGATCCGAAGTTTTACTTTATTTTATTTTCCTATTTTATTTTATTTCTTTATTTCGTTCCATTATTTTATTTCCTTTTAGAGTTTGTTTGTTATCTTTTAGTTTTAGGTTTTGGGTTAGGTTATTTAACCTAATTTTCCCAGCCACTTTCAGAGATTCAGATTCAGTTTTACGTATTGTTCTTTTCCTTTGAGTTATGAAGAACTAAGCACCCTTTGCTTAGTCCGACAATTGAAGCCTTGGGTTGAATTTGATTGTGAGATTATTCATTTACTCTATCTTTGAATGTTATTGATTCTCTTATGCTTCATCCCATTGAGTTATATTGATTTCTCTAGATTAGCTACCTAGTTTTATTGATATTATTCATATTGCAGGATTAAAATTTTGAATTCTATTGGTTGATCTAGTTCATCAATTATTGTGATTAGTATTATTAATATTAGTTTCCCTAGCCTGACAAACTAGTTGAGATTGATATTATCTATAGTGCTAGTTACATTAATCTGGTCAACTTGTTGAGATTAATATTGTTCATACCTAATTCAGAGTAGCAACCACGATTTACTGGAACGAATTGTGAATGCTTATTGTGAAGAGAACTGATTGCATATCGAGTACTGACGAGTTGTTAAGTATTGCATGAGCCTATCTATTCTTGAGCCTACTGCTGCTGTTAGATTTATCTTGATAGTTTCTTGATTGTTTAATAGTTAGGGTTATTAGGACTAGTTGGACTGGTAACTAATCTAGAACAGGGATTAGGACATTCTTGAGGATTGAGGACTAGGAATAATCAATGATCAATCAATCAAACTAAAGGTGGATATTTGTTTGGCTAAGTGTTTTTCCCAATTAACACAAACATTTTCTTTTGTTTCCTTTGTTTACTTGTTTACAAACAACCAACCAAAACCCCCCTTTGTTACTTTTGCATGCAACCTTACATAAAGAAAGACAACTCCTCCCTGTGGGATTCGACCCTTGCTTGCCTATTCTACTAGTTTAGGTTACTTTGATTGGGCACACAACTTTAGCCTCTATCAGTTAGCCAATTCATAAGCGCCTTGTCCGACTACCTTTGGTTTGGTAGGGACCTTTCCAAGTGGATCCTAGCTTTCCAGTGTTCTCTTCTCTTGTGTTTTGGAATACTTTGTGAAGGACCCAATCACCGACTTGGAATGCTTTTATCCTTACGTTGCGGTTGTAGCTTCTAGCAACCCCTTGTCGATAAGTCGCCATCCTGGTGGTGTCATCGTCACATAGTTCGTCGATAGTGTCTAGCATGAACGTCAATAGTAATGTATTTCTCTCTTCCATGAGGAAGCGATAACGAGTTGTAGGGACATGCACTTCGACTGGTAGAATAGCTTCACTCTCGAATACTAACGAGAAGGGTGTTTTACCTGTCGCGGTCTTTAGAGTTGTGCGATTCGACCATAAGATAGAAGGTAACTCGTCCGCCTATAAGCCTTTCGCCTTCTTGAGCCGTTTCATTAGGTTATTGATAATAACTTTGTTGTTGGATTCAGCTTGACTGTTGGCTTGGGGATAGCGTGGTGTCTAAGTGATGAGTTTGATATCTTGCTCCTTGCAGAATTCATACATCCTGTTGATTATGAACTGGGATCCATTACACGATAGTTTTGTGGACACCAAATCTACTTAGGATGTTCTTCCGTATGAAAGCAATGACATGCGAATCTTTGATCTCTTTGAATGCTTTGACTTTAATCCATTTGGAAAAATAGTCCGTCATGGCAAGCATGAAGACGCGTTGGCCATACGCGACTGGTAGTTTCCCGACAATGTCCATTCCTCACTTCATGAAAGGCCAGGGGATGATATTGGATGTAGATCTTCTGATGGTTGGTGGGACACCGAGCTGTATCTCTGGAATGTGTCACACTTTTTTGCATAGTTGATGGCATCTTTCTTCATAGTGGGCCAATAGTATCATGCTATGTGAGCGCGCAACGCAAGGTTTCTTCCTCTAGAGTGATTGCCACATTCCCCGTCATGGAGTTCCTACAACTTGTTCTGGATTTCTCCTTCGTGGAGACAACACATGTAATATATGGTGGTGGACTATTCGAGTAGCATGACATCTTGAAGGACAAAGTAGACGCCTTGGTGCGGAGTCGTCGTGCCTCATGCTTGTCGAGTGGCAGTTTGCCATGCTTGAGCTAATTGTAAAGTGGAGTGGTCCAAGAGTCAGATTCGTTAGAATAACTAACTTATATGGGGACAGACACGTCGGATGGTTTGCTGATGGCGGACACTTCTATATGTAGAAAATGAATCTTCTGGTATTCTCTGAGGTTGATGACAAAGCCGAGATTAGCCAGTGCATCAGCTTTAGCGTTGGTATCCTTGGGAATTTGTTGGATGCTGAACGTGTCGAAAGACTTGAAGATGTCGTGAATGACTTCTAGATAGAACGTCATCTTTGAATCACGTGCTGTGTATGCTCCGTTAATTTGGTTCCCTATGAGCATGGGGTCGCATATTATTTCAAGATTCTTCGCGTCTGTCTCCTTGGCCAAAGTGATGCCAGTCATGAGTGCTTCGTATTTTGCCTCGTTGTTTGTTGCTTTGAATTCACATTGCATAGCTTGGGCTATCCTACTCCCTTATGGCAATTTTAGGACAACCCCTAGTCCGACACCATTCTGATTGGAGGCGCCGTCGGTGTACAAGGTCCATTTCAGGGGAGTAGGGTTCTCGACCTGCATCAATTCTCCTTTACTTGTTCTTGGTAGGTTGGGCTTAAATCGGCCACAAAATATGCCAAAGCTTGTGACTTGATTGTTGTGCATGTCTCGTATTAGATAGCATAGCCACTAAGGTGCACTGCCCACTTCGTCATCCTTTCACGTAGCTCCGGTTTGTTCATCACATTCCGGATTGGATATTTTGTCTTGACCTTGATGGTATGAGCCTCGAAATAGGGCCTTAGATTGATGGATGCGGTGATGAGGGCCAATTCGAGTTTCTTTATTGGTGAATATCTTGTCTCCGCATCTTGTAGGGTTTTACTCACATAGTAGATGGGCAACTGCTCACCGTCTTCCTTTCTTACCAGGACGACACTTACTGCAATTTCCGTGACTGCCAAGTATATATATATATATATATAGGGTTTTGCCATCTTTTGGCTTTGAAAGTAGGAGAGGATAGGTTAGGTATCATTTTAGTTCTTGGAACGCTTCTTCATGCTCGTTTGTCCACTCGAATGATTTGTTCTTCTTCATGATGTCGTAGAACAAGCGATTCCTATCTGATGCCTTTGAGATAAACCTGTTGAGTGTGGCGACCCTTCCCATCATCTTCTGGACGTCTTTTACGCATCGCAGGGATTGGAGGTCCAGAATTGCTTTAATTTGATCAGGATTGGCTTCGATCCTTCGTTGCGTCACTATGTAGCCCAAGAATTTGCCTGATGAGACTCCAAAGGAACATTTGGTGGGAATCAGCTTCATGTCACATTTCTCTATGATTTTGAAGGTTGTCTTTAGATGTTGGATGTGGTAGACCGCCTTCTTCGACTTCCATTGTGTCATCGATTTGGTCTTTGAACATTCTGCTGACCAGTCTTTGGTTAGTGGCTCGAACATTCTTGAGGCCAAACGGCATGACCTTATAGTAGTAGATCCCTTGGTTGGTGATAAATGCGGTATTCTCTTGATCCTCTGGACTCATCAAGATTTGGTGATAACCGTTGAACGTGTCCATGAAAGTTAGCATTTCATGGCTGGCGGTGGCGTCAACCATGATGTCGATGTGAGGTATGGGAAATGAGTCTTTTGGGTAGGCCTTGTTTACGTTGATAAAGTCGACACAAACTCTCAGACTTCCCGTTCTTTTTTTGGACCACCATCACGTTTGCTAACCAATCTGGATATCGGGTTTCTCTAATCTTGCATGTCTCCAACAGTGCTCGCACTTCTTCGTCTATCACTTAGTTCCTCTAGGGTGCAAACTTTCTTCGTTTCTGTTTGACGAGTAGATATCGAAAATCCATATTGAGTTTGTGGATGATCACGTTTGAGTTGATGCCGGTCATGTCCTCGTGTGTTCATGCAAAGTATTTCGAGTGGGACCGTAGGAATTCGACTAGTTGCTTTCTGGTTTCGCCGAGTTTGTCTGTGCCGATCTTCACAACTCGAATAGGTTTAGTAGGATCTAGGATTACCTCGTCGAGTTCAAGAGGCCCTGGCTTCGTATAATGCATAGACGTCCTACATTCCGTTAATTGATATGTTGATTGTCCCCTGGTTTGTTTTTGCGTGACCGTCAGCCTCATAGATATCCTGTTGCATTCCCTAGCTAGCCTATGCTCGCCCTTGATCTCTTGCACGCCCCATTTGGTAGGGAACTTGACGGTCTGATGATATATTGACGAGACCTCTCTAATGTTGTGTATCCAAGGACGTCCAAGGATGACGTTAAAAGGTGATGGACAATCCATGATCAATAACTAGACTTGAAGGTTCACCCCTGCATGCGTAGGTGGTTAGTGTGATCTTCCCCATTGTGTTGCTTACTTCGCCGTTGAAGCCTACTAACAAGATCGACTTCTTGATAATGTATTCTTGGGTTAGGCCGAGATAGTGGAAGGCTTCAATCATCATGATGTTTGTTGAGCTACCGTTGTCGACCAAGCTGCGTCGTACTAAGCAATTCCCTATAGTGACGGATAGGACGAGATTGTAATAATGCTCCGCCATGACATGATCAGACTCGTCAAATAGAATAAGAACATCATCAAATTCTTTTTTGACGTCGATCGTTGGCCTTTCATACTTAGCTTCTCTTTTGTGGCGCTTGGCTGCCGACACGGTCGTTCTACAAATTTCCGACCCTCCGGAGATGTAGTTTACGATCTTAATGTGGGGAGGAGGAGGCGGTGGTGCCTTTCCTTGCCTGTTTCAATCGAGGGTTGCCCTAGATCTGTCGGTGATTAGGTCCCTAAGGTACCCTTTTTGGAGTAGTTGAGCGACCTCTTTTCTTAGCGCGATGCAATCATTTGTACTGTGTCCTCCATCATTGTGGAAATGACACCATTTCTCTGCGACTTAAGGATGGGCAAAAGTAGACCGGACCAGAAATTTACGGTCTGGTCCATGGTCCGGGAATTTTACATTTCCGGTCTTACGGTCTGGTCCAGACCGTAACTTGTACGGTCCGGACCGGTCGGACAATAAAAATTAAAAAAAAAGTTTAAATCATTTTTGGGGGTAAATTTTACGGTCCGGTCCATAATTTTTACGGTCCGAACCGTAATCAAACCCTTTAAATGCTGGAAAATATGAAATTCAGTCTTCCCGAGCTGGTCCACGATCCATACTTTAAAATGTTTACGGTCCGCCGGTCCGGACCGAACCGAAGAGTCTTCGGTTCAGGAGATTCTCTAGTTTCCTAGGCCATCTTACATCGTCGCCAAGTTTTCTCATCATATTGAGCATTCCGTCATGGTCGACGATGAATGAATAGTGTTGTAGAGGAGGATAGAGGTCCCGATCGCGTGGAAATACAGTCGGTGCTTACAAATATGGTTGACTATTCGATTAGGAGGTTTTGCGTGAGGATAAGGCTTGTAACGTGACTCGGTCTTGTTGACGGGCCTGCTTGGTCATGGTTCCTGGATTTTCTCGGATATGAGACCGTCATCATACAATCTGATATACGCCAAGGCTTTGGCTTGGACATCTTCTAAGGTTTGCCACATATATTTTGTCAATTCACAATATAATTCTGATTTTCTGTGCAAGCCTCGCATGAACGCCTCTATGGAGGTAGGGGTGTCATATCGCGGGATTGACACCTTCTCATCGTTAAACATGACAAGGTATTTCCTAAGCGACTCTCCAGGTCGTTGCGTGACGCGATAAAGGTCGATGAATTGTTTCTGTAGGCGTCGGCTGCCGACGAACTGGATTTTGAACATGTTGATTAATCCAACAAACAAAGATATGCTTCCGTTGGAGAGGTGTATGAACCACGTCAAGGCCGAGCCTTTCAGAGTGGATCTGAACCACTTGTACATCATTGTCTCCTTTAGATGTTTAGGAGCCGTGCTCGTCATCATCTTCTGCTTGTACAACGGAACGTGTTCGTCAGGATCGGCTCTCCCATCGTACGTAGGCATGTCGGGCACCAAGTACTTCTTGGGGATTTCAACGTGAGCAATTGTGTTAATGAACGGCGAGTCGGCGTATCACTCGTCGTCTTCTTATTCGATGGGCCTTGGTACTCATGGGATCTGGGTGAACCTTTCGTCCAAAGTTCTAAGCTTTTCATGCCATTTATGTCCTACAATGTCATCGAATACACCGTTGGGACGTTATCCATTGGATCGGCTGCTTCCGGGTTGTATGCGGTGTGGCTTGTTGTGGCTACTGGTGGGGGTTGACATATCCCAATGTTAAATGACGACATCATTGCCGGAATAGAAAAGGATGGGTTGGCGACGGCAGAGTCGAGGTCAAGACATATCGTAGTGTTGTCATCATGGATGTACTGAAAATGAAATCGCGGTGCTGGTGGCGGCATAGACACATTTTGATAACGTAACGCCTCGTTCTCCTTCATGATCTCTTGGAGTCGCACTTTGGATTACACCTTCTGAGTGGCCCATGACTCCTCCAAAGCTCGCATCTTTTCGTGCAATTCCGCCATGGTAGCAACGTATTGGTCTTCTAAACCGCTCTAATCGACCAGATCAGGCATGATCTGGGCGATGTTGTTAACGTGGTTGCGGTGATGTCAGTGGACACTTGAGTGTCGTTGTTGGTTGGTCCATCGTTGGACATGGTGGTGCGATCGCTGGTAACTTATGGTTTGGAAAGAAGGTATAACCTTTTTTACTCCCAATCCCATGATGGACGCCAATTATTTTGGGCATGTTTCGTATCGTGACGCTATCCTCTTATTTGTGAAGTATAGGGTCAAGGGATACACAATGAGTAAATAAAGAATGGATTGATTGTTTATTGAGTAGGAATTGTATTACTGTAAGAGCGTGTGAATACATAAGATTGTATATCCTTTACAAGGCATTGACAACTCTTTTATATAGGAGTCCAATGGTGATTATACAAGGAATAGGATATTACTACAAGGATAAAAAGATATTTTATCTTGGGGCCTAAGATAAGATATATATACATGATAGATATTTCCTTTTATCAAATACGGAAAGTATATATCCAATGGACGTAAATCTTGATGCACAAGGCATGCTTAGCTGTTGCTTTTTTCTCGGGTTAAGTCACGCTTTATTAGGAAAGGAAATCTTTCTCACTGCGTCGTGTAGCACTCCATTCTCATGGTCGCATATGACAGTCATAGACATGCCGTCTTTCGTTGATCAGCGTCAAGATTGATCCATGCTTCTCCATCTCAACATGTCTAAACTCTTTACATCGACACGATCTAAGGACCCTAACACTTGTTATATTTGGACAAGATATTATCATTTGTTTGATGTTTTAGGTATTGTGTTTGTAGTTCTTGAAGTGTTAGTTCCGAAATATTTAATTGCTCCAAAGTGTTGCTCATTTTATTACATGACCAACATTTGGAATATGTTTCGACAAGCTTTTGTTTCATACAAAGTTTAAACATAAAGGATCCTTATGGTTTGTAATTCCAAACATTTTGAACTAACTTAGTGTAGTTGGGTTTGAGGTCCAAGCATTTTCAAATCCAAAAGGGGTTTTTCTAATGTCGTCACTTTTTCCAAGCAATAGGGTAATTAGGCAATGATCAAATGTGGTGACGAATGATGATGAACGATCAAATGTTTAAAGTTTTGAGCAATATATGGATGAATGATAACTCTATCAAGGCCCTCAAAAATAGTGTTATTACCGATAGCAAATTTTCTCCAGGTGAATGAAAAACCTTTAAATTTGGTGTCAAGCAATCCAAAATCACGTATAAAGTCATTTACACAATGAAATCATGTGAAATTTGGAGGAATATCACCTATTTGTCATCGGGATTGATAATCTCGTTGAAATCACCAATTAACATTACTAGAAGATTGTAATGAGAAATATTTATTCTAATGTCCAATCGATAGTCATATTTAAGATCATCACGGGATGAAGTGTAAAGGAAAAAGATCAGAAATCAGATAGTACTATGGTGAAATTCAATAAGGATTATATTATTGTTGTTGTGTAAAATGTTAATGTATGGCAAAAACGGTGAGTGGCCAAAAAGCAACCATAAACCACCGCACAAGCCTTGAGATGGAGAGACTGTAATTGATTTGAAACCAAACTTATCATAAAATTTTGAATCTGGTATATTAATGTATTTAGTTTACGCTAGACAAAGCAAATCCAATCGATTTTTATGTTTCATGAATGTGATTTCACTTCAAAACGTTGAGCGTTTGACCCCACAAGTGTTTTAATATCCAATTTTCATGTTAAATTATTGTAAATAGAGATCATGGTCAAGTTTTATGATACACATACTATATTGAAAGGGTTAAGTGTGGACCAAAGATATGAATATATTCTTGTAATATTTCGATTGTAATAGTATTTGATGTGTTCAAAGGTCAAATTTAGAAAAGAAGCAACTAGAATGAGGTATATTGTCACATGTGTAACCAAATGGTTCATACTAGTTTCAAGAGGCATCAAGCCGTAGGCGCCATATATGTCACAGTTTGTGGTCGTAAAATTTTCATATGGCATAAGGGCCGAGTGAACCACACACAATTAACTAAAACGTACGCATGCAAATGTAACAACAAAAATAAACTTTGGAATATAAGCATAGCACTAAGAATCATCAGATGGTGTAAATATACATAAACGGAGAAAGGAAGCGCAAGACTCAGATGAAAAGGGCCTTTGTTGATAACATGCATTCCAATAAGGAAGTGTGCTTATTTCATGTAGGGATTTTTCAGAAGAAATTTTCATAATGTTTTTTTTTTTGTAAATTTCTTGTATGTGTAAGTGCCCAAAGACATGGGTCATTTTCTTCCCCTTTGAAACAATAACAAATCAAAGGAGCAAAATTCCACATAACGTATATCAGAGGGTATTTTTTCTCCAGGTGGATCTCAAAGTGAATCTGTCCAATCATCCTAACAACCATAGGACAAAACCTCCATCCACCAAAGGATCCAGATCAGACTCAAAGAGCTCAAGAAAGGATCAAAGATGGAGAGCGTTTTTCTAGGACGGGATAAACTAGCTAACAATTTAATCATCAGGAAATTGTTCACGTGTATATTTTAGATTTTTTTTTTTTTAGAAGGAGAGGCGGCACTCTCGCACGTTTTATTAATCAATCAAAACAAATTACATACGAGTCATACGAGGCAAAGCAATACCTCGCAAATCATTCAAAAAAAAGACAAAACACTACTAAAAGGTTCATCAAAAACATGTAAACCAACATGAAAATCAAAAGCAACATTGGCTAGGTGTTCGACGACCCGATTGGCCTCCATGTATATGTGACGGAATTGGACAATCCAATCCCTACTGATGAAGCTCTGACACGAAAATACCAGGATGGCAAGGGAGTGAGATGAATCGATCTTCTCACCAATGAGACCAATTGCAAGAGCTGATCTCAAATCCAGCCATTTCCAAAAGGGAAGCCAGAGAAAAGATACACAAAGAGCCCATTCGATATGGGTTTTGCTAGATCGAGAGAGATATTTCAATAAATAGGAATAAACAAAAAATTGTTTCTCTTTTGTTGATTTTTTTCTCTTTGTTTTGTTCTTATATTGTTGATTAGTCCGGCTCTCGAACTCTTCGGCCTCTTAAAGTTGCATTGTATAATTGTTTGCAATATTATATTCTTACTTTATTAAAAGGGTTGAGATTCGGTGAGCGAAGATGAGAAGGGAGGAGAAGAATGATGACGCATGAGAGCCGTCGGATGGAAAACAAACGGAGTGTCCATATCACTTTTTAAAAATTCGGAAAAGATTCGACATGGCCGAATCATTCGCGAAAAAGACGGATTCGCGTGCACGTGAAGTGCAGATTTGTGTGCATGTCAAATACACTGTTGTGTACATGTCAAATACACTACGGTGTGCACGTGAAATTCATTTTTGTGTGCATACATAAAATGTGTGCGTTCATATGGAATGAACAAAACTTGTGCACATGAAAACACGACTGTGTGCATGCGAAATATACTATGGTGTGTTTGCGAAGTATACTACCGTGTACATGTAAAAATGACATGTTTGTGCATAAGAAATGCATTACGTGCTATGTGTGCATGTGAAACAACGTAGGTGTGCATGTGTGCACACGAAAATAACATATGTGTGCATGCGAAAATGACCCAAAACACGTACAAAATTACATGTGTGCACACGTTTGAAAACCAACGAAAATAACCTACGTGTGCATACGGAAATGACCTGTGTGTGCACATGAAAACAACGTGTGTGTACATGCGAAACAACGTATGTGTGCATACGGAGCAAAATGCATGTGCATGCGGGGCATGTTTTTTTCGCGAAAAATTCGGCCGTGCCGAATTATATCCATTTTTTTCTGACATCTTTCCTTGGCTGATCTGCGCGCTTTATTTCTTGATCTAACGGTCTTGGAGCATCCTAACTCATCTCCTAAGCCCTCATCCTCACCTTATATTTTCCCTTATTGAAAAAAGTAACAAATCCGATAATTTTTTAGTTTAATTTTCTATCTTTCAGTTTAGAATCTCACAATTTTTTTTAATGACAAGGAACTCACTTTGCGGTGGTAAATTTCGGTTTCGTGACTCAGCCGACAAGAGTCACGAATTGGGTAAACCCGTTTGAGCCGACCAGCTCGACCCAATAAAAATAATAATAATGAATCTTGATTTTTAATCCTGTAAAAATGATAAAAGCGAGATCAAATCTACAAACCTTCCAACTTTTCTTTCACTAGGCCACCCTCCCTACCTGAAGCTAAAAGAAAAGGGAATTAATGTCTTCTATAAGATCATGTGAAAGTAGGTGGTGGACAATGGACATGTACCTATGTTTTTTTTGATATAGTAAAAATTAGACTGGAAAACCACAGAAAGCACGATTTCTCAGTCTATAGCATCCTTGCGAATGAGAACTAGAAGCTCTAAATTTGCTTGAATATCTTCCAAGGAACTCCGCTGAATCAGCTTCGCGATGCAGTCGGCCGCAACGTTTGTTTATTGGAAGACATGACAGATTTGCACTGAAGAAAACCGTTGTAATAAACAAAGAATATCAGAAATTAACATTTCAATATCCCATAGACAGTGCCAGATCTTGTTCAGGACGTTGACTATTGTAAGGTTGTCACACTCCAGTTGGATATTAGTAATACCCATTTCGTTTGCTTTGATTAAAGCATTTCTAACCGCTATGGTTTCTGTTTTTAGAGGAGTTGATATACCATATTTTTCACCAAATATAAGGAGAGGTTCACCCTTATAATTACGAAAAATGAACCCATAACTAGATTCCCCATTCGTTTCCGTAGATCCATTAGTATTAATTTTAATTATGATTTATGGTGGTTTTTTCCATTTTTTTGATATCCGTCCTTTTTTGGTATGCGTTGTATTTTTGGGGATAAAATCAACCAAACAATCTGGATTCCATTTTTTGGTCTGATTCCAGTTGTCAATTTGATTGTTGATGTAACGTGGTACATCTTTTATCGGTTCATTGTCATTATTTGTTCTGCCGAAGCTTTGTTGATTTCTATAAAACCATATACCCCACCATGATACTGCTAGTTCAGTGAATTGTGATCTGTCTGTTTTATTTCGGATTTTCTCAATAATCTCATCAGTTTTTTTAGTTCCAATGTTTAGAGATCTTATGATTCTATAAGTTTGTTTGTTCATTTTTTCTATAGTTTTCAACGTGGGATTGCAACTCCTTTTTCAGCTAATCTTGATTTGGTGGGTAGTCCATTTCTTAAAATTTTCCAAAGATTTTTTTTAAACTTTTGGGTAAGTGTCCAATTTCCAGATTCATGAAGAATCATGTGATGTATATCTTTTCTTTTTTATGAGCATATCCATAGCAGATTTGGTTGAGAACCAACCATTTTTACTGGCTTCCCAATACATTCTATCATAAATATTGTTTATAGGTATTGGTGTAGAGATTATCTGTTTAAATAAGTGCTCGGGTAAATATTGCTCAATCATTTCTTTATTCCATTTATGATTTGGGAGCATAAAATCTGCTACTAAAGCAGTTTCATTTGGTATAGGTTCCATGTCAATGATGTCACAAAGGGGAATTGTAGAGAATCATTTATCAGTCCAGAATCTAATGGTTCTACAATTTCCCACTTGCCATATAAGTCCTGTTTTGAATTCATCAATGATTTCACACATTTTGGATAATTGCCATTAGCACTGTCCTTTTTTTCTTTTCTTCATATTGTAAAATATGTTTAGTTTTTAAATATTTTAAAGTGATAACTTTGACCCAAAAATTATCTGGTTCAGCCAAAATTTTCCATAGTAATTTATATTGTAAGGCTTTATTTATATCCTTTGATTTTCTCAATCCTAGCCCGCCTAGTTCAGTCGGTTTGCATATTTTATCCCATCTTATCAAAGGTTTGTATGTATGGTCTTTGTTCCAGAAAAAACCTCTATTTAGTTTATCAAGTTCATTATGGGTTTGAGTGGGTAGCATAAAGCTTTGCATTAGGTAATTTGGTCGTGATGCAAGATTCGCTTTGATGAGAGTTGTTCTGCCTACTTGAGAAAGGAAATTAGCCTTCCACTTTGTTAATTGTTATTGTGTGCTAATTAACAGATCATCAAATGTATTAGAGTTGTTCTGCCTACTTGAGAAAGGGAATTAGCCTTCCACTTTGTAAGTGTTCCTTGTATCACTAGTTTTTTTGTGTTTGTTACTTTCTTTGTAACTTGGAAAGCAGATTTATGAAAATTTACTTTATGGTCTGAAATTTTGCAATATTCATCCAGGATATCCTTGATTTCCTTACAGTTTTCTTGCTTTGCTTTGGAAAATATCATAATATCATCCGCAAAAGCTAAGAAAGGGATTCGAGTTGTTGAACTGTTGTTTGCCGATGTCAATCTCCCCATTTTCTTGTTGGTCATTGGTCCTCGTGTTTTTTGTTAGCGTGAGCAGTTGGCATTGACTCCAGATAGGTGAGTTGCTGATGGATGCTTGCACGATGTCTTGTCGTTTGCCTTTGGTAATGACTGGTAGTATCTGCCTGAAATCTCCTCCTAGTAGGACCGTTATACCGCCAAACAGCTTGTGCTTGTTTTTAGCCTCTTTGATACTTTGGATATCTTGCAGTGTTCTATTTAATGCCTCAAACGCATTTCTATGCATCATTGGAGCTTCATCCCAAATGATCAGTTTGACTTCATGCATCAACTGTGTTAATTGCGTGTTTTGTTTAATTTCGCATGTGCTATTATCTAGCAGTTCGATCGGGATTAGAAATCTGTTGTGGGCTATACGGCCGCCCGGTAGTAGGAGGGAAGCAATACTTGTGGCAATGGAAAGGGTTAGATATGAGTTCAATTGAATGTGCATATTAATTTTTTGGTATCTAAATGACACATACAACCACCAGGCATGTAATGATGTTGTAGTGCTATTGCTACGGAGCTACAATGGGTGTAGTCGACATAAGCATGTAGTCTTGTATGCAGTATAGTTTCACGAATAAGAAATGGATTAGGTATTACAAATGTGATGACGAAGTAAACAGAGCTTAGGCCTTACCCGACGATGCTACGGCAAGGACGATGTTCCCTTGTGATCTGATGCAGGCCATAATTGTCTTGTACAAATAAGTTTTCCCCGTTCCTCCTGCACCGTAGATGAAGAACAACTCTCCGGATTGTCTATTCACCGCATTGATCACATTGGCGTAGATTGCTTTTTGGTCCACGTTTACATGGCTGAATGCAACTCTTCCATTTTCCGAGCATTGTAGGAGAGTTCTTCTCGGATGAGCCGGTTGTCCATTGCGGTCAGCAGTTGCTTATCTGGCATCAGAATTCCCGGGTAGTCCATCAATGTTTTACCGATTTTTGCAAGAATCTCTTCAATGTCAAGCAAGCAATAGTTTTTAAGCTGATTTTCACTGAGCTCTAAGGTCGGGAACTGGAATTCTCGTCTCTTCCTGTATAGTATGTCTTCTAATAGCGCATGCCAGTTATTGTCCCACATTTTTCCCGGGTTGGCAACCTCACATTTTTCCCGGGTTGGCAACCTCACAAAAAGTTAGGATCGTGACAAACAAATCCCTCAATTGTACTCCCGTTGCCCAGAATTGAGCTTCTTTTATTGCGTCGTCCCATTCGCTGTCTTCCTTGAGCATTCCACGGGCATAGCATGCCTGCCTGAAGGTGTCATATTGTTTCCCATTCACCGTCCTGATTTCTTCAAATGATCGAGGACCTGCAACCACATTTAGTAGCATGCGTAGGTAATACCTTTCGCCGGAGGCCGGGTGAGCGTACACAATTCTGCCTATCGGTCTGAGGTTTCGCCTTGGCGCCCACAACTTATGTGATGCATCCCATGTGTACTGTCTGGGTATTTCCGCGTACTTTAATTTTCGTGCAACCTCATCCTTGCTGTTTAGAGTAAGCCACTCTGTAAACATGGTCGAGTGCACTATTTTGCGGCGTATCACTGTTGGCAAGTTTTGTGAATCTGACATTGTTACTGATTGTTGTTCTGGGAGATGGAATGTCAGACGTATAACAGTAGGCCAACTGTAATGAATATTGAACCCATAAATACGCCAAGCGGCTTCGCATGCAGATAGGTAGCGGCAATCTAGGTATTGCTTGATCTCATTTATTTCCTGGTTTGTGGATTGGCCGTGTGCGTGTGGGTGCGCGCATCTTTTTGCATGAAGACAACAATTGCTTTGTCTGGGCCCTTGGTTATGTATTTGAACAGGTACTTGATGGCTCTTGTTCTATTAAACCATTCAACATTAATGTGTGCGCCATATTTCAGCAGTAAGTACTTGTTGTACGGCACACCATGGTTGTTGGTAAATGTTGCACGCCCTTTTCCTCGTCTGGGTTTTCTTAGGAGTTTTGAGAGTGGGCGCTATCTCCTTTACACCTTCATGCCTGTTACCCAAAAGGGAAGCATGAACTTGTTTTCCAAGACCTAACCAAATGCGTACACTTAATTGAACTGGTCCTTACTTGTCATTCTGCTCTATTGCATCTAAAGCAATAACATTGTCTGCAGTAGGGGGCTTTTCAGAAACTGAGTTGGCGGGCGCCACCGATAGTCCACCTACACCCTCAGGGGCCTGCATAGTGTATGATGTTTTGTGAAAAAACTGTGGAATATTATTGCATTACGCGTAGGCGTGTAGCAGCAAAGTATGTTGGGTTTGGTGGCTACCTTAAGACCAGGGGCGCTGGCCACAAGGCACGACACGGTAAATTTTTCGATGTCGTTTGAGGCGGCAAAGTAGGTATGCGTCTTGATCTCGAACACATGATATGTATTAGCCAACTGCTTGATTTCCAATGGGAGTACGCACTCTTCGGGGTTTTCCTGCACAAGTCAAATGACCCAATTGATTAGCTACATGAATAGAGTGACCCCACACACGATATGCTAGGCACGGTTTAAAACTTACAGACATCTGTTTCAGCAATGTCGCGGCTCTCTTCTTCACCAACATTTCAGCAAGATCATCAAACATAGTCACCGGAAGGGTTGTCGTTTGATGAGAGACCTCCAGATGTAGTCTGTACCTGCAAGGAAGTAGAGGTTCATTCATGTTTTCCATGTGCGTGTGAGTTGTAGGGGTTCAGTCACAACCAAATAGAGCACGACATACCTAATTCGAGGGAACTCAGCCGCCGTACAACACGACGTGCAATAAAGCTGGCCTCCAACATGAATCAGTCCTTTTCGACAATTACGCCTGCCGCACGATGGGTAGTACCAACTGTTCTCGGGAAGGACCCTTTCAATCTTGATTGGTATGTGGAAGGTGACGAAATCCTACAAAAGTCAAACAATATTGTCACTGATTGGTTTTTTAAAAACCGCAAGTTAGCAACTACATACATTATGCATTCCCATTACCTTTTTAGGAAAATCCTTTTGCTCCCTCCCAAGGCATAGCAGCTCGGAGAGGGTGCCTTTCTTGGCAGAACATGCAAGGACGGATGGCGAGGTTATAGGCACACCGTTGGTGCTAGCATATTGTAAAGCCGAGAATTAGATATGTAGTTGAATTTGAAGCAACGTAGTTGAGTTTGAAGTACCATATAGGGTTGGATATAGTATAATTATTTACCTCATGACATCTCTCAATTGTTTGATAGCCGAAATGTCATCCGTATCATACATTGTTGTAGCCGAGGTGGTTGACACATACACGGCACATGTGCATTAATATGGTAGTTTTAGGTTGTTTAGTATGTAAGCATGTGAATTGATAATCAATTAAAAGACGCCTACAGTACCATTCCATTGGCGCACATTCAGGGAGGTAAAAACGACAATGTATGGGGTCTTTCCCCGTTTCATGCACTGTAGAAAGTCAACACATATACAACCCCACATGGATACCTTGATTGTGTTTCCCCTGTGCGTATAACAACGACCACATATAGGATAAGTGTAACATTTTCGTTAAGTACGTAATGGATAGCATCAACAGGGGAAACATGAAAGCTATACCTCTCGTTAATGAGGTGGCACTCGAGCAGTTGAGCGCCTGTAGGAGTAGTCTTAACAGTGCCAATATTAATTGGACACCCCACAACATCTGACACAAAGAAGCCACGTGAGATGAAATAGTGGAGCTAATGTTTGTAGGAGGCATTTCTGAATTCGACTTTTGCGAACAAATGAAGCATAAATGATAAAATCATCTAGGAATTAGTATCGGATAATTATTTTATTTTCCACTATTTATGGTTTGTTTGATGAAGTAATTTATAAAGGCATTTGTAGTTTTGGAGTCGTTTCATTATTTTTTTCCCTATTAGGGAGTCGCTTCATAAACTAATTTATAAAGACAATTGTATTTATGAAGTGATTTATTTGAGAATTTAATTATAAAAGCTTCGGAAGTTGTGTAGCATTTTGAAATTGTTAGCTAGAAGTTGTTAGCTAGAAGTTATTTGGGAAATTGTTAGTTGATAGTTATGAAGTTGTTAGCTAGAAAATTTATTATAAATATTTGAAGTTTATAATGCCTATTTGGAAACGAACAAATCCTAAATGCAAAATTTAGATTGAAAATAGTGTGTGTTAATTTTTTCCCACTACAGACTATAAATATTTTAAAAACTCATAATATTATATAAGTTTAACACACACTATTTTTTTCCACTACAGACTATAGGTTCATGATTTATAATAAATTTAACACACGCTATTTTCAATATAAATTTTTCCACTACAGACTATAAATATCAAAATATACCATTTTCAGTGAAGCAAGCCCCTGAAGATAAGCCCAACCCCACGACCACCCGATTGCAGTTCTAAAATCCCTAAAACACTTTCCCAAACCAACTCCCCATTTTCTCCCTTCTCCCATTTTCAGTTTCTCTAATCCTTGCACGATCCTTGAGCCTTCTCTATTCCTTGCAAGATCCTTCTTAATTCGCCTCTGTCCGTACCTCCATCCCGCTCGACTGTTCGGTCTGTGTTCGAACGATTCGGCCTTTACCAGCCTTTCGCCGTCCATGTGTCCTAAGCTGCGAGGCCGTTGGACATGGCGTAGATGTGGCGGCCTGTTGCACTCGATTGCAGCATTTTCATTTGTATGCCTGCGGGTTGAAGGGTTTTCTCTGTACATATTGGTCGAATTCACCAGTTGACCGGCGGCGCGTCGCAAATTAGGGCTTTCGGTGGTGGGGTCGTGTGGTTGCGGTACGATTATGCCCCCTAAAAAGTTTGTTCCTCCCTTTCGTCAAAATTCCATTGAATTTGTTTAGTCTTTGCTTTGATCTTGCATTTGATCCTAATTTGAGTTCATAGTCGATACGTTTCTGTGGCCGTTCTCTGTGGCTTTGTTCCTAATTTAGCTTCACTTGATAGTTGATCCCTGTCCTGAATTTAGTTCTTCAATTCATTCCTATCTGTCGTTGTTTTTTTTTAAATGTTGTTAGTCTTTGGTGTGTTCTTGAGTTTGTTCCTAATTTGAGTTGCTAGTTGATACCTTTCTGTGGCCTTTGTCTGGGGCTTTGTTCCTAATGTAACTTCACTTGTTGGTTGATACTTGTCCTGTTTTTTGATCTTCAATTTACTTGTTTTTGGTGGAGGTAGGATTATGTCTGTGACTTTTGGCTGTGAATTTGCCCCTAATTTGCGTTGAGTTTTTGACTGGTGCACAACTATATTTGTTATGGTTTATCCCTTGGTATACCCTAAAAACTAATGTTTATGCAAGGTATTTGAGTGCTTTGTGTTGTGCGTGCCTGAAATAATGCCTTTGTGTATATCGTTGTCAATGCTCTTTTTGCCGCGTTGTTAAAGTAATGTAGCGGTGTTGTGCTTAGGATTTTGCGCAAAAAGGAAGAGCAATAAAGAGTTCAAGTAAGTCTGACCTATGAGGTACTTCGAGCCATTGTCCTCCACCTCTTGTATGCTCTGTTATTAAAATCGAGATCCAGATCGTAAAATCGTGAGATTTTACGATCCAGTAGGAGGGGTCTGATCCAGATCGGGCTATAAAATTGAAAAATAGTAAAATCGTATTAAAATCATGTAAAATCGTGTAAAATCGGCTTAAAATCGTAGGATCTTACGACCCTTATAAAATCTTAAGATCCTGTCTTTGTGGTTAAAATCGTGTAAAATCGTATTAAAATCGTGTAAAATCGTATTAAAATCGTAGGATCATAAGATCTTAAGATCATGTCTTTATGGTTATTTAAAGTAAAATCGTGTAAAATCGGCTTAAGATCATGTCTTTATGGTTATAAAATCTTAAGATCCTGTCTATTATGTATGAATTCTGAACTTTTGGTCATGTAATGTTTCATTTTATATTAGGAAACTTCCATTTATCGTACCTAAATTCTTGAATTTTTTATTTTATTTTTTATATTTATAATATATTATTTTTAATAAGTTTATAAAATCTTACGATTTTACGATCCGATTTTACGATCCGATCCGCAGGGCCTTCCGTGATCCGATCCTAAAATCTCAATTTTAATAACCTTGCTTGTATGGGTACCAATTGGAGTGGGTACTTAGTAAATCCTTCTGGGGAGCAGCGGAGGTGCCGAACTATACTGTTGCCCTCCAAGTGTAGCACGAAGGGGTCAGCGTTGCGGAGGCGATACCCAGGCTTTGGCGGGGCAACAGTGAAGTTAGAGATGGAGTAAACTTCTCCCACCAAGAGCTTGTCCGTGAAGCAGTGGCTGATATTTTCCCTGGCCACGCAGTGAATGGCACCTCCCTGGTGCACAAGACAAATAAAGTCAGCACCGCAACATCCTTAAAGAGCAGGCAAAGTAAGGTAAGCAAACTGTGTATACCTGATGATCAGCCAAAAACCGAATATTATTTTCATGCAAACCGAAACCGATCAACCCTAGCCCTCCGTGAGAACAAGCCACACATTGGCGTTTATTTTTTATGATGACATGGCGTGCAATGATGTGGAACTTTTTTTATGAAATTTTAATTAATGTTAAACACGAGACATGATTATTCTTTTGTATTGTATTGGAATAAAGTTTTTGATTTATTACTATTGTATTGGAATAAATTTATATCATTGTTTTTAATTTTGTATTGAGATGGAGTCTCTTTGACAACTTTTTCAGTAATTGATTGTCCTATTAGCATGCTTTACATTGGAATGGAACAAGTTGTTGGCAGCTAACATCCTTTACTTGTAAATGTTTTCCAGGCAATACGTTGTTATGTTACTTTGCTTTCATTTCAAAACTGCTCTTCAACTTCTGTTTCAATTCATATCTTACTATGTTTATTTTCAAGGAAAATGGTTAGAAATGTAGTTAGTCAATTTAATTATCGTAAAGGAAATGGTTCACGTGAGAACCGTTTTCCTCACGAGAACAGCCCTCATAGGGATGTTCATCGGTCCAAAATCGAACCAAAATTCAGAATTTAGTAGTCCGAAAACCGAACCGAACATGCTCGGTTCCGTTTGGGTTCAGTTCGATTTTATTCAGTTCGATTTTGGACCGAAATAACTGAACATTTTGAAATTAGGTTAATTTAGGTTATTGAAACGGGTTTTAATATACAGAACCGAATTAGACCGAATTGAACCGAACTAGACTGAACCGAACGAAAATGAATAAGGTTTAACTAGCTTATCTAAAAATAAAAAAATATATTTATATTTTTAAGAATAATCAGTTCCAACCGAACCAAAAACCGAATATTGTTTTCATGCAAACCGAAACCGATCAACCCTAGCCCTCCGTGAGAACAAGCCACACATTGGCGTTTATTTTTTATGATGACATGGCGTGCAATGATGTGGAACTTTTTTTATGAAATTTTAATTAATGTTAAACACGAGACATGATTATTCTTTTGTATTGTATTGGAATAAAGTTTTTGATTTATTACTATTGTATTGGAATAAATTTATATCATTGTTTTTAATTTTGTATTGAGATGGAGTCTCTTTGACAACTTTTTCATTAATTGATTGTCCTATTAGTATGCTTTACATTGGAATGGAACAAGTTGTTGGCAGCTAACATCCTTTACTTGTAAATGTTTTCCAGGCAATACGTTGTTATGTTACTTTGCTTTCATTTAAAAACTGCTCTTCAACTTCTGTTTCAATTCATATCTTACTATGTTTATTTTCAAGGAAAATGGTTAGAAATGTAGTTAGTCAATTTAATTATCGTATAGGAAACGGTTCACGTGAGAATCGTTTTCCTCACGAGAACAGCTCCTTATAGGGATGTTCATTGGTCTAAAACTGAACCGAAACCGAATTTCAGAATTTAGTGGACCGAAAACCGAACCGAACATGCTCGGTTCGGGTCGGGTTCAATTTGATTTTATTTGGTTTGGTTTTGGACCGAAATAACCGAACATTTTGAAACATGTTTTAGTGCACAAAACCGAATTAGACCAAACCAAATATGGACCGAATTGAACCGAACTAGACCGAACAGAACCGAATAAGGTTTTCATGCAAACTGAAAACCGAACTAAATATTATCGGTTCAAATTCGTTTTGGTCGGTTCGGTTCGGTCGAAAAAATAAAAAAACTAAAACCGTTGAATAACCCTAGCCCTTCGTGAGAACAGGCCACGCATTGGCGTTTTTGTAAATATGCTCAACTTATATGAAAATGTCCAACAAATAAATGAACCTATTTTAGAACACAAAACTCACTTTGTACAACTAGTTCAAGAAGAGAGGAAGACCATGCCCCCCCCCCCCCCCCCCCGTGTCCGAGTTCCCTTACTTCCCCTTCTTATTTTTATTTCTTAATTATTTAAGTGCATGCAATTGTGAATTACTCACAATTTCAACCCAAATATTTTTATTTTCACCCAAAATACTTTTTATTCAAAAAATCTTGTTTTTATTTTAATTCTTGATTTCTCTGTTCATTTATTTTCACTCAAAATACTTTCAACTATGTGCATTTGGTTATAACTTGATGTGCATTTGATTATAATGTGATGTGTATTTAGTTTTAACATGATGTGAATTTGAATTTTGTAGGATGTGCAATTGAATATAATTGAATGTGCATTTGGTTATAATTAGATGTGCATTTGGATTATATTAGATGTGCATTTGATTGTAACATGATGTGCATTTGGTTATAACGTGATGTGCATTTGTTTATGACGTGATATGAATTTGGATTTTATAGGATGTGCAATTGGATATAACTGAATGTGCATTTGATTATAACAAGATGTGCATTTGGGTTATACTAGATGTGCATTTGGTTATAACGTGATGTGCATGTGGTTTTATCTAATGTGCATTTGGATCTTATAGGATGTGTAATTGGATATAATCGAATATGATTTGTATATAACTAGATGTGCAATTGGATTATACTAGATGAGCATTTTGTTATAAAGTGATTTGCATTTGGTTATAAAGTGATGCGCATTTGGTTATAATGTGATCTACATTTGGATTTATAGGATGTGCATTTGTATATAGCTAGAGGTGAATTTAATTATAACGCAATGTGCATTTGATTATAACGTCATGTACATTTGATTATAATGTGATGTGCATTTGATTATAACGTGATGTGCATTTGGTTAGAACACAATGTACGTTTGGATTTTGTAAGATGCAAATTTGTATATAACTAGATGTGCATTTGATTATAACGTAATGTGCATTTGGTTATAACGTGATGTGTATTTGGTTATAACGTGATGTGCATTTGGTTAGAACACGATATGCATTTGGATTTTGTAAGATGTGCATTTGTATATAAATAGATGTGCATATGATTATATCGTAATGTGCATTTGGTGATAGTGTGATGTGACTTTGGTTATAACATGATGTGCATTTGGTTATAACGTCATGTGCATTTGGTTATAACGTGATGTACGTTTGGTTATAACATGATGTGCATTTTATATAGATAGATGTCATTTAAATATAAAATAATTTGCATTTGGTGATAACGTGATGTGCATTTGGATATAACGTGATGTTCATTTGATTGTAACATGATGTGCATTTGGATTTTGTAGGATGTGCATTTGTATATAACTAGATGTACATTTGATTATAATGTAATGTGTATTTGGTTATAACGTGATGTGTATTCCAAGAAAGTTTGCCTCGGGGGCAAAACATTTCCCAAAAATATAAAAAACAATTTTCAAAAAACACCTGAGACAAATCCAAATGAGATGAATCTTTATGTTCATTTATGAATTGTATGTGCATTTTTGCATTTTGAATTGCATTTGGACCACATGAGATGAATCTTGTTTAAAAATGTTAAAATATTAAATATGTTTTATTAGAAAAGAGGGAAATCATGTGATTTTTGCTTTGATAAAGTTCAAAAATATTATTTAAAAAGTTGTAAGAGTAAATGAGACTATATTTTTTATTAAAAAAGAGGGGGACCATGTACTTTTTGGTTGGAGAGAAAAGTCTCCTTTAAATTTGTAAAGGGAAACCACACATAAAAGACTTTCTGGTTATATGAGAGCACATGAAATATTGGAAAGGGAATTAATCACAAATAAAATGCTTTTTAAATATTTGTAAAAAGGCGCGCGGGAACCACTATTGTGCCACAAATCATTGCGAGAGCGGTTCTCACCGTTCTCACCTTGGGGGACTTCTCACCCGTCTCCTCTAATATATAGTATAATATTGAAACATATAGAATAACATTTAAAGTAGTAATTGAAATATTTCACAATCAATTTCAATAACAATAGTAACTTGAGTTAAGTTATTCCACATCGAATTATCATTTCAAATACTAGTTTTTTCGCAATAAAATCTATGATAGTATTTTAAGATAGGTAAGCTACACAAAGTTTGAAGTAACAATAGAATAGCATTCGTGATGTGTTAAATATCAATATAAGTTTATTTGTGCAACTTTAAATGTATGTTGTATCTCTATATAAAATTAATGGAATATATGTAAACACATAAATTGAATAATTATGTGAGTTCATATGTGTAACTTTAAATATAAGATAAATGTAATTTACATTTTTTATATAATATTAATGGAATATAAGTAAACACATAAGGTTTGGAATAACAATAAGATAATCTAAGTAATGTCTTGAATATCCATGCAAGCTCATGTGTGCAAGCTTAGATGTATAGCCTAAGTAATGTATTGGGAACTTATGTGTATAAAGATGTTGTGAAAATGAACCTTATTATTAGGTTGTATGTATGCTATCTATGACCTTATATATACATATATATATATATATTATAGGTTGCTAGATATCATTGGTGTGGTTGTTGTGAATTGGTGTGAAATATAATTGCTAAATAGCACGAGTATTCGTAGGAACACTAATTATCTTGCGAGGTTTAGTCGTTTCTTTATAATTCGTATTAAGAGGATTATCTTGCGAGGTTTAGTCGTTTCCTTATAATTCATATTACATAAGTGGTGGTGCACTTAGCTAGTGTCAAATCTTCGGGATTTATCCCATTCTTTATCTCTTTACGAGATTGGTTGTGGAAATACAAGTCTTAACGTGAATGTACGTTTTCAGACTAAATAAGATAAGTGCCTCGTCGCACATAATCAATATACCCTCGGGCGAGAAGTACAACGTGGAACGCGCTCGGGCTTCTGTCTATGAAGGTCCTCTTACCAATCTGAATTTGCACAACACGTATGCGGTGAGGTTGGTTAAAGACCCGATTATTCAAAGAAGTCTTTTTTTAAACCTTGTGTGATAAAATTAAATGTTCCCAACAATTACTCATATTTCCTAAGACTCAATTCCTTTGGAGTCTTCTTTTGATTCATATCTTTTCCTTCTATTCCGTGAGAATTTCTGGGTTATGTATCGCTCTTCTCGACTATTATTTGAGGGACAATGATAGTAAACGGTTATAATCACAAGAACCACTTTGCTTGAACCCTTGTTTAGTCTTTCATTAGACTAACCAACCTTCTCTTTTCCTTGCATGATTGGCTGGTGTCATCCGTCCCTTACGACACATCAGGAATATATTCCTATGTCGAGGACGTGGGAAGACGACGTTGAAGGCGGCTGCGTTTTGTTTTAAGATAGTTGTTATTTATTTTCAATAAAGGTTAAGGATCATGTTGTTAGTCTGAATAAAGTCTTTCGATGTACTTTTGATATATTGTAAGGTTGCCTTGTTTTGCAACGTTGTATTATATTTTGTAAGACATTTTAATGTAAATGTTATGATTATTGTTCTATTTTTTCTTTTGCGATCAATACTGTAATGCCTTTGGTGATTTCGGATATGCGTTCCGGGGTCACTGACGGTAATACAATCACTCCCTATTTTACATAAAACCAATTTCATATGATCTTCTATCTAAATAAATGTATTTAATTAATCTTGTTTTTTAACTCTTTTCCAGCCCTTTTAAAATAAAATATCTATTTACAATACTCACATTTAAATATAGTTTTTTATGTATTTGTTTTTGAAAGATGAATTGGAAACCAACAAATTCCATTCAACATACATGCAAAATGAGGAGAACATAAATCAAAATAATTCAGCACTTTGGTTTTATATTAGCTCAATGTATCCACTTATAATAACACCTAAATAGTGTATGTTTAAACTACTTATATATAATAATTTGATATGAGATATAATTATACAATTTTTGTTATAAAGTTCACATAACGATTTCGTTTCATCTCATTTTACATTAATAACATAGTAATTAGTGAAGTAAAATGAAATACCTTGTATATCATTTCGCTATTTAAAAATCGATCGTAAATTACAATAAATTTGATTGTACAAATTTTATAAAGTACAAGAATATATTAAAAAACACCTAATCTAATTATAAATGAAAAAAAGAAATATATGGAATTAAACAGGTCACGGACTCGTGCATAGCACGAGCGCAGATTTCATTTTGAATATATATACAATTATTTTACAAAAATGAAGAAAATGATATGAAACTTTTTTCCTATATTAGTTAATATGAAATCCAAACATATATTTGTTATCATTTCAGTTACTATTTTGAGTTCTGATACGTCTGATTTTTTACAACTCCAATCTACTATATAATAACTAAAGCAGTATCTCGGCTGCACAGCAAGCGTCCCGAGAATGCACCCGGAATTTCCGGTGACACGTGTCATAGTGGTATTGTTTTTGACACGTGTCACTAAACTGTTATTTCGGTATTTTTGAAAAAAATTTAGATTTGCCAGCAGATTTTAACGTATAAAATATTAAAAATCTTTCCCAAAAACTCTATGATTCTGACATATTGTAGCCGGATGTGTGTACGCTTTTTTTGGCTATGGTTAATCTTTCCAAAAAAATAATCAAATACAATTCTGAGCTACTTTTTAATTGAATAAAGTCCAATAATTGATAATCAAAAAAATAATAATATTTTGCTGTAAATGATTGTTAAAACCTGTAAATATTTTGGATTCAAAATACCCTGCAACATACCAAAAAAAAATGACAAAACCTGCACAAAACTTAAACAAACGAACAATCCACAAATATGACAAAACAATGCACAAAACCTGCACATATATTACAACACCGCAAACACACACATGAACCTAAATATGAAGCATAAAAAAATTACATAAGCATTACATAAATATTGCACAAAACTTTTAAAACCTGCAAATAAATTACAAAATTGCATAAAAACTGGAAAAAATGTGTGCTTTCTCTGTTTTCCCATGTCAGAAATTCTGCAAATCATAACATCTCCATAAATAGCAAAACTGAATACAAGATCTGAACAAACAAGTCAAATTATAATATAGAACCATTAGCAGCCGTGCATAATAGTTTATGTACAAAATTAAAAAGATTACTAGGAAGATCTGATATTGAACAATCTGTGCATTCCAAAAATTAAAAAATATACATGATTTTTTCGACCGAAACTTGTAATAGAAGACTCTACATCTCTTTCACATATTCGTCTATAAATCTAGAGCTTCTCAGTAATTTTCAGTAGATAACATTTAACAGAGTAAAGACATTCAAGAGGTAATAACATTAATAAATTATTTTTGTTTCAGTTTATGTACACTGATATTGATTTATCATCTTTGTTTCAGTTTTTTTTAGTACATCCAGAACTAAGTATTCCCATAAAAACGAGTAGGCTGAACAAGTCGGTACATAATATGCTCGGAGAGGGTATTAGAAGATTAGGTCGGTCATTGTAACACCTATCCGAGCATACTCTGCACCTACTAATGCCCTCTCATTGATATGAGAATGCTTATATTTTTTTTTCAGTGTGTAACTTTAATATTTGATTATTTAAAGTTCCAAAGAAAGATGACATTAGTAGGGAGAGAAACATAGATATAGATAGACAGATCCAAAATTTATTATGGAGATAAAGAGAGATTAAGAGAGGGAGAGAAACATAGATATACATAGATATGTAGATAGATAGATAGATAGATAGATAGATAGATAGATAGAGAGAGAGAGAGAGAGAGAGAGAGAGAGAGAGAGAGAGAGAGAGAGAGAGAGAGAGAGAGAGAGAGAGAGAGAGAGAGAGAGAGAGAGAGAGAGAGAGAGAGAGACGAACCTCCTTCTAGACCACCTCTTTTGGACCTGAACTCCCTCTGTGAAAATTGCTTTTTGATTAAATCTGCAAGACAAAGTGTAAAAACAATTAGATATGTAAACTCAAATAGAGAGCTAGAGAGAGACAGAAAACTCAATTGAAGAGGTTGACAGACAAAAACACACAGAGAGACAACATTTGTATACATCTCTACAGATTATTTTTTGGTGTATTTATTGTTGTTTAATGTCTTTCCCGAACTATAAGAATTACACAATATAAAACATCATTGAATCCTGTAATTGAAAACTATTTTAACTCAGTAAACATAATTCCAGATGAAATATAAAGATGTGGATGAATTTACATGTTACAAGTAGTTACCATGCAATATGAATGAATAAGTATACATTATGTGTATCTAATAAGCAATGTAGTCATTTTTCTTTTCAGGTCTTGGTGAAGGGCTCATATGCAATCAGACAGTGGAAAGCAATTGCAATTTTAGTCTCCAAATTTCTATTACAACATAGCTAATCTCTACAAGGAAGGTACCTTTATATTTAATATTGTTCTGAATATTTATGTTTGAAGATGTAGATATTATATATATTATATGATTATAGCATTTCGAATTTAATTCCAATATAAACCCTAAATAGCAGTATTAAATATATTCAAGTGACCTAAATTGATTTAAGACATTTCAAATTAAATATCAATACTGCATTTGATAAAAAAACAGATATCATATTCACCAAAAAATGAATCAAACAAATTAACAGATGTACACCAAATATGAAGTATCTTTCTAAAATAACCTAAATATAACTAATGAAACAGAATTAGCAGAATAAAACACAGAGACAGAAAGTTGTTATATCACTTTTTTCATTTGATTATGTTAGGGAGATACCTACATAACTTCTTCCTTGAAGGTCTTCTTTTTGTATCTGTAACTGTTTCGTTGTGGAAATTGCATTTGGTTGAACCCTCGAAAACAACCCCAAAATAAAACAACCAGATCTGTAAACTAATAGACATAGAAATAAATAGAGAAATAGAGATTGAAATATATATAGAGAGTTAGAGAGAGGGAGGGAGGAAGGGAGAAAGAGAGAGAGACTTCTTACATTTATGTGCTTTGGATGTCATCCTATCATCTGCCATGGATCTTAAACCCTGCTGTGTCTTTGCATGTTATTAAAGAAGGACAAAATGTATTAATCCCAGGTATGTAAATAATAGTATATAGTCATTGAACATAGAAACTGACCTACTTATTCATTGTTTGTATTGTTAATCTCGGACATAAATCTCCTCATCACTGGCGTTGCTGTTGTTTGAATGTTAAACAAGATAAATACAAAGTCAAGGTCAGTTTACAGGAGAGAGAGAGAGAGAGAGAGAGAGAGAGAGAGAGAGAGAGAGAGAGAGAGAGAGAGAGAGAGAGAGAGAGAGAGAGAGAGAGAGAGAGAGAGAGAGAGAGAGAGAGAGAGAGAGAGAGAGAGATTGAATAAAATAATAGACGAAAAGAAAGAGAACTTACTTTTTTACAGTGTGGATCTTAGAACCACTTCTTCCAGGTATCCTCATCAACCCTGCTATCTGCTTTCCATGTTGTGGAAAAGAACTAATGTGGATCTGACGAAGACGACGAAGTTAATACTCTGACTCTTTTTTCGTTTGGTGTGATACAAATATGAAGTCGGGTTGTGGGTTATCAGATGAATTCAGATTCAGTGAAAATGAAATGAAATAAACAAGTTTGATGGAGAACAGAGAGAGAGAGAGAGAGAGAGAGAGAGAGAGAGAGAGAGAGAGAGAGAGAGAGAGAGAGAGAGAGAGAGAGAGAGATCGGAACAACGAAAATAGAAACATGGGAATGACAAGGGTTTCCTAAAGGAGATATATTTGTTTGTTGTTATTGTACTGAACCGACTTTGAATTTAAGAAGCCCATTTACCATTTGGAGTTGGGCTTATATTTATTTTTCGGTGTATGAGCCCAATTACTATGACTTAGGTGATTAATAATATAAAATAGTTTTCAAAATTGTTTATACAAATTGGGCTGGAAATAGTGGGCCATTAATTGAATTGACACTAATATTATCGTTGGGACTGAAGCCCAGAATGAATTCATAATAATTTAACATGCTTAATATAATTATTACTAAATTAACCAATAAGGTCATTTAAAAGTAAATACTACATAACTGTAAATATTTGTCTCAAATATATGTTATGCCGACAAAACAAATGTGGCAAGTTTGTAGTTGAGCCTAAAAGCCCATTAAAGTTTAGAAAGCGATATTAATTTTTTTTGCTACTTATATTACAATAGATTAGGCTGTAAAAACGTAACGGGCCAATAAGCCCAATATGTATATTAGTTTTTGTTATAAAATAAAATATAATTTTTTTTTTATAAGAATGGCTCAATAAGCCCATTAACATTTAAGTAGCTCGATATTATAGCCTCTTCTGTTTAAGCCCATTGGTTTTTTTGTTACCCTAACATAATGTAAGGACAATATATTATAGTCAGAATCTCATATATATTAAGCCCTATTAATATACTATTTATTTTAAACAGGTAATAGTCTTTTTTTTTTATTAAGTGTCAATAATATATTATTTATGTAAGGCCAATATATTATAGTCAGATTCTCATATATATCGTGCCACATATATTATTAAGCGTCAATAATATATTGTTTATATGTTAATCATTATAATCTACTATATTAATTTAAATATATACATGAACAAGAATCTGGATGAAGAACAATCTAGATTAAGATAACATTTCGGACTTTAAACCAAACAAAAAATCAATTACAGAATATATATGATATTATACTATATTATTAATTGTTGATCTATCCGAAATTTGTAAAATTTTCAAACAATGAAATCACAATACCAGTCGAAATCAATGAAATTTGTAATTTTTTTTTACAATTTGTATACTGATGAAGGAAATTTAGGATTTCAAACATCAAATTATTTACATAGACAGAGAAAAAAGAGGGTTACTTTTCGCCAGAAACTTCTTCCAGATGGAAATTTAGGATATTTAGGATTTCAAACAGAAGGAAAAATTAGGATATCGACACAGAGGGAAGCTTACTTTTCGCTAATCTGGAATTCTCCAGAAACTTCATCCAGATCTGCTTTGAAACCACGTCGTGGGTTTGCATGTGTCCCCTCCACTTCCACTTCCGATCTCGACATCAACTCGGTTTCGTCATTTACAGGATAAAGAGAAAACTTTGATTAGAACCTATTTTTTTGAATCTGAGGTATCTAAGAACGTATCAACAAATATATCAAAATACTCATGAAAAAAACCATACCTGTTGTGTTTTGCTTCAGTCACTTTATAGATCTCCTTTTGGAAGCAAACTTGATCCCAAAAAATGAGACCCGTTTTTGTAAATGGATCTGCATGTTCAAAGGATTATAACTGGATCTGAAACATTTGCAAGTCGAAAGTCAGAGGTTTTTACGGAATCGATAGAAATACAAAGAGGAAGAGGAAGAGAAACACGAAGCTTGAATTTGAAAATAGAAATCGCCATGGATTGCGAAATCTTGAAAAGGAAAGAAACTAAGATCTGTAGGGTGAAGAAACAGAGAGTTCTGGAAGTGGAAAGGCAAGCGGCGCCGACAAATGAGATACGTTTGAGGGGTTAGGTCATTTTTTATGCTTACGGGTGCCGCTTACATATATTTGGGCTAACTAATTAGCCAATGTCATCGATCTGTCTGGCGATGAGGAACTGAATATAACGGGCTTCGCTTGCACAACATTTGCCTCTTAACGTGTTAATTTGTTTGGGAATCGGTTTTGTTTGGGATTCGTGATTATTTCGTAGTAGGTATTAAACAGAATCGGTCCATAAATAAATTCGGCCCATAAGTCAGTTTATTATTTTGTATAATAATAAAATAATTAATTAATATATACATTTATTAATGTAATGTTGAATAAATAGTTTATATTTAAAGTAGTTGCATTTATTTATGTTTTTTTTATAATAGCCAATATTAATTTAATATGTATATGTATTGATTTTATTTCGAATATATATATCAGATTTAGAGATTGTGTTACGAACAAAATAAATTGAGCTTTTGGAATTGACCCTTTATTTCACTTCCTCATTTTTTATACTTGCCCCTATATGCCCATAAACCTATTTAATGTTGCAGGAAAAAGTTACAACCTATAAAAAATATAATTTGTGCCCATATGTCCATTGATTAATTATTATTTATTATTATAATTTAATAATACAAAGAAATAATATTATGTTTATTTATTATATTTTTAATAAGTACATAATCTCTATTTTTTGTATCTATTAGGCCTATAATCTAAAACTCTGCCAACTATCTCTCTTTTGGGCCTATAAGTCCATCTAACAAAAAGAAATAAACATCTTATTAAGTATTTACATATATTTTATCAATTTTTCCTTAAATACATTTTATTCAATTTGTGTATTACATTTGATTACACTAAAGAAATATATAATTTTTAATTTGAATATATGTATGATTTTGCAGGTTGATTTTGTTATGGATGAATCAACTCGAGATAACAAAGTGTTGAAATTGGCTGTTATTAGAGATAAACGACAACGGACAAATTAAAATCAATCAGGTGAATAAATTGCATTCAATTCTTGCACATTTTTTCCCGAACAATTGAGATATGAATTTGAATATAAATAGTTATTATGCAGGATGTATTCCTGGAGTTAGTCCCAATTCTTTCGTTAGTGGTCGTATCCTAATGTCCGACATTTCAAATGGTTAGTAATTGTTATTCGATAAAGTCTGCATTTAATTCGATCCGACCATCTATATTGTAATAAGTGTTTGATGTTCTATAATACAATATATCTTTAATTTCATGATTCAAAATAAAAAATAAAATCACAAAATTATCTATTTTATAACTATGCAAAAATATAATTGTTGTTTTGTATTTTTTGCTTATGCTAAAATTTGTAACACATATTCATGTATTTATGCAGTACACCATAATATTACACCGTCGGCTTTGCATTTACCCTCAAGTGATCAAAACGTTCATAATTTATTTTTACCTATAAGTGTTCCAGAGCAAGAAAACTACGGTATAATTTTTTTTGTCTTACTATCCGTTGTATTAAGTATCAAAATTAATTTTGTTTTAGTATCTATAATAAGTAGATTATGATATAACTATTTATTTGTAGTTCAATTGCACAATGTGATGCTTATAGAACAAAATCATCTACACATCAAAGAACAAGGTATGGTATTCTTAAAAGTGATATGAAATAAGTGATTTATGTATTTATAATATTTGAATTATATTTTCATGCAAAAAGTAGTTCGACAAATGAGGAAATTGCGAATGAATGTGATAAGGCATAGGCAGGATGGAACACCGCTAATCAAATATATTTAACCATTGATTTAGTTTTATGTATATCTTGAATATTTTGTTGTCGATTAGTCATTTTTTATTTAAATAACTAATCAAATATATATTTAACCAATGACTCATCACTAATTAAAATATAGTATTTTTACAAATGTAAGAAAAATATAAACAAATCCCGTGCAAGGCACGGGTACTACACTAGTATTGTATAATTTAGGTGGTGATTATCAAATAATTGATGAGTTTTCAATGACAATATTTCCATTGATTTAGTTGTCACGAGACATTATGAGCTTTAACAATTGGTATGCTTTAAGTGCATCATTTCAAATTCTCAACTCTCCTCATTTTCTTCTAAATATACCAATTGAGAGTAGGTATTATTACCTTCATAAAGTAACAATTTACAAAGGAAACAAGCCCCCTAGATAAGGAAAAAAGTCAAAGAGAAGAAAACAACCGACTTTTTTTTTGATACAAGGCAAACATTCCCTAAATCATCCAAATGGACGATCTTTATAAACCGAGTTCTAAAAGAATTAAAGGTAGAGTTCAGTTGTAAGAACTCATATCTATCACTAAGAATCGGAGGAGTATGATGATGATCAATGGAGGGAGAAATAAGATGTCGGAACTGTTCTAGTGCAGAAGATGGGATGGGGTGAGTTGCTAGAAAGTCTGCGGCACGATTGGCCTCCCGGAAGCAATGGAAGACCTGAAAAGAAGTAAAGGATGAAAACAAAGAAGAAATATCCAAAATAATGGAGTGGATTTCCCATGGAATTTTCCAGATGCCTCGGATGGAATTAATGACCAATAAATTATCGCCTTCGATAATTAACTGTTTGATATTGAGCCTAGCAGCAGATTGAATACCTGAAAAAGATGCTAGCGCCTCACTACGGAGTATAGAAGTTGAAGGGATATGTTCCTAGTGGAAAGAAAGAGCTTTTTCATTATGATCTTTGAGGATGTAGCCAAAATGTGAGGTGTTATCGTTTTTCTTAAAGCCGTCAAAATTAAATTTTATCCAGTTTTGAGGAGGTTTCTTCCATGTCCGATTTATAATCAATGCTCGGTTTCTCCTGATGGTTACTGATTTTATGGATTCAGTGGATAAGGTCCAGTCTTGGTCTGAGGGGTAAGAGTTAATAGGAGTAGGAGATTGGCAAAAGATAAGGTTGTTACGATGATTCCAGATGGACCACCATAGAAATAGTAAAGGAACATGGTTAGAATTGGATTGTCTGAAGTACTCAAAATTGTATTGAAAATCTGATGTGAATTGAAGAGAAAAAGATTCAAGGTTAGATATCATTGATTGAGTGAATGGGCAAGTGAAGAACAAGTGATTAAGATCTTCATCCGCAATTTGACATAGCTGGCAGGTGGAGTAGACAGAGTGATAATGACGGTTAAGACGTTCCGTGGTCGGAAGAGCATCAATAACAGACTTCCAAATAAAGTTTTGAATCTTTAGAGGGATCTTTAATTTCCAAATCCAGGAGTAAGTTTGTGTTTGGGGCGTATGGAGCGCGCTATGGTTCAATTTATGTGTAGAAGAAATGGTAAATTTACAGTCAAAATTAAATCTCCAAAGAAGTTGGTCTTCCATTGGTGTTACCGGAATGTATATTAGTAATTTTATCAATGACGTGCTGAGGTAACAAAGTTTGTAAGTAAGGTAAATTCCATCAGTAGGATGGGGTGATGAAAGAGGATAAAGTTATATCAGATGCAATATTGTTGCGAAAATGAGGAAAGAGATCACAGTTTGAGATCCAGGAATCAGACCAGAATTTAATTGTTTGACCATTTCCAAGCTCCCAACTAAGACCTTTCTTGAATTCATCTCGGAGATGTAGCAGACGTGAAAATTGGCAGGTCTGTTTGGCCTTCTTACGATAGGACAAAAGATCTGTAAAAGTAAGAAATTTTGCGTGATAAATCGGACCCATAAATTGTTAGCCTCAATTAAAATTTTCCATAATAACTTCATTTGAAATGATTTGTTTATTTCATAGGTAGTGTGGAGGCCCAATCCCCCAAATGTCTTAGGTTTGCAGATTGAGTTCCAATTAACAAGGGAGCGGTAATTGGGGTTGTATTTGTTCCAGAAGAATTTTTTAATAATTTTATCCATTTCATTACAAACTGTAGTACGGAGTAAAAAATTCTGCATTAAGTAATTAACTTTAGGACATAAGTTTGATTGGATGAGAACCAGACGTCCAGCTTGAGATAGAGTGTAATAACCCCTAAAAGTCCCGAACTGTCGTTTTGTAAGAAAGACATGATGGGCAATTTCTGTAATCTTGTGTAATCTCAGTAAGATCATTTGAACGTAATAATATACGTTTAGGGTGTATGGGATCTTAGTATATTTTTAAAGGTACAAAAATAAGATCTAGCTTTAGACCGCGAGTGGATCCGCGACCAAACGCCAAAGGACGCGCTCGCGGCAATTCCGCGACCGCGGAAGTGTTTCCGCGACCGCGGAAAACTGTTTATCGTCTTCTTCAACCCTTTTCGCGTTTCGCCGGTTCAGATTTCGTGCGTTTCGCCGGTGAGGAAGCTTGAACGGTTGGGTTGTTTGGCGTTGGACTCTCCTCTCCTTATAAATAGGGGCTCCCATCACCTTGAATCAACATCCACAGCCTCATCCCCTCTCTTTCTCTCATGTTTGTGTTTAGCCGGAGGTTTCGAGTTCGTCGGAGTTGTCAGAGGTCGCCGAAGGTGCCTTGGAGGTGTCGAAGTGGTGGTGGTGGTGGTAGTAAGCCCTCGTTCGAGCCAAGAAGTGGTCGTTTCGTCGTCGGAATCCATATTCAAATTCCAGTTTCAAGATCCCGGAACCCGACATCTTCAATTCGTCTAGATTAAGGCAAGTGGCGGTTCGCTCTTGCTTATCATTCCATATTTCCTTTAATTATCAATTACTTGATTGTTAATTAAAATGGGGTGAAGTGTTGTTTTCGTTTGTGAACAGATTTTATAAAATGATGGGATAAAATATGACTTTATAATAGGTTGTATATATTGCTAGAACAACGCTATTATACCTGTTATTACT
Source organism: Rheum nobile (assembly GCA_027886185.1). NCBI lineage: Eukaryota > Viridiplantae > Streptophyta > Magnoliopsida > Caryophyllales > Polygonaceae > Rheum > Rheum nobile. The sequence continues at coordinate 4,924,329 of WOAB01000648.1, forward strand.
GTAAATGGATTTTTGTGTGGATTTATATGTGGACTTAAATGCTAGATTAGCACGAGTATTCGTAGGAACGCTAATTCCTTATGAGGATTAGTCGTTTCTTTATAACTCGGTATTAGTCGGAATAATTCTCTAATACTTTTAAGGTCGTGATCATTGCTTCTTATCCACCCGTTAAGGATAAGAGGTGTTTAAGCACCTTGATAGTGCAATTGGGTTGGACGTAATGCCACCATGTGTTATTCTCGTAGTTATTCGAGATGGTATTAAAAGCTTCAATGTTAATGTGCGTTTTGGAAGTAAATAAGATAAGTGCGGTTATGTACATAATTAATAAACCCTTGGGCGAGGAGTACAACGTGGAAACCGCCCGGACTCTTGCTAGAGTAAGTCTTCTTTCCAATCTGGATTCGCATTGCGCGGTGAGGTTAGTCGTTGACCCAAATTGTCAAGGTCGTGTTTTAAAAGTTGTGTGAAAACTTAACATTCCCAAACATTTGTCATACGTTTCCCATAAGACTCAATTCCTTTGGAGTCTTCTTTTCAGTGCATGTCTAATTCTAATCATTCCGTGAAAGTTCCGGGTTATGTATCGTCCTTTCGGTTATTATTCGAGGGACAATGATAGTAAATGGTTACGATCACTTGAACCATTCTGTTTGTACCCTTGCATAGTCTTTCATTAGACTAACCAATCGGGTTTTATTCCTTGCATGGTTGGCTAGTGTCATCCGTCCTATACGGCACATCAGTGGTTGGTCCCCGAAGACTTGAAGTAACCAATCGGAGAAGAGGCTTGCAGTTGAAGATTTGAAGTAACCAATCGTTTTAAATGTTGTTAAGTATTACTTTAATATATAACCAAGTCATGTAATATGGTTTATTATAAAAGTCTTCCGCTGTAATTTCACTCTATTGTAAAATCGTCATTCTCATTTAATGAGAGATCTTTTAATAAAAGGTTGAGTTTCATTTAAAATGTCTTCCGCTGCTTAATCTTTCGTTACTTATTATATACTTATTTAAGCTTAATTGTTCCGATTAAAGCCTAGGGTGACTTTGGACAGTAACGTCTGAGGTCACTGATGTGTGGCACTACCGACATAAGTCGGGGGTGTTACAATTATGGTATCAGAGCAATGGTTTTAAAATTCTTGGCCTATTGTTAGGTTTGAGAATTTTCAAAAATTAATTTCGAAACTAGTTTCAACCTATTTTCTATTAAAAAGGAATTTCGAGAGTTTTAATGTTAGTACTAAATTTAAGGTTTTCAAATTGTTTAAAGTTATGAAACTTAAAGGTAGCGGTGTTCTAATGGTGTTTGAAATAGTGTCAAAAGTGATGTTTAAACTCTCTTGTGTTAAGCATTAATTTTAATAGTACTTTTATAAAATCATATTATAAACATTTAAAAATTTAGTTATGTTATAACTTTATAAGGTGTGGTTTGGATTTTCGTAAGAGTTATAAAGAAATAATAATGTCTTTATTTCAAGGAAATAACTATATAATGATTTTGCCAAGTTAAGTATAAAGGATTTATACATATAAGTATAAGGTTTAATAATAAGTGGTTTTCAAACTTCTGCAGGCTTCGAGTTGTTACTTATTCCTTAGATCCATTCTTAGGGATAGTGTCTCTCCTTAGGTTAATGTCAGTTAAAGGTTGACATTTCTCCTAATTGATCCATTCTCAAGGAGGAGAAGAAGATCGTTTTAAGGTTAATGGTGGAGGGTCAGTCAAACTAATATAAAGTTATTTGTTTGGACCCTTACAATTCCTATCATAACGTAGTGATTGAAGAGTCACATATAAGTTGGAAAATTCTAAATGCCAAGTTGGGTATTGGCATTATTTTCTTTTCCAGTCGAGTTGTCGAGCGTTGTCTCGTGAGTGTAGTGGTCGAGCGTTATAGTATAAGAATAGGTTATGTTGAGGATTTCGATAAACTAAAGGATTTAGTAAAGAGATTTGTCTTATGTGCGCTTAAGGAGTAAGGTAAAAAATGTTATTCGTATATATCTACTGAAGGATTATGACTGAAGTGATTGATTTTGTTGGTAATGAATCATTTATCGATATGATATTTTGAGGAAATAAGAGTAATCCCTTATGTGGTTCGTTTTGGGAAAAAGAAATTACTAAGAGTTGTTTTTCCCTAAGAGGATCGCAATATAATGCGATTAATGGTTTATTATTTAAACATATAAGGATTTAAACGTTGTGATTATGAGTAGGTGTATTCTTTATAGGCCTAATGGTTTAGAGCTTTTGGAAGGAGCCAAGTGTATAAATGTTTTAATTGGAGAAACTTACTCAAGTGATAAATGACATTATAAGGACATGTTTTTTAGGAAGTAATGTAATGATATAAGGATTATTAAGGGATTTAATACGAGGTAGATGGTAAATTTGGTTAGCCAAAAAGTATGCTTTAATTAGGATAATATATTGTGTGAGGGAAATTAAGTGTTTATTGGTGAATAATAAATTCAGTCGGTAAAGGTTTGTTTGGATTGTGTTGATTAAAACACAGAGTAAAATAAGTTTATAAATTCTTGCCATCTAAGCTTGATGAGAAGGTTATTTATAATTATTAAGGTGATCTTGTGACACGTTTGGATAAAATAAAATGATTGATCATAAATGTGTTAAAGGAATTATCAAAATCGTGCTTGAGAAAAATATGGATAAAATGTTGAGTGATTATTTTAAGCAAAATAAGGGGCTTAAGTTAGAGATGAATCATTTGAATGTTAAATTTCCTTTGGAAAAAGTTTTTGAGTTAGAGTTGGGCATAAATGCCAAATTTAATCAAAGTAAATAGTGTAAATCGCGAGTTATACACTTGATAAACAAGGAGCAATGACTCGTGTCGATAGTCTCTATAGTTTAGTAATTTGTCTGTTCGACTTTTTTGTCAAAAGTCTTAATGTAATGTTCCGAATAATAAAGAGGTGTTTCCTTGTGCCGGAAATCACTAAATTCGTTACTATTACAAGTTGTTCGTTCATACGAGAATCCTTGAGTGCCAAAAGTAGTACATATCACGAGTTGATAAAGACTGTTTGGACTCATAAAGGACAGTGTTGGGTTGGGACACATGTGGTTGTTCCCTACCTTGTTAGCACTAGTTTCGAGGTCGAAACTACTCATAAGAACCCTTCTACTTTCCAAGAATAATGTCAGGTTGGGCATTGACGTTATTTGTTCCCTTCGCTCGAATTCATAAGCATCGTCTCAAGAGGATAATGCTGTAAGGATTCCTTGCTAGAAGGATTTGGTGTGTGTAGTAATGCTCTGTGGAGTTTGGGGCTATTCCTCATGTGTATACTCTGAGCATTAGATGGGGTGAGTTGTATAAATTTATATTTAGGGGAATAAATGTATAAGAGAGATATTTCATAAGGGGTCGTCTTCTCTAAGATGATCGTACTCTAATACAATCTTAAGTAAACTTTAGAACCTAAGAGCTATGTGTATGAGGTTTATAAATGAGTATGTCCATCATGGGACCAGTGTTAAAAGCTTTTTGGAAAAGCTAAGTGTGCAAAATCATAGGTACTGTTTTGGAAAGACCTATTCGAGGTTTCGTTGCGAGGTATTCTTAAGGAAATGATATAATGAGATGATGATACAAGAAGTGTTAAGGTGATTAAGCCTTGGATAAATAGTAAATATCAGTAAAGCAAAAGGGTGCTTGATTTGGGATAATAAGTCGTGTGAGGACGACTGGTTGTTTAAGGATTTATGAGTGGATAACAAACTCAACCGGTAAAAGTTGTTATGATTTTGGTGGATCAAATAAGTGTGGAATAAAATAAGTATGTGGATGTTATCGACTGGACTTGAGGAAAAAGTGACCTACGTCTATGAAGGTGATCGTATGACACGTTTGGGTAAAACGAGGTTATAATCTTGTAGAACGGATTATTAAATCATGTTGAGGTAAACAGGAATAGGATGCGGTTAATTGTGGAAAATTAAGGAATCATTTAAGAAGATGGCATAAGGGCCAAACTTAATTAAGGTAAGTAATGAGATAGATGAGGTGTATATGTGAAAGAGTAAGCCGATATGACAATTTTGTAAGAAAGACATGATGGGCAATTTCTGTAATCTTCTATAATCTCAGTAAGATCATTTGAACGTAATAATATACGTTTAAGGTGCATGGGATCTTAGTATATTTGTAAAGGTACAAAAATAAGATCTAGCTTTAGACCGCGAGTGGATCCGCGACCAAAGGCCAAAGGACGCGCTCGCGGCAATTCCGCGACCGTGGAAAACTGTTCATCGTCTTCTTCAACCCTTTTCACGTTTCGCCGGTTAGGATTTCGCGCGTTTCGCCGGTGAGGAAGCTTGAACGGTTGGGTTGCTTGGCGTTGGACTCTCCTCTCCCTATAAATATGGGCTCCTATCACCTTGAATCAACATCCACAGCCTCATCCCCTCTCTTTCTCTCATGTTTGTGTTTCTCCGAAGGTTTCGAGTTCGCCAGAGTTGTCAGAGGTCGCCGGAGGTGCCTTGGAGGTGTCGAAGGGGTGATGGTAGTGGTAGTAAGTCCTCGTCCGAGCCAAGAAGTGGTCGTTTCGTCGTCGGAATCCGTATTCAAATTCCAGTTTCCAGATCCCGGAACCCGACATCTTCAATTCGTCAAGATTAAGGCAAGTGGCGGTTCGCTCTTGCTTATCATTCCATATTTCCTTTAATTATCAATTACTTGATTGTTAATTAAAATGGGGTGAAGTGTTGTTTTCTTTTGGGAACAGATTTTATAAAATGATGGGATAAAATATGACTTTATAATAGGTTGTATATATTGCTAGAACAACGCTATTATACCTGTTATTACTGTAAATGGATTTTTGTGTGGATTTATATGTGGACTTAAATGCTAGATTAGCACGAGTATTCGTAGGAACGCTAATTCCTTATGAGGATTAGTCATTTCTTTATAACTCGGTATTAGTCGGAATAATTCTCTAATACTTTTAAGGTCATGACCATTGCTTCTTATCCACCCGTTAAGGATAAGAGGTGTTTAAGCACCTTGCTAGTGCAATTGGGTTGGACGTAATGTCACCCTGTGTTGTTCTCGTACTTATTCGAGATTGTATTAAAAGCTTCAATGTTAATGTGCGTTTTGGAAGTAAATAAGATAAGTGCGGTTATGCACATAATTAATAAACCCTCGGGCGAGGAGTACAACGTGGAAACCACCCGGACTCTTGCTAGAGTAAGTCTTCTTTCCAATCTGGATTCGCATTGCGCAGTGAGGTTGGTCGTTGACCCAAATTGTCAAGGTCGTGTTTTAAAAGTTGTGTGAAAACTTAATGTTCCCAAACATTTGTCATACGTTTCCCATAAGACTCAATTCCTTTGGAGTCTTCTTTTCAGTGCATGTCTAATTCTAATCCTTCTGTGAAAGTTCCGAGTTATGTAGCGTCCCTTCGGTTATTATTCGAGGGACAATGATAGTAAACGGTTACGATCACTTGAACCATTCCGTTCGTACCCTTGCATAGTCTTTCATTAGACTAACCAATCGGGTTTTATTCCTTACATGGTTGGCTGGTGTCATCCGTCCTATACGGCACATCAGTGGTTGGTCCCCGAAGACTTGAAGTAACCAATTGGAGAAGAGGCTTGCAGTTGAAGATTTGAGTGTCAGTGTTTTAAAGGTTGTTAAGTATTACTTTAATATATAACCAAGTGATAGGTGTCATTTCATACACCTTTACTAGCAATTATTAGCATTATTTAGAGGAGTTTATGACTAGATTTGAGGTTAAGTCTGTAATCCAAAAGATGTGGAGAGAATTGAAGATATCCTGGGATTTACATCTTAGATGGAGATAATGAAGATGGATGAGGATCCGCTTGAAGACTAATTGGAGAAGGCTACCAACACTTGGTAGTATAGAAGAGCAGAAGAGAAGAAGAAGAGCTGAAGAAAGGAGTGGGCGAACTGCTATCGCCCCGCGCCAGAGACACCGCGACCCGACGGTGGGTCTTAGAGAAGGATGCTGGACGCGCCAAAAGAAGTCACCGCCACAGGGTGGAAGCTGACGCCACGCGGTGGAAGCTGACGCCCCGCGGTGGATCTCACCGCCCCGCGGTGGGCACACGTAATGCCTCGCGGCCAGAAGACACTATTTCCTTTTATGCATTTTTTGGACTTTCTTATTTCTATTATTTTATTTCCCTTTCTATTTTAGTGAGGTTAAACTTATTTCCTAAGCCTATTTAAGACCTCTTTTTAGGTTAAGAGCACAAACTACTTTATCATCAGACTTTTTAGCTTCGTTGTTTTCTTTCTCATTAGGGTTTCATTTTACATCTGAATGGAGCACTAATTCCCCCTTGTTCTATTAGACGTTTGAAGCAATACAATTGATGTGTTTGTGAGATTTCTATTCCCTGTTCCTATTCTTATATGTGTTGGTTTGATTCTCTTGGTCATATTGAATATTGATTCATTGTTATTCTTCATAGCCTGATCAACTAGGTTGAGTAATATTTATCAATTGCTAGGGTTTGCATATAGTGGAATACGAGTGCATATCTAGTAGCATACACGATTGTTGCATATAGTGGAATACGAGTGCGCAATTATGAGTGAGAATCATTTGCATGTTAAGTAGTAAGGTTTTCTTCTATTTGCATGTATCCTATATCCTTGTGTGCATTGCTATTGCTTTATTAGTGGTAAGGTTTTCTTCCATTGATATTGTAGTAAGTACTATCAACAACTGTCTGAATTGATAGTTAATCAAGATCAGGGTGGGAACAACCATAAAAATAGTTAAAGAACTTGGATTTAATAGATTTCAGTGATCAAATTTCATCTCTGTATTGTGGATCTCGTTCTAGTGGAACTACTTCCCCAATCATATTCTCAAGTCAACTAAACCTGTTTACTTTGCTCGGTTTGATTACTAAAACCCCCCCTTCCTTGTTACTTGTTAATCATAATTGCATACGTCATCAGATCTTCCCTGTGGGTTCGACCCTTACTTGGTTGCTATACATCTGTTTAGTAGGTTGTTAGGACTTTTACTTTGACTAGGCCATTCAACGATATTTGCATTGCATACTTCGGCCACGTCAAATTTGGCGCCGTTGCCGGGGAAGTTTTTTGTTTTATTGTGTGTTTTTGTGATTGATTTTGGTGGAGACCTATCTTATGGTCGACACTCGTAGTATTGACTCTCCTCTAGCTGCTTTTGATCCAGAAATCGACAGATCTTTCCGTGCGAACCTACGCGATCAAGGAGAAGAAGAAGCCGAGGTTGAGACAGTTGAGACCGTTGAGATAGTTGACATTCCTCCTGTTGCAATGGCCAAAACTCTGAGAGAGCTGACTGAATCGAACATTAGGGCACAACCCCCCTTGGCTGTCGTCATCCCTGCACTTGACGTAGGGGTGAACTTTGAGCTGAAATCTGGAGTTGTTGCTTATCTCCCGAAATTCCATGGTTTGAGTGGAGAGGACCCGATATCTCATCTGGGTAAATTCCACAATGTCTGCATGACTATGAAGCCAAGGAATGTGACGGAGGATCAAATCAAGATGAGAGCCTTTGGTTTTTCTTTGCTAGACTCTGCTAGCGACTGGTATTATCACTTGCCTCCAAGGACCATAGATACCTGGACTAAACTGCACAAGGAGTTTCTTGACAAGTACTTCCCAACAAAGAAGGCGAATGCTTTGAAAAAGGCAATTTCTAACATTGAGCAGGGTGCTGATGAGACGCTATATGACTATCTTGAGCGGTACAAGAGGCTTTGCTCTAGCTGCCCATTCCACGGATACGCCAATCATGATCTTGTTCTCTACTTACATAATGGTCTGCTCGATCAAGAGAGAAGAATGGTTGACGCTGCATGCGGTGGGAGCATACTCAATCTGACACCGGACGCAGCCATGTAAAGATTTCAGTAGATGAGTGAGAGTACCAGGAGTTTTGGTAAGACGTACCAGAGAAAGGTAGTCAATGCTGTGACTCCTGCAGGATCTAGCCCTGTGCTGAATGAGTTAGCTGAGTTGAAGGAGATGGTGAAGAGAATGGCAAACCAAAACACTCCTCAACAAGTCAAAGCATGTGGGATTTGCTGTGATCAATTCCACCCTACTGATACTTGTCCTCAACTGCAAGAGGAAGGTACTGCTGAAGTGAATGTTGTAGGAGGTTACAGACCCCCAAGACCGCAGTTTGGTGGACAACCCAACTATAATCCGAGAGGGCGAGACCACCCGGGTTTCAGATGGAGTGACCCACAAGGTGGTCAACAACCAGTACAACAACAATACCAACAGAGAGTCCCATACCAACAGAGGCCTCAAGGCCAAAACTCTAGTGCTACTACTGAAGAATTGCTAAAGACCTTAACTCAACACTTCACCACTCATGTGCAGACTACTGAGTCAAGCATAAAGAATATGGAGAGGCAGATTGGCCAACTGGCTGATGTTGTGACCAAGATTGACCAAAGGACATCTAATTCCTTACCATCTCAGACCACAGTGAATCCAAGGGAAAATGTGAGTGCCATCACCCTCAGAAGTGGTAAGCAACTGGTCGTTCCTCCTATTGCTGTAAAGGAGAGCGAATTTGAGATGGAGAATATCGGTCACCGCCCTGCGGTGGACTCCACCGCGACCCGGCGGCGAGTCGGATCTGAGGCCAGTGAAGAAGCATACATGTCACCGCCCCGCGGCGAAACTGACCGCGACCTGGCGGCAAGCCTCAGTAATCCCACCGCGACCTCACCGCCCCGCGGCAATGACCACCGCCCCGCGGTGAGACTACCGCGACCCAGCCTCCAAAATCCCAGCTCTGTCGAAGAGGTCTGTGTTGATAATTATGTTCGTCCGGTTTTTCCCCCTCTTGGTTCCGAGAAGCCACCAACACCTTTTCCCGAGGCGCTAAAGGCTAGAAGGGTCGCCGACGACAATGATCTTTTCGAGACATTCCGCAACTGTGAGGTGAACATCCCTCTTCTCAAGCTTATTAAGGCTGTTCCTCGATATGCTAAGTTTTTGAGGGAGATGTGCACTGTTAAGAGGACACAAAGCTGAAGGTCCAGAAGAAGGTTCCGGTTGGTGAACATGTCTCGGCGGTATTTCAAAGGCGTATGCCTGAGAAGTGCAAGGATCCAGGTACGTTCACTATCCCTATTGCTATAGGTGAGCATCGATTTGAGAAAGCCTTGCTAGACTTGGGTGCCTCTATTAATGTTTTGTCTTACTCACTGCTTGAAGATTTAGGAGTAGGACCTTTGCATGATAAGAATATTGTGATTCAACTTGCTGATGGTTCTTGTGTGCCTCCTAAGGGTATTGTGGAGGATATTCTTGTTAAGATAGGTCCTTTAATTTTCCCTACTGATTTCTTCGTAATGGATATGGACTATGATGAGCAGGTTGCTCCGGTTATGTTAGGTCGACCTTTTATGAAAACATCCATGACGAAGATTGATGTGGATAGTGGAACTTTGACTATGGAGTTCGATGGAATAATTTTTGAGCATAATATTCATAAGGTCAACTCCATTGAATTGCCTACCCTTTGCTGCATTAGTGATATTGATAATCCTACTTAGGAAAATATTAAGACTAGTGTAGTAGAGACCATAGTTGAATATTCTTCTATTGCTGAACTTTTGATTTGCATGAGCATGATGTCTTACTTGATGTCATAGGAGAATCTACCCCATCTACTTTGGGCACTTGCCCCCCTGCACATACCATACAAGGCAGTAAGCCTTCATCTAGTGTCGTGCAGCATCATCAGGTTGAGCCATATCGGCCCCCACATCGCTCTAAGTATGGGGGAGATGCTCCAAAGGAAGCAATTATGGAGTCACTGGCCAAGAGGGAGCATGGTCTAAGGTTCAAGCCTTTCCATGGACGGTTCCAGCAGGAGGAGACAGTTAGGAGGATTCCGAGGGGATCCTATTCTAGGCAGTGATTGATTTGAAGTACGTCGAGCCAACGACGTTAACTAAGGCGCTGTCCGGGAGGCAACCCGAGGTAGTTTTCCTTAATTTTTCTTTTCTCTCAGATTAATTTCGTAGTTTTGTTTGCTTTGTTTCGTTCGCCTGTCACTAACATTTCAGGTATGAAAGTAAATGGAGAGGAGACGGTGCTCCCAGTTACCTCACCGCGACCCGGTGACAAGTCCGTCGCCCCGCGGTGGAGACCACCGCCCTGCGGTGGATATCTGGTATATTTTCTCCACTCCGAGAGAAAAAAAAAACTCCCCAAAAAAACCTTAAACGGGAAACAAAAACAAAAAAGAAAAAGAAAAAAAGAAGAAGATTTGACGGTATGGGCCCCTTTTGGGCCGAGTTTTCTCTTTGGGCCAATGTACATAACCGGCCTATCAACCCTTCTTCCTTTTCCCTTCCCTAACCCAGCCTCCACTCTCACAAACCCTCCATACCCAACACCCCTCTCAAGCTTTTCCAAGCCATTCCCCTATTTTCCTACCTCTCTCTTGTTCTTGGTCCGAATCTAGCCTCCAATTACATTAACCTTGAGTTTCTTTGCCCAATTTGGAGTTTAGCCTCACAAAAGAGCCAAACACAAACCCCGCCGCCTCGCGTCGCCTACCACCGCGGCGACCCCCACCGCGACCCGGCGTGAAGTCCCAGTTATCCCACCGCGACCCGACGACTCGTCCACCGCCCCGCGGCGAGACTACCAGGCTGTATGTTTTTCGCTCGTTTGTAAGTTCTCTTTGGTCGCCCTTTGTTTTGAGCATCTCAATTCATTACTTATGGCACCTAGAGGTAGGAAGCTGGAATCTACGAGGGATGAGAATGAGGTGTATAACGTTGTGAAGGAGAGGAAGGTGTTGGCTACTAAGTTCTTTGACAAGCTAACGTTGACTGAGTTTGGTATGCTGGAGTGTGTATCTCTTTGTTTAGCAGAGTGTGGCCTGGGGACCTTCCTGAACAAGTCCGTTGATGCTTACCCCGAGCTATGCTACCAGTTCATCGCCTCTATTAAGAGGTAATCTGATGGTTCCACCGACAAAAGGTTGACGAAGATCACGTTCACGTATAATGGTCGTGAGTATGCTTTGTCTGCTGGTGAGATTCGTGATGCCATGGGCATTACTAAGGAACCGTCTGATGGGTGGTCTGGTGGTCTGATTGAGACGGATATGATGGAGTTTTGGGAGGCTGTCACGCACATGAAGTTCAAGAAGGGCCAGAAGGTGAATTCGAAGTTGGTGAACCCTTACTTAAGGTTGATCCACAAGGTGTTGATGAGAGATTTCTTTGGCCATGCTGATGATGGTAAGGTCCCTTTGAAGGATTTCCAATAGTTTTTGAGCATCTTGTCCATTGTTACGTACACCCCGTGTTGGGCTAGTCTCTTTCTGAGTTCCTTGAAGAGGATTCGAGATGGTGAGCCACGTGATATCTGTGGGGGTGGTTTAATCACCCTTCTTTGTGCTGAGATTATTGCCACTGATCGTATTCCTCGGCCTGTTGCTCATGCGGTGTATGACATGGCGCACATGAGAGTGTGCTCGGGTTTTCACTTATTCCCCTTCATTTGCGGGATGGTGGATTCCTAGTGCTCGTGCTGCTGCTGCTGACTCTGTGGGTGAGGATGCTCCTCTGCCTACCCAGTTTGATGAGCCTTCGTCTTCTTATGGTCTTGCCACACCTTGGCAGGAGTTGTACGCAAGATTTTATGCATTCTCGGTGCAGCAGACTCACTGGAACACCCGAGTAGAGACCGGTCTGCAGACTTGGCAGACCCAGTTCCGTGCTGATGTAGATGAGCGTCTGGATACTATGGACACTCATATGAGGGTCTACTTTGGGAGGTTCCCACCACCACCACCACCATCCGGCCCACAGTGAGTTTACTTCTCCTTCCCCTATTTCATTTGCTGTTCTCTTTTCTACATTGAGGACAATGTTCGGTTTAAGTATGGGGGAGAGATTTAGACTGTACTGTCTATCTAGCTAGTGTACATAGCTTTGTTTTCTGTAATCTTCATTCAAGTATTTCAAAAAAAAAAAAAAAAATCAAAAAAGCCAAAAAAATGTGAAAAGGCAATCAAAATCCTGGGATGAGCTGAAAACCCGAAAGGGCGGTTCAGGTAAAAAGCAGGTAGTCTGACTGGTATAGACCGGTGCAAAAAAAATAGACTGGAGTGATGCGAGTATTTGTGAGATATCTAGCAAAATGAAATGAGTGGCTAGGTGAAAACCCGAGAGGGCGCCTAGGCAAGATGAGCGTAAAGAAAAAAGAGTGATTTTAGGATCATTCTGGAGGTTGGCGTCATAAGAAGAGGTGTTATAAGGAGTTCGGATAGGCCACTCTGGAGCAATAAGGAGCTAGATTGGAGTTAGGATTAGAATAATCTTTGCATCACTTGTTTTGGTTGTCTGGAGCTGATGGTTGAGATGTTGTAGTTGCTGGTGTCATATTTTCTTGTACTTCCTGAGGCCTTGGTGTTTGATTGAGGGAGTAGGTTTATCATTAGCTTACTCGGGACGAGTAAAGGTCTAAGTATGGGGGAATTTGATAGGTGTCATTTCATGCACCTTTACTAGCAATTATTAGCATTATTTAGAGGAGTTTATGACTAGATTTGAGGTTAAGTCTGTAATCCAGAAGATGTGGAGAGAATTGAAGATATCCAGGGATTTACAGCTTAGATGGAGATGATGAAGATGTATGAGGATCCGCTTGAAGACTAATTGGAGAAGGCTACCAACACTTGATAGTATAGAAGAGCGGAAGAGAAGAAGAAGAGCTGAAGAAAGGAGTGGGCGAACTACTACCGCCCCGCGCCAGAGACACCGCGACCCGGCGGTGGGTCTCAGAGAAGGATGCTGGCCGCGCCAAAAGAAGTCACCGCCACGTGGTGGAAGCTGACGCCACGCGGTGGAAGCTGACGCCCCGCGGTGGATCTCACCGCCCCGCGGTGGGCACATGTAACGCCTCGCGGCCAGAAGACACTATTTCCTTTTATGCATTTTTTGGACTTTCTTATTTCTATTATTTTATTTCCCTTGCTATTTTAGTTAGGTTAAACTTATTTCCTAAGCCTATTTAAGACCTCTTTCTAGGTTAAGAGCAGAGACTACTTTATCATCAGACTTTTTAGCTTCGTTGTTTTCTTTCTCATTAGGGTTTCATTTTACATCTGAATGGAGCACTAATTCCCCCTTGTTCTATTAGACGTTTGAAGCAATACAGTTGATGTGTTTGTGAGATTTCTATTCCCTGTTTCTATTCTTATATGTGTTGGTTTGATTCTCTTGGTCATATTGAATATTGATTCATTGTTATTCTTCATAGCCTGATCAACTAGGTTGAGTAATATTTATCAATTGCTAGGGTTTGCATATAGTGGAATACGAGTGCATATCTAGTAGCATACACGATTGTTGCATATAGTGGAATACGAGTGCGCAATTGTGAGTGAGAATCATTTGCATGTTAAGTAGTAAGGTTTTCTTCTATTTGCATGTATCCTATATCCTTGTGTGCATTGCTATTGCTTTATTAGTGGTAAGGTTTTCTTCCATTGATATTGTAGTAAGTACTATCAACAACTGTCTGAATTGATAGTTAATCAAGATCATGGTGGGAACAACCATAAGAATAGTTAAAGAACTTGGATTTAATAGATTTCAGTGATCAAATTTCATCTCTGTATTGTGGATCTCGTTCTAGTGGAACTACTTCCCCAATCATATTCTCAAGTCAACTAAACCTGTTTACTTTGCTCGGTTTGATTACTAAAACCCCCCCTTCCTTGTTACTTGTTAATCATAATTGCATACGTCATCAGATCTTCCCTGTGGGTTCGACCCTTACTTGCTTGCTATACATCTGTTTAGTAGGTTGTTAGGACTTTTACTTTGACTAGGCCATTCAACGATATTTGCATTGCATACTTTGGCCACGTCACCAAGTCATGTAATAGGGTTTATTATAAAAGTCTTCCGCTGTAATTTTATTCTGTTGTAAAATCGTCATTCTCATTTAATGAGAGATCTTTTAATAAAAGGTTGAGTTTCATTTAAAATGTCTTCCGCTGCTTAATCTTTCGTTACTTATTATTTACTTATGTAAGCTTAATTGTTCCAATTAAAGCCTAGGGTGACTTTGGACAGTAACGTCTGAGGTCACTGGCGTGTGGCACTACCGACATAAGTCGGGGGTGTTACATAGAGTGTTAGCCTTCCATTTCAATAATTGTTTTTTTAGGTTCTGAATGTAGTCATCAAATATTGCCTTTTTGACACGACCTCAAACAATAGGAATGCCTAAATATTTTTCAATGGATTTAGTAACTGGTAAGTTAAAAATGGATGCAAGAGATGTGGTGTGGTGGGTACTGACGTTGGAGGATGTTTGTATAGAACTTTTATGGAAGTTAATAGATAGTCCAGAGATACGACTAAAAGTGTGTAAGAGGTCATGAATATAATGCATACTATGTGGAGTCGCATTAGCAAAAAATAAGGTATCATCAGCAAAGGTGAGAAAGGGAATACACGTTCCATTACGGGTGAATTGAATTCCAATTTTCTGATTTGGTTGCTGAGCTTCATGAGATAAAGTACGGGAAAGGTATTCCATAGCGATAATAAAGATAAAAGGGGCAATGTGGTCACCTTGACGTAAGCCACACAGAGGCTTGAACATAGGTCCAGGTTCATTATTAACCAGTACCGAGAAAGTAGTAGAGGTAATTTAGGTCATAAGTTTTGTCACCCATTCAAGTGAGAAACCAAATTTTAGCAAAATAGCTCGAATAAAGTTCCAATTCAACTTATCATAGGCCTTTTCCATGTCCAGTTTAAGAGCCATCCATCCTTTTTTGCCTTTCTTTTAGTATGAAAATAATGGAAAATTTCATGAGCTAATAGAATATTGTCTTGAATAGAACGTCCTTTCATAAATGCGCCTTGGTATGTACTAATTAACTTAGGGAAGACTAATTTTAATCTATTAGCCATAATTTTTGTAATAATTTTATACATCGTATTGCATAAACTAATCGGTCTGAAATGGGTGATAGTGAGTGGGTTGTCGTTTTTTGGGATAAGAGTTATGAAAGAGTGAGCACATTCATATAACATTTGACCAGAGTGAAAAAATGCTTGAATGGCAGGAGTTATAGATTTACCAACAATGGGCCAGAAAGTTTGATAAAACTCAGCGGGATAGCCGTCAGGTCCATGCGTTTTATTGGATGGTAAGGCGAAAACAACCTTTTTAATTTCCTCATATGTTGGCAGCGCTAGCAGTTGAAGATTGTCTTGATGATCAATGACAGTAGGAATGATGTGTATATCTTGATAGAAGAGCAGATGATTGGTTGAAGGAGTAAAACATTGTTGTAATTCAGAAGAAATCATTTGTTGAATTAGGTGGTGTTCTTGAAAAATACACCCGTCTTGTGTTTGGAAGGTGAATATTTTCTATCGATACATACGTATTTTAGCTAAGGATTGATAATATTTTGTATTTTTATCCATGTTTTGGAGGTGAGTAGATTTTGCTCGTTGTTTCCAGAACATGTGTTGAAATTTCAAGAGTTTGTTGTACTTTAGTAAATGACGTTGGTATTGAGTATGGAGAGAGTGAGAAGAATTGGACCGTAGGAGGGCTTCTTGTAATTCCTGTAATTTAGTTGTTGTTACTTTGAGTTGTTCAAAATTATTTTGATGTTTAGTTCTAGACCATGATTTAGAATAACGTTTGAGGAGTTTTTATTTCATATATAATTTGAACATCTAAAAACTTGTATTTTTATATTTCCAGACTTTCTGTACTAGCGGTTTGTAACTAGGATCAGATAGCTAGGCATTCTCAAAACGGAAAGGATATTTACAAAGGGGTGGGGTTTGATCCAAGGTAAGGGTGATAAGACAGTGGTCAGAGGTAGTAAAGGGGGTGTTGGACCATGATGGAGGAGTAAGTATCTGTAAAAACTGGGTGGAGAAGGACACTATCTAGTCGCTCGTGTCCATCAGTCTAAGGAAGACCGCATTAGCAAGAGTTTGCTTCCGGGATGGAGCTACTGTAGTAATGGCTCTGTTTCTTCTAACGGCCGTATTTGGGTCCTTTGGAACCCCATGATTGTATCTACTGATGTTGAATCTGTTTCGCCTCAGTGTATTCACTGCCGCATTTCGCGACCCTACTCTGCTGACTTTTTCCATGCTACATTTGTCTATGCCTACAATGATCGTAATGGCCAAAGATCGTTGTGGCATGAAATCTGCAATTTTGGCTTGAATATGGCTTCACCTTGGGTTGTCCTAGGGGACTTCAATACTGTCTTGCACTCTCAGGAGAAAATCATCGAGGGTCGCTCTAATCCAGGGCTAATCAACGATGAGCTTCGCGATTGCCTCGACGCGACTGGCCTCTTTGATATGCGATACAGTGGCAATCTTTTCACTTGGAACAACAACTACTCGGATAGAGGGCGTATTTGGTGTAAGCTGGATAGAGTGCTTATCAACTCTGCCTGGCTCTCACAGTTTAGTCATTCGACAGCCTTCTTCGATAACCATAAGCTCTCTGACCACTCACCGGCCACGGTCTGTATGGGGTCAGACTTCACTACTTCACGTATCCCCTTCCATTTCATGAATTCTTGGGCTGCCCATAGTGCATTCCTTCCCACGATGACTGATGTCTGGAACGAATGCATACCTGGCTACACTATGTTTCAGATCGTCTCAAAGTTGAAAAAGCTCAAGCACCGGCTGCGGAGATTTGGTTCAGTCATAATTGAAACTCTGACTAAGAATGTCACCGAGAGAAGAGCCGAACTCAATTCCCTTCAAACTGCCTCATATGCCCATCCTTTTGACTCTAGACTGCAGGCTCAAGAGCTTATCTGCAGAAATGGGCTTCAGTCAGATCTTGATACCCTCTCTTCGATGACGCACCAACTTGCAAAGGTTAAATGGATGAAATTTGGTGATCATAACTCGGCTTACTTCTACAACCAAATAAAGTCCAGGAGGAGTAGGAACTTTGTTGGAATGATTATGCAGGATGACGGCGCCCACCTCACTAAGCAGCCTGATATTGCTGCACACTTCTCTTCCTTCTATGAATCTCTCCTTGGGCATGCTTCTCCACCCTCTGCCTTCCAGCCCGAGCACATCAGAAGAGGCCCCTGCCTTGACATTGTACAACAAGCCTCCTTGATCTGTCCCGTTACTGACGCTGAAATCCACAATGCTTTGTTTAGTATGGGCAACAACAAGTCTCCTGGCCCCGATGGCTACAATCCCTTCTTCTTCAAAAAAGCTTGGGGCATTATTGGACCCGATCTTATTAAAGCTGTCAAGGAGTTTTTTAGCTCTTGGAAACTCTTAAGCCAGCTCAATCATACTATTCTTGCTTTGATCCCAAAGTGTAACAACCCAACCAATGCTAAAGACTTTCGGCCAATTTCCTGTTGTAATAGTATCTATAGGGGGATTGCCAAGATCCTCAGCAACAGACTCAAGGTTGTTCTTCCTGCAATTATTGATGAGCACCAAGCGGCTTTTGTCCCGGGTAGATCCTTGCATCACAATGTCCTCATATGTAGTGATCTCCTGAAGCACTATTCTTGGAAGAATCTGTCGGGTCGTTGTGCTATCAAGGTGGACTTTCACAAAGCCTTCGACTCACTTGATTGGTCCTTTATCATCAACTGTCTCATCCATCTTGGGTTTCCTGGTCAATTCATCAGTTGGATAGCTAGCTGCATCACTTCAACCTCATTTTCTGTGAGCGTCAATGACAGTTTATCTGGGTTTTTCAAAGGGCAAAGGGGTCTGCGGCAGGGCGATCCGATTTCCCCTTATTTGTTCACTATTGCCATGGAGTATTTCTCTCGCATGATGCTCTCACTTGATTCAGTCACCTCCTTCCGCTACCATCCCAGGTGTGCTTCTCTCAGGCTCTCTCATCTCTCATTTGCGGATGATTTACTTCTTTTCTACAAAGGCGACTTGAACTCCGTCGCCACTCTCAAGTCTCTGCTTGATGATTTTGGGGCCTTATCGGGTCTTCGTGCTAATCCCTCTAAAACCAAGATCTACTTTGGGGGGAATTGTGATAGATGGAGGGACCTCATCATGCAGCAATGTCAGTTCAGCGAAGGTATCCTGCCCATGTTGTATTTGGGTGTTCCGGTGGGATCCCACAAGCCTAAAATCTGTGACTTCACGCCTGTTATTGAGAAAATGACTTGTAAGGTCCGCTCTTGGACGGCCAGACACCTTTCTTATACATGTCGGGTTGAGCTCATACGCTCCGTGCTTTATGGTATCCAGAACTTCTGGTGTAAACTTCTGATCTTCCCCTCCCATATTCTTAAGAAGGTCCAGACCATTTTGCGCTCCTTTCTTTGGTCAGGGGAACTTAACTCTATGCGTAGCCTTGTTTCTTGGAAAGCACTTTGTCGGCCAAAGGGCGAAGGTGGGCTGGACTTCAAGGAGCTTTTATCTTGGAATCGGGCTTCCATGTCTCATCCTATTTTTGAACTTGCTTCCACTGCAGCCATCAGGAACATCTGGACTCATTGGGCCACTGAACAATACCTCTCCAACTCCTCGATCTAGGATACCCAAGCTCATATCCCCGACAGCTGGGTTTGGAAAGGAATTCTCAGAGTCAGAGATTGCCTTTTGCACCGCGCTACGCCTGGAAATCTTATGCAGCATCTTGCGTCTTCTTCTGGCAAGTTCTCTAGTACTGGGGCTTACAACCTTTTGCGTGAAGTTGGTAATTCAGTCACTTGGGGGCAGATTATTTGGGGCGGATTGCATATTCCCAAGTGCTCCTTCATCTCTTGGCTTGCACTTCAAAGTAAGCTCCCTACTAAGGATCATATTAGTCGATGGGCTACCATTGCTAATGAAAATGTGTTTTCTGTTCTGCTGATACTGAAACCAATGCGCATATGTGGACTAGCTGCATTTTTGTCAAGGATGTTCTAAGGCAGATTCTTAATTGGGTTTGCTTACCCACTTTTCCCTACAATGCCAAAGAATGTCTCTCCCTCTTGCTTGATTTGCAGCATCAAACGAAAGTCCAACTTTTGACTCGAAGTATGGCCATCACCTATTTTATTTATACCATCTGGCAGACTCGCAACAAAGTGATTTTTCAAGACCATAGCCCTTCGCGAGACGAGTGCATTCACCAGATCACCCGGTTAGCTACTACGAAGTTGTTGCTCAAGAAGCTTAAATTTGATAATGCTACCCTGGAGTGGCTTCACCAGTTGATGATCATGTGACTGTTGTCTTAATTTCTTGATTGTCTTGTTGCTCTTCCTTTTGGCTTACTGATGGCTTTGTCATTGGTACTTTTGATCATGTTCTGGCTTCTGCCTTGTACAAAACCTTATTATCTCTTTTAATACTAATTTACCTTTATTAAAAAAAAAAGGGAGCCTAATATTAGCCTTGCAACAAAAATAATTCATACATTCTTATCGTCACTAAATTTCTACTCCATAATTACTCATTTGTATGACATTCCTCTTCAGTGTTGAATTGATGAACGTCGAGTCCTCTAGACTACAAGATTAGAATCTGAGCGAACATTGAGCCCATGGCAAGCAATTTCAAGGCTTAACCCTGACATCTCATAGGGGATCCAAGCAAACACTTCCATGTTTCTTTTCAAGACTTCTAACCGGGACTTCAACTTATTTCCTGAAATGTTAGCTCCAACTAAATAATATTTTTTGGTTCAATAGTACTTACATGGATTTTGCAGGGTTTCAATAGACTTTTCTGAAGGTGCAATTCCCTCATTATCTAGCACTTGGGGGGCTGCCTGCACTATGTGTATGCTTGGTTTGGATCCCTCGACCCCCAAGCACTATCGGGCCGCCCGATGGTCTCATATAACTCGTATAGTCACCCCTTGAAAGGGGTAGAGGATGAGTTGATGCAAGGTCGAGTGGACGTCTCACATAGAATGTATACACGACCTCCGCAAGAATACCATTATTGTAGGAGGACGGTTCGTGACCAGGAATTCTGCAATCACATGCTTTCCACCCACATGAACGGTCTCTCGCAACATCCCAACAAGCCAGATGGTAAAAGGTCCAATTCCTAATAATTGAGTAGAAATAGGGATTATAACTTCTTAGGCCTTTCCCAAGTATTTAAACATCTCATGATACATGATATTAACCGAGCTACTAGAATTAACTAGAACTCGATGTACCTAATAGATGTCGATATCCACTGTAAGGACCAAAGGGTCATTGTGAGGCAGTTGTAACCCTTTTAAGTTGGAATCCGTAAACGATACAAGTTGAGATTCCGGAGTCTGTGACTTTTGCCTGGTCACCTGGCTCGTATTTAGGACGTCTAGAGCATGAAAACAACTTTTGTAGTCATGTTTGTTGCTCTTATTCTGCCTAACTATCGTCTCTATCACGTCGATCACAAGTTTCTCTGGCTCTTTCGTCTTTTCAGTAAGGATTTCCAAGGCCTTTTACTCTGCTTGATGTCCCCTTGAACTAGCCTCGTGATCAACAAATTCATGCAGGTGTCCCGATGAGACTACGGTCTCTAGGCAACTCTTTAAAGTTCTGCATTCCTATGTTTTGTAACCCTTCTCGTAGTGGAAAGAGTAGAACTTTCTTTGGTTCATATCATCATGGTTTCTTCTCATCGGCTATGGCCACCTGAAGCATGGCTTGTTCTTGATTTTATTCAAGATTTTGTAGATGGGCTCCTTGAACATAGTATGGACAATTTGCACGATAGTGGCAGGTAACAAACCTCTATATCTGCTAGCCCCCTGACTCGGCCTCTTGCGATCATTAGAGACTTCGCTCATTTCACTAGTACAAAACATAGGGCCAGACCGCGGTTATTTAAGGCACGGAACCACGGTTTCCCATCCGTGGTTGTTCTCGGCGCGGTCCGGCCCTCAGACCACGTATTTGGTTAACCGTGGTGAGTCGGACCACGATTTTTTAAAACCGTGGTAACCAGACTGTAGTTATTTAAAACTGTGGTAGCCGGACCGCGGTTCGTGATAAACCATGGTTAACAATGCCGGACCGCGGTTCATAAAAACCGTGGTGCACTAAAGTTTTTTCTTTTAAAAAAAATAAAATGAAACTGGACAGCGGTTCTGGAAAATAACCGTTGTCCAGTTTCTTTTTATTCTTTTTTTTTAATTTATATGATTAGCTATGCATAAGATGCATAGCTAATCATTGCTAATAGTCCTCGTCTGCACACAAACGAACCTGTAATAACTCAAAGTTCACACGGAGGAATAGATAATTAAAAAAAACGCATACTCTAACAAATTAACAAATGAGAGCTAGCCGGCCTCCTTTGGACAAATTGCAACTAAGGCCTATATACTTGTCCCTAATTAAATAGTTCTCATCTGTCACCAGGGAAAATGAAAACAAGGATAAAAGAACCTAGAAACTAAACTACATTAGTAAACATGATTCAAATAGAATCTTAATACAAAGAAGCGTGGGTGGTGTTAGGCAATCACCGGCCATGAACAAAGTCACTAAAGAGGTGCAACGCCCTCGATGGCTGCGCGTATGGAACCATATGCGCCGCTCCTCTAACCGTCGCAAACGTCAAGATGTTGCCGTACTCAACTGCCCAACCTCCTACCTGCACTCAGTAGATATTTTTTCATATCAGAATAATCTAAAATCACTCAAACTCATTCCATATCCTAATCCGATTCAAGGTATGGTACCAAACAAGCCTGTATCAACTAGACTTCAAAGTATAGCAGAGAAACATGAGTAGATCTTAAAAACATAGTCATAAAGATGGATGCATACACGCGTGTATGTATATATAAGACATTGTAGATGGAGAAGACAATACCAAGCAAGGCAACTAGTCCAGGAGTGTCAACTCCAATGGCCTTGAACCTGTCAAGGACAACAAACATGCTCTCATTGTGGTCAGGAAGATACTGCTCCAGCTCATTAGCTCTGCTTCTCCTTCCATCTCTTCTCCCTGTCTTTAGAGGAATCTGAGGTCCTCCTAGCTGAAAAGTGAACATCCCAAAACATACCATTTAAACTTGGAAACAACCCTTTTTTCTTGCAATAAATGTTCAACTCATCAGCCACTTCAAGAAACTGATCTCTGAACAGTACATTAGAGTGTCTAACTTTCCCCAAGAGCACTAACAAATTTTACAAAAAGCAGATGTAGTTCTGAGGATAAGTGTTCTCAACAGAATAGAGTTTTTACCGCAACAAGATCAAATGAATATTGAGTTAGAAAAGGCAAATTATGCATTATCTGTCACAATAGCAAGACCTGGCAAACATTATCTATTTTCTAGTACAAACACAATAAGAATCCCCAAACAACACCGTAATATTAAGTAAACATATATGCGAAACTTACACGAAAACATCCATTCCTTTCCACAAAGCTCAACCTTTTCCACCTTGCAAGAGAATGGAAGGAGGATCAGAGATTCAACATTTAGGACTTAAATTCATACTCAATATAAGCTGCAAATATCAATGTCGCACAACTTGGCATCTCCGTTCAGTGTAGTCAGTGGTCCAAATTTGAAATACCACTCCAATCCACAAACTAAAAAATGAAAATTCCTCTACTCGAAAGAGAGAGAAAAAGCTTACCTTAGCGAACTCAGCTGTAGTCAGTGGTCCACTTCAATCATATATGGGGTAGTCAGTGGTCCAAATTTGAAATACCACCTCCGTTCTTGGCGAACTCAGCTGCTGAGGCTGGGGATTGGCATCCTTATCTGGTTGAGATTGTGAATCGAAAGGTGGAACAACGGTTTCGCCGCCTTCGGCAGCGGTTGTGACGGACCTGAAATTACTGAGTAATTACTTAATTCAAGGACCGAGAGCTGCATAAATTTATATTGTTGGATAGTTAGTTGGATGAGGAATTTCGTTGTGAGCCAGGGAAGAAGTTGTTATTGCTAGCTGTTCAAACTTAAAACTTAAAAACTGAAAATTACAATTGGATCTTGATGACAAAATTCTGGATCGTATGGAACTTTGACAACCCCACCTACATAGGTTAAGAAACTACATTTACATACTTACAACACTAATATAGTCCCATAAATTCCAATTTTCTCTTTCCTTGCTGGCCATTTCGAATGTATACATTTGGAACAATTGAAGATGTTATTCTCTCTTTCTTAACATTTGCAAACCTAATTGAACAGAATTGTTCACTCTTTTGATTTGAGGGGTTTTGTAACCAGGAAAAGAAAGTGAAGGGGATATAATCTATCAGTACACGATGGTAAAAATGTATGAAACAATAGTATAATAAGGTGTATCTTTTCCTTAATTTGATTTCAATGTGGGAGAAATGGATTCATCAAAAAGTTGCATGTTCCTGAATGTATTCTATTTTCTATGTTTTGTTATGCAACTAATGCTGCAAATACTTACCGTCACGTAGCATTGTTGTCTTGAGCGGCTTCGTTCGCCAGGGAAACATCGTTCCTGCACATTCATTCAAAATTATACCCCTTAGAAACAAGCCAAACGTACACTTAATTATACATACACGCACGCACATACCTCTTTAATAGCGCCATACAGTGGTAAGCCGACTGATGATCCCATTGAATCCAACGCCACACGGAGATACTCCTTTGGCATCTTCCCATGTCGATCTCTAGGTAAACTCTCAATGGCCGCGTTCAATACCCGATCCATCCAATCCAATTAGTTACCAAATCGATCTCCATCTCATACATAAATTATATGTAGAGTATAACTGTAATGGACAAATATTAATACCTTGTCGAGTTCAAAGTGGTTGGCTAAGAGCCTCCTAATAACACTCCCGTCAAAGGTGTTGTCGATATGTGCAACAATAACTGGATGCTCCTTGAGACGATTAACTATATTCTCCGCTGCTTTCTTGAATTGAGTGAATAGCACATCCTGGTCGGCTTCCTGTTGATTCGAAATGGTTTGCAGAGCTGGCTCCACAATGTTACTCATAACCTAATTGAAACAATATATCAAATTAAATTAGAACAAAACGAGCGGAGTGAAGCCTGTAATTAAAATAAGTAAATTAAAATGCATTCTGCGTACCCAGGGAGCAGAAGTTGGGGGCAAGCCCTGATCAACACCAATTTATGGTTTTTGTTTTCTACAAAACCATAAATCAATGTTATTATTGAGATATATTATATTTCGCACACATATAGAAGGGATGGGATCTTATAGCTAAAACACCAAGATAATCAGATGGAAATGTAGAAGAAAATTTTATAGCTAAAACACCAAGTATTTCCAATTTTTTAATGACAACAGAAAAGATAAGGATAGGTACACGAGCACATTGAGAAAAGAAGTTGCAGACAAAATATGGAGAACCGTTATGCAGACAATTGGTCTGAAAGAGCCTTCTTCTGTTTCCTATTTTGGGAACATAGGTATATTCTAATCGCAAAGACTCAATGAAGTGAAGATTACAATATTTGAAGAAGAAACTTAACTATCAACCTTCAGAAAATTTGAATCAGAGTTTTTAGACATATAGATATAGACCAACAGAGATACATATATACCCTAATATACATACACAAGAAAGAAATGGAACAACTATGAAAAAAGAATCAAGTAAGCTACTTTCCTTATGGCCTCTATAAGAACATTGATAAACTTCAAGTTTTTTTTGTCAAGGTGCAAATAGATTAAAAAAACCATACTGGTGCTTCTCATTAAAGTAAACATATACTATTCCAAACTGAAACCTATTGATAGGAGCAACAAATGATGAGATTTTATGGTTAGTCAACAAGCTGCAGAGTGATTACAGTTATTGCTCATACCTTCTTCTTCTTCAGGGCCTTTAATTACAAAAGAATGCAACTTCACAACTTGTGTAAAGGGAATATATATCATACATTTTTGACATTGCAAAGAATCATCAGTAAGATGTTGTGTTATGTCTAAGCACATTAACTGTTTTAGGGTTTGGTGCTCAGGGACGAAGATGCCCAAATAGTCGAACTTCAATTTTCCCTACATACGAAATCCACCTTCAATTGTTCTTTACACTTCCACCTTCAATTTTTTCATACACAAACAAATTAAATCAAAAAGGAGAAATAAAAACCTAAAGGACGAAGTATACATACGAAATCCATTCAAGAGCCCAATTTAAAGCTCGACACCAAAGGAAACCAATATGATTTCTCGGTAATGAAGTTACCTCGAGCAATTGGAGAATGCTTGGAATAGTTTTGCGGGAGCTATCAACGCTTCAGTGCTGGAAGAATTGGCAGAGGATTGGGGTGTTAAGGGGACACGCCGGCAGCGACGAAAGAGGAGGGGGAGTGGCGACGATGAAGGAGGGGGAGTGGCGAGGGGTTTCGCCGGTATGGTGAGCGGCCTGAAAGGAGGAGGCAGGTAGCGGCGAGTGGAGTCGTGGAGAGGGGTTTTAGCGCGAGCAGGTTTAGGAAGGAGGCCGGAAGCGGCACAAAACCCTTACAAAAAACAAAGTTGTACCTCGGTTATATGCAAACCGTGTTTCGTATATATTTTTAACCACGGTTGAAATTACAAACCGTGGTTCGAGTTTAATTAAATTTTGAAAAAAAACTTTACACCGCGTTTAAGATATAACCATGGTCCGTATATCTTCTTTACCACGGTTGTATAAATCCGCTCCAATATTAGTGCGGTTAATCCCCTTTTTTGTACTAGTGTTTCCTACATGTGCGTCGAGATTGCAATCTTGTATCCTGAGACTTTGCTCATTCCGGAATTCAAGCAGGAGCCCTTAAAGTCATACTCTCCCTTATCTTGCAATCATGGGGGAAAGCCAACCTAAAGGCAACAATAATGATATGACCAAAACCTACCCTTAAGCGTATGAGATCAGTTGTATTTTTTTCAAGTATCATTCCCACGAGAACTATATAGTGTCAATCGTGACTAGAACTGGTAAGCTAATCCACAAAGAGTGAGTTTTGTTGAACTATGACTAAGAAGAACGAAACAGAATATGCAAATATGGTTGTAAATCAATGAAAGGAAGATTCTAGGACCAGGGATCTCCGCAATAATGTCTCGGTAAACTTACTAGATATATGTATGAAAATTGCATGAATTTGTCTGAAGGTAAGCTATCTAATGTATCTACTAACTCATGTCATATGATAATAGACGTACCTAAATTCAAACTAACGGTCGATGTCGCGTAGAGCTAATCAAATCTAGACCATTTGGGCACTCAAAATCGAGGGATAAACTGAATCAACATTCGTTGTCGTGTTCCTCTAAGTCTAGATAAACCTAGGGTTTCTATGATAGCTTAGTTTTCCACAAGAGTAATTAAGTTGATGTCGCATAAGTACCACTCAGGTTCAATTCCTAGTAGTCTGATAAGAATAATCTCCTATTGGTTTCATACCCTATCTGAGTTATATAGGAAGGTTATCTCCTGTTAGTCTCAAACCTAATACACATCTAATAAACTTTCATCAATTGCATTAAGAACTCTAGAATTGAATCAAACAAAGTTTCAGGGTTCAATTTAGGCAAATATCACATTCAAGTCTACCTACATATTGTTGGGATCACCCCAACCCTAGAAATATGGAATTAGCCAGACATGCTTGGAGAAATGATGCGCTCCTGGCTAGTCCTGAACCAGGCTTCGGCGAGCCCCCGAAGACCAAGACCGTGGCCTCCACCGTGGCATCCGACATAACCGATTTAATTAGCTTTTCTATGTATTTCAGTACTTTCCGTTTTTAGTAGTTACTAGTTTTAGCTTATTTCCTGTTTTGGTGTGCGAGCCCATCTGCGTATGGACTCGGCCCATCAGGTTAAATAAGGCCCATCAAGGCCATGCACTATTATGTCTATATATAGCCTTCTCTTGTACTAACGTTGGAAATGAATGCCTAAGTAGTAGTTGAGTGAATCTCCTTCCTTAGGCCCTGTCGTCACAAAACTGGTTAGACCCCGACTGAGCCACGTCACGGTTCACAAACATAACCTTCACTCTCGCCCCACCCTCGCCCAAGAGAGCATAAGAGAGCCGCGGACCATCCTTCACGGTGGTTCGTACTTATCCGATTTTCAAGAGAAGGATCCAAGACCATTTCCTACCTAGATCCGGCTTCAGATGAGATCTGAGCCATCAGATTCGTATCAATTGGTATTCGAACGGCAGGGGTACGAAGTGTGTCTTTCCTTCTCCGACGATTTCAGATCCGGCGGCGCCATTGCCAGATCTGCACGCAAACGCCGCCATCCTCATTGTGCGTGGTTCACCCCTCCCCAGTGGCATCATCTCCCATGCGCAACCCCGATGTCTCGCCACCGACACCAGTAATGCGCTCACGAGCAATTCCAGCGGCGCCACTGCCCTCGCTCGTGCGCGCGCCCGACGATCCGTCCGCTGCCCTTGCCTTAACCGCAACCCACTTGCCTTACCCGAAGCCCAAACAAATCCCCAAAATTTCGGCCATATCTCCCCCAAATCTTCCTAGTTGACTTTTTTTAACCAAAATTCAAAATTCAAACCTTCCCAAATCCAAACACTATATCTTTCCCAAATCTCAACTTTCCCCCAAATCAAGCACCCCAAATCCGGATTGATTGCCATTCCCGGATTACTTGCCTTATCCTATCCATCCTTATCAATCCATCACCCTGGCCCGCTCCTAGTCGAGCCCGCACCCGCCCATGTCACCGGCACCTCACGTGGTCCTTCATCGACCCCTACTTCGACGTCGACAAGTGGTTCGGTGGGGTGAGTCCATATGAGGCCGATGCGGACTACATTCTGCCACGCCGCATCTATGGTTCCCAGCCACCACGCCGCCCCTACGACTTGGTGCCCTGCTCCCATGCGTCGCAGCCTCGGCGCCGTGTACACACGTCGCCACCCCGGTGCAGCGTCTACGAGTTGCCACCCCGGCGCCGTGACCACAACTACCCACATCGGCATCCCGACTACGACTCCTACTACGCCTACGGCTGTGATGCATCGCCCCGGCGCCTCGACTATGACTCCCCGCCTCAGCGACATCACCACCCCTGGCACGTCCCGTGTACGCCTCCGCATGCTCGCCTATGCGGTCTTGTGGAACCGAGCATTCCTGGAGCATGGCTGCCTCGCATAACACTTGCTCGCCC
Source organism: Rheum nobile (assembly GCA_027886185.1). Lineage (NCBI taxonomy): Eukaryota > Viridiplantae > Streptophyta > Magnoliopsida > Caryophyllales > Polygonaceae > Rheum > Rheum nobile. Next base: position 4,952,523 of record WOAB01000648.1, read on the forward strand.
TTGGCCCCCGCTACGCGCTACCACAAGGACCACAAGCCATCGCGTCTCTTAACCGCTCCGTATAGCCCAACACCGTCACACAACGACTTTTCGCACGCGCCATCTACGCCGCCACCTCCGGTCCTGGCTCTCGCGGCTGCGCGTGCGTCAGTCCACCCCAGCGAGGCACCCAACGCACCTCTGGTCCCACGCATACCTGGTCGCCCCGCCGACTGCTGCTCCACAAGCCAGCGCGCCAGCCCCCATGCATAGCCCGCTTCTGCCCGGTCACGAACCCGACGTGCACGACGCGCCTGCCTTGACTCTTTCGGCGAAGCTGATTCCGGAACCGGGCCCTCGCGAGATAATCTTTCCGGGACCCAATGCCAAGACCGCTCCCACACCCGAGCCCTACATATTGATTTTTGAGATGCCGAGAGTCGGTCTCGAGCCACACAACGATGCAGCGCTCTCGTTTGCTGTAGAGCGCATGTTTTCCTTGGCCCCTACCAGCTCGAAGTGAGGATGCTTCGAATCTAAAAGAGGGAGAATGATGCACTCCTAGCTAGTCCTGAACCAGGCTTCAGCGAGCCCCCGAATACCAGGACCGTGGCATCCCCCGTGGCATCCGACATAGCCGATTTAATTAGCTTTTCTATGTATTTCAGTACTTTCCATTTTTAGTAGTTACTAGGTTTAGCTTATTTCTAGTTTTGGTGTACGAGCCCATCTGCGTATGGACTTGTCCCATTAGGTTAAATAAGGCCCATCAAGGCCGTGCACTATTATGGCTATATATAGCCTTCTTTTGTAATCATTTTACTGACGTTGGAAATGAATGCCTAAGTAGTAGTTGAGCGAATCTCCTACCTTAGGCCCCGGCGTCACAAAACTGGTTAGACCCCGACTCAGCCACGTCACGGTTCACAAACACAACCTTCATTCACTCTCACCCCACCCTCTCCCAAGCGAGCATAAAAGAGCCGCAAACCATCCTTACCGGTGGTTCGTACTTATCCGGTTACCAAGAGAAGGATTCGAGACCATTTCCTACCTAGATCCGGCTTCAGACGAGATCCGAGCCATCAGATTCGTATCAAGAAACAATCAAAAACATCATAAGAATAAAAGAAATCATTCAACTAGATTAGAAGAAGAAAAAACATGACCAGATCCAGAGAAGCAATCTCCAATCTTGCATAAATCTTCAAAAGAAACTCCAAACACACTTGGGTTAGAACGGCGATGTCAAAAAAGATGGAAGAGAAGTTCTGAAAATAGCAATGGGCCAAAGCCTATCAAATCCGAGAAAAACAAGCGTGTACAGTCTGCTACATGCCCGTGTAGTCACATGCACAGACTGTCAACCGACCGTGCAACTTAATTGAGAGGTATGCACGGTCCGTGAACAGCTGACTGGCCATGCACCTTAACTGGGACACCTGCACCGTAGTGCACGGACTGCCTCTGGTCGTGCATCAGACCGTGCGTCTCAAAGATGTGTGATTTTGGCCCCCTTCGAGCGAGACTTTGGACTCGGAGTAAAAAGATATAGTGTAGCTCGTCGAGTAAGCTTTCCAAAGCCACCTCAATGACCCCAATATGATAATCGTAGCTCCCGAACGAAGCGATGTAAGCTAGAAACGTCAAAATGAAAACTTCAGTGCGTAGCCCAGATTTTAGCTTTACTTTTCTATAACATTTTGGGGGTCAATGGTCTTCAAAACTAGCTTGTACATACTCAAAGAGTACACATTGAATCTTCAAACCTTCAAGATTCATTGTAATACCCCTCCATTTTGGCCTTCAAGGCCCGACCGTAATTCCCTCCATTTTCCATGGTATCGATCGGAGGTACAGGGTCCACTGGCTCCCCAACTTCATGAATAACCTGAGGAACTGGGACACTTTTCGCTTGTTGTACAGCTGGCCGAACTATCTCGGTGACAGCCTGCACAACGATCCTTCGAATGGCCTCGATGGCCGCAGCATCAAAGACCATTGGAGCAGTTGGTGGGACGAAAGTTCCTTCCCTCTCCACTCGAGGGTTAGCCTGAACACGATTATGGCCTACTGGGTTATTGTGAGAGGCCGATTCGCTTTCATCCCCCTGATTAGCAGCGCTTCTCAGGTTTATTCTAGGCTCGTTACTTAGCCCAGCACCCACACGGGTAGTCTTCCTCGTGTTCACCATCTATTTCTCGATCAAATTATTAAAGTACTCCATGAAATTAATATACCATATAAAGAAGCACAATAAATGTAATTAATTCAGAGTAGATTAATCTTGCAAACTTTATTGATAAAAAGAACTAAAACCATGTTTCATAAGTCTTATAATAACCTTCCTAAACGACAAGACAAAACTGTTAGGAGGCTAATTGATGTGTCCTTGCCTCCGATGACAAGCCTTTGGGATCTAGTCCTGGTTGGGAAGTCACGCAGCGAACTCGTCTCGTTGATGGGGAGGGTCGCGAATGGAAGAACGCGATGATTGGTAGTGATGGAAGTGGTGGTGATCACGGTGGTGACGCGGTGGAAGTGATTGATGGAAAGATGATAGCGGTGGCAGAAGCGATTTGATGAAGGGATATAAGACTTGAAAGAACAAGTCTTTGGGTGTCATAGCGTCGACTGCGGAGGGGAAAATCTCGATGAAGATCGAGTGGTTGCCGTAGCGTCGGCGGAGGAGTGAATGGGGATGAGAGGGATAAGGGTGACGTTCGATCAAGGGAAGGAGGAATTAACACTCGACTTAAAACCTTGAACTTTAACTTATACATGAGAAATAACAATAACAAAGTAGGGTATAAATAGGGAGAGGTGAGACGTCGGATGGGCCGAGTCGAACCTCCTAGGCTAGCCCATGCAAGCATGCAAAAGGCACAAACCCTAAAAGATAGAATCACTGAAAGGAAACTATCTAAAACACTGTAAATAAGGAAACTATCTAAAATGCTGTAAATAAGGAAACTATCTAAAGCAGACTGGAAATACCAAATATAGATAATGTCTAAAAAAGAACGCGTGAAACTCATGAACGCGTTGAAGGCTTTGACGTGATCATCACGTGAGACGACGAAGTGTCATAGTCTTCAGAAGAACGCGTTCTTTCACTCTCGATGGTGGCGAGGACAACGAGTCTTGGATTGTCGTCTGGGCTTCCTTGGCTGGCGACGGCGCATGCGATGAGAGACGCGACGACGACGGCGATGGCCTTGGACCTAGACCTTGTCACTGGACCTTCTGAGCATAGGCTCATGGCTTCTTCCTCGTCTTGGGCCGTCATGGAAGGCAGGGTCACATCACTAATGCTCTAAAAACAACGAGAAAGCAAAACAACGAGAAATGATCACTACGACATGCTACTGCCCCTTCGAAGTGTATTTGAAGAGAATCCTGTACTCATCAGCCATCCGATGTCTCTTCGGAGGTGACCTGTCCTCTGGTTCCAGAGCCGGTCTTCTCGAGCTACTAGGACCCAGAACACTTGGCCCCTCCCTAGGCACCGATGGATAGCAAAACCGATCCAAAAACCCTGGGCAAAAAGTCGCCACATCCAGCTCGTAGTGCGGGTTGATCAGTTGCTTTGTTTGCCTAATGTCCTCCTGAAGCTCGTGGACATCATCCAGCATGAGAGAGAGAGATTGGACTCAACATCGTAAGCCCGCTCCTCCATTGCGTATAGCGAGTCCATCCACTCATCCATGTGCTCAACTAGCACACGGGGCCTAACCCTTGCATGTTGGGTGGGAATGTGATGCGACCCTTCCCTCCATGGCGGCCATAGAACAAGAAGCCATGACCGTGAGGTCAGAAGGGCCAGGTACGAAGACCGCAATATTTGTCACACTACTCGCATCGAGTATAGAGACCGCGAGCCTTCGTCATACTTCTCGCATCTGGTACAGAGACCGCGATCTCCTTCAAGCGTCTCCAGCCAAGGCCAGGGATCACGTTCTATCTCAAGATCCTCGCCTCCAGCCCAGTCCAGAGATCGCGTTCTATCTCAAGATCCTCGCCATCATCATTGAACGCGTTCTTTGAATTATTTTGTATTTATTGAACATAATTATTTTCAGTATTTTCTTTTGGGTGTGTGTTCCACGCGTGTCGCGTGGGCCAACCCATTAAGCGGGACTCGGCCCATCCGAGTCCCGCTATCTCCTATAAAAGGTCATCTCGACCTTCTGTACTAGGTTACGTCTAATTTTGAATCAAAGCTTAAGTTGAGAGCCTATCGCCTCCTTCCTTTGATTGGACGTCAAACACCTCTATCTTCTCATCTCCTTCACTCCACTGCCGACGCTATGGCAACCGCTTGATTCTTCAAGCCAAGTCTTCCTTCGCATCTCCCTTCACCTCGCTGCCGACGCTATGGCCCAAGACTTGTCTTTTCAAGTCATCTATCCCTCCAACAATCGCTTCCGCCTTCGCCATACCACCATAAATCATCGCGTTATTCCCCTCATGCGACGCGTTCCACTCATTCAACCACTGAAGTGACTCATGCGACTTCCCACCAAGATCATAGATTCGGCATTCACAAGCAGGAGCGCATCAGAATGTCTACAGAATCCTCCAACGATCCCCATGGTCTCGCTTGCCTACGAGCTTGCTCCGTCATCTCATCCACATGGCGACGAGCCTCGGTGGAAGCCATCTCATTCTGACGTTGTACATGGCGTGAAGCAGGGCTCAACACCGGCTTTTGAGCTGAGTGGCTAGGATATGGAGGCGGAGCTATTGGTGAATCCAACGGCTCGTACTCCACCCGGTCAGCACCAGACACCCCAAGTGCCTCCCAAGTAGCAGGGGACAAAGGTGTGTACTCCGGAAACGGTGGCAACTCCAGGCTAGGGAAAATGAATTGCATCCCCGGATCCTCCTCGGGGTCCTCCTCGGGATCTTCCTCGGGGTCCTCCTCGAGATCTTCCATCCGGTCGGATATGAAAATCACTGACTCCTCGAGAACGGTCTCCTCCTCCTCCTGAGGACTAACTGTATCCCCGCCCTGAGCGCAACCCGGAAGAATAGGGGACTCGAGCTCGGCCTTAGGTGGCGGAACTACCTCAACGTCCTTCCTTCCCTTGAGTTGCGATACGATAACACCCATTGCCTACAAGGTGACGAGGGAGAATTAGAACTTTCTAAATATAGAAGCTAACTTTCTATATTAGACATGAGAAGAAGGCACGACCAGAACAGCAGAGGTTTCAAAATATAAAATTTACTCAAAAATATAACTTTTGTTAAAAACTTTGACTTGTCTTTTGAAATACCCAATTAATTTCTTTACTACAAACGAAGAACGGTTTACAAAGTTTTGTTTTAAATAAAACGATTTGAAAACTAAAATCATTTTAAAAAACTTTCGGCTCTGATACCAAATCTGTAACACCCCCAAAAATACCTTCGGAAATATTTCCATTCTAGAGGAAAGTCGTTCAACAATGCGCAAGAAGACCTACGCTAGAAGACATCATCTGGGTAAGTCGCCATCTCGGAGAAATAGTCGTTGCGTAACTGGGAATGCCCTTTTTCTCCTCCTTTTTCAACGTGGGTTTGACGATGATGTCTTCAATCTTATACTTCCAGGTTGCTTGCCTCCTCTACGGTATTGATAAGTGTGTTGAAGTTGTTCAAATGCATCTTGCCACTTGCTTGAAAATGTTGTTGATTTTACTGTCACCGGCCATTTTGTGTAGTCGGGATTTGCTCAATACTTAAGGAGTTTGTTCGGCGCATGACGAGTTTCGGGGGTGCGGAGTGCACACTCGTATGCGTAGTTTTGGACTCGGAGTTACGAAACGTGTCGGAATACGAGAGGCGGACACCGAGGAGGTGAATCCGGGGTCCAAGGGAAGTGCAGGGACAGTGCACATTGGTGCACAGACCGTGCACTGTGGGCACGAGGCCATATATGACTTTAGTAAAGGTGCATGGACAGTGCACCCAAGTGCATGGTTAGTGCACAACTGTGCACCTTTACTGGTTGCTAGTTTTTGCTCTCAGGTGAAGTACACGGTCCGTGCACTTTGACTGGATCGGTTTTTGGCGGGTAATTAACTAATTTTAACCGCCTGAACAGATTTTCAACTGTCCAATCAACATGGAACTGCCCAATTACCGATGCTCTATATAAAGGTGGTGTTGGGGCAAGTCTTGGATATCCGAAAGAGAAGGATCTCTTGTATCGAACAAATACCGAAAACACTAAGTGCTCTCTATTGATATTTCATTATTCATTAGAGGTTTGATTGTCTTATCCCAAAGCGAATTTCATGCAACCCTAAGGCTACGAAAGTAAGGGTCAAAATATTGGTTTTGGAAAGTGCTTCCGCACGATTCAATCTATATCCAAGACGAACCGAAGTTTGATCAACGTTACACCCTTTACAACATTCAAAACCAATATTTTCCATGTTCATCAATGGCGGCTGCATCGGTGCGTGAAATGACGTCCAAGTTTGGAAAGTTGGAGAAGGTCGAGGGTGTGGACTTCCGAAGATGGCAAAAGAAGATGCATTTTCTCCTCAAGACGCTCAACGTGGTGTACGTCGTGAGTATGCCAATGCCTCCCATGCCGGAGGACGTGGAGAACGAACTCGTGGAGGAGGCAAGGAAGCATAACAAGTGGGAGAACGACGAGTACATATGTCGTGGTCATATTCTTAACGGTATGTCGGATTCGCTCTTTGATGTCTACCAGAATGTCGAATCCTTAAAGGAGTTGTTGGATGCGTTGGAGTCCAAATACATGGCGGAGGATGCTTCTAGTAAGAAGTTCCTTGTAAGTAATTTCAACAATTACAAGATGTGTGATTCCAGGCCGGTTATGGAGCAATTCAATGAAGTGCTTCGGATCCTAGGGCAATTCGCCCAACACAACATGAAGATGGATGAATCCATCTCGGTGTCGAGCATTATCGACAAATTTCCACCTTTATGGAAAGACTTTAAACACACGTTGAAGCACAAGAAGGAAGAGTTGACTCTTGTACAACTTGGAAGCCATTTGCGTATAGAGGAATCTCTAAGGGCGCAAGAGGGCGATAAACCGAAGGAGACTCCCGAATCTTCCTTCGTGAATATGATGGAGGAGGGTGGGAATTATAAGAAAAGAAAAAGAGGAAGAAGCAATCCTCTAAGGACACCAATGGTGAGTCTAATAAGAAGCCTAAGGGCGCTTGTTGGATATGTGGCAAACCAGGTCACTTCAAGTGTGATTGCCAGTCTGCAAAGGATAGGAATGGAGCGGGACAAAACCGTTCGGGGCAAGGGTCTAAGGACCAAGGCCCAACCACTCATCAAGGTCGGTTTTCAGATTTTGGTTCAAGTTTGGTTATGAATTATATACCATTAATTTCTAAGGCATTTTATGTGCAGGATGATGAAGTGGCTTGGTGGATTGACTCGGGTGCAACTAAACATGTTTGCAAGGACCGTGGCTGGTTTAAGACGTATGAACCGGTGAATGATGGGTCCGTCCTCCATATGGGCAACGATTCAACCGCCCCTATCCTAGGCCGTGGAAAAGTGGTGTTAGAGTTTAGTTCCGGGAAGACCCTTGAACTCAAGGATGTCTTACATGTACCCGGAATTAGAAAAAACTTAAGTCTCCGGTAGTGTTTTAAACAAGTGTGGCTTTAAGCAAGTTTATGAATCCAGTAAGTATATCTTATCGAATTGTGGTGTATTTGTAGGATTTGGATATTTTTGTAATGGATTGTTTATGTTGAATATTAATAAAGTTGTCAATTCTACTTATATGGCATGTTCTAGTACAAATGAATCTTCTCTATGGCATGCAAGATTAGGTCATGTGCATTATAAGTGAATGACTGATATGTCTAAGGAAGGATTAATCCCCATATGTGACATGAATTTAGAGAAGTGTAGAACTTGCATGTTGACAAAAATAATTAAACAACCATTCAAAGGCATTGAAAGAAATTATGCGGTGCTTGGACTTGTACATAGTGGTGATCTATGTGATTTGCATGCTACTCCGTCTTTAGGAAACAAGAAATATTTCATCACTTTCATTGATGATTATTCTCGTTATTGTTATGTATACTTATTGCATGCTAAAGACGAAGCCCTAGATAAATTTAAGGTTTATTAAACTGAGATTGAATTGCAACAAAATGACTTGATTAGGAAACTACGTACCTATAGAGGTGGAGAATTTTACGATTATGTGTATTTCCAGTCCGTAGGCATTATACATGAGACTACGGCTCCCTATACGCCACAACAAAATGGTGTATCGGAGAGGAAGAATTGAGTCCTAAAAGAGATGGTTAATTCCATGTTATCCTACTCGGGATTGAGTGACGGATTTTGGGGTGAAGCCATGTTAACGGCTTGCTATATATTGAATAAGGTTTCTAACAAAAGGAACAAGGTCACCCCTTATGAACTTTGGTACAAAAAGAAACCAAGCTTGAATTATCACCTTGGGGGAAAGAGGTATTGATTGCATCTTTATTGGACATGCTGAGCATTCCACAACTTATAGGTTCTATGTAATAGAGCCTAATGACTCTATTTCGGTTAACACTGTGATTGAGTCAAGAGATGCGATATTTGATGAGAATCGGTTCTCGTCCATACCTAGACCAAAGGATTTGGTTCCGAACACTAGTGGAACTAAAGAAGGAGATGGCTCAGCCATACCTCCTAACGAGTCACCTATGCTCCGTAGGAGCACTCGAGGGAGGATTGAAAAGTATTTCGGTCCAAATTTATTTGGTGGAAGGATCTAGAGATGAAGTTGGGTTCCAATACTCATATTGTTATCATGTTGATGAGGATCCTAGGACTTTTGGTGAGGCAATGAGGTCTCAAGATGTTGCTTTATGGAAAGAAGCAATAAATGATGAGATGGATTCCATCATGGGAAATAATACGTGGGTCTTATCGAATCTCCCACCGGGTTGCAAGCCTTTGGGCTGTAAGTGGATCTTAAAGAAGAAGATGAAAGTCGATGGTACTATCGATAAGTTTAAGGCCCGATTGGTCATCCAAGGCTTTAGACAAAGGGAAGATATTGATTATTTCGATACCTATGCTCTGGTTGCTTGGATCTCCACCATTAGGTTGTTGATTGCCTTGGCGGCTATTAACAATCTTGTGATTCACCAAATGGATGTCAAAACGGCATTCTTGAATGGTGATTTGGAGGAGGAGGTGTACATGAAGCAACCTGAAGGGTTCGTTATGCCCTGTAATGAGCATAAGGTGTGTAAGTTGGTAAAGTCATTGTATGGGCTAGAGCAAGCACCTAAGCGGTGGCATCAAAAGTTTGACGAGGTTGTCTTGTCGAGCGGATTCGAGTTGAATCAGTCGAACAAGTGTGTATACAACAAATTTGATAAGTTCGGTAATGGAGTAATCATTTGCTTGTATGTTGATGACATGTTGATTTTTGGTACGGACCAAAGACAAGTAGACCTAACGAAGGCCTTTTTGTCATCATGTTTTGCCATGAAGGACACGGGGGAGGTGGATGTGATCCCCGGTGATTTGAAGTAACCAATCGAAGAGAAGACTTGCAGTTGAAGTTTGCATTTTGAGAAGTAATATTTCCAAAGGCGTGTATGCTTAATTTGAAATAAATGTATTACATAGTCATGTAATTAGGACTATGTTTAAAAGTCTTTCGTTGTCATTATACTATGTTGTAAAACCGTCCTCCTCATCTTACGAGAGGGATCTTAATAAAATGTTGAGTTTACTCATTTAAACTGTCTTTCGCTGATTACTCTTTCGTTACCTAACATTTATGTAGTTATTTAAGCTTAATTATTCCGATTAAAGCCTGGGGTGACTTTGGGCATTAACGTCTGAGGTCACTGGCGTGTGACACTACCAACATAAGTCGGGGGGTGTTACAATTATGGTATCAGAGCAATGGTTTTAAAATTCTTGGCCTATTGTTAGGTTTGAGAATTTTTGAAAAATTAATTTCGAAGCTATTTTCAAACTAATTTATTATTGGAATTTCGAAAGTTTAAATGTTAGCATTAAATTTAAAGTTTTATTACCTCTTAGAATGTAATTTAAAATAATGGTTTAACTATTAGGACATTAATTGTTATTTTATAGTCCTTATTAAAATGACTTTATAACGGTTGAAATTAAATTTATTCCCTATTATTTTAAAAGTATAGCTTTGAGAGTTGTTAAAAGTACTTAAAGGAGTGATAACTTTGTGTTCTAAGTATAAAAGAGATTTATAACATTTTAGTTTATATAATAATTGTGTTTAAACGAGTAAGTTAAATTCATTTAATGATTTTAAAGTGCAGTTTTAAAGGTGGTTGTGGTCTTGTGGATTTTAAAGGACGATGTTGGTAATTTAATTATAAAAGTATTAAGTTTATAAATAATTTGTATTGTAAAACGATAAGAGAATGAGGAGTTAACTAAAAGTGTGATTTAAAGTATTTTAAGTGGTTTTCAAACTTCTACAAGGTTCGAGTTGTTACTTATTCCTTAGATCCATTCTTAGGGATAGTGTCTCTCCTTAGGGTTAATGTCATTTAAAGGTTGACATTTCTCCTAATGTATCCATTCTCAAGTAAAGGGAATAAGATCGTTTTGCAGTTAATGACGGAGGGTCAGTCAGACTGATATAAAGTTATTAGTTTGGACCCTTATAATTCGTATCATAACGTAATTGACTAAGTGTCATGTACAAGTTAGAAAAGTTCTAAACTGACGTTATGGTTCATCAACAGAGGGTGAACACCCGATCCACCTACCAAGCAGCTAATGACGGTCCTAACAACGGTTCCCGAATTCAGCTGAGGAGTGCCACTCAGCAAGGGGATGACGTGAGATCTGGCTCGCATAGCAATGACCCGACCCTGCGGCAAGGGGCTCATCAAGGACAAGTGGACCCTCAAGCTGCGAGGGAAGTTCCACCTCATGCCCCGATCGTGTTGGATGCGACAATTATTGGGCAAGTAGTGAGGCAAGTGGTCGAAGTACTAACGGCCCAAGGGATACCGCAAGCTCAAGCGGCTCCCAACCCTCAAGTTGCAACCAATGTAGAGGGACGAGACGGTCCTGCACATCCGGTGGCTCCCAAGAGAAATAACGGGAATTGCAACCGGGCATTAAAGTCGATCAATTCGATGTGCCCGGATAGCTACGATGGGACCGGGGAACCCGTCAAGGTTGCCTATTGGTTTTCCCATATGGAGTGACTATTTCGAAATGTGGTCTGCACTGAGGCTGAGCAAGTGCACATTGCTTCGTTTCAACTGAAGAATGGGGCCAATGAATGGTGGGAAAACACGGGGTTAGCAGATCATCCCGAGTTGTCCTAGTCAATGTTTAAGACCAAGATGACTGGTCGTTTCTTCTCTCAGGCCGTGTGGGAGGAGAAACACAAGGAGTTTCTATACCCAAAAACTGTCGGATTAAAGATGACAGAGCTGGCGATCAAGTTTAACCACCTACTGCATTACGCTGCGAGTGAGGTGGCATCGGAAGAGCAGAAAATCTGGCAGTTCCACAAATGGATGAATCTTGACATCAAGCCGTTGATGGTGCGTCATGGTTGTACCACTCTGGAGCAGTATGTGGACGCTGCTTATAGGCTGGAAGTGGCTTTGGAGGAATCAACCAAGAAGCCCAACCGATAGAGGTCGGGGAGCAATTATGGCAATCAACGGTGGAGTGGTGGATTCAAACGTCCAGCTCCGTCTTCAGACTTTTCCAAGTCTAATCGGCCTAAGACCGAGGTGACCCAGTCTGGTTCTACTTAACGCTCAAGTCAGAATAAGGGTCTTATCCAATGTTACAACTGTATGGCACCTGGGCATAAGAGCAATGAGTGTAGGAGAGAGAAGCGGTCATGCTTTACCTGTGGAAAGGAAGGGCATCAACAAGCGTTCTGTCCCAGCAAGAGGAATCAGGAAGCTGAGTTCCAACTAGGATCGGGTAGCCATATCAATCGACTCCAGCAAGGGCATGTAGGAAGTGCTGCTATGCAGTCTACTGTTCAGAACAAGGGGAAAGCCCCGACGACATCAGGCAGTCAAGGGCAATGACTTTTATAGTGAGTCAGTCCGGTAAGCGGGATACCCTGGACGATTAGTTAACCTTAGGTCTACCTTAGAATAAGGAGCTATGACACGCATGTCTATAATCTCCGTAGTTGTTAGATTTGTTCGTTTGAATATCTCCCCTGTTGGTGTTGACTCGAGTTTCAGATAATAAAGAAGTATTCCTTCATTTTGGGGAAATTACTAAATTCAGTACTATCTTGAGTTATGTGTTCATGTGAGCATCCTTGAGTGCCAAAAACAGTACATGTCATGTGTTGATAAAGACTGGCTGGACTCATAAAGGATGGTGTGGGTCGGGACATGTGCGATTGTTCCCTACCTTGGTAACGCTAGTTTTAGGGTCGTAGCTATTCGTAAGAACCCCTCTATGTTCCGAAATAATGTCAAGTTGGGCATTGACATTATTTGTTTCCTTTGCTCGAAGTCATTAGCATTGTCTCGAGAGGATAATGCTGTAAAAATCCCTTGCTATAAGGATTTGGTGTGTGTAGTAGTACTCTATGGAGTTAGATGGGGTGAGTTGATGTGACCCTGCCTTCCATGATGGCCCAAGACGAGGAAGAAGCCATGAGCCTTCGCTCAGAGGGCCCAGTGACAAGGTCCAGGTCCAAAGCCATCGCCGCCGCCGTTGCGTCACTTGTTGCATGCGTCGTCACTGGCCAAGGAAGCCCAGACGCCAAACCAAGACTCGTCGTCCTCGCCACCATCGGCATTGAAACATCGCGATCTTCGCTGCCGGCATCGCGTGCACCCACTCGCGAGACCATCGACCATTCGTCTCCGTTCCTCGCGGTGTTTGCATCCATGCCTTCGCCGCGTTCTTTTTGAGACACTTTCTATATTTGTTATTATTGCTTATTTTAGATAGTTTCCTTTTATAGTCATTTCTATTTTAGGGTTTGTGCCTTCTGCATGCTTGCATGGGCTAGCCCACTAGGCTCGACTCGGCCCATCTGATGTCTCGCCCTAGTATTTAAGTCAAACTATGTTATTGGTTTTAGTACGTTCAATTTTAATCAAGGTTTCAAGTAGAGTGTTTATCCTCCTTCCCTTGATCGGACGTCACCCTCTATCTTCGCATCCCCGTTCCCTCCGCCGCCGACGCTACGGAAATTTGCTTGAACCCTCAAGCCAGTCTTCCTTCGCATCTCCCTTCCTCCGCAGTCGACGCTACGACACCAAAGACTTGTCTTTTCAAGTCATCTATCCCTCATCAAATCGCTTCCACCATCGATATCCATTCGCCCCATCGATCGCTTCCATCGCGTCCACCATCGCCACCAATTCCATCGCGTTCGCCATCGCCTTCGCCATCGCCATCGACGTCGTCTTCGCTGTTATGACACTCAACGTGACACCCAGCCTCGCCGACACCGCGATCTTCCAGACCACCTCCACCGGGTTCGCTTTGCAGCACCACCGTGTCCATCTTGTCAACCTTTCGTGCAAGACAACGTGACTTCTCGCCCAAGACTAGATCCAAAGGTGTCGCCTTTGACAATTGGCTTGTCATCGGAGTCAAGAACACATCAACTGGCATCAGAGCCCAGCAGTCTTGTAAGTCACGAACTCAAGTATGCATCTTGTTCACAAATTTTTTTCTTGACCCCCATCGTTTGTTTTCGAAAGATCTTGAGAAAAACCAAAGTTTTCATATTTGCATCACCTAATAGGTTTCTCCAAGATACTATCTTGGCCGATTTTTTTTCCCTTGTTCCCTAAGTTTAGGTGTGTTAGGTAATTTGTTATCTTGCATGCTAGGATATTTTGTTTCCTTGTTTCAGCGTGGATAGAGTTTCCTTGTTTGCTAGATTTTGCTTTTTAGTTAAGTTAGCCGAATTTCCTTATAAGATTTCATATCAAATCTTATTTTCTCTCTCCTATCTCTAAAAGATCACACTTGTGATATTCTTGTTACTTAGACCGATTTTTCTTTTGTTTCCTTTTGCAAATCCGAAAAGATCAAAAGATAAAATCTCGGATATTTAAAAAAAAAGATATCCAAAAGATATTAAAAAAAAAGTTTCCAAAGTTAGGTAAAGCCAAAATAAGGCAACCCTAACCCACTCTCGGTCTAAGCTTATCTTCTCAACCCCTCCGCCGTCTAGGTCAAGCTTCCTAGAAGGTGATTTCTTGCTAATAAGGTTACAGTGTTTACGTTTGTTTTAGGGTTTCAATTTGTTCTTGTTTGTTTGAGTGCAACTTGCTTGATACACCATCACTTGTGCAAGCCAAGCCGCCCTCACGGCAAGCCAACTACCCAGCCACGGCGCCATGATGTACGCGATCATCTTCTACACCAAAGTGTTCGGACGCCGCGTTATGGATCCGATGGCTATGCGTCGATCACACCCAATGTCCACGACGACTTCGACGAGTATCACGACGAGGAGATCGAGGACTCAGGTATGGTCAATCCTAATTTTTTTCACCCCCTCTTGGAGATCCACTTGAATTGCAGGATCACCCATCGGATTGGATACCTCCACCACGTCTCCAGCCCCAAGGACAACACGTTCGTGAAATTGGCGGCGAGTGCCGCGATGTCATGCCAAGGGACATTCGCCAAGCCGACTACGACGCCCAGCCGCGAAGACGCCGACGCGACGACACCTACGCGCCAAGGGATGAGTTTGCTCGCGGCGAAGATCACCAAGACCGCGATAGACGCCAAGTTGGACGCGATCGACCCCATGGTGTGCGCGCCTACGAGAATCCTCTCTACGCCTCCGCGCCAAACAACGCGTTCAACCAAGCGCCTACCCAGCCTTGATACCAACGACACAAAGTCAAGGTAAAGATCGAGCATTTTTTTGGTGAATACAATCCATCTGTTTTTCTTGAATGGGTGCAGGCTACGGAGTACACCCTACACTATTGCCGCGTTCCTCCTGAGGAGCATGTTTACGCCGCGACACTTCACTTTCGAGGTGCAGCCCGAGTGTGGTGGCATCGCTTCGAGGATGACTGCGTGCGTCGCCATAGAACACGGGTCACTGAATGGCATCAACTAGTCTACGTAATGACCAAGAAATAAGTGCCTCCAGACTATAGGAATCAAATGAGAATGGAAATTGCCATGGCTCGCCAAGGGTCAATGACTCCACTCGAGTTCTTCTCCAAGCTTGAAGACATGTATTACAAGGCCAACATCTCCGTTGCACCATCGACTTTGAGGATGAAATTCTTGAGTGGATTGAACACCAATATCCGTGATCAACTCGAGATTTTTCCCATCAAAGACTTGAACACACTCACATATACGGCGATGCAAATTCATGCACAAATCTCTCGCCGAAAGTCTTACACTTTTCCAAGTGGCCCACAAAGGTATTCTTCTAACCCTAGTGGATTACCTTATACTCATGTTCACCCTAGTGTCTCTGCCACAGCCGCGTCGGGCCAAGCCCCCAAAGCGAAGCCTTCGATGCCAAGCACCGTGCCGCACCAGAACGCGCCCGGACAAGCTTTAGTAGGCACAGATCGCGCGCGCGACCTTGAGTGTTACAAGTGTGGTGGAAGAGGCCACTATAAGAAGGATTTCCCAAACACTCGTAAGGTTTTGTTCTCCACGGCCGCCGCCGGCTACGAGTCTTGCGACGACGAGGACCAAACCCTAGAGGCCATCGATGAAGGCATCGAAGAGGAGGAAGACACCTATGACTGCGAACCCACTTCTCTGAACGCGGGCACACCATTGAGTTTGGTAATGCGTCGTCTCCTCATAGTCAAGGAAGTGAGCCTCCACGATCAACGCGATAACTTGTTCCACACAAGGGCTCTCGTCCAGACGGCTTCCTTGAGTGTCATAGTTGATGGAGGATCATGTGCAAATATTGTGAATGAGAAGGTCGTGTCACACTTCAAGTTGCCTACGACGTCTCATCCCCAACCTTATGCCCTCCAATGGTGTTCTTCAAGTCCTGGTAACACTGTCTCACGGCAGTGTCTTATTACCTTTTCCATACATTGACAAAAATTTATGTGATGTGATTGCAATGGACGTCACCCATCTCTTGCTTGGGTGTCCATGGAAGTTCGATCGTCGCGTGCTTCACGATGGGTATCTAAACACCTATGTGTTTACCTACCACGGGAAGCGCGTGACTCTCTTACCTATGTCTCCCCATGAGATTTTACAGGATCGGGTCGAGCGTGATCGAGAAAGGACTATGGAAGCAGCAAAGCCCGCGTCAAGATCAACACGACGCCACTCAGATCCTGGAGATGCTTCCAACACCGCATACCCAAATCGCCGGACAACGCGTTCTTCCAAAGGGCACAAAGTCGTTTGCAACGACCAAGAGCCAACATCGCGATCTAGAGGCCAGGACGGTGCAAAGACAGCATTACAAAGAACCTTAGTGCACAACTTGCTTCTTGGACCTCCTCGCGACCTACATGCTACCTTTCAAGGAAACACGCCATGTTTCCTGTTGGTGCCAAAGCGTTGCACTCCAGAGACCCCCATCAGGAAGCTTTGCTAGAGGCGCCTCCCCAAGCTCTACTAGCCTTGCGTGGCATTCAAAGCACAATCGACTGGTTGACTTGGCCTATCTGCACAAACACGGCCGTCGTCGTTTGTTCGACATCGGAGACCTCCATTGGGTGCACTTGCAAAATGACAAATCCCAATTGTGGTGCAAGCACCACTTGGTTCCACGCGGAGAAGGGCCATTCCGCATCGTGAAAGCCATTCCAGATACCGCTAACCAGATTGAGCTACCTAGAGGCTATGGCATCCACGCGACCTCCGACGTCGCGGATTTGGAGAAGTATGTGGAGCACAAGATCGATGTTGGTGAAGCGGGGACGCTTTACAGCCAAGTGGGGGAGGATGATGTGACCCTGCCTCCCATCACGGCCCAATATGAGGAAGAAGCCATGAGCCTTCGCTCAGAGGGCCCAGTGACAAGGTCCAGGTCCAAAGCCATCGCCGCCGCCGTCGCGTCACTTGTTGCACGCGTCATCGCTGGCCAAGGAAGCCCAGACGCCAAACCAAGACTCATCGTCCTCGCCACCATCGGCATCGAAACATCGCGATCTTCGCAGCCGGCATCGTGTGCACCCACTCGCGAGACCATCGACCATTCGTCGCCGTTCCTCGTGGTGTTTGCATCCATGCCTTCGCCGCGTTCTTTTTGAGACACTTTCTATATTTATTATTATTGCTTATTTTAGATAGTTTCCTTTTATAGTCATTTCTATTTTAGGGTTTGTGCCTTCTGCATTCTTGCATGGGCTAGCCCACTAGGCTCGACTCGGCCCATCCGATGTCTCGCCCTAGTATTTAAGTCAAACTATGTTATTGGTTTTAGTACGTTCAATTTTAATCAAGGTTTCAAGTAGAGTGTTTATCCTCCTTCCTTTGATCGGACATCACCCTCTATCTTCGCATCCCCATTCCCTCCGTCGTCGACGCTACGGCAATTTGCTTGAACCCTCAAGCCAGTCTTCCTTCGCATCTCCCTTCCTCCACAGTCGACGCTACGACACCAAAGACTTGTCTTTTCAAGTCATCTATCCCTCATCAAATCGCTTCCGCCATAGCTATCCATTCGCCCCATCGATCGCTTCCATCGCGTCCACCATCGCCACCAATTTCATCGCGTTCGCCAATGCCTTCGCCATCGACGTTGTCTTCGCTGTTCTGACACTCAACGTGACACCCAACCTCGCCGACACCGCGATCTTCCAGACCACCTCCACCGGGTTCGCTTCACAGCACCACCGTGTCCATCTTGTCAACCTTTCGTGCAAGACAACGTGACTTCTCGCCCAAGGTGTTGCCTTTGACAATTGGCTTGTAATCGAAGGCAAGAACACATCATGAGTTGTATAAATTATACATTTAAGTGAATAAATGTATACGAGAGATATTTCATAAGGAGTTCATTTTCTCTAAAAAGATCGTACTCTATTACGATCTCGGGTAAACTTTAGAACCCAAGGGTTATGGTTATGGAGTTTATAGGTGAGTGTGCTCATTGTAGGACCAGTGGTTAAAGCTTTCGGAAAAGCTAAGGGTGTAAAATCATAAGTATTAATTTGGAAGATTTATCTGAGGTTTTGTTACGAGGCGTTCTTAAGGAAACGATATAAGGATAGGAGGAATATTAAGACGATTATGTCTTGGATAAATACTAAATTCCGATAAAGCAAAAGGTCGCTTGATTTGGATAATAAATCGTATGAGGACAATTAAGTGCTCAAGGATTTATGGATGATTAACAAACTCAGTCGGTAAAAGTTTGTTTGAATTCATAAGGATTAAAAGTACGTGATAACTTAAGTGTATGGATTTTTGTCTAAAGGATTGGATGAAAAGTGATTAATGTCTATTAAGGCGATCTTATGTATGTCTATTAAGGCGATCTTATGTCATGTTTAGGGAAAAATAAAGTGATTGAACACAATCGTGTTAATTGAATTATCAAGATCTTGTTTGAGGAAACTAAAGGTCTTAAGTTAGAGATGAGTTATTCGAGATAGTGTAATAATCTCTGGGAATTGAGTTGGAAATGGGCATTATGGCCAAACTTAATTAGGCCAAATAGTTGAATTTGTAAGTTGTACTTTCAAGGAATATGGAGTTATGATACTGAGAAATTTACAAGGTTTGATATTGGGTTTTTAAGGGAGTGTGTCGTTTATAAGGCTGATGGTATAACACTTTTTGGGAAGATTAAGTTGCAAAACGATTGTATTAGGAAAAAGCTCACGTAAATTTAAAGGTTATAGTGTAAGGATAGGTCATTCTGGAGATTTCGATAAACTAAAGGACGTGGTAAAGAGATGGTCTTGTGTGCGCTTTAGGGGTAAGGTAATAAATGCTACCCGTGTATATCTATTGAAAAATTATGACAGAAGTGATTGATTTTGTTGGTAATTAATTAATTATCAATACGATATTTTGAAGAAATAAGATTAATATCTTAGGTGGTTCGTTTTGAGTAATGGTTTAAAGGAACCTTAAAGGTTTTAAGTTAGAGATTGAATAATGGAATACGTTAAGTTAGTATTGGAAGGATTTTTAGGTTAGAAATGGCGTAAGGAACAAATTGGTTTAAAGACGAGTAATGGAATTGTGGGGTGTACCTTTAAAGGAATTAGAGAATGTAATGTCTCGAGGATTACTAAGATATGATATTTGGATTATGGGGAAATAATGCACGAACTTTGAATTCAATTATGAAGAGGAAATTGGGAGAGAAATGTGTGTTCTCATGCTTAAGATATAGCAAGACTATTGCGATGATTTTAGAGACTATTATCCTAAGATAATTATTACCTTGTGGATATAGTAACAAGTTATTACAGGTGTAGCACATGGAGATAAGATATGCGAGATAATGGTATGGTTGAGGCAATAGATCGTTTTCCTAGGAGCAATTTCAGAGATGAAATGATTAAGGATACTAAGTTCAGGTAGTGAGATTAATGGCGATACCAATCCCTCTACCTTAGTGATGCTAGTTTCGGGGTCGAAATTATTTTTAAGGGGGTAGTAATGTAATAACCCTCATGTTGCCATAAGGGTAATATGGTAAAATGTATTATAGGTGAAAACAAAAGTTATAAAATTCCCTTAAGTTATGAAGGGTCTAAATTATGGTTAACCTTACGTTACCTGTAATTTGAACCAACGTATAAATTTTAACTTAGAAATGCTTGAACCAATTTACAAAGTGTTAAATGGGTTAGGCATGGTTAAACTTATAAGGTTGGGTAACTTAAAATAAGGTCGCTTCTCCGAGCTGTTATCGGCCAAGTTTCGGGGTCGAAACTTCTTTTAAGGGGGTAGTATTGTAATAACTCTAAAAGTCCCAAACTGTCGTTTTGTAAGAAAGACGTATCGGGCAATTTTCCGTAATCTCTGTAATAATCTTTTGAACGTATTATTATATGTTTAGAAAAATTTTGGGTCATAAAGTATTTGGGAGTGCTAAAATAATAAGATTTAGCATATCCTCGAATGAGACCCGCGATCACAGACCCAGGGACGCGATCGCGGCAGTTTCGCGATCGCGGATTGCTTTCATGGGCACGGATTCGCCCAGAGCCAAAACCGTGATCACGGCTCCATTTCCGCGACCGCGGATTTTGGTTTGTCTTCTTATTCCTTCTTCCTCGCGTTGCGTCGCTTCATTTGCCGGCGTTTCGCCGGTGGGGGAGGTGAACCGCTTGGATTGCTCGGCGTTGGCCTTCCTCCACCCTATAAATAGGGGCCTTCTGCCACTCAATTCTTCATCCAAGCATCTACAATCCATCTCTCTCCCTCGTTTAAGTGTGTCACCGGAGTTCTAGTTGTCGCCGGAGTTTTTGGTGGTCGTCGGAAGTGCCTTGGAAGCTTTGGAGTGGTGGTTTAACGCGGAGGTGAAGCAAACGTCGTCGCCTTCATCATCGGTGAGCTTCGAAACCGACTTAGCGCCGCGTCGGGAGGGAGAACCGCGACCGCGGTTATGCAATACCGCGACCGCGGCTCTGCCCAGAATTCCGCGACCGTGGGTTTGAATTCCACGACCGCGACTTTGCCCAGCAAAGCCACGATCGTGGCCATACCAGCCTCGGCCGCGGCTCAGTTCTTTTCCCTTCGTTTTGTTTTGGTTATTTGTACCATATCTAACTAGAGTGTTCGTACCTCGTTTCGCATGCATCATCGGGATGGATGACAGCAGGTTTTAGTCGTGTTACCTGGTCAAAATAAATCCTAACAAACCTAAACTAGTAGTCTGGGTAAGGAAGGGTCGATCCCACAGGGAGGAGTTGTTTTCTCTTTATGTTGATTAGCATGCAAAGTAACAAGGGGGGGGGGGGGTTGGTTGTTGATTGTTGAACAAGTAAACAAAGCAAACAAAGCAAAGAGTTTGTATTCAATTAAAGGGAAACACTTAGCCAAACAAATATCCACCTTTCATATGAATGATCGATCCTAAGTTATCTCTATTCCTTTCCTTTGATTATTCCTGTCCCTATTCTTAAATAGTCACTAGTCCTAGCAACCCTTACTATTGAACGCACGAGAAACTATCAAGATTTAGAACAATAGCAGCATAGAGTATAGGATCAAACCAGGATACATACAACACCGATCTTTCGCAGCGTTTAGCACATAATCAATTATCTTTCATAATAATCTAGTCCAACTAGTCCTAGAATATCATGTTTGCTACTCTAGATAAGGAATCTCAACTCGAAATATCCAAACCCTAGCAATAGACAATTACTAATATCAACTAGGTGATCAAGCTAGTCAAATCAATAACAATCAATAAGAATATGCTCAAGAGAAAAGATATAATCCCAAGGAATAAGAAATAGAGAAGTAACCTCACAATCAAATCATACGAAAAGCTTCAATTGTTGGACTAAGCAAAAGGGTGCTTAGCTCCTCATAGTTCTTGGAAACAAAATAAACTTCAAAGGGAAAACTGAATGGAAACAACGACGCTGAATGTGATGATCAATGAAAGAAAAAACTAGGTTAAATAACCTAACCCTGAAACTAAAGGGAAAAGATAACAAACGCGATCTAAAAGGAAATAAAGTATAAGGTTCGAAATAATAAAATAAAACTAGGAAAAAGGAAAAAATAACAAAACTCGGAAAATCTTCGCGGACTCTGCTCCGTGTGATTCCGCGGTCGCGGCCAGAAATCCGCGATCGCGGAAAATAGAATTGTGCTCTTGACATTGGGCAATTCTGGGGAATTTTCTGCGGGCGCGGCCGAAAATCCGCAGTCACGGAAATGGCCCTTCTCTGGCTCCGCGTCTCGCCCTTGTCTGCGGTCACTGTTGCACTCGCCCGCGGCCGCGATAGCTCGCGGTTCCCCTTCTTCTCTCCTTCGTGTGGATTCTTCCTTCCATCTTCTTGGTCTCCTCTAGTGGTTTACTCCACGTCTTCTGGATGTCTTTAATTAGCTCCTCCAAACCACCATATCCACACTTCTTCTCTCCAACTCCCTACTCCACAGTTGTGCTCTAAATCCATCCAAATGGCATCCTAAACACCGGTAACAATTCCTAGATAAGCACTACAAAGTAGTGCTGATCAATGGACCTTCGGGACGACGGTGGATTTCGACGGGAATTCCAGTAGGCAATTGAGCACGTGTCCAGTCTTCCCGATCCGCGAGATCAAAACTACGTTCATCTAGATTAAGGCAAGTGGCGGTTCGCTCTTGCTCATTATTCCATGTTTTCCTTGATTATCAATTAATTGATTGTTAATTAATATGGAATAAAATTGTTGTTTTAAGTTTGGGAACATATTTGATAAAACGATGTGTTAAAATATGACTTTATAATATGTTGTATATTGCTAGTAACAACGCTATTATATAGTTTTATACGATATTACTGTAATGGATTTTGGTGTGGATTTATATGTAAACTTACATGCTAGTTTAGCACGAGTATTCGTAGGAACGCTATATACCTTACGAGGTCTAGTCATTTCTTTATAACTTGGTGCTTAGGAAGATAAATGCCCTAACACTTTCTGGTCATGACTGTACCCTTACTCAGGGTAGGTGCACTCAGCTGGTTCCAATCTTTGAGATTTATTCCCATATCTCCTTGCGAGATCTGGTGTGGAAATTAAAAGCTTCAACGTAAATGCGCGTTTTGAAATTAAATAAGATAAGTGCCATTTTGCACATAATTAATATACCCTCGGGCGAGGAGTATAACGTGGAAACCGCCCGGACTCTTGTTAGAGTAAGTCCTCTTTCCAATCTGGATTCGCATTGCGCGGTGAGGTTGGTCGTGGACCCAAATAATCAAAGTCATTTTCAAACTTGTGTGTAAACTTAACGTTCCCAAACAAATTGTCATACGTTTCCTATAAGAATCAATTCCTTTGGAGTCTTCTTTTCAGTGCATATCCTTTTCTATCATTCCGTGAAAGTTCCGGGTTATGTATCGTTCATTCAGTTATTATTCGAGGGACAATGATAGTAAACGATTACGATCACTTGAACCATTCTGTTTTCACCCTTGCATAGTCTTTCATTAGACTAACCAACCGAGTTTTATTCCTTGCATGGTTGGCTAGTGTCATCCATCCTATACGGCACATCAGTGGTTGGTCCCCGGTGATTTAAAGTAACCAATCGAAGAGAAGGCTTGCAGTTAAAGTTTGCATTTTCAGAAGTAATATTTCCAAAGGCGCGTATGCTTAATTTGAAATAAATGTATTACATAGTCATGTAATTAGGACTATGTTTAAAAGTCTTCCGATGTCATTATATGTTGTTGTAAAACCGTCCTTCTCATCTTATGAGAGGGATCTTAATAAAAGATTGATTTTATTCATTTAAATTGTCTTTCGCTGATTACTCTTTCGTTACCTAACATTTATGTATTTATTTAAGCTTAATTGTTCCGATTAAAGCCTGAGTGACTTTGGGCATTAACGTCTGAGGTCACTGGCGTGTGACACTACCGACATAAGTCGGGGGGTGTTACACACTTAGAGTTTGGAGCACATGTTCAATGTCATCCCAAGGTATGTGCTCGGACCTGCAAGAAAAGTTATGATGCGCCCCTGCCCACCATGACTGCAACTGAGGATGAGGAAGCCATGAGCATCCGCTCACAAGGCAAGCATAAGTTTCGCCCCGTCCACCCTTCAGACAAAGTTTCTTAGTGGCTTGAATGTGTCAATCCGTGACCAACTTGAGATTTTGCCCATCAAAGATCTCAACACCTTGACTCACACCGCGATGCAAATCCACAACCAAATCTCGCATCGCCGGCAATCATCTTGGCAAAATCAAGGCCAACGAAGGTATGATTCTAACCCTAGTCAATCGCTTCCTACTAATGTGCGCGCTCCACCCTCAGGATCCACCGCGTCCAGCCAAGGCCGAAATGGCAAGACCGCGACGCCAATCACAACGGCCGCTCACACGACCGCGCCAAAAGCCCCCTCCCCGGGCAATGACCGTGCACGTGACATTGAATGCTTCAAGTGTGGAGGGAGAGACCACTACCAAAGGGATTGTCCGAACAACAAGAAGGTCATCTTCTCCAACATTGCCGCGCGCTATGAATCTTATGAGGAGGAGGAGGCCCATCTTGAGACCATCGAAGAAGGATTCAAGGATGACACTGAGGAGGCCTACACGTGTGAAGCTACCACGCTCCATGACGGCACGCCTCTCAGCCTTGTCACGCGCCGCATCCTCACCGTCAAAGAGGCCACTCAGGTCGACCAACGCGAGAACCTCTTCCACACGCGTTGCCTGGTCAAGACGGTGTCCCTGAGTGTCATCATCGATGGGGGAAGCTGCTGCAACATCATCAATGAGAAAGTGGTCAAACATTTCAACCTGTCGACCATGCCTCACCCACAACCCTATGGAATCCAGTGGATTTCTTCGAGTTCAGGTAACACTGTCACTCGTCAATGTCTTATCTCTTTTTCCATTGGGCAGTATTCGGACACGGTTCTATGTGATGTCATTACGATGGACGCCACGCATCTCTTGTTGGGGCGCCCATGGCAATTCGACAAGCGTGTTCTTCACGATGGCTATTTAAACACTTACGTGTTTACTTACCATGGGAATCACGTCACCCTCTTACCCATGTCTCCCCATGAGATTTTACAGGATCAGGTAGAGTGAGATCGTCAGAAGGCTATCGAATCGGCCGCGACCGAGGCCACGCAGCCGCGATCCAACCCCAATTCTGGCGATTCTTCAACGCTCTCAAACACTGGAAACAAGAAGTTGCATACTCCTTTAAGCCACAACAGCGCTTCTCTCAACACTGACCGCGTAGCCAACAACACCGTGCCTAAGGACAAAATGCGTTGCGGGGACATTGTGAGTACCTCGCCGAAGAGCCCCGCGTTGCAGGGTCGTTGTGAGCACCGATTGCTTCTCGCGCAACCAAGCGACCTTACTGCTACTTTGAATGAAAAGGCACTCTGCTTCCTGTTGGTGCCAACTCCCATCATGCACAGCGCGACCATCGCCGATCTGTTGCCATCGGCTGTTGCCGCATTACTCGACGAGTTCGCCGCGGTGTTGCCAGCGAAGCTTCCAAAAGGCCTTCCTCCCTTGTGTGGCATTGAGCACCAAATCGACTTGGTGCTTGGTGCCTCGCTGCCAAACCGAGCCGCATACCGCGCTGGCCATAAGGAGACCAAGGAGTTGCAATGCAAGGTGCAGGAACTTCTGGATCGAGGCTACGTGAGGGAATCCTTGAGCCCTTGCGCCATGCCGGTGATCCTAGTATTGAACAAATACCGATGCTCTATATAAGGGTGGGGTTGGGGAAAGTCTTGGATATCCGAAAGAGAACGATCTCTTGTATCGAACAAATGCCGAAAACACTAAGTGCTCTCTAATGATATTGCCTTATTCATTAGAGGTTTGATTGTCTTATCCCAAATCGAATTTCTTGCAACCCTAAGGCTACGAAAGTAAGGGTCGAAATATTGGTTTTGGAAAGTGCTTCTGCATGATTCAATCTATATCCAAGGTGAACCAAAGTTTGATCAATGGTACACCCTTTACAACAAAAGACGCTTCTAGCTCACCATTTGTTTTGGAGTTATTGCTAGATAGGAAATGGTTAGAGATTGATAAGATTTATTCGCGTCTAGACATTTTTGCATATGTGAATAAAGATTGTTTTACTTTGTTACAAATTGTAGGATGAACACCATGTCATTGCATATAGTAATATGAAGAATCACATGCATGCTACTAGTCAATTCATCAATGCAAAAGGAGGACACCAATTACATCTCCTTGCCATTTTTTGTCTCTGCAAGCAATTAACTCCCTATAAGGCATCAATTATTTGTCTTTGCGAGCAGGGTATCAATTATTTTTTACACTAATCAACTACTCTCTATAAAAGCTGCATGTGCATCAATTATTTTTCATATGAATCGATTACTCCCTATAAGAGCACAAGGCCATCAATTACCTCTCCCGGCTTTAAGTGACAAGTTTTATTTGCATATTAACTCCCTATAAGACATCAATTATTTGTCTTTGCAAGCATGACATCAATTATTTTTCAGATTTTTGACTGCTCCCTATAAAATCATGCATGTGCATCAATTATTTTTCAATTGAATTGACTATTCCTTATAAAAGCACAAATGCATCGATTATTTTTCATATGAATTGACCACACAATTTGAAAACATTCAAAATAAATATTAACATTAAACATGAATTACCGTAATTGAAAATAAACACACATGCAAACCCTAAATCATAAAACAAATACACATGTAAACCTAAACCATAAAACAAAGACAAGTAGACGAAAATCTGAAAACCAAACACTAATATAAGAAAAGACAAAATAAAGACTAGTACATGAAACACCAACTACATTAAAAGTTCCTTCATCAAAGATTTCTTCAAGGCTTCTCTTTAAATACAAAGTTCTCCTCATGCCATTAGATTCATCGAGAATTCCATCTTCTTCAATCTGTGTGCTCATCCAACTTCTTTTTCATGTAGTCAATCTTTTTCTCATTAATCCTCATCTCTTCCATCTTATACACTTCCATGAACTTATTACGTTCAGAAGCTTCCTTTTCCTTATGCTTATCTAGTTCATAATCATCCTCGTTGGTTGTTGATAACACTTTCTTTCCCTTTTTTTTGCAGCCTTTATACCCAGTATGTCCATTTAACATACTTATTAGAGTCACCAGATCAATGTTAGAAGAACCACCTTCATTATCTACCCTCGATCTTTTTGAGCTACCACTTCCCGAGCTTTGATTGACCCGATTAACTTTTTTGCATGTAATCAAAACTCCATTTTGGATATGCATGTTCTTCTCAAAAATTTGTATCTGTATCAACAAGATAAATTTGATGAGCCTTCTAGATAACATCTTTCTCCGACCAACCGCTAGCTTTTTGTTTTGAAGCTTGTTCATAGCAACCAACAAATTTTGCAACATTTGTATTAATCTTCTGCCATCTAGACTTGCATTTTTTTATTTCTTGGAGGACTTGATGTGGTTGCTTTCATTGCATGTAGTAGTCTACAACTGCCCTCCAAAATGCTTTTGACGCATGATCAGTGTTGATGAGCGAGTCAATACTTGTGTTGATGCACCCACTAATGAGGAGTACATCATCTTCGCGGCTCCAAAAGGTTCTTACAATTGGTTCACTAGGATCATCATTGGCACGGCTATGACCCTGACCATGACGTTGAGGTTGAGATGGTTCATTAAATCTCTTTGGTTGGGTATTATATGGTGGAATATCTAAAGGTTGAGAGCTTTGTTCCTAATTTGTGAGTCTCCATTTGAGTGAACTCTGAGTGTGAGGGTGCATAAAAAGGCATTTGGATTCAAGGATGGAGCCACTTAAGGCCCAGTGGGGGCTGTAGCCCTGCTGAATTAAAAAAAAACGATTAGTATTGTACTAAAAAGCGTTGTAGTCTAGTGGTTGATTTAAGTTTCTTTCTTTCCACTATTTTAATCAACTTTCTCCTTATCTTTTTTTTTTCTTTTTACGTTATATTCATTTTTTTTGCATGCTATATAATATTATAGTGTATACCCTCCTTTTTTGTTAAATATTTTTTATTATCTTTATTCCATAGTTGAAATAGATAGATTAAATATAATTCTTTATGATTAAATAACATCATAATTATTGTATCATATTAATAAATGTATTTAAATTAGTAAGTATATAGATGGATAAATATTTTACAAGTAGGTTTACAAAATTCAAAATCACTAACTATTAGACCAAGTTCTAACCCTAACCTAATGAATCTATTAAGTGTTCTAAATTTGTGTAATTGTGAGGTTGAAGATGATCTTAATGAGTTGTATGTTGATTAAGTGCTAAAAAAATCATTATACTTTTTATATTTTATGTGTTATATTAAAATTAATTTCAGCCACACAAGATTTTAGTCCCCGCAGGGCTAAAATTCTGCATCCGCCCCTATTTAGATTATCATAAGAATTAGAGAGGAATTGGGCAAAATATTGTACAGAATGCGTGAGTTTCGCAAATGAGAAGATTAGCAACTAGCCATATATATAGGCAATATTTTCATTTTTTTTCTTTCTATTGAATTAAACAAAATATAATATAAAATAATATATAATATAAGTATATGTTTTTGGTATTTGAATTTGATATGTAATGGATATTTTTAAATTTTATGTTAATTAAATTACAAAAAGCATGTATTTTAAGCATAAAAACAATCCAAAAAACACATTTTATTTTGAAGTGGATCAAATATATACAATATTGTTGTCTATGGGTAGATAAGAAAATTCATGAGTTTTGGAATATTTTTTCCCCTTTTATTACAAATTAGATTAACGACCATGGATTTAAATCATGGCCAATAATCTACGCGCAACGCGTCGCGGACTGGCGCGGGCCGTGCTCGCGCGTCCACAACGCGATGGATGGTGCTGTTTTAATTTCCCCCGGCTAAAGTAGTGTTTCACGCTGCATATTTGCTCTATTTGACGCAAAACACGTTGTTTTGGTTTAAAGGTGGGGGCGCCGTATGTGCATTTAACGCGTTACCTGTTTGAAAATCCCTCCATTTGCTTTTCCACCGCTAGAATCACCATAATAACAATTTTCAACACTTTTTATTAAAATAAAATATTTATATTTAAAAATCGGTTGAAAATATGCCGATATTCATAGAGCTGGACACGGTTCATGAACCGTCGGTTTAAGGTTTTCCTTGAACCGGGAAAACCACCAAACCGGCGGTCCGGTTCCGGTCCGGTTCAGGTTCGGGCGATTTCCCGACGGTTCGGGCGATTTCCCGACGGTTCGAACCCCGGTTCAAAAAAAATAAAAAAAAGGTTTTGGGGTAGTTTTCTAGCCGTTTGAACTGGCGGTTCATCCGGTTTAAACAGGTGAACCACCGATTTTAGCCGCCGGTGATGGATCGCGCTATTTTTATAGCACTCAAACGCGTTTGATGCCCATCTTTATCTCCCCTCATGACCTTTCATCAAGGAGGAAGAACGCGCCCAACACGTAAAAGAGCTCATCACAGAGTAACAAGAGACCTCGAAGCACCTATAGCGCGTCAATTCCATATGATCGCGTGGTATCTGTCGGACGCTGCCAAGCCGCCTCAAATCCATCTGACCAATTCGGGCATGCCAGCCATGCATCTTTCCAAGATCGACACGCGTCTTCCCGCCTTGCTGGTCCAATCACGGCCCTACACTTACTTGCCGACGTCTGTCGCTGGATGAATCACGAGACGACACGTATCCCCCCCTTCGGACCGACTTGGAGCAGGACTCCTTGCCTATAAATAGCCCAAGACCCCTTCATAAAAAAAGGGTCAAAGAAAAAGGGAAGAGACAGGCCCACAAGCTTGTTTTAAGTTTTTTCAAGATCTGTGATGATTCCCATGAAATTGTAAAAGAGTGGAAAGCTTTGCGCTCGCCATCTATAGTGTATCGCGTACTTTATTCGAGTTTGTCGTCTTCTGCTTTGTATGTGTCTGATCTGAACCTTGTGCTCTCTCATAATCCTTTGACGTATTTAGTGGATTTGGCTCTCCTACTTGAGGCCACGAGGAGTAGGCTTTGTCCGAACCTCGTTAAAAATCGTTGTGTTTGTGTTCTTATATCCATACAGATTTATCGCGTTCATCCAAGACCAAGTCTTTTATAAGCTTTATATTTTGTTTACTTAGAAAAATTGGGCATCATCACTGGCGCCGTCTGTGGGAAACTTCCTCACACTAGGGCAGCTTGGTCCTCTGTGAACGCGACAGAAGAAGATGTGAACCGCGTTCTTCAAAACGGGTTAGATCCCTCAACGAGCTTGGGGCTGCCACCGCGTTCTTCAAAACGGGTGAGATCCCCCAATGAGCTTGGGGCTGCCACCGCGTTCTTCAAAAGGGGTGAGATCCCCCAACGAGCTTGGGGCTGCCAACGCGTTCTTCAAAACGGGTGAGATCCCCTAACGAGCTTGGGGTTGCCACCGCATTCTTCAAAACGGGTGAGATCCCCCAACGAGCTTGGGGCTGCCACCCCGTTCTTCAAAACGGGTGAGATCCCCCAACAAGCTTGGGGCTGCCACTGCGTTCTTCAAAATGGGTGAAATCCCCCAACGAGCTTGGGGCTGCCACCGCGTTCTTCAAAACGGGTGAGATCCCCCAACAAGTTTGGGGATGCCACCGCGTTCTTCAAGTTTACTATGTCACTCAAAGATTGCCATTACATAGAAAGAAGGCGAAGTTCAAAAAGTTGCTTTTCATTCATTTGATATCTTACTAATTGTTTCATACGATGACATATAGGAGGAAAAACTTAAGAAAGTCTACGAATCGCCTAGTGGAAATCAAGGAGCATTGCGATCCTCGAGCAAGGTTGCATTGTTTGTCGCGACGTTCGCATCCACGTCCATAGCTTGGTTATCGCCTTCCACGGGGTCTTTGATCAGGGGCTCGCCAAAAAGATCTGTGTAGTCCGGAGTGAAATAAACAATCTTGGGATCGATCTCGTTGAACCTCGCCACCGCTTGCCTGACTCCAATCCTTATGCCCTGCTCCCAATGGGGTCCCACCTCATCAGCCAGCTTCATCTGGTAGTCTTCCGACTTGAGATAGTCAGAGAACGCGCGTTCTGCCCTGGCGCGCAACTTCTCAGTTTCGAGATTAGACGCATCGAGTTGCTTCTTGAGCTCAACCGCTTCGTCATCTTTCTCGGACATGGCGCGCTAAAGGTCCTCAACATTCTTCTTCATCAGCGTGTGCTCTTCCTCGAGCTTTGCTTTCTCCTCCTCAAGCTTTGTCGCGTTGGCATTCACCTTGTCAAGTTCCGCGGTATATTGCTCAACCTGCTTGTATTTTAAGGTTTTGTATAGTTTATGGTTTATGGTTAGGTTCTTTTATATTTAAATATTTGAATGTTTGTTAATGTGTGTATGATTTTTATAGCTTTTTTAAGATTTAAAGGGTATTATAAGTTGTAACATTATATGATCTAGGTTAGGGTTTGTAGTTTAGGGTTAAGGGTTTGTATTTTAAGGTTTTGTATAGTTTATGGTTTATGGTTAGGTTCTTTTATATTCAATTGTTTTAACGTTTTTTAAAGTGTTTCTAATTTTTGTAACTTTTTTAAGATTTAAAAGGTATTTGTAAGTTGTAACATTATATGATCTAGGTTAGGGTTTATAGTTAAGGGTTTGTATTTTAAGGTTTTATAGAGTTTATGGTTTATGGTTAGGTTCTTTTATATTTAATTATTTTAATGTTTTTTAATGTGTTTATGATTTTTGTAGTTTTTTTAAGATATAAAGGGTATTGTAGGATTTATGACTCTAGGTTAGGGTTTATAGTTTAGGGTTAAGGGTTTGTATTTTAAGGTTTTGTATAGTTTATGGTTAGGTTCTTTTATATTTAAATATTTGAACATTTTTTAATGTGTAAAGTTAAGGGTTTGTATTTTAAGGTTTTGTATAGTTTTTGGATTTTCTAGATTTTTTAAGATTTAAAGGGTATTGTAAGGTGTAACATTATATGATCTAGGTTAGGCTTTATAGTTTAGGGTTAAGGGTTTGTATTTTAAGGTTTTGTATAGTTTATGGTTAGGTTCTTTTATATTTAAATACTTGAACGTTTTTTAATGTGTGTATGATTTTTGTAGCTTTTTAAAGATTTAAAGGGTATTGTAAGTTGTAACATTATATGATCTAGTTTAGGGTTTATAGTTTAGGGTTAAGGGTTTGTATTTTAAGGTTTTTTAGAGTTTATGGCTTAGTTTTTTATATTTAATTATTTGAACGTTTTTTAATGTGTTTATGATTTTTGTAACTTTTTTTAGATCTGAAGGATATTGTAATATGATTTAGATTAGAGTTTATAGTTTTAGGGTTAAGGGTTTGTACTTTAAGATTTTGTAGAGTATAGTTTATGGTTTAGGAATTTTTATATATAATTATTTGAACATTTTTAATGTGAAAATGATTTTTGTAGCTCTTGTAAGATTTAAAGGGTAATATTATTAATGTAGGATGTAGTAGGAATTTAGGGATTATTGTTTTGGGGTTTATAGTTTTCGGAGGGTTTAGGATTTTAATGAATTTTTTTTAAAAGTTTTTTTTTCGAATTGAACCGGCGGTTCATAAACCGGTCGCCAAACGGTTCATGAACCGGCGGTTGAACCAGGTTTGTAAACCAGTTCATGAACCGGCGGTTCAACCGACGGTTCACCGGTTCAAAGATGTCTTGAACCGGGACCTGAACCGGCCGAGACCTTGAACCGCCGGTCCGGTTTCGATCCGGTTCAGGATTTGACTCGGTCCGGTTCCGGTCCGGTTCCGGTCCGGTTCCCCGATTCAGGGTCGAGTTTGTCCAGCTCTAGATATTCATGCCCTTAATCTCTCAAAATTTTTTCTTTTCTCTTTATTTTTTATATTTCACCTTTCTTCACTTTCTACTCAATAACTTATTTCCAAGACTAAGCTAAAATTTAATAATAAGTTGAATCATCAAGACGAAAACATTTGCAAGAGGCCACCTTCAACATAAATACATTAGTCCACCACTGAATTAGTGTGAAATGACCACATTGACCTTGCTCCAATCGGCACCTCAACTCACAGTAACACTTGCTATAAAATGTAAGCACTTGGGTTTTATATATAGTAACTTGGTAGTCCATGAGAATACTAAACACAATTAACTAAACTACTATTACCAGGAAAATATGATAAAAAAATAAAAAAACAGTAACCACTAGTAGTTACCGTAGTCATCCTAACACAACTTGAAATAGCTAGCTGTATATATAAGGGGATCAGAACAGAGATTTTTGCATTGCACATCTCAGTAACTAGCAATTTGAGTATGTAATAGAAAAATGTATATCATTTAAACACAACAATTCCACATCCAGAGCTGAACATATAAGAGCAAGTATATAGCAGTACTAGTAATTAAATAAAAGATGCAATCATCATATATGATTCAATTTCATCAAAGATGAATATCCAATTTAAAACAATTGAAAGGCGGAATTCTTTAAGAGAAGGAGGCATCCTCAACAACGGACTTCATGTGATGCAGCTTTTGTGGGTCCTAGCCCATGGAGTGAGCCACTTGGGCAAAGAGTAGTGTCAAAAATACATTTTACATATTGGGCCAATTAATACTAGCAGAATATGTACAAGTAGACATTGATGGTTAAGATGATAAACTCTGCACACAAAAATAATCAAACTGTATAAGATTACGTATATGTTTTGAGACGAAAAGATTGAACCGACCTGAATCGCTTTAAAATGGGGTAACTAGACAACAATAAGATCAGTAGTATCTAAATAATCCAAATCAACTAGAGATGTAAACGAAGTAGGATTAAATGAATGCAAGTACATGAGCTTATCTCCTTCGAGTGAGAGACTGATCAAATCAAGAGATTTAACGGTCGGTCGCTTCAATACTGAAACGAAAAACTGAGCTAGAGAATGATCGTAAAAGCGAGTAAGAAAATAGAGAATTGTAGTTTGTATTCAGTAGAAGTGATCGTGTGTCCTTCAAAAACCTTATGAATCTAATCTTTATACATGATTTATGACGTGAACTAATTGAGCCGTTCTCCTCCGGGATTCGCGGGAGCCGTCGAACCGTCTTCCGAGATTCTTGTCAACGTCTTTTCTCCCTTGAGTTCACTCCGCGTTGTTCTCGTCGAGTCCGTTGATCTTGTTATGGAGTCATGGGCTAACTAAATCGGGCCTCAAATATCTTGGCCCAACAATTGCCCCAAGATCAAAATGGGACAGAAGAGGAACGGATTCTGGGGCGGTTTGATCTTCCTTTTGCAGAATCTTTCTCTGTCGATTGATCTGCAGTCGTTGAACTACCGTGGCGTCTCATGATTGGCCCAGCGGTTTGACCATGGGTAAGGCGGTTTGCTTCTTTAAATTACCATCAATTACCTCTCCTTCCACTGCAACGCTTCACGTCTTATCAAGGTAATTTCTCTCTTTTTTTTTCAAATTTTCACCGTCTTCTTCCCTGCTCCTTCCATGGCGTTATCCAGATCGAAGAAGGGAAAAGCCATTGCGAGCGATTCGAGCGAGGAAGGCGATACCTTTGTGCCTCTGAAACTCCTAAACCCATAAGATTCCTTATATGGAACCCTAACCCAGCCTGAACTTGATAGGATTTTATAGGTCGGAGGGTTTCCCAAGGGTACTGTAGCGCGTCTCCCTTCTCCTTGTGAGCGAGCGGACTGGTATAACGACGGTTGGGTATGTTTCTTTGAGTATCCCTTCAAAATTGGCCATTCCTTTCCTTTTTCTCATCTTGTCCAAAACATCTTGGCCGTGTTAAAGCTTGCGCCTTGCCAAGTCATGCCCCACACATGGTGCTTGCTCATGGCGATTGATATTTTAACTGCGGATGTAGATGCGGAATTTGATTTTGACGCTTCAAGGTTTCAATTGCGTCTTCGTCGTGGTAGAAATCCCATAGCCTTGAATCTAGATGTTAATGATCGTGGATGGAGATCCCGGTTTTTCTTTGTAGAACGTAGGTCCCTTGAGAGAGGTATTGACTGCTCCTTCCTCCTCTCCAACTGGAGAAAGACATGTATTGTGTTTGTCTCTTTTCCGGTCTGCTTGTCGGATAATTTCTATAACTTTGCTTACATGTATTTTGTTACAACACCTAATCCAGGGGAGCCCGAAGGATTCGAAGTCGTGACTGCTACTTTGCTTGTCCTTCCTGAAGCAGAAAGATCCTTTAGGAACGTCAATTTTCTGCTACTTGAATATATTGACATGTCGAGCCCTTCGGCGTCCGTGACCAAAGGCACTTGTTCGTTCCTATAGGTATGCGTTTGGGGTCTTTCTTTGCTTATTCTGTTGCGTCATGTTGTCAGCGTCGAAAGGTGAAAGGTCTAGAGCGCGTCTGTCTGGAAAAAGTCTTCTGGAACAAAGGTTGTCAGCAGCTAAGGCGTCGTCTTCGGCGAAGGCCCCGACTAGGGTTCCTACATCTACTGGAGTCATTGCTTTGGATTCTCCTTCGTCGAAAGCATCTGGGGCTAAGAGGAAGGCGATGACCGCTTTGAATCCTTCGCCAGGCATGTTGAGGGAGAGATCGACAATCGACTTGCTCCGTTTTGTGGACTTGGAGGCTAAGAGCAAAATCGGCGACCTTCATCCCAACGATTGTATGGATGAGGCTGCAGTTGGTGCTTGGAAGGTGAGTAAGAAGATATAAAAGTTTTTTTTTTGAAACTGAATTACATGATGCTTCAAATGTAGGCTTTCTAGTACTCCATGGTCGCTATTGGGGTCGGAAAATCGACTACTCTTCCAATGGGCATCAACTGTCTAACGCAACCGTCGGACGCATCAGACCTGTCGGACGTGAGCCATGCGACCGTCGCCTGATTCCTGGACGCAACAGACCAGCGAGATTTTCTCCTTTAAGTATAACAACTCCGAGATCTCCAACGGCTATATGCATTATTTCAGCCATCAAGGAAGGAATCAACCATCTTTAAGAGAGGATCAAGGCTTATTAAGAGGAGATCAAGCGTAATTAATGCAGAATCAAAGAGAAGATCAAGAGCATTTAATGAGAGATCAAGAGCATTTAAGGAGAGATCAAGAGCATTTAGGGAGGGATCAAGCAAGTATAAATAAGGCTCTAGGAGAAGCCTCAAAGGACACTCTACGACATTCTACAACACTTCATTCTACTGCAACCACTTGTACTCTCATCATCAAAACTCTCATTTTTATATATTCTATCTTGTCCAACGTTGTTTAGTCCGACCGACGCTTGTAGTCTGGTCCGACCATCTCGTCTTCTTCGACTATTCATGTTGTAACCTTCTTCTTCCTCTCTTGCATCACAAAAACTACCATTTGTAATCACTTATTCTCATCAAACGGAGTAGATTTATCACCCTAACTATTGTTACCCCTCAAATCAACGGAAAGAGATCGATTAGTCATTTTCCGTCCAAAACAATTTGGCGCCCACCGTGGGGCCGATAGTTAGATAATCCTGTTCATCTACTTCCTAATCCAAACACATCCAATTCGTGGCCATGCAAGGAGGACAGGGGCAAGTCACCATGGATGACCTCTCAAAAGGCAACGGATCAATTCCGACTAGAAGAAGACGTCGAAGCCGAAAACGAAATCTCGGAGTACGACGGAGATGCACCCGAAAGGACGACGCATCATCGAAGGGACAATAGGTTTCATCCATATCATTTCTAAGTAATTTGTTATGTATTATCATTTACTATTTACACTCATCGCATCTTTGGATTATCGCTTTTCGAATTACAAAATAATTTGACTTTTACATGTCGACCTACGATTACATTCGTGTCATTTCAATTTTAAATATATTCTCGCTATATACTATTACTTGACATGATTGCTAACATGACTATTGGAGGATTGTCGATAAACTCGAGCACCAAATCCTACCATGTCTTTTTGATCCTACAAGGTACATGACGAATCTATTCAGTGCGACGAATACAAGACAACATCAAAATCAACTACGAACAAATCGACTTGACATGTCGCGTTACATTTACATATATACGGGTGACGACCCTTAACATACACGTTGGATCCAGTCATCCGCAAAAAGCGCTTACACTACATTTACACGGGCAAGATGAACAACACAGGCACGTCGACACACCGCATGCCTTACACATTACATAAGGTTAAGACACCTTATTACATTTACGCAATAGAAACATATTGCTTACCTCCCCGGCATAGATTCATGACTAACACACATTACGGGTGACAAACCCTACATACGGTACCTACAAATCCACAAACCTGTGCAGTACACATTTACAAAGTTAACGCCTCACACGGCTACAACTTACACATGACCCACCAACAAAAGCTTTTACGCAAACGGTGGTACAATACAATATACATTTACGGAGTTAACGCCTGATGGCTAAAAACGTCAATTCAACACTTTCAAAGACAAAAGCTTTTACACAAGCAATGTCACATCACATCAATTCATCGACTATCTACATAGCAGGACGAGTTCGGGCAAATCGAATTTGCTGAAGGACGATTCCCTTGAAGACTTGAAATTCATCTCATCCACCGCCTTGCATCGATGACTAAGATGAATTTGGGGCAATTGTTGGGGTCGGAAAATCGACTACTCGTCTAATGGGCATCAACTGTCTAACGCAACCGTCAGACGCATCAGACCTGTCGGACGTGAGCCATGCGACCGTCGCCTGATTCCTGGACACAACGGACCAACGAGATTTTCTCCTTTAAGTATAACAACTCCGAGATCTCCAACGGCTATATGCATTATTTCAGCCATCAAGGAAGGAATCAACCATCTTTAAGAGAGGATCAAGGCTTATTAAGAGGAGATCAAGCGTAATTAATGCAGAATCAAAGAGAAGATCAAGAGCATTTAAGGAGAGATCAATAGCATTTAAGGAGAGATCAAGAGCATTTAGGGAGGGATCAAACAAGTATAAATAAGGCTCTAGGAGAAGCCTCAAAGGACACTCTACGACATTCTACAACACTTCATTCTATTGCAACCACTTGTACTCTCATCATCAAAACTCTCATTTTTATATATTCTATCTTGTCCAACATTGTTTAGTCCGATCGACGCTTGTAGTCTGGTCCGACCATCTCGTCTTCTTCGACTATTCATGTTGTAACCTTCTTCTTCCTCTCTTGCATCACAAAAACTACCATTTGTAATCACTTATTCTCATCAAACGGAGTAGATTTATCACCCTAACTATTGTTACCCCTCAAATCAACGGAAAGAGATCGATTGGTCATTTTCCGTCCAAAACAGTCGCCCTTTCGACTATTTAGGAACTAAGCAACAAAGAGGATAAACGAATCGCTCGAGCAGAGGAGCAGCTGAAGGCTTCTGAGGATCATGTGAAAGCTCTTGAAAGCGAGATGTCATCGACTAAGAATAAATTCAAGGCCCATCTTGAGGAGGTGAAGGCCGAAATGAAGGTTGAGGCCGAGAAGCTTCATGAACAAGACGCTCGTACTGCTGGTAATGTGGGGGCGTATTACTGCCTCAAATCTCGTATTGAAATGATGGAGGAGTATGCTGCTGGCGCCCACGTCGAATGGAAGATTGAAGATGCGAAGGCCGACATGGACCTTTTGTACCCCAATGGCAACCCTGGAGACGACCTATTCAAGTTGGTCGGCCTGGGAGAAGAAGATCAAAGGGAGGAGGCCGATCTTGAGGAGACTAAAGAGGCTGTTGAGGACGCATCAAAGGTTGGCCTTGAGGTGACCATGGGTAAGGAAATTGTTCCTGCAGACGTCAATGAGAAGTCGGCCGAATCTTAGTCAAGTGTAATGAAGTTGTGTGTGTGAAGTCTTGTGAACATTCTATTTTTAGGAGTTTAAGTGACATGTTGTACCCCATCGTGGAGATGGGATGGATAATGTTTTGGCAACCCGTCCACCATCACGGGTCATGTATTTTGTAGAATGCTTTTATGCTTGTACCTTATGTTTGTTTTGTGTGTTTCTTGCAGGTGGGCTTGTCAATCGCGCCTTGGCCGTGACCCGAAATGTTTGGTCGTGATGACCTGTAATTATAAACGTTAATGTGGCATGCTCTGTCTGTCCATGGAATGGTTGTTTGTAATATAGGGTAAAGACGAGTACCTTGGATAGGACAAGTCTTGTAAATAGAGCGTTTATAGTGTTTTGTCTCTCTATTCCCTGTGTGTCGATCGACTTGTGTATTGTAAGTGCTGTTTTGTATATGATAAGGATATCTATTTGACCTTGAATGTCATGTCTGTCTTCGAGGCTTCTCGTTCCTGTTCAAATTGTTTTAAAAGTTTGAAAAAGAAAAAAGGTCTTGGGGTGACCGTTGGGGGTTGACCCAACGGCCCTCCGATGCTTAAGTCAGCAACATAGTCCAAACAAGCGTAATCGAATAGATGTAAAGAAAACATGAAGGAAAGAAAAGTTCAGAAGTGATACAACTTTAAGTGGGTCGCTTTCCAACTCCTGGGAATTGGTTGTCCGTCTTTGGTTTCCAGTTGGTATGCTTCTTGCCCGACGATCCCTTTGATGATGTAGGGTCCTTCCTATTGAGGTGCCAGCTTCCCGTCGGCGGGATCCTTGGTGTTCTGGAACATCTTCCTTAGGACCCAGTCTCCTAATTTGAAGACTTTAATACGAACGTTTTTGTTATAGCTCCTGGCGACTTGTTGCTGGTATTGGACCATTCGAATTATGGCTTTTTCTCTGGTCTCACTTATGGTGTCAAGATTGTGAGCCAACTCAACATCGTTTTGTTCTGGGGTTTGCAGCCCATATCTAGCAGTTGGGACGAGTAGCTCGGTATGGATGACCGCCTCGCTCCCGTAGACCACTGAGAAGGGACTCTGTCCGGTTGCGTTCTTCGGCGTTGTTCTATCGGACCATAGTATCAAGGGGAGTTCGTCGACCCACTTGCCTTTTGCCCCTGTAAGGCATTTTTTGAGGTTGTTGATGATGATTTTATTGCTTGATTCCGCTTGACCATTGGATTGTGGATATCTTGGCGTGGACGTGATTAGTGTGATGTTCCATTGTTTGCAAAAGGATCGTGTCTTGCTACCAATGAATTGGGAGCCATTGTCGCATATGATTTCTGAAGGGATGCCAAATCTGCATAGAATATTACGTTTTATAAATGAGATGACGTGTTTTTCTTTTACCTCTCTATATGCTTCGACTTCTATCCATTTAGAAAAATAGTCGGTCATGGCCAGGAAGAAGACGCGTTGTCCTGATGCTGGTGGCAGTTTCCCGACAATGTCCATTCCTCATCGCATGAAAGGCCAAGGTGCTAGAGTCGGGTGGAGCATCTTCGATGGTTGGTGCGTGACGGGTGCATGCCGTTGATAGGCATCGCACTTTATGACGTAGTCGGTCGCGTCTTTGTTCATTGTAGGCCAGTAGTAGCCCGTTCTGAGGGCTTTGTCGGATAGGCTACGTCCTCCGGTATGGTTTCCACATTCTTCGTCGTGTAAGGATTGTAAGACGCATCTTACCTCGATTGTTTTGAGGCAGCATAAGTATAGGCCTGTGACAGATCGCTTGAATAGAGCATTATCTTTTAAATCAAATGTTACGGCTTATACCTTAAGTCTTTTAGCTTTTGTCTTGTCTGTTGGGAGTATTCCATCTTTGAGCCACTTGATGTAGGGCGTGGTCCAATCATCTTGGTCGCCTACTAGGTCTTCTTCTGTGTGGTCGCCTACTTCCGCTGAAATGACATCTTTCGAGGACAGTTCGCTCACTATTTGAGTGTCATCTTGGTTGGCTGTTTTGAAGATTTGAGGGACGGCTGGTATGGTGATGTGTGCCAACGGGATGCTATTGAAGTTGTCGGGATGTAGGGCGAAACCAAGATTTGCTAGATCGTCGGCTTGTGTGTTGAGGTCGCGTGGGACTTGTCGGATGGTGAAGTTCTGGAATTTGCTTGCTAATTTCTTAATGACATCTAGATATGCCATCATCCTATCATCTTTAGCGGCGTAAGAGCCTTGTACTTGATTGACGATCAGGAGGGAATCGCATGTCACCTCTATGCTCAGGATTGCGAGATCATGCGCGAGTGTCAACCCAAATATGAGAGCTTCATATTCTGCTTCATTGTTAGTCGCGTCCCACCCGCATCTCACGGCTTGGGCTATGTGGTCCCCTTGTAGCGATTTTACTACGACACCTAGGCGACTCCTCTTACGTTCGATGCTCCGTCTGTGTGGAGTTGCCACATGCCCCGGTCTTCTTCATTTTTCAACTGTTCTGCCTCCTTTATGGCTTCTTGTTCCAATGTAGGACTGAAATCGGCCACAAAGTCGGCCAAAGCTTGAGATTTGATCGCCGTTCTTGGCTCATACTCGATGTCGAATCCACTAAGGTGTATAGCCTATTTAGCCATTCTTCCTATAAATTCTAGTTTCCTCATGATGGCTTTCATGGGTTGGTTAGTCCTTACAATAATAGAATGTGATTCGAAGTAGGGTCTTAACTTGTTCGAGGCTATAACTAGTGCCACGACTAATTTTTCAAGTGACGTGTACCTTGTCTCGGCAGGAAGTAGGGAACAACTCACGTAATAGACCGGTGATTATTTGTCGTCCTCTTCTCTTGTCAGGACTGCGCTGACGACTGATTCTGATACGGCCGGATATAGTGGTAATGGCTCATCGTCTTTTGGTTTGGCTAGCAGGAGGGGACTCGCCAGATACATCTTTAAGTCTTGGAAGGCTTTATCGTGTGCTGCTGTCCAATCGAATGACTTGTTCTTTTTCAGGGCTTTGTAAAAAAATTTGCATTTATCCGAAGACTTTGATATGAATCTGTTCAATGCTGCTTTCCATCCTGTCAATTTCTGGACGTCTTTAACACATCGGGGGGATCTTAGGTTGACGATAGCCTTGATCTGGTCTGGACTAGCCTCGATCTCCATTCGCGTCACCATATATCCTAAGAATTTTCCTGAAGACACTCTGAAACAGCATTTAGTCGGGTTTAGTTTCATGTTATATCTTTTCAATACCTCGAATGCTTCTTTCAGGTGTTCTATGGGGTCCCTTGCTGCTTTGGACTTGACGAGCATGTCATCGATGTAAACCTCCATGGTGTCCCCGATCTGGTCTTTGAACATTCTGTTTACCAGCCTCTGATATGTAGCTCCTGCGTTTTTCAATCCAAAAGGCATGACTTTGTAGCAGTACGTACCTTGACTTGTTATGAAGGCTGTTTTTTTCTTGGTCGTCCGGGTCCATGAGAATTTGGTTGTATCCACTGAACGCGTCCATGAATGTTAACATTTCGTGTCCGGCGGTCGCGTCAACCATGGCGTCGATATGTGGTAATGGGAAGGAGTCTTTTGGACAGGCCTTGTTCAGGTCTATGAAGTCGATGCATACTCTTCATTCCCCATTCTTCTTTTGAACCACAACGACGCTTGCTAGCCAGTCGGGGTACTTGACTTCCCTTATTTTACCTATCTCGAGTAAGTTCTTGACCTCGTCATCCACAATTTTGTTGCGTTCGGGTGCGAACTTTCTCCTTTTTTTCTTGACCGGAGGATATGTGGGATCTATATTTAATTTATGAGTAATAATGTATGGGGAGATCCCCACCATGTCTTCGTGCGACCAGGCAAAACAATCAAAGTTAGATCGTAAAAAGGAAATTAAATCTGATCTGGTCGAATCGTTCAGATCCGATCCGACCCTTACCGTTTGTGTTGGCTTTGAAGGATCCAACGCGATCTCATCGAGTTGTTCCATTTCTGGTTCGATATATCACGTGGTTCCTTCGCCACACTGTGATTGCTATGCGGAGGACTTGTCGACTGCCCCTTTCATTGAAGTGACATAGCATTCCTTAGCAGCCCGTTGGTCGCCTCTTATTTCTTGTACACCCCACTTAGTTGGGAATTTTATGGTCTGGTGATAAGTGGAAGGTACAACTTTCATGACGTGAATCCAGGGTCTGCCGAGGATTGCATTGTATGGGGATGGGCAGTCGAGTATTAAAAAATTTACATGTTGGTTGACTCCACCGGCGTATGTTGCCAACACGATTTCACCTTGGGTATATTTAACTTCCCCGCTGAATCCTACCAGCGGGGTAGAGTTTCTGGTTAGGTCGTCCTCGCTTAAACCCATACCATTTAAGGCGTCGAGTGTCAATAAGTTGGTGGAGCTACCTGTTTCGATTAGAACGCGACGAATAAGGCAATTACTAATTGAAAGAGAGAATACCAAACCGTCGTGGTGGTCGCCTAATTCTTGGGCTTCTAAGTCGTCGAAAGTGATGGCGGGTGCGTTGGCGATTTGCGATTGTCTCGCCTCCGCCCGAATCGGCCTATCGCCTTTGCTTTCTCGGGCGTATCTTTTGGTGGCCGAGTAGGTGTTTCCACACACGTCCGACCCTCCTGAAATGGTGTTAACAATTTTAGTGGGAAC
Source organism: Rheum nobile (assembly GCA_027886185.1). Lineage (NCBI taxonomy): Eukaryota > Viridiplantae > Streptophyta > Magnoliopsida > Caryophyllales > Polygonaceae > Rheum > Rheum nobile. The sequence continues at coordinate 4,995,593 of WOAB01000648.1, forward strand.
TGGAGAAGACGGCTTGTCAGATGTTACATGGTCCCTTCGATCGAGGGTCATTTTGGCTTTGTCGGATATGACATCGCGTAATAGCCCTTGCGTGAGGAGCCTTGCGACTTTCTTACGAAGGACGATACATTCATCTGTCGAGTGCCCGTGGTCTTCGTGGAACTCACACCACCGGTTCATGTCCTTCTTTACGTCCGACTTGTCGCTCTTCTGAGGCCACCTTACTCCTTTTCAATACTTGTCGAAACCCTTTTACGAGTTCCAACACAAAGATGTTGAAGTTGTAAGAGTGGAGTTTCGGAGGGAGAGCGGGGTTGTTCTTCCAATCCTGGTTCTTGTCATAAGAATTTTTTACCTGATTGGGGTCGCTTCGCCCTTTAGGATAAGGTTGATGTCATCGATCGCGTCGATGATCCGAAGATGTTCTTCGGTCAACTCGATCGGGGCTTTTGTTCGCCTTTGAGGGTTCTTTGTCTTCTTCTAACCTGACTTGGGCCATGGTCTTGGCTTGTACGTCTTCGAAGCTTCGGCACGGGTATTTGGTCAGTTCGCAATAGAGTTCACTACCCTTGATCAAACCTCGGCGGAAGGCCTCGATGGACGTCGCAATGTGGGATCGTGACTTTTTCCTTATTGTACCTGTTGAGATAGTCCCTTAAGGGTTCGCCATACCTTTGCACGATCCTGTATAGATCACTTGATTGTTTTACCAATCGGCAGCTGCTGGCGAACTGTACTTTGAATGAATTGATTAAGTCCGCGAAGGAGGTGACGGAGCCCTGCGGCATATGCATAAGCCATGTTAGTGCAGGTCCCGCTAGGGTCGTGCCGAAACTTTTGCACGTGACTGCCTCGCGGTTCCCTCTTGGAATCGAAATAGTCATTAATTTCTGCTTATAAATTGAAACGTGATCGTCGGGGTCCCCAGTCTCGTCGTAGTTGGGCATGTTGGGGACATGAAATTTCTTAGGGATCTCGACGCGTGCAATCGCCTCTTCGAAAGGCGAGTTTTTGTATCCGTCAATTGCTTCCTTTTTGATCGGCTGTAGGACTCCTGGGATCCGTGCAATGCGATCGTCCAGGGTTTTCATATATTCACTGATAGCTTGTTGTATGAGGGCCTGGAGATCGGTCGGAGCGGTATCCTGTGGAGGAATTACTCGAGCTTTTGGGGGCTCGGTCATAGAATTTGGCATGTTAGACGTAACGAAAGTGACTGTAGGAGTTTGAAAAATACCAATGGGTTGGGAAGCGTTGGTCACTGCCACGGGTGTCGTGGCTGCCCCATCTAGGTCGAGTCGTGTTGAAAGTCCTTATGTGTTGACCACGCGTCTTGAGCCTCCGGGGGCCGACGCGGCCGAGTTTACATGCGATCTTAAAAACTCATTCTCACGGGTTAGTCGAGCAATTTCAGATTCAGATTGAGCGCTTAGCGTCTCGATCTTGGCACGTTGTTGAGCTAGTTCCTTCTGGAGGACGCTCATGGTTTTTGCGAGCTCTTGGATTTGAGAGTCTACTACTGGTTGATCGTTGACGTCTCCAGCCTGATTCGCGACTTGAGCATTAGCTTGGACTTGATCTTCGACGAGGACCATGGGGTCTCCGGCATTGGCCATGATGAGATGAAAGCTGAATTGATGATTGGGTCGCTAATTGACTAGATGCCCCACGGTGGGCGCCAAATTGTTTTGGGGCGAAAAGATCGAACCGACCTGAATCGCCTTAAGAGGGACAACTAGACAACAATAAGATCAGTAGTATCTAAATAATCCAAATCAACTAGAGATCTAAACGAAGTAGGATTAAATGGACGCAAAGACAAGCTTATCTCCTTCGAGTGAGAGACTGATCAAATCAAGAGATTTAACGGTCGGTCGCTTCAATACTGAAACGAAGAACTGAGCTAAAGAATGATCGTAAAAGCGAGTAAGAAAATAGAGAATTGTAGTTTGTATTCAGTAGAAATGATCGTGTGTCCTTCAAAGACCTTATGAATCTAATCTTTATACATGATTTATGACGTGAACTAATTGAGCCGTTCTCCTCCGGGATTCGCGGGAGCCGTCGAACCGTCTTCCGAGATTCATGTCAACGTCTTTTCTCCCTTGAGTTCACTCCGCTTTGTTCTCGCCGAGTCCGTTGATCTTGTTATCGGAGTCATGGGCTAACTAAATCGGGCCTCAAATATCTTGGCCCAACATAATATATAATATATTAGGAATTACCGTATCATAAACCCGAGCTACAAGGCTATCCAAACATATAATTAAGAATAGCTTCCAAATGATAACAGTTATTGGTAAATAGAAATAGTCCATTATGTTCCGTTTCCTAAAAATTAAAGTCAATAATAAAATCCAATTCTTTCTTTGGAGTACATATTGAGGTTATTCATATCAAAACTACGAGGTGATGATCAACAGAAGAAATACTATGTAATCAGTCATAGGGTAATTTTGGAATTGTTACGTTTTATGTAAATGGATTTGTTTTGTTTGATTTAGTATATATACGATCGAACTCACTGGTTCTTAATTTGTATATTTTGTCAAATAACAATTTCCTATGAATAAGTATTGTTTTGGGACGAAAAGATCAACCGACCTAAATCGTCTTAGACGGGGTAACAAGTCGATCGGATAGAATACAATAAATCCAAATCAAATGAACAATCAACTACTTACGAAATAAGAGCAAGATTATATGATGATATATTGATGATATGATGATAAGGATGAGACAAAGTATAGCTTATCCTCTAGGTGCAAGAGATCAGGTCTTGTCCGACCTAAATCGTCTTCGGTAGGTTTTCAAGGTTTCCCAAAATTGCTTTCCGATTTCCCCCTTTCTCTATACTGGACATGGTTTCTAGTAATTCCGCCTAATCATCCGGCACTCGCTCGAACTCGAGCAAGAACGAAGCCCCCCCCCCTTTTCCTGCTAAAGGAGGGCGACGCTCTGACGGGGACGCTAACGGAGGCAGAACTGGAACAAATCCTTCAAGTCGGAGGCTTTCCTCCTGAGACGGTTGTAAGGTTGCCGTACCCGGACGAGAGGGCCGATGCTCTATATGAGGGGTGGATCGCTTTTATGCCTATCCGTTTCGGATAGGGCATAAGTTCACGTTCACTCCCCTTGTTCGAGACTTCTTGGCGACTCTGGCGCTTGCGCCGTGTCGGGTTATGCCACAAGCATGGCGGATCCTTAGAGTTTTGGATCTGTTGAACTTACAGTCTGGGGTTGGTTTCAACTTTGACGCTTTGTGATATAACTACTCCTTGGCGTCAAAAAGCTCTTTTCGGGTCCAACTACGCAGGCGTCAGGGTCGGAAGCCCTTGGTGGCCAATCTTGATGTGAACGATCGCGGATGGGGTCAAAGTTTTTCTTCGTCGAGCGATTGTCTCTGGAGAAGGGGGGTGACTATTCGTTTTTGCTGACGGAGTGGCGGGTCGAGAGTATGTATCTTTCTCTGATTTCCGCTTGTCAGACATGTTTTAACTTTTTGCTTACCTTATCTTTTTTATAGTCCCTGAAGTTGAAGATTTGGAGGTGGATGCTAAATCGGAGGGCCTGACTAACATCATTCTTGGGATCCCATTGTCGGAACGGAAGTTTGTGAACGCCAACCTGCTGTCTGTTGCTCCCACAACTCAAGACGTTATGTCGACTCCGTCGTCATCTCATGTTAAGTGTAAGTTTTTTGTTTGAATCGTGTGTTTTTTGTCACGCGTCATATTTATAACTTACGTTTTGTCTGGTATGACAGTGTCTCCCGTTGGTCGGTCGAGTTCTCGCTTAAGGGGAGTATCTGGAAAGGGTTTGATTGAGGAGAGGCTAGCGGCGGCCAGGGCCTCATTGAGCAAATCGACACCGACCGAGTCGTCTCCCCTAGCTAAAGTCGGTACGAAGAGGAAGGTGGTCGTCTCTTCTGATGCTGAAAAGGTTGTCATGGACACCTCAAAGAAGAGATCGGTGGTCCCTCCCAGTATTGAGAAGATTGATCTGGCCGGGCGGTCGATTGCTGACTTGTTCCATGCTCAAGATCCAGCTTTGAAATCTGAGGTTGACGGTGTTTCTCCTTTGGACTGTATTGGCAAGGCGGGCTGCTCTGCATGGAAGGTAAATTGTCTTGTCGAGTCTTATATATGTTTTCTCTTTTGAAAACTAGCGGATTGTGTTGTTATTTCTTCTTTTTGATTCATGTTTTCCAGACTTTTCAGTTTCTCTTGGGTGCTTATTCTGGCGTGAAGGAGATGGTCACTAAAGCCGAGGACAGGGCTGCTAAGTCAGAGTCCGACTTGGCGTCTTTGAAGACCAAGGTGAAAGGGGCCGAAAGTCGCTTGAAGGACGCTGAGCGCCGCTTTGCTAGGGAGTTGAAAACTTGCCAAGATAAGTTGGAATGTCTTCTTGAGGACCCAATCACCAACTTTGAAGACTTTGGCCCAGACGTTCTTGTTGTAACTCCTTGCGACTTGCTGCTGGAACCTGATCATCCTAATTCTGGCTCTTTCCCTAGTTTCGTCGATCGTGTCTAAGTTGTGTGCCAGCTCGAAGTCAGTTTGCTCATGCGTCTGAAGTCCATAGCGAGCTGTCGGGACTAGTAGTTTGGCGGGAATGACCGCTTCGCTTCCGTAGACGAGTGAAAAAGGCGATTGTCCAGTCGCGTTCTTCGGAGTGGTCCTGTCGGACTAGAAGATGAGGGGGAGTTTGTCCGCCCATTTTCCCTTAGCCCCTGTGAGGCGTTTCTTGAGGTTGTTGATGATGATTTTGTTGCTAGATTCGGCTTGTCCGTTAGATTGCGGATATCGAGGTATGGACGTGATCAGCTTGATGTTCCATTGGTCGCAGAAAGCTCGAGTCTTATGACTGATGAACTGGGAGCCATTGTCGCACACAATTTCTGATGGGATGCCAAATCTGCACATGATATTGCGTTTTATGAATGAAATGACATGTTGATCATTTACCTCTCGATATGCTTCCGCTTCAACCCATTTGGAAAAATAGTCCATCATGGCGAGGAAGAAGACTTGTTGGCCCAATGCAGGTGGGAGCTTTCTGACGATGCTCATTCCCCATCTCATGATGGGCCATGGGGCTAGAGTCGGATGGAGGAGCTCTGAGGGCTGGTGCGGAACTGGTGCGAGTCTTTGACAAGCGTCACATTTCTTGGTGTATTTCATTGCGTCTCTGTTCATCGTGGGCCAGTAGTATCCCGTCCGCAGGGCTTTTCCTGAGAGGCTTCGTCCCCCGGTGTAGTTGCCACATTCTCTCTCATGCAATGATTGCAAGATGCGTTCGACCTCGGGAGTCTTGAGGCATCGTAGAAGTATCCATGTGGCAGATCTTTTGAACAAGACATCACTTATAATGTCGAAGGAGAGAGCTTGTACCTTTAACCTTTTTGCTTTTGTTTTGTCATTGGGCAGGATGCCGTCTTTTATCCATCTGACATAAGGTAGTGTCCAGTCGTCGTGATCGTTGACAACGTCTTCTTCTGTTCGGTCGCCTATCTCCACTGCGACAAGTTCTTCCAGCGGTGTGCTCTGTTCCTTGGGTGTGTTTGGGACGGCTGGTGTCGTGATGTATGCCAATGGAATGTTGGGGAATTCCTTCGGGTCTAGGGCGGACCCTAGATTGGTTAGTGCGTCGGCCTAAGCGTTGAGATCTCTGGGACTTGTTTGATGTCAAACTTCTGGAATTGGTTGATTAGCTTTTTGACCACGTCTAGATAGGCTATCATTCTATCGTCTTTGGCGGCTTTTGACCCTTGAATTTGGTTTAAGACTAGGAGGGAATCGCAAATGACTTCGATCTCTCAGACTCCTAAGTCGCGCGCCAGGATAAGTCCAAACACGAGTGCCTCGTATTCAGCTTCGTTGTTGGTCGCATCCCATTCACATCTTACGGCTTGGGCTATCTTGTCCCCTTGTGGTGATTTTAGTACGACCCCCAGTCCTGATCCCCTGGTGTTCGATGCTCCGTCTGTGTGGAGCTCCCATTTGCCTGTTTCTTCTGTCGCAAGCAGTTGTGTCATTTCCTTGATGGCTTCCTGTTCTAGGGTTGGGCTAAAATCTGCCACAAAGTCAGTCAAAGCCTGGGATTTGATCGCCGTCCTAGGTTCATACTCAAATCTCGTAACCACTAAGGTGTATGGCCCACTTGCCCATTCGTCCTGTGAATTCTGGTTTCCTCATGATTGCTTTAATGGGATGATTAATGCGAACAATTATAGTATGTGATTCGAAATAGGGTTTAAGTTTATTCGACGCTGTTACCAATGCTAGGACGAGTTTTTCCAGTGACGAGTATCTTGTTTCTGCCAGGAGTAATGTTCGACTGATGTAGTAGATTGACGATTGTTTGCCGTCTTCTTCCCTAATCAGCATTGCGCTTACTGCGGACTCCGACACCGCTAGGTACAATGGTAGTGGCTCGTCATCTTTAGGTTTTGCTAGTAGTAGGGGGCTGGCCAGGTATTTTTTCAGATCTTGAAATGTCGCCTCGTGTTCTTCTTTCCATTGGAAGGACTTGTTCTTTCTGAGAGCGTCGTGGAAAGGTTTGCACTTGTCCGACGACTTCGAAATGAATCTGTTTAAGGCTGTTATCCGACCTGTCAGCTTCTGTACATCCTTGATGCATCGAGGAGACCGAAGGTTGATGATGGCCTTGACCTATTCTGGGATGGCCTCTATTCCTCTTTGGGTTACCATGTACCCTAAGAATTTTCCTGACGACACTCCAAAAGAGCATTTCATAGGATTTAGTTTCATGTTATATCTTTTCAGTACCTCAAAGCCGTCGCGGAGGTGATCGATGTGGTCCTTCTTCTTTTTTGACTTGACCAGCATGTCATCTATGTCGACTTCCATTGTGTCCCCAATCTGATCTTTGAACATCTTGTTGACTAGTCGTTGATACGTAACCCCTGCATTCTTTAGTCCGAAGGGCATCACTTTATAACAATAAATACCTTGATTTGTGACGAATGTCGTTTTCTCTTGGTCTTCTGGTTCCATGAGGATCTGATTGTAACCGCTAAACGCATCCATGAAGGATAGCATTTCGTGTCCTGCTGTCGCGTCGACCATGGCGTTGATGTGGGGAAGTGGGAAGGAGTCTTTGGGACATGCTTTGTTAAGGTCAGTGAACTCGATGCACACTCTCCACTTGTCGTTCTTCTTTTGGACTACAACCACGTTGGCCAGCCAATCGGGGTAGTCGACTTCTCTTATTTTTCCCATTTCTAGCAAGCTTCTAACTTCGTCGTCAACGATCTTGTTCCGCTCGGGGGCGAATTTCCTGTGCTTTTGCTTCACAGGAGGGTAAGATGGATCCACATTTAATTTATGAGTAATGATGTTTGGAGATTTTCTGACCATGTCTTCGTGCGACCACGCGAAGCAGTCAGCATTAGACCGGAGGAAATCCAATATTTTTCGTCTGGTCAAGTCATCCAGATCTGACCCGACCCTTACCGTTTGGTTTGGCTTTGAAGGATCTAGTGCAATCTCATCGAGTTTCTCCATCTCTGGTTCGATGTATCGACTAGGTCCTTCGCCGAACTGTGATTGCTACGCGATCTTCGCTTCGACCGCGCTTTTCATGGAGGCGACATAGCATTCTTTGGCCATCCTTTGGTCGCCCTTGATCTCTTGAACTCCCCACTTGGTAGGGAACTTGATGGTCTTATGGTACGTTGAGGGTACCGCCTTCATTGCGTGTATCCAAGGCCTGCCAAGAATGCAGTTGTAGGGAGATGGACAGTCTAGGACTAAGAATTTTACCTGTTCGTTTACCCCTCCGGCGTATGTCGTAAGGACAATTTCGCCGATAGTGTGCTTGACTTTGCCGCTGAACCCAACTAGTGGAGTCGATTTCTTGAGAAGATCATCTTCACCCAGACCCATCCCTTTGAGGGCGTTGAAGGTCAAGAGGTTGGTCGAACTTCCTGTATCGATTAGTACTCTACGTATCAAACAGTTTCCAATGGACAAAAAGATTACCAGACCGTCGTGATGATCTCCCAACTCGTCAACGTCGGATTCGTCAAAGGTGACCATTGGGAGGTTAGAGACCTTGTGTCGTCTTAACTCTAGTATCTCGGACCTGTTTTCTTTGCTCTCTCTTGCATGCCTTTTTGCTGCGGAGTATGTGTTTCCACATACGTCCGAGCCTCCTGAAATAGTATTGATGATCTTTGTATGGATAGGAGATGGGGGTTTATTGTGCTTTACCTGGTCTTGTCATTCCGTGGTGGCTTTGGCCCTTTCCGAGATCACATCGCGCAAGAGACCTTGCACAAGTAACCTAGCGACCTCTTTGCGTAGCGCGATGCATTCATCTAACTTTCGGGGCCATCTCACTTCTTTCCCATATTAGTATTGTGTGGTCACCATGGAATTCGCACCACCTGCTCATGTCCTTCTTGACGTCCGGTTTGTCGCTCTTTCGGGGCCATCTCACTTCTTTCCCATATTTGTCGAAACTCTTGACGAGTTCTGAAACAGAAACATTGAAGTTATAGGATTGAACCCTGGGGGGGAAGCGTCAGACCGTCTTTCTAGTCTTGAGACCTGTCCTGAGAGAAGTTCACCTGATTTTGCTCGCTTCGACCACGAGGGTACGGATGATGACGTCTGTCTCGGCGGTTGTCGGAAGAGGATTTGCGATCGGAGTGGTCGGGCCCATGGGACGCCTTTCGCGATCTTCTTCCAAGCGTACTTCAGCCATGGTTTTGGCTTGGACATCTTCGAAGCTTCTGCACGGGTACTTGGTGATCTCATTATAGAGATCGTTGTCTTTGATCAAACCTTGTCTGAAGGCTTCGATGGAGGTGGTGACGTCGCAATGGGGAATCGCGACTTTTTCCTTGTTATACCTGTTAAGATAGCTTCAGAGAGGTTAGTTATACCTTTGGATAATTCAATAGAGATCGCTTGACTGCCTTTCGAGTCTCCAACTGCTGGCAAATTGGACCTTAAAGGAATTGACCAGATCCGCGAACGAGGTGATCGTAGTGCAGGACCCGCGAGAGTAGTGCCAAAACGTTTTCACATGACAGCCTCGCGGCCCTCCCTGGGAACAGATATAGTCATTAATTTTTGTTTATAGAGAGAGATATGATCATCTGGATCGCTGGTGTCGTCGAATGTCGTCATGCTAGGAAGGCTGAACTTCCTAGGGATTTCAACTCTGGCCATTTCTTTGACGAACGGAGACTCTTCGTATCCGTCTGGTGCTTCTTTCTCGATTGGTTGCGGAACTCCGGGAATTCTGGCAATGCGTTCGTCGAGCGTCCTCATATGCTGGCTAAGCGTTTGTTGGACGAGAGTCAGGATATCAGAGGGATTGGTGACCTGTGGTTCATCGATTCGGATCCCTGCGGACCCGATCGGTGTAGAGAAAGTAACATTGTTAGTCAAAAATGGATTGACCAAGGGAATCTGAGACGTACCAGTAATATGTCCGGATGTCGAACGCTTGGGGGAGTCAGCTCGACGCTATCCATGTCGAGGTGTGTCTGGACGCTGCTATGCACGGGCGCCTGTCTGGATCCGGAAGCCATCGACTGTACCTGCGATCTAAGAGACTCATTTTCACTAGTTAGTCGTGCGATCTCGGCTTCGGATTGGGTGGACAGGGCAACCAGAGCTTCGGTCTTCTAACGTTGTTGGGTGAGGTCATCTTGGAGGGTGGTCATTTTTTGGGCAAGTTCTTGGAGTTGGTTCAGAGTTGAATTTTCGGTTGTGTTTCCTTGAGCCTGGGAATCGTCTCCGGCGTGTGATCCCTCGACGTCGGTAGGTGGATTGACAGTCATGGTTGGAGGATTTTTGAGATGATGATCGGCTAGTTGCCCCACAGTGGGTGTTAAATTGTTTTGGGGTGAAAAGATCAACCGGCCAAAATCGACTTAGACGGGGTAACAAGTCGATCGGATAGAATACGATAAATCCAAACCAAATGAACAATCAACTACGTACGAAATAAGAGCAAGATTATATGATGATATATTAAAGATATGATGATAAGGATGAGACAAAGTATAACTTAACCTCTAGGTGCAAGAGATCAGGTCTTGTCCGACCGGCTAATCTAGCGTCCAATCTTTGGTGGTCGAGCGTTGTTACCAAAAGAGCTAAACGTGAACAAGTAGGTTAGCAAGCTTTGTGAGAGTTGGGATAATGAGTATTGTCGTGTCCCTTCGTAGCCCTTTCATGCCTTATTTATCGGATCCTTCTCTTCGTCGGTCTTGTTACCGTTACCATGAGATCTTTCACTTAATTCCTGAGCATAATCTTCGGGATCTTGTATTTAAGGAGGCCTCTAATTCGTATTTGAATCGGCTGATGTTTGCTGAAGATCAAGGCGTTTATGGCTTGGGCGGAATTTCCGAGATCGGTCGGGCTTGTGCGTTGATGAGCATCCGACGCTCTTCTTAGGCAATGCATTCTGAGCCCAACAAGTATCTAAATTATAATAAAGTAAAGAACTATACGTTATCTCCTTGCGTAATTGTAATCACATAACATGTCTAAGAGAAAACATGAAAGAGAAAACGCTCTCGAATAGAGAAACCCTCGCCGCTAGTCCGCAAAACCAAACCACCGAAACCCTAGATTTGAAGCGGCCGCCGCTGAGCCAAGATCTCTTCTCCCAAAACCCTCATCGTAAATCTTTCGACCATACTGACCATGAGTCTTGTGATGATTCGTTGCAACACAGCTCCTTCTTCCCGTGCTCTGATTCTTCTAAGGAGACGACGGGGTTTACGAAGAAGATCAAGCAGAATGTTGTCCTTGCTTTACTGTTGTTTAATCTTGTTTCTCACCTGCTCCCGAACTCTGTTCAATCTCAATCTTCACTAAAGTACAAAATTTGTGTCCTACGAAGCTTCCTCCTTGGTGGAAAGAGTCGTGCACGTCTGAAGAGCAAAAACCCTTTTTGGATCTAGGTAGGTGATGTGTCCTCTGTGAAGGGAACTATTACCTGCGAGGATCTTGATGGGGGGTGGTATCTGCTCCGCCGCTGGATGTTGTGAATCTGGTCTTGCGGAGATTTTCTGTGTAACACCCCCAAATTTATCCTTGAAAGTATTACTGCCAGTGACATCAGATTACCCATCTGAAGTCACCCAAGGCTTAACCATTTTATAATAACCATAAAATAACACTAATCATATCAAATATCATAACATTTATTCAAACCAAAGTCACGGATTACATCTGTAAATCCAAAATACATCCAAAATACAGAATTGTTTCAATACAGTGGAAGTATTTTAAATAATAAATATCATAATGGTCTTGATCGGAGCGATCACACGCCTAGGATCTTCATCCTTGGAAAACTCTTAAAACCTCCATCTGCCTTCAACGTCGTGTACTAGCCTTCACGGAAAGGAAGTTTACCTGATGTGCCGTATGAGACGGATGACACCAGCCAACCATGCAAAAGAAAAATAACCGATTGGTTAGTCTAATGAAAGACTATGCAAGGGTACAACAGAAAGGTTCTAAGTAGTCGTATTAGGTTACACCTGTCGTTTCTCGAATAATAACCGATGACGACAGTGAACCTCAACACTTCTACGGGAATATACGAAACAATATGAACAAGAGAAGACTCCAAAAGATCGAGTCTTACAGGAACGTATGAAGAGAAGACTCCAAAAGATCGAATCTTATCGGAAAGTATGACAAGTGTTTGGGAACGTTATAATTTCACACAAGCATTTAAAATGACTTGACCATTTGGGTCCACGACCAACCTCACCGCGCAATGCGAATTCAGATTTGGAAGGAGGACTTACTCTAATCGAAGTCCGGGCGATTTCCACGTTGTACTCCTCGCCCGATGGTATGTTAATTATGTGCATAATCGCACTTATCTTATTTAATTCCAAAAACGTATATTCACGTTACAGCTTTTATCATATAAATATATCATCTTGATACGAGAGATATCTTGGGAGCATTTCCCGAATGTTTGGCACTAGCTGTGTGCACCACCTCTATACTCAGATAGGGGTAGGTCATGACCAGGAAATGGTGTTAGGGCTTGGACATCCTACGCACCACAGTTATAAAGAAACAGCCAGCACTCGCAATGAGATACATAGCGTTCCTACGAATACTCGTTCTAACTATATATTAAGTTCACACATAAAATCCACACCAATACCATCACGGTAATAACAGATATAATAGCGTTGTTTCTAGCAGTATATACAACCTATAATAATATCGCATTTTAAATCACACATTTATAAAATCTGTTCCCAAACGAAAACAACACTTCATCCCAATTTAATTAACAATTAAAATAATTGATAATTATCGAAAACATGGAATGATAAGCAAGAGCAAACCGCCACTTGCCTTAATCGAGACGAACGTAGATTGTCGGGTTCCGGGTATCTGGGAACTGGAAACGGAATCTGGTTACGGATTCCTATGATGACAACGAACCCACGACGAAACCCTAGGTTAGATTCGATACGAATAATAATACGAATCTAAAGATACGAACGGAAACGAAAGGATCGAGGGTCCCATCCGTGACCGGCTCGTCTAAAGCCACGATCGTGCTTGCTAAGGCAATCCGCGGTCGCGGTTTTTGGATTCCACGGTCGCGGATTTCTGGGCACCATCCACGGTCACGGTGTTCATAGCCGCGATCGCGGATCCTTCCCAGATGCGACTCGGAAAGACGAAACGAGGCTCACCGGCGACGCGAGCGAGGGTTGCTTGGCTGCGAACGATGCTCACCACCTTCCCAAGCTTCCAATGCACTAGGACAACCACCAAGGACTCCGGCGAGAGCTCCAGCACGAGCAAGAATTCCGGCGAAGGAAAAATGAGGCAACAGAGAGCGAGAGGGAGATCGGAAATATGGATGAAGAATTCCACACACGGAAGCCTCCCTTATATAGGCCACCGAGGTGCTCAACGCCGAGAAGGCGAATCGCTCGACCTCCCCTCTGCGAAACGGCGGAGCTCCAACCGGCGTAACGCGAAGGGAAGACGATGCTGAGTCAGTTTCCTCGATCGCGGAAGTTCTTCCGCGGTCGCGGAAATGCCGTGTTTGGATTCGCTTGCCCTGGGAAAGGTTTTACTCGCGGATTCAACCCTTTAAATGAATACTCGTATTCATAAAAATATTCCAATCCTCGATAATACATCGAATGTATATTACAACGCTCAAAGGATTATTATAGAGATTATATGAGTTACAGAAATTCTGAATTTTGCCAAACGCATCACAATTACAGAATGAGGGTTGGGAAATTACCCAAATACCCTTACTAAAATGAGGGGTATTACATCACTACCCCCTTAAAGAAAAGTTTCGACCCTGAAACTTGGCCGATAACTACAAAAAAATATGGGATATTACATCACCGCCCCCTTAAAAAAAGGTTTCGACCCCGACACTAGGCTGAAAACAGATCGGGAAAATGACTAAGTATATCAGCCTTAGTCTCCCAGGTTTCCCAAGTAACCTCTTCAGATCCCGACTTGGACCAAAGAATCCGTACTAATGGTACCACCTTGTTCCGCAAGTGCTTCTCATGACGTTCGAGAATACGCACAGGTATCTCCTCGTAGGTACCATTTGCCTGAATCTCAATGTCTTCATAACTCAGCACATGAGACACATCTGACACGTACTTTCTCAGCAAAGACACGTGGAACACGTTATGCAATGGATGCGCCGATGGCGGCAATGCTAAACGATACGCTAGAGTCCCCACTCTGTCAAGGATCTCAAACGGTCCCACGTAGCGAGGGTTAAGCTTCCCACGCTTACCGAACCTGAACACACCCTTGGATGGCGACACCCTGACAAACACCTTGTCACCCACCTCAAACTCGACATTCCTGCGCTTCAGATCTGCGTAAGACTTTTGTCGACTCTGAGTTGTCAACATCCTCTGTCTGATCAAAGCAATGTCCGAGGCAGTCCTTTTGACTAACTCCGGTCTGAGCAGAACCTTGTCGGCATTTTCGTCCCAACAAATTGGAGATCTGCACCTCCGATCGTACAATGCCTCGAATGGAGCCATCTTAATGGTAGAATGCCAGCTATTATTGTACGTGAATTCAATCAGACTTAAGTTGTTCTCCCAACTAGTCGAACGATCAAGTACATAAGCTCTTAGCATATCCTCTAGGGTCTGGATGGTCCTCTCAGACTGTCCATTCGTCTAAGGATGAAACGCAGTACTGAACCTCAACTCGGTTCCCATGGCCTTGTGGAGTTCTTTCCAGAATCTCGACATGAATCGGCCGTCACGATCCGATACAATGGTTTTTGGTGTACCATGCAAACGGACAATCTCGTGTAGGAAAACTTCTGATAGCTTTTGGGTTCCCCATGTTGACTTGATAGCCACGAAGTGAGCACTCTTCGTGAGCCTGTCAATAATCACCCATATAGCATCCTTCCGATTCTGAGTCTTCGGCAACCCCGTGATGAAGTCCATAGCAATATCCTCCCACTTTCACTCTGGCACTGGGAGAGGTAGCAATTCACCACCTGGTCTACGATGTTCTATCTTGACCTTCTGACAAGTCAAGTATTTCGCCACAAATTATGCTACATCCCACTTCATACTGGGCCACCAGAATTTCTTTCTGAGGTCTTTGTACATCTTATCGGAGCCTGGATGTACAGAATAAGCTGACAAATGGGCCTCCTTCATCACCAACTGGCGAAGGTCGTCCATGTCAGGCACACAAATCCGGTCCTGAAACCAGAGTGATCCATCCTCCTGAACCACGAATCCGGGAGCTTTCCCGTCCATCACTTCACTGCTTAACTTTACCAAGACCACATCATCAACCTGCCTTTCCTTGATCTGGTCTAGTAGCGTAGCATGAACCTCCAACATACTCAGGCATCCTCGACGCTGATCGTACAAGACGTCAATCTCGCACAATCCTTGGCTTAGCTTAGTCTGAGGAGTGAGTAGAGTTACTACGGTCTCGTGCAGCGTCTTCCGGCTCAATGCATCGGCCACCACGTTAGCCTTGCCCGGATGATACAGCAACTCGATGTCGTAGTCTTTGAGTAGCTCTAACCAGCGACGTTGTCTCATATTCAACTCCTTCTGAGTGAACACATACTTGAGACTCTTATGATCGGTGAAGACTTGGCACCTAACACCATAGAGATAGTGCCTCCAAATCTTCAACGCGAAAACCACAGCCGCTAACTCCAGATCATGCGTCGGATAGTTTGCCTCATAGGTTTTCAACTACCGAGATGCGTACGCAATAACCTTCCCTTTTTTCATCAGTACACATCCTAACTCATGCTTTGAAGCGTCACTATAGACCACATAACCATTGGTTCCCTCCGGTAGCGCCAAAACTGGTGCGGAGGTCAAGCACTTCTTCAACTTCTGAAAGCTTGTCTCACACTTGTCATCCCAGATAAACTTCTTATGGACCTTGCGGATCAAACCGGTCATGGGTAGAGCGATCTTAGAAAATCCATCCATGAACCGTCTGTAGTATCCTGCAAGTCCCAAGAAACTGCGCACCTCTTTCACATTCTAAGGCCGCTTCCAGTTGGCTACCGATTCAATCTTCTGGGGATCGACCATAACTCCATCCTCGTTGATCACATGGCCTAAGAAAGCCACTTATTTGATCCAGAAGTCACACTTAGACAACTTCACATACAACTAATTTTGTCTAAGGACTGACAAGGTGATCCGAAGATGTTCCTCGTGAGCTTCCTCACTCGGGGAATAGATCAGAATATCGTCGATGAAGACCACCACGAATTTATCCAGATATTGGTGGAAACATCGATGCATCAGATCCATGAAGACTGCTGAAGCATTAGTAAGCCCAAATGGCATGACTACGAACTCGTAGTGCCCATACCTCGTCCGAAAAGCAGTCCTCGGAATATCTTCCTCACGAATCCTGAGCTGATGGTAACCAGATCTCAGATCGATCTTGGAAAAGACTTTTGCTCCTTGCAGTTGATCCAACAGATCATCAATCCTAGGCAACGGATACTTATTCTTGATCGTGACCTTGTTCAACTCACGATAGTCGATACAAAGTCGAAACGAACCATCCTTCTTCTTGACAAACAAGACCGGAGTGCCCCAAGGCGATGCACTCGGCCTTATGTATCCTTTCTCAAGAAGGTCCTCGAGTTGCTTCTTCAACTCTTGCATCTCAGGTGGAGCCATCTGATACGGTGCCTTAGAAATCGGCGCGGTACCCGGCTCGATATCAATGGTGAACTCCACATCACGATTCGGGGGTAACTGATAGGCGTTGTCGAGGTGCCTAAACAAAATAATCCTAAACAAACTTAAACAAGTAGCAAAGGCAAGCAAGGGTCGAATCTCACAGGGAGGAAGTAATCTTTCTAAGTGCACAATTGTATGTCAAAGGTAACAAAGGGGATTTTGTTGATTTGTTTGCAAAGTAAATAACAAAGTAAAGTAAAACAAAGCAAAAATGTAATCAATTTGGGAAAAGTACTTAGCCAGACAAATATCCACCATTCATGAGATTGGTTGATCCTAGATTCTCTCTAATTCCTTCCTATGAATGTTCCTATTTCTTTTCATAAGTTATAAACAGGACAAACAGACCCTGAGAATACTAACTATTAAATAACTATGAAAACCTCACGCTGTGATACCCCGTAATTTTGTAAGGTTATTTTGGGAATTATGGAATTTTCCCGAGTACCTGTTGCGTACGTCGGATTTAATACAGAGAGTTTGAGACATTCTGTAATGTGCTCTATATCTGTAATATTTTTCTCAGTGAAATAATATACAGACAAGGTGCCTTGAATTTTAAATTGTCGTTCGCGTACGATAATTTTTATCCCGGTTTATCGTCAAGCTCGTTCAAAGCCGAATGGGCGGGAAAAGGGGGAAACGGCGACCGCCGTTCAGAAATGGCAACCGCCGTGGTTGGGCCCGAAGAGTCAACGTGTCAGCTTCTAGCTAGCCGCGACAGGCCTAGCGACGGCGACCGCCGCGTGCCCGCCGCAGGCAAAATTACGGCGACCGCCGTGATTGTCCAGTGGGCATTGCCCGCCGGTCGCCGGCGTCGTTCGAGGCACGCCGTTGCGTCGTTTGCCGCATCTGAGGGTTTGCAGATCACTCCTTGGGGTTTGCCTATAAATAGACAAGCTTGGGCATGGGTTTTGGGTCATCTACAACCCCGAATCGCTGCCAAATTCGCCTCTCGCCGGAGTTGTGTTTTCGCCGGAATTCGAAGGTCTCGCCGGTGTTGCTTTGGTGTGGTTCCTGAGTGCCTTTGTGAAGCTTTTGGTTAGCCTTGGAGGTTAGAAGCCAAAGTAAGTCGAAGGAGGCCAAACCGCTCGTGTTTTGGGGTGAGTTTCCTCTCATTTCAGTCGGCCGTGTTCTTCACGGCGACCGCCGCCAAGAACGGCGACCGCCGCCAGTGCCCAGAATGCCTTCGTGGCTTTGGCTTGGTCGGTTGTCGTCGTGGCGTCTTTCCTTTCGTGTTCTTTCGCCGTGTTTAGATTCATACTGTTTATGTCGGATCTAACTTAGGGTTCCTTTTATGGGTCGACTCGAAGGTTGTTGTGCTGTCGGAACTATACCGTGTCGAGCCCGGAATCCAATTGACGTCTTTAGACTATTCTGCGGAGTAAGGCAAGTGGCGGTTCGCTCTTGCTCATTCGTTCCATATTTACATTAATTATCAGTAGTTTATCTGAGTAATTAATTTGGATTGAATATTCTGTTTGTCTGGAAACGGTTTTGATAAACTGTTTTGAAAATCATATAATAGGTTGTATATCTGTTAGAACAACGCTATTATCTGTGATCGCCTTTCGGGCCTTTATGTGGATTTATCCTGTAAATGTTGTGGTGCTGTAACTGTTTAGTTAGCACTGTTAGATAGGAACGTTACTCGGACTCTGTCCAGTCGTTTCTTTATAATCTGGTATCGAGATGGCTCGTCCCCATCTGGTACTATTCTATGATCATGATCGGTCTCTTACACATGTGTGTAGAGACAGGACACTTAGCTGGTGTCACAAACCTTTCGGTATACGTCACTCTCGACGAAACGTATACTAAGATGTGTCGTCCCATCGGTGGGGTACACATGTAAAAGTCTATAACGTGTTGTGTGTTTTTGAAACATAAATCAGATAAGTGCTACCTTGACGCACATAATTAATACACCTTGGGCGAGTAGTGCAGCTAAGTTCAGTGCAGCTAGGAAAACTCATCTTGACTTGAATGTAGTACGTTCTCTTTCCAATCTGGATTCGCTGTAGGCGATGAGGTTGGTCGTGAACCGAAGCATCTTAGTCAGTTTTAAATCATTGTTGAATGATTCTGTAACTTTCCAGATTTGTCATTACGTCCTTAAAGACTCATTTCCGTTGGAGTCTTCTTTCGAGTCGATTTCTGTGAAGATTCAGTCTTCCAGAATCTTCTCCTGTGCATATCTCTTGTTTATTCCAGTAGGAATATGATGGTTGACTACCGTTATCGGTTATTATCCGAGAAGCAATGAGTCTAACCTAATATGACTGCTTCGAACCAGTCTGCTTTATACCCTTGCTAGTCTATTCATTTAGACTAACCAACTAATATTTTCCCTTGCATGGTTGGCTGGTGTCATCCGTTTGATTCGGCACATCAGTTAAGAAGTAGCTCAGAAGATTAGAAGGACTATGGAGTCGGCGGTGGTTTTTGAATGTTTTAATTATTTCTTTAATCAGGTTATGATCCTTTGGACAATAACTCCGGTTGTAAAATACTTTCTTAGTCTTCCGCTGTGTTTGGTTTAAACTATGTTTTGACCTATTCGGGATTGGGTTGTAATCCCGTAACTCTTGTTTCCTTGACAATGTTATGTTTTGGAATTTAATGCTTGATCATTGTGTACCAATTGCATTTCATAAATTGTGTTTAATTGGTAAAGCCTTGGGTGATCTCGGTAAGGAACACTGGGGTCACTGGCGGTAATACCTTTCCAAAAGGGTTAAGTTTTGGGGGTGTTACACACGCGTCAATTCAATAGCAGCAATGAGCACAGGAATTTAGATAGATATATGCAAGAGTAGCAAACAGTCATACTATTGCATGCAATTAATTCTCCCTACAATAAACTAGTCCCAAACAGTTCTTAGAGTATTGCAGTTGCTACACATGAATTAGATAACTCAAACAGTAATTACCAAACCCTAGCAATAGACAATTACCAATAACAACTAGTTGCGTCCAACAAGTGAAATCAGTAAGAATCAATGGGATGAAGAACAAGAGAATCAATACATTCAAAGGGAACGAAATAGAATTAGAATCTCACAACCGTATATCAAATGAAGGCTTCAATCGTCTGACTAAGCAAAGGGTGCTTAGCTCCTCATAGTTCTTGGAAACAAACAAACTTCAAAGGGAAAACTGTTGAATGCTAAAACGTGATGAATGTGATGATGAACAATTAATGGAAAAACTAGGTTAAATAACCTAACCCTAAAACTAAAGGGAAAAGATAACGAAAGTATTCTAAAAGGAAATAAACTATAAAGTTCAAAATAATAAAATAAACAAAAACCGGAAAATAATAAAATAAGAAAAACTCGTAAATCCTCGTCGGGCTCGCCCCCGTGTCCTTCCGCGGTCGCGGCACCAAATCCGTGGTCGCGGAAATTAACTTTTTGCTCTCGGCTTTTGCACAGCTCTGGAATTTTCCGCGGTCGCGGCCAGAAATCCGCGGTCGCGGAAGTGGCACTCTTCGCTCAGCGCTTCGCCTTTCGCCGCGGCCGCTTGTGTCTTCGCCCTTGGTCGCGGTTGGTCGCGGCAGACCTTCTTCTCCTTCTTTGTGTGGATTCTCCCTTCTATTTCCTTGGTCTCCTCAGGTGGTTTCTCCCCGTCTTCTGAATGTCTTCAATTAGCTTCTCCAAACCACCATATCCACACTTCATCTCTCCAACTACATACTCCACAGTTGTGCTCTAAATCCCTATAAATGGCACCCGAAACACCGGTAACAACTCCTAGATAAGCACTACAAAGTAGTGTTGATCAAACTCCCCCATGCTTAAACCTTGCTCGTCCTCGAGTAAGCTAACATAAACCTACTCCTCCAATCAAATGCCCAGGGTCTCAGGAAGAATAGAAAAATCATCTCCACTAAGAATTGCACCTAACATGAAACTCCAAGGCACCAACACAATATGCACAACACAACACACCATACATACACAACACCAAAACAACACCACACACAACCAAGCTAAAAGGAAAGTAGAGTACTTCCCTCAAGCTTATCCCGAACACCATAGAGTGAATAAAAATCTAATCCTAGTCTCCATCTATCTTCTTATCGCTCTAGAGTGACCTACCCGAATCCTCCTTATATCACCTCTTCTTATGTCACCACGCCAGGTAAAATGATGATTCCTAATAATCACCCTTCTTCTTTTCACTCATTTTGCCAAGGCGCCCTTTCGGGTTTTCACCAAGCCACTCAATTCATTTTTCAATAGATGGGCTCACCATAAAACTCACATCACTCTTGACCAATTACTACCCCAGCCTAATGCTGGTCCAAGCCACCTGCTTATTACCTAAGCCGCCCTTTCGGGTTTTCGACTTATCCCATGATTTTTCTTTTGCCTTTTTTCAATTTTTTGGCTTTTTCTTTATCTTTATTTTTCTCCTCAGCGACTCGCAAATATAGAATCCTCCCCTATGCTTAAACATTGCATTGTCCTCAATGTAATGAAAGACAAAAAGAATAGAAGCACAAGGAAAGGCAAAAATAACTCACAAATGTCGCCGAGTTGGCTTGGACACTGAAATTGTTGTTGACGGTAGAACAATGAAGCACATGTCTCTGGTGTTTTTGCGGGTCTTCAACATCAACTCCTACCGTGCAACCAAAAGGAATCCACTGTGGTGTGTAGTGGTCATCAAAGAAATCAGAGTTGCATGGCCTTCAACTCAATCAACTCCTACCATGCAACCAAAAGGAACCACTGTGGTGAGAAGTGGTAAATCAAGGGAACGGGGTTGCATGGCCTTTAACGAACACAAAAAATAGGCCCAAATGTAATCGTGGTGTGGGCCCTGGTGTTCCTCCTCCTCAGTTGTCGACTGTAGGGCCATCATCGTTGTCAAATACAAATATGGGGCTAATGTCTCCTCCTGGACAACACGATGCGCACCATCTCTCCATGGGAAAATCGGACAGCTGGCCTTCGGTAGAACTTTTTTTTTCCGAGCAGGGTATAAGAAGACTTACGTTGGTGTGGGCAACACCTTCTTCAATATGATTCGGGTCTCCTCCTTGCAGGTTAGTCTAAAAACAAAACGAAACAAAGCGAAACAGTAGAAATAAAACTACAATTTAAAGGACATGGAAAGAAATTACTCACCTCGGGTTGCCTCCCGAGCATCGCCTTATTTAACGTCATGGCTCGACTCATCTAAAGTGATCACTTGTCAACTTCGGGTTGCTCACAGCAACTAAATTCCTGGGGTCTAGATCAGGGGGGTGTCTCTTTGTATACTCCATGTTGAGCTTTACCCCCATTCTCCTGCACTTCATGGTGGGTGGACCGATGTTTACATCAATGAATGCACTTTCCATTTTCAAAAACGGCCTACCCAACATCTCAGGGGCGGCATGTGTGTCTTGCCCCGTATCCAGCGTGTAGAAATCCGCCATTTGTACCATGGTTTCCTTCTTGTGCTTCCCCTTTGGCTTCTTCTTGATCTTGCGCAGCACCCTTAAAAATTATGTGCAGCGAGGGTTATTGTTTGCCAGTTTGAGCAAAGGGATGTTTTCCTCACATATATTGAAGGTTTCATAGAGTTCTTTGTTGTTCTTTAGCCTTCGAGTATCTTGTAATGCCTCAGGGAAGAGTGTGACGGGGTGCAGCGAAACAAGTGGAGAGGAGTTGGGACGCACATATTCATCATAGGCAGCCGGGAGAGGGTCGGGGGCTGCCGGGGCATTTTCGAGAGGAACGGGCATCACAGGGTCATTTACGCGATCGCGGTTTGTGTCCGCAGTCGCGGAATATTCTCGAACAGTGCTTCGTCTTCAGTGGATTTTCCGCGATCGCGGAATTCCATCCGCGGTCGCGGAAAACTCTCGACCTGCTCCTCCTCGTGGCAGATTATCTCGCGATCGCGGGAATCCATCTGCGGTCGCGGAATAGCGTCGATTTCCTCCAGTTCCAGAAAATAAGCTTCTTCAGAAAGCACCCCGTGATCCAAAATATCGTCTGGAATGCCCATCTCCTTAGTGGTTGGACTGCAGTTGAGGTACACCTCCCGCGGTCTCGGGTTCTCTTCCGCAGACATCTTGCTATGCTCTGCACCCGTCTCACAAATTTGTTGTTCTCTTTCAGCTAAGGGGGTGACAAGCAGTTCCTCAATCCTTCATATGGCCATCGAAAAAGAATTCTCCTCCTGGCGCACTACTGGGTGAGATAGCGTTGTTATCATGGCGTCCATTCTGCTCACCGCTTGAACCATATTCTCCATCTGACTCTCCAAGTTCTGGTTACTGGACGACGCCCTGGCCTTCAATCTGCTTATTGCTTGATCTGTTTGCCTAGTCTGATTCTCCAGGTTCTGGATGCTTTGCCTAAGCAGATCGAAGGAACTTGGATTGGTCACCGATGGTCTATGCTCGTAGGCTGGACTGTACTGCTGTGGAGTGCCCTGCTGATAGAACGACTGTGGCCCTGGGTAGAACTCTTGGTAGTCATGACTATATAGAGGGTAGTGATGGTTCCCATAACTCGAATTGGGGTGATCTCTCCACCCTGGAGTGTATGCGGAGGAGTACGGGTCATATTACGGCTCCTGACGGAAATGGGGAAATCTATCCATCTCTGTATCAAAATCAAAAAGGAAAAACAAAAATCAGTAGCACGGGTGTGGACCGTAAGATAGGTCCACACCAAAAATTAGCACACAAACACACACAAAGAAAAACAAAACTTGCCTCCCCGGCAACGGCGCCAATTTGATAGGCGTTGTCGAGGCGCCTAAACAAAATAATCCTAAACAAACCTAAACAAGTAGCAAAGGCAAGCAAGGGTTGAATCCCACATGGAGGAAGTGATCTTTCTAAGTGCACAATTGTATGTCAAAGGTAACAAAGGGGGTTTTGTTGATTTGTTTGCAAAGTAAATAACAAAGTAAAGTAAAACAAAGCAAAAATGTAATCAATTTGGGAAAAGTACTTAGCTAGACAAATATCCACCATTCATGAGATTGGTTGATCCTAGATTCTCTCTAATTCCTTCCTATGAATGTTCCTATTCCTTTTCATAAGTTATAAACAGGACAAACAGACCCTGAGAATACTAACTATTAAATAACTATGAAAACCTCACGCGTCAATTCAATAGCAGCAATGAGCACAGGAATTTAGATAGATACATGCAAGATTAGCAAACAGTCATACTATTGCATGCAATTAATTCTCCCTACAATAAACTAGTCCCAAACAGTTCTTAAAGTATTGCAGTTGCTACACATGAATTAAGTAACTCAAATAGTAATTACCAAACCCTAGCAATAGACAATTACCAATAACAACTAGTTGCGTCCAACAAGTGAAATCAGTAAGAATCAATGGGATGAAGAACAAGAGAATCAATACATTCAAAGGGAACGAAATAGAATTAGAATCTCACAACCATATATCAAATGAAGGCTTCAATCGTCGGACTAAGCAAAGGGTGCTTAGCTCCTCATAGTTCTTGGAAATAAATAAACTTCAAAGGGAAAACTGTTGAATGCTAAAACGTGATGAATGTGATGATGAACAATGAATGGAAAAACTAGGTTAAATAACCTAACCCTAAAACTAAAGGGAAAATATAACGAAAGTATTCTAAAAGGAAATACACTATAAAGTTCGAAATAATAAAATAAAAAAAACCGGAAAATAAGAAAATAAGAAAAACTCGGAAATCCTCGTCGGGCTCGCCCCCGTGTCCTTCCGCGGTCGCGACACCAAATCCGCGGTCGCGGAAATTAACTTTTTGCTCTCGGCTTTTGCACAGCTCTGGAATTTTCCGCGGTCGCGGAAGTGGCACTCTTCGCTCAGCGCTTCGCCTTTCGCCGCGGCCGCTTGTGTCTTCGCCCTTGGTCGCGGTTGGTCGCGGCAGACCTTCTTCTCCTTCTTTGTGTGGATTCTCCCTTCTATTTCCTTGGTCTCCTCAGGTGGTTTCTCCTCGTCTTCTGAATGTCTTCAATTAGCTTCTCCAAACCACCATATCCACACTTCATCTCTCCAACTACATACTCCACAATTGTGCTCTAAATCCCTATAAATGGCACCCTAAACACCGGTAACAACTCCTAGATAAGCACTACAAAGTAGTGTTGATCAGTAACCCGGGAATCTCCTCCGGAAAGACATCCGGAAACTCGCAGATGACGGGAACATCAAGAACTGAAGTCTCATCTCTCTTTGGCTTATCCAGATAGCACAGGTACCCGACACAACCTTGTCGAAGTAGCTTACTCACAGCCATCGCATTGATGAGTGATAGGCATTGTCATCGTGACACCTAAACAAATAAAATAATCCTAACAAACCTAAACAAGTAGTAGAGGCAAGCAAGGGTCGAATCCACAGGGAGGAAGTAATCAATCTATGTATTTATGAGCATGCAAAGTAACAAAGGGGGGTTTTGATTATCAAGCAGAGCAAAGCAAACAGGTTTAATTGACTTGAGAATATGGTTGGGGAAAGTAGTTCCACTAGAACGAGATCCACAATATAGAGATTTAAGTTGATCACAGAAATCTATTCAATCCAAGTTCTTTTACTATTCTTATGGTTGTTCCCACCCTGATCTTAAGTACTACCGATTCTCACAGTTGTCGATAGACTTATTACTATGCCAATGATAAAATACCACCAGTCACGCCTGTCACGCGGTACCAGACCGGGGTACTTTATCACCAATAAAGCAATAGCAATGCATACAAGGATATAGGATACATGCAAGTAGAAAGACGTACAAGTACTCACTCCCCTACTTAACATGCATAAGATTCTCACTCACGATTGTATGCTCGGAACCCCTATACGCACAATCGTGTTTGCCACTAGATAAGCACTCGGAACCCCTATATGCAAATCCTAGCAATTGATAAATAGTATTCAACCTAGCTGGCCAGACTATGAAGAACAACGATAAATCAATATATCCAAGAGAATCAAACCAACATACATAAGAATAAGAACAAGGAATAGAAATCTCACAACCGAATCAACTGTATTGCTTCAAACGTCTAGTAGAACAAAGGTGTTTAGCTCTCCATGGGTTGAAAACCCTGGAGGCAGAATGAAAACGAACTAAGTCTCCTGAAGGAGAATTGTAACTTCGGAACTTAATTCTGAAAACTAGGAAAACAAAGAGTATTTAACCTAATTCTAAAAGAGATAAAAATAATAAAAGGAAATAACAATAAAATAATAACCAAATATAATCAACCGAAACTGGCGGAACAATCCCCGAATTCTCGGCTTCTCTCTCGTGAAGCATCTCGTCCCAGCACGGCCCAATCTCTCCCGCTCGGCCCAACATCAATGCAGCGGCCCATCTTCAACAAATCATCAAGGCGCTGATGTCATCCTCCGTCATCGTCCGCTTCTTCAATTCACGCCTCGCTTTTCCGCTTCAATTCTTCGGATTTCCTTCACGCGGCACAGCATCTCCTTCGTGGGCTTTTCTTAATGGGCCTTCCTTCTTAAACTCGGCCCAACTTCCACCAAAATCTAGCATCAACCCGCGGCATCAATTTATTGCTTCGCTTCAGCTCATGGCCGCGGGGCGCCATCTCCCACCGCGGGAAGGTGATTTCCACCGCGGGGCGGCATCCTTCTTTGAGACCCTCCGCCGGGTCGCGGTGGCTCTGACGCGGGGCGGTAACTTTTGCCCGCCTCCTTTACTCTTTATTGTGGTTCCTTCATGGATCTTCGTCGTCTCCTCAGGTGGTCAACTCCTCTTCCTCTGGATGTCTCCAATTAGCTCCTCCAGACCACCAAAACCACACTTCTCCACTCTAACTCCATAATCTCCAATTATGCATAAAATCCAACCAAATGGTGCCTCAAACCTGGTAATAATCCCTAGATATGTGCTCCAAAATAGCACTTATCAAATCCCCCATGCTTAAACCTTGCTCGTCCTCGAGTAAGCTAAAGTCAACCTACTCCTCTAATTCAATTTCCAAGGTTTCAGGAAGCATAGAAAACTCAACCTCTAAGAGTCATACCAAACAATAAACTCCAGGCAACCAACACAAATAAGCACAGCACAATATACTACAACACCAAATCAATAAATCTCAACACCCACACATCCAAGCTAAAAGGAAAGCAGAGTACTTCCCCCAAGCTTATCCCAAACACCATAGAGTGAATAAAAATCTAATCCTATCTCCCATCTATCTTCTTATCCCTTCAGAGTGACCTACCCGAATCCTCCTTATAACTCCTCTTCTTATGACGTCTCGCCAAGAATAATGAGAAATCCTAAAATCACTCTTCTTCTTTTTCGCTCATTTTGCCAAGGCGCCCTCTCGGGTTTTCACCAAGCCACTCATTTCATTTTCCAATAGATGTACTCACATAAGCTCACGTCACTCTTGACCACATATTACCCCAGCCTAATACTGGTCCAAGCCACTTGCTTATTACCTAGGCCGCCCTTTCGGGTTTTCGACCTATCCCATGATTTTTAATGTATTCCTTTTTTCAAATTTTTGGCTTTTTTCATTTTATATTCATTTTTCTCCTCAACGACGTAGCAAGTATAGAACTCTCCCCCATGCTTAAATATTGTATTGTCCTCAATGTAATGAAAGAGAAAAGAATAGAACACAGGGAAATGCAAAAAATAACTCACAAACGTCGCCAAGCTGCTTGGACACTGAAGGTGTCGCTGGCGGTCTTCTTCAATAAATGCCCAGGTCTCTGGTGTGGGGCGGGTGTCTTCATCAACTCTATTGTCTTCTCCTACCGTGCAACCAAAAGAAAACCACTTTGGTGAGTAGTGGTAAAACAATGATAGTAGGGTTGTACGGCCTTCTAGGAACACATGGTGGAGCCCATATATAATCGTGGTGGGGGCTCTAGTGTTCCTCCTCCTCAGCTGTCAATTGTAGGGCCATCATCGTTGCCAAAAAATATGTAGGGTAAGTGCATCCTCCTTGACAACATAATGTGCACCATCTCCATAGGGAATCTGGACAGCTGGCCTTCGGTAGAACTTTTTTTTTTCGATTTTTTTTTTTTTTGCCCTTCGTTTAAGGTTTTTTCGGGGAGCGACTTAGTGCATGGAAGGAAGAGACTTACATTGGTATGGAAACACCTTCTTCAATAGGCATGGGTCTCTTCCCTGCAGGTTAGTCGGAAACAAAAACCAAAACAAAAACAAAGCAAAACTAATGCAAGAAATAAAGAAAGAAAAACAAAGAAAGTAAAACATACCTCGGGTTGCCTCTCGGACAGCGCCTTAGTTATTGTCATGGCTTGACATACTACTCCATCTTCTCAACTCGGGTTGCTCATAGCAACTAAACTCCTGGGGCTTGGATCAGGGGGATGCCTCTTTGTATATTCCCTATTGAGCCTCTCCCCCATGCTTGTGCACTTCATGATGGTTGGACCGCCGTTCATATCTATGAATGCACTTGCCATCTTTCGAAACGGTCTACCCAGCATCTCAGGGCCTGCATGCTTATCTTGCCCCGTATCCAGCATGTAAGAAATCACCGCCTGCATCATGTTCTCCTTCTTGTGCTTCCCCTTTGGTTTCTTCTTGATCAGGCCCAACACCTTTAACATTTCCTTGCTGCGAGGGGTGTTGTCTTCCAGTGTGACCAAGGGAACGGTTCTCATGCAGTCACTGAAGGCCTCATAGATATCATCGTTGTTCTTTGGCCTTTGAGTAACTCGGGACGCCTCAAAGAAGGATGCGATGGGTTGTGCGACGAGCGGGAAGGAGTTGAGAGGCACAAACTCATCATAGTCAGCCTCCAGAGGGTTAGGGACTGCCGGGGTGTTTTCGAGAGGAATGGTTGTCTCTGGCGTATTTTCGCGATCACGACACTCCTCCTCATCGTCGCTCCACTCCTCTTCTCCAAAGAAGTTC
Source organism: Rheum nobile (assembly GCA_027886185.1). NCBI lineage: Eukaryota > Viridiplantae > Streptophyta > Magnoliopsida > Caryophyllales > Polygonaceae > Rheum > Rheum nobile. The sequence goes on from WOAB01000648.1 coordinate 5,023,769, forward strand.
TCCTCCTCAGTCAGCCACTCTGGACGATGATAAGGATTAACCCAAACCTCATCAGTATAAAAAGAATTTTGGACGTCGGGTCGCGGTGAGATATCACTAGGAGGCACTCCGTCCACCGCGGGGTGGTGGTCATTGCCGCGGGGCGGTGAGGTCGCGGTGGAGTTACTGGGGCTCGCCGCCGGATCGCGGTCAGTCTCGCCGCGGGGCGGTGAGATAACTGTGACTTCACGCCGAGTCGCGGTGAGAGGTGACGCGGGGCGGTGGGTGATGTCCTCCATCTCATATTTGCTCTCCTTTTCAGCACTAGGAGGAACGACCAATTGCCTTCCAATCAACGCTTGACTCAGATGATTAACTTGGCTTTGGAGACTGGAAATCGCCTCTTGTTGTTGTTGGACACTCTGAGCCATGGTTGCTTGCAGTGAGGACACGTTATGGGCCATGGTTGTATGCATTGAGGACACTTTCTCGGCCATGGTTGTCATACTTTGAATCAGAGCGCTGAGCACATCAGTATTGGGTATGGGCGAGAACTGTGATTGATTTCCATATGGAGCTGGGTTATAGTTCTCCCTGCACCCTGAGTTGTAGGTGTCCGGATAGTGCTCCTGCCTCGGTCTCTGTGAGTTCACACCTCGACGTGCATTTACTGCTGCTCTGAATGCGGGAAGTCCTGGACAATCGTCAGTGGTGTGCAGCGTATCGCGATAGATTCTGCAGGCACTAGTTGGCCTTGTTGCACTGGGAGTTGGGTAGTGTCCCCTCTCTGGCGAGAATGAGTAGCGGCATGGTCTTTCGTGCGGTTCTCCCCCGAACTCCATATCTGTATCAAAAGCAACAAGAGAAAAACAAAAATCAGTAGCACGGGTATGGACCATAAGATAGGTCCATACCAAAGTAACACGCACACAAACAAACACACAGAAAAATCAAAACTTGCCTCCCCGGCAACGGCGCCAATTTGATAGGCGTTATCGTCGTGACACCTAAACAAATAAAATAATCCTAACAAACCTAAACAAGTAGTAGAGGCAAGCAAGGGTCGAATCCACAGGGAGGAAGTAATCAATCTATGTATTTATGAGCATGCAAAGTAACAAAGGAGGGTTTTGATTATCAAGCAGAGCAAAGCAAACAGGTTTAATTGACTTGAGAAGATGGTTGGGGAAAGTAGTTCCACTAGAACGAGATCCACAATACAGAGATATAAGTTGATCACAGAAATCTATTCAATCAAAGTTCTTTTACTATTCTTATGGTTGTTCCCACCCTGATCTTAAGTACTACCGATTCTCACAGTTGTCGATAGACTTATTACTATGCCAATGATAAAATACCACCAGTCACGCTTGTCACGCGGTACCAAACCGGGGTACTTTATCACCAACAAAGCAATAGCAATGCACACAAGGATATAGAATACATGCAAGTAGAAAGACGTACAAGTACTCACTCCCCTACTTAACATGCATAAGATTCTCACTCATGATTGTACGCTCGGAACCCCTATACGTACAATCGTGTTTGCCACTAGATAAGCACTCGGAACCCCTATATGCAAATCCTAGCAATTGATAAATAGTATTCAACCTAGCTGGCCAGACTATGAAGAACAACGATAAATCAATATATCCAAGAGAAGCAAACCAACATACATAAGAATAAGAACAAGGAATAGAAATCTCACAACCGAATCAACTGTATTGTTTCAAACGTCTAGTAGAACAAAGGTGTTTAGCTCTCCATGGGTTGAAAACCCTGGAGGCAGAATGAAAACGAACTAAGTCTCCTGAAGGAGAATTGTAACTTCGGAACTTAATTCTGAAAACTAGGAAAACAAAGAGTATTTAACCTAATTCTAAAAGAGATAAAAATAATAAAAGGAAATAACAATAAAATAATAACCAAATATAATCAACCGAAACTGGCGGAACAATCCCCGAATTCTCGGCTTCTCTCTCGTGAAGCATCTCGTCCCAGCACGGCCCAATCTCTCCCGCTCGGCCCAACATCAATGCAGCGGCCCATCTTCAACAAATCATCAAGGCGCTGATGTCATCCTCCGTCATCGTCCGCTTCTTCAATTCACGCCTCGCTTTTCCGCTTCAATTCTTCGGATTTCCTTCACGCGGCGCGGCATCTCCTTCGTGGGCTTTTCTTAATGGGCCTTCCTTCTTAAACTCGGCCCAACTTCCACCAAATTCTAGCATCAACCCGCGGCATCAATTTATTGCTTCGCTTCAGCTCATGGCCGCGGGGCGCCATCTCCCACCGCGGGGCGGTGATTTCCACCGCGGGGCGGCATCCTTCTCTGAGACCCTCCGCCGGGTCGCGGTGGCTCTGACGCGGGGCGGTAACTTTTGCCCACCTCCTTTGCTCTTTATTGTGGTTCCTTCATGGATCTTCGTCGTCTCCTCAGGTGGTCAACTCCTCTTCCTCTGGATGTCTCCAATTAGCTCATCTAGACCACCAAAACCACACTTCTCCACTCTAACTCCATAATCTCCAATTATGCATAAAATCCAACCAAATGGTGCCTCAAACCTGGTAATAATCCCTAGATATGTGCTCCAAAATAGCACTTATCAAATCCCCCATGCTTAAACCTTGCTCGTCCTCGAGTAAGCTAAAGTCAACCTACTCCTCCAATTCAATCTCCAAGGTTTCAGGAAGCATAGAAAACTCAACCTCTAAGAGTCATACCAAACAATAAACTCCAGGCAACCAACACAAATAAGCACAGCACAATATACTACAACACCAAATCAATAAATCTCAACACCCACACATCCAAGCTAAAAGGAAAGCAGAGTACTTCCCCCAAGCTTATCTCAAACACCATAGAGTGAATAAAAGTCTAATCCTATCTCCCATCTATCTTCTTATCCCTCCAGAGTGACCTACCCGAATCCTCCTTATAACTCCTCTTCTTATGACGTCTCGCCAAGAATAATGAGAAATCCTAAAATCACTCTTCTTCTTTTTCGCTCATTTTGCCAAGGCGCCCTCTCGGGTTTTCACCAAGCCACTCATTTCATTTTCCAATAGATGTACTCACATAAGCTCACGTCACTCTTGACCACATATTACCCCAGCCTAATGCTGGTCCAAGCCACTTGCTTATTACCTAGGCCGCCCTTTCGGGTTTTCGACCTATCCCATGATTTTTAATGTATGCCTTTTTTCAAATTTTTGGCTTTTTTCATTTTATATTCATTTTTCTCCTCAACGACGTAGCAAGTATAGAACTCTCCCCCATGCTTAAACATTGTATTGTCCTCAATGTAATGAAAGAGAAAAGAATAGAACACAGGGAAATGCAAAAAATAACTCACAAACGTCGCCAAGCTGCTTGGACACTGAAGGTGTCGCTGGCGGTCTTCTTCAATAAATGCCCAGGTCTCTGGTGTGGGGCGGGTGTCTTCATCAACTCTATTGTCTTCTCCTACCGTGCAACCAAAAGAAAACCACTTTGGTGAGTAGTCGTAAAACAATGATAGTAGGGTTGTACGGCCTTCTAGGAACACATGGTGGAGCCCATATATAATCGTGGTGGGGGCTCTAGTGTTCCTCCTCCTCAGCTGTCAATTGTAGGGCCATCATCGTTGCCAAAAAATATGTAGGGTAAGTGCATCCTCCTTGACAACATGATGTGCACCATCTCCATAGGGAATCTGGACAGCTGGCCTTCGGTAGAACTTTTTTTTTTCGATTTTTTTTTTTTTGCCCTTCGTTTAAGGTTTTTTCGGGGAGCGACTTAGTGCATGGAAGGAAGAGACTTACATTGGTATGGAAACACCTTCTTCAATAGGCATGGGTCTCTTCCCTGCAGGTTAGTCGGAAACAAAAACCAAAACAAAAACAAAGCAAAACTAATGCAAGAAATAAAGAAAGAAAAACAAAGAAAGTAAAACATACCTCGGGTTGCCTCCCGGACAGCGCCTTAGTTATTGTCATGGCTTGACATACTACTCCATCTTCTCAACTCGGGTTGCTCATAGCAACTAAACTCCTGGGGCTTGGATCAGGGGGATGCCTCTTTGTATATTCCCTATTGAGCCTCTCCCCCATGCTTGTGCACTTCATGATGGTTGGACCGCCGTTCATATCTATGAATGCACTTGCCATCTTTCGAAACGGTCTACCCAGCATCTCAGGGCCTGCATGCTTATCTTGCCCCGTATCCAGCATGTAAGAAATCACCGCCTGCATCATGTTCTCCTTCTTGTGCTTCCCCTTTGGTTTCTTCTTGATCAGGCCCAACACCTTTAACATTTCCTTGCTGCGAGGGGTGTTGTCTTCCAGTGTGACCAAGGGAACGGTTCTCATGCAGTCACTGAAGGCCTCATAGATATCATCGTTGTTCTTTGGCCTTTGAGTAACTCGGGACGCCTCAAAGAAGGGTGCGATGGGTTGTGCGACGAGCGGGAAGGAGTTGAGAGGCACAAACTCATCATAGTCAGCTTCCAGAGGGTTAGGGACTGCCGGGGTGTTTTCGAGAGGAATGGTTGTCTCTGGCGTATTTTCGCGATCACGACACTCCTCCTCATCGTCGCTCCACTCCTCTTCTCCAAAGAAGTTCTCCTCCTCAGTCAGCCACTCTGGACGATGATAAGGATTAACCCAAACCTCATCAGTATAAAAAGAATTTTGGACGTCGGGTCGCGGTGAGATATCACTAGGAGGCACTCCGTCCACCGCGGGGCGGTGGTCATTGCCGCGGGGCGGTGAGGTCGCGGTGGAGTTACTGGGGCTCACCGCCGGATCGCGGTCAGTCTCGCCGCGGGGCGGTGAGATAACTGTGACTTCACGCCGAGTCGCGATGAGAGGTGACGCGGGGCGGTGGGTGATGTCCTCCATCTCATATTTGCTCTCCTTTTCAGCACTAGGAGGAACGACCAATTGCCTTCCAATCAACGCTTGACTCAGATGATTAACTTGGCTTTGGAGACTGGAAATCGCCTCTTGTTGTTGTTGGACACTCTGAGCCATGGTTGCTTGTAGTGAGGACACGTTCTGGGCCATGGTTGTATGCATTGAGGACACTTTCTCGGCCATGGTTGTCATACTTTGAATCAGAGCGTTGAGCACATCAGTATTGGGTATGGGCGAGAACTGTGATTGATTTCCATACGGAGCTGGGTTATAGTTCTCCCTGCACCCTGAGTTGTAGGTGTCCGGATAGTGCTCCTGCCTCGGTCTCTGTGAGTTCACACCTCGACGTGCATTTACTGCTGCTCTGAATGCGGGAAGTCCTGGACAATCGTCAGTGGTGTGCAGCGTATCGCGATAGATTCTACAGGCACTAGTTGGCCTTGCTGCACTGGGAGTTGGGTAGTGTCCCCTCTCTGGCGAGAATGAGTAGGGGCATGGTCTTTCGTGCGGTTCTCCCCCTAACTCCATATCTGTATCAAAAGCAACAAGAGAAAAACAAAAATCAGTAGCACGGGTGTGGACCATAAGATAGGTCCATACCAAAGTAACACGCACACAAACAAACACACAGAAAAATCAAAACTTGCCTCCCCGGCAACGGCGCCAATTTGATAGGCGTTATCGTCGTGACACCTAAACAAATAAAATAATCCTAACAAACCTAAACAAGTAGTAGAGGCAAGCAAGGGTCGAATCCACAGGGAGGAAGTAATCAATCTATGTATTTATGAGCATGCAAAGTAACAAAGGAGGGTTTTGATTATCAAGCAGAGCAAAGCAAACAGGTTTAATTGACTTGAGAAGATGGTTGGGGAAAGTAGTTCCACTAGAACGAGATCCACAATACAGAGATATAAGTTGATCACAGAAATCTATTCAATCAAAGTTCTTTTACTATTCTTATGGTTGTTCCCACCCTGATCTTAAGTACTATCGATTCTCACAGTTGTCGATAGACTTATTACTATGCCAATGATAAAATACCACCAGTCACGCCTGTCATGCGGTACCAGACCGGGGTACTTTATCACCAATAAAGCAATAGCAATGCACACAAGGATATAGAATACATGCAAGTAGAAAGACGTACAAGTACTCACTCCCCTACTTAACATGCATAAGATTCTCACTCACGATTGTACGCTCGGAACCCCTATACGTACAATCGTGTTTGCCACTAGATAAGCACTCGGAACCCCTATATGCAAATCCTAGCAATTGATAAATAGTATTCAACCTAGCTGGCCAGACTATGAAGAACAACGATAAATCAATATATCCAAGAGAATCAAACCAACATACATAAGAATAAGAACAAGGAATAGAAATCTCACAACCGAATCAACTGTATTGCTTCAAACGTCTAGTAGAACAAAGGTGTTTAGCTCTCCATGGGTTGAAAACCCTGGAGGCAGAATGAAAACGAACTAAGTCTCCTGAAGGAGAATTGTAACTTCGGAACTTAATTCTGAAAACTAGGAAAACAAAGAGTATTTAACCTAATTCTAAAAGAGATAAAAATAATAAAAGGAAATAACAATAAAATAATAACCAAATATAATCAACCGAAACTGGCGGAACAATCCCCGAATTCTCGGCTTCTCTCTCGAGAAGCATCTCGTCCCAGCACGGCCCAATCTCTCCCGCTCGGCCCAACATCAATGCAGCGGCCCATCTTCAACAAATCATCAAGGCGCTGATGTCATCCTCCGTCATCGTCCGCTTCTTCAATTCACACCTCGCTTTTCCGCTTCAATTCTTCGGATTTCCTTCATGTGGCGCGGCATCTCCTTCGTGGGCTTTTCTTAATGGGCCTTCCTTCTTAAACTCGGCCCAACTTCCACCAAATTCTAGCATCAACCTGCGGCATCAATTTATTGCTTTGCTTCAGCTCATGGCCGCGGGGCGCCATCTCCCACCGCGGGGCGGTGATTTCCACCGCGGGGCGGCATCCTTCTCTGAGACCCTCCGCCGGGTCGCGGTGGCTCTGACGCGGGGCGGTAACTTTTGCCCGCCTCCTTTGCTCTTTATTGTGGTTCCTTCATGGATCTTCGTCGTCTCCTCAGGTGGTCAACTCCTCTTCCTCTGGATGTGTCCAATTAGCTCCTCCAGACCACCAAAACCACACTTCTCCACTCTAACTCCATAATCTCTAATTGTGCATAAAATCCAACCAAATGGTGCCTCAAACCTGGTAATAATCCCTATATATGTGCTCCAAAATAGCACTTATCAATGAGCTTGTCGTTATCAGCGTCATTACGACCCTTAAACTTGTATACAAACTGGCCCCCAGATGACACTATCACAATCCTTAAGCTAAAATTGATTACCGCCCCATGACGCGTCATCCAATCCATCACGAGAATAATGTCGTATGGAGCCATGGCTATACAGATCAAATCTGCTTCAAACATCCTACCCTGAATGGTAATTGGAAATTTTGACAGACGCTTGGTTCCTACCAACTGCTCACCATTGGGAAGATTTACTACGAAAGTCTCACAAGCCTCATTGCACACTAAACCTAGCTTACTCACACAGTCCTCCGAAATGAAAGAATATATAGCACCCGAATCAAACAATATACACACAAAATTAGAATGAAGGTATAGAGTATCTTGAGCAATCGGAGCATTAGGTTCGTCAGCCTCACGCATCTCGTAGAGTCGCTGACCTTGACCTCCTGAAGCAGTTAGGGCTTTCCCCTTGTTCTGAGCCATTGTCTGTGTCGAAGGACTAGGAGTCTCCATTGGTTTGAATCGGTGTCGGTTGTTATGACTAACATACCCTTGATGTGACTCAGCTCCTTTCTGTCTCCTTTTCGGACAAAACGTCTACAAGTGCCCTTCCTTCCCGTAGGCAAAACACGTCCTCTTATCCTTCGGATACTCATTGCTCTTATGCCCCGGCGTGCCACAATTGTAACACTGGATCGGGTTCTTGCTCTGACTCGGGCGTTGCGTAGACCCTCCCTGAGTAACCTCCGTTCTAGCCCAGCCAGACTTGGCAAAATTTGACGGTGGTGCGGGTCGCTTGAACCCACTTGCCTGAGGCTGGCTGTGCACCGGTCTCTAGCGATTGCGCTTTCTCGTCGACTCCTCCAGAGTCACCTCCAACTTATAGGCAACATCCACGTACTGCTCCAAGGTAGAGCATATTGGCGCACCATCAGTGGCTTGATATCTGGATTCATCCACTCGTGGAAATACGAGATTTTCTGCTCCTCACTGGACACTTCCGACCCAGCGTACTGCAACAGGTGATTGAACTTGGCCGCAAGCTCAGTCACTTTCAATCCATCCGTCTTCGGATAGAGAAACTCCTTATGCTTCTCTTCCCTCATAGCACGGGAAAAGAAACGATCGGTCATCTTCGTCTTAAACATTTCCCAATTCAAACCGAGATGATTAGCTAGACCGGTGCTTTCCCACCATTCGCTAGCTACCTCCTTCAGTTAAAGGGAAGCAATGTGCACTTTCTCAGCTTCAGTGCACTCGACGTTTCTGAATACCCTCTCCATGTGTGAGAACCAATATGCCACTTTGACTGGTTCTCCCTTTCCATCATAGCTGTCAGGCCTCATAGAGCTAATGGCCTTCAGCGCTCGACCATAGTTTCCTCTATTCCTGACGGCATCTTCCTGAGGCACATGAACCAATGGCTCCTCAAATCTAGGAACTGTTTTGGGGCAAAAAGATCGGACAACCTAAATCGCCTTAGACGGGGTAACGAGTCGACCGGATAATAGAAAATCAATCCAAACCAAAATAGACAATCAACAAGCAAAGAAAAGATACGAAATAGCGAGGAAATTGATAGATCTATTGATGATTGAATCAGGTCGAAGTACAACTTATCCTTAGAGAACAAAGGATCGGATCCTGTCCGACAGGTGTTTCTGTGATACAACCGGTAACGATCGAGCGAGATTCTGAGGAGACCGCGCTAGAGCGGGTGTACTCGTGAGTTCTTTTCAAAGTAATCCAATGGATACTGGATGCAGACGTGTCCCTTCTTCCTTGCCTCGTCGTGATCTATATATGGTAATTGTCATCTTGTGTCCGTTACTCATCTTTTTGCAATATCTCCTATTAATTCTGGGCGAGATCTTCGGGATTTGCCCTTGATTGCTAGCATAATCTTCGTGTTTAATGCCATAGTCGTTTCCATCGATCGAGAATTTAATGCCATGGGCGAGATCTTCGGGACTGGTCGGATCCTTCGCGTCTGTGGAGCGTCCAACGTTTCCTTCCGGTCTCTCTTGGCCTTCGACCTTGCTCGGATTCCGGCCCAATCCGTTGGTTTTGATCCTTCTGGAGAATGTTGGGCCCAACAATAGCCCCAAGTTGTTTTGGGCTCAAGGCAGCTGCGAGATGGAGTCCAAACAACTTCCCTTGACATGATCTCCACCTTCCGATCTTTGGCGCGACAGGCGAGGGCTACATGGCGATAATCCCGTGGCACGATGGGACATTTTTACAACCTGCCGACTCCCTCCATAAATTCGAATCAGCCTTCTGACGATTTGGCTTCATCTTCTTCGTCGAGCGTTCATCTCTAGAGAATGGGGGTGACTGTTCATTTTTGCTATCGGAGTGGCGAGTTGAGAGTATGTATTCGACCTCTCTTTACTTGTCTTATGTGTTTTAACTCCTTGCTTAACTCTTCTTTTTTGTAGTCCCTGAGGCTGAAGAGTTGGAGGTAGATACTCAGTCAGAGGGCATGTGGAAGATCATCCTTAGTATCTCTGCGTCGGAGCGAAAGTTTATGAACATCAACTTGTTGTCGACTTCACCTACCACTCAGGACGTCATGTCGAATGTTTCATCTTCTCAGGTCAAGTGTGAGTTTTTCGTTCGCCTTGTGTATTTCTTTTTCTTTCGTATGCTCGTGTTTTATGTTTCGTCTTGTCGTGTTAGCATCTCCGATTGGTCGGTCGAGTGCTCGTTTGAAGGGAGTGTTCGGGAAAGGGCTTATAGAGCAAAGGCTGGCAGCTAGGGCCTTGTCGAGTAAATCGACGCCGGCAGAGTCGTCGCTCCCGTCCGAAGTTGGCTCGAAAAGGAAGGCAGGGGCCTCTTCTGGCGATGTCAAGGTGGTGAACACTCCAAAGAAAAAGGGGACGGCTGCTCGTGGAGTCGAGAAGATTAACGCGGTCGGTCAATCGATTGCTGATCTCTTTCATGCTCAGGACCCGACTCTGAAGTCTGAAGTTGACGACGTCTCTCCTTTGGACTGTATTGGTGAAGCGGGGTGCTCTGCGTGGAAGGTAAGTTGTCTTGACTATCTCAAGTTTGTTTGTTTTCTTTATCGTAGTCGGGTGGAACCTTGATTGGTTTTGTCTTTTTCCAGACTTTTCAGTATCTCTTGGGGGCGTATTCTAGTGTCAAGGAAATGGTTGCTAAGGCTGAGGACAGGGCTGTTAGGTCAGAGTCCGACCTGGCATCTTTGAAGACCAAGTTGTAGGAAGCTGAGAGCCGTTGTAGGGACGTCAAGTGCCGCTTTGCCAGGGAGTTGAATAATTGCCAAGATGACTTAGACGTTTGTCGGAAGGAGCTTAGCGAGAGTCAGTCGGGTGTCGAGGAGAAGGTGAAGCAAGCTAGGATCGAGGATGGTCGGATTGCGGGCGACGTAGGTGCTTTTTATGCATTGAAGTCGCGTATTGAGATGATCGAGGAGTTTGAAGAGGGCAAGCAGGGTACCTGGGATTTGAAGGCGGAGAAGGAGACCATGGATTCCCTGTGTCCGAAGGGGAATCCAGGTTTGGAGCTTTTCCGTCTGGCCGGCGTCGGAGAGGAATCCTTGGACGGAAGCGCCGGTGGGGACGAGGCCTACCTTGGTGACAGCGTGCGGATTGAGCCCCAACCTTCTCCCGACTTGGCCCCTACCGAAGGTGATGTTGCAAACCCTAACCCTTGACTGTTTTTCGTATTTGACTTGTGTTCCCACGTGTGTGTGGGTAGGATGTTTTCTGTTTTGGCGACCCGTCCACCATCGCGGGTCGCAGAATGTGTTTTGTGGATGATTTGAAGTCCTACATGTGTGTAGGCGAACAATGTGTTTTGGCGACCCGTCCACCATCGCGGGTCACATATTTGTAAAAAATGCTTAGGCTTTATTTAATGCAATCTGTTTTACAAAGGATCGTACATTTGTGTATTCGTACGCTTCGTCAGACTTTTTTAGAGAAGTTTGTTGTTGACGCTTTTGATTTGTATGTCGGGTTTGCCCGTGTGCTCCGTCGAGTAGGGCTTGCCGTATGTATGTGAAGAAGGAGGCCTGCAAATGTATGTGTTTGTGTTTAGTCATGACTTTAAGCCGAGGAGGAAAAGCAATATGTTTCTATCGCGTAAATGTAATAAGGTGTCTTAACCTTATGTATTGTGTAAGGCAGGCGGTGTGCCGACGTGCATGTGTTGTTCATCTCCCCGTGTTCCGATCGATCGTGTAAATATAGTGTAAGCGCTTGTGTTTGTGACTAGATCCAGTGTGTATGTTGATGTTGTCTTGTACTTAGGTTTGCAAGGAAAATGTCCTTACTAGATGTAAATGCTCAGTTTCAGGAAATAGAGTTATGCTTGTGACAACAAGTAATGTACGATAGGTGAAAGGACGTTTAGCGCCTTACCTTAAAAGCTTAGAAGTGGTATAACTTTAGGTGTGTTGCGTTCCAACTTCTCGGGATTGGTCGCCCGTATTTGTCTTCCAATTGATATGCTCCTTGTCTGACTACTTCTTTGATTAGGTAGGGTCCTTCCCACTGAGGTGCGAGCTTTCCGTCAGTCGGATTCTTGGTGTTCTGGAATGTATTCCTAAGGACCCAATCTCCAACTTTAAAGACCTTGGCTCGGACGTTCTTGTTGTAGCTTCTTGCGACCTGTTGCTGGAACTTGACCATTCTAATCCTGGCTTTTTCTCTAGTCTCATCCGTTGTGTCCAAGTTGTGTTCTAGTTCGACGTTGTTCTGTTCGTTCGTCTGAAGGCTGTAACGAGCTGTTGGAACCAATAGCTCGGCGGGGATGACTGCTTCGCTTCCATAGATGAGTGAGAATGGTGACTGTCCGATCGCATTCTTTGGAGTGGTCATGTCGGACCAGAGAATGAACGGGAGCTTGTCTGCCCATTTTCCTTTAGCCCCTGTGAGGCGTTTCATGAGGTTGTTGATGATGATTTTGTTGCTAGACTCGGCTTGTCTATTAGATTATGGATACCGAGGGGTAGAGGTGACCAATTTGATGTTCCATTGGTCGCAAAAGGCTCGAGTCTTATGACTGATGAATTAGGAGCCATTGTCGCACACGATTTCTGATGGGACGCCAAATATGCACAAGATATTGCGTTTAATGAATGAAATGATGTGTTGATCTTTTACCTCTCGGTAGGCTTCAGCTTCGATCCATTTAGAAAAGTAGTCCGTCATGGCAAGGAAGAAGACTCGTTGACCCGACACAGGTTGGAGTTTTCCGACGATGTCCATCCCCCATCTCATGAAGGGCCATGGCGCTAGAGTCGGATGTAGTAGTTTCGAGGGTTGGTGAGGAACGAGTGCGTGTCGTTGGTAGGCATCGCACTTCTTGGTGTACTCCATTGCATCTCTATTCATCGTGGGCCAGTAGTATCCGTTTCGCAAGGCTTTTCCCGAGAGGCTTCGCCCGTCGATGTGATTCCCACATTCTCCTTCTTGTAACGATTGTAAGATACATCCGACTTCTGGAGTCTTGAGGCATCGTAGGAGTATCCTTGTGACAGATCTTTTGTACAAGATGTTATTTATAATATAGAAAGAAAGTGCTTGTACCTTTAGCCTTTTTGCCTCTGTTTTGTTGTTGGGTAGGACGACGTCTTTTAGCCATTTGATGTAAGGTAACGTCCAGTCGTCATGATTGCTGACAATGTCTTCTTCCGGTTGGTCTCCTATCTCCATCGCGACAAGTTCCTCCAATGGTGCGACCGACTCCTTAGATGTTTTTTGGAACAGCTGGTGTCATGACGTCTGCCAGTGGGATATTTGGAAATTCTTTTGGGTCCAAGACGGACCCTAGATTGGCTAGTGCGTCAGCTTGAGAGTTGAGATCCATGGGCACCTGCCTGATGTCGAATGTTTGGAATTGGTCGATCAGCTTCTTGGCCACGTCCAGGTAAGCTATCATTATGTCGTCCTTTGAGTTGTACGACCCTTGTATTTGATTTACGACTAGGAGGGAGTCGCAAATGACTTCGATCTCTCGGACCCCTAGGTCGCGCGCCAAGATGAGCCCGAAAATGAGTGCTTTGTATTCAGCTTCGTTGTTGGTCGCGTCCCAATTGCATCTTACGGCCTGGGCTATCTTATCCCCTTGTGGCGATTTCAGCACGACCCCTAGCCCTGATCCTCTAGCATTCGACGCACCATCGGTGTGGAGCTCCCACTTACCCGTTTCCTCTGTTGCGAGTAATTGTGTCGTTTCTTTGGCGGCTTCTTGTTCTAGGGTCGGGCTGAAGTCTGCCACAAAGTCAGCCAGGGCTTGCGACTTGATCGTTGTTCTGGGCTCGTATTCGATGTCATAGCCGCTGAGATGTATGGCCCACTTGGCCATCCGTCCTGTGAACTCAGGTTTCCTCACGATTGCTCTCATGGGATGATTAGTGCGGACAATTATAGTATGGGATTCGAAATATGGTTTGAGTTTATTCGACGCCATTGCCAGTGATAGTATGAGTTTTTCTAACGATGAGTACCTTGTTTCTGCCGATAGTAACGTTCGACTGACATAGTAGATTGGCGATTGCTTGCCATCTTCTTCTCTGACCAGTACTGCGCTCACGGCGGACTCCGATACTACTAGGTACAGCAATAATGGCTCGTCGTCTTTGGTTTTGGTTAGCAACATGGGAATTTGTCAGATGACTTCGAGATAGACCTGAGTAAATGCGGGTCGGCCCGGCCCGGCCCGCCCGGCCCGCCCGGCCCGGCCCGCCCGCCCGTCAAATAATACGGGCCTGGACAAGGGTTTCAGCCCGAACGGGCCGGTTGGCCTGGCCCGTTCGGGCTGACGGGCCGGACGCGGTGGACTAAGCCCGTACGGGCCGCTCAGCCCGGCCCGCAACCCGTATATAAATTTAATTCTAAAAAAATATACTAAAAAAAAACCTAACCTAAATGCCAAAGAGTCCTTGGCATCTCATTCAACCCGCCGTTCTCTTTTTTTTAGATCTAGCCTAGTTCTCCAATCTCCATCTCTCCTCTCATTCTTGTTCACTCGTTCAACCTCGTTCTCCATCTCTCTCTCATCTTCCGACCAGGGACCACCTCTCCGCCTCCGACCAAGCGACCATCTCCCTTGCATCTTCCGACCAGGCGATCGGGCGACTATCTCTCTCGAGTCTCTTGCATCTTCGCCTCCGGTTAGTGAAGCCTAGAGTTATATTTCTGTTGTTGCAAGTACTAGTGATACATTCTCGATTCTCCTTTTCATTTTCTACCTGCTAAATTTGTCATTCTAAATGCAAAGTTTTTTCTTTCTGAGCAGACTTCCTGCAAAAGGAGACAAATGCGTATAAAAATCAAATAATCTATGTGAAAAGTTAACTTTGTTGTCTTGATTGTGATTTAAAAGGAGAAAAATTAGGTCTTTGCTACAAAAGGAGATAAATGCGGGCTGCCCGTGGGCCGGCCCGGCCCGGACTTTCGAGCGGGTATGGTTAACAGTTCAGGCCCGACAAACGGGCCCAGCCCGACTCGGACCCGCAAAAACGGGCTCAAAAAATGGGTCAGGTCCGGCCCGGACCCGTGTTTGATCAAGTCTACTTTGAGATAAATCTGTTCAGAGCTGCTATCCGACCTGTCAACTTTTGCACGTCCTTGACGCATCGAGGGGATCAGAGATTGATGAGGGCCTTGACTTGTTCTGGACTGGCTTCTACTCCTCTCGAATGCTTCCTCAGGTGTTCAATGTGGTCTTTCTTTTGCTTCAATTTGACTAACATGTCGTCGATGTAGACCTCCATGGTGTCCCCAATCTGATCTTTGAACATCTTGTTGACCAGTCGTTGGTAAATAGCCCCTGCATTTTTTAGTCCGAAGGGCATTACTTTATAACAATAGATACCTTGGCTTGTGATGAATGCCGTTTTCTCTTGGTCTTCTGGTTCCATGAGGATTTGATTGTAGCCACTGAACGCGTCCATGAAGGTTAACATTTCGTGTCCTGCCGTCGTGTCGACCATGGCGTCGATGTGAGGGAGTGGGAATGAATCTTTAGGGCAGGCTTTGTTGAGGTCGGTGAAGTCGATGCAGACTCTCCACTTGCCATTTTTCTTTTGGACTATGACCACGTTGGCTAGCCACTCGGCATAGTTGACTTCCCTTTTTTTTTTCAACAAGCTCTTGACTTCGTCGTCGACAATCTTGTTTCGCTCTTGGGCGAATTTCCTACGCTTTTGCTTTACAGGGGGTGAGATGGATCTACGTTCAATTTATGGGTAATAATGTTTGGAGATATACCGACCATGTCTTCATGTGACCATGCAAAACAATCAGTATTGGATCTGATAAAATCAAGAATTTTTTGTCTGGTCGAGTCGTCCAGGTCCGGCCCGACCCTTACCGTTTGGTTTGGCTTTGAAGGATCTAGTACGATCTCGTCAAGTTTTTCCACTTCGGGTTCGACGTATCGATTAGGTCCTTCGCCGATCTGTGATTGCTATGCGACCTTATGCTTGACAGCGCTTCTCATGGAGGCGACGTAACATTCCCTGGCCGCCCTCTGGTCTCCCTTGATTTCTTGGACTCCCCACTTGGTAGGGAACTTGATAATTTGATGGTACGTCGAAGGTACCGCCTTCATAGCATGTATCCATGGCCTGCCAAGAATGCAATTATAGGGAGATGGGCTATCTAGGGCTAGAAATTTCACCTATTGATTGACTCATTCGGCGTACGTTGCGAGAACGATTTCGCCGATAGTGTGTTTAACTTCGCCACTGAATCCGACTAGTGGAGTTGATTTCTTGATCAGGTCATCTTCACCCAAACCCATCCCTTTGAGGGCGTAGAAGGTCAAGAGATTGGTCGAACTTCCTGTATCGATTAGTACTCTACGTATCAAATAGTTCCCGATACATAAAGAGATTACCAGACCGTCGTGATGGTTTTCCGACCTGTCGGCATCGGACTCGTCGAACGTGACTGTCGGGAGGTCGGAGACCTTGGTTTGTCTAAACTCTGGAGTTTCAGGTTTATTGCCTTTGCTTTCTTTTGCATGCCGTTTGGCTACGGAGTATGTGTTCCCACATACGTCCGATCCCCCTGAAATGGTATTGACAATTTTTGTATGGACAGGAGATGGGGGTTTATCTTGTTTACCCTGATCTCGTCGCTCCATGGTTGCCTTGGCTCGTTCTGATATTACGTCGCGCAAGAGCCCCTCCGTGAGTAACCTGGCGACCTCTTTACGCAAGGCGATGCACTCATCCGTCGAGTGACCGTGGTCACCGTGGAATTCACACCATCTGCTCATGTGCTTATGTCCTTTTTGACGTCTGGTCGTTCGTTCTTTCGGGGCCATCTTACCTCTTTTCCATATTTGTCGAAACTCTTGACGAGCTCCGACATGGAAACACTGAAGTTGTAAGACTAGACCCTGGGAGGCAACGTTGGACCATCTCTCCAGTCTTGGGACCTGTCTTGGAAAGAGTTTACCTGGATTTGTTCATTTCGATTACGAGGGTAGGGGTGATGACGTCTGTCTCGACGATTGTCGGGGGAGGATTTGCGATCGGATTGATCAGGTCCGAGGGATGCTTTTCGTGATTCATGATCTTCTTCCAAACGTACCTCGGCCATGGATTTGGCTTGGACATCCTCGAAACTTCTACACGGGTACTTGGTGACCTCGTTGTAAAGATTGTTGTCCTTGATCAGACCTTGTCGGAAGGCTTCGATGGAGGTGGTGACGTCGCAATGGGGGATCGCAACTTTCTCCTTATTGAACCTGTTTAGATAGTTTCGGAGAGGTTCATTATACCTTTGGGTGATTCGATAGAGATCACTCGACTGCATTTCGAGCCTCCGACTGCTGGCGAATTGGATTTTGAAGGAATTTACCAGATCCGCGAACGAGGTGATCATTCCCTGAGGTAAACGCATAAACCAAGTCAGTGCGGGACCCGCGAGGGTCGTGCCAAAGCTTTTGCACATGACAGCCTCGCGGCTCTCCCTTGGAATAGATGCAGTCATTAATTTTTGTTTATAGAGAGAAATGTGATCATCTGGATCGTTGGTGCCGTCGAATGTCGCCATGCTGGGAAGGTGGAACTTCTTTGGGATTTCGACTCTGGTGATGTCTCCGATAAATGGAGATTCCTCGAATCCGCCTGACGCTTCTTTCTCGATCGGCTGTGGAACTCTAAGAATTCTAGCGATGCGATCATCAAGTGCCTTCATGTGCTGACTGAGCGTTTGCTGGATGAGGGTCATGATGTCGGGGGGATTGGTAGCCTGTGGATCGTCGATTCGAGTCTCTGCTGACCCGATCGGTGTGGAGAAATTAACATTGTTAGTTAAAAATGGATTGACCAGAGGAGTTCGAGATGTACCCTTAGCATGTTCGGGACGTCGTACGCTTGAGGGGTCAGTTCAACGCTATTCATGTCAAGATGCGTCTGGATGTTGTTGTGGGCGGGCATCCTCCTGGATCCGGAAGTCATTGATTGTACTTACGACTTAAGAGACTCATTTTCACGGATTAGTTATACAATTTCGGCCTCGGATTGGGTGGATAAAGAAGCCAAGGCTTCGGTCTTTTGGCGTTGCTGGACAAGTTCCTCTTATAGGGCGGTCATTTTTTGGGCAAGCTCTTAGAATTGGGTTGGGGTAGGATTTTCGGTTCTGTTTCCTTGAGCTTGGGTGTTGTCTTCGAGGCGTGGATCCTCGGTACCGGTAGGTGGGTTGATAGTCATGGTTGGAAGGTTCCGAGATGGTGATCGGCAAGTTGCCCCACGGTGGGCGCCAAATTGTTTTGGGGTGAAAATATCGGACGACCTAAATTGCCTTAGACGGGGTAACGAGTCGACCGGATAATAGAAAATCAATCCAAACCAAAACAGAATATCAACAAGCAAAGAAAAGATACGAAATAGCGAGGAAATTGATAGATCTATTGATGATTGAATCAGGTCGAAGTACAACTTATCCTTAGAGAACAAAGGATCGGATCCTGTCCGATAGGTGTTTTTGTGATACAACCGGTAACGATCGAGCGAGATTCTGAGGAGACTGCGCTAGAGCAGGTGTACTCGTGAGTTCTTTTCAAAGTAATCCAATGGATACTGGATGCAGACGTGTCCCTTCTTCCTTGCCTCGTCGTGATCTATATATGGTAATTGTCATCTTGTGTCCGTTACTCATCTTTTTGCAATATCTCCTATTAATTCCAGGCGAGATCTTTGGGATTTGCCCTTGATTGCTAGCATAATCTTCGTGTTTAATGCCATAGCCGTTTCCATCGATCGAGCATTTAATGCCCTAGGCGAGATCTTCGGGACTGGTCGGATCCTTCGCGTCTGTGGAGGGTCCGACGTTTCCTTCCGGTCTCTCTTGGCCTTCGACCTTGCTCGGATTCTGGCCCAATCTGTTGGTTTCGATCCTTCTGGAGAATGTTGGGCCCAACAGGAACCACCTGAGGAATTGGCACACCTTGTGCCTGTGGTGCGATTGGTCGCATAATGTCGGTGACCGCTTGCATAACGATCCCCCGAATAGATTCAATAGCCACGGCGTCAAATAGCACCTGAGGATTGGCCGGAACCTGGCCACTGCCTTCGGGGTTGTTGTGAGAAACCGACTCGATCTCATCCCCTTGATTTGCAGCACTCCTCAAATTCAGCCTGGGGTTGTTGCTTGGCCCAGCACCAGCACGAATGGTGTTTCTTGTGTTCACCATCTGTTTACCGATCAATTCCCAAGTATTTCACAACATTAATATCAGTTTAATATGCATAACGTATAAAATTGACTCGGAATAGATCAAACTGGTACACTTTTCATTGATGATACAACTGAAACTGAGTCTGATAAGCTACACATAAAAAAGCCCTCCCAAGCGAAAAGACAAAATTGCCAGAAGGCTACAACTATAACGAAACGAAACGAAATGACTAGAAAAAGAAACACTGAAGCTCAACACTGGCCTACATCATGGTGCCCTGAAAAGTTTCCTATACCCAGTGGCCCTCATACATATCCTCTTCGGAAGGGGTCTATCCTCAGGGTCTGGTGTCGGACTCCTCGACCTACTTGGGCCCGGAGCACACGGCTCATCTCTAGGCCTCGGTATCCTCGGTCTTTCTCTAGACACGGGAACACTTGGCCCTTCCCCGTCAGATCCTGGTGGGTAGCAAAACTCTTCAAGAAACCATGGTTGAAAGTCTGCCATGTTCACCTCATACTGAGGGTTGAGTAGCAACTTCGCCTGACGGATATACTCCTAGAGCTCGTGGACGTCCCTAAGCATTCGGGAGAGACCGAGTTCCATCTCGTATGTCCTCTCCTCCATGTCATACAAGGCATTCGACCACTCCTCCAGGCTCTCCTCAAGCATTCGGGGCCTCGGCCTGGCCTATTGAGTCGGGACCACCCTCGGTGTACCCATTGCCTCCCAAGACCTTGCCCTCATTCGAGCACGCTCGACCGCCTCATCCACCTGGCGACGCACCTCAAAGGAAGCCATCTCACTCTGATGAAGCACATGCCGTGAATCAGGACTCACCATCGGCCTCCTCGGAGTAGGGATAATCCGAGGGTCCTCTGGTGCATCCAGCGGCCCACTTCTCCTCCTGACGGTACCCAAAATCCCAAGCGCCTCCCAAGCGGCAGGGGACAACGGTGTATACTCCTCCTCAGTCGGAAACACTAGACTCGGGAAAATGAACTGCATCCCCGGGTCCTCGATGTCCTCCAGCAAGTGCTCCAAGTCGTAACCATGTTCCTCGAGGTCCTCCTCAGGGTCCTCCTCCTCCGGATCCTCCTCTTTCAGGTCTTCCTCTGGATCCTCCTCGGGATCTTCTTCTACCTCGAAGTCGTCGTAGTAGTACCCTCCAAGGTACTCCGACGGCTCCTCCTCTTCTTTTGTGTCCTCCCTCGGGTCTGCCTCGGGCTCAACCTCGGAAACCCTGGCCCCATCGGACACTAGCACTACCGACTCTGGAAGTACGGTCTTCACCTCCTCGGGTGGACAACTTGGCGCCCTAACCTCAAAGCACAGAGGGGGAACCGGGAACTCAAGCCTGACTGGAGATGGCGGAACCACCTCGGCTTCCTTCTTGTTCCTAAGTTGTGAAACGAATGCGCCCATATCCTGCGAGGCGACGAGAAAAGAATTAGTCTTTCTAAATATAGAAGCGAACTTACTATATCAGACTGGAAAGAAGGAACGACTTGAATGGCAGAGATTTGAAAATGCACCTCTTATTCTAGTGCGATTTTATTCAAAATTTTCAACTTTTGGATTTAACCAACAACTTTTCACAATACGAGCGGGTAAACGGTTTATAAAACTTTTGTTTTAGGTAAAACGATTTGAAACCCAACCCATTTTAAAAACATTCGGCTCTGATACCAAATCTGTAACACCCTCAAATTTATCCTTGAAAGTATTACCGCCAGTGACCTCAGATTACCCATCTGAAGTCACCCAAGGCTTAACCATTTTATAATAACCATAAAATAACACTAATCATATCAAATATCATAACATTTATTCAAACCAAAGTCACGGATTACATCTGTAAATCCCAAATACATCCAAAATAAAGAATTGTTTCAATACAGCGGAAGTCTTTTAAATAATAAATATCATAATGGTCTTGATCGGAGCGATCACACGCCTAGGATCTTCAACCTTGGAAAACTCTTAAAACCTCCATCTGCCTTCAACGTCGTGTACTAGCCTTCACGGAAAGGAAGTTTACCTGATGTGCCGTATGAGACGGATGACACCAGCCAACCATGCAAAGGAAAATGACCGGTTGGTTAGTCTAATGAAAGACTATGCAAGGGTACAACAGAAAGGTTCTAAGAAGTCGTATTAGGTTACATCTGTCGTTTCTCGAATAATAACCGATGATGACAGTGAACCTCAACACTTCTACGGGAATATACGAAACAATATGAACAAGAGAAGACTCCAAAAGATCGAGTCTTACGGGAACGTATGAAGAGAAGACTCCAAAAGATCGAGTCTTATCGGAAAGTATGACAAGTTTTTGGAACGTTATAGTTTCACATAAGCATTTAAAATGACTTGACCATTTGGGTCCACGACCAACCTCACCGCGCAATGCGAATTCAGATTTGGAAGGAGCACT
This sequence comes from Rheum nobile, assembly GCA_027886185.1. Classification (NCBI taxonomy): domain Eukaryota; kingdom Viridiplantae; phylum Streptophyta; class Magnoliopsida; order Caryophyllales; family Polygonaceae; genus Rheum; species Rheum nobile. The sequence goes on from WOAB01000648.1 coordinate 5,045,048, forward strand.
TACTCTAATCGAAGTTCGGGCGGTTTCCACGTTGTACTCCTCGCCCGAGGGTATATTAATTATGTGCATAATCTCACTTATCTTATTTAATTCCAAAAACGTATATTCACGTTACAGCTTTTATCATATAAATATATCATTTCGATACGAGAGATATCTTGGGAGCATTTCCCGAATGTTTGGCACCAGCTGTGTGCACCACCTCTATACTCGAATAGGGGTAGGTCATGACCAGGAAAGGGTGTTAGGGCTTGGACATCCTACGCACCACGGTTATAAAGAAAAAGCCAGCACTCGCAATGAGATACATAGCGTTCCTACGAATACTCGTTCTAACTATATATTAAGTTCACACATAAAATCCACACCAATACCATCACGGTAATAACAGATATAATAGTGTTGTTTCTAGCAGTATATACAACCTATAATAATATCGCGTTTTAAATCACACATTTATAAAATCAGTTCCCAAACGAAAACAACACTTCATCCCAATTTAATTAACAATTAAATTAATTGATAATTATCGAAAACATGGAATGATAAGCAAGAGCGAACCGCCACTTGCCTTAATCGAGATGAATGTAGATTATCGGGTTCCGTGTATCTAGGAACTGGAAACGGAATCTGGTTACGGATTCCTATGACGACAATGAACCCACGACGAAACCCTAGGTTAGATTCGATACGAATAATAATACGAACGGAAACGAAAGGAACGAGGGTCGCATCTGTGACCGGCTCGTCCAAAGCCACGATCGCGCTTGCTAAGGCAAGCCGCGGTCGCGGTTTTTGGATTCCGCGGTCACGGATTTCTGGGCACCATCCGCGGTCGTGGTGTTCATAGCCGCGATCACGGATCCTTCCCAAACGCGACTCGGAAAGACAAAACGAGGCTCACCGGCGACGCGAGTGAGGGCTGCTTGGCTGCGAACGATGCTCACCACCTTCCCAAGCTTCCAATGCACTAGGACAACCACCAAGGACTCCGGCGAGAGCTCCGGCACGAGCAAGAATTCCGGCAAAGGAAAAACGAGGCAACAGAGAGCGATAGGGAGATCGGAAATATGGATGAAGAATTCCACACGCAGAAGCCTCCCTTATATAGGCCACCGAGGAGCTCAATGCCGAGAAGGCGAATCGCTCGGCCTCCCCTCGGCGAAACGGCGGAGCTCCAACCGGCATAACACGAAGGGAAGACGAAGACGATGCTGAGTCAGTTTCCGCGGTCGCGGAAATGCCGCGTTTGCATCCGCTTGCCCTGGGAAAGGTTTTACTCGCGGATTCAACCCCTTAAATGAATACTCGTATTCATAAAAATATTCCAAGCCTCGATAATACATCGAATGTATATTACAACGCTCAAAGGATTATTACAGAGATTATATGAGTTACAGAAATTCCGAATTTCGCCAAACGCGTCACAATTACAGAACGAGGGTTGGGAAATTACCCAAATACCCTTACTAAAATAAGGGGTATTACATTCTGGTCCTTGACTCTGCAGAAGAATGGGTTCTGAAGAACAGTGCTTTGATCCATGCGTATGGATTTGGCACTCATACCTCCCTAATTTTAAGGTGTGATCTCTCATTTTTCCTATCTTTCCCTTTCTCTTGGTTATATTTTGCTTTTGCTTCTATATATTGTTTTCGTGAATGGTTGAATCTGATATTTCACCCTCCGAACTCCTTGAATACTGTATGTTATCTCTTGAATTTGTTCTTTGATTTTAAACTGGTTTTCCTTTCTCTTCCTAAACTGACTTTTCCCCTATCCAATTTAATGGATAAAGGGAAGAAATCGATGAAAAAAGCTCTTTGCTCTCTGCTTGGTAACCCCGGCTCTTCTATAGAGGTTGAAAAAAAACAACTCTGAACCCATTGAAGTGGACACTACTGAGGTAACCCCTTCTACAGTGAACACAAAAACCACTGAAAAGAATAATGAGACTCACAGTCTCCCCTCGTTGAACACCTCTGAGATTGATATGGAACTTTATCTTTCTAAACTTTCGGGTGTTAGGAAAAATATTCTTAAACTCAAAGAAACATCTTTACTAGGTTACATTGTTGGGGAACCTGTGGATTTTTCTAAGCTCAGATCCAAATTGAAAAATGATTGGCGCTTTATCAAGGGTTCTTTTGAGATATAATTGAGAAACCAAATCTCTGGTTTGAATTGCGCTTTGTAAACCCTATAGATAAGAAAAACGCTTGGGATGGGCGCCCTTACCATGTTTTTGGGAAATTGATGCTTCTTAAGCCTTGGTGTTCCAATTTTGATCCTTTTACTGAACCAATATCAACTGTTGATATGTGGATTCGCATTCCTCACTTACATGTGGAATATATCAGTTTTGATGTCATTAGGACAATTCTTGAGATGAACAAACTTGGGAAACTCATTAAACTAGACCCCTTCACAGAAAAAAAAACAAAGAGTGAATTATGCTAGAGTTTGCATAAATGTTGATGTGAAAAGAGTGAAGTCTAAAACTATTGTCATCCCTAATGAAGAGGGCAAAGCTATACAATACAATATTTGGTTTGAAGAATCCCCGGAAGGATGTGGCAATTATGGGGCACTTGATCATATTTTTGATAAGTGCCCTTGGAGAAATGCCAAGCCACAATCTCTTCAACTGAATTTCCAGAGGTTGCATGTAAGTTCCCCTTCTGAGGAGGTCAGTGAAGATGCTGGTGATGAGAAGAACAAATGGAAGAAGGTCACCCACAAGAAGAAAAGCCCCTCTGCTGGCTCTTATAACCCTATTACCAGACACATTTGTGTTACCATTGTTTATCAAGAGAATTCTGAACCTGTTGACTATATCTTTGAGAACCTAACCATTACAAAAGAAGTTCCAGTCTTTCTAAAATGGACTATCCAAGCAGGGATGTATTACTTTGAGTTCTTTTGTTACTTCAATTTTTACTCCCTGCTAACTTACTCTCTTGAATGCCTTAACATGATCTTGGAAAATGGTGAGATTGAACCTTTATGGGATAGCTGGGAACTTCTGCTACTTCAGCATCGAAAGCAAGTGAAAAACAAGCTCTTGAAGGCCATTCACAGGCCTATGGTAATATTCTTTCCCTACTTTTTTCATTTTGATTGTTATACTTCTAATGAGAAGCTTGGAACAACTACAGGATTTTATACTCTGAAGGAAAAAATGGAAAATCAATACTTCAAACCTGGAGTTGGTTTCTACACCAATAAACCAGCAAAAACTAAACCCATGGAAAAACCTATAGTACAAGGAAACCATTCCAGGAACAATCATCTTTGGATGTGTATGCTTCTGAAAATGTATATAATTTTTTTAAGTATGACTAAGTTAATACTTTCTGCTGAAAAGCATGGAAAAATCTGTAATGTCTATATGTCTTTACAGGGCTGGACTACGAGTCTGCAAAGTCAAGTTTTTTTGAAGAAGGAAGCTTACTATTATCAGTGTTGCACAATTGAAACCTATTGTTTTGTTTCTTGTTGCTTTGTAGCTTGTAAAAAAAAATAGGCAATGGATACATTGTTTTAAAAATGTCTCCTACAGTTGCGGATTATCAGAATACAGGGTTTATTTTAACTATAGCCTCTCAGAGGTTGATTCATGGTGCTTTGATAACTGTACTAATGGATTTAGAATCCTTTTGTATGATAGAAAGGATCCAATTACTAGCGTTATTTGAAACAAGAACAAGTAAAGTGCCTAGTGAAAAACTGTGAAAAAAAGCAGGATTTGATCAATTCTACTGTGTCCCGGCCACGGGTTTCGCGGGCGGAATCTGTGTTATGTGGAAAACATATCAATTTGTCAATGAAATACTTGAAATAGACAAGATTGAAAAAATATTTATTAGTATGATGTACTCTAACCTGTGTACACATACTAAAATAATGATAATTCTTACTTATGCCCTACCAAATAAAGCAAGTAAAAATGAATTATGGGATACGGTAATCACTTTTATTAAAAAAAATGCTTATCCATGCATTGTTATGGGTGATTTGAACGAAATATAAGATCCAACTGAAAAAATGGGAGGATCCTTACCACCTTTAACAAAATTCACTAGACTATGACACTTCAAAACTGAATGCGAATTATTAGACATTCCTTTCCAAGGAAATGCATTTACCCGGAGAAAAAACAAAACTGAAGTAGATAATATCTATGAAAAATTGGATAGAGTCTTAATTCATCACCAAATTTTAAAATGGTATCCGGACATCTGTACTAAAAATTATGCCTTTATGAGCTCAGATCATTGTCTTATATGAATTGAATTAGCCTCAACTAATTCATTCAAGAACCAACCATTCAAGTTCAAAAAAATCTGGATGACAAGAAAGGACTTCAGAAATGTTGTCAAACAAGCCTGGAGAGCAAATTATCATGGATCAAGGATGTATGATCTAGTTTCAAAGACAAAACTACTAAAGAAGCATGCCAAACTTTGAAATAAAATGACATTTGGTAATGTTTTCACTCAACTTAAAGACATAGAAAAACAACTATCTGTCATTCAAATTAATATATGCACTAATGCAAATATTAGTGAAATCTAGAAACAAAAAAGACTTATTGACAAGAAAGAGAGACTACTAACCTTCCAAAAAATATTTTGGAACCAAAGAGCAAAAGTTAAACATATTAAGCTAATTGACACTAACTCGAGCTACTTTCACAAAATTGCAAGTGATAGAAGAAATAGAAAAATCATTAAAGAAATAAAAACTCAAGAAGGAACTAGCATTATTGGTGAAGAGAATATCAGAAATGAAATTAGGAATGACTTCATCAAAAGATTTAAAAGTGAAGAAATGAATGATGCTCTATTGCAAGAAAATCTGGAATTAATACAGACTGAAATATCTATGGAAGATAACGAAGAATTAACTAGAAATATCACTAATGATGAAATTAAGAAGGCAGTGTTTGACATTGGTACAGACAAATCGCCAGGACCGGATGGCATGACAGCTGAATTCTATCAAAAATATTGGGATATTGTGAGACCTTCTATAATCCAAGCTGTGAAAACCTTCTTTCTTTCAGGACGATTACTCAAACAGATCAATCATACATTTATACCTCTAATACCAAAATGTGACAATCCAAATTCAACAAACCATTATAGACCGATTAGTCTATGCTCTACAATTTATAAAATAATCTCAAAAATTCTAACTAGTAGACTGAAAAACACTATGGAAAAATAAATTCACCCTCTTCAGGGTACATTTGTAGCCAGCAGAGCCACCAAGATAATATCTTAATAGCTCATGAAATCTTTCACTCTTTCAAATCGAAACAAGGCGTTGAAGGATTTATAGCACTAAAATTAGATATGGAAAAAGGATACGACAAAATTGAATGGAACTTCATTCTTAAATCCATGAAGAAATTTGGATTCCATTCGAAATTCATAAACTGGATCAGAGAATGTATCACGACAGTGTCCTTTTCGGTACTGGTCAATAATGGACCGACGGAAATTTTTAGACCAACTAGAGGTCTCTGACAGGGAGATCCATTATCCCCTTTCCTTTTTATTTTAGGATCTGAAATTTTAGCGAGAAAATTACAGAAAGAAGCGGATAGACCAAGAAATCCCATTACTAATGGGTGAAATAACGTCCAAACAAATTTACAGGAATCCTACCACATGCGTTGGAACTGAAGGAAGGGTTGCCAGTGATACTTCTAAGGAATGTCAACCCATCCCAAGGGTTGTGCAATGGCACCCGGCTCATCATTACGCATTTAGGGGACTGGATTGTTGAGGCTGAGATCATAACGGGCACGTGTGTAGGGAAAAAGGTGCTAATTCCTAGGATCACACTAAGCACTACCCAATCCAAATGGCCATTCGTAATGAAACGTCGTCAGTTTCCCCTCAAAGCTTGTTACGCTATGACTATCAACAAAAGCCAGGGTCAATCACTAAAACATGTGGGATTGTACTTGCCGAAACCTGTTTTTTGCCACGGTCAACTATATGTGGCAATATCTAGAGTGACAGACCCACAAGGCCTCAGTATATTGTTACTACACACGGGAAGAGAGTCGGCAAACCACACACGGAACATTGTCTTCCAAGAGGCATTCAACAACTTGGTCAGCAAAATGAATGTAAGTACTAAAAACAACCCTGATACTACTACAACACACGCACAAAACTACAAACCAAATACAAATGATTACAAACCAAGATCTACGTAACACATGTCCAAACCCACTAAATTCTATAAACATGTCGGAAATGAACAACACATAGGATTATAATGTTACACAACGCATCCTTGGTCCGCACTATGTCCATCATAATACAACGCTTTCACCATAGTTGCCTCAGATATATTTCCTCATATCCAGGTCCAGCACCATATGATACAACACATTTGTCACATTGGATAGCATAGAGCGCATATTAACCAATCCAGTAAACATGAGATACGTGGATGCAATGTTTTATTCAAACATGCGCTTTCAGAATCGGGTATGTGGATGCAATGTTTTATTCAAACATGCGCTTTCAGAACCCTCTTTTGCACAAACATTTTAATATCTTTAGAACAATATACTAAACCCATTGACTTAACCAAACGAGTTTTTGGTGTCGCAGGTTTGGGCCTTCGTAGACTACTCAACTGCTCCATTTACGAGCACTCAAACTAAACGACGCCATCATTCAAAGAAATGCATTATTACATAGCATTCGAATATTAGGTCTCAATCATACAATTTTACACGTTGTCCAAACATGGAAATTTGATACTGGCAAAGATTGATCCAGGACAACAAATTTTAGTTTCAATCGTTCTGGATACCACTAACGACAATTCTCCATCACACATCCAAGCACCAACTGAATAAGCCACCAACAAAAGTGACAAAATGCCCCGGGGCTCTGATTTCTAGTGCATATATAAAAACATATCTCCTAACGACTAATATTGATTTGGCCAATAAATTTATTGATTTGATATTTGTCAAATTTTCAAAAAGAGCCTAAGGTCTTTTAATGATGGTGTGTGGTTGGTTTAATGCTTAATCTTCTATAAATATATAAAAGTAGACTAAGGGTGTAATTAATGTCCAATAAATATGAGAAATTATCTCTTATTTTTTTTGTTAATCTTTCATCACAAACTAAATCTTCTAATATAGCTTAATGGTTAAAGACACTCTTATAATACAAGAGGTCTAGGGTTCAATCCTTCTTCTTAACAACTTTTACTATTTTATCTTTCATTATTTTTTTGTTTTTATCAATTAGTTACTCTAATCTTTATATCTATCTATTGACTTTTAAGTCAATCAATGCATCAACAATTTATTATAGCATTCTTACACAAATAAGAAACAAATGGCCCTTTATAATTCTATCAATACCCCATGTCGTTAATTCCATCAATAGTTACTTCTACATATAATTTTAATCTTATAATAAGCAAACGTATGTAGATAGTATTAGAATTAAGATTGGTTTTTAAAAAGTTACTCAAGAGCAAAATTATGTTGTAACGTTCACAATTTTCAAAAATGATTCAATTTTAAATAAAAAAACAAATATGGCATAGTTTCATTCAATAAACGTATGTACATAGTGCTAAAATTAAGAATAGGTTAGAAATTTTTATTCAAGAGCAAAATTATACTGTAACGTAAACAATATTCAGAATTGGTTCAAATTTCAATAAAAAAACATGGCATAATATGTAACAAATGTATGGCAATAGATTTGTCATTTATAATTATTCAGATGGAGTATGTATGACTAATTGATTGGTTTCCATTATAAAACGGCTCTAACATCATTTGTAACGGTTTGACCTTCATTTCTTGGCTTTTAAAAGTTTAGTAACTGAAATGATATTGCACAATACACCGTACAAATTACTATGATATGCGTTTATGCAAATTACTCAATCCTCAATATCAATGCAAATTACCTCTTTTATAATTGACCAACTGACATAAGTGCCAAATGACCTTTTACCTTCCATTGAGCATAAAATCTAAAATAATCTACATCATTCTAGAACAAATGAGTTTAGTGCCAAATTGCCTTATACATTCCATTGAAAACACCAAAATTGATTAAGAAATTATTCAATGTCAAAATTAGTCATTCAATACAAATTTCCATCAATACCCCCGACGGTTAATTTTGGAATGACCTCTTTTTACATAAATGAGTTGAGTGCTAAATAGTTTTCTATATTCCTTCCAAAATAATTGTCTAGCATAAAATCTAAAACAATTTAATGTCAGAATTATAAAAATACAACCACTTAACGACTATAAATATATTAATATATACGACTACTTGAACGTCTATCCATTGGTAGTGAAACGACTGTGAAGCCAAAAAAATTTGTCATTAATATTATTCAATCACATTAGCATTCCTCTTACCTCATTCCCACCTATATATGAAAGCCAAATGAACGCCCATTTCATCTCTTCTTCCTATACCAAAAAGAACCAAGGAAAGAACATATACCACTTAACCATTTCATTGAAGGGATAAGTTGTGACATCCAAGTTATGGTTTATCGAAAATGAGATGTGTTCAACATGCTCGGTATGTACAACAACACAGACTTCATTCTATCGGATAATATGATATGTCAATAATTTTCTAAGGTGTTCAGGCTTTGTGATTGATCCTTACAATAATTTCATGATTTATCATTGCACATTACAATGTAATTCATCCTCTCTAATATATGGCTATTGGAATATTAAAATACCTTTAGAAAACATTCAACAACCAGATATGAGGTAACGATGGGGCCCACAATATCAAAATATTTGTTTGATTGAGAGTTCTCTAGCTAGGCACATAATTCTTAACCCTAGACATATACTATGTACTACAATACAATCTCATTCAACGAACACAATCTATCTATCTATAAATATATGAAGTAGACAGAATGTCCAATTAATGCCCCTCAATTTAATGTATGCATCACAATTCAATGACATTGTGTAATCTATAGAGTAAACAAATTATCCAATTAACAATGAATAACCTAAAATAGTTACATTCTCAATTTGTAAATGTATGTAATATTTCTTTAGCAATTAATGCACCATGCATTAAACTTAAAAATTATTGATATATGATTAGCATTCAAAATATAAATGAAAAACCAATTATATAACCTACTAATTATATAACCTAAAATAGTTACATATTCAATCTATAAACGTATATAATATTTCTATCTATATCTATACAGATATAAAGTAAGCTTTAAGTCAATGGTTATTTATGGTCATGTTTCACAATTTTAGGTGTTGAGTTCAGTTTTTATGTATTGCATTTTTAGCACAGTTAAATGAATGTGTGATGAAATATCATACCAATTGCGTAGAAAGTGATGTGTAAATACAATAAAATGATGTTAGTGTTGTAATTGAGAAAAAAAATAGTATTCATAAAAATTACAAATATAATGATTCTCTTATAATCTTTAATCGCGCGATCCAATCAGCCGGTGAATAGTTTTCAAATTTTGTTGAATGAGGGGAGATTTGTAAAAGTAAAACGGCTTAGAATTGACTTAATACATTAGGTAGGAGCAATTAATCGCTTGAATTGCATTAGCCAACCTTTTACATTCACTGCACTTTTTGCCTTCAAATAGAAAGGAGGATTACTGAGAAAGGAAGTTTGATGCTTTGAATTGCAGAAGCTCAAGAAATTAAGCAAAAGAGGAGTCGTCACATGTAGTAAGTCAACAACAAAATGGAGAGCTTGAGAACCACTATATAATGTATAAGTTTTAGTTTCACAAGCAATATATAATGTATATGTTTCATTTAGTATTTCGGAAAATTAGTTTATGCGTAAAAAGGTTTTATATTATATTGATATTTGTTGAATTTGTCAATATACCTTATTTAGGAAAAAGAAGCTGATCGAAGCATGGCCAATTGTGAAGCAGATCTAACACGAAGAAGATATGAGCTCAAAAGAAAATGGTGTATATAGAAAAAATGGTGTATATGTGTCTTTTGATTAGTGTTCATGGAAACTAATTTACTTATAATAACTTTACTATGCCTTGACATATTCATGTTGAATTCGTTAATAGATTAGAGATAATGTATGTTTGATTGAATTGTAATATACAATTAATACATGCTAAACTGTATTTAGCAAATTTGATATTTTGGGATTGATTGAATTGTAGTATGCAATTTCTATATACAAAGTAATCAAACATACATATTCCTTTCTTCCTAATTTTTTATTTGTCCATAAAAGTATTTTACTATATTGTGATGTTTCCCATGTTAAGTTATATATATTCTTAGAATATTTTGACAATTTAGTAATTTTAATCATTTTGTATTTACTTTATTAAAAGATCACACATAGAAAACATTAAATAAAATAACAGTAATTAAAAAATGTAGAATTGATGATGAGATAACAAGATAATTAATGTCAATTAATTTCGTAATGCATATTTCTTATAAAAATAATAAATTTGTCACAATATCAAATATTATTTTATTACATTAGTACTTTTTTCCATATCTATATTTCTTATTGTATTATAAAATGATTTACTTCAAAAACATATATTTTGAAAAGTTACAATATGATCATATTAAATTAATAAAAATTTAATATTAAAAAGCACACTATTTATTTGGAAATCGTTGCAAAAAGGAAAGAAAACATTATATAAAGAATATGAAAAACTATCAATTAAACACATTTGGGAAATAAAGCACCACTATATGCACAAAACAAATATTAACACATGCTAGGACAACCATTATATAAAAAATATGTATGTTAGATCGTTGCTATTATTGAAGCGAAATCTTCAATGGACATGCATGGTAGGCTGGCCATGATGAAATTCATCATTCATACGCATTCAAATTTCAAATGTACTTTTTTTATAATTTTTCACATCTAATGATCTTCTACTAAATATTGTAATATTTTTTGAAACATCTATTACTTGAAGGATGATACTGAAGCAAACACATACATTAAACATCCATGCATGTCAATAGATTATTTTTTAACAATATCTTTCAGTTTATAATTAAATTTTGATTTATGGAAAAAATAATTAGTTTCATAGCACAAGGTACTATGTTTGTGTCAAATTTTACACAATTTACCAGTCTCACATAGATGTGAAGGATGAAACATATGTAAAGAAAAATAAAGCAAGTGTCAAATGAAGGTTGATTCCAATTTCTTAAGAGTAAAATCTATAAATGCAACAACAATACCTTACTATGCAATTCTTTTTATTAATCCAATGTAATTATTCTATTTATATATAACTCTTGATATTTGATATTAAAAAAACACAATCACCTCTCAAATACTATTTTTTATTGAAGAATGTTAAGATTTGTATTAAAAAGGACGATGATATATATTATGAGGTGTTTTGCTCAAAATAGATCACTACTGGCTACATACGACTTCAAAATGGATCAGAATAAAGCGAGAGGGGAAAAGCGTCCACAAATGAGGTTCTAGGGATTTCTCAAACAAACAAAAAAAGCAATTTGTGCTAGAAATTTTCATAAAATAGTTTCTTATTGTCAAATGAAAGTCTCTTGTAGAGTTGCAGTAGAGACTTCGAGTGTCAAATAAGAAACTCATTCAGATAATTAAAGGCTTTAACTTCTTTTTTTCCTAATGTAACAAGTGAGAAACCCTAGAAAAAAAAACTATGTGAAGGAATATATAACCTATCTTTTTTTTGGGTCAAAGATATACAACCTATCTTTTAATCATTGTTTGTAGAGATCTATTACCTCCATACCAAAAAAAAAAAGAGATTGATTACCTCATGTCCTTCAAAAATGTAATTAAATTTAGATATAAAGATATATAGAAAATTAGAGTTAATAGGAAAATTAAAAATACTGACATACAAGTATTACCTTTGATAATTATTACCGAAAAACCCTTGAGTTATTTTTCTATCATATGAAAGAAGTCTATTTTTTAAGTAAAGATTCGAAATCATTTGATTATACTTGACATATATCATATATTATTTTGCAATGTAAATAATTTAATAAATGTTGAGTGATCATTTTCTTAGAAGATTTTGAGTGGTAATAATATAAGGTATGTTATTTAGTATATTCATGAAGTCATAGCATTTTCGCAATCTGTTCATATTCAAATATTCCTATAACCTCTGACATTCCCTTTAAAAAATAGCCAATGCTATATAATTTATATAACGTTTCTGTTATATAGGTACACATTTATTGAGGAATTTTTATGTAATGGAGTCAAGTCCCCTACAAAGTTAAACAATTCTAGATATTGACATGAATTTGTTAGAAATTAAGTACAATGTGCATAATTATTATTTAATTTACCTGGACAATTTCATCATCAAAAATCCTTTTTCCAAATTTTTCTATAATATTCATAACAGTTAATATTAAACAATTATATATATGATATTGATCAAGTTTACATCTCTACCAACATAACTTTATTTTTTGGTGATGAAATCCCTACTAGATCAAGTTTACATCAGGATACTTTTTAATCAATTAAATTGTAATATTAATGTTTATAAATTTTTAGATAATTAAATTTATTCTTTTCTCGTGCGTAGCACAGGCATGATTTCTAGTAGAAATATAAACTTAATAGAAGACCCCCAACTATCCTACCTCTCTCTTCTTTATAGAAAGAGAAACAGGGAAGAACTATATCGGGAAACACTCGACTGTCACCACCACCGGGTATCCCCCGACACCTTCGGGTAACCCCTGACATTACCGGGCAACCCTCTCCTCCGAACAACCACCGACATCATCACTGGGCAACCCCCGACCATCTATGGGGAACCCCCAAACATCACCACCCACACCTCAAACTCTCAACTCCAACTCCCAAAAAACAATAACTACTAATTAAGTGGAGCATTAAAGCACCCTTGGCCACCATCAAACAACAGGTTTCGAGGTTGGTGACAATTCCACTTTAAGCATCATGGTGCTGAACTCATCTAAATCTTTATCAAACTTATGTTTTTTTCCAGTTTTGTCTAGCCAAGCAAAACAAAGGCTACTCAAAACATAAACCCATAAATATGGGACTCACATCTCTCTCTTCACCTGAGCAACCCCTACAACACCTTCGGGAAATCCCCAACAGCACCAATTTCACATCGGGTGGTCATCGATCCCTAATCTGATGTGGATTGTGGCCCAAGTTCCTTTCTTCAAGCCTTGAATCTACCAAACTTCATACTTGATCGAACTCCTCAAACTTGCTCGGATTACCAAATTAATTGAGAGCTTTGTGCTTGACTATAGACCTGACATGGTGTTTTGGTTTGAAAACCTTTTCCTATACAAGAGACTAACCTCGACTCCCTAACACTGGCTAACCACGAACCACTGTAACGAAACCTCCTCTTGAAGGCATCACAACACCATCACTAACCTTGCTTTGCCCCCACTACTACTTGTTGCGCAAGCTTGTACTAGGAGGAAAAAGGAACATGATATTATACTTTCCCTATTTTCTTTAATAAACAAGAAAATAATTGGAGAATAGTTTTAGCCATCCTTAGATTAACCACTCCAATCTCCAAATATGTTGTTTGCTACCCTTTCAAACCAGATTTGTCCCTTCTAATCTTCCTCCATACGAATTTCTTTGCGCTTGCTTAACAAGCCCCCTTAAACTTCTGTGGAAAAACAAACAAACAAACAAAACAATTACAAATCATGAACATCTTACTGTTTAGGTTTAGTTAATACCTCATCCGCCCCTTTTAATATAATTAACAGTTTTTTCGTCTAATAACCCTGAGTTATCGCTTAATTCGAACGGTATCCCAAACTTTGGTATATTTCATGAGGTAAACCAGAGATTTTTTTTTTCCGCCAAATACCCTCCGACAAATATTAACAGTTTCCGGCAATTTATTAAAAAAAGAAAAAAAACGAAATAATCTTTATCTTTCTCCTCTGTTCCACTTCAGACACGCTTATCCTCCATTTTTTGGTAGTAAGATTTCCTTCTCATTCCTCTTGTATTCCTCTTCGTCTCCGACCAGTTGTTGGGCGTTGGGCGGCTTGCGGCAGCGAGCACCGGCTTGTGAGTGGCAGCAAGCAGATTTTCGGCGAGGTCATGTGGCAACGAGCAAATTTCCGGCGAGGTCGTAGTTAAGGTATGTAACTCCCATTCAGTTATTAAGAGGCTTTAAAGATTGTAGGAATTAGGGATTTAGAAATTTTGGATTTTTTTATGAATTTGAGGATTTTAGACATTGGCTAAGAAAATTGAGCAAATTTACCCTCCAAGGTCTGTTCGTTGTAACTATATTATATATTATAATGAGATTTTTTTTTAAAAGAGAGATTGTTGGAATTGGTGAAATTTTGGGAAATGTGTGATTAAAAAGGGGAAAATGAAGGTAGATGGACATTGGAGTTAGTGAGAGTGCCGAACTTTAATTTTTGAAAATAATACTCCGTATATAATGTCATGGGTGTCGAACGGACCCTCAATCATGTCAAGGTAAACGTATATAAAAGTGAGAGTGCAGGTTTCATTGAACATCGTTGCCTGTATTTGAGTACCCTGCAGCCACCAATGTGATGAAGACTCAATCTAACCAGGAATAAAAGATGATTCCTACCAGAAAGTGCTTACTTAAAGAGCCTCTGCGAGAAGGCAGCAGCAAGGTTTATGGTAGACACGCAATGCCTTACAGTTGCTTGAAATTGCAGAGTCGTTGGATGCTATTGATCTCAGGCGACATTAGGAGAAACACTTTGGTTGTTTTAATTTTTTTTTTGTTTTTATAAATAAATTGACGGAAACCATTAAGAATTTGACGGATGGGTATTTGGAGAAAAAAAATATCAGGATTACCTTGCGAAATATACCAAAATTTGGAGTACCGCGTGAATTAAGCGATACCTTAGGGTTATCGGGCGAAAAAGCCGTATAATTAAATAACAGTACAACTTGCTAGCTAATACATAGAAAATGTTAAAATAAATATAAAATTTTGAGTGCATATTGCAATGGCGACTAAACTGTGAAGGCTACGTGGTGCTCTTTTACAAAGGCTCATTTCGAAAATCTATATTATCAAACTTGAAATTAATTATTTCATAGAAAACAATATTTTTCAAAAAAAAAAAACATTCACAATGATTACAAATTAAAACATTTAGCATAATATCAATTTGCCTTCATTTCTTTGAAGTTTGGTTTGGTTGATGTCAAGTTGGGTGGACACACTTCGTTGCAGTTGTTGAGCTGATTTGGGTGGAGTTTGAGTTGTTTCGGTCGTGGTCGTGATTGTGTTTGAGGCTTTTGAAGATCCCTCTTTTATGGGGGCAACGTCATGGTTGAGGCTCTTCAAGATTCCTCCTAGAAAAGAGGACAACGTTATGGTGACCCATTCAACACATTCACAGGATTGATCATGTCTGACCCGTTTCCCGATGATGTTTTCCTTTAATCATGCTTTGCTCAACTTTCGCCCTAGGTCTAGGCTCTTTAATTGCTTTGTTGTAATTTTCTGGCTTGATTTATTGATCTCTTTGTCCGGTTTGACCGACGTCGATTTATCGGCCTCTCGACTTACCATATATGTAGGGTAAGTTGAATTATTTCCTCATAAAAAGAAAAAAGAAATATAAACTTAATTATGATAGGAATGTTAACGTGAAGATATAAGAATCACACAACCACATAATAATGGGTACTTTTCAACTGATGATTATGTACAATTAACAAGGTGTGATTTTTTTAAAAAATATATAAGGATTATAAAAAATATATAAAGAAAATGTAGGAATTCCATAGTAAATGGATTTGGAAAGAACTAGTCTTGTGCACCAAATTGTACGAATTTGTGCATCAAAGTCTGTTGAAAAGTGCACCAAAAATTGTAAAGTTGTGCACCAGAATTTTATTGAGTAATTAACTTATTTTTTTCTAAGTACAATAGCAGTGCACAATGTTTGTGCACCAAGTTGTACGAGTTTGTGCACCAAAGTCTGTTGAAAAGTGCACCATTATATGTTGAATTGTACACCCAATTTTTATTGAGTAATGCACTTGTATTTTTTAAATACAATGGAGTGCACAAACACATGAACTTTCTCAGTGCACAAACACATGAATTGTGGTGCACAATTACTTATAACGTGGAGCACATTTATTTATGACATGGTGTACTTGTATTTTATTTAATTGTACACTTGTATTTTATTTAAATAGTGCACAATGATTTCTAATATAGTGCACAAGTATTCATAACATGATGCACATCCAAAATGGTGTACAAGCAAGTACACTGACCGGTCAACACCGGTCAAGGATCGATCAATGATCGGCCAATGGTCGGTCAACGCCCAATCAACAATGGTCAATGGTGGTCAACGTCGGAGCTCCGATGGGTTAATGGGGGAGACCAGTTGTGCACCCAAATACGTGTGCATGGGATTGCAAGTGCATTGTGCACTTCTCCCCCTTGTGCACCTTGTTGCATATACTTGAGCACCAGTTTGCTTTTTAAGAAAGTTCTCATTTTAAGAAGTGTTCTCACTAGATCCGCATCCTATAATTATGAATCAAAAACTCTTTTATATTATATAAAATATTATAGATTCTTAATATAATTCTTAATAAAATTATCACTTAAGTATTTTTTGAAATTGAAAGAAAAACTTGATTTATACGTTTGTAGAAGAAGATAGATAAAAGTATAATAGATTTTTTTAACAAAATTATTTTAAACTATAATAATGAGTTGAGAATTAATTTTCAAGACTCTATTTTATATTATACTAGTTTTTATGTTCGTGTTATGCACAATGAATTTTTTATTTTATTCTATCTAATTTTAATAAAAATGCCTTATTTTATTTCATCAATTTTTTAAAATTTTATTCAAGTTTTCTTATTGAAATTGGTAAATCAAAATTTACATGTATATACATATAGTTCTTAAATCACCTCAATACTACATGGGAAAAAATCATTTCTTTTTTATACCGACCAATAAATTAGTATATATGATTATTTTAAAAAAATCAGCATTTTAGTTTCATTAGAAAAAAACTTCAGAACATGTTATTTGAGTTATGCAACAAATGCATGTTTATTGAACAAACACATCAAAAAATCTAAAATATGCAACTTTCATTATTATAGAATGTGAACCACTAAAAATTCCTCGCGTGAGAATATATGTGACATTTTCTATGAATATACGAGGATGTAAACTAATGACTTGTGGTATTAGTACTAACCACTATCTTAGAAACCTATATCAATCAAAATTTCATTTTGCTCATCTAATTTTTTTTTTTTTTTATTATTAAAAAATCGTAAAATGAGAACTGAACTAAACAACATTAAATGACAAAATTCATAAAGCACCACTAAAATATGAATTTTTCATGTGATCACCCCTAAAAAACAGTAATTGTACAAAAGCATTCATAAAGAGGCATTGTTATCATAAGACCGTCCATTTCTAATTGCACAAAATATGGCTCACAAATCAAAGAGTACTGTTTAACATGTAATATGATTTTCGATATTAATTTTCAGAGTAGGAAAAAAATATGTGAGCAAAACTATTAAATTATTAGACTTTTTAAAGGATTTTTTAGTTTGATCTATATCATAAAAATTGACATGATCTAGTGGATCATTAACAAAAAATTTACAAAATATAAAGACGCAATATTATAATATATCCTTATCATGCAGACCATTATAAACCAAAATCTCTCTCTCTCACAAAAAGGAAGTAGAGACTTCAATGGACTAGTATATTTTGAGCTTCAGATAATAAGGTGATTATTGCATTAAGAGTTACACTTAATATGACATATAGGAATTGCGTTAAGGATAGAGACTTGAGTAGATCAGTGCATTTTGCGTTAAGGATAGAGACTTGAGTAGATCAGTGCATTTTGAGTTTCTATAAGCAAAAGAGTAACTACTAATTTAATCCCATGAAATATACATAATATTACTTATCTTGCAACCCTCGGGATTATCAGACGAAATTTCTGAAATAATAATTATTGGACAATAAATAAACGAAACAAACATATTTATGATTAGAATTACAAAATACTCGAAACAAAATTTCCAAAAGCTTTATATCCAACTTCGATACGAAGATGTAGAAGCTGAAAATTATCTCTCTTGTTTCTTATTCTAAGCCGTCCTTTTTATTTGACAGACTCTTAGCCCAACTTCAGTTGTGCACCTTCTTTTGAAATACTTCGATTCACTTTACCTACATATAGTAGCTAGTTAGATATGATTTATATACTTTGAATAGAAGTCATAACAATATTATGTTTCAAAATTCTCACATTAAGTCAAAATAAAATAAAATAAGATTTGATATTATTAATCGAGTGCACTACTCAAATTTAAATTAGTCTTTGCTACACTAACTTGATGGTACACATATGCTTGACTGCATGAGTGATATTTTTTGTAACTTCTTCCTTCTACTCTTGGAGTTCTCAACTTATTTATTCAGTCCCAAAGTCCCAATAACTTTAATAATTATAATTGTGTTACTGAAACAGTATAACGTTTTGAAATGTGAAATAAGAATGTTGACTCCTTAATTAAACTAGTGTTGGACCCGTACCATGTACGGGTAATTACATAAACAAATATAACAATTTTTAAGATTAATAAAATAATACCTTAATGTTAAAATTGAGGGAAGAATTTAAAACACATTAGCTACACTTGTTTTGATATAGTGGCGATAACGGCTTTCTTTGGCTACACTAGTCTATTATTTATAAACATTTTTTTAACTCTATTTTTATATATTTCGGTAAACGTATAATAATTTTTTTTTCCCATTATTCATAATTTTCTAATAAAATATACACATATCCATAAAAACACATTTTTATCAAACATACTTTTTTATACAATCTTGTTTTTCAACTACTTATAAACAAAAAACTCTTGATAAATTCCATCACGTAACAAACCCAACATCATAACTTAAGTATGCTACCAAGTTGATACTTAAAAATGAACATCATATATTTTGGAGGACTTATTTATACACAACGTTGGTGATCTAAGAGATTGTTTTCTCATTCTTGTCTAAAATCAACACCTTCAAATCTTTCATGCTTGTAACCCGAGATAAACAAACATAAAGTTGGCCATGGGTTAATACAAGCCTCAAAAGATATAAGTTTACTTGTATTAACGATTGTCACATACTATGTACGGGTAATTACAAGCATAATTAAATTTATAACTACAAAAGTTGTCCATGAATTAGCTAGAGCTATGTGTGAGAATTAAGTTTAATGGCTTTAGATCCTTGCTTCCCTTCCCAAGCATGTATTGTGTATATGAATGAAATGATAAATACATGAGTGTAATACTTAAAAAGACACTTTCAAAACAAAAACATCATGTTACATATACAATTTAATCTAAATTATTTCAAAATGAACATTCCAATTCAATATCAAGTAGGTGGTCCCTTAAATATCTAAGTATTCAACTTGTCCATCCAATTCCTAGTAATATTTATTCTTAGAAGTAACAAACCAAGCTTGAGACAATGCCAACAGTCAAGGTCTATGTTACACAAAAGAACGCACAAAGAAAAAAGTTACAATCCCAAGTTCAATTCTGATTCCTAAATCTCTTGAAATTTCAATAAAAGAATTAGTAAGATAAGAACAATAGTTACACACTCTATCAACTACCAACCTTGAATCCACTGGGAGAGACCCTCGCGTTTATAAATATTAAACCATCTATCTTCACCTACAATATAAAGAAAAAATAAATCAATGAACTTGACAGGGCTAAAGTCGTGATACATATCAAATAAATCCCAAAATACCTACTAAGTAGTATAGTAAGCAAGACAGGGTCGATCCCACAGAGAGTCAGGTTATCAATTTGTGCAATTCGTTATTACCAACTAGGAACTAGGGGGGGTTTGTTTGTGTTTATCGTAACCAAAGTAAACAAAGCAAGTAAATAAGTTTGCTGGAAACAGTTGTAAATATAATGGGGGAAAACGCCACACTCAACAGAGATCCACACAACAATAGATAGGTCGATCACGGAATTCTATCAATCTCAAGTTCTCAACTTTCCTATAGTTGTTCTTATCCCGATCTTAGATAACTATTAGTTCTACCAGCCCTAATAGTACTTATTACTAAATCAAATCCGAAAATCTTTAGAACTCAATAAAGCAATAGCATTCAACCAAGGATTAACAAGACACATGCAATAGAAACAACCCGTTACTATAAGCATGCAATTAACTCTCTCTCACAATTATGCGCTCGGATCCCCTATACGCACAATCGTGTTCGCTACTAGATATGCAACCCGAACCCGGAATCACAAGTCCTAGCAATTAGGAAGATATCAATAAACCTAGGTAGCTACTCTAGATAAATCAACATAAACTAATAAACATTTAAGCACAAGAGAATTAATCCAACTAGATAGGAAAACGAACAAGAGTAGAAAACTCACAACCAATCAATTGCTGGCTTCAAACTGTCAAGTGCAACAATGGAGGTTTAGTTCTCCATTAGGGTTTGTGAGAGGAGAAATATGAAAAGTGGCAACTAGGGTTCTTGGTGGCAAAACCAAAGGTAACCTAAATAAAGTCTTAGAAATAACCTTAAATACTAGGGCAAATAATCCAGAAATAAATAAAAGGAAATAACAAACTTGGAAATAAAGTTTCAGAAATAAAATAAAACGGGACTAAGAAAACTCGTAAAAGACTTTCAGCGCGTCTCCACCGCGGGTGCGGTGGCTCCACCGCCGGGTGCGGTCATTTAACAGAAACTCCAGTTCTCTGACGACCTCGCCGCGGGTGCGGCAGTGCCCACCGCGGGTGCGGTGGGATTCCAGTACTTCAGCTTCTGCGACACTTCAGTAAAAACGCCATAACTTTTGATTCCCAACTCGGATTGCGCTTATATTTTGAGGACTTGTAGTAGACTTCAAGATCTAACTCCTCGAATTGGAATCACTCCATTTGGACATCTGAGTAGAGAGAACGAACCATTTGAATTCAGCCCACTGTTCTTCTACTCTTCTCTTCACTTCCTTGGCGTCTTCTCCTTGTGGCTTCCTATGATCTCCAAAACAGCTCAAACACCTCCAAAAACACCAAACTTCGCCCCCAAACGCCATACACATGAATGTGTCTAAATCTACCCGAATGGCACCAATAAACCCTCTAAAAACTCTTACTTAAGCCCTACAAAGTAGTGCTTATCAAACTCCCCCATGCTTAGACCTTTGCTCGTCCTCGAGTAAACTAATAAAGAGTCTAATCCTCCAATGCAGCACCCAAGGTCTCAGGAAGCATATCCTCCAACTAAGAGTCACCTAACCCATGCCAAAGCTCCTGGCACCAATCTCATCTACAACACATCCATACTCAACAAGCTTAAGGGGCAAGCAGAGTACTTCCCCCAAGCTTAACCCGGACATCCAATAGTGTGAGTAACCTCTAATCCTAGCCTCCATCTATGACTCCTTATGTCTCCCAGAGTGACGTACCCGACAATCCTTCTTTGACTCCTCTTCTTATGACGCCTCGCCAAGAATAAAGAGAAATCCTAAAATCACTCTTCTTCTTTTTCGCTCATTTTGCCAAGGCGCCCTTCCGGGTTTTCACCAAGCCACTCATATTTTTTTCATAGATGTGCTCACATAAGCTCACGTCACTCTTGACCTCATATTACCCCAGCCTAATGCTGGTCCAAGCCACATGCTTATTGCCTAGGCCGTCCTTTCGGGTTTTCGACCTATCCCAGGATTTTTATGTATGCCTTTTTTCAATTTTTGGCTTTTTTCCTTATTCTTTTTCTCCTCAGCGACGTAGCAAGTATAAAACCCTCCCCCATGCTTAAACATTGCATTGTCCTCAATGTAATGAAAGACAAAAAAGAATAGAAGCACATGGAAATGCAAAAAAATAACTCACAACGTCGTCGAGCTGCTTGGACACTGAATGTGTCGCTGGCGGTCTTCTTCAATAAATGCCCAAGTCTCTGTTGTTGGGCGGGTGTCTTCATCAACTCTATAATCTTCTCCTACCGTGCAACCATAAGGAACCACTTTGGTGAATAGTGGTAAAACAATGATAGTAGGATTGCACGGCCTTCTAGGAACACATGGTGGAGCCCAGATGTAATCTTGGTGTGGGCTCTAGTGTTCCTCATCCTCAGTTGCCAATTGTAGGGCCATCATCGTTGTCAAATCAAGTGTAGGGCGAATGTCTCCTCCTTGACAACATGATGCGCACCATCTCCATGGAATTCCGGACAGCTGGCCTTCGGTAAAACTTTTTTTTTTTGTTTTTTTTTTATTCCGATTATTCTTTTTTTTCGGTTTTTTTTTTTTTTTTTTTTTTTGTTTTTTTTGCCCCCGTTTAAGGTTTTTTCGGGGGGGTTTATTAGTGCAGGAAAAAAAAGACTTACAATGGTGTGGGAAACACCTTCTTCAATTCGCATAGGTCTCATCCCTGCAGGTTAGTTAGAAACAAAGAAAAACAAAAACAAAACACACCAAAACAAAAGCATAAACAAAGAAAAAAAAAGCAAAGAAAGAAAAACATACCTCGGGTTGCCTCCCGGACAGCGCCTTAGTTATTGTCATGGCTTGACTTGGTATTCTCCCACTTAAGTTGGGTTGCTCAAAGCAATTGAACTCTTGGAGTCTATATCAGGGGGATGCCTCTTTGTATACTCCTTGTTGAGCTTTTCCCCCATGCTTGTGCACTTCATGATGTTTGGACCGCTGTTCATATCTATGAATGCACTTGCCATCTTCAAAAACGGTCTACCCAGCATCTCAGGGGCTGCATGTATGTCCTGCCCCGTATCTAGCATATAAAAATCCGCCACTTGAATCAGGGTCTCCTTCTTGTGCTTCCCCTTTGATTTCTTCTTGATCTTGCGCAGCACCCCTAAAAATTTTGTGCAGCGAGGGATGATGTTCGCCAGCGTGACCAAGGGAACGGTTTCTGCGCAGTCATCATCATAGGCAGCCTCGAGAGGGTCGGGGGCTGCCGGGGCGTTTTGGAGAGGGGCGGGCGTCGCATGATCGTTTCCGCAATCGCGGCTCTCCTCCTCTTGGTCGCTGAATTCCTCCAGTCCCAAAAAATATTCTTCCTCAGAAAGCACCTTGCGGTCCCAAATATCGTCTGGAAGGCCCAACTCCTTGAGTGAACCGCTGGCGTGGTCAGATTCCACCGCGGGGTGTGGTGCATCCACATAAATTTCTCGAGAAACAGTACCGCCACCGCTGGGTGCGGTGGGCGCCACCGCGGGGTGCGGTGAACTCTCCAGAACATCCTGCTCCTCTTCTTCATTCTCGTCGCGGGTGCGGTCCTCTTGCCGCTGGGTGCGATGATCCTCCAGAAACTCTTCTTCTCTTGAATCGTCATTCTCAGCACTAGGAGCGACAAACAATTGCTTTCCACTTCTAAGCGTCACGGCACTAACATTTTCTCTCGGGTTAACTACCGTTTGAGACGATAGAAGTCCCGAAATCTTTGCATCGGTCTTTGTGATAGCTTCAACCATTTGTCTCGCCTGCTTCTCTAGATTCTTGATGCTTGACTCCCTAGTTTCAACACTAGTGCTGAAATGTTTATCCAGAGCTTGGAGCATATCTTCAGTTGACATGGAGGAACTAGGATTGGACACTGGCGGGCTATGCTCATAGGCCGGATTGTATTGTTGTGGAGCACCCTGCTGGTAGAACGATTGTGGCTCCGGGTAGAACTCCTGGTAGTCATGACCATATGGAGGGTATTGTTGGTATCCATAACTCGAATTGGGGTGATCTCTCCACCCTGGAGTGTATGCGTAGGAGTATGGGTCATATCGCGGCTCTCCCCAGAAATCCATATCTGTATCAAAAGCAAAAAAAGAAAATACAAAAATCAGTAGCACGGGTGTGGACCGTAAGATATGTCCACACCAAGGTTGGTAACAAACAAATCACAAAAACAGAAAATTTGACTCCCCGGCAACGGCGCCAAATTTGACAGGGCTAAAGTCGTGATGCCTATCAAATAAATCCCAAAATACCTACTAAGTAGTATAGTAAGCAAGACAGGGTCGATCCCACAGAGAGTCAGGTTATCAATTTGTGCAATTCGTTATTACCAACTAGGAACTAGGGGGGGTTTGTTTGTGTTTATCGTAACCAAAGTAAACAAAGCAAGTAAATAAGTTCGCTGGAAACAGTTGTAAATATAATGGGGAAAAACGCCACACTCAACAGAGATCCACACAACAATAGATAGGTCGATCACGGAATTCTATCAATCTCAAGTTCTCAACTTTCCTATAGTTGTTCTTATCCCGATCTTAGATAACTATTAGTTCTACCAGCCCTAATAGTACTTATTACTAAATCAAATCCGAAAACCTTTAGAACTCAATAAAGCAATAGCATTCAACCAAGGATTAACAAGACACATGCAATAGAAACAATCCGTTACTATAAGCATGCAATTAACTCTCTCTCACAATTATGCGCTCGGATCCCCTATACGCACAATCGTGTTCGCTACTAGATATGCAACCCGAACCCGGAATCACAAGTCCTAGCAATTAGGAAGATATCAATAAACCTAGGTAGCTACTCTAGATAAATCAACATAAACTAATAAACATTTAAGCACAAGAGAATTAATCCAACTAGATAGGAAAACGAACAAGAGTAGAAAACTCACAACCAATCAATTGCTGGCTTCAAACTGTCAAGTGCAACAATGGAGGTTTAGTTCTCCATTAGGGTTTGTGAGAGGAGAAATATGAAAAGTGGCAACTAGGGTTCTTGGTGGCAAAACCAAAGGTAACCTAAATAAAGTCTTAGAAATAACCTTAAATACTAGGGCAAATAATCCAGAAATAAATAAAAGGAAATAACAAACTTGGAAATAAAGTTTCAGAAATAAAATAAAACGGGACTAAGAAAACTCGTAAAAGACTTTCAGCGCGTCTCCACCGCGGGTGCGGTGGCTCCACCGCCGGGTGCGGTCATTTAACAGAAACTCCAGTTCTCTGACGACCTCGCCGCGGGTGCGGCAGTGCCCACCGCGGGTGCGGTGGGATTCCAGTACTTCAGCTTCTGCGACACTTCAGTAAAAACGCCATAACTTTTGATTCCCAACTCGGATTGCGCTCATATTTTGAGGACTTGTAGTAGACTTCAAGATCTAACTCCTCGAATTGGAATCACTCCATTTGGACATCTGAGTAGAGAGAACGAACCATTTGAATTCAGCCCACTGTTCTTCTACTCTTCTCTTCACTTCCTTGGCGTCTTCTCCTTGTGGCTTCCTATGATCTCCAAAACAGCTCAAACACCTCCAAAAACACCAAACTTCGCCCCCAAATGCCATACACATGAATGTGTCTAAATCTACCCGAATGATACCAATAAACCCTCTAAAAACTCTTACTTAAGCCCTACAAAGTAGTGCTTATCAGAACTCTACTTAAAAAAACAATTCCATTGTCATTGCAGACAAACAAATGACATATATTGGATTCCATGTTCCTAATATTGGCACTCTTGCAACCCACTCAATATTTCTTCAATAACTTTGATATGCTTTGTATGGATAAAAAGGAGGAAAGATTTAGCATCCAATACCGCAATTTAGGCCACTCAAAATAGCTTTTCAAGTAAATTGTAAATGTTTATCTATACAGATACCAAAGTTAGATCCTAGAGAAAAAACTTGCACCGCAAATAGAGAAAATATGAAAGAGATCACATAAAAAACCAAAATTCATAATCAATTAAAGTAGTAGAAAATTGTAACAAATTATTGTGTCATGTGACAAAGTGTTGCATTGATATATGACAAAATGTTGTATTGACACGTGTATATATATATATATATTTTTTTTTTTCTAAAAATAATTAAGTTAACTTTCACATGACTCACCTCTCCCACTTCGCCTTTATTATAGCTCACTTTTATTTTCATGTTTTTTTTTTTAATAAACCTATTCCAATTAGAAATCACAATGAATATGAGTTTTATCTAAAATTTTGTTCTTGTACCCAAACTTACATGTACCCAAACTTTCATGATAACTATAGATTAAGCCTATTGTTTTATTTTTGGAATAATTTCTCTTAGGAATAACAAAATAGTCGAAAAACTTTCCAAACATAAATTATTGTCCTAAATAATATTTGTAAAATAATATTTTAGAAAATCTATTAATGCAATTACATTAGTCACACTATTATTCTTTAATATTTGTCTAACAATTTTTATAAATATAAGTTTGATCTCAAATTATATATTATTCTAATTTTTTTTTAAACCCGACCCGTTTGACAGGTTTAGTTGTATTACAAAAGAGGCCATATGGCTTTAACTTATGCTTCATAGGCTTTGCTGCAAATTTATTTCTGGCCTTGACAAAATGTTTTAAGTTGATACACAAGGCTGAGGTCCAATCTTCATAAGGTTCGTCATTAATTGCAAGGTTGATCAAGCTCAACTTCTGAATGGAACAAATTTCAGGGTGACCTCTTTATATCCAAAACTAAAACCTCATTTCCTCAACAATCATGGATCCAGTTGGCTTTATCTTCTTAAAATCTAAAAAGATAAAGCAAAATGATGTAATCATATAAAGAATAGATGAAAAATGATGCATACAAGCAAATAACATACAAGACATGGTGGGTAAAATGCAAGGACGAACTTAGGATGAATGACAGTTCTTATTAGTGGAATGCAGTTGTATAGTTTTCACTTTTCAAGCATACATATCAAGGTTTCTACCAAATTTCCAACCATCTCGTTCATGTAAGTGGGTAACTTTATCTTGCAAAAGGTATGCGCTTATCTAATTTCCCACAAGATTCAAAGAAGAGCTTAACACACCTGAATGAGAAGTCACAAGAATGTTAGCTTCCCCTTTGGGTCGCAACAGCTCCTCGGCTTGATCAGCATGGTCCAGGCAATATATCCTTGGTCGCAGAAACCAAACGAACGGTTCAACCTCTTGCTAAACCTAATTGCCCTAGCTGTTGGAAAAATTGACGGAGATAATTAAACTAAACTTATTAAACCTATTTGCATCAACATTGAAACGTGCTTTACATTCATGCATCGTACATGAACGACTAACTCATTTGATAATTACTTTTGTAGAAATTAGTTAGTATCCTACATGATCGGTTAAAGGAGCAAAATAAGAAATTTCATCATGATCATTGAAAGAATAAATCAGAAAGGATAAGCTGATAAAATTCTAGGGTAGTTCTCCACCCAACAACTAAAGAGTCGAGAGTATATTTGACATGGATCACCTTTGGCTTTCCAAAATCCCTCTTCAGTTTGTTTTGGATCCTATGAATGGACAACGTACTATATGACCTCTACATCCAAATGCCAAATGAGAATTACAAAATTAATTTATATCACTAAAAGTTCAATAGTTGGAAATGGAGAGAACCCATTGAAGGCAACTTGTATAAGTCATTATTCAAATTCTTAAGAGGCAGATCATTATGGAAACTCGTATAACACATTTTCAAGTCAATAATTAGAACTAATGCCTTTGTAGTTGTCCTATTGATGCTCAATACAAAATGATATAAAAGTCTACCATTTTCCAAACTCGATAATACTCAAAAGAATTTAGTATGTTGGTAACTCTAAAAGTATACGTTGAATTGAGGTAATAATCAAAAGTATCAGTAACATTTTTAAGAGCTTACCAGATAAGTCTGTCGATGGCTACAAATAAGGATGGATTTCAGCAACTACATTGCATGGAAGAGACACCTCAAGGGATTAGTTTCCGATGCTTTCCAGACACGTGATAACCTCTTCTTCTATCACCAAAGCACCGATCTTGTCAATACCACACGATTTCGTGGTGGACACATTCTATCATCCTAATCACAATGTACCAACAATAGGTTTCCCTAATACTCTCTCTCTCTCTATATATATCATTCTTTGAATACTCGTACAGGTAGTGCTTCAAAAATCAGATGATTGAATTATAGAATTCGATTAGAACTAAATTAAGCTTTGTATTGCACATAGCAATAGTAAAAAAATTGACCTAAAGATGCATAATTAAGGTTTAACCAAAGTTAATTACAAAAAGCAAGACGCTAATGAAATATAAGTCAAATTCATCTAGAGTCATTAAGCATAGGTATTTTAGAAGGCTGCCCATAAAGAAAAACAAATCAAGCTGTAATTATGGGGATTACTCAATCAGATAGAGGCAGATAAATAACTTGGAGCCCATAGATAGAGATAAGATAAAAAGGACGATTAACTTTTTGTTGGTGTAATGGTGTCTATGCTAAAAAAAAGCTTCTCAAATATTAAAGGAATTGTAGACTATCAGTTTGAAACAATCAAAATCATTTGCAAAGAACTTGAAGCCTATCCAATTGAAATAAAGTAGGCACCAAAACCCGAGAAACATATACTAAACACGATGAAGTGATGATCATTTCAAGAAGAAAGAGGGGAGATTCAGATGGAATACCTTGAGGGAAGAACGCATTAGCATGACAATCCTCCCTTTCTTGCTCAATATTCAACATTTGTGTCTTCCATAGCTCTCTTTTGTAGTCCTCCTTTTCTCCCTTTCTTTCTCTCTCAACTCTTTTTCTCGAAATCTTTCGAAAGGGGGAAAGAACATAGTAGAATGAAAGGCTTTAAGTTTAAGAAGTAAAAATACCACATGATCATGAGGATCCAATTTCTTACAATTTAGCGAGGAAGAAATAAGAACCATGCTCCATAGAAATTGAAGGTTGAATCCTCTCGATCGGCTCCGCAATAAATCGGGACTCCGGAGTCCTAACACATGACGCAAATGACGTCGTACAGCTTCGTATGGATATCCTCCATGAGCCCACTCCCAGCCCATCCAGATACCAAAACCACCAGCCTCGACTTCTCATTTGCTTTCTCGACTGCAAGCTAACGTATCAGCCGGCCTCCAGCACCGACGGCGATTCAACAGAGTAGTTAGAGACGGAGGCATAGAGTGAGGGAATGATCTAGGCTTGTTACGGTTATAAGTCGAGGGAAGCGAAGGTGGAGGTATGCGTGAGAAAGTGGGAAAGTCAATTGATTCTCTTGTCAAGTGTTCAATTTTTTGGCAAGACTTGCCGAAAGGTTTAATTGATTAGAGAGATGCGAAAATAGTGGTGAGATGTGAGATAATGGGGGAAGTAGAGGCAGTTGGTTGGGAGAATATTGGATAGGTGTTGGCCAAATAGAATGCCAAGTGAAGCAATAAATTGTGAAGAGATGGGTTCTCTCTTAGAGCACCCCTTATGGGGGCTTAAACTAGAGGGTTTTGGCTGCGGGTTGTATGGCCACCTAATTCACGCTTGCCCGCAGAAGTCGAAAGGGACTGATCCGGTCGACCCAAGTGGTTCGGCACATACGAAGGAGTCATCTTCCATGCTTGGGAAGGAGGCGGTTGTTCCCACTACTGCTGTGCCGGCGGCTAATGCGACATCGGAAATGACTCCCTGTGGGGGGTGGATGTTACCTAAGAAGCATAAACAGAAGGCTAGGAAAACCGGCAAGGTGCCCACGGGGCCGAAGTTAGATGTTCCGGTCAAGAACAGTTTTGCGCAGTTGGAGACTGTTCAGGCGGCTTCGGCTGGTGCGAGTCCGTCGAGTTCTCAGGCGACACGGTTGGATGACGTTCTGGTGAAGTCGAACCATCATGCATTGCCGGTTTCGAGGGAAGTGCGGCTGCCCAATTCCAAGGCTACAGCTGGTGCGAGTCCGTCGAGTTCTCAGGCGAGACGGTTGGATGACGATCTTGTGAAGTCGAACCATCATGAGTTGCCGATTTCGAGGGAAGAGCGGCTGCCCAGTTCCAAGGCTGCAGATATTCCCAAGGGAGTATTTAATGCTGGGTTTAATTCCAAGGTGAATACTCGACCCCATCAGAATAAAAAACAACTCAGGGTGAAGGCCAAGGGGGTTGGGCATATTGGGCCCGTGGAATTTAATGGATCGGGGAAGCGTGTCCGTGTTGAGGATCCCTCAGTGGGCTTTGCGTTGGACCGTGATTTTGGGCTAGCTGATCACTCTCGTGTGCAGCAAAATTCTGATTTACTGCTTCAGGCTTCTCATTCGGTGTCCACGTTGGCGCCTTTACTGCTCACCGGTTGCGACCTGTCGCTATGTCTCTTGGAGGGGGTGGGTATGGAGACGGATGGGTCTTCTACTAGGGACTAATGGTGGTCCCCGTCAGTTCGTCAATACCTTCATATGTTTATTATGAATTGCATCCTTTGGAATTGCCGGGGGGCAAGTAAACCCAACTTCCGTCGTTCGATTCGCTATCTTATTAAGCGTAATATTGTTGACATCATTGCGTTATTTGAGACGCATACTTCGGGTGCTAGGGCTGACCGTATTTGTAGCCGGTTGGGCTTTCCGAACAGCTTCCGGGTTGAGGCTCAGGGTCATAGTGGGGGCATTTGGTTGTTATGGAGGCATGATCTCTATGTCAATATCGTGTCGTCTTGTTCCCAGTTTATCCATGTTGTGGTTGGTTCGGGGGGTGATCTGTTTAATCTGTTTGTTGTGTACGCTTGCCCAACTCCTGCTCGCCGCCGTTGTTTGTGGGATGAGTTGAAAGCTGCTATTGCTCCCCTGTCGGACCCTGTTTTTGTGGGTGGAGATTTTAACTGTATTCTGACTGTGGATGAACGGATTGGTGGGAATGGTCGTCTTTCTCCGGATTCTTTGGATTTCGGTAACTGGGTGTCTGAGCTCTCCCTTATTGATCTTGGTTTCAAAGGTAACCGCTTCACATGGTTTCGAGGTCGGTCTGTGATTTCGAGGATTGCCAAGCGTCTTGATAGGGTGTTTTGCTGCAACCAGGGGCGGCTTAAGTGGCAGAATAATGGGGTCTCTCATCTACCCTTTCTTTCTTCGGATCACTCCCCTCTTTATCTTCATTTCAATCCGGAGCGTCCGTGTAATCCCGCTCGTAGGCCGTTTCGCTTTGAGGCTGCTTGGCTTTCTCACCCGGGGTTTCTGGATCTGCTGAAGGCTAAGTGGAGCTTTGTTTTCCCTACTCCGGTGGTGCTTTCTAGCTTTCGACGTGACCTTGTCTCTTGGAATCGTGATGTGTTTGGGAGCATACACTCACGGAAAGCTAAGTTGATGCAGGAGCTTAGTCACACGCAGCGACTACTGTCTTTTGGTGTGCGGGAGGACCTCTTGGGGAAGGAAGAACTGATCACCAAAGAACTGGAGTTGGTGCTGGATCAAGAGGAGATTCTTTGGTACCAGAAGTCTCGTGAAAAATGGGTGTGTCTGGGAGACCGGAATACTACTTTCTTCCATACGTCTACTATTATTCGTCGTCGTCGCAACCATTTTGATGCTCTTAGGAATGGTGATGGTGTGTGGGTGTCTGATCCTCAACTCCTTGAGGCTGATGTGGTCCGTTTCTTTCGGAGTTTATATGCCCCTGATGACATGCCGTCTATGGCTACTCCCTTGCCTAGGTCGGGTTTTGTGAGGTTGACGAGATCGGAGCTATTGGCTTTGCAGTTTCCTTTCTCGTCTATGGAGATTGAGGCTGATGTGCGTGCTATGGCACCTTTTAAAGCCCCGGGGCCTGACGGCTTTCAACCGGTCTTTTATCAACGGTGTTGGGATATTGTGGGTCCGTCGGTGACTAGCTTTGTCCACGACTTCTTCAGGACTGGTGTGCTTCCTGCGTCTACGAATGACACTTTGCTGGTCTTGATCTCAAAGGTGGCCAAGCCTGAGTTTATCAGCCAGTTCAAGCCGATCAGTTTGTGTAATATCCTTTTCAAGGTTATTACTAAGACGTTGATGATTCGTATGAAGGCGATCATTTCTAAGTTGGTGGGTCCTGCTCAGTGTAGTTTTATCCCTGGTCGGCTGATTTCTGACAACGTGGTTATTGCCCAAGAGGTGGTCCACTCCATGCGCAGGAAGAAAGGGAAGAAGGGGTGGATGATTCTGAAGTTGGACTTGGAGAAGGCGTTTGACCGTATTAGGTGGGATTTCCTTGAGGATACGCTTATTGCTGCTGGTCTTCCGAGTCAGTGGATTTCGTGGATTATGACTTGTGTTTCCTCTGCGTCTATGCGTGTTGTTTGGAATGGGGAGATGACTGAGGCGTTTACTATGCGTAGGGGTGTACGACAGGGTGACCCCCTTTCTCCATTTCTGTTTGTTCTGTGCATTGAGAGGTCGTGCCATGCGATTGAGCGGGCGGTCGGTGGTGGTGACTGGAAGCCGATTAGGATCTCTCGTTCTGGGCCCCCCCTTTCTCACCTTTGTTTTGCTGACGATATCCTCCTCTTTGCTGAGGCTTCCGCGGCTCAGGTTTGGATTATTCGTCGGGTGCTTGATGAATTTTATGGCGCTTCGGGGCAGAAGGTTAGTCTTGCTAAATCCAGGATTTTCGTTTCCGAAAATGTTGGACGTGACCTCATCGATCGTATATGTGGGGAGAGTGGTATTGCATGTACTCGAAATCTCGGCACGTACCTTGGCATGCCGATCCTTCACTCTCGTATGAATAAGGATACGTTCTTGGACACGCTTGCTAGGGTGAATACCCATCTTGGGGGCTGGAAGGGGCGGTGTCTTTCTTTGGCCGGCCGTATCACTCTTACCAAGGCTGTGATATCTTCGATTCCTATCCACGTTATGAGTACTGTTGTTCTACCGAGTAGCGTGTTACAAGAGCTGGATAAATTGGCTGGGAACTTTGTTTGGGGTAGCTCTCCTGGTAGACGTCGTATGCATTTGGTGAGTTAGAAGGAGGTTTGCAAGCCTAAGGCCGAGGGTGGGCTTGGTATTCGGCGTTCTAGGGAGATGAACTTGGCCTTGATTGGCAAGCTGGGGTGGAGGCTGGTGAATGACAAGGTCAGCTTGTGGGCCCGGGTGTTGCAGGAGAAATACAGGTTTGGGGATCCTCAAGATTTTCGACACGTTTGGCCGAAGAAGGGTGCCTCTGTGGTTTGGAGGAGTATTGCCTGGGGCCTCAGAGAGGTGGTGGCTTCCGGGGTGAGATGGGTGCCGGGAGATGGGCGCTGTATTCGTTTTTGGAGGGATCGTTGGTTGCTTCCTCATCCGTTGGCTGAGGTTGCCTTGGGTGAGCTTGATGTTGCCGTGGCGGAGCGCCCCGTGTGTGAGTTTTGGGTGAATGGTTTGGGATGGAACTGGGAGGTCTTGAGCAACCTTCTCCCAGTCGATACCCGGCTCCGTCTCGCGTCTATGGCTTTGTGTGGGCTATTTGGGGTTTCAGATTAGTTGGCTTGGGGAGGGTCTTCTTCTGGCTCATATTCTGTGGCGTCGGCTTATAATATGCTGTGTTCGGAACACATGTCGGGGCCCCAGTCGGGCCGATTGTACGGGAGTATTTGGCGGGCACGGGTTTCTGAGAGGATTTGTGTGTTCCTCTGGCTTGTGATCAAGCAGCGGGTCTTGACCAATCAGGAGCGTTTTCATAGGCATTTGGTGGAGGATGATGTTTGTCCGGTCTGTCATGGGAATGGTGAATCCCTTCTCCATGTTCTTCGTGATTGCTCTCGTATTAAGGCGGTCTGGTGTGCCCTTGTTCCGTCCCATATTCTGCATTCGTTCTTCTCTCTCCCCCTGTTGGATTGGGTTTATGTTAACCTTGAATCCTCCTTTGTTGTCCACGACGGGTTGCCATGGTCGACTCTCTTCGCTTCGGTGTTGTGGTGGGGGTTGAAGTGGCGTAATGCTGTTTCTTTTCTTGATGATGGGCCTCCTCCTTTTCAGCATTTGTTTGTGCTTACTAGGGCTCGGGAGTACTTCCATGGTCATCAGGCGGTTGTCCAGCGCAACACTCTGGATGTGCAATGTCGGGGTCGTGAAGTTAATGTGGCTTGGAGTAGGCCGGAGCTTTTGTGCACGAAACTGAATACGGATGGGGCCTCAAGAGGGAACCCGGGGCTCGCGGCTACTGGCGGGGCTCTTCGCGATAGTGATGGCAGGTGGCTTGGGGGGTTTGTCCTGAATATTGGCATCTTCTCGGCGCCTATGGCAAAGTTGTGGGGGGTCTACTATGGTCTTCATATTGCTTGGGAGCTCGGGTATATGCGGCTTCTTGTGGAGATTGATTCGGCTATGGTGGTGGAATTTTTGCAGTAGGGCGTTGGGGCCTCTCACCCGCTCTCTTTCCTGGTACTTATGTGCCATGGCTTTCTTACTAGGGACTGGATTGTCCGTTTTGTCCACGTGTACAGGGAGGCCAACCGTCTTGCTGATGGGTTGGCTAACCTTGCTTTCAATTTTCCTTTAGGTTTTCAATTGCTTAGGGATCCTCCGGATGAGATTTTGTCGATTATTGCGGATGGTGTTAGGGGAGTGGCTTTTCCCCGCAGGCTGCATGCTTAGCCATTTTTCTTTTGAATAAACCGTAGAGGCTTCTGTCTCTTTTACCAAAAAAAAAAAAAACTAGAGGGTTTTGGAATATTCTTTAATAAAATATTCCATCGGTCCCAAACCCCCCTAAGAGGCTTATCAAAAGCCTTACTTTTAAGCCCCAACCGAGCGGGCTTAAACTAAAGTTAGTTTAAAGCCCGTTTGGTTGTGGCAAAAAAAAATTGCCCAACAACTATCGAAATACGTCGTTTTGGTCCAAAAAGGGCCAAAACGACGCGCCTTTAGCAAGCAGCCACACGGCTGCTTACTAAAGGGAGCGCCACGTATAGCTCCGTTATTGGAGCCGCGTTGCTCGTCCGATGAGCGATGCGTGGCGGTAAATCCCGGTCATCCGTTATTTAAAAAAAATTGTTTATTTTAAATTTTAAACATTAAAATTATAAACAACACCATAATTCTAGTTTCATTTTTATCTATCTATAGACACCCATTTCGAATATATTTGGTATATTTAAAAAAAAATTGTATATTGTATATCATTAATTTAAAATAAATCATTTTAATATTATTTATGGTGGTTTAAAATATAAATATATACTAATTTTATTTATTTACATTAAAATGACATTATGGAAAAACTTTATAAATTTTATGTATGAATTTAGGGTAGTTTTATATTTTATGTATGAATTTAGGGTAGTTATACTAACTAAAATTATTTATATATAATTAATATTTTCACAATATGATCGTAGAAGATGAACGAGATTCTTATAGTCATCATGGATATGAATCCCAGAGTTTGGCGAAGGAGTAAGTGGAGAGCCTACATCGATGAATAATCTGGATTAGACGTACTCCACCGATAGACCGACAAGTATGAGCAACTTCCTGAGCACGACGAGGGTTTAACTTCGGAATTCAAATGCACACCGCCAACTTAAGGAAGATTTGAAAGAACATATTTGGAAACGATTTGGAAAAAAATAGGATCCTTCCCGTGTTTTGTGTTTTTAGTTATTGAGTTATGCATTGTCTAATGGTGTTTTTCGTTAAATTCGATAATTTGCTTCAGTTTATGTTGTTTCATTGTAATGTTTTTTCTTCAATTTATGCATCCATCGTTGTTGTTTGTAATATATATGTTTGTCGTTAATTTCCTCCAAGCCTTAATATTTGTTTTATTAATTTTCAATTAATACTATAATTATACACTTGAATTAAAATATATTTAATAAATTTTATACAAATATAGATTTTAATAAAAATAAATATTTTTATAATGTAATATAAAAGGTATTTTGGTAATTTAATATAAATTGCATAATTGTAATTTAATATAAATGTAAATTGGGTCAAAAAGCCCCTCTATTAAAATGGTCTTTTGATTTGGGGCTTAAATGGAGGCTTAAACTCAAAAACCCCCATTTAAGCCCCCAAGGGGTGCTCTTATAATGTATTAGTGTAGATGATTCATCAAACCAAAAAGGGATTTATTTATTTAATGTGGGTGTTACAATCTTTAATATTGGAGCAAATGACAATCATCATCATCATCATCAATCATCATCAATCATCATTATCAATCATCAATATATACTATAAAGCTATACTATGGGAAAAGATTGAGAAATAGGGTGTGTCATCAATTGGATATTAAATTGGTATTTGAATTAGAAAGCTATCATCTCTCTAATGCCTTTACTTTAAAGTGATGCCTTAATTTGGCTGTTACAATGTACGAAACTCCTCATGGCCGTTACACCACATTTTTCATCCAAGGGAGAGTTAATTTGAAGAAATTGAAACCCCCCTTCACGGTAATTCAAGCAGTAAAGTACCCAAAAATCAAAGGTGATGGTTATATGGGCTGTACAAAACCGATTTTACCTCCCCATAAAATGTGCATCGTCCTTGCATTAGAGCCACCCTACGACAATAATCACCTCCGCACAGAGATGGAAATGGCATCATCTTCTTCCAAGAAGAACTCCACCGCCGGTTCCTCCCAAAAGTCCCTCGGACATCTTCCGGGTAAAGCGATCGATGATTTCTTGGCATCTTCGTATGTTCCCTTTTCTGAGCTGGCTGAGGGGATGGACTGCACTGTCAAGGATATGGTGATCCGTAAGTGGGATGCGACGACCCTGCAGAAACATTATATCAGCACCGATTACGTCTTGGCGGACCATAAAGTATCAATAAACTGCTTTTGCTTCCTTCCCCCACCCTCTTATATGGCTTTAGCGATTACCGTAGTCGTCTTCTATGTCAGGGAGGCGCGATCCACTGTGTTGCATGGGCGAACATCAGCCATTGTTTCGCGGGCAAGTTGTTGGTAGGAGAAATGTACGCCATTAGCCGTTTCACTGTTGCGCTGCCGAAGCCGACGTATCGCCTCCACAACGGTGATCGTTTTGTGATCCACTTAGAAGGCACCACTGTGGTCAGACATCTGGACTGCTCTTCGGACGGATTTGCGAAATACCCCCTTCAATTGGTCCCCATACGGGATATCGACCACAATGGGTCAAAGTTCCTCATAGGTTCGTGAACCTTCCGTCGTTTAATAGCCTGCAAAAAGTTGGTTAGTCCTTGCACTTAGATTATCACACTGTCATTCTCCCAGTTGGAACTTTTATATGATATATCATATTGCACAAAAGCCCATTTCATATACTAAATATTTGCGGGCGAGAAGAAATCTATTAAAAAAAAATATATCATATTGCACTTAGATTATCACACTGTCATTCTCCCAGTTGGAACTTTTATATGATATATCATATTGCACAAAAGCCCATTTCATATACTAAATATTTGCGGGCGAGAAGAAATCTATTAAAAAAATTAAGGTTAACATGCGAAAAAGACATAAGGCAAATGAGTACACCATATTTGCAAAAGCTCGGGTCCAAGATGAAACTCTAATAAAGTTCACAGTTAGCACGCAAAAAAAAAGAGGAAAAATGAGTACACACCCAATTTTTAAAAAGCTCAGGTTCACAGATTGAAATTTCCTAAAAATAATGATACCTAAAAAACAGATAACGCATAACTTCTCCATTGAATCCATCCAATTTGATTGACATATAAATTCAGTAGCATTCTATGTAAATAGAAAGAATGAGAAGGTAGCAAACAATAAATAGCCTAAGAAATGCAACATATATATATATATGTATTTGTCAAGAGCTAAAATTTCAATATTTCACAATTGTTAGTAAAAGACATACATTTGTTACCTTAGGCGGTTGCAGCTGTCTGTTTGAAGCAATCTGCATTGCATAATCCAACTGATCTAACCATTTCCCCAAACATGTCACATTTCCCACCTTCATCAGCTACCAATGAATAACAAAACTAACATATAGGATCAAAATCAAAGTTTCTTGAAGAAAAGAACCCGAATTCGTACCGATCAAAGCTTTTTATTGGCTAAATAGTAAATATAGTTCATGGAGAGGTCATAACGTTGATGCAGTAGGATAGAGTAACCAGACCTTGGCGAGATAGTGCATCAGTGTCATTCTACTGTTAGTAGCACGAGTTTCATTGAGTTTTAGAAGACTGATCAATTTGAATCCATATGCCCCACCTGTACATTATTAGTCGATAAATTTACAAAAACATGTTTACTAAGACCCTTTACAAGATATTTTCAAAGTCGTAAAACCAATTATAAAACAACTTGACTGGAACACTGAGAGCTAAAGTTTGAAACTCAAAAGTAACATCAAGTCCAGACAGCAGAAAAATCTGACTCCACCCCCCAAACAAACACAAAAGAAATTGCTTAGTGTCCTTATAGCAAACTTCCAAACTGACTTTACTGTACACCAATGCTAACCCTGCAGCAATTTGCAAATTTTAAGAAAATGTCATATAAAGATCTAAAGTAAGAAAGTGTTTTTATAGGTCTTATTTGTGATTAAGAAAGTGTTTTTATAGGGATATAAAATACATTTAATTTGTACTAAAAAGGGTACTTCAAAGAACTGGAAAACAGAACAAAATGAACAAATGTAAATGCGGACACAGAATCTAGATACCACCAAACCTGAAAAACTTGCATACATTACATTAAACAATGCACACTGTGATGAAGAAACGACATCAATATACCTTGTAGAAACTATAGAGAAAGTTATTACCCCTTGCAGTTCCATTGTTTAATGTATTTCCCAGTGCAAGAATGATACGCATTATTTCCTTCAACTTAGTTGGGTTCCGAACCTACTTGACATCAACAAGGCATCAGAAGAGGCCAAAAAGCGCAAGGTTACATAAAAGAAGCATCAACTTAGCACGTAATGTACCTCAGTGCATGCAGAATATACAAGATTTAAACTTCTTTTGAAATCTGTGACCTACAATGATAAACGAACTAGAATTAAACAGTGGACGAGTCATATGTAGTTTGCCAAGTATACATAATACAGAACTGAATAAAGTTCAGAGTTAGCACACCAAAAAAAAGAGGAAAAATGAGTACACACCCAATTTGTAAAAAGCTCAGGTTCACAGATTAAAATTTCCTAAAAATAATGATACCTAAAAAACAGATAACGTATAACTTCCCCATTGAATCCATCCAATTTGATTGACATATAAATTCAGTAGTAATCTATGTAAATAGAGAGAATGAGAAGGTAGCAAACAATAAATAGCCTAAGAAATGCAACATATATATATGTATTTGTCAAGAGCTAAAATTTCAATATTTCACAAGTGTTATTAAAAGACATACATTTGTTACCTTAGGCGGTTGCAGCTGTCTGTTTGAAGCAATCTGCATTGCATAATCCAACTGATCTAACCATTTCCCCAAACCTGTCACATTTCCCACCTTCATCAGCTACCAATGAATAACAAAACTAACATATAGGATCAAAATGAAAGTGTCTTGAAGAAAAAAATCTGAATTCGTACCGATCAAAGATTTTTCTTGGCTAATCAGGTTGATGTAACCTGTTTCTGGGCTTAACTGATGTTCCATCCACACTCTTCCTTGCTCTCTCTGATCACCTCTCCTAACAAGACCAGCTCTATACGCTACAACGTTGTCAACACTATGCCTAGACTTGTGTTTCTGATCAAGTGTCAATCTTTGGCTATCATCTTGTGGTACCTGAAACTTCCGTCATTTACTTGCTGCCCTGTCCAACACGGAAAGTCTCAGCAATTACGTACCATGACCGGCTACTTACGTAGCTCACATTAACTGTGCTCAAGTCAATGCCATTTCGCAACATGGATCTGAATCTCTGAGTAAGTGGAAAGGGTCTTTTGGCTGAATGGTAACAAAAAGAAAAACAAATAAACAGTATCTAAACTGAAGAATTTTACATCATCTGCGAAGAGAATCTTTAGCCTATCTAACCAACTGATGAGATCCAAAGGTACAGTATAAACACATATTAAGACTAACAAAAGCATGTATAGAGATAAAGTAAAATATAGTTTATCATTTCCCCCAGATCTAGCATAGCATAGATTGCCAAACAAAAAGGACCTTACAAATCACAGTTAATAATTACTGTTGGAAAGATCTGTTGGAGAGATTATTTGATGTCATTTACAAGCTAATGAAAGAATCCATCAAGAAACACAGGGAAAAATAATACCTGCCCAAATCCAGAGAGGAAGAAGTTAACCCATGCAAATGTGAGAGTCTGGAAATTAAGCAGTAGTAGTTAAGAAATCAATTCAAGCACTAGAAGTGACAAAGCTGAAAGAGGTAATTAATAAACAAATCAACTCGCCTGAGGTATAATCATTGACAAGTTCTTCTTCATCATATCCATAGCCATGTTTGGGTTAGAAAACATTTGGGCTTGTGCATTCTGACCTTCTCCCTTGGGCACATGTAAAAGGCCATACTCCTACACTCAAACATCATGCAGAACCTTCTAATGTTAAATGGAGTCCGCAATTACTAAACCAAGAAAAGAGAGAGCTTTCTTTTGCAAGAAAACACAAAGTAACTGACAGTTATAAAAAATGAAAGAGGATATATCTTACATTACAAACATATTAAATGATCTAGATTAAGTTCAATACATTATAAAAAGAAAAGAAAACAGACTTGCTTCTCTAAGCATCAAGTTGTCTTCATTATGCAACTATGTTTCCATTAGCTTCTACAGTAAAAGCTATAGTGTAAAATCAGTAATATAGCAGGCAAACAATCATAACATATAAGCTTGGTCATCCTTCTTTCAGTAGGTTTATTTTTAACTCGCAATTTTTTTATCTGATATATTACAAACTCATCAAACTCCATCATATTGTATGGCCATTGGCCATATTTGTTTATAGATTGTCTAAGTGAAGATGCAATATTATACATTTAAGCTTTGTGAGAAGGAACACTGAAAATGACATAAGGCCCCTCTACAACTAATTTGTCCTGCTGAAATCTCATTACAGTTCACCATCAAGATTATAGGGCAAACCATCCTCCCTACAACCCATTGACATTCAATATCCTCCTTGCAGGTGATCCAGAGCAAAGATTGAAGCTTGTGATCACTTGAATTATAACACCAAACTCATTTATTCTTCCAAGCTAACCTCCGATCACCAAACTTTAACTCATTTCTCCCAAGCTAAAACTCCAAACATAAAAAAAATCATTTCTTCATGGCAGCTAAACTCCTCTACAAAGATAAGAAAAACACTGAGGCAATGAGTTCTGAAACCCTTCAATGGTGCGGGGTTTATGTGTCGGTGTTGAGGGAAAGTCAGCAGTTCGATTTCACAAATTCTTTGGACTTATGATCTGAGCCAAACAGTTCCCTGATTAAAGTTTAAGGGTCTAAATCTTCCTGAAATTCCATTTTTTAAATCGAATGTCTCACCAACAATAAAGCGTGACACTTTTACAACATAGAATTAATAAACTAGTGACATGTCCACATAATATGAAATAACCAATAAGTTGTGAAATTTGCTTGCCAACAATGAATTAGTATATATTATGTTAGTAGGCCAAAAAAATTTGAACCACATGGCTATGCTTCCCAAAAAAGTAGATTAATTGTAGTTGATTACCTGCCCACTAATGTCCCCCCTTTGTTCCAGATGTTGTAGGGTGCCTTATTAATATTGGGGCGATGAAAATCACCCCTACAAGTGCCCAACTACTAGAGTTCCACCTCATGAACGAGCGGTAAAGCTTACATGCTTCCCCCTTACCTGACATCCATCAGATACGTCAAGCAAATGTTGCACTTACATTGCGTTTGGCCACTTATCATATGCACAGGGGAAACACGATTAAGGTGTCCATGTGGGGTAGTATAGGCGATGACTTCCTTGCGCGCAGCAAGCGGGCCAAGACTCCATACATTGTTGCTTTGGCCGCCATGAATGTGCGACAGTGGAATGGTATTGTAGCCCTCTACCAATACATTATCAGTTTATATGGCTGCATATCAAACAACCTAATGCCATTACATACATGCGCAGGTGATATTTATTTGTCCACCACCTCGGCTACAGCGTTGTATGATACCGAGGACATACCTGCTATAAAGCAATTGAGGGATGTAATGAGGTACATGCTTGCATTACGCGCATAACTATATTGTAATGTAATTACAACCACATCTCTGAACCCCACCTTCACAACATTCCAGTACCGACTATCTCCCTACAACATCGCCATCCCTCCCTACAAGTTCTTCCAGGCAAGGAACCCTCTTAGAGCTGCTGCGTCATGGAAGGGAGCAGAAGGATTTTCCAAAAAAGGTAATGGTAATACTGAATCTACTTAGACTATAATTTACGCCTGAAAGAGAGCAATCATTGCCAAAGTTGTATTGTTTCGTAGGATTCAATCACCTTCAATATTGGGTTTAAGATTGAAAGGGTACTTCCAGAGAATAGTTGGAATTATTCTTCCTGTGGTAGGCGTAACTGTCGAAAGGGGTTGACCTATTGTACTTAATGTTGTATGACAGTTGAGTTCCCTCGAGTGAGGTATGTGGTGCACCATACGCTTGTAAACGAGCCGCTATAACTCACATCCACACAGCACGCCTAAGCGCGCAACTAACTCCTTGCATGTACCGACTAAACCTTGAAGTTTCTGAACATACAACAACACTGCCAGTAACTGTGTTCGATGAACTTGCTGAATCCTTGGTGAAGAAGAGAGCCACGGAGGCCCCCTATACCATCAGTACATAGTAGATGCCTACACTGCTATTAAAGAGTAAAGGTTACATTGGGTTAGAGAAAGCCAGACTCAACTACGGGTCGATCTATACAACAACATTTGTGATGCTTTTACTAAGGTTGATACAGATGCAAGAATGGTCGGCAAAAGGATAGTGCTCCCAGCTACCTACACAGGAAGCCCCCGATATATGATTCCGAATTACCAAGACGCAATGGCGCTATGTAGAGCATT
Organism: Rheum nobile; assembly: GCA_027886185.1. Classification (NCBI taxonomy): domain Eukaryota; kingdom Viridiplantae; phylum Streptophyta; class Magnoliopsida; order Caryophyllales; family Polygonaceae; genus Rheum; species Rheum nobile. The sequence continues at coordinate 5,087,982 of WOAB01000648.1, forward strand.
CGGGAATCCTTCTCTTTTCATCACATTCACTGCTAACCCTAAATGGTTCGAGTGCGCTGAAATGCTGGGAGAATTAGAGGTGCAACACTCGAATGACAAGCCCGACGTCATGAGCAGACTTTTTAAACGCAAGGTGTGTCAGTTGCTTAAAGATCTTAAAACACACGAGATATTTGGGCCCACAAAGGCAGGTACGTGACCGCTAAAATGAAATGGTGCAAAACTCTCTCTGGGCTTATACATGATATCATTGACAGATAATCAAAATTCAAACCACACGTCCCCACGAATTCACCTCCTTATATTTGTACATGTGCAGCCATGAACACTATTGAATTCCAGAAGCGCGGCCTTCCCCATGCACATATACTCTTATGGTTGAAAGAAGGTTGCAATGCCAAAACAAGAAAGGACATAGATGATTTCATTCAGCTAAAATTCCGTGCAAAGAAACAGATCCGGACGCGCATAAACTTGTGACTGAGCATATGTTACATGGCCCTTGCGGGGATACAAACCCTAATGCACCGTGTATGCACAATGGGAAATGTAACAAACGCTTTCCCAAGCCCTACTATGCAGAAACAACGCTTGACGAGGATGGTTTTCCAGTTTACCGGCACCGGAATAATGGAAGTGTAGTGGAAAAAGGAAGAGCCACATTTACCAACAACCATGTTGTGCCATATAATTGATACTTACTGCTGAAATATGGTGCGCACATCAATGTTGAGTGGTGCAGTAGAACAAGAGCCATCAAGTACCTGTTCAAGTACATAACCAAGGGTCCAAACAAAGCTACTGCTGTCTTCCTGCAGAAAGATGCACAGTCGCACAGAGGAGGGGCAGCCACAAACCCGGAACTAAATGAGATCAAGCAATACTTAGATTGCCGTTACCTATCTGCATGCGAAGCCGCTTGGCGTATTTATGGGTTTGACATTCATTACAGTTGGCCTGCTGTTCTACGTCTAACGTTCCATCTCCCAGATCAAAACACAGTGACAATGTCAGATTCGCAAAACCTACCAGCTGTGGTACAGCGCGAAGGAGTATAATTTACAATGTTTACAGAGTGGCTTACCCTAAATAGTAAAGATGAGGGAGCAAGAAAATTCAAGTACGCAGAAATACCCAAACAGTACACATGGGATGCATCAAAGAAGGTGTGGGCGCCAAGGTGAAATCTCAAACCGATAGGCCGAATTGTGTACGCCCATCCCACCTCTGGCGAAAGGTATTACCTACGCATGCTTCTGAACGTGGTTGCATGGCCTTACACCTTTGAAGAAATTTGGACGGTGAATGGGAAACAATATGACACCTTTAGGCAAGCATGCTATGCCCGTGGAATACTCAAGGAAGACAATGAGTGGACCGACACAATCAAAGAAGCACACGACTGGGCAACGGGTGTACAACTGAGGGATTTGTTTGTCACGATTCTAACCTTTTGTGAGGTGACCAACCCGGGAAGGCTGTGGGACACTAATTGGGCTGCGTTATCAGAAGACATACTATACCAGAAGAGAAGGGAATTCAAGTTCCCGACCTTAGAACTCAGTGACAACCAGCTGAAGAACTACTGCTTGCTTGCCATTGAAGAGCACCTTGCAAAAAACGGAAACACATTGGCTGACTACCCGGGAATTCCGATGCCAGACAAGCAACTACTCACCGTAATGAACAATGGATTAATACGAGAAGAACTCTCCTACAATGCCCAGAAAATGGAAGAGCTGCATGCAACCATGTACCCGTCACTGAACGCCGACCAAAAAGCAATCTACGACAGGGTAATCAATGCAGTGGATAAGCAATCCGGAGAGTTCTTCATTTACGGTGCTGGAGGAACAGGGAAAACTTATCTATACAAGACAATAATGGCCCGTATATGATCACAAGGGAACATCGTCCTTGCCGTAGCATCGTCGGGTAAGTTCTAAGATATGTTCACTCACTCCGATAATAGTTTCATATCTATTCTATTTCTTAGCAGCGAAAAATAGATGCACAAAACACAGCATGCTAATGTCTATTACACCCATTATAGGCACGTAATAATAACATTACAATGTCCGTAAGTACCTGGTGGTTACATGTTGCCTTCATATACAGAATAAGATAACCCTACATACTTAATTATGCTCCCCTCTAACGCTATTGTTCCCCACAGGTATTGCTTCCCTTTTATTACCAGGCGGTCGGACAACCCACAGTAGGTTTCTAATCCCAATCGAGTTGCTTGATAATAGCACATGTGGTATTAAACAAAACACACAATTAGCACAACTGATGCACGGAGTCAAATTGATTATTTGGGATGAAGCTCCAATGACGCATAAAAATGCATTTGAGGCATTGAACAGAACCTTGCAAGATATCCAAAGCATCAAACATGCTAAAAACAAACACAAGTTGTTTGGGGGTATAACAGTCCTACTAGGAGGTGATTTCAGGCAAATACTTCTAGTAATTAGCAAAGGGAAACGACAAGACATCGTTCAAGCTTGCATTAGCAACTCCCCTATTTGGGCCCACTGTCAAGTACTCACGTTAACAAAGACCATGAGGGTCAATGAACAACAGGCCAATGGCGAGATTGACATCAACAAACAACAATTCAACAATTGGATTCAAAAGATAGGGGATGGAAATGCTGAAGCAGTAGCGATGGACAATGAGGCAGAAGAAACATGGACTGAGATCCCGCAAGAGTTCATAATCGTACATGGGGCAAATCCGATTGAGCAGCTAATTGACAAAGTGTTTCCAGATTTCATAGCAAACAAAACCAACCCGTCGTACCTCCAAGACAGGGCTATCCTGACCCCCCTAAACGAAGATGCGGATCAGATTAACTGCTACATTTTCAAGCGTCTGCGCGGACACACAAAGACATACAAAAGCTGATGTGTTCTTGCCTCCGATGACAAGCCAATTGACTAAAAGGTGGCGCCTTGGGATCTAGTCTTGGGTGAGAAGTCACGTTGAACGTCACAGCCGTGAAGAAGATGGCGAACGCGATGATGAACGTGGTGGTGAACACGGTGTTGGTGCGGTGGGGAACGCGGTGGAAGCGGTTGTTGAGGCGAAAGGATAGCATTGGCGGAAGCGATTTGAGGAGGGATAGATGACTTGAAGAGACAAGTCGTTAGTGACGTAGTGTCGACTGCGGGTGTCGTAGCGTCGACTGCAGTTGAAGGGAGATGCGAAGGAAGAATGGCTTGAAGGTTCAAGCGGTTGCCGTAGCGTCGGCGGCAGAGTGAAGGGGATGCGAAGATAGAGGGTTTTGACGTCCGATCAAGGGAAGGAGGATAAACACTCGACTTGAAACCTTGAATTAAATTGAATGTAAGGAAATAACAATAACAAAGTTGGGTATAAATACTAGAGGCGAGACGTCGGATGGGCCGAGTCGAGCCTCGTGGGCTAGGCCATGCAAGCATGCAAAGGCACAAACCCTAAAAGATAGAAAGACTATAAAAGGAAACTATCTAAAACATGCAGGAAATACTAAATATAGAAAGTGTATTAAAAGAACGCGTTAAATTCCTAACGCTGTGAAGGCATGCAGTCAAACATCGCGATAGATGACGACGAAGGGTCGATTGACTCGCGGGTGTGTGCACGCGATGCTAACTGAGAAGAACGCGTTGTTCCGATGTCGATGGTTGCAAGGACGACGAGTCTTGGGTTAGCGTCTGGGCTTCCTTGGCCAGCGACGACGCGTACGACAAGTGACGCGACGGCGGAGGCGATGGCTTTGGACCTAGGCCTTGTTACTGGGCCCTCTGAGCGATGGCTCATGGCTTCTTCCTCATCTTGGGCCGTCATGGGAGGCAGGGTCACATCACCCTCCCCCACTTGGCTATGAAGCATCCCCGCTTCACCATCATCAAACTCAGGCTCAACATATGGTGTCAAGTCTGCGACGTTGAAGGACGCGTGGACTCCAAAATCTGGTGGGAGCTCGAGTTGATAGTCATTTTCCCCTAAGGCCTTGATCACGCGAAAGGGTCCATCTCCACATGGTGCCAATTTGTGCTTGCGCCGCGAGGGGAACCTTTCTTTTCGCATATGCACCCAGACAAGGTCTCCTGGTGCGAAGATGATGCGGCGGCGGCCAGAATTCTTCTGCGAGGCATACTACGCGGCCCTCCTCTCCAGTTGCTCCCTGGTGCGTCGATGAAGCTCCTGCACTTGCTCGGCGCGGTTGGCGGCGTAGACATGCACTGGGTCTCGCAGTGGTCGCGGCGACAAATCAAGTGGTGTCAAGGGGTTCATGCCATACACCACTTCGAACGGTGTCAACTTGTAGACTATCAGTTTGAAACAATCAAAATCATTTGCAAAGAATTTGAAGCCTATCCAATTGAAATAAAGTAGGCACCAAAACCCGAGAAACATATACTAAACATGATGAAGTGATGATCATTTCAAGAAGAAAGAGGGGAGATTCAGATGGAATACCTTGAGGGAAGAACGCATTAGCATGACAATCCTCCCTTTCTTGCTCAATATTCAACATTTGTGTCTTCCATATCTCTCTTTTATAGTCATCCTTTTCTCTCTTTCTTTCTCTCTCAACTCTTTTTCTCGAAATCTTTCGAAAGGGGGAAAGAACATAGTAGAATGAAAGGCTTTAAGTTTAAGAAGTAAAAATACCACATGATCATGAGGATCCAATTTCTTACAATTAGCGGGGAAGAAATAAGAACCATGCTCGATAGAAATTGAAGGTTGAATCCTCTCGATCGGCTCCGTAATAAATCGGGACTCCGGAGTCCTAACACATGACGCAAATGACGTCGTACAGCTTCGTATGGATATCCTCCATTAGCCTACTCCCAGCCCATCCAGATACCAAAACCACCAGCCTCGACTTCTCATTTGCTTTCTCGACTGCAAGCTAACGTATCAGCCGACCTCCAGCACCGACGGCGATTCAACAGAGTAGTTAGAGACGGAGGCATAGAGTGAGGGAATGATCTAGGCTTGTTACGGTTATAAGTCGAGGGAAGCAAAGGTGGAGGTATGCGTGAGAAAGTGGGAAAGTCAATTGATTCTCTTGTCAAGTGTTCAATTTTTTGGCAAGACTTGCTAAAAGGTTTAATTGATTAGAGAGAGATGCGAAAATAGTGGTGAGATGTGAGATAATGGGGGAAGTAGAGGCAGTTGGTTGGGAAAATATTGGATAGGTGTTGGCCAAATAGAATGCCAAGTGACGCAATAAATTGTGAAGAGATGGATTCTCTCTTAGAACACTCCTTATGGGGGCTCAAACTAGAGGGTTTTGGAATATTCTTTAATAAAATATTCCATTGGTCCCAACCCCCCCCCCCCCCAAGAGGCTTATCAAAAGCCTTATTTTTAAGCCCCAATCGAGCGGGCTTAAACTAAAGTTAGTTTAAAGCCCGTTTGGTTGTGGCAAAAAAAAATTGCCCAACAACTATCGAAATACGTCATTTTGGTCCAAAAAGGGCCAAAACGACGCGCCTTTAGCAAGCAGTCACACAACTGCTTACTAAAGGGAGCGCCACGTGTAGCTCCGTTATTGGAGCCGCGTCGCTCGTCCGATGAGCGATGCATGGCGCTAAATCATGGTCGTCCGTTATTTAAAAAAAATTGTTTATTTTAAATTTTAAACATTAAAATTATAAACAACACCATAATTCTAGTTTCATTTTTTTCTATCTATAGACACCCATTTCGAATATATTTGGTATATTTTAAAAAAATTATTGTATATTGTATATCATTAATTTAAAATAAATCATTTTAATATTATTTATGGTGGTTTAAAATATAAATATATACTAATTTTATTTATTTACATTAAAATGACATTATGGAAAAACTTTATAAATTTTATGTATGAATTTAGGGTAGTTTTATATTTTATGTATGAATTTAGGGTAGTTATACTAACTAAAATTATTTATATATAATTAATATTTTCACAATATGATCGTAGAAGATGAACGAGATTCTTATAGTCATCATGGATATGAATCCCAGAGTTTGGCGAAGGAGTAAGTGGAGAGCCTACATCGATGAATAATCCGGATTAGACGTACTCCACCGATAGACCGACAAGTATGAGCAACTTCCTGAGCACGACGAGGGTTTAACTTCGGAATTCAAATGCACACCGCCAACTTAAGGAAGATTTGAAAGAACATATTTGGCAACGATTTGGAAAAAAAATAGGATCCTTCCCGTGTTTTGTGTTGTTAGTTATTGAGTTATGCATTGTCTAATGATGTTTTTCGTTAAATTCGGTAATTTGCTTCAGTTTATGTTGTTTCATTGTAATGTTTTTTCTTCAATTTATGCATCCATCGTTTTTGTTTGTAATATATATGTTTGTCGTTAATTTCCTCAAAGCCTTAATATTTGTTTTATTAATTTTAAATTAATACTATAATTATACACTTGAATTAAAATATATTTAATAAATTTTATACAAATATAGATTTTAATAAAAATAAATATTTTTATAATGTAATATAAAAGGTATTTTGGTAATTTAATATAAATTGCATAATTATAATTTAATATAAATGTAAATTGGGTCGAAAAGCCCCTCTATTAAAATGGTCTTTTGATTTGGGGCTTAAATGGAGGTTTAAACTCAAAAAACCCCATTTAAGCCCCCCATAAGGGGTGCTCTTATAATGTATTAGTGTAGATGATTCATCAAACCAAAAAGGGATTTATTTATTTAATGTGGGTGTTACAATCTTTAATATTAGAGCAAATGACAATCATCATCATCATCATCAATCATCATTATCAATCATCAATATATACTATAAAGCTATACTATGGGAAAAGATTGAGAAATAGGGTGTGTCATCAATTGGATATTAAATTGGCATTTGAATTAGAAAGCTATCATCTCTCTAATGCCTTTACTTTAAAGTGATGCCTTAATTTGGCTGTTACAATGTACGAAACTCCTCATGGCCGGTACACCACATTTTTCATCCAAGGGAGAGTTAATTTGTAGAAATTGAAACCCCCCTTCACAGTAATTCAAGCAGTAAAGTACCCAAAAATCAAAGGTGCTGGTTACATGGGCTGTACAAAACCGATTTTACCTCCCCATAAAATGTGCATCGTCCTTGCATTAGAGCCACCCTACGACAATAATCACCTCTGCACAGAGATGGAAATGGCTTCATCTTCTTCCAAGAAGAACTCCACCGCCGGTTCCTCCCAAAAGTCCCTCGGACATCTTCCGGTTAAAGCGATCGATGATTTCTTGGCGTCTTCGTATGTTCCCTTTTCTGAGCTGGCTGAGGGGATGGACTGCACTGTCAAGGATATGGTGATCCGTAAGTGGGATGCGACGACCCTGCAGAAACATTATATCAGCACCGATTACGTCTTGGCGGACCATAAAGTATCAATAAACTGCTTTTGCTTCCTTCCCCCACCCTCTTATATGGCTTTAGCGATTACCGTAGTCGTCTTCTATGTCAGGGAGGCGCGATCCACTGTGTTGCATGGGCGAACATCAGCCATTGTTTCGCGGGCAAGTTGTTGGTAGGAGAAGTGTACGCCATTAGCCGCTTCACTGTTGCGTTGCCGAAGCCGACGTATCGCCTCCACAACGGTGATCGTTTTGTGATCCACTTAGAAGGCACCACTGTGGTCAGACATCTGGACTGCTCTTCGGATGGATTTGCGAAATACCCCCTTCAATTGGTCCCCATACGGGATATCGACCACAATGGGTCAAAGTTCCTCATAGGTACGTGAACCTTCCGTCGTTTAATAGCCTGCAAAAAGTTGGTTAGTCATTGCACTTAGATTATCACACTGTCATTCTCCCAGTTGGAACTTTTATATGATATATCATATTGCACAAAAGCCCATTTCATATACTAAATATTTGCGGGCGAGAAGAAATCTATTAAAAAAATTAAGGTTAACATGCGAAAAAGACATAAGGCAAATGAGTACACCATATTTGCAAAAGTTCGGGTCCGAGATTAAACTCTAATAAAGTTCAGAGTTAGCACGCAAAAAAAAAGAGGAAAAATGAGTACACACCCAATTTTTAAAAAGCTCAGGTTCACAGATTGAAATTTCCTAAAAATAATGATACCTAAAAAACAGATAACGCATAACTTCTCCATTGAATCCATCCAATTTGATTGACATATAAATTCAGTAGCATTCTATGTAAATAGAAAGAATGAGAAGGTAACAAACAATAAATAGCCTAAGAAATGCAACATATATATATGTATTTGTCAAGAGCTAAAATTTCAATATTTCACAATTGTTATTAAAAGACATACATTTGTTACCTTAGGCGGTTGCAGCTGTCTGTTTGAAGCAATCTGCATTGCATAATCCAACTGATCTAACCATTTCCCCAAACATGTCACATTTCCCACCTTCATCAGCTACCAATGAATAACAAAACTAACATATAGGATCAAAATCAAAGTTTCTTGAAGAAAAGAACCCGAATTCGTACCGATCAAAGCTTTTTATTGGCTAAATAGTAAAACGTGACCAAGCAAGTTTGACACAAGATCCAACTGTATCTGCAAAAAAAACATCAATAATAGGGGAACAGTAAATATAGTTCATGGAGAGGTCATAACATTGATGCAGTAGGATAGAGTAACCAGACCTTGGCGAGATAGTGCATCAGTGTCATTCTACTGTTAGTAGCACGAGTTTCATTGAGTTTTAGAAGACTGATCAATTTGAATCCATATGCCCCACCTGTACATTATTAGTCGATAAATTTACAAAACATGTTTACTAAAACCCTTTACAAGATATTTTCAAAGTCGTAAAACCAATTATAAAACAACTTGACTGGAACACTGAGAGCTAAAGTTTGAAACTCAAAAGTAACATCAAGTCCAGACAGCAGAAAAATCCGACTCCACCCCCCAAACAAACACAAAAGAAATTGCTTAGTGTCCTTATAGCGAACTTCCAAACTGACTTTACTGTACACCAATGCTAACCCTGCAACAATTTGCAAATTTGAAGAAAATGTCATATAAAGATCTAAAGTAAGAAAGTGTTTTTATAGGTCTTATTTGTGATTAAGAAAGTGTTTTTATAGGGATATAAAATACATTTAATTTGTACTAAAAAGGGTACTTCAAAGAACTGGAAAACAGAACAAAATGAACAAATGTAAATGCGGACACAGAATCTAGATACCACCAAACCTGAAAAACTTGCATACATTACATTAAAAAATGCACAATGTGATGAAGAAACGGCATCAATATACCTTGTAGAAACTATAGAGAAAAGTTATTACCCCTTACAGTTCCATTGTTTAATGTATTTCCCAGTGCAAGAATGATACGCATTATTTCCTTCAACTTAGTTGAGTTCCGAACCAACTTGACATCAACAAGGCATCAGAAGAGGCCAAAAAGCGCATGATTACATAAAAGAAGCATCAACTTAGCACGTAATGTACCTCAGTGCATGCAGAATATACAAGATTTAAACTTCTTTTGAAATCCGTGACCTACAATGATAAACGAACTAGAATTAAACAATGGACGAGTCATATGTAGTTTGCCAAGTATACATAATACAGAACTAAATAAAGTTCAGAGTTAGCACGCCAAAAAAAGAGGAAAAATGAGTACACACCCAATTTGTAAAAAGCTCAGGTTCACAGATTGGAATTTCCTAAAAATAATGATACCTAAAAAACATATAACGCATAACTTCCCCATTGAATCCATCCAATTTGATTGACATATAAATTCAGTAGCAATCTATGTAAATAGAGAGAATGAGAAGGTAGCAAACAATAAATAGCCTAAGAAATGCAACATATATATATGTATTTGTCAAGATCTAAAATTTCAATATTTCACAAGTGTTATTAAAAGACATACATTTGTTACCTTAGGCGGTTGCAGCTATCTGTTTGAAGCAATCTGCATTGCATAATCCAACTGATCTAACCATTTCCCCAAACTTGTCACATTTCCCACCTTCATCAGCTACCAATGAATAACAAAACTAACATATAGGATCAAAATCAAAGTGTCTTGAAGAAAAAAATCTGAATTCGTACCGATCAAAGATTTTTCTTGGCTAATCAGGTTGATGTAACCTGTTTCTGGGCTTAACTGATGTTCCATCCACACTCTTCCTTGCTCTCTCTGATCACCTCTCCTAACAAGACCATCTCTAGACGCTACAACGTTGTCAACACTATGCCTAGACTTGTGTTTCTGATCAAGTGTCAATCTGTGGCTATCATCTTGTGGTACCTGAAACTTTCATCATTTACTTGCTGCCCTGTCCAACACGGAAAGTCTCAGCAATTATGTACCATGACCGGCTACTTACGTAGCTCACATTAACTGTGCTCAAGTCAATGCCATTTCGCAACATGGATCTGAATCTCTGAGTAAGTGGAAAGGGTCTTTTGGCTGAATGGTAACAAAAAAGAAAAACAAATAAACAGTATCTAAACTGAAGAATTTTACATCATCTGCGAAGAGAAGCTTTAGCCTATCTAACCAACTGATGAGATCCAAAGGTACAGTATAAACACATATTAAGACTAACAAAAGCATGTATAGAGATAAAGTAAAATATAGTTTATCATTTCCCCCAGATCTAGCATAGCATAGATTGCCAAACAAAAAGGACCTTACAAATCACAGTTAATAATTATTGTTGGAAAGATCTGTTGGAGAGATTATTTGATGTCAATTACAAGCTAATGAAAGAATCCATCAAGAAACACAGGGAAAAATAATACCTGCCCAAATCCAGAGAGGAAGAAGTTAACCCATGCAAATGTGAGAGTCTGGAAATTAAGCAGTAGTAGTTAAGAAATCAATTCAAGCACTAGAAGTGACAAAGCTGAAAGAGGTAATTAATAAACAAATCAACTCGCCTGAGGTATAATCATTGACAAGTTCTTCTTCATCATATCCATAGCCATGTTTGGGTTAGAAAACATTCGGGCTTGTGCATTCTGACCTTCTCCCTTGGGCACATGTAAAAGGCCATACTCCTACACTCAAACATCATGCAGAACCTTCTAATGTTAAATGGAGTCCGCAATTACTAAACCAAGAAAAGAGAGAGCTTTCTTTTGCAAGAAAACACAAAGTAACTGACAGTTATAAAAAAATGAAAGAGGATATATCTTACATTACAAACATATTAAATGATCTAGATTAAGTTCAAAACATTATAAAAAGAAAAGAAAACAGACTTGCTTCTCTAAGCATCAAGTTGTCTTCATTATACAACTATGTTTCCATTAGCTTCTACAGTAAAAGCTATAGTGTAAAATCAGTAATATAGCAGGCAAACAATCATAACATATAAGCTTGGTCATCCTTCTTTCAGTAGGTTTATTTTTAACTCACAATTTTTTTATCTGATATATTACAAACTCATCAAACTCCATCATATTGTATGGCCATTGGCCATATTTGTTTACAGATTGTCTAAGTGAAGATGCAGTATTATACATTTAAGCTTTGTCAGAAGGAACACTGAAAATGACATAAGGCACCTCTACAACTAATTTGTCCTGCTGAAATCTCATTACAGCTCACCATCAAGATTATAGGGCAAACCATCCTCCCTACAACCCATTGACATTCAATATCCTCCTTGCAGGTGATCCAGAGCAAAGATTGAAGATTGTGATCACTTGAATTATAACACCAAACTCATTTATTCTTCCAAGCTAACCTCCGATCACCAAACTTTAACTCATTTCTCCCAAGCTAAAACTCCAAACATAAAAAAAATCATTTCTTCATGGCAGCTAAACTCCTCTACAAAGATAAGAAAAACACTGAGGCAATGAGTTCTGAAACCCTTCAATGGTGCGGGGTTTATGTGTCGGTGTTGAGGGAAAGTCAGCAGTTCAATTTCGCAAATTCTTTGGACTTATGATCTAAGCCAAACAGTTCCCTGATTAAAGTTTAAGGGTCTAAATCTTCCTGAAATTCCATTTTTTAAATCGAATGTCTCACCAGCAATAAAGTGTGACACTTTTACAACATAGAATTAATAAACTAGTGACATGTCCACATAATATGAAATAACCAATAAGTTGTGAAATTTGCTTGCCAACAATGAATTAGTATATATTATGTTAGTAGGCCAAAAAAATTTGAACCACATGGCTATGCTTCCCAAAAAAGTAGATTAATTGTAGTTGATTACCTGCCCACTAATGTCCCCCCTTTGTTCCAGATGTTGTAGGGTGCCTTATTAATATTGGGGCGATGAAAATCACCCCTACAAGTGCCCAACTACTAGAGTTCCACCTCATGAACGAGCGGTAAAGCTTACATGCTTCCCTCTTACCTGACATCCATCAGATACGTCAAGCAAATGTTGCACTTACATTGCGTTTGGCCACTTATCATATGCACAGGGGAAACACGATTAAGGTGTCCATGTGGGGTAGTATAGGCGATGACTTCCTTGTGCGCAGCAAGCGGGCCAAGACTCCATACATTGTTGCTTTGGCCGCCATGAATGTGCGACAGTGGAATGGTATTGTAGCCCTCTACCAATACATTATCAGTTTATATGGCTGCATAACAAATAACCTAATGCCATTACATACATGCACAGGTGATATTTATTTGTCCACCACCTCGGCTACAGCGTTGTATGATACCGAGGACATACCTGCTATAAAGCAATTGAGGGATGTAATGAGGTACATGCTTGCACTACGCGCATAACTATATTGTAATGTAATTACAACCACATCTCTGAACCCCACCTTCACAACATTCCAGTACCGACTGTCTCCCTACAACATCGCCATCCCTCCCTACAAGTTCTACCAGGCAAGGAACCCTCTTAGAGCTGCTGCGTCTTGGAAGGGAGCAGAAGGATTTTCCAAAAAAGGTAATGGTAATACTGAATCTACTTAGACTACAATTTACGCCCGAAAGAGAGCAATCATTGCCAAAGTTGTATTGTTTCGTAGGATTCAATCTCCTTCAATATTGGGTTTAAGATTGAAAGGGTACTTCAAGAGAATAGTTGGAATTATTCTTCATGTGGTAGGCGTAACTGTCGAAAGGGGTTGACCTATTGTACTTAATGTTGTATGACGGTTGAGTTCCCTCGAGTGAGGTATGTGGTGCACCATACGCTTGTAAACGAGCCGCTATAACTCACATCCACACAGCACGCCTAAGCGCGCAACTAACTCCTTGCAGGTATAGACTAAACCTTGAAGTTTCTGAACATACAACAACACTGCCAGTAACTGTGTTCGATGAACTTGCTGAATCCTTGGTGAAGAAGAGAGCCACAGAGGCCCCCTATACCATCAGTACATAGTAGATGCCTACACTGCTATTAAAGAGTTAAGGTTACGTTGGGTTAGAGAAAGCCAGACTCAACTACGGGTCGATCTATACAACAACATTTGTGATGCTTTTACTAAGGTTGATACAGATGCAAGAATGGTCGGCAAAAGGATAGTGCTCCCAGCTACCTACACAGGAAGCCCCCGATATATGATTCCAAACTACCAAGACGCAATGGCGCTATGTAGAGCATTCGGGAATCCTTCTCTTTTCATCACATTCACTGCTAACCCTAAATGGTTCGAGTGCGCTGAAATGCTGGGAGAATTAGAGGTGCAACACTCGAATGACAGGCCCGACGTCATGAGCAGACTTTTTAAACGCAAGGTGTGTCAGTTGCTTAAAGATCTTAAAACACATGAGATATTTGGGCCCACAAAGGCAGGTACGTGACCGCTAAAATGAAATGGTGCAAAACTCTCTCTGGGCTTATACATGATATCATTGACATATAATCAAAATTCAAACCACACGTCCCTACGAATTCACCTCCTTATATTTGTACATGTGCAGCCATGAACACTATTGAATTCCAGAAGCGCGGCCTTCCCCATGCACATATACTCTTATGGTTGAAAGAAGGTTGCAATGCCAAAACAAGAAAGGACGTAGATGATTTCATTCAGCTAAAATTCCGTGCAAAGAAACAGATCCGGACGCGCATAAACTTGTGACTGAGCATATGTTACATGGCCCTTGCGGGGATACAAACCCTAATGCACCGTGTATGCACAATGGGAAATGTAACAAACGCTTTCCCAAGCCCTACTATGCAGAAACAACGCTTGACGAGGATGGTTTTCCAGTTTACCGGCACCGGAATAATGGAAGTGTAGTGGAAAAAGGAAGAGCCACATCAACCATGTTGTGCCATATAATTGATACTTACTGCTGAAATATGGTGTGCACATCAATGTTGAGTGGTACAGTAGAACAACAGCCATCAAGTACCTGTTCAAGTACATAACCAAGGGTCTAAACAAAGCTATTGCTATCTTTCTGCAGAAAGATGCACAGTCGCACAGAGGAGGGGCAGCCACAAACCCGGAACTAAATGAGATCAAGCAATACTTAGATTGTCGTTACCTATCTGCATGCGAAGCCGCTTAGCGTATTTATGGGTTTGACATTCATTATAGTTGGCCTGCTGTTATACGTCTAACGTTCCATCTCCCAGATCAAAACACATTGACAATGTCAGATTCGCAAAACCTACCAGCTGTGGTACAGCGCGAAGGAGTACAATCTACAATGTTTATAGAGTGGCTTACCCTAAATAGTAAAGATGAGGGAGCAAGAAAATTCAAGTACGCAGAAATACCCAAACAGTACACATGGGATGCATCAAAGAAGGTGTGGGCGCCAAGGTGAAATCTCAAACCGATAGGCCGAATTGGGTACGCCCATCCCGCCTCTGGCGAAAGGTATTACCTACGCATGCTTCTGAACGTGGTTGCATGGCCTTACACCTTTGAAGAAATTTGGACGGTGAATGGGAAACAATATGACACCTTTAGGCAAGCATGCTATGCCCGTGGAATACTCAAGGAAGACAATGAGTGGACCGACACAATCAAAGAAGCACAAGACTGGGCAACGAGTGTACAACTGAGGGATTTGTTTGTCACGATTCTAACCTTTTGTGAGGTGACCAACCCGGGAAGGCTGTGGGACACTAATTGGGCTGCGTTATCAGAAGACATACTATACCAGAAGAGAAGGGAATTCAAGTTCCCGACCTTAGAACTCAGTGACAACTAGCTGAAGAACTACTGCTTGCTTGCCATTGAAGAGCACCTTGCAAAAAACGGAAACACATTGGCTGACTACCCGGGAATTCCGATGCCAGACAAGCAACTACTCACCATAATGGACAATGGATTAATACGAGAAGAACTCTCCTACAATGCCCAGAAAATGGAAGAGCTGCATGCAACCATGTACCCGTCACTGAATGCCGACCAAAAAGCAATCTACGACAGGGTAATCAATGCAGTGGATAAGCAATCCGGAGAGTTCTTCATTTATGGTGCTGGAGGAACAGGGAAAACTTATCTATACAAGACAATAATGGCCCGTATAAGATCACAAGGGAACATCGTCCTTGCCGTAGCATCGTCGGGTAAGTTCTAAGCTATGTTCACTCACTCCGATAATAGTTTCATATCTACTCTATTTCTTAGCAGCGAAAAATAGATGCACAAAACACAGCATGCTAATGTCTATTACACCCATTATAGGCACGTAATAATAACATTACAATGTCCGTAAGTACTTGGTGGTTACATGTTGCCTTCATATACCGAATAAGATAACCCTACATACTTAATTATGCTCCCCTCTAACGCTATTGTTCCCCACAGGTATTGCTTCCCTTTTATTACCAGGCGGTCGGACAACCCACAGTAGGTTTCTAATCCCAATCGAGTTGCTTGATAATAGCACATGTGGTATTAAACAAAACACACAATTAGCACAACTGATGCACGGAGTCAAATTGATTATTTGGGATGAAGCTCCAATGACGCATAAAAATGCATTTGAGGCATTGAACAGAACCTTGCAAGATATCCAAAGCATCAAACATGCTAAAAACAAACACAAGTTGTTTGGGGGTATAACAGTCCTACTAGGAGGTGATTTCAGGCAAATACTTCTAGTAATTAGCAAAGGGAAACGACAAGACATCATTCAAGCTTGCATTAGCAACTCCCCTATTTGGGCCCACTGTCAAGTACTCACGTTAACAAAGACCATGAGGGTCAATGAACAACAGGCCAATGGCGAGATTGACATCAACAAACAACAATTCAACAATTGGATTCAAAAGATATGGGATGGAAATGCTAAAGCAGTAGCGATGGACAATGAGGCAGAAGAAACGTGGACTGAGATCCCGCAAGAGTTCATAATCGTACATGGGGCAAATTCGATTGAGCAGCTAATTGACAAAGTCTTTCCAAATTTCATAGCAAACAAAACCAACCCGTCGTACCTCCAAGACAGGGCTATCCTGACCCCCCTAAACGAAGATGCAGATCAGATTAACTGCTACATGTTCAAGCGTCTGCGCGGACACATAAAGACATACAAAAGCTGATGTGTTCTTGCCTCCGATGATAAGCCAATTGACTAAAAGGTGGCGCCTTGGGATCTAGTCTTGGGTGAGAAGTCACGTTGAACGTCACAGCCGTGAAGAAGATGGCGAACGCGTTGATGAACGCGATGATGAATGTGGTGGTGAACACGGTGTTGGTGCGGTTAGGAACGCGGTGGAAGCGGTTGTTGGGGCGAAATGATATCATTGGCGGAAGCGATTTGAGGAGGGATAGATGACTTGAAGAGACAAGTCGTTGGTGACGTAGTGTCGACTGCGGGTGTCGTAGCGTCGACTGTAGTTGAAAGGAGATGCGAAGGAAGACTGGCTTGAAGGTTCAAGCGGTTGCCGTAGCGTCGGCGGCAGAGTGAAGGGGATGCGAAGATAAAGGGTTTTGACGTCCGATCAAGGGAAGAAGGATAAACACTCGACTTGAAACCTTGAATTAAATTGAATGTAAGGAAATAACAATAACAAAGTTGGGTATAAATACTAGAGGCGAGACGTCGGATGGGCCGAGTCGAGCCTCGTGGGCTAGCCCATGCAAGCATGCAAAGGCACAAACCCTAAAAGATAGAAAGACTATAAAAGGAAACTATCTAAAACACACAGGAAATACTAAATATAGAAAGTGTATTAAAAGAACGCGTTAAATTCCTAACGTTGTGAAGGCATGCAGTCAAACATCGCGATAGATGACGACGAAGGGTCGATCGACTCGCGGGTGTGTGCACGCGATGCTGACTGAGAAGAACGCGTTGTTCCGATGTCGATGGTTGCGAGGACGAAGAGTCTTGGGTTAGCGTCTGGGCTTTATTGGCCAGCGACGACGCGTGCGACAAGTGACGCGACGACGGAGGCGATGGCTTTGGACCTAGGCCTTGTTACTGGGCCCTCTGAGCGATGGCTCATGGCTTCTTCCTCGTCTTGGGCCGTCATGGGAGGCAGGGTCACATCACCCTCTCCCACTTGGCTGTGAAGCATCCCCGCTTCACCATCATCAAACTCAGGCTCAACATATGGTGTCAAGTCTGCGACGTTGAAGGACGCGTGGACTCCAAAATCTGGTGGGAGCTCGAGTTGATAGGCATTTTCCCCTAAGGCCTTGATCACGCGGAAGGGTCCATCTCCACATGGTGCCAATTTGTGCTTGCGCCGCGAGGGGAACCTTTCTTTTCGCATATGCACCCAGACAAGGTCTCCTGGTGCGAAGATGATGCGGCGGTGGACAGAATTCTTCTGCGAGGCATACTACTTGGCCCTCCTCTCCAGTTGCTCCCTGGTGCGTCGATGAAGCTCCTACACTTGCTCGGCGCGGTTGGCGGAGGAGACATGCACTGGGTCTCGCAGTGGTCGCGGCGACAAATCAAGTGGCATCTATTGTAACAAAACTCGACAAGTGATAGTAAGTCCTCCCAACGCCTAGGGTTGGCTGTAAGCATCGCGCGAAGGAGGGCTCCTAGGGTTCTATTCGTGACCTCCGTTTGGCCATCGATCTGGGGGTGGTAGCTAGTAGAGAATAAGAGTTTGGTGCCTTGCTTATCCCAAAGAGTTCTCCAAAAATGGCCAACGAACTTAGAATCCCTATCACTCACTATAGTATGCGGGACTCCATGAAGACGCACCACATGCTCAAAGAATAGATCGGCAATCTCACTAGCACTATGGGTTGTCTTACAAGAAATAAAATGTGCCATTTTAGAAAATCTATCTACGACCACAAAAATAGAGTCTTTACCTCGTCTAGAGAGGGGCAAACCCGTGATAAAATCCATAGATAAATCTTCCCAGGGGGCACTAGGAATGGCCAATGGGGTGTGTAGAGGCCGTGTGGGCTTGACCTAACTTTGGCTCTTTGGCATGTCACACAACTTCTACAAAACCTAGTCACTTGGTGGGTCATCTTAGGCCAAAAGAAATGTTCTCTTAACGCGGCCAATGTCTTACTAATCCCAAAGTGTCCACGACTTTCGTGTGCTTCCTGAATCAAAAGGAGCCTAATGGAAGACCTAGGGATGCAAAGGTGACTAGCCTTGTATAAATAACCCTCAGAAAGGAAATAGGACTCAAACTCATGCGATCTCAGGCAATGCTCTAAAATAGGTGCAAAGAAAGGATCACTAGCATACAATTCTTTAATCAAAGCAAAACCCAAAACTTTAGTTTGCACATGAGTCAAGAGAACATACCTTCTAGATAACGCATCTGCGACAATGTTCTCATTTCCTTTCTTGTGGACCACGACATAAGGAAATGTCTCAAGAAATTCCACCCAACGCGCATGTCGTCGATTGAGGTGGGCTTGGCTCTTCAAATAGCTCAAGGCTGCGTGGTCGCTGTGGATGACAAATTCATGCGGCCAAAGGTAATGTTGCCATGTCTTCAACACGCGTACTAAGGCATATAACTCTTTGTCGTAGATGGGGTAATTGAGTGTGGCCCCAGTGAGCTTCTCACTGAAATATGCAATGGGCCTCTTCTCTTGGTGTAGCACACCACCAATGCCTATGTCTGAGGCATCGCACTCCACCTCGAATGTCTTCGCGAAGTTGGGGAGCTGGAGCAATGACGCGTTGCATAAGGCCCGCTTCAAGGCCGAGAAGGCCCCTTCGTGGGACTCAAGCCAGACAATTGTGCTTCCCTTCTTCGTCAACTCATGTAATGGCGCGACAATGGAAGAGAAGTCTCGAACAAAGCGCCTATAAAATCTTGCGAGGCCTAGAAAGCTTCGCACCTGTGTCGGCGTCGTCGGAGTTGGCCACTCTTTGATGGCCGCGATCTTTGCCTCGTCGACGCGTAGACCATCACTACTCACGACGTAGCCCAGAAAATTTATGGGCGCGGAGCAAAAACTGCACTTGGCCAGATTGGCAAACATGCTCTCGCGTCGAAGGCATTCGAGCACAAGTCGAAGGTGATCGACATGCTCTTCCAGACTCCGTGAATACACAAGGATGTCATCGAAATAAACGATGACAAACTTGCCCAGGAATGTTCTTAAGACGTGGTTCATCACGCGCATGAAGGTGATGGGCGCGTTCGTGAGCCCCATTGGCATGACAAGCCACTCGTAGAGCCCGTACTTTGTCTTGAACGCGGTCTTCCACTCATCACCTTCTTTCATCCTGATCTGGTGATAACCACTCTTCAAATCTATCTTGGAGAAAAGTGTGGCGCCATGAAGTTCATCAAGCATATCGTCGAGGCGTGGAATATGATGCCTATACTTGACGGTGATCTGGTTTATCGTGCGACAATCAACACACATTCTTCATGTTCCATCTTTCTTGGGCACAAGGGGATAGAGATTCCCTTACGTAGCCGCGATCCAACAACTCTTGCATCTGGCGTTGTAGCTCTTTGGTCTCTTCTGGGCCAGCTCTATATGCAGCGCGATTGGGCAAGGAAGCACCCGGTACAAGGTCAATCTGGTGCTCAATGCCTCTCAGTGGAGGTAAACCTTGTGGCAACTCATCAGGAAATACATCATCGAACGCGGCGAGCAAGGTCGCGATGACTGGCGGCACGGACGCGATGTTCGACGACTCAGGGATGTATGGAGTTGGCACAAGCATAAAACATGGAGTTTTGCCAGTCAAACATGCAGTGAGGTCACTGGGCCTAGCTAAAAGCACGCGTTGCGCACACTTTCCTTGCAAAGGAGACGTCTTCGGCAACGGCGCGGCAAACTTTGTCGATGGTGAGGCGCTACTCGAATTCTGTGGGGCACTTGGTGTCCCAGCTATGGCATTATGCGTCTTCTTATCAATGCCTGGTGGAGACGACATTTTGCCAGCTTTGGAGGAGTTTGGCCTCTGGAGTGCCTCTGGACACTCTTTTGACCTAGTAGATGCGGTCTCTATGGCTTTCTGGCGATCGCGTTCAACCTGGTCCTGCAAGATCTCATGGGGAGACATTGGATGCAAGGTGACGCACTTCCCGTGGTAATTGAACACATAAGTATTCAAATAGCCATCGTGGAGCACGCGCTTGTCAAATTGCCATGGGCGCCCAAGCAAAATATGGGTGGCGTCCATTGCAATGACATCACATAAAACTGAATCACAGTATTGGCCTAAGGAAAATGAAATTAAGCATTGGCGAGATACTGTGTTACCTGGACTAGATGATATCCATTGGAGGGCATAAGGCTGGGGATGAGGCGTCGTGGGCAACTTGAAGTGTGTCACGACCTTCTCATTGACAATGTTAGCACATGATCCTCCATCAACAATGACACTCAAGGAAGCCGTCTGGATGAGAGCTCTTGTGTGGAACAAATTCCCCTTTTGGTCGCATAGGCTTGCTTCCTTGACTGTGAGGAGACGACGCATCACCAAGCTCAATGGTGTGCCCGCGTGTAGAGAAGCGGGTTCACAGTCATAAGCATCTTCTTCCTCTTCTGTGTTGCCTTCATCGATCGCGTCAAGTGTGGCCTCCTCGTCATCACATGAATCGTAGCCGGCGGCGGCAGCGGAGAACAACACCTTGCGAGCATTGGGGCAATCTTTCTTGTAGTGGCCTCGTCCACCACACTTGTAGCATTCGAGGTCGCGCACGCGATCTGTTCCCACTGGGGGTTGTCTGGGCGTGGTCTGGCGCGGCGCGGTGCTCGGCGTTGAAGCCTTCTCCTTGGTTGCTTGGCTAGATGCAGCTGTGGGAGAGGCACTAGGGCGAGGGTTAGTAGAAGATAAACCACTAGGGTTAGAAGCATACCTTGTTTGGCCACTTTGCCAAGTGTAGGACTTTCGGCGAGTGAGTTATGCATGAATTTGCATCGCCGTGTGAGTGAGGGTGTTCAAGTCTTTGATTGGCAAAATCTCGAGTTGATCACGGATGTTGGTGTTCAAGCCACTTAAGAATTTCGTCCTCAAAGTCGATGGTGCAACGGATATGTTGGCTTTGTAGTACATGTCTTCAAGCTTGGAAAAGAACTCGAGTGGAGTCATGGACCCTTGGCAAGCCATGGCTATCTCCATTCGCATTTGATTCCTATAGTCTGGAGGCACATATTTCTTGGTCATCATGTACACCAATTGATGCCACTCGGTGACCCTTGTCCTATGGCGTCAGACGCAGTCATCCTCGAAGCGATGCCACCACACTCGCGCGGCTCCTCGGGAATTAAGTGTCGTGGCGTCGACATGCTCCTTAGGGGGCACTCGACAATATCGAAGTGTGTACTCCGTAGCCTGCACCCATTCAAGAAAAACAGAGGGGTTGTATTCACCATGAAAATGCTCGATTTTTACCTTGACTTGGTGGCGTTGGAATCGAGGCTGGGCAAGTGCTTGATTGAACGCGTTGTTTGACGCGACGTCGTAGAGAGGGTTCTCAAAGGCGCGCATTCCATGTGGTCTATCGCGTCCAACCTGGCGTCTATCGCATACTTGGCGATCTTCGTGGACATACTCATCCCTGGGCACGTAGGCGTCATCGCATTGACGTCTTCGCGGCTGAGCATCGTAGTTGTCGCGTCGAATGTCTCTTTGCATAACATCGCGACGCTCGCCGCAAATGTCACGAACGCGTTCTCCTTGTGGCTGGAGATGCGGTGCAGGTATCCAATCCGAAAGGGTGATCCTGCAATTCAAGTGGATCTCCAAGAGGGGGTGAAAAAAATTAGGGTTGACCATACATGAGTCCTTGATCTCTTCGTCGTCATACTCGTCGAAGTTGTTTTGGACATTGGGTGTGATCGACGCGTATCCATCAGATCCGTAACACGGCGTCCGAACACTCTGGTGTCGAAGGTGATCGCGTACATCATGGATCCGTGGCTGGGTAGGTGGGGTCCTTAATTGATCATCGTGTCGCATATGCCCACTTGGTCTGCGACTGGGTCTCCTCGGCGTCGCGTCGGCTGGCTCGGCACGGCGAGGGAGGCCTTCGCGTGGCACTGAACCCGGTACGTGTCTCTGGGTTCTCCTAGAGGCATAGCGATCATCAAAGTTGTATGGTTAAGAATACTCACCTTGAGTGTCCCCGGCGTCGCGGTCGTAGTCGGAGCCGTTGTCGAAGCCATCGGGTGTGGCTCTAGGGACGTAGCGGTCCGCGTGCGAAACGAAGCCTTGGCGACTCTTGATGACACTCTGCATACGATTGAGTTGTGGTTGGTGATGAGACATCGATGGCATGATTCCTTTTCCTTTGTCGACTCTTGTCTTTGATGGACCGGCGTCGGTGGCTCGTGGTTGAGCCAGCGCGTCCATTGTACTCGGGGGAGTTGGGTTGGGCACGAGTTGTGCATCGCGTTGTTGGGATCTCAAAGCTGCGTTCTCTTGTCTAAGGGCTTGGATCTCCCTTTGCTCCTCGGACAACGCGATGAGAGGGTCCTGTTGTGGGGGGTCAACCAGTGGTTGGTCTTGGGGTAGATCCAACGGTGGTTGAGGTGGGTTGTTGTTGTCGGCTCCAAGTTGGTTTTCACCGTGTTCAATCTTCATGGTACCTATAACAATATGGCCAGACATGGGAGTAAAAACGAACCAAAAGACAACGAAGAACAACAACCAAGCAAATCACTAGTCAAGTCACAAAGTTCACGTAGGTAGGGCTACTTTGGGCTTGCCGTGAGGGCGGCTTGGCTTGACAAGAGATGGTGTATCAAGCAAGTTGCAATCAAACAAACAAGAACAAATTGAAACTCTAAAACAAACGTAAACAAAGCAACCTAATAAGTAAGAAAGTACCTTCTAGGAAGCTTGACCTAGACGGCGGAGAGATATAGAAGATGAGCTTAGACCGAGAGTGGGTTAGAGTTGCCTTATTTTGGCTTTCCCTAACTTTGGAAACTTTTTTTTTTTAATATCTTTTCGATATCTTTTTTTTTTTTAATATCCGAGATCTTATCTTTTGATCTTTTCGGATTTTGCAAAAGTAAACAAAAATAAAATCGGTCCAAGTAACAAGAATATCACAAGTGTGATCTTAGATATAGGAGAGAGAAGATAAGATGTGATAGATATCTTATAAGGAAATTCGGTTAACTTAACTAAAAAGCAAAATCTAGCAAACAATGAAACTCTATCCACGCGTGAAATAAGGAAACAAAATATTATAGCATGCAAGATAACAAATTACCTAACACACCAAAACTTAGGGAACAAGAAAAAAAATTCGGCCAAGATAGGATCTTGTAGAAACCGAAGGTGTTGCAAAGATGGAAACTTGTGGTTTTTCTCTTCTTTTTTTTCTCTTCTCTTTTCTCGCGAGATGTTACGAAAGCAGACGATGGGGGCAAGAAAAAAAAATTGTGAACAAGATGCAAACTTGAGTTCGTGACTTACAAGACTGTTGGGCTCTGATGCCAGTTGATGTGTTTTTGCCTCCGATGACAAGCCAATTGACTAAAAGGTGGCGCCTTGGGATCTAGTCTTGGGTGAGAAGTCACGTTGAACATCACAGCCGTGAAGAAGATGGCGAACGCATTGATGAATGCGATGATGAACGTGGTGGTGAACACGGTGTTGGTGCGGTGGGGAACGCGGTAGAAGCGGTTGTTGGGGCGAAAGGATAGCGTTGGCGGAAGCGATTTGAGGAGGGATAAATGACTTGAAGAGATAAGTCGTTGGTGTCGTAGCGTCGACTGCGGGTGTCGTAGCGTCGACTGTGGTTGAAGGGAGATGCGAAGGAAGACTGGCTTGAAGGTTCAAACGGTTGCCGTAGCGTCGACGGCAGAGTGAAGGGGATGCGAAGATAGAGGGTTTTGACGTCCGATCAAGGGAAGGAGGATAAACACTCGACTTGAAACCTTGAATTAAATTGAACGTAAGGAAATAACAATAACAAAGTTGGGTATAAATACTAGAGGCGAGACGTCGGATGGGCCGAGTCGAGCCTCGTGGGCTAGCCCATGCAAGCATGCAAAGGCACAAACCCTAAAAGATAGAAAGACTATAAAAGGAAAATATCTAAAACACGCAGGAAATACTAAATATAGAAAGTGTATCAAAAGAACGCGTTAAATTCCTAACGCGGTGAAGGCATGCAGTCAAACATCGCGATAGATGACGACGAAGGGTCGATCGACTCGCGGGTGTGTGCACGCGATGCAGACTGAGAAGAACGCATTGTTCTGATGTCGATGGTTGCGAGGACGACGAGTCTTGGGTTGGCGTCTGGGCTTCCTTGGCCAACTGATCAGCGCTACTTTGTAGGGTTTAACTAGGAGTTGTTACCGGTGTTTTGGGTACCATTTGAAGATGTTTAGAGCAGTATTGTGGAGTATGTAGTTGAGGAGAAGGATGTGTGATTTGGTGGTTTCAAGTACTTAAATGAAGACATATAGAAGATGGAAGGAAGCCACCACGAGAAGACCACACGAGAAGCGAAGAAGAGCTGAAGAAGTACGGCCGCGGGCGCGGAAGTGCTGCTGCAATCGCGGTTGAGCAAGGGTTGATCGCGGATGGTCGCGGCGAAGACGGAGCGAGAATTGCAAAATCCGAAGCTGCCGTGATCGCGGAATTTCAAGGTTGGTCGCGGATCTTGGTCGCGGATAAGTCGAGAGTAAGGGATTGAAGAATTGCATTTTCCGCGACCGCGGAAATTCATCCGCGATCGCGGAAATCTGTATCAGCGCGTCCGAAGAGTTTTCGAAGATTTCGTCCGTAGTTTACTTTAATTTAATTATTTCCTTTTTCTTTATTTATTTTATTCCGATTAGTTTATTTCCTTTTTAGATTTCAATTGTTATCTTTTGTTTTTAGTTTTGTTAGGTTACTTAATCTAGTTTCCCTAGCAGCTTTGGATTATTGAGTTTTACATCATCGTTTGTTCCATTCAGTATTATTTTCCCTTTGAGTATGAAGAACTAAGCACCATTTGCTTAGTCCGACAATTAAAGCCTTCATTTGATTCATGATTGTGAGGTTATAACTCTATTTCTTATTCCTTTGGATTATATCTTTTCTCTTGAGCTTATTCCTATTGATTCTTATTGATTTGACTGGATTGATCACCTAGTTGATATTAATAATTGTCTATTGCTAGGGTTTGGATATTTCGGGTTGAGATTCCTTATCTTTTGTTGCACCCATGATATTCTAGGACGGGTAAGACTAGTTTATTGTGAAAGAGAATTGATTATATGTTAAATACTACATGTCGTTGTGTTGCATGTATCCTGGTTAATTCCTATGCTTCTTGCTGCTATTGAATTAAATCTTGAAGGTTGGTAGAGATTGTTTAATAGTTAGGGTTACCAGGACGGATAGGACTGGTAACTAATTCAGAATAGGGACATGAATAATCACAGGAAGGAATAAAGATAATCTAGGACCAATCAATCATATGAATGGTGGATATTTGTCTGACTAAGTACTTTTCCCCAATTGATTACAACCTTTATTTTGATTTACTGTTATTTACTTTGTTACTTAAAACCAAACCAACAAACTCCCCTTGTTACTTTGACATACATTTGTGCACTTAGAAAGATTACTTCCTCCATGTGGGATTCGACCCTTGCTTGCCTATTCTACTAGTTTAGGTTATTAAGGATTTTACTTTGATTGGGCACACGACTTTAGCCCCTATCACCAGCGAAGACGTGTGCGACAAGTGACGCGACATCGGAGGCGATGGATTTGGACCTAGACCTTGTTACTGGGCCCTCTGAGCGATGGCTCATGGCTTCTTCCTCGTCTTGGGCCGTCATAGGAGGCAGGGTCACATCAAAAGCGCAGATGAGATATGCAAGGCATCTACCGATGTGGCTGAACAAGAGCATTTATACCCACCCGAATTCTTAAACAGCCAAGATTTCCCCGGTACATTACGCTTGCATTTTCATACACTATGGATAATAAGTTATACAACCCGCAAAGACTGAAAATAACATGGAAACTACACTATAGGAATCCCACAACACGTGATGGAACTGAAGGAAGGGTTGTCGGTCATGCTTCTACGGAATGTCAAACCGTCACAAGGACTGTGCAACGGCACCCGACTTATCATTACGCATTTGGGGGAGTGGGTTGTTGAGGCTGAGATTATAACAGGCACGTGTGTAGGGAATGAAGTCCTAATTCCTAGGATAATACTAAGCGCCACCCAATCAAAATGGCCATTCGTAATGAAGCGTCGACAGTTCCCTCTAAAAGCTTGATATGCTATGACTATCAATAAAAGCCAGGGGCAATCACTGAAGCATGTGGGGTTGTACTTCCAAGGCCAGTTTTCTGCCACGACCAGCTCTATGTTGCAATTTCTTGAGTGACAGACCCACAGGGGCTCAGTATATTGTTACTACAAACGGGGAAAGAGCCGCCTCACTACACGCGGAATATAGTCTTCCAAGAGGCATTCAACAACGTGGTCACCAACATGAATGTGAGTCTTAAACCCACTTTTATAAATAACACAGAACCCGATAAATCTATACCTCCGTACGAAATTATTAGCATCCAGGATTTTAACGGTAATAAACACTTTATTGGTGCACATTTCGACGAGCATGTTGTAACGCTTATACTAGAACTTGCTCAAATGTATTTCCTCATGTTCCAGCTCTAGCCCCACATGATACTGGACATTTGGCATAATTTGAAAGCATGGAGTGCATATCAAACAATTTGAAAAATAGCAGGTACGGGCAAAAAACATTTAAATCAACCAGGCGCTTTGAGGGTAGTTTCGTGGTCAGGAATTTACATAGCTATACAAGAATAGCTTCCTTGGTTTAACCAAACCGGCTTCTACTGTTGCAGGGCTTGGGTCTTCGTATATTCCTCAATTCCATCAATCACGCACTCTCATGGGGAAATATCATATTATTACATTAACAGAAATATCCATCATACCAGTATATCTAATACCTATATTAACACTAAACATTTGCATATATGTTAATTGGATCTTACTTTGTGGATGTTTATTACTGTAGGTTTTGAGGAACTAAACTATAATTACCAAGCTACTAAACAAGGATTCAATTAGACCAGGAGAAAGATCATATACCAAGAAAGCCACAAGAGGAGCCTAAGACAAAAGCATTCAGAGTCACCAACTGGAAGTAGAGCACACCAACAAAATATACATAGCGCCACCAACATCAAGCTTGCAACTCTAGAAAGAGCGGTGAAGCTATGGAGCTACACGCTCAGATGTATTATTTATACCACTTGTATTATTTGTATAGGCCTACTTAGCTAAGAGGTAGCTGTCGTAAAGAAAAATTATACACCAAAAGTGCAGGAACCAATAACCACCACAAAAATCAACAAATCATGAGAAAACCTAACACAAATCACGCTGGAAAAATAAAAATGAGGCACAACAAACAACTGGTATATGCCAAAACTAAAAAGAACCTGAAATTCTTTAAACCCGCTATAAGCCACCATCTACCAATAGACATACATGAACAAATGATCAATAGTTACGAACCAATAATAAATAGGCATATCAATTACACTAACAGAAATACTAAAACGCAAAAAACTAAAATACACCGAAGAAAATGTATAAACAACCACAAACGCACAACACAACAAAAGGAAAACGTACCCCCAATACAAGATTACCAACAGAAGGGTGAGAAACTTGACAACCCAAATGCCTGATCAAAGGACGTGCCACCCGCAGCGGAAAACCATCGTCGAATCTACTACTATCATAATAACAAGATATAAAAATACAGAACCTCCTAAACTAACAAAAAAATACATGTTAGCCCAAAAACACTGGAAAAATGCAAACGCACAAAAAAAACACAAACAATAGAGGAAATAAAATGAGAAACAATATTATCATGGAATGCCCAAAATATTACCACCAAGTTTCAGTAACAACTAAAAGACATACATCATCAGTATCCATATCCCCTTCTAGGAAAGACAAACACACAAAATACTTGCACCAAAAATGTACCTATATATAAAACAATGTCGAGTAATACGTACCTGACATCCAAATGAAAAAGTAGTCTAGAGCCCGCCAATTAGCACAAATATAGCTAATTACCCACCCCCAAATAAGTATTAATGAAGATATGTCTTTGGAATATTAGAGGAATGGGCAAGAAAAATGTCTGGACTGACAAAGACACTTTCTATAAAATCAACTACATCCAGATAATGGCACTAGTCAAAACCAAAACGGACAAAGAACCATATGAAAAAAGATGGAGAAAGGTTGGATTTGATAATATCGTAGTTTCCCTAGCAGTGGGTCTAAATGAGGGAGTCATTGTACTATGGAAAGACCACCAACTAAAAAATAAAACACTCAAAATACACACTATTGAACGACGATTCATAAGTTTCGACTTAAAAGATTTCGAAAATGAAAGAGAAAGTGTGATAATTTTTGCATATGCACCCTCTCAAGAAAAAGATAAACCAGAATTTTGGATTAACCTTCAAAATTGCATTACAACAATTAACAAACCATGTGTACTGATTGGTGACCTAAACGAGATTCAGAACTCCCAAGATAAAAAAAAAAAAAAAAGAGGAGGAAACACCCCAAACCCAAAAAAATTCAATAGGTTAATCAAATTTAAAAATACATGTGATCTACTTGATATACCGACAACACGAAACTCATTCACCTGGCAGAAATCAAGGAATACACAAGAAAATATACTAGAGAAATTAGACAGAGTACTAGTTCACGACCAAATTCTACACTGGTACCCAAATTTGATAACACATAATCATGCCTTTACATCTTCAGGCCACTGCCCCATATCACCTGACATTACAAATTCAACAAATAAAATAGCGTAACCTTTCAAATTTGAAATGATGTGGACTAAAAGAAAAGACCTAACTAACCTAGTTAAACAAACATGGAGAAGCAACTACCAAGGCACCCATATGTACATACTAACAAAAAACACAACTACTAAAAGCAAAAATAAAAGAGTGGAATAAGACACGATTTGGCAACATTTTTAAACACCTTAAGAAAGTGGAAGATGAGCTAATGAAACTACAAAAAGCCATGCTTACCACCCCAAACCAATCAAACTTGCCAAACAAAAAAATCTAACTAAAAAAAAGAATGTCTTCCATCTTTCCAACAAAAATATTGGGGACAAAGAGCTAAGCATAAACATATCACCTCAACAGACACCAATAGTAAGTACTTCCACCGAATTGCCACAGGAAGAAGGAACCAGAAAAAACATTAAAGAAATAAAAATCATGGAAGGAACACTTATCATTAGACAGGAAAACGTCAAAAAAGAAATCCATAAAGACTTTGAAAAGAGATTCAGAAAACAACATATAAATCAGAGGAAAATTGAGGAGACACTAAAAGTAATACAAACAAAAGTTAGCCAAGAAGATAATGAGCTCCTCACTAGACCAATAACATATGAAGAAATAAAAAAAGCACTCGATGGTATTAAAGAAGATAAATCACCAGGGCCGGACGACATGTCATCCGGATTCTACAAAAAATACTGGGAAACTATAAGCCAGTTGTTATCAAAGAAGTGAAAAGTTTTTTCCACTTAGGAAAACTACTTAAACAACTCATTCATACCTTCATAACACTTATACCCAAATGTAATAACCAATCTCAACAAATCACTATAGGCCAATTAGCCTATGCAATACAATATATAAAATCATATCGAAAATACTAACAGAAAGATTGAAAAATATCATCCCAAAAATAATACACCCACTCCAAGGAGCCTTTGCTCAACAAAGAAGCATCCAAGACAATGTACTCATAACACATGAAATTTTCCACTCTTTTCGAGCCAAAAAAGGAAAGGAAGGATGGGTTGCGCTAAAATTAGATATGTAGAAAGCATATGATAGAGTTGACTGGGAATTCTTACTACAAACCCTTAAAAAATTTGGCTTCTTCCACAAGTTCATAAACTGGATCAAAGAATGCACTCATACAATTTCTTTTTTAGTACTTGTAAACAATGGACCCACGAAACAATTCTTCCCCAAGAGGGGACTGAGACAAGGAGACCTCGTATCCCTTTTCCTATTCATCCTAGGAGCAGAAATCCTATCGCGTCAACTACAAAAAGCAGCTTCGGACGCAACAAACCCCTTAGGAATCAAAATTAACAGACAAGGAACAAAAATCCCATTCCTAGCGTTTATCGATGATATTATCATTTTCTCAACCACAAAACAAGCAGTTTGCACCAAAATAAAGAAAATTATTGATGACTACTGTGAAGTATCAGGTCAACTAGTCAACTTTCACAAATCAACATTTCAAGTAATAAAAAACACAAACCATACAACTATAGCGCAAATCCAATAAATGTTTAATGTAGTACCCACAAACGGCCTCGATAAGTACCTCGAATGCCCTATCATTCTTGAAAGGGTAACAAGATCCACCTTCCAGTCCCTTACCGATAAAACAAGAAAACCAACTTACTAAATGGAAGGCAAACACATTGTCACAGGAAGGAAGAAAAATCCTAATAAAAGCAACACTATCGGCCCAACCAAACTATATTATGCAAAATTTTACACTACCGACTAGCACGCACAAAAAACTAGATAATATCAACCGACATTTCTTTTAGAATAAGGAAAACAACCACAAATCCCTCATATGATGAAATAAAATATGTAAACCAACTAGTAAGGGAGGACTAGGAATCAGGAAAAGTGAAGACATGAATAAAGCACTACAAATGAAACTAATCTGGAAACTACTAGCCAAGCCTACTAATATATGGGTTAAGATCATCTAGGAAAAATACCTAAAACTAAACCAATACTAGAATATGAAAGGAAAAAGAACACAAATTGTTCTTGGCAATGGAGCAATCTTACAAAACTACTACCAGAATTCAAAAGTGGCCTGCAATGGGAACTAGGGAATGGAAGATCTATTAAATTCTGGCAAGATAATTGGCTCCCAATAGGAAAACTAATCAACCCAACAAAAGATATAACTCTTAAAAACAAACTAGAAATAGTTGACCAATATATAAACCATAATAAAACCTGGAAAATAGAGGAACTGCAAAAGCACTTTGACAACGATATAACCACAACCATTGTAAACAAAACACTACCAAATAATGAATTTGAAGATAGACTCTATTGGAAATACAACCGAAATGGTTGGTTTTCAACCAAGAGTGCAATAAACATGATATACGAGAACAAAGGACTATCTGAAACCAACTAAGAATGGATCTGACAACTCGATATACCCCCCAAAATTAAACATTTCATATGGAATGTAAGTAAAAACGGGATACCAACCAAAGAAAAACTATATGAAAGACATGTTCATGTCCCCCTAGAGTGTACCATGTGCAACTATACAGTGGAGAATTTAACACACATTCTGTTTAAATGCCCCCAAACCAAACATATAATATGAAATGTCGACCCACATATAGAACAATTAATTAGTAGTCTAGATATAGATAACAAAAGCCCAACACAACTTCTCAGCGAAATTAAGGACAAAACTAGTATGAAAGTAATGAAAATCATATCAATATGCTGGTGGAGCATTTGGTACCGGAGAAACCTAACAAATTCGAACACCAAAATAAGAGTATAATACCGAATCTCACATATTTTATCCAGAAACAACAACAAGACTGGAAAAACACAAAAACTGAAAAACAAAAAAATGTGGGGCAAGTAACCAGGAGAAAACGAAAGAACATTAAATGGATAAAACCATCCATAAACGTACACAAACTTAACTCAGATGCATCTAAAAATACCCAAGGACCTGCTACATATGGCTACATTATTCGGGATCACTTGGGCCAACCAACCTCCATGGCCAATGGTGCCCTGGGGAACATCTCCACATTCCTAGCTGAAGCGATCTCAATACGTGGTATTCGAGACACAATTCAGTTAGGGATCTCAAATATCGAGATCGAAGGCGATAACCTCTGCCTGAACAATGCCTTAAATGACAAATGGGATTGCACGTGGGATTTTGGACTAGTAATTTCAGATATACTATTCGACTTGTGACAATTTTCATCCTTTTGCATTTCCCATATCTTTCGGGAAATTAATTTTGTGGCCGACTTTATAGGAAAACTTTACCACATATCAATTTCAACAGACAGTGCAGCCATTCCAAATCTTCACGATCTCATTCGTAAGGATGCTCAAGGACGGCCCACCTCGACATAGAGGTGTCCCCCTAATTCCTTTCCAAATAAAAAAAAATGAACAGCCAAACTATTAACACACCGACTTAATTATGTTGATGATAGATGATTGATACGACATATATGAATATTTATATAGCGATATGACATATTTTAGATTTTATCAAATTAATTTGTATAATATATGTTCTAAAGGGAAAAAAATAATACTAAAAACGTAACCAACAGACTTGAACATATGATCTATGGATTATTGAGAATCACTAAGCTATAAGTATTATCTTGTTTTGTTTTGTTATATGTATTTTCTTGTTTTGTTTTCTTCCATTAAAAATTATATAAGTATAGTTGTAACATGGTTAATGAATGTAATCAATAGGGGCAACAACCCAATCTTATATATATACATAAATTAATTTATATAATATATGTTCTAGAGGAAAAAATATTTAACTAAAAATATAAGCAACATACTTGAACTTATGACCTATGAGTTAATGAGAAGCACATTTATCACTAAGCTATATGTATTTCCTTGTTTTGTTTTTTTTCCATTATTAATTATAGACACGGGATCATATACGAAGTCGTCTTGTGATGCGAAATACGAAGCCATCACAACCCTTTGTTCCACTTCAATTAGATGGCGTGCGTGAAAGCTAGCCAGGAAAAGCATGTATTTTTAATTTTTATTTTCCTTCAAAAATAAATCTCTAGTATAAAGTGTGTTTGTACATCTCAACACTTTATACTTGATGAATCTCTAGTATAAAGTGTGTTTGTATATCTCTAATTCACTTTAGTTTGTAAGCTTTCAGTACAAACTGTATGAACATTTAATATTAATATATGAACCTTGTAGTACAAATAAATGAACGTCTAGTGTTTATATGTGAACGTAAAGATAACAGCTTAGAATGATCAGGGATAATTTTTTTTTATAAAAAAATCGTTGACAAAAAAAGTTTGCAATATTTATAAAAATACCATCGTGCCACTTTTAATCTCACCCCTTAATCCAAAGGCTCATAATGCTTCTTACTTCTTAGTAAGAGGCAAATGTATGAGAACTCCACTCAAAATTATATAGGTGTAATTATAACATGATTAATAAATGCAATTAATGGAGCAAAAAGGTGATGTATATAAAATATAGGTGGGATCTAATTAAACCCATACTATAAGTAGTAGGAAGCCCCGATTTAAAGTCAAATCGCAAAAATACTAGACAATTGTTGGAAAGTCAATTATCTCTACAGTCTAATCCTTTTTCCACGTAGGAAAACTACTAAAGGAATGTGCTCAATCTTTCATTACATTAATACCCAAAGTAGACAACTGAATAACAATAAAATTATTTTTGACCAATTAGCCTTTGTAACATTCTATATAAAATCATAACAAAAATTATGGCAAACATAGTAAAATCTCTTCTACCCCCGCTTAATTAGTCTTTTACAAGCAACTTTTGTCCATGGAAGATTATTCAAGACAATATTCTCATTGTGCATGAAATTTTTCACTCTTTCCACATTAAAAAAAGGAAAAGAAGATTATATGGCTCTCAAATTAGACATGAAAAATGCATATGATAAGTTGGATTGGAACTTCATCAAACAAGTTCTCCTGAAATTTGATTTTGACACTAGATGGGTGCAACTTATAATGACATGTATTACATCTACTTCATTATCAATATTAGTTAACAATAAACCAAGACATAGTTTTCACCCTTCTCATGGATTACAACAAGGAGATCCCATATCACCATATATCTTTATCTTAGCTATGAAATACTTAGCCAGAACTCTCTCATTAGAATCACAACAGCCGAATAGGAAAGTTGGAGTTCATATCACTCGAAATGGAACTTGTATTCCTTTTCTAAACTTTTCCGATGACACTTTAATCGTGGCAAATGCCACTTACAACAATATGTTACACATTAAATCAATTTTAGACAACTTTACCTCTAAATCTAGTCTAGCCATAGACTACCAAAAAGCACTTTACAAACATCTAACAACATCTTTTCACAACAAGCAACTACTATAGCAGATGTGTTAAACATCCAAATTAGAAAAACCATGGAAAAATATATCGGAATCCCAATAATGTGTGGTCGTGTTAAAAAATAAGTATTGACTACTCAATTCTGAGTTTAAAAAAACAACTATCCAAATGGAAGGCTAACTCCTTATCCGAGGCTAGTCGTAGCATTCTTATCCAATCCAACTTAATCTCTAAAGTCAATTACTTAATGCAAAGCTTTTTACTTTCATCCTCTGTTTGTAACGAAAATGACAAAATTAATAAAAACTTCTTTTGGAATAAGAACTCTTCTAACCATCGCCCCCTTATTAGCTGGGATAATATATGCCAGCCTAAATATGATGGCCGATTAGGCATACAAAAAGCAGAGAATATATATAAATCATTACAAATGAAACTTCTATGTAAACTACTGATTGAGCCAAATACTTTATGGGTCCGACTAATAACAGAAAAATACATGGGATCTTCAGACATTTTCTCATATAAAAAAAACAGAAACAGTCCTGGCAATTTGCTAGACTCTTACACATTAGAGATACTTTCAAAAAAGGAATATTTTGGGAACTTGGAAATGAAATACCATAAATTTTTGGACAAATCACTAGATTCAAAACTGTATACTTTTACCTTATTTTGACAACATGAACATCAACCATAAAGTTTTGCACGTTATTACTCCAGATCGTAACTAGGATATCCTAAAATTTTGACAACTTCTTCCCCCACATCTAGTCACTAAATTTTACAGTTACATATACCACATACCAATACTGAAGACCGAATAATTTTGAAGCTTTCAAACAATGGAAATTTCAGCATTAAATCAAGTCGGTCACAATTATAATCCCCAACTCAACCATATGTATCACGATCCCCGTCTTGGATATGGAAACCGCCCACCCAAAAACACAAAATTTCTTATGGAAATCATTTTCTAATGGACTGGCAACTACTGAACGCCTCAACAAACATTTGCAACTCAGGTAGCTTATGCAACTCAGGTAATGAAGACTTATACCATCTCTTCTTTGCTTGTCCATACACCAAATAGATGATACATAAAATCGAGACTAAATTACATCATAAATTTGTTTTCCATATGAGCTTAGATTTCTATGAAGACCTTTACTACTTCATAACTACTAATACATCATGTGAATTAATGTGCTTTCTATCTACTCATGATATCAGTCCAACATTGAACAAGAATATTATTCAAAAAGCAAGACTGGTGACGATTTTATCAACTGAGATTTTGGCTATTAAATGTATTTAAATTTGGATACCAATTGTAAAGTTGCTTGTAAACAACTTATAAAAATCAATCGTTATAATGATTTAGACATATCCTTCACTTCGAAGGGAGTCTAATATTTACCGTGTAATTTTTTTTTTCAAATCAAGCACTATAAGTTAATAACATGTTAGCAAGGGTGGAACATTCGTCTATAGCATGGTTATTTCGTTTGAGGAGGGGATGTCTCTTCTTATCGATAGATGGATATATATTTTAATTAATGGTGGCCTTAAAAAATTATAGGTACAAATAACCAACGAATGTTCTTAATTCAACGGATAAAAGTTGGTCAGTGGTGGTGTCTTCCAATCTGCGAGAGGAGTAGAGGAGCAAGAAGAAAATAAATCTAAATCCAAGACCAGCCCAACAATGGCGATGGCCAGCTTCGCCCGCAGGAAATCCCTCCTCCTTTCTCGCAGCCTCCGCGACGCCGACGCCCTCCGCTACTCCCTCTCTCTTTCCTCCTTCTCTCGCTACTTCTCCTCTGCCTCCGATGAAAACGACGTCGTTGTTATTGGCGGCGGTCCCGGCGGCTACGTCGCCGCCATCAAGGCTGCCCAGCTCGGCCTCAAGACCACCTGTATTGAGAAGCGTGGCACCCTCGGAGGTACCTGTCTCAACGTCGGCTGCATCCCTTCTAAGGTATACCTTTTCAGCTTTTCTCATCTTGTTATTCGATTTGTCCCCTTTTGCGCTTACTAGGGTTAGAGTTTTCTCTGGATGTAGGTCATTACCTTATCAGACGATGTGTTTGCGTGTGAATCGCGAAAAGATAACGAATATGTTGAGATTTCAAGTTTCCTGGGTTGGATGTCGTTGTTATATGTTGATCTGAATATGAACTTCTAAAACTCCCAAGTGAACATCTGTTTGATAAACAGCAAGCTGTTCTTCCAAATTGATACTATAATCAGTCGGCCCTGCCGTTTTTATGATTGGATTGTGAGATTCTAATGATTTCCGTTTTGATATATTTAGGCTACATATATATGTTTCCTATATATTGCTTGAAACGTGGTTGCAGTGGAATATTTTGTGGCAATAAAAGACTATGAAATGATTTTTATACCGACAGTGCCTTAGACTTTGCTAATTGCTATGGAATATTAGGCATTTATGGTGCATTCATTCATTTCAAATTGTAGACATGCTATATATATCAAGCTTTATGTGATTTTAACATTGATGCATTGGTTGAGTCATACACTTTGTAGGCGGGGGCCCACAATACGTTGGTTGAGCCGTTGAGGGAGTGTTAGGTAAGTTGGAAATGGGGCGGGAAGTGAGTTTAAGTTAGGGGGTGTAAGCAATTTTGCTTACCCTCACCCCTCCCCCCAAGCTTAAGCAAAATTGTGAGTGGAAGTGAGAGTTGAAGCAAAGTCTTCCACTTCCACTCACGTCCACTCACAACTTACCGAACGGACAGTCATACATCAAGTAGGAGAGTACCCACATCTTCTTTTTAGATATTGGGTTGACATGGAACATACAGATAAAGACAGGGATTGTCTACGTACATTGCAGTATTAGTACCTGGAAGAATAGGTTAAGTTATACATTTTTTGGATTTCACTTGTGTTGTGAATTTTTTTTCCTGTAACTCTGTGACACCCATTTCCATCTGCAGCTACACTTGGAAGGGGAAAATATAATTATGCATTCTGTTTCACATTTGTAGTTCTAACTTTTTTTATTTATTTTAGCTGTAGTGTCAAAGTTATGCTTCAGGCACTGTTCTACACACATTTATTGCTGGTGTGCAATGCCTTGAAATGCATATTTTGAGCAACTTTGGGTGTTATGTTCACTTAATATATGATGTCTATCAGTTGGCATGGCTAACATGTACTGAATTAGTCTTACACGGGTCTCTTTTGTCTATGCTAGATTGCTAGAAATTAGGATGCAACTCTGTTGTTTTCCTATCCCTCCGAATTCTCCAAAGAGAAGCTGTGATAGAATCGATAATGAATATAGAATCATCAATTCTTTCTCTCTAATCTAGTTCCTGTCTCGGTCTCTTCCTAGTTCATCTACTGACGCTTCTTTGGGTTAAGTATACTATTTATGCTGTGGTTTTGCATTTAGTAAAGTATAAATTCTGTACTTTTGCTGGTGGAATGCTTCTTCGCTAACCCACTCAAGCTCTTCCTTCTCATGCTTGCCACTTGTGCTTTAGTAAAATTTGGTGAAGGTAGTTTTCTATCGTTCAGGATACACATACATTTATGGGGTTGATGAGCAAAAGATGTCTTGCAGCTTCGTTTTTTTATGCTGTCTGTTATTTATATCAGAAATAATTTTCCCAAGAAATGAAACAGAAGTTTGAGAGAACTGCATTTAATTGTGTATATTTTAATGACCAATATGATTGATTACAGATTAGCATATCTAAATGGTCTTGCAATGGGCCAAGGGCAATTTTGAAGAAAATATTAACCTTAATGCAGATATTTTTCTGAAATATTTTGGTCAATAGTTTGGGCTGGAGAGAGGTAGTCTTTATATAGTAAATTAGGGATTATTGTTCTAAAAATAAATGCATGCTATATGGTTGAAATCAAGAATTGTTGTGTGACGTCCTGGTTATTGTCTTCGTGCAAATATGCCCCCTCCCCCGAATCCCAAAATAGTAAATAAGAATATCATCTCCTTTCTAGGTTTACTTCAATCTGAATATTGTTGTGATGTATAGTCAATCCCCATTGTACGAATCTTTAGAAATGTATTACATGGTCTCAAACATTTACTGTATTTTGTTCAGGCTCTCCTTCATTCCTCCCACATGTATCATGAAGCAAAGCATCGTTTTGCTAATCATGGTGTGAAGTTTTCATCTGTTGAGGTTGACCTACCTGCCATGCTAGGACAGAAAGATAAAGCTGTATCTAATCTGACACGAGGAATTGAAGGTCTCTTCAAGAAGAACAAGGTGAATTATGTGAAAGGATATGGCAAATTTCTTTCCCCCTCTGAAGTATCTGTGGACACTATCGAAGGTGGCAACACAGTTGTGAAAGGCAAACACATAATAATTGCTACTGGGTCAGATGTCAAGTCTCTTCATGGGGTTCCAATTGATGAGAAGAGAATTGTGTCATCCACTGGAGCTTTGTCCTTGTCAGAAATACCTAAAAAACTAGTGGTCATTGGAGCTGGCTACATAGGCCTTGAGATGGGCTCAGTTTGGGGTCGGCTGGGTTCAGAGGTCACTGTTGTTGAATTTGCGTCAGATATTGTTCCAACCATGGATGGCGAAGTACGCAAGCAATTTCAACGCTCCCTTGAGAAGCAGGGCATGAAGTTCAAGCTCAAGACTAAAGTCGTGGGTGTTGAAACCTCTAATGACACTGTGAAATTAACCCTTGAACCCGCAGCTGGTGGAGAACAAACCATTCTTGAAGCAGATGTCGTTCTTGTTTCTGCTGGGCGAGTTCCATTCACAGCCGGCCTTAATTTGGAAAAGATTGGAGTGGAAATGGACAAGGTCGGTAGGGTCTTGGTGGATAAGAAATTCACAACAAATGTACCCGGTGTGTATGCTATTGGAGATGTGATTCCCGGGCCTATGTTAGCCCACAAAGCAGAGGAGGATGGGGTTGCTTGTGTAGAATACATAGCAGGCAAAGAAGGCCACGTGGACTATGACATGGTGCCAGGAGTTGTGTACACACATCCTGAGGTGGCGTATGTTGGAAAGACAGAAGAACAAGTAAAAACACTTGGCATTGAATACAGGGTAGGCAAGTTCCCTTTCATGGCTAACAGCAGAGCAAAGGCAATTGATGATGCTGAAGGCCTTGTTAAGATCTTGGCTGACAAGGAAACCGACAAGATCCTCGGAGTTCACATCATGTCACCCAACGCCGGTGAGCTCATTCACGAGGCTGTTCTGGCCATGCAGTATGGGGCAGCGAGCGAGGACATAGCACGCACTTGCCACGCTCATCCAACAATGAGTGAGGCTCTGAAGGAAGCAGCTATGGCCACCTATGACAAGCCAATTCACATTTAAGGGAGTCGATCTCAAAGAAACAGCGCCCACTCTCACTTCTTGTCAGCACTCTCGCCTACTCTTTTGTCTCTCCATCACTCCTACCATTTTCTTTGTTTCTATTTCTTAGTTTATTTTAAAAAGTCCACTACCTTGAATCTTTCTGAAAACAATTGAAATTGAAGTTGATGATATTATATATGACCGAATTTGACTCAGTATAGGTATAATAACTAAATTGTTGGCATACGTACATTGATGGTTTGTTACGATTGATGGATCGCGTTATTTTTATAACACTCAACGCGTTGAACGGCCATCTTTATTCTACTCATGACCTTTCATCAAAAGAGGAAGATCATGAGTCAACAAGAAAGAACGCGTCACCCAATGAAAGAAGTTATCATGAAGAATAAACAAGGAGTAAGAAAGAATGCGTCTATTCCCAAAAAACTTACCGCGAAGAATAAACTAACGCGGCGACTCAAGGGATCTGTTGCAGGAAGAAACAAAGGGGCCATGGAACATTCCTGGCGCGTTCATTGTGCATGGACGCGTAGAACCTGTCAAACAATATCAAAATCGCCTCGACTACATCGGACCAATCCAAACATGCCAGCCATGCATCTTTCCAAGATCGACATGCGTCCTCCTGCCTTGCTGGTCCAATCACGACCCTACATCTCCTTGCCGACGTCTGTCACCAAATGAATCACGAAATGACACGTATCTCTGTGTGCCAACCGACTTCAAGCAGGACCCCTTGCCTATAAATAGCCCAAGACCCCTTTAGAAACGGGGGTCGGGAATTGGGTGAAAGAACAGTGCCATGAGCATGTTTTGACATCTTTCTCGATCTGTGATGATTTCCAAGTATTTGTAAGAGTGGAAAGCTTTATATTCGTCATCTGTAACGCATCGTGTACTTTGTATGTGTTCTTGCCTAGTGGATTGAGTGCCCCTTTTGGGATCTCGCGGACGTAGGGTAATCGAACCGCGTTATCAATTTTCTGTGTCCTTGCTTCATTTTCTGTTTTATCGCATTCATTCAGGATCAGGTATTTTATAGGCTTTACGCTTTGCTTAATTAAAAACTTCGGGATCATCAACGATAACAGAATTTCTTACAATTGATAAGTATCATCAAATGAAAAGTACAAACAAGATTTCCTTCTTTTGCTATGCTACTAGCATATAATTACAATATAAATGAAACAAATGCTCTATACATGCATAAAGATGAGATGTGTACACGCTCTCTCCACCGCCCCTCCCAAAATCCCCATCTGTTGCTCCCTTCCACAAGAAAGCAAAACCCTAGATCTAAAATCATTCGCAATCGCAATCCCAAGCACCTTAATCTCACTCAGATTTGGGTCACAATGGCCAGGACTGGATTTATCTATGGGTCCGGGTCCTCATATTCCCGGAAATAGCTATGGCTCCCGTGGAGCTGGTCGTCTTCCTCGTCGGCCATTCCCGCTGCATACCGGCGTGAAGATCTGGAAGATGAAAGTAAGGGGACAACTAACCTCAGCAAAAACATGAAGCCTTATCCCTCTCAGATGAAACAGACCGACATTTGTAAAAGATGGAGACGAAGGCGGCCGCGGCCGTGGCGGTGGTCCTGTAACCCTGTTGGCCTTGGCTGAAATTTCAGGAGCCATGGAATCCCAACAAGTCAGTCGCTTATCCTAAAAGTGCACTTTTATGTTACGGTTCGGGGCCATTGATGCTACCCTATCGTAACAGACTGCAGGCCGTATACCCAACCCCTCACATGACGCAGGCCCATGTCAACCAAACATTGCCTTATCATGCAGGATGTTGAACCCCTTACATGACCAGGCCCATGTCAATCAAGCATTGCCTTACTGGAGGTGGGTATCGAACCCAAACCTCTCTTTACGCTGCATATGACGAGGAGGATCAATGGAAAAAACAAAGAACTTTATTTTCCAGTGTAGATGCAAACCAGTGTAGCCTACAGCTGAGTTTTTTTCTATACAGTCTGTGTGTGGTAACCAAGAATTTGGCTAAGGGAAAGCTATTCCTTTTTTTATTTTTTTGGTCACGAGGGAAAGCTATTCCTTGGGAAAGCTCTACGGTCTAACCCAAAAGTGCCAAAGGAAATGAAAACTCAACCAAACAAAACCAAATCTAATGGGCTCACTCCCACTCAAAAACATACTAAATCCCAACCGGCTGATAAAGCCCCAAAGGAACAAACTACTGGTTCTCACCCCACCAAGGCACAGAAGAAACCACATCTTGCTCTTTACTATCTTACTCATATATCTGAACCCCTTTTACTACCTACTTCACATTGTGGTGTTTGCATCGGCCCCTGTAACACTTACAAGGCCCATCTACAGATCTACTATCAACAAAGCTTAGTTGTGAAAATTATATCACACACAGCTATGAGAAGTATACCAAAAATATTCAAAATTGGTCTATGTTTAAAACTGAGCACAACAAATGCTTGCACATTTGTCCATTTGATATCATTTCCTGGAAATCACATCCCATTCAAGTACCCGAAAACTTAATAGCAATCTTCAAATCAGCAAACAGTTGAACAAATTGACAAAAGAAAAAGCGGTGAACTTTAGCTGCTTCAAGAGGAATCATAAACAAATTCATCAACAACTAACCAGTGGAAACAATCAAAAGGAGGAACACATATATATTTACACCAAAAAGTGCATGGTATCCTCATGGAATGGAGTAATGCTATTTCTTTTTCCTACCAGACTTCACCACCTATACAATACTATATATCCAGATGCTAAATGCACCAAGAAAAAGATTGAGAATATAGCCACAAAGACAGCTGAACTCTACAAAAATCAACATACTAATGAAACTAAAAGGAAATGCCAAAAAGGTAGAAAACCTTATACCCACAAAAATAAACCCAATATAAGAATAACATACAATCCTCACTATTCACACAGCAAGTCAACAAAGTCCAAAGTTTCTGCAACTGGTACCTACTCTAACCTGGAAAAGTACAAAATTCAAACAAGGATGTCAAAAAAAGCAGCACTACAATATAACTTGTGTACTACTAAGTGCAGAACAATACATATATCCTACTACTTGCAAGTTTCTAACCCCTGGATAAACTTTTCGTCTGCAGGGACAACATGGACCCACTACGGAAGACAAAATAAATACAACTCAAACCTGACAATACAAAGGGTGAGCACAGAAGGCAACAATCACCCAAGGAACCACGACAAAAGTAACCAGCGGATTAGAAGAAATATCTTAAGGATAAGGAGCTATCAATGTGACAGCTACAAACTAAGTTATGAAAAGTTGTGCTTTGTTATTATAAATAGTTGTGCTACGAATTACAACAGGTGCAAAAATCGGGGAGACTAGCTGTCAAATAAAACAGCTGGCACCCCAAGTCTCAGAAACCTCAATACCAAATACCCCAAAAAAGAACAGGGGCC
Organism: Rheum nobile; assembly: GCA_027886185.1. NCBI lineage: Eukaryota > Viridiplantae > Streptophyta > Magnoliopsida > Caryophyllales > Polygonaceae > Rheum > Rheum nobile. The sequence continues at coordinate 5,131,361 of WOAB01000648.1, forward strand.
AATCAAAAAACAAATGCTATGGCCTCATAAAGAGGAATCACTACTGGACTCGGATCCATACCAAAACAAACAAAAAACAACACCAGATAAATCCAACAACCAACTACCTCCCTCACAGCAATGTCGAGAGCCCGTTAATTAGCACAAATATAGCTAATTATCCACCCTCACACGGTTATCAATGAAGATAAGCCTATGGAATGTTAGAGACATGAGTCGTAAAAATGTCTGGACTGACATAGACACCTTCTGTAAAATCAATTATATCCAAATAATGACACTAGTGGAAACAAAAACAGAAAAAATTCCATGTGAAAAGAAATGGAAAAAAGCTGGTTTTGACAATATCGCAGTCTCACCGACAATAGGCCTGACTGGAGGAGTCATTGTACTATGGAAAGACCACCAATTAAAAAACAAAACCCTACGACTACACACAATCGAACAACGATTCATAAGCTTCGAACTCAAGGATTTTAACAACCTTAAAGAAAGTATGATCATATTCGCATATGCACCGAAAAAGACAAACCAGAATTTTAGGACAAACTCCAAAATTATATCACAACGATTAACAAACCTTTCATACTCATTGGAGACCTAAATGAGATCCAACATACAGAAGAGAAATTGGGAGGTAACACCCCATCCCCAAGTAAATTCACTAGATTAAAGAATTTCAAAAACACATGCGACCTCCTAGATATTCCAACTACATGAAATCCATTTACCTGGCGAAAATCAAGAAACTCACAAGACAACATTCTAGAGAAACTGGATAGAGTTCTGGTGAATGACCAAATCCTACAATGGTACCCCAACCTAATCACACATAACCATGCTTTCACATCCTCTGACCATTGTCCCATATCACTCGACATTTCAAATTCTACAAATAGAATTGCACAACCTTTCAAATTTGAAATGATGTGGACTAAAAGAAAGGATCTAACAAATTTAGTTAAACAAACATGGAGAATTAACTTCCAAGGTACTCATATGTACGCACTTACAAAAAAGATACAATTACTAAAAACAAAAATAAAAGAATGGAATAAGACCAGATTTGGTAACATTTTTTAACAACTCAAGAAAGTGGAAGAAGACCGACTAATAATACAAAAGACCTTGATCACCAAC